>JAZHRO010000055.1:26700000-27950000 GCA_037157565.1 Thalassia testudinum | reverse complement strand
TATACATTTCCATTTGGGCTTGGAGGCGGGTTATGGGATCCAAGGCTCCACCACCTGGTGGGTTTTGAGGGTAGTTTCCTCCCTCGGGATTTGGGGGTGGGCGTGCAACCATGTTTGTGAAGGAGGAGGACGATTCGACTTCTTTTCTAAAATTATCAGACAATTCACACAGTTCAGGGTTTTGTGACCTCCTCCTAAACATGCATTACCGCAGGAAGAATTGGGGGGATACAAAGGGAAAAGGAGATGAGAGAAATGACGCCGCAAAGGTACACTTGATGACAAATCAATACAATCAAATTCGTAACCTCTACAGTGTGCCCTTAGACCTAAAGATCTAAATTACCTACTATCATGACCTACGGAACTGAATGCGAGCACCGCGGAACCACTGGGCCAGATTGAAAGGCCATTTGCCCCAGTCTTAGACACCCGATAGCACGCGGGAACCCTCACCAGCACGTAGGCGCTACACGTAGGTAGTTAGACCTCCAATCCTTAATAAGGGTCAAGTTGCTACCAGTTTTAGTTAGAGGCTTAGGATCAAGTGCTTCTAGAATGTGAAGAGCGTTATTTACGGGTAACGCCCCAGTGGTTGATTTTATAAAGTGTGTAAACCAAGCATGCAATGGGGAAATCTCCCCGAATTGAAGTTTTAATTGGTGAATGGTTTTTAGAGTTTCAGCCTTAAGTAGTATGGATTTTAGGATTTTGCTGAATTACCAATTCAACCAATCTCCAGGTTTTGAGAGAATACAAGTTTTTTATAAGCCCAACAAACCCTTCTTCAATGTCAGTGGTTAATGCATGCTAAAATGCAATGGGCTTCCCTAGATGGAGATTTCTTTGTGTGGATGCACGAGTCAATTTTAGATTAGTGTGAGAGGGAGCCAAAGAACTTCAATTCAAGTGCTCCCAATCACCAAAATGATTTTCCACACACAAGGCTCAACCACAAGATAAAGAAAATCAAATTGTTGGGGTTGAAGTATTCGGGATCAAATCTTAAGCACATGAAAGGTCATGGTGGGGTTGAAATCTACTCAATTCCAAGTCTCTCCACCAAAAAGGTGATCCCGAATTGCAGATAAATGAGGCAAAGAGGAATGGCAATCAATCTATTTATCTTTGCCTCAAATAATACTTCACACGGCGAAAGATTCAAGAATCAAGAATCTTGGATCTTCGCTATGCGAAGTTTGGCGGGAAATCCCGAGCGGTGGGAGTGATGGCAAACAATCAAACAAGTGATTTTTAATTCACTTGCCCTAAGAGATCCCAAGAAGAGTTTTTAGTTTTTTTTTTTTATTAAGGTGACAAGTTGACCTAAGTTGCTAAGAAAGAGAGACCTACCTGTTTAGCAACGTGGGCGAAGCTCCAGTGCGGTGTCGGCGACTTCACACTCTCGTTCCTATCTTGGATCTGCCCACATCTCCGACTTCTTCTGCTTGCCTTCTCCTTGCAACTGGTTCACCTGCACACCAACAAACAGAAACACCCATGAAGAGAAGGGTGTGAGAAGAGAAAAATTAAAGGAATGGAGTAGAAACTTACCTAAATGTGCACCTCCACGACAACGGCCCCAGAAAAAGTATGGTCGGGCTTGGATAGGTTGTGTTAATATGGCGAAATTAGCGTTGAAGTGAGTATAGTGGTTAACCTAAATTGATCCTAACCATCTTTTTACAAAATTTTAAACCTGGCCTACTTGATTTTATCTTGGCCACTTTTAGGCCCAGGGTCGAACTTAAGGAGGCGGGATTAGAGGTGAATAAGTTTCTACGCCTTTCCTACAACGAATCTCTTTCGTTCGTTTATTATGTTTTTGATGTTTTTTTTATTTAAGATTCTTTTCTGATAATTTTGTCTTTGAGGTACACCCTCAAAATCAGGTCCTTGGCTTAGAGCCAAATTGTTCTTGGCTTTGAGCCAAATTAGGGTTCCAAAACTGATCTTGCTATCCGCAAGACCGAGTACCTGCAAGACAAGGATTATCTTTTCTCTTTTACTATTTTTTTTAATCTTTTTAATAGCAGGAAAGAGAAATAGAAATAAGATAAATATAGTATATATATATAGATATATATATATTATATATATAGGGGTGGGGGTGGAGGTGGAAATGGCGTGTAGCACGGTGTCGAGTTGATCGTCATCTAGGAAGACGTAACCAATAGGATGAAGTGCCACGTGGAGTGTTGGATGGATGGGTGGAAGGTGTGTGCGGAGACGCTTTCTGTACGCGGGTATTGGGGAATATCAGCAACTGGTGCAGATATTCCCGCGATATAACGCGTGGTAGGTGATATGAAGGTAAGTATATATTTATATGTATATATATAGATAGGGTTATAATTATATAGGTGTATATGTAGTTATATATATATATATATATTTATATATATATATATATATATAGATATGTATATATAGTAATATATATATATATTGTTATATATATGTCTATGGATATATTAGTATAAGTATCTATGTATACAGATATATGTAGATATATATATATATGTATGTATGTATGTATGTATTTATATCTATAGATATATATGTATATATGTATGTATATTTATATATATATATATACATATGTATAAATATATGTGTATATATATGTGTATATATATATGTATATATATATATGTACATAAATATATATATATATATATGTATGTATGTATGTATATGTATATATATATAAGTATATAGTCGTGTACAAGTGAGTGTGTGTGTGTACACGTGAGTGTGTACAAGTGTGGTGTGTGTATGTGTGTGTCTGCAGGAGGGAGTGAGAGAGTGACTGTGAGAGAGGGCGCGGCGAGTTAAGGCGTCTGGAGCCCGCAGCCGACGTCTGGATGCCAACGTGCAGGTGCAGGCGCGCACAAGCGTAGGCGCGCGAGGGTGCGTGCGCAAGCTAGAGGCTACAGGCGTGAGGAAGAGTGCAGTGCAACGCGCTGCGGGCTGCAGTGAATGCAGGCGAAGACGCAGATGCGGGAGCGAGCGGGTGTAGACGTGAGTGCAGGCGCAGGAGCAGGCACGGGCTAGAGGCGGTTGCGGCGCGGAGAGAGAGCGCACGGTGACCGGATAAGTGAAACTTTCCGGTTACCGCACTGTAGCTACAGTGTTCCATAGAAACCCGTGAACAGTAGCTACAGTGCGTGCTCGGCTCGGACAGCCGACTGCGGCTGGTTCTGCTTGCGCAAGCACTGTGGAGCGAGTCTGTGCGCGTGGAAGGAGATGGCGCTGGCTGCTGGCGTGCGCGCAGGGGCTTGTGCGCTGCGTGGAGCTACCGATGCCGTGCTGTTGCTGCGGTTGAGCTTCAAAGCTCAAGTCTGCGACAATGGCGGAAGAGCTTTGAGCGGGTGAAACAGAGAAGTGAACCACCACGCCCACCGGCTCTTTGATGAACTGATCGGTGGTGGGACTTACAGTGGTGGTCATGGACCACTGTGAGCTGCTCCTGCCCGCAGCATATCTCTTCAGGAGGAAGAGATGCTGCGTATGGAGGGGAGAGGGGAGGAGACGGCCTAGAGAAGGGTGTGCGGGTGTGTGTTCATGGACCAGGCCCTCCTCTACGCAAGAAAGATGGCTTGTCTTTTAAAGACGAAGGAGCCACCTGCCACAGCCATGCCCTAGGTTGCATGACCAGCCATGCAACCAACAGAGAATGGTGATAGCAGAGAATGGCGCGAAGAAGAAGAGCAAGCCATGCCTTGCAGTCGCGCGGAGAAGAAGAAATTCAAAGCCAAAAAAAAATGAAGATGGTGAATTTGCAAGGCAGCACTTGAAGAATACGTTAATTACAAGGCCAATTATTCACTTTCCTCCCCTCTCAAATAAGTGCATGCATGCATTTATTTTTACAAATGCAACTATGGCTACCTAATATACATTGGTAATGCTAGGAAATAACACAAGATGACATTTTTATTGGTGTATTTTTGCTGTGCAATCATCCTTCTCTTGGAGTTCGTGGATGCACCTTCGCAATCGCAACCACGCTGCCACTCCGAACTTTGGCTTCAAAGCCCATAGTTCCTAGTATTTATTTTCTAGTTCTAGCTATCATAAGATTTGATTTCAAGCATTCTTCTAGTTGTAACCATCTTATTCTGACATTTGATAAAAGTTTTAATAGTTATTCTCCAACTCGCCTTCGAGTTATTTGTCTACTTTTCATGTTCGTAGTTCTAGTCAATTTTATTTGCATTCTAGTAGTAATCTCATTCTTGGTACTTAGGAAAGTGAATTAGTCTAGTAGCCTCCCTGCGAATGACTCGGACTCCATTTAGAAAACATTGACTTCATATTTTTGAGTTTGATTGAAATAAATTTAAGAGTTTCTAGCACAATTACACTATGAGAAAATCATATTTTATGCAATCACATCTACGTTCAGAACATATGTCCAAGAGAAGAGGAGAGGGTGGAGAACAAAACCTAGAATGATTAGATGGATTCTATTACTGCAGAAGTTCAACCTTGACATTCGTGACAAGAAAGGGGTTGAAAATGTAGTCGCCGATCATTTATCTAGAAACCCAGTAGAGGCCTCAACCCTGTCAGGAGACATTCACGAGACCTTTCCTGACGAAATGGTGATAGCGGTACAACTGACGACCCATTGGTATGCTGACGTCGTCAACTACGTGGTCACTGGCTAAACCCCTAGTACGTGGAATATGTTGCAGCGAGATAGATTCTCCCTAACTCAAAGCATTATCACTGGGAGGACCCCAAGTTCACTAGAATAGGCCATGAGCAAGTCTTATGTAGGTGTGTTCCAGAGGAGGAACAACAGAGTGTTTTAAATTTCTATCACACACTGCACTGTGGAGGACACTTTATTGCGAAGAAGACTGCGTATAAGGTTCTCTAGCTTGATTTCTAGTGCCTCTCACTATTCAAGGGCACACCTACTTATGTGGGGGGATGTCTTCGTTGTCAACATACTGGAACATTCGGGAAGAGGGATGAGATGCCCCAGCAGCCTATTTTCCTGGTCGAGATATTAAACGCTTGGGGCATAGATTTCACGGGCTTCGTCCCATCGTCTCATCGCTATGAGTATATCATCGTGGCAGTTGATTATGTGTCAAAGTGGATAGAGGATATTCTGACTAGGACCAACGATCACTCCGTGGTCCTAAATTTCGTTAAGGCCAACATCATTTCTTGATTTGGCTACCTGAGGACAGTCATTAGTGATGTGGGACCTCATTTTAGGAATGCACACTTCACTCGTTGATGGGAACACCATCATGAGCCATAACTAGCTCAATTTGGTCTTATAAAGTCAATAAAAGCTCCTACATATCAGTTAGAAGATCTCTTGAGCAGGATGAGTTGTTTTGAGAAGAAAAGTTGAAAACTAGGTTATTTCTACAATTTTGCCATCTATCACAAATATAGAATAACTACGGGGTATGCCATGGGTATATTAAAGGTTATTTAATCATTAATGCCTAATAAAGTGGGTCAATGCAAATAGAAATGGGTTTTCACGTCGCGAAGATGGTCCCTGAAGATGGTCCATGAAATGGGTTTTCACGACCAAATAAAGTGGGTCCATGAAAATGGTCCTAAGATCTAGATTAGGAGTGTCTCAAAAACATAACTTGATTTGGACGAGTTCCCGACGCGAAGAGGCGGGAAATTCCCCTCGAAGATGCGCAATAACATATCGTCTCCTCGGTGCTTGTCTCCCAGGATATCTAAAAATCCTACCGGAGGCATGTAAGCATCTTGTGCTGGTTCAGATGCCATAGGCAGCATTATCACGAAATGTCGATTGCCAGGGTCTGGATTTAGCTACAGAACGCCATGGGAGGGATTATCTCGAAATCTCGAAAGCCAAGGTTGTGGGGGTTTCCATGGGAGTTGCTATCTCGAAGCATCGATTGTCAGGGATCCTGCGAGGATTGATGGTGGGGACAAGGGATCCGATACAGACCGTGTTTAGGGCCAATCTAAAGATGGATATAAGGAAAAATATAATGAACTGAAAAAGAGAGAGAAAGCTCTCCACAAATAAAATTCTTCTTCTGTATCTCTCTCTTACAAAATGCACTGGCAAACTGAACCTGGACTAACCATGTTTCAAGCACGGGTGCTTTAACCGCTGGGTCCAACGAACAATAGGCTAGTTCCTACGGGCCTTAGAAACCTTCGCGGCAGACTGAGGAAAAAGCTACTCAGGTCTGAATCTAGGCTGGTACTTGAGTACCTCTAGGCCTATGGTTGGTATTAAGATCTGATTCCTAAAGATGCGGCTTAGTAGGGCATCCTGACGGTTACATCCAACCTAAATAACTGGTTTGATTCATAGAATTTTGCTAAGGGACTAGCAAAAGCTAGCCATGGGGGTATGATGGGAACACCATCATGAGCCATAACTAGCTCAATTTGGTCTTATAAAGTCAATAAAAGCCCCTACTTATTAGTCAGAAGGTCATTTGAGTAGGATTAGTTGTTTTGAGAAGAAAAGTTGAAAACTGGGTTATTTCTGAAATTTTACCATCTATCACAAATATAGAATAACCACAGGATATGCCAATGGTTTATTAAAGGTCATTTAGTCATTAATGCCTAATAAAGTGGGTCCATGCAGACAGAAACGGGTTTTCATGTATTTCAAGAATTAATACACATCTGAAACCCTAAAAACAAATCCGCTTAATTAACTGAGGTTTTGGTTAGGATAAAATTCATCTAAACAATATAAAAATCATAGAAAAATATTCTCTAGGGTTTGGCATCCTTGATTTGACCATCTGAACCCATTTTGACCAAAATAGAGTCTCAGACAGACTATTGCCCTAATTCGAGTTTTTGCATAAATTACCTAGTCAAACTACGTCAAATCCAAAATCCAACTTCACCATTGGATTCCTTAAGTCCAAATTATGTTTTTACCAAAATTTTGCCCAATCAGAGATTTTCTTGACCTAGTTTGTAATTTGGTCCAGTCTGACTCTTTCTATTTCACAAGTGCCCCTAGCTTTTGAAATTCTTTACAAATACCCCCTATCTTTGTCATCACTCTTTGCAAAAAGGTCCCTTCGCCATTGTCGTGGAGGAATCCTACTCTGGCGAGCTTCTTTTGGCAAGAACACAGTGATTACTTGATGAATCCCTCTCGAAATTGAAAGGGAGATTCGTCAGGTAATCTCCTTCCTATTGAGCCATGTCCAAGTCTCCAACTCTTTCCAATTTCTCATGCGAACGCATGAGAGATGTGGGTGTCCTACTCTGACGAACTTACCAAGATTGAAAGCTTGGTTTCCAAGCTTCTAACCTCCCTCTAAGGCTTATTTAAAGACCCCTGAGGACAAACCGTTCTCTTCACACTCGTTTTTGGCCGAAATACCTCTCCTTCCTCCCTCCTCTCCGGTCAAAAAGCTCCACGACGTCCGGAGACTCCCTCCCACCACTCTCATCATCCGCTCGCAATACCAGCGGTGGATTCTCTTTCCTCTCCAACTTCCGCGTCGCACCATACCAGCGAGCACCCCAATTACCTTCGTTGTCACTGATTCTCTCCCACCGAAGCTTTCTTCGTCTCCGGCGTTGGCCACACCAGACCCGACGTTGCTTCTCCTCCCTGTCGTCTGCTACCTACTCAGATCATTTCTCCCTCTCCCTACTTCTCTTTCCCATACTTACGACACACGCACGACCACCGTTTCTTCCCTCAACGTCGTCATCTTCCTCCGCTCCGATAACCACTCCGGCGAGGCTCTCTGTCTGCTACACCACACCATAAGCCTCGCCACCTATCCCAAAAGCTTCGCCTCATCCACGCGAGCAAAACCCCTCAAGAAATTAAGGGGTTTGCTTGCCCTAACTGCCTATCGAACACCACCACCATCACGTTCACAGTCCGCCTTCGCCATGCCCACACACGCACTCTCACAGCACGCCACTGCCACCATCACCTTCGCTACACTCGCACGAAGCTTCCGAGCATATTTGACTTGGCCGCAAGGCCGTATTCATGCTTTTAGGTACTCCACCGGAGCTCCACCACCGCATCGTCTTCTTCGGCTTTGTTCATGGTGTTCTAGCCACGATTGCTCCAGGCAACTTCCCTAGGTGATGCGATTCTCCTCCAAGTGCATCTCCAGACTCCAAATTAACGCCTATGCCAACAACTGCTGCATTAATTGGACCATCTGCCATTAGTTGTTCATACACGAAGAACAGCTACTCCTTTAGTCCCACATCTTGGGTTGAAGGAGAGTTTGTGTGGAATAAATTACTTTTGTGAACCCGACTCCTCGCCCAGTACACGAGGGGTCGGATCCCTCAACGCACGCTCTCACTCCTCGGCTACCACCATGCTCGGTAGCCCTGGTCAATCGGATCCCCGAATACCTGGATAACGACCCATTTAGGCAGGTTAAAGAGAAAGAGAAAGAAGAGAATAAAGGAAAGAGAGAGAGAGAGAGGGAGGGGGCTTTTGCCTCGCTCCCAAACTCTCTAACACTTGGCTGTTGAGACACCTTTGCCTCTGTTGTGATGTTGCTGTAAGCCTCTCTGCTGAGGCTCTTGAAGAAAGGAGAGAGGTCCTTAAGCCTCTTGAAGGCACTGTAGCAGGCTTCACTTAAGCTGTCTGAGGCTTGAATCTGTCGTCTGATTCTGCTAGTTTTGTGGTTATATTGATTGCTTACTGACGTGGCATTTGAGTTGAAAATACTATTTGTATATTTGAGATACTTATGGGTTAATATTCTTAGGTTAATTTGGTGATTTAAATCACTATTTTAATCACATCTTTTTGCACTCTGACATTTGATTCTATTGATATATTATTATGTTTCATTATGAGCAAGATTTGATCATATTTCCGCATATATTTGTGATTAGTGGATTGAATTGCCATTTTTGCTCCTTGCGAATGATCTCGGACTTTTCTAAGTAATAAATTTAAGTGTTTAATGCGATTTTGTCCTATACTATAATGCATTTCTTAAACATCGACGATTTCGCGTTAACATTTTGGCACCGTTGTCGGGGTGCAACGTGCAATTTGATCTCTGGATTACAATTCCTGAATTGATACTAACTTGATTTATCTCTTTTGATTGTGACTGTGCAAGGAATTTAACCAAGGAGCAAGATCAACCGCACAACGACCACTCCAGGGGCAGCTAATCTCATTTTCTATCATCATTAAGCCCATGATTCTGAAAAGCTAAAAAGGGAAAAAAAATCAATTAGGATCAACTTGCATTCTATTCTTAGATTAATCATCACAAGTTGCCTGATTCGATACATTCTTTTTAAAAACACCCCAAACCTAATTCTTGCACCTACTTAGGGATTTAAGACACCTAGGGCTACCACCTTCTTGATTGGACCTTAGGTGCCAGATTTGGAATTAATTGGTTGACCAATTAAGAGCCAATTTGGGTTTCCATTCTAGGGTTTAGAGACACACTTGCTTAAAACAAGAATCAATCTTCCTAAACTGTGTGTGTCCTAAGCTTTGATTGAACTTATCTAAGAAGCAAACCTTAAGAATCAAGCTTAAAATCTCACTTGAATCCTAAAAGCAGGGACCTAAAAATCAAGAACAAATCAGGTGAAGTTGACCTACCTTGTAGGGTCAACCAATCTCCAAATTTGGTCACCACTCACAAAAACATCTTAAAGTTTAAGTGAAATCCAAAGCACCCTTGTTCTTAACTTAAAATTGGTAGACTTACGAGGTCAAGTCACCATTCTTGTCTACCTGGACCCATAATGACAAGGAAGGTCGAGTGGGGGAAACCCTGTAACCCATGGGGACGTTCTACTGTGTAGGGGTCTTTGTGGGACTCTCCCTTCCTGGTTGCCTAGGTAATTCTCAGGTGGACGACTTTCTGATTTAGGGTATCATCTGCCCTGAACCTCTATAGTCATCCAAAGATATTTGGGTGTCTTGATTGGATCCATCACACTTTCTATCCCTTGTCCTCTCCATCGATGCATGTTTGGGAGGAAATCCCTAAGACCACCCTTAAGGCCTCCATTAGGTATCCATTCCCATCGAGGTCAAGCCTCGACTTCCCTATTTGTGCAACCACCCGATCAGATCGACATATCTTCTGATTCATCCGAGCCGAGGTCTCCATCCATACTCATGGAATAACCAGCAGAAGAAGAAAATAATCTCCAGAATCAGCTTTAGTGCCTCAACGATCTATTCCAAGCCTTTATGAATCCACCACAGTGTCCTATGATGCGATATCATTACAACCCCGCTGCAGTAGCAATCGAATCTCGAGTCCAAATACCGGTTGGAGGTATTGATAATGAACTCAAGCCCAACATGATTCATACTATCCCTAAATTCCATGGGCTTAATTCCGAAGATCCCTTCCAGCATATCAAGCAACTCAAGCATCTGGCCTAGACCTTTCGGTCAGAAGCTTAGAATCGGGATATCTTACTCATGAAAATGTTCTCCTTCTCTCTCATGGATAAGGCTGCTCACTGGTACCAAACCCTAACTCGTCCAATCAACACTTAGGCTGAACTACAATCCGAGTTTTTGAAAAAGTTCTTCCCTGTTGGTCGGATAAATGCTCTGCAGCACTAGATCACACATTTCACGAAGCAAGCAGGAGAACCACTTCATCAAGCATGGGATCATTTTGTGGATCTCATGCGAAAGTGCCCCCACCCCGGAGTTCCTAAATGGGAACAAGTCTAGTCTTTTTACCAAGGACTCCGTGAGGATATTCGATTGTTCGTCAATGCAACTTGTGGAGGAAACATCATGGGTCAACAAGAAGACACCGTGTGGGAGATTCTTGAGAACATGTGTGAAAACTCCATCAACAATGAATCCATGGGCATGTTCAACTAGACGACTGTCTGTGCATTGACGAATCTGCGGGGAGCACATGAGACACAGGGCTTGTCCTCTTCCATCGACTTGGAGTTAATGGCCAGTCGCTTGGACAAGGTCTCTATCATTGAGAAGAAGGTGAATGAGCTGACTCGACATCTACAGCAAGCCACCTCTGCACAAAACCCGTTCGCACAACCACCCTCTGGGAGGGAGGCTGTGCACAACATTTATCACCGACCTTCTCAGGGGGTGATCTAGGGTTCGGAGGAAACTCTGGATCCGCCTACCCTAGTTGGAGGAACTCTGAACCGTCGTCTTCTGATTTCTCTGAGATTCCTCCAACCTGCAAGGATCTCAACGCCATCCAGAACGATCCTTTCTTAAATACCTACAACCCTGGATGGCGTAATCATCCTAATTTCACGTGGTCAAGGAACAATCAAAATCAGAGACCTCAATATCAGCCTCGACCACAAGTTTCTCGTCCATATCAGCCGCCTCAACCTCGACCCAACCCGACTTACCAAATCAGGCCAACTCGAGAAGATCAAATGACACTTATGCTTCCTACTCTAGCTGATATTTAGAAGATGAATGCGGCTATGCAAAAACAGCACAAAGACAAGATCACAGAGGTTCGGAATCAACTCGCCCAGATGGCAAATCCCTGCCAACATGATGCACTCCCTTCGCAACCTCTGCCTAATTCGAATAACGTGCCGAACTAAAGGCACGTTATGAACCCGACTCAGGGCCAGGCTCACTATGTCTATTAGGCCCCTTCTGCTCCATCACCCGACGGGATGGAGGCTTCAACATCATACATGGGTTATCAGCAACAACCACCTCTTTTGATTACCCCAACCTAGAACTAGGTAGGACTGAACTTTGTTTCCACTCGTAGTGGCAAAACAACTCAGGAACCACCTTACCCGAGCCACTCTCAGCCTGGTAGTTCAAACCCAAACCCTAGGTTGGTCATCCAGGATACCCCTATCCTAGATCAAAAAGCTAGACCAATTCTAGAGGAACCTACAGAGGTTCCATTTCCCGAGGCCTTCACAAAGGGAAAGAAGAAACCCAAACCCGTGGCTCTCAAGAAGGACCTGGTCAAGCTCTTTGAGCAGGTCCAAATGAACATCCCATTAATGGATGCAATTCGCCAAGTACCGACTTATGCAAGATTCTTGAAAGATGTATGTACACCAAAGTGTAAGCCACGAACCAAAGGCGGGGGCCTAATCGTATTGTCGGAGCAAGCCAGCTCTGTCATTTTGAGTAAACTCTCACCTAAGGCAAAAGATCCCGGTACCCCTTTGATCTCCTGTACAATCGGTGATATTCAATTTGACCATGCATTATTGGATTTAGAAGCCTCCATAAACCTAATACCTACATCCCTACTTGACCACTTTGAAGAATCTGAGCTTAAATCGATAGAGGTGACATTGCAATTGGCTGATTGATCTATTAAGTCACCAAAAGGAATTCTTGAGGATGTCATGTTAGGGTACGCGATTTCTACTTTCCCGTGGACTTTATAGTTTTAGACATGGATGCTCCTAAGAACTTGAAGAACATACCGATCATTCTGGGGAGACCTTTTTTGGCCACAGCTAGGGCCAACATCAATTGTGACGAGAGCCAAATTGAGTTAAAATTTGGGAGCAGAACACTAATGATCAATATCTTTAAGGCCCAAGGAGGAATTAATTGTGGGGTTATCGAACAAATTTGCGACATCGAGTCCGTGGTTGATGACCCATATGTTGAGGAAAACCTGCTTATCTTTGATGATCAACCACAAGAGGATCAAACCCCACACTTAGAGGAGCCTGAACCAGGACTAGAGATACCTTTAGCTCCTACCATTACTCCTGAACCTCACCTTGAACCACCTGCTGCTGCTGAAAATCCAGTCATGGAATTGAAACCCCTCCCTGACCATCTCAAATATGTCTTTTTGGGTTCTAATTAGTTGTTTTCTGTGATTATCAATTCCCGCCTTACCTCTAATCAGGAAACCTGCTTGATTTCTGTCCTTCAGTAGCATCAGAGAGCCATTGTTTGGACTCTCGATGACCTAACTGGCATCAACCCCTCATATTGAACACATCACATTTACACCAAAGAGGGCTCACGATCATCCTATGATATGCAGAGATGCCTGAATCCGAACCTACAGGATGTCGTGAAAAAGGAGATCATCAGTGGTTAGATGCAGGCATCATCTACCCGATCTCCAACAGTCATGGATGAGTCCAATCCAAGTTGTGCCCAAAAAGGCAGGACTCATCGTCATTATGACTGAAACCAAAGAGACTATACCGACCCGCATCGCAAACTCGTGGAGAGTCTGTATTGATTATCGAAGACTAAATACCTCCACGAAAAAGGATCATTTCCCACTGCCATTTATTGATCAGATACTCGAGAAATTGGCGGGAAATTGATTCTTTTGCTTCTTGGACGAGCACTCCGATTATAACTAGGTGGCAATCCATCCTGAAGACCAACAGAAGACTACCTTTACCTGCCCCTTTGGGACATATGCGTTTCGTAGGATGCCATTCGGTCTCTGCAATGCACCTGCTACTTTTCAAAGGTGCATGCCTGCCATATTCTCATATATGGTAGGTGAGTACCTTGAAGTCTTCATGGATGACTTCTCGATATTTAGGGAATCTTTTGATGATTGCCTCCTGCACTTGGTTCAAATCCTCAGGGGATGTATCGACGTGAATCTGGTTCTTTCCTGAGAAAAGAGCCACTTCATGGTACCTGAGGGAATTGTCCTGGGTCACCTCGTCTCTGAAAAAGGCATCCAGGTTAATTGAGCTAAGGTTAATTTGATTTCCAAACTATCCATGCCTGGCTTGCTCAAGGACATCCGTTTCTTTTTAGGGCACATCAGTTTTTACTGCCGTTTCATTCTTGATTTTTCGAAAATCGCACACCCCTGACTAATCTTCTCTCAAAAGATGTCCCTTTAAAAATTACCAAGGAGTGCACTCATGCATTTGAGAGCCTACGTGATTGAGTTACTCAAGCACCAATCCTGCAATCCTCTGATTGGTCTCTACCCTTTGAGATCATGTGTGATGTGTCTAACTATGTAGTGGGTGCGGTACTTGGGCAGAAAATAGATGGGAAACCCGAGGTCATCTACTACGATAGCAAGACACTTGACGAGGCTCAGCGTAACTACACAGTTACTGAGAAAGAGTTGTTAGCTGTAGTCTTTGGCCTTGAAAAATTTTGATCCTATATTTTGGGTTCCCGTGTTATCAAATACTCGGATCACACCGCAGTGAAGCACCTCCTCGTGAAGAAGGATGTGAAACCTTGACTAATCCACTGGATCTTGCTATTGCAAGAATTTGACCTCGAGATTTGTGACAAGGCAAAAAAACAGAACGTGGTAGCTGATCACTTGTCCCGCCTTCCTTCCGATATCATCGACCCTTCCAGACCAATCATAGAACTCTTTCTCGATGAGCACTTCCTAACTATCGGTGCAGGACTTCCCTGGTATACCGACAAGTTGTTTTTTGATGCCAAGTACTACATCTGGGAAGACCCGTACCTCTTCCACATTGGTGCTAATCAGATCATTAGATGATGCATCCCGGAAGCGAAAAATCAGGACATTCTGTCCTTCTGCCATGACCAGGCCTACGGCGGACACTTCTTTGAACATAAAATCATAGCTAAAGTCCTCCAATGGGGCTTTTATTGGCCCACGATCTTCAAGGACGCATACGACTACTGTAAGGCATGCACTCGTTGCCAGACCTTGGGCAAAATGAGCCACCGTGATATGATGCCTTTACAGCCAATTCTCGTATGCGAAATCTTCAACATATGGGGGATTGATTTTATGGGACCCTTCCCTAAATTGGATGGCTTTGAATACATTCTCCTCGCTGTAGACTACATGTCTAAATGGATCGAAGCTATCTCGACCCGAACAATGATCATAAAGTAGTAATCAAGTTCATTCATCAACACATCTTTTCTCGGTTCGATGTCCCACGTGCCATTATCTCTGGTGGAGGGACCCATTTTATAAATGCACAGTTTAGATCCCTGATGACCAAGTATGGGGTGTCACACCGAATCTCGACTCCTTACCACCCCCAAACCAATGGATTGGCTAAACTGTTCATCAGGAGAATAAGAAAATCCTCTAGGTCACTGTTTGGCCTGACAGGAAAGACTGGTCGGCTCGACTTCTGGAGCTTTGTGGGCTTATAGGACCGGCCACAAAACCCAATTAGATATGTCTCTGTTCATATTGGTGTACTGGAAGGCATGTCACCTCCCCGCCGAGATGGAGCACAAAGCCTATCGGGCAGTACGGAAGTCCAATCTAGATCTGCTTAAGGTTGGAACCCACCGTCAACTTCAAACGAGCGAGATCGAGGAACTACAAAATGACGTGTACGGGAACTCGTGAATTTACAAAGAGCAGGTGAAGGCTTTTCATGACAAACACATTTCTAGAAAAATTTTCCATCCCGATTAGAAGGTCCTACTCTTTGATGCCAAGCCAAAACTTTTCCCAGGCAAACTCAGATCTAAATGGATTAGACCATTCTTGGTGAGACGAATCTTTAGAAATAGAGCCATCGAAATTAGTCAAACCAGCCTTGGTTCTGAACCTTTCATTGTGAATGGCCAACGACTCAAGCCGTTCATTGAACTCACTGATACGAACTTGGCTGAGGTATCTTTTGATCTCCATTCTTTCTGAGCTTATTGCGCCTGGCCGATGGCGTTAAACTCAGCGCTTAACAGGAGGCAACCCATCATTTTCTTGAAAAACTCAAAACCCTTTTGACACATTTCTTTGCTGAACTCATATTGCACTTTAGGGTTCATCCATTAGAACAGCCGACTCCACCTCTAATACTCATATCAGAGCTTGAAATCGTCCGCAACAGTCATCTCGACCCATCCACCCACCCTTTGAACCTATTCTAAGGTACGAACTAAGTTGAACTCGAACCCACCTAATTTATAATGAGGACATTGTAAATCGTAGGCAAGGGAGGTATTAAAGTGCAAAATACCGTGAGAATCAATTCACAAAAAGGGTTTCACCAAAAAAAAAAAAAGAGGTTGAGGAAAAAGGAGAGCCATTTTCAAGAAAAATGAGGAAAGGAGGGAAGAAAAATTGAAAAGAGAAGAAACGAGAAAAATGATAAAGAAAGACATTGAGTCCCTTCAAAGTAATATGAAACTTACCTAGCTTCTAGGTTGGATCGAATGATGAATTAAGACCCGGAAGGCTAAAACTTAAGGGATTAGTGGCGAATTCTGACCTTAGGCCTCTTGGATCAAATTAGATTTAAACACTGATGTACTTGTCAAGATCCGAATTAGTCCTCAAGAGGTTGGGGAAAATGCAAAGCTTATGTATTAGATCTAAGGCTTAGGTAGTATTCGACCTCGTTAACTAACCTCTACTTTGTGGGACCGATAACTTAAGCACCCTAAATCACACACAGTCTGGTTCAGTGAGTTTAAATAACGAAATCATGCCAAAGGACATTTCTTCTATTCTGAAAATGGTCCTAAGATCTAGATTAGGAGTGGCTCAAAATTGCAAATTGATTTGGACGAGTTCTCGATGCAAAGAGGGGGGGAATTCCCCTCGAAGATGCGCAATAACATATCGTCTCCTCGGTGCTTGTCTTCTAGGATATCTAAAAATCCTACCGGGGGCATGTAAGCATCTTGTGCTGGTTCAGATGCCATAGGCGGCATTATCACGAAATGTCGATTGCCAGAGTCTAGATTTAGCTATAGAACGCCATGGGCGGGATTATCTCGAAATCTCAAAAGCCAGGGTTATGGGGGTTGCCATGGGCAATGCTATCTCGAAACATCGATTGTCAGGGATCCTGCGAGGATTGATGGTGGGGACAAGGGATCCGATATAGACTGTGTTTAGGGCCAATCTAAAGATGGATATAAGGAAAAATATAATGAAAAGAAAAAGAGAGTGAAAGACCTGGTACTACCATGCCCGGTAGCCCTGGTCAATTGGATCCCCGAATACCCGGATAAAGACCCGTTTAGGCGGGTTAAAGAGAAAGAGAAAGAAGAGAACGAAGGAAAGAGAGAGAGAGGGAGGGGGTTTTTGCCTTGCTCCCAAACTCTCTAACACTTGGCTACTGAGACACCTTTGCCTTTGTTGTGATGCTCCTGTGAGCCTCTCTTCTGAGGCTCTTGAAGAAAGGAGCGAGACCCTTGAGCCTCTTGAAGGCACTATAGTAGGCTTCACTTAAGCCGTTTGAGGCTTGAATTTGTCATCTGATTCTGCTGGTTCTATGGTTATATTGATTGCTTACTGACGTGGCATTCAAGTTGAAAATACTATTCGTATATTTGAGATATTTGTGAGTTAATATTCTTGGGTTAATTTGGTGATTTAAATCACTATTTTAACCACATCTTTTTGCACTCTGACATTTGATTCTATTGATATATTATTCTGCTTCATTCTAAGCAAGATTTTGATCATATTTCCAAATATATTTGTGATTAGTGGATTGAATTGCCATTTTTGCTCCTTGCAAATAATCTTGAACTTTTCTGAGTTATAAATTTAAGTGTTTAATGGGCCCAAAAGGGTGAAATGGTAGGAAATTCGTAATCTAAACCCATAAGTGGCTAGTTTCCTCATAGAACGGTCCTTGAAAGCTCACAAAATAATCCTTGGGAAGTTTTTATGCATAGAATGTGAATGCTTAAAGGACCTATATGTAATTCACTAAATGCAAGGTCCCAATGAACTCAAAATGCCATGGAGTTTTTATGGTATATGAATTGAACATATTAAAATATATTACAACCCTTAATTTGTACTTTCAAGCTCACATTGTGTTCAATTGGCATTCAGAACACCCATTTTTATATTTAAATATGTAATCTCTCAAGATTGACCTAATTATGCATTTTTAGCATAAATTTGATGTTTTAGGTCATTTTCATTAATTCCTACACTTAACCAATTTATCATGTTAATTAGATAATCTTTAACTTAGTTTCTAGCCTAATTTAAGCATTTTAACTATGATGAGCCACACCTCATCAATTAGACCTTCATTAAATCACCTCAATTCTCATTCATAGTCCTATTAGTTGATTAAAACCGTTTAACATTAAATTAAGATATCGCCCAAGTGGGCATTTGCTATGAGCTCGCTAAGATGACTTGGTCATCTAGGACACCTGGACGTTATTAATTAGTGTTCAATTATCCTAAGCAATGCTTAAGAACCATTTAGGTCATTGCTTTGTTCTTAAATCAGTGTAACTGATTTTCATAGGCCTCAGCTACCCAGTGATAAACACAAGATAGTATCAGGTGAAAAGATTGAGTGTGAACTCCAATCACAATAGAAATCCAATTAAAACAGCTCACGCCCTTCACATTCCGTCCAATTAAACAAATGTAAACTTAATTTGGTCAATTAGAATCGATTAACACCAACTTGCTCTAAAGATTTCATGATCAGCGTAGAAAATCAAATCAACTTTAAAAGACCAAATCAGTCCAATTCAAGGCTCATGAAGGATCCTTGTGACATGATGAAATGTATGAGGAAACCCTCAAATGGATTTAGTGCTCCATTAGATTTAAGAGCTACCAAGCTTCAGATCTAATGGATGCTCTGATGGAGGGGTGAATGGTGAATAAAATCATTGAGGAAATCGAAAGAAGGCTATCGTGAGATGATGTAGGAGAATTATGAATCAAATTGGGTGTGTGAATCATCCTCTCTAATCAATCCTGATAAGAGAGGGTGGATTGTGGAAGTGAACCAGCCACACTAATTCTACACTAATCTACTTTAACTAAATAACCAAATGATTAATTCTAATCTAAACTAGCTAATCTATTCTAATCTATACTAGGAAAGCATTAAATCCTAATCTAAATGGATGAATGGGACCTTGAAGATCCGCAATTGGGAATTGCGGCGACGAAGCGAGATGAGAAGCTTCTAGTGATGAAGAGCTAAATTAGAGGAGCTTTAGATTACCCTCAAGTGTCTTGGAATCCTTAGTGGCAAGGATTTAATTGGGGAGAAGCAGTAGCTCCTGCCACCAGCTGCGAATGAAGGGGTAGGAAGATCAGAAGGGGATGAGGTGACCAAGGCCAAGAAAGAAAAAGGGGAGTTGGTAGCTCACGTAAGGCACTAGTGGGTGTGCTTATATAGTCACTGGGATCTAGGATCATCGACAATGATGGGTTTGAGGTTGTTGGGCATCAACGGATGGAATTTGATCTGGAGGGTGCAAAGTGGATCAGATGTGATGTGAGTCGCTTAATGTGATGTAGAAATAGGCAGGAACATTTGGGTACCAGGGATTAAAGGTTGGTGGCAGATCCATCATTGGATCAAGAGGAGAAAGATTGGACGACTCTCATTGCGTGTGTTCTTCGCACTCAAGCAGAAGGAGAGGAGAGGATCGATAGGTCTTTTGGTGAAATAGCAGAAGACCCCTTCCACTGAACTGGTATGAAATTTATACACAAGCCCATAAGTGATTAGGAATCATTACACCCAAGTCCCTGATAGCTTTCAAAGAGGTCCTTAGCAAGTTTTGTTTAAGAAATGTGAAGTCTATATAGGAAGGACCTAAATGAAAATCACTTATTTCAAGGTCCAAATGAGCTTAGGATGTAATGAAGTTTTTATAGCATATAAATTGAACATATTAGAAAATATTCCAACCCTTGATTTGTGAAAATAAGCTCAATTTGGTGTTCAATTGGCATTTAGATCATCCATTTACATAATTAATAGAAAATCTCTCAAATATTACCTAATTATGTATTTTTAACACAGAATTTATGTTTTAGGTCATTTTCCTTAATTCCCATAGTTAACCCTTTTATTATGTTAATTTGATAGTGTTTAACTTAATTTCTAGTTTGACTTGGCATTTTAGCTATGATGAGCCACACCTCACCATTTAGCACAAGAGTCAAATGTCCTATTCTACTATTCTGGAATGCAAGTAGGCTTATTGGACATCTAATCTTTGAGTCAGATGTCCAATCCAGCCTATCTGGACATCTGATCATAAAATTAGACGTCCAATACTGTCATGTTTAGGTCCTGGAGTTGGGAATGTTGGCCATTGGAAGTTTTACCAACTGTTCAGACATCCAGAGTTAGTTCTGGACATCTAGACAAATGTCTAGACTATCTGGACGTCCAACAAGGGCATATTGAATGCCTTGCACTTGGAAATCTCCATGGTTTGGCCAATTTTTGGATCAGCATTGCAAGGGGTTGGCCTTGGACGTCTAATAAAAGTGCTAGATGTCTAGTACTAGTATAGAATCACAGGTTTGAGTTGGTGTTAAGTGAGCATAATCATATGTTAACATGCTTAGTTTTGCTGGTTTTGGGTGTTAGTTATAGAAATTTAGGTAATTTTGTATATAATTGGTCACACTCCTAGTGATGCTCTCCTAATCCTAGTCCTAATCCTATCCTATAGGTTCCTACACCTTATCCACTTGACACATGATTTTTTTACACTTAAAATCGTCAAAAATATTCTTTGGAATTAATTGATAAAAAATGGCAATCAACTTAATTAAGTTTCAATTACATCCCATGATTTTATCCAATCAAGATCCTAATCCCAATCCTAATTCCGAAATTCGTGATAGACTGACACATCTTCAATATTTTATCCATAACTTTCTCATTTTAAATATAAATTGAGTGATGTAAGTTGTGTTTGAAAGCTGATTTCAAGGGATACAACTTTACTTTTATGTGAAACTTCAAATTTGGAACATACAGAGGCCAAAAATTGAATACAATTAAGGTTCATACTTTCCTATTTAGATAAATCCTAAATCTAATTTCCAAATCCAAGACCCAAGCCTTGCCCTCCAAGCACTATGGACATCCACCCCCTCTCCTTATGCCTATATGATGGGAACACCATCATGAGACATAACTAGCTCAATTTTATTTGATTAAGTTATTAAATGCTCCTACATAACCGCCAGAGAACCCTAAGTAATTGCATAATCATTCTGAGGGAAAGATAAGAAACCAGGGTTAAAACTGTAATTTTACCATCATATCATGAATGTAGTACAACCACAAGTTTTTCTCAGGAGTCAATTAAGGGTCAAATGGTCCTAAAAGGCTAACAAGTGGGTTAGAACAAACATAAAAGGGTTTTCACGTTTTTGAGAATCAAATGACTTTTGAAACTCTAAAAACAAACCTGCTTAATTAATTGAGGTTCTGATCAAGATAAAATTCACCTAAACTCTAAAATTCATAGAAAAATATTCTCTAGGGATTGGTATCTTCAATTTGACCATTAGAACCCATCTTGACCAAAAACAGAGTCTCAGACTAACATTTACCCTAATTTGATTTTTTGCATAAATTACCCAGTCAAACAAAATAAAAACCAAAATCAAACTTTACCATTGGATTACTTAGGTCCAAATTAGATCTATATCAAAATTTGGGACCAATCTGAGATTGTTTTGACCTCTTTTGCACTTTGGTCCAAGTTTGAATTTCCTTATCTCCAGTAGCCCTCAGCTTTTGAAATTCTTACAAAAAGCCCCCCAACTTCTTCATCGTCTTTGAAAAAAGGTCCCTGGTGCCATTAAAGGTAACCCTAAGCTTCACCGTTGAGATCGAGTGAGAATTTCTCGCTTGATTCTCAATCAATCAGTCCCAAAATAGATACTCAGATTCTTGACGAAGTTGCCTTCCATTTGAGCCACATCTTGGGCTCCAAGTCTTGCCCAAAGTGCCATGCGAATCAATTGAAATTTGGGTTTCTATCTGCGGCGAAGCTTTCCAGGCTTGAGAGCTTGATTCTCAAGCTCCATTCACCTTCTGCTGACCTATAAAAGAACCCCCGGGGCATAACAGACTTCCCAAGCTCGATTTCGACCGGATTTACCCTAAATTCTTTCCTCCTAATCTGACCAAAGGGATCCTCGAGCTCTGGCAACTCTCCCTACCGCTCCTCATCATTTGACTACAATACTGGCGGTAGATCCTCCTTCCCTGCCTTCTTCCGTGTCGAGCAGTACCAGCCGGCATCCCTATCCCCTTCATCCTTGCCATCCAATCCCTACCGAAGCCAGCTTCGTCTTCGGTGCTGGCCATACCGCAACCGACGCCATCTCCTCCCCTCATCATCCACTACCCCTCTCAATCAACTCCTCAGCTTCTCATCACGCCAGCATCTCCAACATATCATTTCGACACCGCTGATGCCCTCCGCGACTACATCTTCCATCTCGCCGGCATACCTCCGGCGACCCCTAGCAGCCACCACACACGCCCAAACTCACTGCTACCACATCCCACACTTCCGCCATATCCACGCGAGCAAAACCCCTCAAGAAATTGAGGGATTACTCACCCAAACCCTCCATCGAACACAACCACCTCCACCTTCAGTTTTCGCTTCCGCCAGCACTCTCCACACATGCTTACGCCATGCCACCACCACCGTTGAACTCACCGTCGTTCGACGATACTCCCTAAGCTTTCTAATGCGGATGAAAGGCTTTGCTACTGATTTCAAGTACCAGCCCCCCTCCACCATTAACTCACAGCTTCGAAGCAAGCTTCAAAGCTTGTTCCTCACCTGCAGTTCCAGGTGACATGCTCAGACAGTGTGGATTCAGCAGCTGTAGGTTCCTAGGGTCTTGATTGCACAACAAAAATACACTAATAATTATTCCATCTTGTGTTATTTCCTAGCACTGCCATTGCATCTTATGTAGCTATAGTTGCATTTGTAAATAGACACATGCATGCATTTTTAAAGAGGGGAGGAGAGTACGAATAATTGGCCATCTATTAATTAACATCTTCATCAAGTGCTGCATTGCAA
Source organism: Thalassia testudinum (assembly GCA_037157565.1). Taxonomy (NCBI): domain Eukaryota; kingdom Viridiplantae; phylum Streptophyta; class Magnoliopsida; order Alismatales; family Hydrocharitaceae; genus Thalassia; species Thalassia testudinum. The sequence goes on along the minus strand of JAZHRO010000055.1, from coordinate 27,927,229 downwards.
TTTCACCATTTTCATTTCTTTATTTTCTTTGAATTTCTTGTGGCTACAGGGCAGGGTGCATGCGTGCCTCTTCGCGCCACACCTCCTGCCAACAGCATGGCCAGAGGTGTGCTGCCAGCAACATCGTGTTGGCATACCTCTTCCTCTTTAAAACCCCTGGCCCTCTCCCTCATGCAGGACGTCTGAACACACACCTTCAGACACTTTCAGCTCCACCGTCACCCTGGGCCAACCTCCTCCCCTCTCCCTCTCCATACGCAGTATCTCATCTCATTGAAGAGACACACTGTGGGCAGGAGAAAACCTACAGTGGTTCCACAACCACCACTGTGAGTTCCACCACTGCCTAGCTCCTTCGTGATCAGGTGGGCGTGGTGGATTCGCCTTTTGTTTTCATCGCTAATCGCCCTCACCGCCATTGCCAGAGATTTAAGCTCAGAAGCTCCAGCAGCAGCAATGCCGGCCCGCAGCACCGCCAGCCACTGCACATGCTCCTGCAGGACGTGCGAACCCTCTTTCTGCACGCGCAGGCGCTTCCCAACGCGCTCACACATGCGAAACAGGCCGCTACCGGTCGACAGACCATGCACTCACTGTAGTGCACTGTAGCGCGCGGTCTGCGCGACACTGTTGCCACCGGCTCGCTTCTCACTTAGCCAGTGGCAGTGCAATCCCTCTCCTCACCCGCTACTCGCGCCAATCGGTCGCCCACACTCGCCCGCACTCACCCGCTCCCGCTTGCAGTGCTGTGCGCTGCGCTATGCAGTGCACTGCGCTGCGTTGCACTCTCCCGCACTCACTCACACTCGTCTGCACCTGCTTGCAGCCCTTGTGCAACTGCGCACGTCCTGCTCTGCAGACGGTGCTCTAACCCGCCAAACGGCTTAACTTCTCTCTCTCTCTCACACTCCTCCAGCATACACACACACACTCGTACTCACACACTTGTACACACTCACACCTACATATATATATATATATCTACTTACTTATATACCTAAATATATATATACATACATACATACATACATATATATACATATTCATATCTATATACATATAAAACTATACATATATATATTTATAAATATATACATACATACATACATATATATATATATATATATATATATATATATATATATATATATATATATATGTACATAACTACACATATATAGTTATAGATCTATCTAAATATATATAAATACATTTACATACACATCCACCTACCCGTATCCATATATACACTTCACCACCCATACACCCGTGCAATAGTCACTCCACCGCATATCATATCGCGGGAATATCTGCACCAGTTGCTGATATTCCCCGATATCCACGCAAAGCAAGGGCCTCCGCTCACACTCCCACACATCCGCCCCTCACTCCACACGACACTCCGTCTTGTTGGTTGCAGCTTACCAGATGAGGACCAACTTGATACCGTGCTACACTCCATTTCCACTTCCACCTCCACCCCTATATATAATATATACATATATATATATATATATATGTAGATACCGTATCTATTATATATCTATACATATATTAAGCTAAGTATTCCTTTCTTTGCCAGCAACTTACCTTGTTTATCTTTTGTTTATTGCTATTAAAAGGATAAAAAAAGAGTAAAGGAGAAAAGATAATTCTCGTCCTGCAAGTACTCGGTCTTGCGAATAGCAGGACTAGTTTTTTGGAAACCCTAAGTTGGCTACAAGCCAAGAATCATTTGGCTCAAAGCCAAGAACTTGATTTTGAGGGTGTGCCTCAGGACAATATTATCAACAAAAAAATCTTAAATAGAAAAACCAAAAGCATAATAAACTTAAGGAAGAGATAGGTTTTAGGAAAGGCATAGAAACTCCTTGACTTTTAATTCCTGCCTCCCTGAGATCGACCCTGGGCCTAAAAGTGACCAAGAAAAAATCAAGTAGGCCAGGTTAAAAAAAAAAATTTTGTGAAAGATGGTTAGACTCGATTTAGGTTAACCCACTATAATAACTTCAACGATAATTTCACCATATTAACACAACCTATTCGAGTTCTACCACGCTTTTTCTAGCATCGTTGCTGGGGAGGCACAAATTGAGGTAAGTTTCTACTCCATTCCTTTGATTTTCTCTTCTCACACCCTTCTCTTCACGGGTGTTTTATTTTCTTGTGTGCAGGTAAACCAGTTGCAAGGAAGAGGCAAGCAGAGGAAGTGGGAGACGTGGGTAGAGATAAGTCGCCGGCACCGCACTGGAGCTACGCCCACGTTGCTGAAGAGGTAGGTGTCTCTCTCTTAGCAACTTAAGTTAACTTGTCACCTAAATAAAAAAAAAACCTAAAAACACTTCTTGGGAATTTCTTGGGGCAAGTGGATTAAAAATCACTTGATTGATTGTTTGCTATCACCCCCACCGCCCCTTAATTTCCAGCCAAACTTTGCATAGCGAAAATCCAAGAATCTCGATTCTTAGATCTTTCGCCGTGTGAAGTGTTCTTTGAGGTAAGTTTAAACTGATTGATTGCCATCCCTCCTTGCCTCATTTGTTCACATTTTCGGGATCACATTTTTTGGTGGGGAGACTTGGAATTGAGTTGATTCCAACCCCACCACGACCTTTCACGTGCCTTAGATTTGATCCCGAATATTTCAACCCCAAAATTTTAATTTTCTTTACATTATCTTATGGTTGAGCCTTGTGTGTGAAACATCATTTTGGTGATTGGGAGCACTTGAATTGAAGTGCTTTGGCTCCCTTTCACATTGGCTTAAAATAGACTCGTGCATCCACACATAGAAATTTCCATCTAGGGAAGCCTATTGCATTTTTAGCATGCATTAACTAATTCACATTGAAGAAGGGTTTGTTGGGCATAGAAGACCTTGTGTTTTCTCAAAACCCGGAGATTGGTTGAATTGGTAACTCAGCGAAATCTTAAAATCCATACTACTTAAGGCTGAAATTCTAAAAACCATTCACCAATTTGGGGAGATTTTCCCGTTGCATGCTTGGTTTACACACTTTTTAAAATCAACGCACTTTGGCATTACCTGTATACAACACCCTTCACATTCCTGAAGCACTTGATCTTAAGTCTCTAAATAAAACTGGTAGCAACTTGACCCTTATTAAGGATTGGAGGTCTAACTACCTGTGTGTAGCGCCTACGTGCTAGTGCGGGTTCCCGCGTGCTATCGGGTGTCTAAGACTGGGGCAAACGGCCTTTCAATCTGGCCCGGCGGTTCCGAGGTGCTCGCATTTGGTTTCGTAGGTTGTGATAGTAGGTAACTTAGATCTTTAGGTCTAAGGGCACATTGTAGAGGTTAGGACATTGATTGCTTTGATTTGTTATCAAGTGTACCCTTGCGGCGTCATTTCTCTCATCCCTTTTTCCCTTCTTATCTCCCCAATTCTTCCTGTGGTAGTGCATGTTTGGGAGGAGGTCACAAAACCTTGAATTGTTTGAATTGTTCGATAATTCTAAAAGGATAGAAACCGATTCGTCATCCTCCTCCACAAACATGGCTACACGCCCACCCCCAAATCCCGAGGGAGGAAACCACCCCCCTCAAATCCCACCAGGTGGTGGTGGAGCCGTAGACCCCATAACCTGCTTCCAAGCACAAACGAAAATGTATAACGAGCAGATTGAAGCCATTAAGGAAACCTTGGAGGAAATGCAGAACCCTCTCGAACGGGAGGAGCCTAGGTCTCTTAGCTCATATCAAAATCCCGCTGCTACAGAGACCATAGGACAAATTTGGGTCCCCATGGGCGGGGACGATTTTGAATTGAAACCTAATGTAATTGGCCTAATTAACTTTCACTTCCATGGTCTTGCAAGTGAAGATCCTTTTCTCCATTTGGAAGACTTAACCCGATTGGCTGAAATGGCTAAACCAAGAAACATCGGGTTATCAATTGTCCTCACGAAAATGTTCCCATTTTCGTTGCGGGACAAAGCGACGCAATGGTTATGCACCCTTGGGAGAACTATCCATTCTTGGGAAGAGATGTGAACAGCATTTCTCAAGAAATTCTTCCCAATCGGGCGAACCAATGCGTTTCGTTGTGCTATAACTTCCTTCACACAACAAAATGACGAGCAGTTTCATGAGGCTTGGGAGAGGCATAATGACCTCCTCCGGAAGTGTTAACACCACGGGCTGCCTAAGTGGCATATAGCTTAGATTTTCTATTATGGGCTAAATGAGACTTTGAAGCAGATTGCAGACGCCTCTTGTGGAGGGAATTTCATGAATAAAGACGAGAATGGAGCATTCGAATTATTTGAAAACATGAGCGAAAATTCAATGAACAATGCTTCCATTGTCGCCTTTAATCATACCAGCCTGCCCCGTAATATTCACGAAGTTGACACGGGACCCTCCCATTCACCCACTGATCTTAGCCTTATCGCACAAAAGTTGGATGAAGTCTCCATCGTGCACAAGAAGCTAGACGAGCTTCTGGCCAATCCTGCCTGTTCTATGGCAAACACCTCCACCTCACCACTTCGTCACAATCCTAATTTTTCCAACGCCAGGCTTATTCCCAAAAACCCCGTGAGATCTTCCTTACCGGATGTCACGTTGAGCAATTCGGTAAGTAATGTGGATCTGGCTTCTGCAAGTCAGTATTTTGACACGGAGGACCAAGCCTCCGTGTGCTCGGATGCATATTTACTTGCGGACTCGTCATCTGGCTTAGAAGACGCTTGCGCCCTGGGGAACAACCCATTCTCTGCCACTTACAACCCAAGGTGGCGAAATCATCCTAACTTCACATGGTCCAGTAACCCGCAATGCCAAAACCCTGTGGGTGAGCCAATGCGATCGTCCGCATCCGTCATCCCAAGGGCTCAGTCTAATCCTGTGGCAAATCCGCCATCGGGTCCTTGCATACTGCAAACAGAACACGCATCAAGTCCTCTTGATAAACTAATGCGAATGATGATGGAAATGAAGAGAACATGACCTCTCTTCAGCACCAATTGGCATAGCAGAATGCTGAGATCAGTCAACTACGCATGGCGACTCGATCTCAGGGCACTCTTCCAGCCCAACCTGTTCCCAACCCATGAAATTTTATGCCTCGTGGTCCTCAACCACAGGTACAACCTTCTTAGGGGCAAGTTCATCAGATTCTGCAAGCACCGAGCATTCCTCCGGGATTCCAGGCTTCCCGCAGCAGCACCTCACCCCTATGTCCCTATTGTGAACCCTCCTTCGCCTTATGATCCCACTGGACCCGCGACATCCAATGTGATTACTATGAGGAGCGGTAAGCAAACCGTCGATCTGCCTCGACCTGATCCTGGCCCATCTTTTTCATCGCCCTCTCATTCGGGATGTGCATTGCATTCTCGTGAGGACGACATACCCAAACTAGTGCCAGAATCAGTCCCATTCCCTGAGGCTCTACTGAGGGAGCCAAAAGGCAAGAAAAAGGATACGCAGGCCTTTGATAACCTGCGTAATTTATTCAGGGATGTTGAAATCAAGGTACCCCTGTTGGAGGCTATCGACCACATACCAATTGTCGCTCGATTCTTCAAAGACTACACTACACCCAGGCGACAGTCAAAGAAAACAAAGAATCCGGTGGTTCTCTCGCCTCATGCAAGTTGTGCTATACTGTCAAATCTACCACCAAAGCAGAAAGATCCGGGCACACCGCTTATTTCTTGTAGCATCCAAGGCTGCAATTTTAACTATGCTTTGCTTGATCTAAGATCTTCCATCAATCTTATACCAACCATCATGCTCGAAAAGTTTTCCTTAGGAAATCTGAAACCCACCCCTGTCACGTTACAGTTGGCAGATCGTTCTGTCAAAATACCAAAGGGTGTGGTGGTAGACGTGGTGGTTAGGGTCAACAGTCTCTGTTTTCCTGTTGACTTTCTTATTTTGGATATGGAAGTTTCTAGCTCACTTTCTGATTGTCCGATCATCCTTGGTCGACCTTTCTTGGCCACAGCCCACGCCCATATCGACTACGAGTCGGGCTGCATTGAGATTGCCATTTGCTCTGAGAAACTCAAGTTAAACATCTTCAAGGCAGCCAAGAACTTTGATTGCGATTGCATCGAGGATGACACGTCTGACGAGGACATGGCCGTCAGCGCGTGTATCGGACTAATAGGGACCTATTCTTACTGCTGTGGATTGCCTTGGAACACAGACCATTGCCTGACTAACACATATTGTGACGTTCCCCCATCCCTCCCTTTACCCATACCTTCTCCTGACTAGACTTCTGACGAAGTTTTCTTTGCTTCCCATACCTCGTGGTCTGAGTCATATTCGGGCTACTCACCACCGGTCCACACTCTTGAAGACCAGATTGCCCTTTCTTTCCCGCCAAATCAGGCGGAATTGCAACTCCACACTGGGACCTTGAGCCCACATACTAATCACTGGGGCTATCCCTTTTTGGATCCATCAATCCAGGATGCCCCTTTTCTTGGCCAATCTGAGGGCCAACTTCTTCCTCCTGCCTTTCTTTCTTCTAATCCACTGGGGACACTCTCGTCCCAAGAAATACCAGATCTTTCACCATCCACTCCCGAGCTGAAAGAGCTGCTTGACACACTTAAATATGTTTTCTTGGGACCAAATGAAACGCTCCCTGTAATCATTAGTTCAAAATTGACCAGGGAACAAGAGTGCAAACTAACAAAAGTCCTTACGGAACACAAGGCAGCCATTGGATGGTCCTTATCGAACTTAACTGGCATTAGCCCCTCCTACTGCACTCACCATATATATACAGAGGAGGAGGCTCGACCTTCCCACAAGATGCAGCGACGTCTCAACCCTAACATGCGGGAGGTCGTTAAAAAGGAAATTATTAAGTGGCTGGATGCAGATATAATCCACCCGATCAGCGATAGCCCTTGGGTGAGCCCTATTCATGTCATGCCCAAAAAGGCAGGACTCACCATCCGTGTCAACGACAGGGGCGAATCCATCCCTACACGCACTCCTACATCTTGGAGAGTGTGTGTAGACTATAGGAAACTAAATGCTGCAACTAAGAAAGATCACTTTCCGCTACCTTTTATTGACCAAATCCTGGAGCGGTTAGCCGGAAATAAAATTTTCTATTTCTTGGATGGATTCTCTGGATATAACCAGGTGGCAATTGATCCTCGGGACCAAGAGAAAACCACCTTCACCTGCCCCTTCAGCACCTTCGCATTTAGAAGGATGCCTTTCGGACTTTGTAACGCGTCATCAACTTTCCAGAGATGTATGCTGGCGATATTCCATGACATGGTGGGTGACTTTCTTGAGGTCTTCATGGATGACTTTTCGGTCTTTGGACCCTCTTTTGATGACTGTCTTGCCAACCTGATCCGTATCCTTCGGAGATGTATTGATGTGAACCTCGTGCTTTCATGAGAAAAAAAGTCATTTTATGGTACACGAGGGAATTGTTCTCGGGCATATCATCTCCGATAAGGGTATTGAAGTTGACAAAGCCAAGCATGATGTAATTGCTGATTTACCTGTGCCTAGCTCTGTCAGACAAATCCACTCCTTCTTGGGACACGTCGATTTCTATAGAAGATTCGTCAAAGACTTCTCCAAGATTTCTAGACCTTTAACTCATCTCCTATAGACCGAGGTACCCTTTGATATGGGCCCCGACTGCATACGAGCATTCACGCAGCTGCGCGATGCTGTCACCAAGGCCCCTGTTCTCCAACAACCGGACTGGTCCCTTGACTTTGAACTCATGTGTGACACTTCCGACCTTGCAGTCGGAGCCATCCTGGGACAAAGACGCGATAGACACCCCTTCGTGGTGTGCTACTCCAGTAAGACGTTGGATGAGGCCCAGCATAATTATACAACCACTGAGAAAGAACTACTGGCAGTCGTCTTTGGGCTGGAGAAATTCCGCTCTTACCTTCTAGGTTCGCTTGTTATTGTATTCATTGACCACGCGACCATTCGCTATCTCATGCATAAGAAGGATGCCAAGCCTAGACTGATTCGTTGGATCCTTCTACTCCAAGAATTTGACATTGAGATCCGCGATAAGGCCGGAGCCTAGAATGTTGTTGTTGATCATCTCTCAAGATTGGACCCTGACCACATTGGACTTACCCTGCCAATCAATGAGCTTTTTCCCGATGAGCACCTATTGCAATTAATGTGGCAAGTGGACCTTGGTATGTCGACATTGCCAATTACCTTGCTTCTAGTTCCCTTCCACATGGCTGGCCTAAAAACTAGCACGAGCATCTCATTGTAGAAGCAAAGTATTATTTCTGGGATAATCCACTACTTTTTCGAATAGGTGTTGACCAGATCATCCGTCGTTGTATTCTTGACAGCAAATTCCCCAGTGTGCTATCCTTCTGCCACGATCAGGCCTGCGGAGGCCATTTCTCTGGGAGGAAAACTGCAGCCAAGGTGTTGTAGTGTGGTTTCTTTTGGCCCTCCCTTCACTAGGATGCACACAATTATGCCAAACATTGCACTAGGTGCCAGTCGTTAGGGTCAATGTCACGTCGTGACATGATGCCCTTGCAACCCATCCTAGCTGCTGAAATCTTTGACATTTGGGGAATCGATTTCATGGGTCCCTTTCCTCCCTCCAACGGCTTCGAGTACATCTTCGTTGCTGTTGATTATGTTTCCAAATTGATCGAGGCTATTCCCACACGCCATGCTGACCATGTCATATCTACTCGATTTATCAAAGACCACATTTTTGCACGCTTTGGGATCCCTCAAGCCATTATCTCGGATGGAGGAAGCCATTTTACCCATGCTTCTTTTCGAGCACTTCTGAGGAAATATGGAGTCCACCATTGTATCGCATCTTCGTATCATCCTCAAACGAACTGCCAGGCTGAGGTATCGAACCGGCAAATCAAGCAAATTCTCCAAAAAATGGTTCAGCCTGACTGTAAGGATTGGTTTGACAAGCTAATTGACGCACTTTGGGCGTATCGGACCGCCTTCAAGGCCACCCTAGGTATGTCTCCTTATAGAATAGTTTATGGGAAGCCTTGTCATTTGCCCGTGGAGCAGGAGCACCGCGCTTATTGGGCGGTTCACCAATGTAACCTCGACCGAGACCTGTGTGGTGGAGAAAGGAAACTCCAACTCCAAGAGATGGAAGAGCTCCGTCATGAAGCCTATAATTCTGCCTTAACTTTCAAGCAACGCACTAAGGCTTTTCACGACAGCCGAATTCGACAGAAAGAATTTGAGCCACCTCAGCAAGTTTGGCTTTACAATGCCCGGCTAAAATTCTTTCCAGGGAAATTGAAGTCCAAATGGACTGGTCCCTTCTTGGTCTCGAGATCATTTCCCAACGGGGCCGTTGAAATTGAAGATCCCAAATCTGGGCATAAATTACGGTCAATGGGCAGCGTTTAAAATCCTATCTTACTCATGAACCTGCCCCCGTTGGTGAAACTGTTGCCTTGCTGGAGGGTAACTAATTTCGTGCCTCATTCTAAGTCCAGCTGGGGACGTTAAATTTAGCACTCGTTGGAAGGCACCCCAGCAACACTCCTCCACTGTCACGTACACACTTCCATGTCACTTCACTTCACACCTTTTCACTTCACCACCCACCATCCACCCACCCTACCACCTTGCTATATACCTTGCACGTCAGCTCTCTTCCCCCGATCTTTGGACCTTCCTCTACCCTGCATGCATATGAGGACATAGCATCGTTTGGCAAGGGGGGGTGGATAAGCATCCATAGGATCTGGGTATTATATGGTATCATGCAGCTTCCATTATATATATCCATCTATAAATATGTAAAAAAAAAAGGGTGTTTAGTAGTGATCTGAAGGCTGAAACAAAAATACAATAAGTGTTTATGGATATTCAACCACTGTTTTGAAGACTTTCTAGGCCAAAGAAGCTTAACTCGCTCAAGCTCGGCTTAATTCACTTGAGCATTGATAAGATAAGATCGGAATCTCTCCTAACTAAGGACGTATTCTTGTACCTGAGACACTAGTACAGGATTCATTGGTTTGCTTCTACTTGAGAGCCTAACTAATCTTGGTTCACACTACATATATCAAGAAAGACTAGGTGAACATAATATCCAACCCTAGTATTCATTAGGGAAGGTGGAGTCCTTATCTGTGCACGCAGGTAGACTTTTTATCCCAGGCTTTAGTCTTGTGTCTAGGAGAAACTCTTTCCACCAAAAATGTACTCTCCCACTAAAAGTGTGTGCTCCTCCAAATAAAGTTGTAAGAGATATACTGACACTTGTTTCAAAAAAAAGAAAACTGTGCAAATAAGTCGGTATATCTTTCAAATGTCTGTAAATTCTCCTCTCCAAAAAGTTTTCAGGGCACGTCATAAATACCCTGTTTCTACCATATATTCCTCGAGCCACAAAAGCAAAGGGGGCTGAGTCTTCCATCATCTTTTTAAGGGTTAATCCGAAGACACGAGCTGAAATTGGGACCAACCTGCACTTAAAAATTCGTGAAACCCTAGGCTTGAGCCTTAATGTTCATCTGGTCAGTCTTGATCCTTTACTATGCACAAACCATAATCTCTTGAGCTTTCGAGTACAGCAAAACCCTCTGAAGATTGGAAATCGTACTTGAGGTTTAAATATCAAGAGTCCAGGTTAGTCGAGAGATGGTCTATGTCATATAAGACTTAAAGTACTGGTAGTCTTCTCTGCAATTGGTTCTCACAATATCCAACAGATAAACACACCCATGTCGCCTCAGAAGAAAATCTTCAGCTTAAGATCATTTCTAAATACAATACAAAATGTTTTGCTAGGGACTAGCAAAAGATAGGCATGGGGGTATGATTGCACAGCAAAAATACACCAGTAATTATGCCATTTGGTGTTATTTCCTAGCACTGCCATTGCATCTTATGTAGTTATAGTTGCATTTATAAATAGACACATGCATGCATTTTTAAAGAGGAGAGGAGAGTATGAATAATTGGCCATCTATTGATTAACATCTTCATCAAGTGCTGCATTGCAATTTCACCATTTTCATTTCCATATTTGCTTTGAATTTCTCGCGGCTGGAGGGCAGGGTGGATGCACGCCTCTTCGCACCACACCTTCTGCCAACAGCATGACCAGAGGTGTGCTGCCAGCAGCATGGTGTTGGCATACCTCTTCCTCTTTAAAACCCCTGGCCCTCTCCCTTGTGCAGGAGGCCTGAACACACACCTTCAGACACTTTCAGCTCCACCATCACCCTGGGCCAACCTCCTCCCCTCTCCCTCTCCATACGCAGTATCTCTTCTCATTGAAGAGACACACTGTGGGCAGGAGAAAACCCACAATGGCTCCACAACCACTACTGTGAGTTCCACTACCGCCCAGCTCCTTCGTGAGCAAGTGGGCGTGGTGGATTAGCCTTTTGTTTTCATCGCTGATCTCCCTCATCGCCATTGCCAGAGCTTCAAGCTCAGAAGCTCCAGCAGTAGCAACGCCGACTCGCAGCACCGTCGGCCACTACGCACACTCCAGCAGGACATGCGGATCCTCTTTCCACGCGCGCAGGTGCTTCCCAGCGTGCCTGCGCATGCGAAACCGGCCACTACCGGTAGGCAGACCGCGCGCGCACTGTAGCCCACTGTAGTGCATGGTCTGCGCGACACTGTAGCCACCGGCTTGCTTCTCACTTAACCAGTGGCAGCGCACTCTCTCTCCTTGCCCGCTACCCGCACCAGCCGGCTGCCCGCACTCGCCTGCGCTCGCCCGCTCCCGCCCGTAACGCTGTGCGCTGCGCTGCACTCTCCCGCACTCGCTCGCACTCGTCTGCGCCTGCGGGCAGCCCTTGTGAGCCTGCGCACGTCCTGCTCTCCAGATGGCGCTCTAACCCGCCAGACGACTTAACTTCTCTCTCTCTCTCACACTCCTCCAGCATACACACACGCACACACTCGTACTCACACACTTGTACACACTCACACCTACATATATATATATATCCACTTACTTATATACCTAAATATATATATATCTATACATACATACATACATATATATACATATATACATATTCATATCTATATACATATACAACTATATATGTATATATTTATAAATATATACATACATACGTACATATATACATATATATCTATATATATATATATATATATATACACATATACATATATATATTTACATGTCTATACGTACATATATATATATGTACACAATTACACATATATAGTTATAAATCTATCTATATATATATATATATGTATGTATGTATGTATGTATGTATGTATACATTTACATACACATCCACCTACTCATATCCATATATACACTTCACCACCCATACACCCGTGCAATAGTTACTCCACTGCGCATCATATCGTGGGAATATCTGCACCAGTTGCTGATATTCCCCGATATCCACGCAAAGCAAGCGCCTCCGCACACACTCCCACACATCCGCCCCTCACTCCACGCGACACTCCGTCTTGTTGGTTGCGTCTTACCAGATGCGGACCAACTTGATACTGTGCTACACTCCATTTCCACTTCCACCTCCACCCCTATATATAATATATACATATATATATATATGTAGATACTGTATCTATTATATATCTATATATATATTAAGCTAAGTATTCCTTTCTTTACTAACAACTTACCTTGTTTATCTTTTGTTTATTGCTATTAAAAAGATAAAAAAAGAATAAAGGAGAAAAGATAATTCTTGTCTTGCAGGTACTCGGTCTTGCGAATAACAGGATCAATTTTTTGGAAACCCTAAGTTGGCTATAAGCCAAGAATCATTTGGCTCAAAGCCAAGAACTTGATTTTGAGGTGTGCCTCAAGGACAATATTATCAACAAAAAAATCTTAAATAGAAAAACCAAAAACATAATAAACTTAAGGAAGAGATACGTTTTAGGAAAGGCATGGAAACTCCTTGACCTTTAATTCCCGCCTCCCTGAGATCGACCCTGGGCCTAAAAGTGACCAAGATAAAATCAAGTAGGCTAGGTTAAAAAAAAAAAATTGTGAAAGATAGTTAGACTCGATTTGGGTTAACCCACTATAATAACTTCAACGATAATTTCACCATATTAACACAACCTATTCGAGTTCTACCACGCTTTTTGTGACATGGAAGTGTGTACGTTACAGTGGAGTGTTGCTGGGGTGCCTCCCAACGAGCATTTAATTTAACGTCCCCAGCTGTGAGGCACGAAATTAATTACCCTCCAGCAGGGCAACAGTTTCATCAACGGGGGCAGGTTCATGAGTAAGATAGGGTTTTAAACGCTGCCCATTGACCGTAAATTTATGCCCAGATTTGGGATCTTCAATTTCAACGACCCCATTGGGAAATGATCTCGAGACCAAGAAGGGACCAGTCCATTTGGATTCAATTTCCCTGGAAGGAATTTGAGCCATCTCATTGTAAAGCCAGGTCTTAATTGGAAGGAAGCAGCACAGCCGTGACCCAATTCGAGCCATCTTCACTACAGTTGTGCGCGTGAGGAACAGGGGACAGATAGTCCCACATCATGAGATTTGGAAGCACCGAAGCAGCATAAATTGAATTTGCCTGAGGCTTATCGCCTCAGTCACAAGGGGTAAGGTCCCTCCTTACACCTATCACTTGACCTGGCCATGCCTCACTCCTTGCTTACCACCCACTGTCGGTGAGTCTGGGCCCGGGTGAGCTCTAGATCCGATTACCCGTATACCCGGTACTGTGGAAGGCTCTGGGAGAGCGTGACCCAGAGAGAGAAAGAAGAGAGCACGCGGGGGATAGGGGGTTTTGCTCCGTGGAGAAGTTGGCTAAACACTTAGCCAAATTTGAGACCCCTTCCCCCTCTGCGTGAAGAAGAGAAGCAAAGAAGAAAAGGAAGGTAAGCAGAGAAAGAGAGAAAAAGAAGAAGAGCTATAGAAGAAGAAGAGAGACAAGCACAAAGAAAGAGAAGAAGAAGCAAATCAGAAGAGAGATCACTATTCATCAAACGTTTAAGATGTCTGATTTGAGTTGATTTCCACATAGCTATTGAGTTCCATTTGATATTATTTTAGGGAGTAATTGGTGATTCAAATCACCATTTTACTCCATTCTTTTTGCAATTTGACACTTGATATCATTGCTACATTATTCTGAGTCAATTCCTTATTATAATTTCTTATCTCTATTATTTAAAATTGTAATCTTGAGAATTGAATTCCTACTTGCATCCAGCGAACAATCTTGGACTTTTCGAGTATAAATTTTATCTATTTTTTGCGAGATTTTTACTATACTGCAACACAACGATTTTAAACCTGATTTTGAGAGAACTAACATTTTGGCATCATTGTCGAGCAGTAACGTGCAATTGAATCTCTTGATTGAAATATCAGATTTGGTACTAACTTGCTACATCTCTTTTGATTATGATCTGTTTCAGGGACTCATTGAAAGAAGATCAGCCACAAATCAACCACTCCAGGGGCAGGTAAACTCCATCTACCTTCTTCTAAGCCCCTGAATATGAAAAAGCTAAAAAAGAAAAAATCAATTAAGGCTACTTGCATTATATTCTTAGGCAAATCATCAAGTTTCCTGATTTGATACAATCTATTTAGACAACATTCAAACCTTGATTTGTGCACCTACTTAAGATCATAAGGTATCTAGGGCATCACCTTCTTGCTTGAAGCCCTAGGTACCACATTTGGACAAATTAAATTGGACCAATAAGAGCCAATTAAGGATTCTAGTTTAGGATTTTAGAGACACACTTTCTTAATCAAGAATTGATCTTTCCAAACAATGTGTGCCTAAGCCTTGATTAAATTGATCTATTCAAGCAAACCCTAAAATCAGGCTCTTAATTTCATTTGGATACTAAAAGAGGGACTGTTTCAGTCGCAAAACGAGATCGTAAGGTTTAAAATAATCGTGTTGCAGTATAGTCGAAATCACTTTGAAAATAAATATAATTTTTATTACTCGAATAAGTTCAAGGTCGAACACAGGGAGCAAATTGGTATTTAGAAATCAAGATCACAATTCAGAATTAAAATTATTTACAATAATAGCAGTAGCAATGTGCAAAAATATGGGAGTAAAATGGTGATTTAGATCACCAAATACTCCTACAATATCACTAAGGAACTCAATGTATTTGCAATGAAATGAAAGTGATGATTTGTCGTCTGATTTGTAAATCAGACGACTTAAAGTTGTCTGATTTTTCTTCTTCTATCTCTACTTTTGCTTCAGCTATTCTTTTCTTCTTCTTCTTTTGCTTCTTTGCAGCTATGTACTTCTCTTCCTCTCTTCTTCTTCAGCTTCTGTCTTTGGCCTCTTCTTCTTCTTCTTTCTTCTTCCTTTGCCTTTGCTTTCTCTGTCTTCTCCTTTCTTCTTACTCTACAATCCTCCTCTTTCTCTTCAGCTTCTGCTCTGGCCTCTTCTTCTTCTTCTTCCCTCTGCCTTCAACCCTGGCCTCCTCTTCTTCAGAATCTACTAAGTGTCGGCCAAGGATCCCTGTAGCAAAACCCTACCCCTACCTGCACGAAACTCCTCTCTTCTTCTCTCTTGGGATCCACTCTCCCAGAGCCACAGGTATTCAGGTAATCAGATCTAATGCATACCTGGGTCCAGGCTCACCAGCGTGCGGTGGTGAGCGAGGAGTGCAGATCAAGTTGGATCAGCCAGGTCTGCAGAGGTAGTGTCACGGACGAGACCGGGTGTGGGTGAGTGGAACCTCACCCCTTGGTAACTGAGGTGAACAGCTTCAGACAGTTTTCAATTTATGCGGGTGTGGGCGCCTCTTGGTTTCTGAGATGGTACTATTCGTGCACCCTTCTTCTCATGTGCCTGCAGCAGGGATGGTGCTTCCAATTGCAGCAGCTGCGGAGGCACACGACTTCAATACAGGGCCTGGAACCGTGTGTGAAATAATTCCCCGCGTCCTATGGTAGCAACTTGGGACAACAGCACCTGGGGCAGCTTTAAGCAAGCTTCAAGCTTGCCCGCCAATGGCGGATAGGGCCTATAACCTCAAATCAGTAGAACGGCCTCGCGGCCATGTCAAATCGCTCAGGGAGGTTCGCCGGAGCACGGCGGATGTGCTGGGGGTGGTGGCGTGGCATGGTAATGGCCATGAGTGCGTGCCTAGGGTAGATTGTGTGCATGTGAGTGGGTATGTTCGGGGGGTGATTTGGGTGAGTGGTGAAGTAAATAAAGTGAGGGGAAGTGATCAGCGAAGTGTGGCAGAGGTTGTGGGCTTGTCGGCGAGGGTTTTGGTGGTCTGTGGAGGTGGAATGGCCTCGGCGGAGGTGGTGGCAGGAGATGGAAGGGATGGAGGTGCGAAGGGCGGCAGTGGTCGATTTGAAGTGGACTAAATGAGGAAATAAAGTAGAGGTGAGAGGGAACTTAGCTAGGAAGTCAATGGACGAAGGGGCGCAGCGAAGGCATCAGGTCTGGTGTGGCCAACGCTAGAGACGAAGGCGACTCCGGTGAGGTGGGAACGGCGAGGATGAAGGAGGAGGTGGCGTCTGCTGGTACGACAAGACGTGGACAAAGGCAGGGAGGAGGAATTCGCCGCAGGTGTGGTGGTCGGACAACGAGAAAGGGCAGGAAAGGTCGCCGGCCAAATGTTGAGGAGCCTTTGGCCATGAGGGAGAGAATAATTTCAGGCTATTCACAGCTGAATTCGAGCGTGGAGTCGGGAGGATCTGGGCTTCTTTAAATAGGGCTCTGAGTGGCGGTTAGTGCTTGGGAAGTGGTGGCGGGGCCGACAGCAGGGTTATAGCGTTGTAGTATAGCTAGTTGTTGCCATCATTTCAAATATATAAATTTTTTTTTTTTACTCGGAAAAGAGTTCCCGAGGTCGAACTCAGGGAGCAAGTTGTATTCTAGAGATATACATGTTTCTTTTACAAAAATAAACAAAGAGAGAGAAAGAATTTGTTGTCTTCTTTTCTCCTTATTTCTCCTCGTCTCAGATCTTCTTCTTCTTTGTCTGCAGAGGTGATGTTCTTCTTCTGCAGTGGTGATGCTCTTCTTCTTCTTCCAGCTGTTCCTGCTCTTCCTTTTTCTTCTGTCTTTCTTCAGATCTTCTTCTTTCTTCTTTGTTTTTCTTCTCAGTCAGGACGTCGCCCCTCCTTCTTTCTTCTTTTCCCTTCAGGACGTCGTCTGATTTCCAAATCAGACGACTTAAACTGCCTGTTGCTACAGTGTCTCCCTCCGCTTCCTTCTTCTTCCGCGGTCCTTCTTCTTCCTTGTGCCTGCACACTTCAGAGCTTACGTCAGATGACAAAACCTACTCTACCCTCTCCCCCCGCGTCTCTCTCTCTCTGAAACCACTCTTGGGAAAGCTCTCCCAGAGCTGCCGGGTAATCGGGTACGGGTCAGGTCCGGGTCCAGGCCCACCGGCGTGCGTGGTGGGCGAGGAGTGCAGGTCAGTCTTAAGTCGGGTCGGGTCAGGTCCGCGGGGCGTGAGCGCGGACGAGACCGGGTAACCGGGCGGGTGAAGGGGACCTCACCCCGTGTGCTGAGGCAGTAAGGCTAATGCACAAAATCAATTTAAACGGTGAAAAGGCTGTGAGGCTTACCGATGTGGGACTAAACAGAGGCCTCTCCTCGCGTGCGCCTGCTGGGAGACCGCGGCCTGGCTTCTGCAGCTGCGGCTTCGATTTGCGTCGGTTGCTGGCTGGTTGCCTTCGCAAGACTCCCTGTAATCCGCAGCAGCTGGAGACCTGGAGTCCTCAAGCCTGGAGCGCGGGAGAAGCTGCTTCAATGTGCGTTAATGGCGGTCGAACCTCAAAACCTGTTGGACACGAATATGGCCTCTCGGCCTGATCAAACCACTGGGGAACCTTCGCCGTGGCACGGCGAAGGTGTGGAGCTGCGCGGCAAGCCGCAAGGTGGTGTCTGGCGGCAGCCCTAGGTTGGACTGCAACCGGAGGAATGGGTTTGTTCGGGGGAGCGTTACGGAGGTGTGGAGTGGCAGTGGAGGGGTGGGGGGTGCTCAGTGTGATGAGGCGGAGGTTCGGTGAGGGTCGGCGAGGTGTGTGAGGCTGTGGAGCGATGGGAGCATCTCGCCGGAGGGTGGCCGGAGACGAAGGGGGTGACGATGGTCAAGGTCGGTCGAGGGCTTAATTGAACAAATTGAAAGCGGGGAAAGAAAGAGGAGAAGAAGGAGAGTAGTTCTAGCTTACTTGCAGGGACGAAGGGGGAGCAGCAGGGCGACAGTCGTATCGATTGTCGCCGGAGAAGAAGATGCTCAGGGAAAGGAGCGGCGGCAAGCAGAGAGCCGGAGAGGCGCCAGCTGGGTGCGGCGTGGCGCGGGAAGAGCAGGGGAGGAAGTCTCTGCTGCTGATATTGCGGCAGAGCGAAGAAGAGGAGGGGGAGGAACCGCCGGAGCTGGTGAGCGTCTTCCGGAGAGAGAAGAGAGGAAAGTTGGGGGTTTTCTCCGTCAGATCCAAGCTGCCCCGGTCGGTGGAGCAACAGGGGGTATTTATAGGGATCAAAATAGGGAGGAAGGCGGAGGGAGACGACGTGTCTCCCTCGCCGGAGGACGCCGGAGATGGAGACCCATACCGTCCGTGCGTTCGCACGGCCGGTATGGTGGGTTACAACGACCAGGGGGGTGTCCCTGCAACGGCTGACGACGCAGGGCACCCCCGGTTTACTTGCCAGGTTCCCCCCCTCACCCTGCGCGGCGCCATGCTCCGCGCAAGGTCGCCGGAGCATGGTGCTGGCAGGTTTTGCAGGGGGGACCTGATCGCAAAGAACGAAGGAGAGTTAGGGGCCAAAATGCGAGGGTTCAAAAGTTGAGGGCCAAAGAGTAAATATATGAGGACCAAAGTGTAAAGTTGGTCAAGGAGGTTTCTTCTTAGGCTCAAGTTTTTATACATGACTGATTAGGACCTAAGGAATCTGATGGTGAATTTCATTTCTATATTAAACCTTGTTTGACCGGTCAATTTATGCGAAAACCCAAATTAAGTTATTAATTGGGCATGGTTCTCAATGTAGGTCGAAATGGGTTCTGAAGGCCAAATTGAAGGTTCTAAACCCTAGAGATTATTTTTCTATGAATTTTAGAGGGTTTATTCTATTTTTACTTTGCCTCGAACCTCGTGAATTGAAGTGGGTTGTTTTAGGGTTACAGATTATCATTTAGTTTCTTGGAATTGCTGTAGCCCTTGCTAGATCATTTCATCCCACTTTTATTCTTATTAAGTTGCTTTGACCTGTGTTTGGGCCCTGAATTACCCTGTATGCAGATTATACTGGTAAAATTGCATTTTTACCCCTTATGACTTGTTTTCTCCTTAAACTCAGAATTCTCTGAGTTAAGCCTTTCCTTGAGTTATGTAGGAGCTTTTATCCTTTGTATTGGGTAAAAATGAGCTAGTTATGGCTCATGATGAGGTTCTCATCATACCCCCATGCCTAGCTTTTGCTAGTCCCTTAGCAAAAACTTAAGGTTTCAACCCTTGTTCTAGACCATGAAGTTTTTAAAAGTTTTAGATAAGTGCCTTTTTTATTTGAGCATAGATTAGGTTAGAATGCTGACCATAGGCCTAAAAGGTACTCTAGTACCAATCAAGATCCAAATCTGTCTAGCTTTAGCCTCAGTCTTTAGCAAAGGTTTTTAAGGTCCACAAGAACTAACCTAAGGTTTATTGGACTTTGTGGTTAAAGCACCCGTGCTTGAAATGATTTTAGCCCTGGCTCAGTTCGCAGTGCGTTTTTGTAAGAGAGAGATAGAAAGTTTTTCTGTTTGGAGAGTTTTTCTCTCTCTTTTTCTTTTTAGTTCTAGGCTAGGATTGGCTTTTCAACACGGTCTGTATCAGATTCCTTGCTCCCATCATCAATCCTCAAGGGTTCCTGGCGATCGATGCTTCGAGATAGCACCGCCCATGGCAACCCCCGGAACCCTGGCTATTTAGATTTCGAGATAATCCCATCCATGGTGTTCCGTGGCCGAATCCAGACCCTGGCAATTGACACTTCGAGATAATGCCATCCATGGAGTCTGAACCAGTAGAGTGCTTACATGCCCCCAGTAGGATATGTAAATATCCTAAGAGACAAGCACCGAGGAGATGATATTTTGTTACGCATCTTCGAGGGGATTTCCCGCCTCTCCGCGCTGGGAACTCTTCCAAATCAACTTGTATTGATCGGCCGCTCCTATTCTAGGTGTTCTTTTCAGAATTTTGCGATGCTTCTGCGTGATTCTGATTTTTACGCTTACTGAACCAGGCTGTGTGTGAGGTTAGGGTGCTTAGGTTACTGAGTCCCGTAAACCAAAAATTAGTTAACGAGGCCGAATACTCCCTAAGCCTTAGACCTAATACTTCAGCTTTTCATTTTCCTCAACCTCTTGAGGAGTGTCCAGATCTTAATGGGTACTAAGAGTCTATTCAAGAATGCCTAAGGTTTGCATTCTTACTAATCTCATTGTGCACTTTTCAGTTATTTTCTTGAATGAGGTCTAGAACTTTAGGTTAATTCCTTAGTTCCTTACTAATGACTATCACCTTTTTTCATAATTTTGTGCTCCTTTTTCATTTTGTTTCTTTTCTCTTTGACAAAATTTCCTTCTCCTCTTTTCCTCTTATTCTTTTTTCGAAATTTTTTTTTTTTTTTTTAATTTTTATGGTGTTTTTGGCATATGTGAATTTTTTGTTTGAAACCTTTTCTTACAAGTTTTGCACTTTCATACCCCCCCATGCCTAAGATTTGCAATGTCCTCATTGTAACCTAGGGGGTCTTAGTTCATTCCTTAAGACAGAAATTTGGATGAGTGGATGGGTTGGGTTGAATTTTTGCGGACGATTTCAAATCCCAGATGCAAGCATCTGAGTTGGGGTCGGCTGTCTACAAGGGTGAACTTCGAGTGCAAAAAGGTGTCAGAACAAGTTTCAGGTTTTCAAAGAGAATGACGGGCTGCCTCCCGTTAAGCGCTGAGTTTTACGCCATCGGCTGGGCGCGATAAGCTCAAGGGGAAAGGAGGATATAAGATGCCTCAGCCAAATCAGTAGAGGTTACATCAATGAACGGCTTGAGTCTCTGACCGTTCACGATGAAAGGTTCAGAATCGTGGCTGAGTGGACTGATTTCGATTACTCCATTTCCAAAAACCTGTCGGACCAAATATGGTCCGACCCACTTAGATCTCAGTTTTCCTGGGAAGAGTTTGAGTCGGGTATCAAAGAGTAGGACCTTTTGACCAGGATGAAAGATCTTTCTCGAGATGTGTTTGTCGTGGAAGGCTTTAACCCGCTCCTTGTAGATTTGCGAGTTCTCGTACGCATCTAGGCGTAATTCATCGATCTCGCTGATTTGGAGTTTTCTGTGGGTCCCAGCCTTGGAAAGATCTAGATTACAGTTCCGTACTGCCCAATAGGCTTTATGCTCCAGTTTGACGGGAAGGTGGCATGCCTTTCCGTACACCAGTCTAAAGGGAGACATGCCCAATTGGGTTTTGTGGGCGGTCCTATTGGCCCACAATGCTTCCGGAAGTCGGGACGACCAGTCCTTCCTGTCAGGTCGAACAGTGACTTGCAGGATTTTCTTGATCTCCCGATTAGATAGCTCAGCTAGACCATTAGTTTGGGGGTGGTAAGGAGTAGAGATTCGGTGAGACACCCCGTATTTGGTCATCAGTGACCTAAACTGAGCATTTGTGAAATGGGTCCCCCCATCAGAGATTATTGCACGAGGAATCCCGAACCTTGAGAAAATGTGTTGACGAATGAATTTGAGAACGATTTTGTGATCACAGGTTCGGGTCGGTATGGCTTCGATCCATTTGGACACGTAGTCCACAGCCAACAGAATGTATTCGAAACCATCCGAAACAGGAAAGGGGCCCATAAAATCAATCCCCCAAACATCAAAGATTTCGCATACTAGAATCGGTTGCATAGGCATCATGTCGCGATGGCTCATGTTGCCCAAAGTCTGGCAACGACTGCATGCCTTGCAGTGATTGTGTGCGTCTTTGAACAGTGTGGGCCAGTAAAAGCCGCACTGGAGGACTTTTGATGCGGTTTTATGCCCGGCGAAATGGCCACCGCATGCCTGGTCATGGCAGAAAGAGAGGATATTGTTGAATTCCCCTTCCGGGACACATCTCCGGATGATCTGATCGGCACCTATGCGGAAGAGGTACGGGTCTTCCCAAATGTAATACTTGGCATCGGAGCGTAATTTGTCTTTCTTGGCCTTTGGCCAATCGGACGGGGTCTGATGAGATGCCAAGTAATTTACTATATTAGCAAACCATGGAAGGCTAGTACCAATAGTCAGCAGGTGCTCATCGGGAAAATACTCAGTGATGGGTCCGGAAGGGTCAATTATTTCAGAAGGAAGACGGGACAAGTGATCGGCTACCACGTTTTGCTTTCCCGCTTTATCGCGAATCTCAAGGTCAAATTCTTGCAACAGCAAGATCCATCGGATTAATCGAGGTTTCGCGTCCTTCTTTGCAAGGAGATGCCTCACAGCTGTGTGATCCGAGTATATGATGACACGGGAACCCAGAAGGTACGATCTGAACTTTTCTAGGGCAAATACTACAGCTAGCAGCTCTTTCTCAGTAACCGTATAGTTACGCTGAGCCTCATCAAGTGTTTTGCTGGCGTAGTAAATGACCACAGGTTTCTTGTCATTTTTCTGTCCCAAAACCGCTCCTACAGCGAAATCGGATGCATCACACATGATCTCAAAGGGTTGAGACCAATCAGGGGACTGTAGGATCGGGGCTTGGGTGACTCGGTCACGCAGGATTTCAAATGCTTGAGTGCATTCCTTGGAAATTTCGAAGGGAACATCCTTGGAGAGAAGAGTGGTCAGGGGACGTGCGATTTTTGAAAAATCAGGGATGAATCGTCGATAAAAACCGACATGCCCTAAAAAGGATCGGATGTCCCTGATCGAGCTAGGCATAGGAAGGTGAGAAATCAGATTAACCTTAGCTCGATCCACTTGGATACCTTTCTCCGAAATTGAGTGTCCCAGGACAATTCCCTCAGGCACCATGAAATGGCTCTTTTCCCAGGAAAGAACCAAATTCACATCGATGCACCGCCTGAGTATCTGGACCAAGTGTTGGAGGCAATCGTCGAATGATGCTCTGAAAACTGAAAAGTCATCCATGAAGACTTCCAGATAATCACCTACCATATCTGAGAATATGGCAAGCATGCATCGCTGAAAAGTAGCGGGTGCATTGCAAAGACCGAAAGGCATCCTTCGGAAAGCGTATGTTCCGAAGGGGCAGGTGAACGTGGTCTTTTCTTGGTCCTCAGGATGGATTGCCACCTGGTTATAACCGGAGTACCCGTCAAGAAAGCAGAAGAACCTATTTCCCGCTAGTTTTTCGAGAATTTGATCGATGAAGGGTAGTGGGAAATGATCCTTCTTCGTGGAGGAATTGAGTCGGCGGTAATCTATACAGACTCTCCACGAGTTGGCTAATCGGGTAGGAATGATTTCTCCGGTCTCAGTCGTTATAGTGGTGAGTCCTGCCTTCTTGGGCACGACCTGAATTGGGCTCACCCAACGACTATCGAAGATCGGGTAGATGATCCCGGCATCTAACCACTTGATGATCTCCTTTTTCACGACCTCCTGCAGATTGGGGTTTAAGCGTCTCTGCATTTCACGAGAAGGTCGTGTGCCCTCTTCTGAATAGATATGATGAGTACAATAAGAGGGACTTATTCCAGTCAAATCATCGAGAGTCCATCCGATGGCTCTGCGATGTTGCTGGAGGACAACAATCAGACGGGATTCCTGTTCAGGACTGAGGTTGGAATTGATAATCACAGGAAGGGTCTGATTAGAACCCAAAAAGACGTATTTCAAGTGAGCAGGGAGGGGTTTCAGTTCGAGGATGGGGTTTTCAGCTGCAGCGGGTGGTTCAGTATAGATGTGAGGTTCAAGGGTGGGAGTTACTGGGTTGTTCATATCTGGATTCGACTCCTCTGTTTGCGGGTCAGGATCCTTCTGTGGTTGATGAGGCATAATTGAGTCATTCTGGAGGTGTGATTCATCAACCAAAGTCTTGATGTCACAAATTTGTTCGATGACGCCGCAATTGATTCCTTGTTGGGCCTTAAATATATCAATTTTCAATGTTTGATCTCCAAACTTAAGCTCTATTTGGCCCTCCTCACAGCTGATGTTGGCTCTAGCAGTAGCCAAGAAAGGTCTCCCTAGAATGATTGGTGTATCCCTAGGGTTCTCAGGTGCATCCATATCTAAGACTATAAAGTCCACTGGAAAATAGAAATCCCGCACTCTCACGATAACATCCTCGAGAATCCCTTTTGGTGACTTTATAGATCGATCTGCTAATTGTAATGTCACCTCGGTTGGTTTCAGCTCAGATTCTTCTAGATGGTCAAGTAAGGATGTGGGTATCAGGTTTATGGATGCACCCAAGTCTAACAATGCTCTATCAAATTGGGTACCACCTATCTTACAGGAAATCAGGGGAGTTCCAGGATCTTTTGCCTTGGGTGGGAGTCTACTGAGGATTACAGAGCTGGCTTGCTCTGACAGAACAATTGGGCTCCCTCCCTTGGTTCGCGGCTTACGCTGGGGTGTACATATATTCTTTAGAAATCGTGCGTAAGCTGGTACGTGGCGGATTGCATCCATCAAGGGGATGTTTATGTGGACCTGCTCAAAGAGCTTGACCAGGTCCTCCTCAGGGGCCACGGGTTTGGTGGTCTTCTTTCCCTTGGTCAGGGCCTCGGGAAATGGGATCTTGGTTGGTTCTTCTAGGATAGGTCCAGGTTGTGGATCTGGAACAGCGGTACCTTGGATAACTATCCTAGGGTCATGGTTATCAGGCTTGGAGTGGTTTGGATAATGCGGGTCTTGAGTTGTTTTACCACTACGTGTTGTTACAGAATTTAATCCGGCCTGACTTTGGTTTGGGTTTGGTAGGAGGGGTGGCTGGTGCTGAAATCCCGCATAAGAAGTTGAGGCTTCCATCTCGTCTGGAGATGGAGCAGTAGGAGCCTGATAAATCCATTGGGCGTGGCCTAAATTTGGATTCATAACGCGCTTCTGGGTTGGCACGTTATTTGGGTTAGGAAGAGGTTTGGAGGGGAGTGTGCCTGGTTGGCGAGAATTTGCCAACTGAGCCAGTTGAGTTTTAACTTCTGTAAGCTCGTCCTTGTGCTGTTTTTGAATAGCCGCATTCATTTTTTGAATGTCAGCCAGAGTCTGAAGGATTAGGGACATTTGATCCTGATTTGGCCCTGATGGATAAGTAGGGTTGGGCCGAGGCTGAGGCGGCTGGTAGTGACGAGAGGGCTGTGGGCGGGACTGAAAAGGTGGTCTTTGGGTTTGGGAATTTCCCACCCACTGAAAATTGGGATGGTTTCGCCATCCAGGGTTGTAAGTGTTGGAGAATGGGTCATTCTGGATGGCGTTGAGGTCCTCGCAGGTCTGAGGAACCTCCTGAGAATCAGGGAAAGGAGGAATGGAGTTCCCCCGGCTGGTGTAGAAAGGATCGGATGATCCTCCGATCCAAGAATCAGATGGGGATGGATATGGATCCATCCCAGGGGAAGATCGGTGGAGGATGTTTTGCACAGTCTCCTGTGTGGAAGGAGGTTGTGCAAAGGAGTTACGCGCGGAGGTGGCTCGCTGCAAGTGCTGAGTCAGCTCATCCACCTTCTTTTCAATGATTGAGACCTTGTCCAATCGACTGGCCATTAATTCCAGGTCGACTGATGCGGACAGGCCCTGTGTCTCATGTGCTCCCTTAAGATTCGTCGCTGCGCGGGTATTCGTCCTGTCGAATAATCCCATGGAGTCATTGTTGATGGAGTTCTCGCACATGTTTTCGAGAATCTCCCAAACGGTGTCTTCATGTTGACCCATGATGTTTCCTCCGCAAGTTGCATTGACGAAAAGGCGGATGTCCTCACGGAGTCCCTGGTAAAAAGATTGGACTTGTTCCCATTTAGGAACTCCGTGATGGGGGCACTTTCTCATGAGATCCTGGAAACGATCCCATGCCTCATGGAGAGGTTCTCCTGATTGTTGAGTGAAGTGTGTAATCTGATGGCGCAAGGCGTTGGTCCGACCAACGGGAAAGAACTTTTTCAAAAACTCGGATTGAAGTTCTTCCCAAGTGTTGATCGGCCGGGTCTGAGTTTGATACCAATGGGCGGCCTTGTCCATAAGAGAAAAGGAGAACATCTTCATGAGAAGAATATCCCGATTTTGCGCATCTGATCCAAAAGTGTGGGCCAGATGCTTTAGCTGTTTGATGTGCTGGAAGGGATCTTCAGAATTAAGCCCATGGAATTTAGGTATAGCATGAATCATGTTGGGCTTTAATTCGGAATCAGGTCCTCCAGTCGGGATTCTGACTCGAGGCTCAATGGCCACCGCAGCAGGATTGTAGTGGTCCCGCATCATAGGACGCTGTGGTGGGTGCACGAAGTTTTGGAAGAGGTCATTGAGTCGCTGGAGCTGGTGTTCCAGATTATTTTCTTCCTCAACTGGCTGAGCCATGATGGGGGAAGAAGAAGAACTTGGTTCTGAATCAGAAGAGAGAATAATGTGAGGGTGTTTCTGCACAAACACGGGCGCCGAGGCTTGGCCTTGACGAGAGCGAATTTCTAAAGGAGGTCTTAAGGGTGGTCTTAGGGACCTCCTTCCGTACATGCACTGTTGGAAGAGGTAAGTTTAGAAGGTGCTGGACCCAATCAAGGCACCCAAAAATGTGTTGGGTGACTATAGAGGTGCGGGGCAGATGGACCCCTTGATCAGAAAGATCGTCCACCTGAGAATTACCTGGGCAGCCAGAGAGGGAGAGTCCCGCGAAGACCCCTACACGGTAGAGCGTCCCCATGGGTTACAGGGTTTCCCCCACCCGACCTCTCTTGTCACTGCGGGTCCAGGTAGACCAGAATGGGGATCTTGACCTCTTAAGTCTACCAATTTTAAGATCAGGGTGCTTAAGGTTTCACTTGAACTTTAGTCTTTTAAGTGCAAAGAGTGACCTAATTTAAGGTTGGTTGACCCAAGGGGTCAACTTTACCTCTTGTTTTCTTTGAGAGCTTTTAGGTCTTGTCTTTTAGGGTTCAAGTGTTTAGAGAGCCAATTGTTTTAGGTTTTCTTTTGAATAGGTATTTTCAATCAATGGTTTAGGCACACTTCTTTTGGATTTTCTCCATTCTTGATTTAAGTAGTGTGTCTCTAAAACCCTAATGTTGAATCTTATGTTGGCTCTACTTGGTCCAGTTAGTTCATTGTTGGGTAATTAGGGCTCAAGCAAGAATGTGTTAGCCCTTAAATACCCTTAATAGTGTGCAGGACTAATGAGTTGAAAACATGCAACTTTTATGGTTACTAAGTATGGAAGACAGGTTAGCCCTATATTGCTTGTTCTTTTTTTTTTTTTTTTTCTTCCTCTTTAGAGTTTAGGGGTCAATAGCGAGAGGAAAAATTTACCTGTCCTCGGAGTGGTTGTTGTGCGGTTGCTTGTCTTCTTGATTTTCTGTAGTTTTCTGCACAAAAGAGAGGAGATTTATTAAAAAGAAACAGGAATGTTTACCTCTAGAATAGCCGTTGCTCCCCGGCAGCGGCGCCAAAAAATGGTGGTCTTTGGGTTTGGGAGGTTTATAGCGTTGTAGTATAGCCAGTTGTTGCCATCATTTCAAATATATAAGTTTTTTGTTTTTACTCGGAAAAGAGTTCCCGAGGTCGAACTCAGGGAGCAAGTTGTATTCTAGAGATATACATGTTTCTTTTACAAAAATAAACAAAGAGAGAGAAAGAATTTGTTGTCTTCTTTTCTCCTTATTTCTCCTCGTCTCAGATCTTCTTCTTCTTTGTCTGCAGAGGTGATGTTTTTCTTCTGCAGTGGTGATGCTCTTCTTCTTCTTCCAGCTATTCCTGCTCTTCCTTTTTCTTCTGTCTTTCTTCAGATCTTCTTCTTTCTTCTTTGTTTTTCTTCTCAGTCAGGACGTCGCCCCTCCTTCTTTCTTCTTTTCCCTTCAGGACGTCGTCTGATTTCCAAATCAGACGACTTAAACTGCCTGTTGCTACAGTGTCTCCCTCCGCTTCCTTCTTCTTCCGCGGTCCTTCTTCTTCCTTGTGCCTGCACACTTCAGAGCTTACGTCAGATGACAAAACCTACTCTACCCTCTCCCCCCGCGTCTCTCTCTCTCTGAAACCACTCTTGGGAAAGCTCTCCCAGAGCTGCCGGGTAATCGGGTACGGGTCAGGTCCGGGTCCAGGCCCACCGGCGTGCGTGGTGGGCGAGGAGTGCAGGTCAGTCTTAAGTCGGGTCGGGTCAGGTCCGCGGGGCGTGAGCGCGGACGAGACCGGGTAACCGGGCGGGTGAAGGGGACCTCACCCCGTGTGCTGAGGCAGTAAGGCTAATGCACAAAATCAATTTAAACGGTGAAAAGGCTGTGAGGCTTACCGATGTGGGACTAAACAGAGGCCTCTCCTCGCGTGCGCCTGCTGGGAGACCGCGGCCTGGCTTCTGCAGCTGCGGCTTCGATTTGCGTCGGTTGCTGGCTGGTTGCCTTCGCAAGACTCCCTGTAATCCGCAGCAGCTGGAGACCTGGAGTCCTCAAGCCTGGAGCGCGGGAGAAGCTGCTTCAATGTGCGTTAATGGCGGTCGAACCTCAAAACCTGTCGGACACGAATATGGCCTCTCGGCCTGATCAAACCACTGGGGAACCTTTGCCGTGGCACGGTGAAGGTGTGGAGCTGCGCGGCAAGCCACAAGGTGGTGTCTGGCGGCAGCCCTAGGTTGGACTGCAACCGGAGGAATGGGTTTGTTCGGGGGAGCGTTACGGAGGTGTGGAGTGGCAGTGGAGGGGTGGGGGGTGCTCAGTGTGATGAGGCGGAGGTTCGGTGAGGGTCGGCGAGGTGTGTGAGGCTGTGGAGCGATGGGAGCATCTCGCCGGAGGGTGGCCGGAGACGAAGGGGGTGACGATGGTCAGGGTCGGTCGAGGGCTTAATTGAACAAATTGAAAGCGGGGAAAGAAAGAGGAGAAGAAGGAGAGTAGTTCTAGCTTACTTGCAGGGAAGAAGGGGGAGCAGCAGGGCGATAGTCGTATCGACTGTCGCCGGAGAATAAGATGCTCAGGGAAAGGAGCGACGGCGAGCAGAGAGCCGGAGAGGCGCCAGCTGGGTGCGGCGTGGCGCGGGAAGAGCAGGGGAGGAAGTCTCTACTGCTGGTATTGCGGCAGAGCGAAGAAGAGGAGGGGGAGGAACCGCCGGAGCTGGTGAGAGTCTGCCGGAGAGAGAAGAGAGGAAAGTTGGGGGTTTTCTCCGCCAGATCCAAGCTGCCCCGGTCGGTGGAGCAACAGGGGGTATTTATAGGGATCAAAACAGGGAGGAAGGCGGAGGGAGACGACGTGTCTCCCTCGCCGGAGGACGCCGGAGATGGAGACCCATACCGTCCGTGCGTTTGCACGGCCGGGATGGTGGGTTACAACGACCAGGGGGTGTCCCTGCGACGGCTGACGACGCAGGGCACCCCCGGTTTACTTGCCAGGTTCCCCCCCTCACCCTGCGCGGCGCCATGCTCCGCGCAAGGTCGCCGGAGCATGGTGCTGGCAGGTTTTGCAGGGGGGACCTGATCGCAAAGAACGAAGGAGAGTTAGGGGCCAAAATGCGAGGGTTCAAAAGTTGAGGGCCAAAGAGTAAATATATGAGGACCAAAGTGTAAAATTGGTCAAGGAGGTTTCTTCTTAGGCTCAAGTTTTTATACATGACTGATTAGGACCTAAGGAATCTGATGGTGAATTTCATTTCTATATTAAACCTTGTTTGACCGGTCAATTTATGCGAAAACCCAAATTAAGTTATTAATTGGGCATGGTTCTCAATGTAGGTCAAAATGGGTTCTGAAGGCCAAATTGAAGGTTCTAAACCCTAGAGATTATTTTTCTATGAATTTTAGAGGGTTTATTCTATTTTTACTTTGCCTCGAACCTCGTGAATTGAAGTGGATTGTTTTAGGGTTACAGATTATCATTTAGTTTCTTGGAATTGCTGTAGCCCTTGCTAGATCATTTCATCCCACTTTTATTCTTATTAAGTTGCTTTGACCTGTGTTTGGGCCCTGAATTACCCTGTATGCAGATTATATTGGTAAAATTACATTTTTACCCCTTATGACTTGTTTTCTCCTTAAACTTAGAATTCTCTGAGTTAAGCCTTTCCTTGAGTTATGTAGGAGCTTTTATCCTTTGTATTGGGTCAAAATGAGCTAGTTATGGCTCATGATGAGGTTCTCATCAGGAAGCAAGCTTCCTAAGCTTGGAAGGTCGCCGGAGATGGGAGCTTGTTAGGATACCCAAATCTCTCATGCGTTCGCATGAGAGATTGGGAGGGAATCAGATCTCAAAGATGGGTTCATACTGGCGGGAATTTTTTAGAGGATCTCCC
Organism: Thalassia testudinum; assembly: GCA_037157565.1. Taxonomy (NCBI): domain Eukaryota; kingdom Viridiplantae; phylum Streptophyta; class Magnoliopsida; order Alismatales; family Hydrocharitaceae; genus Thalassia; species Thalassia testudinum. The sequence continues at coordinate 27,896,809 of JAZHRO010000055.1, read as the reverse complement.
TTCCAATTTTGGAAAAGATTCTCTGAGCAATCAAGGAGAAATTCCAAGTTAAAGGTCGCCGAAGTAGGTTTCCTCCCCGATAATGGCGAAGGGACCTACTTGTGAAGACGACGAAGAAGCTAGGGGGCTAAATGCAAGAGTTTTTGAAAGTTAAGGGTAGAAATGTAATCAGACAGGACCTTTTTGCAAACTAGGTCAAGACAAGTTCATCTTGGGTCCAAATTTTGGTACAAACCTAATTTGGACCTAAGGAATCCAATGGAATTTGGTTTTGACAACGTTTGACTGGGTAATTTATGAAAAAACCTAAATTAAGGCAAATATCTGTTTGAGACTCCATTTTAGGTCAAAATAGGTTCTAATGGCTAAATTAAAGGTACTAAACCCTAGAGAATATTTTTCTATGAATTTTAGAGGGTTTAAGTGAATTTTATCCTGACCAGAAACTTTGTTAATTAAGTAGGTTTATTTTTAGGATTTCAAAAGTCATTTAATTCTCAGAACACACACAAACCCTTTTCTGTTTAATCCAACCCACTTATTAACTTGTTAAGACCATTTGACCTTTGTTTAGCCCTTGAGAAAACCCGTGGTTGTACTGCATTGGTAAAATTACATTTTTACCTCTAGTTTCTTGTGTTTCTCTCGAAAAGGTTATGCAGGGAATTATGACCTTCAGTTGGTTATGTAGGAGCATTTATTCATTTTATTGGGTCAAAATGAGCTAGTTAGGGCTCATGATGGTGTTCCCATCATACCCCCATGGCTAGCTTTTGCTAGTCCCTTAGCAAAATTTCAAGGTATTAACTTTGATTTTAGACCATGTAATCTTTTTGATGCTCAAAAACTGTGATGTCTGCTTTCTTCTGTAGATTAGGTTAGAATGCTGATAGTAGGCCTAGAGGTACTCAAGTACCAACCAAGATCTGGACCTGACTACCTCTAGCCTCAGTCTGCCACGAAGGTTTCTATGGTCCCAGGAACTATCCTAAGGTTCGTTGGACTCCGCGGTTAAAACACCCATTCTTGTAACATGTTTTAGCCTTGGTTCAGTTTGCAGTGCGTTTTTGTCAAAGAGAGACAGATGAATTTTTCTTTATTTTTGGAGAGTTTTCTCTCTCTTTTCTTTTTATTTCTAGCTTCAGATTAGCTTCATAACATGGTCTGTATCGGATTCCAAGTCCCCATCATCAATCCTCGAAGGGTCCCTATCAATCGATGCTTCGAGATAGCACCGCTCATGGCAACCCCAAGAACCCTGGCTTTCGAGATTTCGAGATAATCCCACCCATGGTGTTCTGTAACTAAATCCAGACCCTGGCAATTGACATTTCGGGATAATGCCGCCCATGGTATCTGAACCAACACAGGGTGTTCTATGCCCCCGATAGGATATGTAGATATCCTAGGAGACAAGCACCGATGAGTCAATATGTTATTGCGCATCTTTGAGGGGAATTTCTCGCCTCTTTGTGCTGGAAACTCATCCAAATCAACTTGTGTTGATCAGCCGCTTCTAATCTAGATGACTTTTTCAGAACGATTTAAATGCATTTGCGTGATTTTAATACTTAAGCGCAGTGAACCAGACTGTGTGTGGATTGGGGTGCTTAAGTTACCGAGTCCCGCAAACCAAAGGTTAGTTAACCAGGCTGAATACTCCCTAAACCTTAGACCTAATACTTAAGCTTCACATTTTCCCCAACCTCTTAAGGACTATCCAGATCTTTGCGGATACTTGAATTTTTAAGCCTATGATCATAGCCCAAAAGACTTAAAATCAGCGTTCCTACTAATCTCTTCTTTGTTTTATTAGCACTTTTTGCCTTTCATTTTTTTTTTCTTTTGGTATGGTCTAGAACTAAGTCAATTCCTTAATTTCTTACTAATGATTACTTTTCTTTTCTTTTCAACTTGTGTTCCTTTTTGACATTTTTATCTCCTCCTCTTTTTCTCCTCAAAACTGATATGCCCTCAAAATATTCTCTCCTCTCATTTTTCTTTTGTTCTTTATCAAGAATTTTTTTATTTTTTTTGGTATTTTTGGGATATGTGATGTTTTTGATGAAACCCTTTCTTGTGAAGTGATTTTCACGGCGTTTTGCACTTTAATACCTCCCCATGCCTACGATTTGCAATGTCCCCATTATAAATTAAGTGGGTTCGAGTTCAGCCTAGATCATTTATTAGAATTGGTTTTGGGTGGGTGAATGGGTCGGGATGACTATTGCGAACAATTTCAAGCTCGAGTACGAGTACTAGAGGTGGAGTTGGCTGTTCTAATGGATGAACCCTAAAGTGTAATATGAGTTCAACATAGGATGTATCAAGAAAGGTTTCGGATTTTTCAAAAATGACGGGTTGCCTCCCGTTAAGCGCTGAATTTAACGCCATCGGCTGGGTGCAATGAGCTCAGGGAGAATGGAGTGTAAAAGATGTCTCAGCTAAATTTGTATTGGTAAGTTCAATGAACGATTTGACTCTCTGACCGTTCATGACAAAAGGATCTGAATCGTGGCTGAGTTGACTGATTTTGATAGCTCCATTTCCAAAGATTCATTGGACGAGGTAAGGTCCGATCCATTTTGATCTGAGTTTTCTTGGGAACAGTTTGAGTTTGTCATCAAAGAGTTGGACTTTCTGACCAAGGCAAAAGATCTTTCTGGATATGTGCTTGTCGTGAAAGGCCTTAACCTGCTCTTTGCAAATTCGTGAGTTCTCATACGCGTCATGGCGTAATTCATCGATCTCACTCATTTGAAGCTTTCTGTGGGTTCCTGCCTTAGAAAGATTGAGATTGCAGTTCTTTACTACCCATAGGCTTTGTGCTCCAATTCGACGGGAGGTGACATGCCTTCTCGTACACCAATCTAAAGGGAGACAAACCTAATTGGGTTTTGTGGGCAGTCCTATAAGCCCACAAAGCTTCCAGAAGTTAGGATGACCAGCCTTTTCTGTCAGGTTGAACAGTGACCTGGAGGATTTTCTTGATCTCCCGATTTGATAGCTCAACTAGACCATTAGTTTGGGGGTGATAAGGAGTAGAGATTCAGTGTGACACCCCGTATTTGGTCATCAGTGACCTGAACTGAGTATTACTGAAATGGGTCCCTCCATCAGAGATTGTAGCACGTGGAATCCTGAACTGAGAAAAGATGTTCTGATGAATAAATTTGATAACCACCTTATGATCATTGGTTTGGGTCAGAATGGCTTCGATCCATTTGGACACATAGTCAACAGCGAGTAGAATGTACTCAAAGCCATCCGAAATAGGAAAGGGTCCCATAAAATCAATCCCCCAGACATCGAAGATTTCGCATACGAGAATCGGCTATAAGGGCATCATATCACGGTGGCTCATGTTGCCTAAGGTCTGGCAACGAGTGCATGCCTTACAGTGATTGTATGCGTCTTTGAAAATTGTGGGCTAATAGAAGCCGCACTAGAGGACTTTAGTTGTGGTTTTATGACCAGAGTAGTGTCCACCGCATGCTTGGTCATGGCAGAAGGACAAGATGCCCTGAATTTTCGCTTCTAGGACACACCGTCGGATGATTTGATCAGCACCTATGCGGAAGAGATACGGGTCTTCCCAAAAGTAGTACTTGGCATCGAAAAGCAATTTGTCCTTCTTGGCCTTCGTCCAATAAGATAAAATCCGATGTGATGCCAGGTAGTTTACTAGATCAGCAAACCATGGAAGCCCTGTACTGATAGTCAGGAGGTGCTCATCCGGAAAATGTTTCGTAATGGGTCTAGAAGGGTCGATAATGTCAGAAGGAAGGCGGGACAAGTGATCAGCTACCATGTTTTGTTTTCCTGCCTTGTCATGAATCTCAAGGTCAAACTCTTGCAACAGCAAGATCCAGCGGATTAGTCGAGGTTTCGCGTCCTTCTTCGTAAGGAGATGCCTCACAGCTGTGTGATCAGAGTAAATGATAACACGGGAACCCAGAAGATATGATTTGAACTTTTCTAGGGCAAATACTACAGCTAGCAGCTCTTTCTTAGAAACTGTGTAGCTACACTGAGACTCATCAAGTGTCTTGCTAGCGTAGTAGATGACCACGGGTTTCTCGTCAATTTTCTACCCAAGTACCACTCCTACAGCGAAATCAGATGCATCGCACATGATCTCAAAGGGTTGAAACCAATCAGAGAACTGTAGGATCAGAGCTTGGGTAACTCGATCACGTAGTATTTCAAATGCTTGAGTGAATTCCTTGGAGATTTCAAAAGGAACATCCTTAGATAATAGAGTAGTCAGGGGGCACGTGATTTTCGAGAAATCAGGAATGAATCGACGGTAAAAATCGACGTGCCCCAGGAAAGATTAGATGTCCTTGACCGAGCTAGGCATAGGGAGTTTGGAAATCAGATTCACCTTGGCTCGATCAACTGGATGCCTTTTTCGGAGATGAGATGTCCCAGGACAATTCCTTCAGGCACCATGAAGTGGCTCTTTTCCCAGGAAAGAACCAGATTCACGTCAATGCACTGCCTGAGGATCTGGACCAAGTGCAGGAGGCAATTGTCAAATGATTCGCCAAAAATTGAGAAGTCATCCATGAAGACTTCCAGATAATCACCTACCATATTTGAGAATATGGCAAGCATGCACCGTTGAAAAGTAGCAGGGTTATTGTAGAGATCGAAAAGCATCCTTCGGAACACATACGTCCCAAAGGAGCAGGTGAAAGTGGTCTTCTCTTGGTCCTCAGGATGGGTTGCCACCTGGTTATAACCGGAGTACCCGTCCAAAAAGCAAAAGAATATGTTTCCCACTTGTTTTTCGAGGATCTAATTAATAAACGGTAGTGGAAAATGATCCTTCTCTTTGGAGGTATTGAGTCTTCTATAATCAATGCAAACTCTCCACAAATTTGCCACACAGGTCGGTATGATTTCTCTAATCTTAGTCGTGATCACGGTGAGTCCTGCCTTCTTAGGCATAACCTAGATTGGACTCACTCATCAACTATCAGAGATCGGGTAGATGATCCCAGCATTTAACCACTTAATGATCTCCTTTTTCACGACTTTCTGCAGATTAGGATTCAGACGTCTCTGCATTTCACAGGAAGGTCGTGTGCCCTCTTCAATATAGATGTGGTGTCTGCAGGAAGAGGGACTAATGCCAATCAAATCATTGAGAATCCATCCAATGGCTCTTCGATGTTGCTAGAGAACATAAATCAGATGGGATTCTTGATCAGGTGTGAGTCTGGAATTGATAATCATAGGAAACGTCTGATTGGAACCTAAAAATACGTACTTTAGTTGATCAGGAAGGGGCTTTAGTTCCAAAACAGGGTTATCAGCAGCAGCGGGTGGTTCAGGGCGTGTGTTAGGAGCAAGGGAAGGAGTTATGGGTGTGCCTAGGTTGAGTTCGAACTCCTCTGATTGCAGGTTTTGATCCTCTTGTGGTTGATTAGAAGTAGTTAGGTTTTCCTCAATATACTGATCGTCAACCACAGCTTCAATGTCACATATTTGTTCTATAACTCCACAATTAATCCCTTGCTGGGCCTTAAAGATGTCAATCTTTAATGTCTGGTTCCTAAATTTAAGTTCAATTTGGCCCTCCTCACAATTAATGTTGGCCCTAGCAGTGGCCAGAAAGGGTCTCCCTAGTATGATTGGTGTATTTTTCATATTTTCTGGAGCATACATATCCAAGACTACGAAATCCACCGGGAAATAAAAATCCCGAACTCTAACAATGACATCCTCAAGAACTCCTTTAGGTGACTTAATAGATCAATTTGTTAACTGTAATGTCACCTTTGTTGGTTTGAGCTCAAATTCCTCAAGATGTTCAAGTAGGGATGTAGGTATTAGGTTTATGGAGGCTCCTAGATCCAATAATGCTCTATCTAATTGGATATCACCAATTGTACTGGAAATCAGGGGAGTACCTGAGTCTTTTGCCTTAGGTGGGAGTTTGCTTAAAATGACAGAGCTGGCTTGCTCTGACAATACGATTGGGCTCTCACTTTTGGTTCGCGGCTTACACTTAGGTGTACACACGTCTATCAAAAATCGTGCAAAGGCCAGTATGTGGCGAATCGCATCCATCAAGGGGATGTTTATATGGACCTGTTCAAAGAGCTTGACCAGGTCCTCTTCAGGTGCCACGGGTTTTATTGTCTTCTTTCCCTTGGTCAAGGCCTCGGGAAATGAAACCTTGGATGGTTCCTCTAGAATATGTCCAGGTTCTTGATCTGGGATAGGGGTATCTTGGATGACTATCCTAGGGTTTGGGTTACTACCAGGCTGAAAGTGGCTTGGGTAAGGTGGATCTTGTGTTGCTTTGCTATTACGAGTTGTTACTGAATTCAGTCCTACTTCGTTCAGGTTTGGTGTAGGTAAAATAGGTGGCTGCTAAATCATGTGGGCTTGGCCCGAATTTGAGTTCATAACGCTCCTCTCATTCGGCACGTTATTTAGATTCTACAGAGGTTGCAAAGGGAGTGTGCCAGGTTGGTAGGAATTCACCATTTGGGTGAGTTGATTGCGAACCTCTGTGATCTCGTCTTTGTGCTATTTTTTGCATAGCCGCATTCATCTTTTGAATGTCAGCCAGAGTATAAAGGATGAGAGTCATTTGATCTGTCTGAGATGGCCCAGATTGATAGGTGGGGTTGGGCAGAGGCTGAGGCGGCTGATAAGGATGAGGAGCTTGTGGACGGGGTTGATATGGTGGTCTCGATTCTGGTTGTTTCCCGCCCACATGAAATTGGGATGATTTTGCCATCTAGGTTTATAGGTATTAGAGAATGGGTCATTCTGGATGGTGTTGAGGTCCTCGCAGGTCTGAGGAACCTTAGAAAAGTCAGAGTACGAGGGTTCAGAGTTCCCCCAACTAGAGTAGATAGGGTCGGAGTTTCCTCTGGCCCTAGAGTCAGACGGGGGTGGATACGGGTCCATCCCCTGAGAAGATCCTAGAGGGTAGCTGTGCGAACGGGTTTTACGCAGAGGTGACTCACTGCAGCTGTCGAGTTAGCTCATCCACCTTCTTCTTAATAATAGAGACCTTGTCCAAATGACTAGCCATCAATTCCAAGTCAACAGATGAGGACAGGCCCTACGTCTCATGTGCTCCCCTTGGACTCGTCGATGCACGGGCATTCGTCCGATCGAATACGCCTATGGAGTCATTGTTGATGGAGTTCTCACACATATTCTTGAGAATCTCCCACACAGTGTCCTCGTGTTGACCCATGATATTTCCTCCGCAAGTTACATTGACGAATAGACGAATATCTTCACGGAGTCCCTGGTAAAAAGACTGGATTTGTTCCCATTTAGGAACTCCGTGATGGGGGCACTTTCGCATGAGATCCAGGAAACGATCCCATGCTTCATGAGGTGGTTCTCTAGGCTGCTGTGTGAAGTGCGTGATTTGGTGTCGTAAAGCATTCGTCCGACCAACTGGGAAGAACTTTTTCAGAAACTCGGATTGTAGTTCAACCCATGTGTTGATTGGACGCGTTTAAGTCTGATACCAGTGAGCTACTTTTTCCATGAGAGAGAAGGAGAACATTTTCATGAGAAGAATGTCCGGATTTTGGACATCTGACCCGAAGGTCTGGGCTAGATACTTGAGCTGTTTGATGTACTGGAAAGGATCCTCGGAATTGAGTCCATGAAATTTCGAAATAGCATGAATCATGTTGGGCTTGAGTTCAGTATCAATACCTCCAGCCAGGATTTGGACTCGAGGTTTGATCGCCACCGTAGCAGGATTGTAATGATCTCGCATCATAGAACGTTACGGTGGATTCACAAAGGCTTGGAATAAATCATTAAGGCACTGAAGTTGATTCTCAAGGTTATTCTCTTCTTCTGCGGGTTGTGCCATGATGATGGATGAAGGAGAATTAGGTTCAGATGAATCCGAAGAGATGTCTATGTGATGGGGTTGCTGCACAAACACGGAAGTCAAGGCCCGACCTCGACGAGAGTGAATGACTAAAGGAGGCCTTAAGGATGGTCTTAAGGATCTCCTACCAAACATGCACCGATGGTCTGGATGAGAATAGAATGTGATGGACCCAATCAAGACACTCAAAAAATTTGGATGACTATAGAGGTTCGGGGCGGATGATACCCCTAAGTCAGAAAGCCATCCACCTGAGAATTACTTAGGCAGCTAGAGAGGGAGAGTCCCGAAAAGACCCCTACACGATAGAGCACCCCCACAGGTTACAGAGTTTCCCCTACCTGACCTCTCTTGTCACTAATGTTCCAGATAGACCATAATGGGGACTTGACCTCTTAAGTCTGCCAATTTTATTAAGAGCAAGGGTGCTTAGGATTTCACTTGAACTTTAGGATGTATTGAGTGCAAAAAGTGACCTAATTTCAAGATTGGTTGACCCAAGGTGGGTCAACTTCACCTCTTTGTCCTTTGAGAAGTTTAGGTCCCTCTTTTAGGATTAAAGTGAGATTAAGAGCCTGATTTTTAGGGTTTGCTTGAATAGATCAATTCAACCAAGGCTTAGGCACACATCATTTAGGAGAGTTGATTCTTGCTTATGTAAGTGTCTCTAAAACCCTAACTTGAAATCCTTAATTGGCTCTAATTTTGGTCTAATTTAGTTTGCCAAATGTGGTACCTAAGGCTCAAACCAGAATGTGATAGCCCTAGTTTCCTTAAATGGGTGCACAAATCAGGTCTTGTTGTTGAAATCAAATCAGGCAACTTGATGAATTATCTAAGAATGTAAAGCAAGTAGCCTTAATTGATTTTGTCCCTTTTAACCTTTTCAGAATGAGGGATTTAAGAGAGAGAGAGAGAGTAATTAGATTTTACCTACCCCTAGTATGTTTGATGTGTGGCTGACTATCTTCAATGTATATTCTCCCTGAAACAACCACAACGAAAGAGATATGGCAAGTTAGTATCTGTATCAGAAATTTTAATCAAGAATTCTAAATTGCTTGTTGCTCCCCGGCAACGGTGCCAAAATGTTTCAATCACAGCGAGATCGTAAGGTTTAAAAAAATTGTGTTGCAGTATAGTCAAAATCGCTTTGAAAATAAATATAATTTTTATTCCTCGAATAAGTTCAAGGTCGAACACAGGGAGCAAATTGGTATTTAGAAATCAAGATCACAATTCAGAATTAAAAGAATTTGCAATAATAGCAGTAGCAACGTGTAAAAATATAGGAGTAAAATGGTGATTTAGATCACCAAACATACCTACAATATCATCAAGGAACTCAATGTATTTGCAATGAAATGAAAGTGATGATCTATGGTCAGATTTGTAAATCAGATTACTTAAAGTTGTCTGATTTTTCTTATTCTGTCTCTGCTTTTACTTCAGCTATTCTTTTCTTCTTCTTCTTCTTTTGCTTCTCTGCAGCTGTGTACTTCTCTTCCTCTCTTCTTCTTCAGCTTCTGTCTTTGGTCTCTTCTTCTTCTTTCTTCTTCCTTTGCCTTTTCTTTCTCTGTCTTCTCCTTTCTTCTTACTTTGCGATCCTTCTCTTTCTCTTCAGCTTCTGCTCTGGCCTCTTCTTCTTATTCTTCCTTCTACCCTTCAACCCCGGCCTCCTCTTCTTCCCTCTTAGGATCCGCTCTCCCAGAGCCACAGGTATTTAGGTAATCGAATCTAGCACATACCCGGGTCCAGGCTCACCAGCGTGTAGTGGTGAGCGAGGAGTGCAGGTTGGGTCGGGTCAGCCAGGTCCGCGCAGGCAGTGTCACGGACGAGACTGGGTGTGGGTGAGTGGGACCTCACCCCGTGGTAACTGAGGCGAACAGCTTCAGACAGTTTTTCAATTTATGCGGGTGTGGGCGCCTCTTGGTTTCTGGGATGGGACTATCCGGGAACCCTTCTTCTCACGTGCCTGCAGCAGGGATAGTGCTTCCAATTGCAGCAGCTGCGGAGGCACACGACTTCAATTGAGGGCTTGGAACCGTGCGCGAGGTAATTCCGCACGTCCTGTGGTAGCAACCTGGGACAGCAGCACCTGGGGCAACTTCAAGCAAGCTTCAAGCTTGCCAGCCAATGGCGAAAGGGGCCTGTAACCTCAAATAAGTAAAACGACCTCGCAGCCACATCAAATCACTCAGGGAGGTTCGCCGGAGCACGGCGGATGTGCTGGGGGTGTTGGCATGGCGTGGCAGTGGCCGTGACTGTGTGCCTAGGGCAGACTGTGTGCGTGTGAGTGGGTGTGTTCGGGGGGCGATTTAGGTGAGTGAGGGGAAGTGATAAGCAAAGTGTGGCAGAGGTTGTGGGCTTGTCGGTGAGGGTTTTGGTGGCCTGTGGAGGTGGAATGGCCTCGCCAGAGGTGGTGGCCGGAGATGGAGGGGATGGAAGTGCGAAGGGTGGCAATGGTCGATTTGAGGTGGAGTAAATGAGGAAATAAAGTAGAGGTGAGAGGAAACTTAGCTAGGAAGTCAATGGACGAAGGGGGGCAGCGAAGGCGTCGGGTCTGGTGTGGTCGACGCTAGAGACGAAGGCAGCTCCAGTGAGGTGGGAACGACAAGGATGGAGGAGGTGGCATCTGCTGGTATGGCAAGACGCAGAAGAAGGCAGGGAGGAGGAATCCACCGCAGGCATGGCGGTTGGACGAAGAGAAATGGCAGGAAAGGTCACCGGACGTCGAGGAGCCTTCGGCTATGAGGGAGAGAAGAATTTGAGGGGATTCACGGCTGAATTCGAGCGTGGAGTCGGGAGGATCTTGGCTTCGTTAAATAAGGCTCTGAGTGGAGGTTAGGGCTTGGGAAGCAAGCTTCCTTGGAAGGTCGCCGGAGATGGGAGCTTGTTAGGATACCCAAATCTCTCATGCGTTCGCATGAGAGATTGGGAGGGAATCAAATCTCAAACATGGGTTCATACTGGTGGGAATTTCTCTGAGGATCTCCCTTCCAATTTTGGAAGAGATTCTCTGAGCAATAAAGGAGAAATTCCAAATTAAAGGTTGCTGGAGTAGGTTTCCTCCGCAATAATGGCGGACGGACCTACTTGTGAAGACGACGAAGAAGTTGGGGGGCTAAATGCAAGGGTTTTTGAAAGTTAGGGGTAGAAATGTAATCAAACAGGACCTTTTTGCAAACTAGGTTGAGACAGGTTCATCTTGGGTCCAAATTTTGGTACAAACCTAATTTTGACCTAAGGAATCCAATAGTGAAGTTGGAATTTGGTTATGATAACGTTTGACTGGGTAATTTATGGAAGAACCCAAATTAAGGCAAATATCTGTCTGAGACCCCATTTTAGGTCAAAATGGGTTCAAATGGCCAAATTAAAGGTACTAAACCCTAGAGAATATTTTTCTATGATTTTTAGAGGGTTAAAGTGAATTTTATCCTGACCAGAACTTTGGTTAATTAAGTAGGTCTATTTTTAGGGTTTCAAAAGTCATTTAATTCTCAGAACACACACAAACCCTTTTCTCTCTGATCCAACCCACTTGTTAACTTGTTAAGACCATTTGACCTTTGTTTAGCTGTTGAGAAAACCTGTGGTTGTACTGCATTGGTAAAATTTCAGTTTTACCCCTAGTTTCTTGTGTTTCTCTCAGAAATGTTATGCAGTGAATTATGACCTTCAGTTGGTTATGTAGGAGCATTTATTCACTTCATTGGGTCAAAATGAGCTAGTTAGGGCTCATGATAGTGTTCCCATCGGGGACCTAAATATTTCAAAGGACAAAATAGGTGAAGTTGACCTACCTTGTTGGGTTAACCAATCTTCAAATTAGGTCACTTTGCACAAAAACATCTTAAATCTTTAAGTGAAATCATAAGCACCCTTGCTCTTAATGAAAAATTAGTAGACTTAAGAGATCAAGTCCCCATTCTAGTCTACCTGGATCATCAATGACAAGAGAGGTCAGTTGGGGGAAACCCTGTAACTCGTGGGGTCGCTCTACCGTGTAGGGGTCTTTGCGGGACTCTCCCTCTCTGGCTGCCTAGGTAATTCTCAGGTGGACGGCTTTTTGACTAAGGGGTATCATCCGCCCCGAATCTCAATAGTCATCCAAAATTTTTGGGTGTCTTGATTGGGTCCATCACATTCTATCTCTCATCTAATCCATCGGTGCATGTTTGGGAGGAGGTCCTTAAAACCATCCTTGCGGCCTCCATTAGATATTCACTCTCGTCGAGGTCGAGCCTTGACTTCTGTGTTTGTGCAACAACCTAATCACATTGACATGTCCTTTGATTCAGAACCTACTTCCCCTTCATCAACTATTGATCACCAAGAAGAACAACCTAATCTTGAGCAATAATTCCATGATTTCCAAAATCGAATCAATGCCATCATAACCCACCACTGCGTCCTCAAATGCAAGATCACTATGATCTCGCAGAGGTGGAGATCGAACCCCTAATCAACATTCTCGTGGGAGGACCCGAGGTAGATCTCAAGCCTAACATGCTTCATATGACCCCAAAATTTCATGGCTTGAACTCCGAGGATCCTTTCTAGCACATCAAAAAACTAAAACATCTGGCCCACACCTTTGGGGTAGATGTACAGAATCGGGACGGATTACTCTTAAAGCTCTTGTCATTCTCCCTGGCTGACAAAGTCATTCATTGATTTCAGACTCAACCACACACGATCAACACATGTGGAGGACTTCAAACCACCTTCCTCCAAAAATTCTACCCCATTGGTCGTACTAACACGATACGGCACCAAATCACGCACTTCTCCCAAGGAACGGGAGAATCTCTACATGAAGTGTGGGATCGCTTTCTGGATCTCATGCGTAAGTGCCCCCATTACGGAGTTCCGAAGTCGGAACAAGTCTAATCCCTTTACCATGAACTTTGTGACGACATCAAGCTCTTTGTCAATACAACCTGTGGTGGTAGCATCATGGGTCAACATGAGGAGACGATCTGGGAAATTCTCGAGAACATGTGTGAGAACTCCCTGAACAATGAGTCATTGGGTGAGTACGACCGGACGTCCACTTGCACATTGGCAAATAATGGGGGGTACACAAATCCCAAGGACTTTCTGCATACGTTGATCTGGAGTTGGTAGCCAGTCAATTGGACAAGGTCTCCATTATCGAGAAAAAGGTGGACGACATCACTCGTCATCTACACAAATCCACCTCTGCACCTCAAAGCGCATACGCGCACCTGCCCAAGGGGAAGGGAGGCTGCGCACAACATCTACCACTCCCTGGGATGGATGCATATCCACCTCCATCTGATTATGGATTTGGCGGAAACTCCAGGTTAGCCCACCTTAGTTGGGGGAACTCTGAAACCCCATACCGTGATTATCTCGGAGCTCCTCAGACCTGCGAGGATCTTCACGCCATCTAGAATAATCCTCACTCCAACACTTACAACTCTGGATGGTGTAATCATCCTAACTTTTCGTGGTCGGGAAATAACCTAAATTTAAGACCTCAATTCCAACCCCGACCACAAGCTCCGTGACCTTATCAGCCCACCCAACCAAGGCCCACTCAAAACTTCCAATCTGGACCACCTAAAGAAGATCATACATCTTTGATTCTCCAGACCTTGGTTTACATGCAGAAACAACACAAAGAGATATCTGAGTTACAAAATCAACTAGCCCAGCTGGCAAGTGCCTGCCGCCTGGTGCACTTCCTTCTCAGCCTCTTCCAAACCCGAATAACGTGCCGAATTAGAGGCACGTTATGAACCCAAATCAGGGTCAAGCTCACTTTGTTTATCAGGCCCTTTCTACTCTATCACCTGACGGGATAGATGCTTCAACTTCATACATGGGATTTCAGCAGCAAACACCAATTTGCTCAACCCAAGCCAAAATCAGGCAGGATTAAATTCCGTCACCACCTGTAGTGGCAAGGCAACACAAGACCCACCCTTTCGTAGCCACAACATGCCTAAGACCATAAACCCTAACCCTAGATTGGTCATCCAGGACACACCCGTCCCTGATAAGGAGCCTGGGCCAATTCTAGAAGAACCATCTAAGGTTCCATTTCCCGAGGCCTTGACCAAAGGAAAAAAGAAACCCCAACCTGTGGCACCTGAGGAGGACCAGATTAAGCTCTTTAAACAGGTCCAAATAAGCATCCCCTTGATGGATGCGATACTCCACATACTGACTTACGCACGATTCCTGAAAGACGTGTGCACACCTAAGCGTAAGCCGTGAACCAAAGGCGAGAACCCGATCGCACTATCGGAGCAAGCCAGCTCCATCATTTTGAACAAACTCTCGCCTAAGGCAAAAGATCCAGGCACCCCTCTGATCTCCTGTGCAATCGGTGATATACAATTTGACCGAACTTTATTGGACCTAGGAGCCTCCATAAATTTGATACCCACATCCCTACTAGACTACTTTGAGGAATCTAAGCTTAATCCAACAGAAATGACTTTGCAGGTAGCCGACCGATCTATTAAGTCACCAAAAGGAATTCTCAAGGATGTCATAGTTAGGGTACATGATTTCTATTTTCCCGTGGATTTTATTGTCTTAGACATGGATGCTCCTGAGAATGTGAAGAATACACCGATCATACTAGAGAGACCCTTTCTGGCAATTGCTAGGGCCAATATTAATTGAAGAGGGCCAAATTGAATTAAAATTTGGGAGGAAGACATTGAAGATCGACATCTTTAAGGCCCAATAAGGAATTAATTGTGGGGTTATAGAACAAATCTGTGATATCGAGGCTGTGGTTGACGACCTATGTATCAAGGAAAACCTGACTATTTCTGATCAACCACAAAAAGATCAAAACCTGCAATTAGAGGATCCTGAACATAACCTAGCTCCTTCCTTTGCTGCCGACACCCACCCTGAACCACCTGCTGCTGCTGACAACCTAGTTATGGAATTAAAGCCTCTTCCCGATCATCTCAAATACGTCTTTTTGGGTTCCAATCAAACGTTTCTTATGATTATCAACTCCCAACTCACACCTGATCAGGAAACATGCCTGATTTCCATTCTCCAGCAGCATCGGAGAGCCATTGGATGAACTCTTGATGATCTAACTGGTATCAGCTCTTCATACTACACACATCACATCTATACAAAAGAGGGCTCACGACCATCCTGTGAAATGTAGAGACTCCTAAATCCAAATCTGCAAGTGATTGCACAGCAAAAATACACCAACAAATATGCCATCTTGTGTTATTTCCTAGCATTGCCATTGCATATTAGGTAGCTATAGTTGCATTTATAAAATTGACATATGCATGCATTTATTTGAGAGGGGAGAGTGAATAATTGGCCATGTAAATAACATCTCCTTCAAGTGCTACCTTGCAATTTCACCATCCTCATTTTTTTATTTTTGCTTTGAATTTCTTCTCCCTCGCGTGGCTCAAGGCATGGGCTGCTTCTTCTTCGCGCCATTCTCTGCCAGCAGCATGCTTTGCTAGCTGCATGGTTGGTCATGCGTGGCCTAGGGCATGGCCGTGGCATGCCTCCCTCTCCTTTAAAAAGCCCTGCCTTCCTCCTTGTGAGGAGGGCCTAGAAAAACCACACACAACACCCATAGAACCTTCGTCCAGGCCATCTCCTCCCCTCTCCCCTTCATGTGCAGTACCTCTTCCCACTGAAGCGATACACTGCGAGCAGGAGCTGGCTCACAGTGGTCCCATGACCACCACTGTGAGTTCCACCACCGCCCAGCTCATCCAAGAGCAGGTGGGCGTGGTGGTTTCACTCTCTGATTCCATTGCTGAAGCCCTTCCCGCCATTGCCGAAGACCCAAGCACTGAAGCTCAGCAACAGCACGGCACCAGCAGCAGCAGCAACCCCTCTCACACGCCAGCAGCCAGCCGCAAGCTCCTTCCACGCACGCAGGCACCTTCCAGCATGCCCGCGCATGCAGAACCAACCGCAACCGGTTGTCCAAGCTGCGCGGCATTGTAGCTACTGTTCACTCATTTCTGCGCGACACTATAGCTACAGTGCTGTGACTGGAGAGTTTCTCACTTATCCAGTCACCGCGTGCTCTCTCTCCGTGCACTACCGCCTCCAGCTAGTTGCACGTGCCTGCGCCTGCGTACCCTCGCACTCGCCCACTTCCGCTCCAGCGCTTGCACCCATCTGCGTCGCTCCTGCACTAGCCTGTGCGCGACGCAAGGACACCGCGCTCACTCCAGCACCTGCGCGTAGTCCCTTCAGCGCGCCTTCGCCTGTGCCTGGGCCATCAGACGACGCCTACCTCCACCAGATGCCTTAAACACTCCTCTCCACCAGCTCTCTCTCTCGCATACTCTCCAGCAGACACACACAGACACGCACCACACTCATACACACACACACTCTCTCGTACACACACACACTCACTTGTACACGTTCACACCCACATATATACATACATATATACATATATATCTATATATATGAATATATATATATATACATAAACAAATACACATACTTATATATTACTATATATATATATATACATATACATATCTATATATATATCTACATACATAGATACTTGTACAAATATATCTATATACATATGTACGTATATATATATATATATATATATATATATATATATATATATATATATATACATATATTACTATATATACAAATATCTATATAGTTAAATATATATACATATATATCTAGTTATAAGTATATATATATACATATACCTATATATATATACATATATATATACATAACTACATATACACACTCTACCACGCGTTATATCGCGGGAATATCTGCCCAGTTGCTGATATTCCCCGATATCCGCATAGAGAAAGCGCCTCCGCACACACTCCTACACATCCATCCTACACTCCACGCGGTACTTCGTCCTGTTGGTTACGTCTTTCTAGACGTGGATCTACTCGACACTGTGCTACACGCCATTTCCACCTCCACCCCGACCCTATATATATAATATATATCTATATATATATATACACTATATTTATTTCTTTACAAGCAACCTATCTAGTTTTTATTTCTCTTTTGTTTCCTATTATTAAAAAGATAAAAAAAAAGAGTAAAAGAGAAAAGATAATCCTTGTCTTGCAGGTACTCGGTCGGAACCCTAATTGGGCTCAAAGCCAAGAATAATTTCGCTCGAAGCCAAGGACCTGATTTTGAGGGTGTACCTCAAGGACAGAATTATCAGCAAAAAAATCTTAAATAAAAAAGAACCAAAAACATAATAAACGCACGAAAGAGATTCGTTGTAGGAAAAGTGTAGAAACTTATTCACCCTTAATCCCTGCCTCCCTGAGATAGACCCTGGGCCTAAAAGTGACCAAGATAAAATTAAGTAGGCTAGGTTAAAAATTTTGTAAAAAGATGGTTAGGCTAGATTTAGGTTAACCACTATACTCACTTCAATGATAATTTCGCCTTATTAACACAACCTATTCGAGTCCTGACACACCTTTTTCTGGTGCCGTTGCCAGGGAGGTGCTCAATGAGGTAAGTTTCTACTCCATTCCTTTAATTTTCTCTTCTCACACCCTTCTCTTCATGGGTATTTTTGCTTGTTGGTGTGCAGGTAAACCAGTTGCAAGAAGGAGGCAAGCAGAGGAAGTCAGAGGCGTGGGCAGATCCAAGGCAGGAACGAGAGCGTGAAGTCGTCGGCGTCGCACTGGAGCTTTGCCCACGTTGCTGAACAGGTAGGTCTCTCTCGCTTAGCAACTTGGTTAACTTGTCACCTATATAAAAAAAACCTAAAAAAAAAAACTTCTTGGGATCTCTTGGGGCAAGTGGATTAAAAATCACTTGCTTGATTGTTTGCCATCACTCCCACCGCCCCAGGATTTCTCGCCAAACTTCGCATAGCGAAGATCCAAGAATCTTGATTCTTGAATCTTTCGCCGTGTGAAGTATTCTTTGAGGCAAGATTAAATAGATTGACTGCCATCCCTCCTTGCCTCATTTATCCGCAATTTGGGATCACATTTTTGGTGGGGAGACTTGGAATTGAGTTGATTCCAACCCCACCACGACCTTTCACGTGCCTTAGATTTAATCCCGAATACTTCAACCCCAACACATTGATTTTCCCTTTACATTATCTTGTGGGTGAGCCTTGTGTGCGGAACATTATTTTGGTGATTGGGAGCACTTGAATTGAAGTGCTCTGGCTCCCTTTCACACTAATCTAAAATTGACTCGTGCATCCACGCATAGAAATTTCCACCTAAGGATGCCCAGTGCATTTTTATCATGCATTAACCAACTCACATTGAAGAAGGGTTTGTTGGGCAAAGAAAAACTTGAATTTTCTCAAAACCCGGAGATTGGTTGAATTGGTAACTCAACGAAATCGTAAAATCCATACTACTTAAGACTGAAATCCTAAAAACCATTCACCATTTAAAACTTCAATTCGGGGAGATTTCCCCGTTGCATGCTTGGTTTACACACTTTCTAAAATCAACGCACTTGGGCATTACCGGTAAACAACGCCCCTGAAGCACTTGATCCTAAGCCTCTAATTAAAACTGGTAGCAACTTGACCCTTATTAAGGATTTGAGGTCTAACTACCTGCGTGTAGCACCTACGTGTTGGTGTGGGTTCCCACGTGCTATCGGGTGACTAGGATTGAGGCAAACGGCCTTTCAATCTGGCCCGGTAGTTCCGCGGTGCTCGCATTTGGTTCCGTAGGTTGTGATAGTAAGTAACTTAGATCTTTAGGTCTAAGGGCACATTATAGAGGTTAGGACTTTGATTATCTTGATTTGTCATCAAGTGTACCTTTGCGGCATCATTTCTCTCATCCCCTTTTCCCTTCTTATCTCTCCAATTCTTCCTGCGGTAGTGCATGTTTGGGAGGAGGTCACAAAACCCTGAATTGCTTGAATTGTCTGATAATTTTAGAAGAAAAGAATCCGAATCGTCATCCTCCTCTACAAACATGGCTGCACGCCCACCCCCAAATCCTAAGGGAGGAAACCACCCTCAAAACCCACCAGGTGATGGAGCCATGGACCCAATAACCTGCCTCCAAGCCCAAATGGAAATGTATAATGAGAAAATTGAAGCCATTAGGGAAACCTTGGAGGAAATGCAGAACCCTCCCGAATGGGAGGAGCCTAGGTCTCTTAGCTTTTATCAAAATCTCGCTACTACAGAGACCATAGGACAAATTCGGGTCCCCATGGGCGGGGACGACTTTGAACTGAAACTCAACATAATTGGCCTAATTAACTTCCACTTCCATGGTCTTGTAAGTGAATATCCTTTTCTCCATTTGGAAGACCTAACCCAATTGGCTGAAACGGTTAAACCAAGAAACATCGGGTTATCAATTGTCCTCATGAAAATGTTCATGTTTTCATTGCGGGATAAAGCGTCGCAATGGTTACGCACCCTTGGGAGAACCATCCATTCTTGGGAAGAGATGTGAACAGCATTTCTCAAGAAATTCTTCCCAATTAGGCGAACCAATGCGCTTCGCTGTGCTATAACTTCCTTTACGCAACAAAACAGCTAACAGTTTCATGAGGCACGGGAGAGATATAATGACCTCCTCCGGAAGTGTCCACACCACGGTCTGCCTAAGTAGCATATAGCCCAGATTTTCTATTATGGGCTAAATGAGACTTTGAAGCAGATTGCAGACGCTTCCTGCGGAGGGAATTTCATGAATAAAGATGAGAATGGAGCATTCGAATTATTTGAAAACATGAGCGAAAGCTCAATGAACAATGCCTCCATTGTTGCCTTTAATCGTACCAGCCTGCCTCGTAATGTTCACGAAGTTGACACGGGACCTCTCATTCATCCACAGATCTTAACCTTATAGCACAAAAATTGGATGAAGTCTCTGTCGTGCACAAGAAGCTGGACGAGCTTCTGGCCAATCCCGCCCATTCTATGGCAAACACCCCCACCTCACCACTTCGTCACAATCCCAATCCTTCCAACAACAGGCTTATCTCCAGAAACCCCGTGAGATCTTCCTTACCGAGTGTCGCACCGAGCATTTCGATAAGCCATGTGGATCTGGCTTCTGCAAGCCAGTATTTTGACATGGAGGACCAAGCCTCCGTGTGCTAGGATGCATACATACATGCGGACTCGTCTTCTGGCTTAGAAGACGCTTGCGCCCTGGGGAACAACCCGTTCTCTGCCACTTATAACCCAGGGTGGCGAAATCATCCGTACTTCGCATGGTCCAGCAACTCGCAATGCCAAAACCCTGCGGGTGGGCCAATGCGACCGTCCGCACCCGTCATCCTAAGGGCCCAGTCTAATCCTGTGGCAAATCCGCCCTCGAGTCCTTGCATACCGCAAATAGAACACGCATCAAGCCCTCTTGATAAATTGATGTGAATGATGACGAAAATGTCTAAGCACCATGAAGAGAACATGACCTCTCTTCAGCACCAATTGGCGCAGCAGAATGCTGAGATCAGTCAACTACGTATGGCAACTCGATCTCAGGGCACTCTTCTAGCCCAACCTGTTCCCAACCTGCGAAATTTCGTACCATGTGGTCCTCACCCACAGGTACGACCTTCTCAGGGGCAGGTTCCTCAGATTCTGCAAGCATCGAGCATTCCTCCAGGATTTCAGGCTAATCCCACAGCAATTGCACCTCACCCTTATGTCCCTATTGCGAACCCTCCTTCGCCTTACGATCCCACTGGATCCGCAACATCTAATGCGATTACTACAAGGAGCGGTAAGCAAACCGTCGATCCGCCTCGACCTGATCCTGACCCATCTTTTTCATCGCCCTCTCATTCGGGATGCGAACTACATTTGCGAGAGGACGATACACCCAAATTAGTGCCAGAATCGATCCCATTCCTTGGGGCTCTACTAAGGGAGCCAAAAGGCAAGAAGAAGGATATGCAGGCCTTTGATAACCTGCGTAATTTATTCAGGGATGTTGAAATCAAGGTACCCCTGTTAGAGGCTACCGACCACATACCTACCGTCGCCCGATTTTTCAAAGACTACACTACACCACTTATTCTTGTAGCATGTGCGCCTGTGCGTGCCTGGGCCTGTGCCTGGGCCATCAGACGATGCCTACCTCCACCAGACGCCTTAAACACTCCTCTCCACCAGCTCTCTCTCTTGCACACTCTCCAGCAAACACACACACAGACACACACCACACTCATACACACACACACTCACTTGTACACGTTCACACCCACATATATACATACATATATACATATATATCTATATATATAAATATATAAATATATATATATACATATACACATACATATATATTACTATATATATATACATATACATATCTATATATATATCTATATACATAGATACTTATACAAATATATCTATATACATATGTACGTATATATATATATATATACATACATTACTATATAGATAAATATCTATATAGTTAAATATATATACATATATATCTAGTTATAAGTATATATATATACATATACCTATATATATATACATATATATATATACATAACTACATATACACACTCCACCACGCGTTATATCGCGGGAATATCTGCCAAGTTGCTGATATTCCCCGATATCCGCATAGAGAAAGCGCCTCCGCACATACTCCTACACATCCATCCTACACTCCACGTGGCACTTCGTCCTGTTGGTTACGTCTTTCTAGATGTGGATCAACTCGACACTGTGCTACACGTCATTTCCACCTCCACCCCCACCCCTATATATATAATATATATATCTATATATATATACACTATATTTATTTCTTTACAAGCAACCTATCTAGTTTTTATTTCTCTTTTGTTTCCTGTTATTAAAAAGATAAAAAAAAAAGAGTAAAAGAGAAAAGATAATCCTTGTCTTGCAAGTACTCGGTCTTGCGAATAGCAAACAATTTGTCTCGAAGCCAAGGACCTAATTTTGAGGGTGTACCTCAAGGATAAAATTATCAGCAAAAAAATCTTAAATAGAAAAGAACAAAAAACATAATAAACGCACGAAAGAGATTCGTTATAGGAAAAGCGTAGAAACTTATTCACCCTTAATCCCCGCCTCCCTAAGATCGACCCTGGGCCTAAAAGTGACCAAGATAAAATTAAGTAGGCCAGGTTAAAAATTTTGTAAAAAGATGGTTAGACTCGATTTAGGTTAACCACTATACTCACTTCAACGATAATTTCACCATATTAACACAACCTATTCGAGTCCTGACAGTAGGATGTCGTGAAAAAGGAGATCATCAAGTGGTTAGATGCAGGGATCATCTACCCAATCTCTGACAATCGTTGGGTGAGTCTAATCCAAGTTGTGCCTAAAAAAGCAGGGCTCACCATCATCATGACTGAAATCGGAGAAACCATACCGACCCGTATAGAGAACTCATGGAGAGTCTGCATTGAAAACAAAAGACTCAATTCCTCTACGAAGAAGGATCATTTCCCACTACCGTTCATTGATCAGATTCTCGAGAAGCTAGCGGGAAATCGATTCTTCTGCTTTTTGGACAGGTACTCTGATTATAACTAGGTCGCAATCCATTCCAAGGACCAAGAGAAGACCACCTTCACCTGCCCCTTCGGGACATATGCATTCTGAAGGATGCTGTTCGGTCTTTGCAATGCACCCGCTACTTTTCAGCATTGCATGCTTGCCATATTCTCAGATATGGTAGGTGAATACCTTGAAGTATTCATGGATGACTTCTCGGTATTTGGAGAATCATTTGATGATTACCTCCTACACTTGGACCAAATCCTCAGGCGATGCTTTGACGTGAATTTGGTTCTTTCCTGGGAAAAGAGCCACTTCATGGTACTTGAGGGAATTGCCCTGGGACATCTCATCTCTTAAAAAGGCATCCAGGTTGATCGAGCCAAGGTGAATCTGATTTCCAAACTCCCTATGTCGAGCTCGATCAAAGACATTAATCCTTTCTGGGGCATGTCGATTTTTACCGTCGATTCATTCCCAATTTTTCGAAAATCACGCGCCTTTTGATTAATCTTCTATCTAAGGATGTCCCCTTTGAAATTTCTGAGGAATGCACTCAGGCATTTGAGATACTACATGATCGAGTTACCCAAGCACCTATCCTACAGTCCCCTGATTGGTCTCAACCCTTTGAGATCATGTACGATGCATTTAATTATGCTGTAGGTGCAGTACTTGGGCAGAAAATAGACGAGAAACCCATGGTCATCTACTACGCTAGTAAGACACTTGACGAGGCCCAGCGTAACTACATAGTTACTGAAAAAGAGCTGCTAGCTGTAGTATTTGTCCTGGAAAAATTCAGATCATATCTTTTGGCATCCCGTGTTATCATATACTTAGATCACACTACAGTGAGGCACCTCCTTGCGAAGAAGGACGCGAAACCTCGACTAATCTACTGGATCTTGGTGTTGCAAGAATTTGATCTCAAGATTCGCGATAAAGCGGGAAAGCAGAACGTGGTAGCTGACCACTTATCCTGCCTTCCTTCTGACAGTGTCAACCCTTCCAAACCCATCACAGAACACTTTCCTGATGAGCACATCCTGACTATTAGTACGAGACTTGGTTTGCTGGTTTAGTGAACTACTTGGCATCACAACAGATTTCATCCAATTAGTTGAAGGCCAAGAAAGACAAATTGCTTTCCAATGCCAAGTATTACATCTGGGATGACCCATACCTCTTCCGCATTGGTGTTGATCAGATCATCAGACGGTACATCTCGGAAGCAAAAATTCAGGACATTTTGTCCTACCATAACTAGGCCTGCGGCGGACACTTTTTCGGACATAAAACCGCAGCAAAAGTCCTCCAATGCAGCTTTTATTGGCCCATGATTTTCAAAGACGCATACGATCATTGTAAGGCATGCACTAGTTGCCAAACCTTGGGCAACATGAGCCACCACAATATGATGCCTTTACAGCCGATTCTCATATGCGAAATCTTTGACATTTGGGGGATTGATTTCATGGGACCCTTCCCTATTTCGGACGACTTCAAATACATTCTTCTCGCTGTTGACTACGTGTCGAAATGGATCGAAGCCATTCCGACCCAAACTAACAATCATAAGGTGGTAATCAAATTCATTCATCAGAACATCTTTTCTCAGTTCGGGATTCCACGTGTCATTATCTCTGATGGAGGGACCCATTTCACAAATGCTCAATTTAGATCATTGATGACCAAATACGGGGTATCACACCGAATCTCTACTCCTTATCACCCCCAAACCAACGGTTTAGCTGAGCCATTGAATTGGGAGATCAAGAAAATCCTTCAGGTCACTATCTGACTTGACAGGAAAGATTGGTCATCCCGACTTTCGGAAGCCTTGTGAGCCTATAGGACCACCCACAAGACCCAATTGGGCATGTCTCCTTGCAGATTGGTGTACGGGTAGGCATGTCACCTCCCCGTAGAGTTGGAGCACAAAACCTATTGGGCTAGACGGAAGTGTAATCTAGATCTATCTAAGGCAGGAACCCATAGAAAGCTTTAAATGAGCGAGATTGATGAATTACGTAATGATGCATATGAGAACTAACGAATTTACAAAGAACGGGTTAAGGCCTTTCACGATAAGCACATATCCAGAAAGATCTTTCACCTTGGTCAGAAAGTCCTACTCTTTGATGCCAAACTCAAACTGTTCCCAGGAAAACTCAGATTAAAATGGATTGGACTATATCTTATCAGATGAATTTTTGGAAATGGAGCCGTTGAAATCAACCACCCCAGCCTTGATTCCGAACCCTTTATCGTGAATGGCCAGTGACTTAAGTAGTTCATTGAACTCACCGATACAAACTTGGTTGAGGTATCTTTTGATCTCCATTCTCCTTAAGCTCATTGTGCCCAGCTGATGGCGTTAAACTCAGCGCTTGACGGGAGGCAACCCATCATCTTTTTGAAAAACCCGAAACCCTTCTTGACACTTCTTATGCTGAATTCATATTGCACTTTAGGGTTTGTCCAGTAGAACAGCTGACTCCACCTCTGGTACCCATACCTGAGCTTGAAATCGTCCGCAACAGTCACCCCGATCCAACCAGCCACCCAAAACTTGTTCTAATGTACAATCTAAGCTGAACTCGAACCCACCTAATTTACAATGAGGACATTGCAAATCGTAGGCATGGGGGGGTATTAAAGTCAAAATGCTGTGAGAATCACTTCACAAGAAAGGGTCTCATAAAAAAATTACATATTCCAAAAATAAAAAAAATAAAAAAACTGAAAAGAATAAAAAATGGAGGAAATTTTGAGTGAATTAATTGCATATCATTTTTTAGGAGGAAAAAGGGAGGTGATATAAATGTCAAAAAGGAGCACAATTTGAAAAAGAAAAAAGAGATAGTCATTAATAAAAGATTAAATAATTGACTTAGTTCTAGACCAAATCAAAATGAAAGAAAATGAAAGACAAAAAGTGCTAAGTGACAAAAAGAGATTAGTATGAACTCTAATCTTAGGCCTCTTGGGCTGTGATTTTAGGCTTAAAAATTCAAGTATCCGCTAATCTAGATAATCCTTAAGAGGTTGGGGAAAATGCGAAGCTTAAGTACTAGGTCTAAGGCTTAGGGATTATTCGACCTCATTAACTAACCTCTGGTTTGCGGGACTCGGTAACCTAAGCACCCCAATCTACACAATGTCTGGTTTAGTGCGCTTAATTATCAATATCACGCAAATGCATTAAATCTATTCTGAAAAAGCTACCTTGATTAAGAGTGGCTGATCAACACAAGTTGATTTGGACGAGTTCCCAGTGCGGAGAGGTAGGAAATTCCCCTCTAAGATGTGCAATAACATACCGTCTCCTCGGTGCTTGTCTCCTACGATATCTAAATATCCTACTGGGGGCATGTAAGCACCTTGTGCTGGTTTAGATGCCATGGGCAGTATTATCACGAAATGTCGACTGCCAGGGTCAGGATTTAGCTACAAAATGCCTTGGGCGAGATTATCCTGAAATCTCGAAAGCCAGGGTTCTAGGGGTTGCCATGGGTGGTGCTATCTCGAAGCATCGATTGCTAGGGACTCTGCGAGGATTGATGGTGGGAATGAGGAATCCGATACAGACCGTGTTGTAAAGCCAATCCGAAGCTAGAAATAAAAAGAAAAGAGAGAGAAAACTCTCCAAAAATAAAGAAAAAACTCTTCTGTCTCTCTCTCACAAAAATGCATTGTAAACTGAACCTGGTCTAAAACATGTTACAAACACGGGTGCTTTAACCGCAGAGTTCGACGAACCTTAGGTTATTTCCTATGGGCCTTAGAAACCTTCGGGGCAGATTGAGGCTAGAGTTGATCAGGTCTAGAAATTGGTTTGTACTTGAGTACCTCTAGGCCTACTATCAGCATTCTGACCTAATCTACAAAAGAAAGCACACATCAGAGTTCTGAGCATAAAAAGGCATGTGGTCTAGAATTTGAGTTAAATTCCTTGAGATTTTGCTAAGGACTAGAAAAAGCTAGGCATGGGGGTATGATGGGAACACCACCATGAGCCATAACTAGCTTAATTTGATCTAATTAAGTTACTAAATGCTCGTACATAACCACCAGAGAATCCTAAGTCACTGTATAATCATTCTGAGGGAAAGATAAGAAACCAGGGTTAAAACTGTAATTTTACCATCATATCATGAATGCAGTACAACCATGGGTTTTTCTCAAGGGTTAATTAAGGGTCAAATGGTCCTAAAAGGCTAACAAGTGGGTTAGAACAGACAGAAAAGGATTTTCACGTGTTTTGAGAATTAAATGACTTCTTAAACCCTAAAAACAAACCCACTTAATTAACTGAGGTTATGGTCAGGATAAAATTCACTTAAACCCTCTAACATTCATAGAAAAATATTCTCTAGGGTTTGGTACCTTCAATTTGACCATCAGAACCCATCTTGACCCAAAATAGAGTTTTATTATAATATTTGCCCTAATTTAGGTTTTTGCATAAATTACCCAGTAAAACGAAGTCAAAACCAAAATCAAACTTCACCATTGGATTCCTTAGGTCCAACTTAAATTTATATCAAAATTTGGGCCCAATCTGAGATTGTTTCGACCAATTTTGCACTTTGGTCCAAGTTTGACTTTCTTTATCTAAAATAGCCCCTCAACTTTTGAACTTCTTACAAAAAGCCCCAGCTTCTTCATCGTCTTCGCAAAAAGGTCCCTGGTGCCATTAAAGGCAACCCTGAGATTCACCATTGAGATCAAGCGAGAATTTGTCACTTGATTCTCAATCAATTGGTCCCATAATAGATACTCAGATTATTGACGAAGTTGCCTTCCATTTGAGCCACATCTTGGGCTCCAAGTCTTGCCCAAAGTGCCATGCGAATCAATTGACATTTGGGTTTCTATCTCCGACGAAGCTTTCCTAGCTTGAGAGCTTGATTCTCAAGCTCCGTTCACCTTCTAATGACCTATAAAAGAATCCCCAGGGCACAACGGACTTCCCAAGCTTGATTTCGATTGGATTTACCCTAAATTCTTCCCTCCTAATCTGGTTTAAAGGCTCTCGAGCTCCGACGACTCTCCTTGCCTCTCTTCGTCATCTGACTGCAATGTCGGTGGAAAATCCTTCTTCCCTGCCTTCTTCCGTGTCGAAAAGTACCAGCCGGCTTCTCTATCCCCTTCATCATCGCCGTCCAACCCCTACCGGAGCCAGCTTCGTCTCCAGCATCGGCCATACCACAACCGGCGCCATATCCTCCCCCATTGTTCGCTACCCCTCTCAATCAACTTCTTAGCTTCTCCTCATCACGTCAGCATCTCCAACATATCATTTCGACACCGCCGATGCCCTCCGCGACTTCGTCTTCCATCTCACCGACATACCTTCGACGACCCTTAGCAGCCACCACACATGCCCAAACTCATTGCTACCACATCCCACACTTCCGCCGTATCCACGCGAGTAAAACCCCTCAACAAATTGAGGGGATTACTTGCCCAAACCCTCTACCGAGCACAACCACCTCCACCTTCAGTTTTCGCTTCCGCCAAGACTCTTCACACACGCTCACTCCACGCCACCGCCTCCGTTGAACTCGCTATGGTTTGGCAATACTCCCTGAGCTTTCTGACGCGACTGAAAGGCTTTGCTACTAATTTTAGGTACCAGCCCCCCTCCGCCATTGATGCACAGCTTCGAAGCAAGCTTCAAAGCTTGTTCTTCACCTGCAGCTCCAAGCGACACGCTCAGACAGTGCGCATTCAGCAGCTGTAGGTTCCCAGGGTCTCAATTGGAAGGAAGCAGCACAACCGTGACCCAATTCAAGCCATCTTCACTGCGGCTATGTGCGCGAGGAATGGGGGATGAATAGTCCCACATCATGAGATTTGGAAGCACCGAGGCCACATAAATTGAATTTGTGCCTGGGGCTTATTGCCTCAAACACAAGGGGTGAGGTCCCTATTTACACCTATCACTTGACCTGCCCACGCCTCACTCCTTGCTCACCACCCACTACCGGTGAGTCTGGACTCGGGTGCGCTCTAGATCCGATTACCCATATACCTCGTACTGTGGAAGGCTCTGGGAGAGTGTGACCCAGAGAGAGAATGAAGAGAGAGCACGTGGGGGATAGGGGGTTTTGCTCCCTGGAGAAGTTGGCTAAACACTTAGCCAAATTTGAGACCCCTTCCCCCTCTGCGTGAAGAAGAGAAGTAGAGAAGAAAAGGAAGGTAAGTAGAGAAAGAGAGGAAAAGAAGAAGAGAGAGAAGAACAGAGAAAGAGAAGAAGAAGCAAATCAGAAGAGAGATCACTGTTCATCAGACATTTAAGACGTCTGATCATTAAATCAGACGTCTGATTTGAGTTGATTTTCACATAGCTATTGAGTTCCATTTGATATTATTGTAGGGAGTAATTGGTGATTCAAATCACCATTTTACCTCATTCTTTTTGCAATTTGACACTTGATATCATTGCAACATTATTCTGAGTCAATTCCTCATTATAATTTCTTATCTCTATTATTTAAAATTGCAATCTTGAGAATTGAATTCCTACTTGCTCCTAGCGAACGACCTTGGACTTTTCGAGTAGAAATTTTATCTGTTTTTTGAGAGATTTCAACTATATTGCAACGCAACAATTTTAAACCTGATTTCGTGCGAACTAACACTATATAAACACCACATGACCTCCATTAGTTGCATACAACTCTCCTTGCTCCTTCTTCCTCCTTAGGACTTCTTTTACCTCCTTAGCCTCTTCCTCCTCCATAGCTTCTTCCTACCTCCACCTCCTTCTTCTTCTTCCTAGTTCCTCCCCCTTCCTCCACCTGTATTCCACCTTCTAATCCCTCCTTAGGTTTTCTAGTAGCCTAGGATTTCCCTCTCCCTACTTAGGCTTCCCTAGTCTTCTCCTTCTACCTCATATTCTTCTCCAAGATCTTCTTCGACTTCTTCAACATCACTCTGATCTTCCTCCGAAGCTTTTCTCTTTTCCCTAAGGCTTGTGGTAGCGCTCTTCTTCAATCGTCTCAAGCATCTTCATCTTCATCATCTCTATGGCTACTTCTTTTTCTCTACTCTCCCTCTTCTTCTTTCTTTACGTCTTCTTCTTCTTGTTATTCTTCCTTTTTCTTAGTTGTAGTTGTTAACTCTTTCATTAGTAGCAATGTATTTGATTTTGCATATCCCTTTACTCTATTTTCTTTTTAGTTAGTTGTTTACTTGCTCTCTTATCTCAAAAATCCAAAAATAGTGTGTGTGTGTGTGTGTGTGTGTGTGTGTGTGTTGAGTTTTTCGCATTTTGAATTTCCTGTATTTTCGCAGATTCACAATCCTGCATTCTGAAATTCATTACGAGTAGTTTGCGCTTCCAAAAATCACATGATTTTGTCAGTACCTTAGGATACTAGTAAGAAGTATTTCTACAAAATTTTGGCATAAAAATACTTTTCAATTATTTTTTAAAATTCACAAATAAACAAGGTGGCAAAGCCAAAATAGAACCTGATTTTCTAGTCTTGTCCAAATTTTAGGAATTTTTATACACCTCAGATTGACATGAAATAAATTTTAGTTATCTCCTTATTCATGAATATTATGAAAAATCAGTAGAAGTTTATGAATCATTACATCAATTTTAGGCATGCATCTTGGGTCAAATCAACCAGATTACCCTGAGTTTGTAAAAAATTTAAACAAGTAGCAAAATACCTTCAAAATTTCAAAAAAATTCTTGCATACTTAGGATTAGTTAGGATGGAACCCACCTAAAAGCCTCCCTGAGATACGAGATGGACTCCCATATGTTAAATTTTCAATCCATTACAAGTTTAAAAAATTAATTTTGAGCAATCGCGTAACTTGCACTACAACGACAAGATTTAACCTTAACCAGGTTTCACACATTAGTTGGCCAGGGATCTAGGGTCACATATAGCTATCCTAAGGTCCTGCAAGGGTCGTTTTGGACTTGACCAACCTATGAATTTAGTCGTAAGAGTAACAAATGTGATGGATCACATGATTTGGAGTGTTAAGGAATTGCACCAAGGGTACAAGCTACATCCAGTGAAGAATTGGGGACTTGAGGGTGAGTACTAGTGAAGGTAATCTACTGGGGGAAACTATTTCCCCAACTATCACCAATAAAGTAACTATGCTTGGATGTTTGAGATTAGCACCATCCATAGGAGAATTGCCTGAGAATCTAAGGCTTGCCTTGTGGTGTAGGGCTAAGGAACAGTCATTCTAGACTAGTGTACCTTGCGGGGTTGGCCGCAAGGGGTGCCTTAAAGGCAACTCTGTAAATTTTTTGGGTCTGAACAGACAGAAGGTAGAACCTCTAGTACTTGAGATGGGTGACCGATGATTCGTGCTTGAGAGTACAGGCTAGAGAACTCCCACGAGATTTGTGAGGCAACTCGAGTGTTGGAAAGGCATCCCCGGAGAGGGTGTTTGGTGATGTCTTAAAGAGGGGAATCACCCACGAGATGGGATGTGGCATTCACTCCCCAAGTATGGATGTTGACCGACGATTCTAAATCTAAGAGAAAAAAATTAGATATTGGGAGGCAGCCCACGAGGGGGTGCCTCGTGATGTCTCTACGGGGAATCACCAACCTGCAGCTATAAGTACACTTAAGTGAACGACTTGTAAGATTAGGCACAAGCTAGGAACACTTGAAACACTCATGAGATCAATATGAGTTAATAGACCTCTCATACGTCAAGGCAGAGTGTATAAGGGAACTTGCAGGGCAAGTTCCAGACCCCCTGATGCGGCCGAAGAAACATTAAAGTCACAGATGTTGGGTATAGAGTGTGACTATTCATGGACATCTTGAGCAACTCCTGGATCCAGGCCTAAGGGGAGTAAGCTACTAAAGGTTAAGATAAGCCTAACCCCAAAGGTTGGCTAAGGGAAGCCACATACAACATCTACCTCGTTCGAACACGAAAGATAATTATCACTTGATTAATTGACCAATGGGTCAATGTTTAGTGAGCAATCGATAATTTGGGTAGGTGGAAGAATAAATAGGCAGTTGAAGGGTAGCAGGAAAGGAGTGTTTGGGTAGATCAGGTAGGATCTATATATTGGTATTTATATATTTACACATGCACCCACCTATGTAAATAATAATAACACCATATTAAAGCCCTACTGAGCCACTTGGCTCACTCCTACAACTCGTTCCTTTCATAGGATTAGATGGCAGGCACAAGGGCACAACATCGCATCAGGGGTAAGACTTTCCAGCCACTGGTATCACACTAAGAGAGCCCATCAAGGAGGAGTGTTTAGAGGAGCTAGCTGGTGACTCAATTTAGAACCATTGTTGTTATGTGTATGGGTACGTACTTATGGTTCTATCCTTCTTTGGTGTTGTAACCACTAAACCTTCTAGACTGCATATGTTGATGTAGTTAGTTGTGGTTTGCAACTAAATAACGTGGTGGCATGGTGTTAGCGAAATGAATGTACTGTTTTACTTTCCGTTGATTCTCTCTCGCTTTCGCTTAGTCTCATGCCTTGGATGCATGTTGGCCGCATGCTCTTGCTATAGAAAAATATGAGAATCGTTGTTTGTGGCTGCAAAAACGTGTGAATTAAAACATAAACCAAGTAAACCATGTATAATATGGATGTCTTCCACATGGAGGGCAAGCAACCAAAATCATAGTTTCATTCCATCCAAGCATCATGTTCATACATTGAAGAAAACACGTAAACAAAGAGAAAAGAGAACGAAAAGCTTGTGGTAGATGATGATGGAGCTTGGTGTTATCACCACCAGGTCATGTGGTAACCCTCCTCCTCCACTCCTTAACGTGGCAACGGCAATGGCGTCGATGGTGATGCGATGGTGGCATGCCTTCTCCATAGATGGTTGCGAGTGGAGGATCTCCTCCTCTAGGGCGGTGTAGACGTAGGAGATCACCTCTCTAGGGGTGGTAGAGATGATAGCGTGTTTATGGATGATGAGGCATGGCTCATCATAGCTAAAATGCCCAAGCTAAGTTAGAAACTAGGTTAAACACTACATTATTAACATGATAAAAGGGTTAAGTGTGGAAATTAGTAAAAATGACCTAAAACAATAAATTGATGCTAAAAATGACAATTAGGTCAATGAATGAGATATTTTATTCATAAATACAAAATGATGATCCAATTGCAAATTTAACACATGATTGAGTTCAAAAGTACAAATCAAGGGTTGAATTAACTTCTTAAAGGTTCAATTAAGCTCCAATAAAAACTTCATGGCATTTGGACATCAATAAGACCTCATATTCATTAGATTACATTTAGGTCCTCATGCATAACAGTTTTTATTCATGCATAAAACGCACAGGGGCCCATTTGTAAGCATTTTGGACCGTGCGACGTCAAATCTTATCACTTATGGGTTCCATTACAATTCTTCTACCGTTTCGTCCTTTGTGGGCCTTCGTGAAATTTCACCAAATACACCTGTAGTGTTGCGGGTATACTGTTCATGTGAAGAACACAACCCATCTAGGTCATCGTTCCTTTGACCCTTTGATCTGACGGCCAATCTTTCATCTCTGAGAGCGCACCATTGCGCGGAGGATCGTTTCCTCACCTAGATCTGATCCAACGACGCTCTTTTGATATAGAACATCCCCTGCTCCTCTCAATCACACATCCACCGTTGAAACCCTATGAGACTAATATCACCATTGTGATGATTTGATCCACTGAAGCGGCTATTTAAGCACAGCCCTAGGCTAGCGCAACGCCTACCAGCTCCCTCCCCATTTGAGTCGGTCCTTTCATCCAAATCTCTAGCTCCTCCTCCTTCGATTGCCTGTGACAGGGGCAATGTCTCCTCCAATTCGTCGTTGTAGCGATCAGCTGCAACCCAGGGACCTCATTCACTCGCTAGGGATCCTCGTATCCCCCTTTGTCGCCATAGCAACCCGCTGTGGATGAAAGCAACTCATTCCTCCAATTAGAGTAGAATTTCCTACTTTTAGGATAATTGTAGTTGAAGTTAGTCTAGTGTAGATCAGATAGGTGTAGATTAGCTTGTTACTCCACGTATTTGGTAGATAGGTAGGAGTAGATTAGCGTAATGCCATGCCACCTCCTCTGATCAATTCAGATTGGAGGAGACGAATTCATCCCTCCATCATGTTTATTTAGTCTTTCCCTTCACTTCAAACTCACTTCTGCATGTTTTCCTTGCATTTTAGTTGCCAATCATCCACGCATCATGGCATTAAATCAGATCTGATGCATTGATCATTTAGATCTGATTTAGGTGCCAAAAATCATCTAAGGGTCATTCCAATCATTACCTTTGTTCAGAATGACCCTATTCTAATTTTGAATGAGCTGATTTGCAAATTTTCTCAGATTTGGTTTTGATTTGACATTGATTAGAGTTTTGGAATGAATTGTGAATGATTGTATGACTTGATCTAAGTTATTTTCTTCATGCTGTCTAGAGCATGAAAGGAACATTAGATTAGGATCTTTTATGTTTTATGAGCTCTAATTGTGATCTGAATATGTTGAGATTTATCCTAAGTGTTTTGAAATGGATAGTTGATTAAGTTTTCATGTTTTGAAACCTTAAGATGAATTTACATCTTACACTATCCATAGTGTAAGATGGAAATCAGATTAAGCTTTCAATGTTTTTTGGGACATAAATTTGAATTTCCTTGGTTTTCAAGATGATTAGAAGAGCTTTAAGATGAGTTTTCATGGGTTTCAATCACTCATCTCAGTTCTGGGATGTAATTTTACAGCCTTGATATGAGATGAGATCTGGATTTCAAGGGCATTTGATGAAGATTTTAATGTTCAGGTTTGATTTTGAATGAGTTTAAAGCTTGATTAGGTCTTAAACAATTGTTCGAACATGTGGTTTTTGGTTTAATTCTCCCATATCATTACATAAAAGGCTACATAGCAGCTACATCCCGAGGATTTTCAGAGCTTAAGGAAACCTAGTTCTAGGTGTTACTTTCTGCAAAGATACGCAAGGCTCTTAATCAAGCCTAATCTAGGCTGCAGGAACTTACTTGTGCAGCTGAAACTGTAGCAACAGCAACTCTCTGCTGTTGAATTTGAGCAACAATAGCTGCCATTTTGATAGCAGCAGATCAACCCCTGTTGGCTGGGTTTTTGGTTGGATTTGAGAGTCTAATGAGCTATAGATGAATTGTATCCTTAGAACTTCATGTGAATGTTAACGCGGCGAAATCGAGTTTAAAATGAAGTGTTGTAATATAGTCGAAATCGCTTTGAAAACAAATACAATTTTTATTACTCGAAAAAGGTTCTGAGGTCGAACACAGGGAGCAATATGGGATTTAGAAATCAAGATCACAATTTAAAGTAAAAGAATTTTCAATAATAACAATATCAATGTGAAAAAAGATGGGAGTAAAATGGTGATTTAAATCACCAAATACTCCTACAATATCAACTAAGAAACTCAATGTATATGTATGAAATGAAAGCTCAAATCTATCGTCTGATTTGGAAATCAGATGACTTAAAGTCGTCTGCTGATGTGCTGCTTTGTGCTACAGCTCTTCTTCTTCTACTCTTTCTTTCTCTGACTCTGTCTTTCCTCTTTAGCTTCTTCTCTTTCTCAGCTACAACTTTCTCCTTTTTCTTTTCTATCTCTGATTTTCTCCTTCTTCTACTCTTCTGCTTAGGTCTTCACCTCTTCTTCTTTCTCTAACTCTTCTGCCTTTAGCTCTGCAACTCTCCTCTTCTTCTTTTCTTCTTCCTTCTCAGGCTCTCCTCTTTGAAATCCGGATAAGTGTCAGCAGGATTTCCCTGTGGCACAAACCCCCCTTCCCCCGCGTAACTCTCCTTCTCTCTTTCTCTCTTAGGATCCGCTCTCCCAGAGCCACGGGTAACCGGGTTATCGGATTCAGGCATGTACTCAAGTCCAGGCTCATCGGTGTGCGGTGGTGAGCAAGGAGTGCAGGTTGAGTTATCGGGTCAAACCAGGTCCGCAGGTACGTGTCGCGGACGAGGCCAGGTGAACGGGTGAGAGGGACCTCACCTCATGAACTGAGGCGAACAACTACTATCACCTATTCAATTTATTCGCCTCAGTGCGCCTTGCAGCCAACGATGTGGGACTATCTGCGTCCCTCTCCTTTGCGCGTCTGCAGCAGAGATCCTTCGCAATTGAAGCAGCTGCTGGGCTCACGCTTCAATTGACTGATGTGATGTATTCGAGGGTTGGTTCCGCGTGACCTGGAGCTGAGACCTGGGCATAGCAAGGCCTAGAGCGAGCTTCAAGTAAGCTCAAAGCTTGATTGTTAATGGCGACCATGGAGAGTTCCTGAAATCAATAAAATGGCCTTTCGGCCATGTCAGAATGCTCAGGGAAGGTCGTCGGGTCACGGTGAGTGCGACAGTGAGGGTTATGTGGCGTGTGGATGTCTGTGGGTTCGTGGCGAGGTTGGACTGTGTGCGTGGAAGTGGGTGTGTTCGGGGGAGTGTGTGAGTGAGTGGAGTGGTGAATAAAGAGAGGGGAAATGAGCGGGAAGGTGCAGTGGAGGTTGTAGGGTGGTCGACGAAGGGGATGGTTGCGTGTAGCTGGTGGAATCCTTCGCCGGAGTGGTCGCCGGAGATGGAGGAGATGAAGGTGTTTAGTATCGTCGATGGTCGGATTTGGGAAATAAAGAGAGGAGAAGAAAGTTGGAGAGATAAGGAACCTAAGAACCTACTCTAAGGATGAAAAGGTGAAGGGATTCCCATGTCAGTGTGGTTGTCGGACGTGGGGAAGACGAACCTCCATAGGAGAGACAATGCTGAAGACGGGGAAAGGACGGTGACGACTGGTATCGCACGACGTGGAGGACGGTGAGGAAGATGAATCCACCACTGGTTTTGTGGTCAGATGATGAGAGGAGTCGGAGAGAGACCGTCAGAGCTTGCGGAGATTTGCGGCTGAAGAGGAGAGGGGAAGAAGGGGAGTTTCGGTCGAATTTCAAGCTGAGATCGGCGAGCTCTGAGGGTCCTTATAAAGGGCTCTAGAGAGAGTTTTGAGCTTGGAAGCCAAGCTTCCAAGCTAGGAATGGTCGTCAGATTTGGGAGTTTCTTTGACACCCAAGTCTCTCATGCATTCGCATGAGAGATGGGGAAAGATTTAGAGCACATGGACGGGTTCAGATTGGGGAGGAAGTTTTCAAAGAATCTCCCTTCCAATTTTGGAAGGGATTGATTGAACAGAAAAGGAGTTCTCTTCAATCAAAGGTCGCCGAAGAAGGATTTCTCCGCAATAATGGAGGAGGAACCTAATTGTGAAGAAGACAATAAAGTTAGGGGGCTAAATGCAAGGATTTTTGAATGTTGGGGGTATAAATGTAATCAGATAGGATCATTTTGCAAACTAGGTCAAGACAAGCTCATCTTGGGTCCAAATTTTGGTACAAACCTAATTTGGACCTAAAAAATCCAATGGTAAAGTTGGATTTCGGTTTTGAGCACGTTTGAATAGGTAATTTATGTAAAAATCTAAATTAGGGCAAATATATGTTTGAGACTCCATTTTAGGTCAAGATGGGTTCTGATGGTCAATTTGAAGGTACTAAACCCTAGAAAATATTTTTCTATGATTTTTAGAGGATTTAGGTGAATTTTATCCTGACCAGAACCTCAGTTTATTCAGTGGGTTTGTTTTTAGGATTTCAAAAGTCATTTAATTCTCAAAACATGTGCAAACTCTTTTCTGACTGATCTAACCCACTTGTTACCATTTTAGGACCATTTGACCCTTAATGAACCTCTAGGAAAACCCGTGGTTGAACTGCATTCATGATGTGTTGGTAAAATTACAGTTTTAACCCTAGTTTCTTATTTTTCTCTCAGAGTGGTTATACAGTGAGTTATGGTTCTCTGACGGTTATGTAGGAGCATTTATTGACTCAATTGGGTCAAAATGAGCTAGCTATGGCTCATGATGGTATTCCCATCATACCCCCATGCCTAGCTTTTGCTAGTCCCTTAG
This sequence comes from Thalassia testudinum, assembly GCA_037157565.1. Taxonomy (NCBI): domain Eukaryota; kingdom Viridiplantae; phylum Streptophyta; class Magnoliopsida; order Alismatales; family Hydrocharitaceae; genus Thalassia; species Thalassia testudinum. Next base: position 27,859,404 of record JAZHRO010000055.1, on the reverse strand, counting down.
CAAAATTTTAAGGTATTAACTTTGATTCTAGACCATAAAATCTTTTGATACTTAAAAACTCTGTTGTGTGCTTCCTTTTGTAGATTAGGTTAGAATGCCGATAGTAGGCCTGAAGGTACTCAGGTACCAACCAAGATCCGGACCTGACCAGCTCTAGCCTCAATCTACCGTGAAGGTTTTTAAGGCCCAGAGGAACTAACCTAGGGTTCGTTGAACTTCGCAGTTAAAGCACCCGTGCTTGTAACATGTTTTAGCCTCGGTTCAGTTTGCAGTGCGTTTTTGTCAGAGAGAGACAAAGGAATTTTTCTTTGTTTTTGGAGAGTTTTCTCTCTCTTTTCTTTTTCTTTTTAGCTTCAAATTGGCTTTACAACACGGTCTGTATCGGATTCGTAGTCCCCATCATCAATCCTCGCAGGGTCCCTGGCAATCGATGCTTCGGGATAGCACCGCTCATGGCAACCCTAGAATCCTGGCTTTCGAGATTTCGAGATAATCCTGCCCATGGCGTTTCGTAGCTAAATCTAGACCCTGGCAATCGACATTTTGGGATAATGCCGCCCATGGCATTTGAACCAGCCTAGGGTGCTTTCATGCCCCCAGTAGGATATGTAGATATCCTAGGAGACAAGCACCAAGGAGATGATATGTTATTGCGCATTTTCGAGGGGAATTTCCCGCCTCTCCACGCCGGGAACTCGTCCAAATTAACTTGTGTTGATCAGCCGCTCCTAATCTATGTGGCTTTTTAAGAAAAAGTTAAACGCATTTGCGTGATTTTGATACTTAGGTGCACTGAACCAGACTGTGTGTGGATTGGGGTGCTTAGGTTACCGAGTCCCGCAAATCATAGGTCAATTAACGAGGCTGAATACTTCCTAAGCCTTAGATCTAATACTTAAGCTTCACATTTTCCCCTACCTCTTAACGACTATCCAAATCTTAGCGGGTACTTGAATTTTTAAGCCTAGGATTATAGCCCAAGAGGCCTAAAAATCAGCGTTCCTACTAATCTCTTCTCTGTTTTATTAGCACTTTTTTCCTTTCATTTTCTTTATTTTGATATGGTCTAGAACTAAGTCAATTCCTTAATCTTTTACTAATGATTACCTCTTTTTCTTTTTTTTCAAATTATGCTCCTTTTTGACATTTTTAACTCTCCCCTTTTTCTCCTCAAAGTCTGATAGCCATCAAAATCTCTTCTCTCATATTTTTGTTCTTTTTTAAGAATTTTTTTTTATTTTTTTGGTATTTTTGGAATATGTGATTTTTTTGTGAGAACCCTTTCGAACTTTGATTTTTTGTATGCTTGCACTTTACCACCCCCTATGCTTAAGTTTTGCAATGTCCTCATTGTAAACGGAGGGTGTGAAACAATTTTGGGTTCAGGAATTAGAACAAGATCGGGTGGATGAATGGGTCGAGAATGACTGTTATGGATGATTTCAAGCTCTGGCACGTGCACCAGAGGTGGAATCAACTATTTAAAATCGAACTTAGGGTGTAATAGATGTGAAGTACAGAAGGATAATCAGAAGGATCTCGATTTTTTTTTTGGAATGAAGGGTTGCCTCCCGTTAAGCGCTAAATTCAATGCCTTCAGCCGAGCGGGAAATGGTATGGAGGAGTGGTTAGATTAGATGAGTTTTGTTGAACAAGCACCTTGTTCAAAAGCCTGATTGGTCCAACCAGGTGCTTGTTCAGATCAACAGGTTGATAATGCAACCCAAACCCAATCAATCTAGTGGGTTGATAAATGTAGATCAAGAGATGTGGAACCCGCCATATACTTTGGAACTCAAAAGGGTATGAAAGTGTATAGCTAGGGTTTGGCTGAGTCGAATCAGCTTGATCAGAGTAGGGATCCTTAAATGAAAAAGAATTAGTGGAGGATGTAGAAACCCTATAGGAGTGATCAGAGAAGGATAGGGCATGATTTATAGTTTGATCGATGTCCGAAACTCGATAAAAATGTGGAGGAGAATCATCTACAACCGGCTCATTAAGAGGGGAATCAGAACATAAATTGAGCCTGATTGCGGATCGGGGTTGAAAACCGGTTTGAATAGGTTTTGTATATGTAGAGGAGGTGGTATCAATATGAATTGTGTGTGAGGGCTCATCTAAAAAGGAATTAAAGGTAGGTTCATTTAGAGAGTCATCATAGTGGTCATCAAACTCAAAGGTATATGCCTGAAGAGTATTTATAGGATGAAAGAAATCAGAGTCAAGAAAAAATTCAAACTTTGGATTGTAGACACTCTTGGCAATTTCTGTTTTTGATTCCTGAGTATAAAAAAGAAATGATTCCATTTCAATGGAACTTGAATTTAAATCAATGATCTCGGGATTAGGGACCTCAGAGTCAGAGTCAAAGAATGGATCATGTATGCTAAGGTCGTAGGTTGGCTCATAGTCGTCAGAAAATAATGGTTCTCCAAAATCATAGTAAGATTCGAAATCGTCGGAGAAATTGTGAGAATCAAGTTCTGAATTTGATTCGAGATCAGAGGTTCCACCATAGAATAAATCACAAGATATAGACTCAGCAACCTGACTTGGGTCTAGCATATTCGTAGATTCCGAGCTTAAAAAGGTGTCGCTATTGGGTCTGGGCTCGGGTTTTTGGCTTGTAGGGAAGACCAAATCAAAACCCTACTCTTCCAACTCCTTGGTTTTTGTATTTCTGAGGATGTTGGAGAGGTACATTCATCAAATAAAGGCCCAGAATCATAATCCAAATTCAAACTTTGATTTTCGTCACACGAGGCCTTATAGTTATCCCAAGAAGGTTCAGATCCCAATTCTAGGCTAAGTGTGTGTGTTAAATCACTAGACTCTAGGTTGGGCTCTCCAGGGATGTCAGAATTGCCCTTAGAGGTCACCTTATCAGAGTAACGGGCGAAATTTACACCCTCGAGAGGTTCTAATTCAATCTCATTATTACAGGAGTCTAGGAATTCTCTGCTTGGCAAACCAGGGTTTTAGTTTTCTAGGTCTGGCTCAAAATCGTGTTCTCTTGCAATTGGGACCTCCCAACCTATTTCAAGATCAGTCATATCATGTTCCATCTGGGTTGGGAATCCACAACAACCTTGTGTTTCAAACCCGGGATTTGGGAAATCAGATAGATCCTTAGTATTGTTCCAAGATGTTTCACTAAATGTTTGGGGAATGTACGGGTATTTTTGATCGATTATCTGCTTTAATAATTTTAACATCTCCTCCCATTTTTCAAGATCATCTTGGTGTCTTTCCCAAAGTATAGGATTTGTCATGCATTGGAGGTATTCAAAGTTATGTAATTTTTCTAACTCAATGTATCCTGTCATGAGAACATCCCGGGTGGATCCATTTGTTACTTGTGTTATCATTACTTGGGCACAGTTTATGATGAAGGTTTTTGTTGTCGATACATTAACCTGAATGTCTTCAATTGGTTTTAAGGTTTTGTAATCAATCTCATAAAATCTAAGGGCATCCTCAACCATTCTATCTTTCATGGATCTTTGAGATTCAGGTTTCTTCAATGGTTTTCCAAAGTAGCTAGGCTGCATTTTGAATCAGATGGTGGAATCGAGACGTAGAATCAAAATTTAAGTTTAGATCGAAATTGATTAAATCTTGAAAAAGATTCCCAAGAAAATCTGTGTGTTCTCTAAATAGAAGGGATGAAGGACTGGATGTGATATTGACCCAATCAAGGCACCCAAAGATTTTGGATGACTATAAAGGTTCTGGGCGGATGATACCCATAGTTAGAAAGCCGTCCACCTGAGAATCACCTGGGCAGCCAGAGAGGGAGAGTCCCGAAAAGACCCCTACACAGTAGAGTGCCCCCACGGGTTACAGGGTTTCCCCCACCCAACTTCTCTTGTCACTGATGTTCCAAGTAGACCAGAATGGGGACCTGACCTCTTAAGTCTACCAGTTTTATTAAAGAGCAAGAGTGCTTAGAATTTCACTTGAACTTTAAGATGTATTGAGTGCAAGAGTGACCTAATTTAAAGATTGGTTGACCCAACAAGGTGGTCAACTTCACCTATTTGTCCTTTGAGAAGTTTAGGTCCCTCTTTTAAGATTCAAGTGAGATTAAGAGCCTGATTTTAGGGTTTGCTTAAATAAATCAATTCAACCAAGGCTTAGGCACACATTGTTTGGGAAAGATTAGTTCTTTGATTAAGTGTGTCTCTAAAACCATAACTTGGAATCCTTACTTGGCTCTTGTTTTGGTCCAATTTAGTTTGTTAAATGTGGTGTCTAGGGCTCAAACAAGAATGTGATAGCCCTAGTTATCTTATGTGGGTGCACAAATTGGGTTTTGTTGTTTAAATCAAATCAGGCAACTTGAAGAATTATCTAAGAATGGAAAGCAAGTAGCCCTAATTGATTTTTTCCTTTTAACCTTTTTAGAGATAGGGGCTTCAGAGAGAGAGTAATTAGAACTTACCTACCCCTGGTGTGTTTGATGTGCGACTGAACTTTCTTCAATGAATCCCTCTTGAAACAACAACAAAGAGATAAAGAAAGTTAGTACCAACTTAGGAATTGCAATCAAGAGTTCTAAATTGCCCGTTGCTCCCTGGCAACGGTGCCAAAAATGTTAACGGGGCGAAATCGAGTTTAAAATGAAGCGTTGTAATATAGTCGAAATCTCTTTGAAAACAAGTACAATTTTTATTACTCGAAAAAGGTTTTGAGGTCGAATACAAGGAGCAATATGGGATTTAAAAATCAAGATCACAATTTAAAGTAAAAGAATTTGTAATAATAATAATATTAATGTGCAAAAAGATGGGAGTAAAATGGTGATTTAAATCACCAAATACTCCTACAATATCAACAAAGGAACTCAATGTATATGTATGAAATGAAAGCTCAAATCTGTTGTCTGATTTGGAAATCGGACGACTTAAAGTCGTCTGCTGATGTGCTGCTTTGTGCTACAGCTCTTCTTCTTCTACTACTCTTTCTTTCTTTGACTCTGTCTTTCCTCTTCAGCTTCTTCTCTTTCTTAGTTACGACTTTCTCCTTCTTTTTCTTTTCTATCTCTGATTTACTCCTTCTACTCTTCTGCTCAAGCCTTTACCTCTTCTTTCTCTAACTCTTCTACCTTTAGCTTTGCAACTCTCCTCTTTCTCTTTTCTTCTTCCTTCTCAGGCTCTCCTCTTTGAAATCTGTCTAAGTGTCAGTCGAATTTCCTAGTGGCAAAAACCCCCTTCCCCCGTGTTACTCTCCTTCTCTCTTTCTATCTTAGGATCTGCTCTCCCAGAGCCACGGGAAATCAGGTTATCGGATTCAGGCGCGTACCTGGGTCCAGGCTCACCGACGTGTGATGGTGAGCGAGGAGTGTAGGTCAGTTATCAGGTCGAACCAGGTCTGCGGGTACGTGTCGCTGACGAGGCCAGGTGAGCGGGTGAGAGGGACCTCACCCTGTGAATTGAGGCGAACAGCTACTATCACTTATTCAATTTATTCGCCTCAGTGCACTTTGTAGCCGACGATGTGGGACTATTTGCGTCCCTCTCCTTCGCGCGTTCGCAGCAGAGATCCTTCCTTCTCAATTGCAGTAGCTACTGGGCTCGCGTCTTCAATTGACTACTAGTATGTGTTCGAGGGTCGGTTCCGCGCGACCTGGAGCTGAGACCTGAGCGTAGCAAGACCTGGAGTGAGCTTCAAGCAAGCTCGAAGCTTGCTCATCAATGGAGGACATGGCAAGTTCCTGAAATCAACAAAACGACCTTTCGACCATGTCAGAATGCTCAGGGAGGGTCGTTGGGTCACGGTGAGTGCGACGGTGAGGGTTATGTGGCGTGTGGATGTCTGTGGGTTCATGGCGAGGTCGGACTGTGTGCGTGAAAGTGCGTGTGCTCGGGGGAGTGCATGAGTGAGTGGAGTGGTGAATAAAGAGAGGGGAAATGAGCGGGAAGGTGCAGTGGAGGTTGTAGGGTGGTCAGCGAAGGGGATGGTTGCGTGTACTGGGTGGAATCCTTTGCCAGAGTGATCGACGGAGATGGAGGAGATGAAGATGTTTAGTATCGTCGATGGTTGGATTTGGGAAAGAAAGAGAGAAGAAGAAAGTATGAGAGATAAGGAACCTAAGAATCTACTCTAAGGATGAAAGGTGAAGGGATTCCCACGCCGGTGTGGTTGCCGGACATGGGGAAGATGAACCTCCATAGGAGAGATGGCGGCGAAGACGGGGAAAGGATAGCGACAGCTGGTATTGCACGACGCGGAGGACGGTGAAGAAGATGAATCCGCCATTGGTTTTGTGGTCGGATGACGAGAGGAGTCAGAGAGAGACTGTCGGAGCTTGTGGAGATTTGCAGCCGAAGAGGAGAGAGGAAGAGGGGGAGTTCCGGCCGAATTTCAAGCTGAGGAGATCGACGAGCTCTAAGGGTCCTTATAAAGGGCTCTAAAGAGAGTTTTGAGCTTCTAAGCTTGAAATGCTCGCTGGATTTGGGAGTTTCTTTGACACCGAAATCTCTCATGCGTTCGCATGAGAGATGGGGAAAGATTTGGAGTGCATGGACATGTTTAGACTACAGAGGATTTCTCAAAGAATCTCCCTTCCAATTTCGGAAGGGATTAATTGAACAGAGGAGTTCTCCTCAATCAAAGGTCGCCAGAGAAGGATTTCTCCGCGGTAATGGTGGAGAAACCTAATTGTGAAGACGATGACAAGGTTAGGGGGCTAAATGCAAGGGTTTTTGAAAGTTGGGGGTATAAATGTAATCATACAGGACCATTTTGCAAACTAGGTCAATACAGGCTCATCTTGAGTCCAAATTTTGGTACAAACTTAATTTGGACCTAAGAAATCCAATGGTGAAGTTGGATTTTGATTTTGAGCACATTTGACTGGGTAATTTATGCAAAAACCTAAATTAGGGCAAATATCTGTTTGAGACTCCATTTTAGGTCAAGATGGGTTCTGATGGTCAATTTGAAGGTACTAAACCCTAGAAAATATTTTTCTATGATTTTTAGAGGGCTTAGATGAATTTTATCATAACCAGAACCTCAGTTAATTAAGTGGATTTATTTTTAGGGTTTCAAAAGTCATTTAATTCTCAAAACATGTGCAAACCCTTTTCTGACAGATCTAACCCAATTGTTACCTTTTTAGGATCATTTGACCCTTAATGAACCCCTAGGAAAACCCATGGTTGCACTGCATTCATGATGTGCTGGTAAAATTATAGTTTTAACCTTAGTTTCTTATTTTTCTCTCAAAGTGGTTATACAGTGAGTTATGGTTCTCTGGTGGTTATGTAGGAGCATTTATTGACTCAATTGGGTCAAAATGAGCTACTTATGGCTCATGATGGTGTTCCCATCAGTGAACAAGCATTCACGTACAATTAATTGAGTTAAATTTGATTGAATTGCTTGTAATTCATAACTGTCAGCAACATGTTTGTATGATATCTGTTTATATTTGAGAATTATTGAAATTTGAAGTGAGAATCATGTTTTATTGCTCATATACATTTCTTGTGATATATTAAATTCTTTCAAATGCACAAACCTAGTTTCCCATCCTTGAAAACCAATTTTAGTCCTTACGTTCATTAGACTTCACCCTTTTAAGGCCTCCTTTGGATGAACTTTGAAAAACATAAAAAAATTCTAAAAAATTATAAATAAATAAAACAATAGTGTCTCGAGTAGGATTAGTTATATTTTTAGGTGTATGCAAAGTTACAAAGTATTTCGAGCCCTCGATTTGGTAAAACATACTAATCGACGGTTCGGTCTACTTTGAAACTTAATAAAAGAGTTCAAATAAAAAATCACAAAAAGAAACTATTGTTCTCTCATCTCACATTTTTCCTCTCATCTCCTACCTATATTAAACATAACAATGACATAAAAATCAGAAAATACTTGAAAATACCTAAAAATACCATGTATATTGTATTTATATTTGTAAATATAACTTAATACTAAGCTATATCTAGATGTTGTAGAATATGTAAATAATGTACATAAATAACTTATAAATGTATTATTTATATTTAAATAAGTATTTAGGATGATTTAATGTATATATAACCTTATTGTATAATTATATATTAATTTATATTAGAATAACTGTGTATAATACTAAGTAATTATAAATAACTATGTACATATCTATAACCATATTTAATACTGTACATATATATTTAAGTAATTAATATATAATGTATGATACCTATATATTTAGTTAATTAAGTATTTATTTTAGGTAATTAAGTTATTAAGTTAATTAGGTAATTTATTAAGGTAAAATAAAATAAATTAGTAAATTAAGTTAATACTGAAGTAATCTATAGTGTATATTTGTATAGTATTATTTTAAGTACTTCTGACCTATTTATACTGTATTTGTATTATATTATAGTATTTATACATTAAATATGTATGTATCTATCTAAAATGTGTATTTAAATGTATATAAATTAAAATAAAGGCTCCAAAATAAAATAAAAATGTATAATAAATACTAATTATATAACTTAACTAATTATAAAGTCAATTGAATCATTAATTTATCAATTTGTACTTTAATTAAGAAATTAAACTTTAATTTTACTTGTATAAACCCCCATCTTTAGATAATTTATATATATATATATTTAAATAGCTTATTTTCGTAAATTATTTATACAATCATGTAGACTTATATAAGGGCTTTCCAAAAATATAATTTAATTTAAAATCAAATTTAAATTGGGCACTGAATTCGAGGCTCAAAATCTCGCTTTCAAAACATGTATGCTGCGCTCTGCAGCACTCAATTGAGTCGAAGAAGGTGCCACATCGAATCCATTGAAGCGCTTCGTGCGATATATGTTCGTTTCGGTGAGAGGCCTTCCTAGTCGACAAGCATCGGGAGCACCCTCACCACTATACCTTCCCCTCTCTCTGATCTGAGCATATATAAATGGGCATATTGATGAATTAGTGTATGGATTGGAAGCCGTGCACTGTGCTGGGCCTGTATTAGGCCTGAAATGAAATGAATTAAAATGCACACTAATAAAACTAGGGCTAACTTAGTAGTGGTCTGGTCCTACCTTGTTGGGATGGTGTATATTCCATGAAAGGCTGATTCACTGATTAAAAAAATAAATTTTTGGTTAAGTGAACAATAGTGTGTGAGAGCGCTTTCCTAAAAAAAAAAAAGCTAACTGTTGAGAGGTGCTAAGAGCTAGAAGAGTGTGAAAAATACTAAGTGGTGAATCACAGTGAGTGTTGTGCCTGTGTGTGTGAGCCAAAAGATTGGCTAAGTGAGAGGTTGTGTGTGTATGTGTAAGTGCAGTTTGTGTATATGTATAGTATGTATAAATATAATATAATAAATATGTATATGTATGATAAATTAAATATGTATGTATAATGTATACGTGTATATATATAATATATATATATATATCTAAAATAGATTGTATATGTATGTTTGAGCCATATATATATATATATATATATATAAACTCTAAAGCTTTAGTAACGTATGTATCTGTCATTGTAGATATATACTTATGTTATTAAATTTAATTCTTTTGCCTTATGTTTTGTATATATTTTTACTAAGACTATAGAGATATAAATGCATGTTACTGTATATATAATATATATTATTAGAGTTATTATTATATGTTAGTATATTTAGTCTAGTGTATAATAGCAGTTATTTTTGTACTTAAACTTAGGTATTATTTAGGATGGTTGTACATAACTAAATAGAGTAATTATACATAGTTTTTGATGTATGTTTAGTTGTAAATATGTTTAAGGCATTGTAGTGAATATTTAATTGATTCTTTTGTACATAATTGACCAATTCATTTATTAATTGATTAATTGATTCATTTTGTAAATATAATTGACATTTTTGGAATAAAATAATATTTTTGGAATATAGAGAGTGATGTATATCAATAACTACCTCCCAGTGAATGACCTGAAATAAACCAGTAAAAATTATGTAAATAAATAAAATGACGTAACATCCGTTTGCATTGTGACATCTATACTACGATAATGACAACATTAAAACATCATTTTAATTGCAATACGATGTTGGTTCATTAGTGGACAAGAGGGAGGAGTGGACTCCTCTTGGGTGTTGTGAGGATGGAGAGAGGAGGGTGGAGGAGGTTGAGTGGATGGAGAGGCCAATGTGGTTTTCAGTGCTAGATGGCATTCTGTGGTGGTGGTGTATATGGGAGGTTAGGACGTTGATTAGTCCCCCTCCAAAATTAGTAAGTCCTCTTGTTAATGCTCATTAGATAGTGGATCTAGATGATCCACTTTCCACAAATAGGCACACCCATTTCAAAATGATCGTACATTGCCTTGAAGGATCAAGCAACACCTTTGGAAGGGAGGAATTACAGTGAACGATAGAGACACAAAGGATTTATTTGGAACATGCCTACCAAATATAGCTCCACCTTGATTCCTATTAGAATAAACATGCATATTAATATTCAATATGTATACCAAGTTGCATAAAAATGTCAGAATTGCAAGAGCTTAAATTAATTCCCTACTAAAGTGCATGCTCTTAACGCATTGTGTAAGTAGGAGCATAGCTTCTTAGGTGAAAAATGTAGTCCACTAAGGTGGACTCATCACATGTCATGCTTTTGTATGTTGTACTAGTACAGGTTATCTACAGGTCGAACAGGTGCTTTAGGTCCTCAGATCTAGGGCGCCACACTATTCCACATAAGATCCCTCACATCTTGATACTTGAGATCCTTAGAAGACTATTCCACACAGGATCCCACACACTCTTTGTCCATTCAGATCCATGGAAGACTATTCAACACAAGATCCTCACGATTCTAGTCACTTGAGATCCCTAGAATGCTATTCCACACAAGATCGCTAGAGTCTTGATATCTGAGATCCCTGGAAGGTAATTCCACATAAGATCCCAAAGCCTTACATCGAGTCGGATTCAGGTCACTTTGAATGCCTCATTTCGATGGCAATGCATGACTCATCACCGTAACCCATAACAACTTGGGTTCGAAGGTTGAATCATGGTAGCCTCTAGCTACCACAATTTCTTGGGTATCTAACCCACAATGTTGAACTCACGATTCACGAGGTCTCGGTATCTTGACTTATGAACTCACTTAATCGACCTAGTTGCCTCGGTCCTTTTTCCCTCATTCATACCTGGATCAGACAATCCTAATGACCTACTGGATCATCTAGGGTCTTACCCAAGACCATAGAATCCAACATTGCACTTGTTACACTCTGAGTCATTAATAAGTTCAACATTTTGAGTTTGAATCTTAGCCAAATTAAGTTGACTTTTATTCCTCATCTTAGAACTCTAGAGTTCCTTGCTTCCCTTGCTCAAACAAGGTGGATCATATGCACCGGTACCGGTACTAGGCTTTAGTACTGGTGCTAGATACCCATTGACCCAACCAAACCATAATGTGTCAGTATCGGTACTAAGCTTCAGTATTGATATTGGGCACCCACAGTACCCTTCCATGAAAACCAGCCAGTACTGGTACTCAACATAAGTACCAGTACAAGGCACCCATAGTCTTGGCCAACTGAACCCATCCAGTACCAGTACTAAGCACCAATATTGATACTAGGTGCCCTTAGCTCCAGACTTGTGGTCCTTTTAGGCTGGTGCTAAGCCAGCCATTACCAATACTAGGTGTCTCCAACACCTAATTCTGAGCAGCAAGTCACCCATCACAATTCCTCAACATACCACTTTGTTCCAGCAAAACCAAACCCTAATCCACACATCTACATACAACTATTTACTAAACACATGCAACTAGGGAAAATCAAGAAACACCCTTCCCATTCATTAAAACCATAAAGCAACAAGGAGACCCTCAAAACCCTTGAGATTAATGACATGCAAAAATGATTCCCACATCCAAAACCTCCCCTCTACCATTCCTAATCATAGGAAATCAAGAGGTAAAGTCCTTACCTTTAAGATGAAGCTCTCCTTTTCTTCATCTTTTCTCTAGCAACAACAGCAAGTACAACTCCAGCCGCAATAATAACAACAGCAACCTTGTCTCTGATGATGGTGGTGGTGGCAGTGGCGACGACAGCTAGCGAGGAGGTTAGGTCGATGGCAAAAGGGATAGGAGAGGCGGAGATGAGCCGGTGGGGAGATGGGGGGAGGTATTGTGATGAAACCATGGTTAACATCTATAATATGTCTATTTTATGCTTAGTGACCTAGCAAGCATTACATTTAAATGTACATATACATTGCATTTCATGCATTCAAGCATTTTAGACCATGCATATATTTTAGAGTTAATAATGAGCAAATATGCTAACTCATGTGCACCTCTAATTGCAGGAGTTGAGACCAACACCGAACCAATTAGAGAACCTGGGAAACGAATGAAGAATAAAAGTCAAGCCTAAAGCCAAGAAGCAAGGAGGCATTCATCACATTCCCACTCCTAATCAAGCCTAATCCTACCCAAACTCACACCTAAACACACCATGAGACACCCCCTATCTTCTTCTGAAATTGCACCTAAAACCTCTGCCATGCCATCATCGTAGTCACCCTATTCTTTCACCTTGCCCTTGATCATCGAAAACTATTAAGTAAATAATCGATTGTTATAGTATGATTTTTCATGATCAAAATAATTTACTAGATCTCTGGGAGTCTAGGTTGAACATAGGGAGGCAAGAATCAAATCTAACCTAAGCGAATGCAAAAACAAATATGAACTATTTTTTTTTTGTAAAGAGCATGTGGTGAGAAGAAGAAAGCAAACGAATAACAATCTTTGAAATCAGAAGGGGGGATGAGAAGCACAGGTCGTAATATAAAAATAACTAGAAACAACTTTTATTATGAATAAACTGAGTTCAATTATTACAACTAACAAGAACTGCAATAAAGAAAAGAGAAACAATAGAAGTGAACATGAGATCTGAAGTGTAGTCCGATGAAGCAGTCGCTAGGAACTAGAGTCGAAGATTAGGAAAAGCACCTAAAGAGATGAGGGGGTCATCCATAGAGAAGGTGGTGGGGGTGAGGGTGGTGATAAAGGATTTTCTTCTCTCTTATATAGTTTTACAATTGTAGTACAAAAAATGTCGCGAAGAAAAAATCCTAAATCAAGATTAATAAAAATATGTTGAAATTATGCCACAATATGAAGTTGTGTCAATGAGGAGGCACTAATCAAATATAACTCACAAAAATTTTCCATTCACTTCATGTTTCACAAATAGAGGAAATTATCTCATTCTATAAATAATAGAGAGAGAGAGTAAGACAAATAAAGAGAACTAGAGATATAGAAAGAAGCATAGGGAGCATGAGAGCAAAATCCACCAAATATATATATTAAGAAAGATGTTCAATTCACTTTCAATCGCTCATTGACACTAATAGGGAAGCTGCTATTTTGAAAATAGGGGATAACCTTGGGTTGCTTGTGTACAAGTGATGATGGCTTCAGGAGTGAAGTGGCGCGCAGCAGAGGTGTGCTGGGAGAGGAAGAACTCGCTAGTGATGGTGGCACGTGCCGAGGTGGCTGGTCGGTGGCAGCAATGGGTATTGCTAGTGGTGGTGTAAGGTGTTGCCGCCAATTATGGTTGTTGAGGGAGGGTTGGCCAAGGTGTGGGCTTTGGATTGGTGGTGTTGGCATCGAGGATGCCAGCTGGAGGTGGCTATGGTGGTGCGTGGAGAGGGTGGCGGGGGTTCTTTGTGAAAGGGAAGTAGCAAGGGAAGAAGAAGAAAACAAAGGAGAAGAAAAGAATAAAAGAAAAGGACAAGGAGGAAGAGGAGCCATGGGTGTGTTAGGCAGTGGTGTTGTGGCTGCGCATTGTCACCACGTAGCTGGAGAAATGGAGATGAACGGAGGTGGAGCACACCTATGCCATGGTGCAAACTAGGTCCACGGTGCATGCCAGGAGCACGGTGAGGGTGGAGGAGATGGTCCGTTCTCTCAAGCCAGTGGTGGGCTCTTTTTTTTTAATGCTCAAGCTCCTCTAGATCTGCCTTTCTTGTCGAAGACTGGGTAATGTTTGAAGATTGGAAATGGCTGCATGTGGAATGTCGGTGGAACGGGAGGCAGTAATGATGATGGAAAATTGTACGCACGCCCCTCCTTCAAGTGCAAATCATGCTCACGTTGAGTTACATTTCTTTCCACTTGCACATATCAAAATAAGAAGCATGAAAGTATATATTTAAAATGCAAAGCATGCACATAAAAATATGAGTAAGCTAAGATTAATTAATACTTATCTTAGGCAATTAAACCATATGGAAACATACTTAATATGTACTTAGACCAAATAAATGTCCAATAAATTAGACTCATCAAATACCCACATGCCTAAGTTTTGCTAGCTCGTAGCAAAAATCATGTAGAATTCCAAAACTCTATGCTGGAATTAACCATCAAGGTACTTCAACATATCTCGCCTCTAGAAATTCATTTAAGATGACACCCCTAGACCTTAAGGTACCTAAATACCGATCAAAATACAAACTTGGTCAGATGAGGTTTTAGGTCACCAACAAAGGTTTCTCTGGCCCCCAAGTCCACCCAAAAGTTTGTTGGTCCTAGAGATTTAAGCATCCATGCATAAGTGTAAGTGGTCCTTATTCAGCTTGCGGGTGAATTACTCTTGTGCTGGTATGATGGCCAACAAGAGAAACGAGGAATGTTTTTGTGTTTTATCTTTTGTAATTTTTTTTGTTTGATCCATCTAAGTTTAACCTTGGATTAGCTATCAACACGATCTATATCGAATTTGTTGTCCCCATCACCGATCTTCAAAGGATCCCTAGCATTCGATGCTTCGAGATAGCACCACCCATGGCAACCCCAAGAACCCATGGCAATTAACACTTCGGGATAGTGCCGTCTATGGTACCTGAATCACACAATGTGCTTACATGCCCCCAGTAAGATGGATATCTTAAGAGACAAGTATCAAGAAGGTGACATGTTATCACCGCGTCACCAAGGGAAGTATATACTCCACCTCTCATGTGGCAGGAACTCATTCAATCAACTTGTATTTTCAAGCTTCACCTAAGTCAGAGCCCAGAGAATCGATTTCTCTGTAACAAAAAAATTAAGATAATCACTTTATTAGGCATTCTAAATAAGACCACTGTGTGTGTGAGGGTGGATGCCTAGGTTAACAAGACCCATAAATAAACGAGCAGAAAAGGGTATCAAATACATCCAAAGTCCTTGACTTAATACTGTTGCTTCGCAACATCCTCAACTACTTGACGAACAATCTGCATCTTAATGGATACTCGAACTTTTAAGTTATCAGAGCCCCAGGGGTCTAAAGGGAGTATCTCTCACTTATCTCCTGATGTAAGACACTTAAGGTCTTAACTCATCACTCGATCTATCCTAGAACTTCGATGAATTCATCCACAGAAAATGCAGGGACTAACCATTTAAGCTTAACATATTAAAACTCTTCTCTCTTTTTTTTATCTATTTATTGCATGAATATTTCCTAAAAAGAATCACAAATGTAGAATGCACCCCCCTTATGCCTAAACCCTACAATGACCTCATTGTAATATTAAAATAGAGGGAGAAAGGAAGGAAATCACCAGATGAAGGCATTATTCTAGACGTTGGGTTGCCTCCCAACAAGCACTGCATTTATGTTGGTAACTAGACGGGTGGAACTTGCAAATCAAATTGTATACATAGGTGACCAAGCCAAAAAGCATGCGTAACAAGGCAAGCCTAGAGAAGGGGTGACCCAGGATATTGGCAAGTTGATGATGTAAAGTGATGCCAAACACTCGGCAAACAAGAATAGGAATGAAAAATTCTTGGGCCACCTGTGGAGGTCTCATAAGATAAGAATGAGTAGCAACCTCCAGGACTGCAAAAGGAGAAGGCAAAGGCTCCTCCAACAGAGGTGGGTGAGAAGAGGATGCTAAGAGTAACACCCTTAGGGTGATGGATAGACCTGTACAAATGCCGATCCATACCCTCCACTCTACTATAGGATGTGTAGGCCTAGTAATTCCCCAAGTAAGAGAAAATAAGAGTAGAGACTTGAGCCATGAGTTAGCTAGGGAATTTATGTCTCTAAGTTGCGAGGTGGTGATGAGAGTCAAAGAGGGCTTGGGAGGTTTAGTATCCATCTCCACCAACCATTCCAGTTCTTGAATATCAACCCTAACAACCTTATTAAATAATTGATTTCATCCTGCCTATCATTGGGGAGATAATCTTGGAATGTGGCCAAGTGTTCGTCCTCCAGATTGGACGAATCAAGGGTAGCCCCCATTTCACTGTCATGTAATGGTAGGTTGCAAGCAATGAGATTGGGAATTTCCTTGAAAATAACATCCTCAGATTCTTGTTCAATACTTTTCTCCTATCTATGGGATGTATAGGTTCCCTCATCAATTGTATCGATTTCTTTCATAACTTCCCAATTTTGGGGAGGATGACTTTCAAAATCAAAGTAGGGAGGAATCCAGATTTCACCAAATCACTCATATCCACGATGGAAAAGTCCTCAAATAACACATAATCCCCCCAAGATTCACTCCAAACTCTAAGTCTGGGTACCTCCATTGGTTCATCCTCCTTCTCTAAAATAGACTCTTCGTGTTCCAGAGACCAAAATTGATCCAATTCATCCAAATCTTGGTCCATTCCTTTAGGGTCACTTATGTTGGGCACATGTAAATCCTTAGCATGTTGTATGGTTAGTGTTGATTCCCTAAGTGGAGGGTCGGGGTTTTTATCCTTTCCTTCCAATATGATTCTCTCCGACACACAAGAGCCATGAAAGTTATTAACTTTAGAATCAGAATCCTTAGGGAAATCTAATTGAGGTGCAAGTTCATCATAGGGAGAAGGTGTAGGATTGGAATACCTAGGATGGGGTGTAAATTCCACCTCAAGATTAGGGAGGGGAGTTGGGTTGATAATTTAACTATGACCCTTTTCATCAAATGTAACAAAGATACTATCATCTGGGTCGAATTCCTCTAATGGGACCATTTGCCCCTTTGATTGGCTCCAATAAACCTCAGGTGGAAAATCTAATGGTGGTTCATCTTCCTTTAAGAGCTAAATTGCTGTAGCTATATTTGAATCACGGCTACTCCTCAAGAATGGTTCATTAACCTCCATTAGATTGAATGGACTAGTCAGGAAAGGGTCATTAATCATGGAGGGTCCAAGGTTAGTCGTGGGAGGGTAGCTAAGTTGGCCTAAGTTTTCCTGTAAGTGACCATTTTCCCTCAAAATGTCTCTCCTAATTCGACTTGATTCATCTAAATGTTCTTGCAATTCCAACTTTAAGGAGGAGAGACTATCATCATGCGTAGGAGGAAAATCAGATTGGTGATTAGTTGATCTAGGAGTTGCTATCCAACCTTGGTAGTGAGAATCATTAAGGGTGGGTGGGTTGGGTATGGTCATTGGTGGGTTGGGGATGGGATATCCCTCTTCTAGGTTCTGCTCATATTCACAAGATTGTGGATTAACCAGACATATACTCCCATCATAGGAGTAGAACGGATCCCATTGATTATTAGAGTATCCATCAAATGATGGATAATTATGGGACATGAGATTAGGATTGGGTGTTTGTGAGTGGGGATAAGAGGTGAAAGAATAAAAATAATCCATTTTAAACAACACCCAAGCAAACACAAGGCAAGAGGAACTCTCCTTTTCTTAGAGTAGATTAAACCTTTAGGATAACTTCCAATCTACCCTTTAGAGCTGTCAGACGGGGTAAAGTCCATACCTGCCTATTCCTACTATAATGGTATAAAAGGTCAAATAACTTGAGATCCCTGACAAGTTCTTTGGGAGAAGAATGGCAATCAATTTAATTTATCACTTGGTGACGAAACAGATTATACAACCAATGGTGCATTCCCAAGCTGACCTTCGCATGTGTCCTAAACTTGGTCACAAAAAAGACTTGGGTGCAGTCGAGTTTTGGCTTGAATCTAAGTCCCTTTGTGGTGCAAATGAGGAGAGATAGAAGGGGTCTGCTATGCTATGTGGTGTTGTGAAAATGTGGAGACAACACACCACGAAAAACTTGATTTTGAGTTTTGAAAATCCACATACAAGTCCTTTAATCAATCAATTGTGATGTTGATTTTAAGCCTAATAATATTAGCAGTCCCACATTTTATTTAATGACGGATACTTAATTAATCGATTCAATCAATTTAGTGGTCTTTGATTTAAGTCCCGATGCAATGCCTAAGCAAATACAAATGCAAAAGTTGAAGTTTACCTGCCTTTAGCGATCTCCATGCAATATGCAGTGCGGTGAACACAAAATAGATCTAATATACTTTAGTCCCTAGTATAAGTGCACTTAGGGGCAGGCAACTACTAAATAGATAGTTCGTAGATATCTCTCTTCTTTTATGTTAACTACACAAGCAAATACCTAAGTAAACTAAACTATTATCGATCCACAAAATAAAAGATAAAATCCTAATCAACTAAAACAAAGCTAGAACACTCTCCCAAAAATACCCCCAGAACAAAGAGTCAACAAAAAACTTGGGGAACAAACCCTGAAAACCAGTCCGTGAAAAAAATAAGAAAATAAAAAAACTAAATAACCTAAAGATTCTAATCTAAGTATCTACTTGAAAAAAAATAAAAAATGAAAAATAATGGTGGGGGATGTGTTCTTCCTCGCTCTTAGGCCACGCACACCCGCAAGTGTTCTCTTTCTCTTTGGGTGAAAACAAAGTCCCCTAAGTTGAGGCTGGTGCAAACTTGTGCCTTCAATAATGACGTACCTCACACCACAATATAGACATGAATGAATAATAAGCCACAAAAAAAAAAAAAATCAGTTGTGAATAAAAATATGGTTGAGTCTGTTAGGTCATTTGCTTCCTGGTAACAACGCTATTTGATAAATGATTTTCTTCTTCCTTATATGATTTTGCAGTTATAATATAAAAAATGTGATGGAGAAAAAATCCTAAATCAAATATTAATAAAGATATGTTAAAATTATGTCACAATGCTGAGTCGTGTCCATGAGTAGGCACTAACAGAATATAATTCTATAAATAATAGACAGAGAGAGCAAGTCAAATAAAGAGAACCAGAGATATAGAAAGAAACGTAGGGAGCGTGAGAGCAGACTCCACCAAATTTATATATAAAACAAGATGTTCAATTCATTTTCAACTGCTCATTACAACAAATAGGGAAGCTCCTGTAGCAAAATAAGGGATAACCTTGGCTTGCTTGTGTACATGCAAAGAAGGCTTCAAGAGTGAAGTGGCGAGCAGTGGAGGCACGCTAGGAGACGAAGAACTTGCTGGTGGCGGTGGCATATGTCGAGATGGTCGGTTGGTGACCAAAGGGTAGCGGCAATGGGTCCTACCGGCAGTGGTGTGAGGTGTTGCCAGCAGTTGTGGTTGTTGAGGGAGGGTTGGCGTGGACATTGGCTCGGTGGTGTCAACGTCGAGGATGGAGGTCAAAGGTGGCCACAGTGGTGCGTGGAGAGGGTGGCAACAGTGGGTTCTTTGTGAAGGGGAAGTGGCAGGGGAAGAAGAAGAAGAAAATGAAGGAGAAGAAAAATAAGAAAAGAAAAAGACAAGGAAGAAGAGGAGTCGTGGGTGTGTTGGGCGGTGGTGTTGTGGCTGCACATTATCACCGCGTAGTCGACAAAAGGGAGATGAGCAGAGGTGGAGCACGCCTATGCCACGGTGCAAGCTAGGTCCCAGTGCATGCCAGGAGCATGGGAGGGTGGAGGAGATGGTCCATTCTCCCAAGCCAGTGGTGGGCTCCTTTTATTTTAATACTCAAGCTCCTCCAAATTCGTCTTTCTCGTCAAAGACTCGGCTACGTTTGAAGATTGGAAACGGCTACGTGTGGAACACCAATGGAATGGGAGGCAGTAATGATGGTGGACAATTGCACGCACACCCCTCCTTCAAGTGCAAATCATGTTCATGTTCAGCTGCATTTCTTTACACCTGCACATATCAAACAAGAAGAATAAAAGTATATATTTAAAATGCAAAGCAGCCACAAAAATATAAGTAAGCTAAGATTAATTAATACTTACCTTGGGCAATTAAATCATAGGAAAACGTACTCAATATGTGCTTGGGCCAAATAAATGTCCAATAAATTCAACTCATCAAGTGGTGTTAAGGTGGAGGTGAGAACTGATGCTAGTGGAGGAAGAAGATGGTGGAGGTTTCTAGAGGGAGGCTTACGAATGATGGAGAGAGAGGCTAAGAAGGCATCTAGAGGAGGGGGGTGGCCATGGACTTTTGTAGAAGGCTTGGATGATTATGATTGGTTGAGAGCATATGCCTTGGATCAAAGATGTGGGCAACCAAGATTAATGCTAGGTAAAGTGGATTGCTATGATGCAAGGTAGGGTTGGCATGGGGATTAGATAAGCCTAGGATTTGTTAAGGTTTTAAGATGGGAGGTAGGGATTAATTGATCAAAGGAATGGAGGGTGGTGATGTTACCACTACAACAAAAATGACCTTAGATGACGCGTTTTATCAAACCTCACTAACTATAACTACGTTAATTTATTAACATAACCAAATCTACGGTAGCAAGATTATTGCCTCTCTAAACATCACCAAATAAATATTAAATAAATTTACGAGTCTGACCCCCTTTTCCTATGACTTCCTTCTTTCCTAAAACTAAAAAATCCTTCCCCACCTACCCCTTCGAACATCATTGATGGGAATATCATGAGCCCTAACTAGCTCATTTTGACCCAATGAGGAGAATAAATGCTCCTACATAACCAATTAAAGGTCATAATTCACAGCATAACCTTTCTGAGGGAAACACAAGAAAATAGGCGTAAAACTGCAAGTTTACCAATGTAGAACAACCACGGGTTTTCTCAAGGGCTAAACAAAGGTCAAATGGTCTTAATAAGATAACAAGTGGGTTGGAATTGACAGAAAAGGGTTTGTGTGAGTTCTGAGAATTAAATGACTTTTGAAACCATAAAAATAGATCCACTTAATTAACCAAGGTTCTGGTCAGGATAAAATTCACTTAAACCCTCTAAAAATCATGGAAAAATATTATCTAAGGTTTAGTACCTTCAATTTGGCTATTAAAACCTATCTTGACCTAGAATGGGGTATCAGATAGATATTTGCCCTAATTTAGATTTTTACATAAATTTCCCAGACAAACATGGTCAAACCCAAAATCCAACTTCATCATTGGATTCCTTAGGTCCAAATTCTAATTCATCTTGACCTAGTTTGCAAAAAGGTCCAGTCTGATTACATTTCTACCCCTAACTTTCAAAAACCCTTGCATTTAGCCCCTAGCTTCTTCGTCATCTTCATAAATAGGTCCCTCTGCCATTATCGCGGAGGAATCCTACTCCGACTACCTTTGAAAGGAGAGCTCTTCCTGATTACTTAGAGAATCCCTTCCAAAATTGGAAGGGAGATTCTTTGAGAAATTCCCGTCAATCTGAACCCATTAAAGAGCTTCGATTCTTTCCCAATCTCTCATGTGAACACATGAGAGATTTGGGTCTCTTGATAACTTCCATCTCCGGCGAGCTTGCTTGCTTGGAAGCTTGGCTTCCAACTACAAAACCCTCTTTGAAGACCTATTTAAGAAGCCCCAGATCCAACCGAGTATCCTCAGCTTGAAATTGGGCCGGATTCCCTCATATTCTTCTCTCCCCACCGGCCTCAACCCTTCGCAAGCTCCGGCGGCTTCTCCCTAGCTCTCTCATCGCTCAACCACAATACTAGTGCCCGAGTTATCTCCACCACCATCCTTCGCGTCGCGCAATACCCGCCGACATTGCCCCTACCCCGTCTTCGCCGCCGCCTCATCTATGGAGGCTTCGTCTTCCCTACGTCCGGGAACCATACCGGCGTGGGATTCCATTCCCTTTCATCCCCTAGAAGTAGGTTTTTAGACTCTCTCTCTCTCACACTTTCTTTCCCTCTCTCTATTTCCCAAAATCGTCCTCCAACACGACTAACCACCATCACCTCCTCCATCTCTGGCGACTCCTCCGACGAGGTGCTCCCATTGCTACGCACCTCCATCCACCTCGCCGACCATCCTACAACCTCCACCGCAACTTCCTAATCATTTCCCCATAGTCCAATCACTCCATCGACCACCCAAATACCTCCCCAAATAGACCCACTTTCACTGGCCAAAACCGTCACCATCCGGCCACCACAGCCACCTTCGCTCCATGCCACGGCCACCATTACATTCGCCATGCCACGACGATACTGCTGAACGTTCTGATGCGGCCATAAGGCCCTTATTCTTGATTTCAGGTATCCGGCCATGATCCGCCATTGTTGCTGAGCTTGAAGCAAGCTTGAAGCTATGCCCAGGCTTTAGTCCCAAACTACGCAGAATCACCTCGCACACGGTTCCAGACCTTCAATTGGAGTCGAGAGACTCTGCGGCTGCTGCAATTACAAAGGCCATTCCCTGCTGTGGCACGCGGAAGACAGGTGAGACATTTAGTCCCACCTCGGAAGGGAAAGGCGCCTACACCCACATAAAAGGAAAAAGTGAAAAAGGCTGTTCGCCTTCAACACTGAGGGTGAGGTCCTCCTCCCCCCTTCACCGGACTCGTTCGCAACACCTAATACGCGTACCTGGTCGACCCGACTACTTGACCTGACCTTACACTCCTCGCTTACCACACACGTCGGTGAGCTTGGACCCGTGTCTGCGATAGGTCCGATTACCCGACCGACTAAAGGCTTTGGGAGAGTGAGACTGAAATAGAAAAGAGAGAAGGAGAGAGGAGAGTTGCGTGGGGTTAGGGGGGTTTTGCTCTGAGAAGATTGCTCCAACACTTAGTCGAATTCATAGGAAGAAGAGGAGGTCAGGCAGAAGAAGAGGAGAAGAGAAAGAGAAGGACCTCAGAGAAGGCCAAAGGCAGAAGGCAAAGAAAGAGAAGAAGAAGGAAGGAGAAGAAGGAGAAAGCCAAAGGCAGAAGGCAGAGAAAGAGAAGAAGAGAAGGCTGAAGGAAGAAGGAGAAGCCAAAGATAGAAGCTGATGAAGAAGGGAAGAGGATGAAAAGCTAAGGGAAAAAGAACAAAGATAGAGAAAAAGAAGAAGTGAAGAAGAAGAATCAGAGAAATCAAAAGAAGAAAGGGACTGTAGCACAAGTTATTTAAGACGTCTGATTACAAAATCAGACGTTTGATTTTCATATGCTCTCCATTATTTTATCTAAATTTCTTTTTACTCTTCATATACTCATGCTCTACATTCCTAATTAGATTTTGAGTAGTATTATGTGTTCAATTTATATTTATTGTTGAGATTAGTGTGTGAATTTCATTTCCTCTCTATATTCAACTTCAGAACATTTTCAAGTAATAAAATTATATTTATTTTAAATATTATTTCAACTATACTATAATACAATACTTTTTAAAATCCAACTTAATGCGATTAACAGTCACAAAATCAAAACAAAAAATCAATTCATGACCACCTTTCCTTGTCACCAAAAAGCCTTCGAAGCCTACGAAACCTCACCCGCCCCTACGAAAAAACCAATTCCTGCCCCTACGAAACCTCACTCACCCCCCTTAAAGATCGTAGTTCTTCCTCATGACCTCTTCTGCCTCAGTGTTCTCATCGTCCTTTGCAGAGTTGTCGTTGACCTCCTCGTTCAAGCCATCATCACCCTCGACCTCCTCGTTCAAGCCATCGTCACCCTCGACCCCCTCGTCCAAGCCATCGTCACACCTCGTGGTCCTTATCAACCTCCTCGTTTGCTACCATCGAGGTAAGTAAACCCACTTCCTTCCCCATGACCCCAACCACGACCCCTCCTCGGATCTTGCCCTCGTTGCTCCTCCTCCTCCCAAGACGAACCTCACCAGTGGAAACTTCTAGGGTTTCCCTCCCTCGAGTGCCCCATTAGAGACAGCGTTCTATCCTTTCTGAGTATAAGTGGGATATGAAGGTTTGCTATGCTTTTGTGTTGTAGTGGCAGGAAGGAAGAGGAAGGTAGCGATTCATCTTAGAAGAGGAAGTTGCCGGAGGAGGCCGGAAGCAGTAGCGGGAGCTCGCCGGAGGGATTTAGGTTGTCGTCAAAGGACAAGGCTGACAGAAGCAATCTGCCTGAGGGGAGGAAAGAGGTAGATTCATCTTACAGGTACTATTTATCGTGATCTGAAGTTTATAGATGTTAATCTGAAGCACTCGAGGCAGAGTCATCTTTTATTGAATGGGAAGGATAGGTACATTCATGAATCCAAGTGATCACTTACCGCCTGTGGCTTTCCACTCAAATTTTTCTATTGTAGACCTAGTTTTCACTTCAAGGGTATTGATAACCTTGACACCCCTTCATCCTGAACTAGATCATTTTTTCTATTTTACTTTGTGTAGAAAGTATTTAAGTTGACATTAACACAAATAACATGGAGCATAACATTGGTTTTAAGCTGTTAATCCACAATGTAACTGTTGAATAAGGCTATTCAGGAGATTTAAAATGTCTCGTTGTAGTAAAGTCTCCTAGATAGCTCTTCAACAAATTATATTTATAAACTCGATTATCTAATAATAAAGTTCAAGGTTGAAAACAGGGAGCAAATAAGAATTCGCACGCTAATCTTCAATTAAAACATAAATGAGCACAGGAATTTGAGCACAGTAATGATAATCAATGAATATTAATCTGTCACATTTGATATTCAATGAAACTCAATGTATGTCAAGAGTTAAAGAGGATAAAAAGATACCCAGAACAAAATAATGGTGATTTAGATTACCAATTATTAACTTAAGCACATGTATATTAATTATTCAAATGATGCTATAATAGCTTCAACCGTGCAACTTAGGTACTTAAATGTTCCAACAGTACCAACATTAAATCCAAATCAGATGTTTGGAAGGTGTATCAGACGACTTAACTGTCATTGCTACAGTGCTCTGTAAAGAGCTTTCTTCTTCAGTTCCCTCTCTTCTTTCCTTCAGCCCTTCCCTTCTTCCTTTCCTTCTCAAGTCTTCTTCTTCTCGTCCTTTCAGAGAGCACAAGGGTCTTTTTTCACGGCTAAGTGTCAGCCAATGCACAGAGGAGCAAAACCCACCCTTCCCCGCTTTCTCTTTCATTCCTTTCCTTATCTTCTTTCTCAGACGTCCAGGTAATCGAGTATTTGGGTATGCGCACCCGTATCAGGGCTTAGGTGTGTCGGGTTAAGTGGGTATGGTGCTGGGGACCTCACCCCTAATGTGCTTGAGGCGATAAGCCCTCAGCACAAAAACAATTTATGTGCTGCAATCGGTCTGCAATCCCACGATGTGGGACTAATGAGTCCCCCTTCCTTCACGTGCATGCAGCTGTGGTGGATCTCCCAACTGACGTAGCATCTGTGGTTAAAGTCCTTGATTAAGGACCTAGAGAGAGTCCTGGAGTGAAGCCGCGACTCCTTGGCGTAGCACTAGGTTGTCTTGACGTTGGAGGAGCTTGGCCGTGGTCGGGGATGGAGGCGGCAGCGACGAATTGACGAAGACCTGGAACACGAATATGGGCTCGAAGGTCCTAGTTAAATAGCTCACTAGCTTCGCCGAAGTATGGTGAAGGTGATGGTGGTGGTTTTGTAGCGTGAGCATGTGTGTGGTGGTTGAACGGAGTCGGAGTAGGTCGCGTGAAGGTGGGTTGTTTGGTGGGCTATTTGGATGGTTGGAACAACGAGATAAGAGAGGGGTGTTAGAAGGAGGCATACGGTGGAGCTTATGGACTTATCAGCGAGGTGTTTGGTGGCCTGTGGAGGTGGGTGGGCCTCACCGGAGTGGTGGCCGGAGATGGGAGAGATGACGGTGAACGTGGAGGTCGAGGGGTCTTTTTGGGTTTTTGGATAGAAGAATAAAACCTAGGGAACTAAGGGAACCTATCTACCTACTATAATTGGACGAAGGAGGTAGAATCCACGTCGACATTGGCAGGCCGGCGACTGAGAAGATGAACTCTCCGAGGACAGGGGTGGTGACAACGAGGAGAAATAGGCGACGACCGTTGGTATTGTGACACATAGATGAAGGTGAGGGAGAGAAATCTGCTTGCTTTGGTCTGTGAGAGCGGATGAGGAAGGAGAGCGAAGGAGGTCGTCGGAGCTTGGTCGGAGAGGGGCCAGAGGTAGGGAAGAAGAGATTTTTGCCCCAAACCTAGCTAAGGAGGTAAGGCTGTGCACGAGGGCTTTTTATAGGCCATTAGGTCGAGCTTCAAGCTTGGAAACCAAGCATGAGAGCTTCGTAAATCTAGAAATAGGTTTAGGATTTCCAAGAGTTTGCATGAACTCTTGGATGAATTAGGAAGGTCGTGGAAGAGCTCAGATGGAAGGGGATCTCCTCAGGAGTCTCCCTTCTAATATTGGAAGGGTTTCTCCGTGAAATAATGGAGATCTTCCTAATTGAAGTTCAGCCCTAGGTGGGTTCACACAGCCATGGTGGCAAAGACCTTTTCACAAAGAAGATGAAGAAGTTGGGGGGGTCCTTGCAAAGAATTTGAAAGTTAGGGGCATGTGTGTGAGAGAAAAGAGTCAAACAAGACTAAAATGCAAACTTGGTCAAGATGATCTTTGATTGGACCCAAATTTTGATACAAACCTAATTTGGACCTAAGGAATCTAATGGTGAAGTTGGATTTAGGTTTTGACCAAGTTTGACTGGATAAATTGCGTAAAAACCTAAATTAGGATAACTGTCTGTCTAAGACTCTATTCAGGTCAAAATGAGTTCTGATGGTCAAATCAAAGATACAAAACCCTATAGAATATTTTTCTACGAATTTTAGAGAGTTTAGGTGAGTTTTATGCTGACCAGAACCTCAGTTAATTAGGCAGGTTTGTTTTTAGGTTTCAGATGTCCATCAATTCTTGAAATACGTGAAAACACATTTCATTCTGCATGGACCCACTTATTAGACATTTATGACCATTTAGCCATTAATTAATCCCTGAGAAACCCCATGATTGCTCTGCAATTAGGATATTCTATTAAAACTACAATTTTACCCCTATTTTACTATTAATCGCTCAGAATGGATATGCAATGAATTAGGGTCTTCTGGCAGTTATATAGGAGCATTTATCAATTGATTATGACTAATTTAAGTTATATATGGCTGATGATGACATTTTCATCAGTAACCACATAAAACATGTATCACTATTGCATGCCTCACTTTTTTTTTTACTTCTAAATTAGTCACCCATTGTGTGAGCTCCAGGCCACTCCATATGGTAATTGAAGATGCATCAACCAGTCCCAAGCTCTCGATAAAGCTGACAAGGCATTCAAATTTACTTGTATCTCCCTCCAAACCCTACTAAAGTTTGGGGATGTAGGGTATCATGCCATTGTTGGAAGAAGGAAGTAGAGGATAGAGTGTAGGAGAGAAGATTAATGGAGGAGGTGATCCACCACACACGTCACACAGCCTCATATTTATATGTAAATAACAGATATAGCTAGAAGGAGACAAGGTTGTTGTGAATAACAACCTCTATCGATATAGGGGCACTCAAATTCTTTTAGATTTAGAGGCATTGGCATTGTAATTATATAGTTGATACAGGGTCTCAAACTGAGGGCTTCTTGTGAAGCTGAAGTTTGCTACAAAGGAATTCAAAATGTCTTATTGGTAGAGGCTTTGTTAATCCACCAGCAAGTTGCTATTTAGTGGGAATGTAGCTGATAGTGAATTCATATTTTGCCACTCAATTGAAGATAAATTGGTAGTCAATTTCAACATGCATTGTCCTCGAATGAAAAATAGGATTTGTAGTCATATATTTTACACCAATATTACTGCAATAAAGTGTTGGTGAAGTTGTTATTGGGTAACCAAGCTCGTCAAGAAGGGATTATATACATCCATATAAGTTCATTTGTTGTATTAGCAATGGTCCAATATTCAGCCTTCATTGAAGATCTTGCGACGATACGAGGCCCAATTTGCATCAAAATACACTGTGAGGATATCCTGCTTTAGTTTTCACATTCATATAATATCTATTTCCGTATACTTTTGTTTTATAAAATGGACATGGATATGGTAGCACTTATTATCCATGGTCATATTCGACGGTTTGCATCCCTATCAACGCACCTTTTTGAGGGTGATGACTCTTATATTACTTTTGCTAGCTACTGAGTTGTGTGCTAGAGTTAATTTAGGGGTGGATTTCACTTAGGTTTGATAGAGTGGTAGTGCTTGGGCTAAGCACCCCAAGTTCCCACCGCCTACGAATTGTATGGTTCTCCTTGCAACTATTTGGAATGAATTTGATGGATAAACATGACTCTTATTGAGAAATCCCACAAAGTTTAAGAATTTGGAAGGGGATAATGTGTATTGTTCTATAGTCGTTGACTGGGATCAATTGATTGAGATTTGTTAGCAGAGTTTCGGCTAAGGGGTTAACCTAGATCAATAACAAAAAAGAGACCAAGGAT
This sequence comes from Thalassia testudinum, assembly GCA_037157565.1. Taxonomy (NCBI): domain Eukaryota; kingdom Viridiplantae; phylum Streptophyta; class Magnoliopsida; order Alismatales; family Hydrocharitaceae; genus Thalassia; species Thalassia testudinum. The sequence continues at coordinate 27,830,908 of JAZHRO010000055.1, read as the reverse complement.
TTTCACCAAGTTCCACCTTAAAAATGGGTGTACATCCAAGAGTAGTAGCTGAGTTCATGGGCAATGTTACAACATAGTGTGCCTTAAGGAAGCATATCAACCTCCTTATATATGAGAGATCTGACCATCCATTACAAGCATTAATAGCATGTATACAATAAGTGCACCACGTTTAAGTCACAATTACAGCAAATGGACGACGTAACTTGGTAGCTCCATAATTGCAATTAAGACCCTTCATGCCAATCATGGTATTGTATTGATCAGCTAACATGACTTCCTTGGATGGGGCCTACAAAGTGTTTTCCTGTTCTTGACTCCTTTGCCTAGATTAGTAACCTATCTTAATGGGTTTTCCTTCTCAACCATGACTGCCGAAATTCAGGTGGTTGGCTCTTTTGGCTGATACAGTCTTCGTAGTTCTCCTACATGGGGAACCTTTCTCAGAATTCCAAGCAATGACTTAGATAGAGGTCCCAACTATGGTGATTATCCTTTGTGACATCTTTCCAAGGAATTCCAATTGATTCTCCTTGGTTGAGACTCGAGCTAGCAGGTTACCTCTAAGGTCTAGCTAGGCTTACAGGATCTTAGTGCTTTTGATTAAACTTGTACAATTTTTGGCCTTTTGGACCTTATTCTACGTGATATGCACATGATATTTGTGAGAATCAACTTCTCCCCCATCAGCAACCTAGCTAGCTGAGCTATTATTCATTTCTTACTTTTCTGCATGTGTTTTATTATCCATTCAAGTGATAGTGGAGATCATGATCCCAGAGAAACAATGGGAATGGCGGCTAGTCCAAAGAAGATCTTGCAACACTATTACTCAGGCATCAACATTATCAAGCACCAGCATTATCTTAAGCACCATTGTCTCCGTACAATGGCGCTTCTATTTTCCAATACTCGGAAAGGAATGTGATGCTTGGGTGTGAGGTATGGCTGCAGTTGAGAGGCTGCAACAGCAGGGTTGCAGTGGAGGAGTTAGATGGATAGATGCTTTGGTTACTGCGAAGAGGAGGCCTGTATGGCCTCGCCCGCAGATGGATGAGCTCCTTGGGAAGAGGAGGAGGGACGACGCCGAGGGAGTCGGCTGACGCCGTGGTGATAGGGGTGGGGGTGGTGCGGCTATCGGTGGCGAGGGAGCTCGCCCTAATGGGGAGGGAGGTGCTGGTCATCGACTCGGCTCCTACCTTCGGCACCAGCACTAGCTCCCGGAACAACGAGGTCATCCACGCTGGCATCTATTACCCTCCCAACTCCCTCAAGGCAAGTCTTTGTGTAAGAGGAAGAAAAGTGATGCACAAGTTTTGCAAAGATTGAGGAATCCCTCATAAGCAGATTAGTAAACTGATAGTTGCTACAGGGTCTGCAGAGATTCCAAAGTTGAATGAACTGCTAAGAAGAGGGGCTGATAATGGAGTTGAATGACTAGTGATGATGGAAGCTTCTGAAGCAGTGCAACTTGAGAGCCTGAGTTATACTGTTTGAAGGCTCTGCTATCTTCTTATTCTGGAATTGTTGACTCCCATTCATTCATGCTTTCTTTGATGGCTAATGCTGAATCTCAAAGAGCAATATTCTCATTCAATACTGCCGTTATTGGTGGCCACATCAATGAAAATGGAGTTGATCTTTTTATATCTGAAAGTAAAAGCCTCGAAGATTCTCCACGAAACCCAATAGAACCTCAGCTTATATTAACTCCCAAGCTTGTAATAAACTCAGCAGGATTAAGTGCTCTTCCACAAGCAAAACAATTTAATAGTCTCCACCATATTCCTCCTCCATACTATGGTCAAGGCTGTTACTTCACTCTCTCTAACACCAAGATCCCTCCATTTAAGCACCTGATCTATCCAATTCCTGAGGATGGTGGCCCAGGGGTGCATGTGACAATCGATTTGGATGGCCAAGTCAAGTTTGGGACTGACGTGGAATGGATTGCTGCAAGTGATGATACTTCTGCCTTTCTAAACAGATTTGATTAACAATTGCTACTTTGTTACATTCATTGATGACAAGACAAAATTTGTTTGGTTATTCCCTCTTATGCATAAATCAGATGTTTATTCCATAAACAACACTCAATGAGGAACAGACTTGGACTGGTGCATATTTTCAAGGGGATCATTTCTAATTAAATAAGAATGATTGATGGCATGCACTTCCTTGTTTGACAACAATATAGAAAAAAAAGGAGAAGAAGGGACAGATGTCTCACACAATATCTAAGGTGTAGCAAGGACTTCAAGGTCTTAAGCTTGACGTTGCCAACCTTGGGAAGGAGATGCTATTGTTAATCTAAATGGATGATGATGCTCTAGGTAATCACTTAAGTTCCTATAATGATAGGCATGGTTACCATTCTTGATTTCAAACATTTTACAATGATCATGACAATTAATCAAAATCTTATCATAGGAAAAAAATTATTAATTGTAAATTCTCATAAAAATTAACCTAGGCTCAACACAACTAAGCATTTGATTATTTTCTTTTTTTATATCTACAACATTCTCCATGAAAGCCAAAATTCCAAACAAACTAGAGACATCGGACATTTGCAAAGAATTTCAAAAGACTTATGAATATTTAAATAGTTGACTTGGTGTACGAACTGAAGTTTTATACCTTTGAGATCTTCAAGAGGTTAATGTATCATTTTATCTTTACTTTATTGTTGTAGCGATTACATTTGTCATTAGAGTTATATATAAGTTAAGTTTGTTTTCATAAAAATTACAAATTGTATTTATTTTTACTGTTGTAGTAGTTTTTTCATGATGCTTAGTTTCATTTATCTTATGATTTTTTTTTTTTTTGTGTAATGATGACAATCGAAAACAAATATTTTTTCATAAGTTAACCCTCGACAAAAGTGACCATTTAAAGGATAAGCAGTTGGTGCAGTGTACACTGACCACATTATCAAGTGTGAATAAAGAACATCTTTAACATTGTTAGGGGGTACTGGATATGCAATTAAAAAGCATCCATGAATAGCTAGACGTTAAAATCATTTGTATAGTTTTTCATTTTCTTGAGGTAAGCTTTGTGGCACTCTTTTAATGATGAAGCTTGGATGTCGGATCCCCTAGATGTCCCTTCTTTCAGATAAAACTCGATAATTAGGTCCTCAGAGTTGTGGTCCAACTATTGATCGCTGTTCTCTCCACATGTTGATATCGCTATTTATTGGTTTTTTTTTTTGTTTAACATGGGAACTTTATATATTAAGCATAAAGGGGTTAACAAGTAACAACTTAACATACAAGAGTTTCGGGTACATTTAGATAACTGTGCGGCTGTCTGAGCAAAGCTATTAAGACCTCGGGAAACAAAGATCAATGAAGCACATCATGCATCTTATTTAACCAAAAAATATATAATTTAAAGATAAATTAAATATTTTCCAGGCACTGTCCTGTCCGTTTACTTTCACAGCTTCTACTTTCCAATATCCATGAAAAAAACCAAATGTCTTGTTGCCAGCAACCTAGGGACCATATTCAGAATCTGGAAAAAAAATTCAATGTTTCAAGCAGTGCCTTAATTCATCTCAACTTCTAACGTTGGAGCACTCATAAATTCATGGGTACATAGCCTTATAAGATTACCAAATCTATCATCGCAAACAACAACTCCAAAGGATTATGAGTTGAGCTTTAGCACCATCAATAAATACAATTAAATCATAAGTGGCATGCACAAGGGTTAGCATGTTAGAATTGACATTGATTAACGTTTTGTTTAGGCGAGCATTGTTGAAGGATAGATTGCTATTTATATACTACAATGAGGCTTTTTGCTCTGTCAGCAATGGTCTACTTTCAAACTTGAGTTTATATCTAGCCTCCCAAATAGATGAATTTGATTTTGCCTCCCCTTCATTGGTATCCACTATATTGTTTAAAAAAGACATGAACTGGCTTGGAGAGCAAAGCCAAATATTGAACTAGCTAGGTTGCACTCTGATTAGGCTACAAGTGCAAAAGATGTGATCTAGGATTTCTATCTCCTGATAACAAAAACAACATAGGGGATCCAAATTGCTAATAGGAACATGAGGATTAAAGAATACATTAGAGGAGGAGGTGAATAGTGTAATATCTCAATAATTTCAAAAACTTAAAAGAAATATAAACCACAATTCTAGAAAAGTAAAGAGATACAAATCACAAAAGAACAAGGTGACTTATGATGGAAAATCCCTTTAGGTAAAAACCATTACTTAAGCCTTCCAACTTAGGATTTTCTAAGATCGATTGCCATCAATTGCTCTACTAACTAAGCTACTTCACTGCGGGTAGCTTAATTGTACCTAGAACATTTGCTTTGGATCCCTAAATTGAAGCAACGTCTTATCTCCTTCTAAGCCAAAGAATGGAAACCTGATAGGCCGAGCACCGAGTACAAAAAGTAGAGAAAAGAGAAGAATACAACAAATAAATCCTATAAAACCTATAAGTAATCCAATAGAGCAACTATATAGTTAGTTACACTAAAGGAAGAAGCTCCAAAGTGGAAAATAATGATGAAGAATAAGAGCTTGAATCGCCCAAGGCTCTATCAACACCTCGTATAAGCACAAGAGCCTAGAATCACCTCCAAAGCAAGAGTAGATCAACATGAGTACTAGGAAGTATTGTTGGTGTGTGTAGAATGGAAGACTGGAGGCCCTTTTAAAAGTATTCAACTAGTGATAACCATTGACTATAATATGACTATGATAGTCATATTTTTTGAAATTCTTTTAATGTTCAAATTGGTTAAGTTGGGTTAGTATTTATGAATTGGTAATTTAATTTATTCTGTAAGTAAATGGTAAATTATTATAATTGTTAGATATATACACTTGCATTATTTTAGATGCATTTAAAGTTAAACAATAGGTATTCTAATTCCTAGGATACAAGTTGTCTAATTTTAATGTGTAAACTTGAGATGATTTTCAAGCCCTCCGTTAACTTCTAAAGTCCTTCTTTTCATCCAATCTACAAACACTTGCCCAGTAGAGTATATTTGGCCAAACTCTAGGGCATCTTTTGTTCTTTTTGGATAGGAGACAATGTAGGTTCTCTGGATTATCCCCCTTTTGTCTCAATATTTACTTCTAGCTTAAAATATGAGGGATAACCTATACACATGGGAGAGGCACCTTAAGCTAGAATTTAGATGAGATCTGAGGCACAAGTTGGCCTCTCATGGGTTTGGGTGAAAAGTATTAATGTGTTAACTCCCTAACATATAAAGCTGTTCCACATAAATATAAAAAAATAAAGGAATTTTCAGATAACCACCCCTATAATCCTTTGCAAATAATGTTGACAAAATTGAATTAAAAAAATAAAATTTTGCATCCTAGACCAATGTAAGACTTTACCCTTACATTTTCCTTTTTCACTTCATCTCCCTCCGATCAACTCTCAACTCTCCACTTAAATCATATCAACTTGGCTATAATTGAATGATATTCTAGGTTTTTGGTAAATGTGGGGTGTGTCCACTTGTATTTGTTTTATTATTTTATCATGCAGGTTTATAGAAAAACTTCAAATTTTAACGGAAAATTTTGCCAAAATTTTTAAAATTTTTTTAATGTTCAAATTAGTTATTTTTTAGATACACACACTTGTTAAAAAAAATAAATGCACATAAGGTCAAACATTAGTTATTTTAACCCCAAAGGTAAAAGTCCTCCGAGTCAAATTGTATCAAATTACTCGCCCGTTGAGACTTATGATCATGTTATATAGATAATGCAGTCGTGTATGTATACCTCATTTACATGTACGATGCGTTATCTTTATAGCATGCCATAAGACTTTATTTTCCTTTATTTCATCCTTTTATTTACATCTACATTTGGTATTTAATCTAATTTAACATATTCTAGAAAAGTAGGCCAATGGATCAATATGCTTGGATGAATGAAGATAAGAAAACAGATGCATATAAAGTCAGGGTTTATATATTCATGACACATGTAAGGGAGATATACGGTAGGGAGAAAATCATACAATGTCCTTGCAAGAATTGTACAAATGTGCTTATGCACTTGCAACATGTGGTATATGGACATTTGATTGTGGATGGTATTGACAAGTCATATAAACCTTGGATACTTCTTGAAGATAAACCTCGATTTACCTGGTGTTGAAAGCCTGAAGCACTACAAGTCGAGAATGCAGAGGATATTATTAGTGAAGATGTGAATGATTTAGATACAAATTCGATCATGACATACTTGAGGATATTGGTTATTAGCATGATGGGACAAATGATGGTCCTTCTATCGAACATGATTACAATGTATCTAATGTATGGTATGATGCATTGCAAAAAGATGCACAAGAGTACATTTTTCATGGACAAAATAAGTATACCAAGTTCTCATTTCTTGTAAAGGTCCTCCACTTAAAAGTGTAAAAAAAATTTACTAAAAAGACCTTGAATGGGATTCTATCATTGCTAAGAGATGCAGTGCCTGGTTTAGAAGTATTACCTAAAGACTCTTACGAAGCTTGTAAGTATTTGAAGGAAATGGGAATGGGTCAGCAAAAGATCGATGTGTGCAAGTATGATTGCATGTTGTTTTGGAAGGAGAATGATAAAGTGGTTGTATGCTCAAAATGCGGAACATCGAGGTACAAGATAAATGATGAGGTGGGTAAGTTAGTGCCATATAAAGTTATGTGATATTTTTCGTTGTAGCTAAGGTTGCAACGTCTATTCTTATCTTCTAAGATAGCTATCTATATGGATTGGCACAAAAAAACTGAGCCAGTTGATGATAAGTTTATCTCCCATCTTAGAAATTCAGAAACATGGAAGAAGTTCAATAAAGATTACCTGTGGTTCGCAGAGGATGGTAGAAATGCATATCTTGCACTGGTATTTGAAGGGTTCAATTCGTTTGTTACATTGAGTCAATCATACAGCATGTGGTCCATGATATTATTAACGTACAACCTTCCACCATGGATGTGCATGAAGCTTGAGTATTATATGATGTCTCTATTGATACCAGGACCAAAAGCACCTGGTATGAATATAGATGTATTCCTATAGCCTTTTGTCGAGGAGCTGTGGGAACTATGGAAGAATGGAATACAGATATTTGATGCTACAAAGAAAGATTGGTTCACCATGCATGCAGTTCTATTATGGACAATTAATGATTTTCCAGCTTATGGGATCTTGTCAGGTTGGCAGACTAAGGGATACAAGGCATGTCCTGTGTGTATGAGCCAAACTCCTTCAAAGAGACTTCGTTCAAAAATTGGATACACAGGTTGTCGTTGTTTCCCTCCGATTGACCACCATTGGAGAAAAAGTAAGAAGTTTGATGGGAAAAATGAAAATCGAACAATAACTGTAGAGATTACAGCTGAATGGATTCAGCTTCTACAACAGGTAGATAATTTGCCAGATGTTCAGCATGGAAAGCATCATTCAATAAGAAAGCGTCGATGGCCAAATAAAGATCACAATAGGAGGAAGAGATCAATTTTCTTTGAACTTCCATATTGGCATACATTAGCATTGAGACATAACCTAGACGTTATGTATGTGGAGAAGAATATCTTAGAAAATGTTTTATGGATAATTTTAGATGTTGATGGGAAATTAAAAGATACATTGAAAGCAAGGCTCGACCTTCATGACATGAACATGAGGAAGGAGTTACATCTAAAGAAATGAAGTGATAGAAAATTTGATGTTTCAACTGCTTGTTACATAATAAGCCTTTCTGAAAGGAAAAAATGCTGTTAATTCCTAAAAGTAGTTCGAATGCAAGATGGTTATGCTTCTCACATAGGTAGACATGTAAATGTTATGGACAGAAGGATTACTGATCTAAAGAGTCATGATTGTCATGTGCTATTGCAACGTCTTCTTGAAGTCGGATTGCGTGGATTGTTTTCCAATGATGTAGTTTTGCAATTTTAGAACTCAGCTTAATATTCTCTAAGGATTGTAAGTAGAAGGTTAACGTTGACAAGATGAGGAAAATGCAGGGAGAGATGATTTCAATAATGTGTAAACTTGAGATGATTTTCCCGCCATCATTCTTCAATATAATGGTACATCTTGCGATCCACCTACCAAGAGATGTACTACTTGCTGGACTGGTAGTATTCCGTTGGTTGTATCCTATCGAAAGGTATAATAATAACATCCTTTAAGTTGAATACTTCTTCTATGACATTTATAGTAACTTGATAGTGTTCAAATTTGTTTTCATAGGTTCTTGCCTACTTTAAAACAATTCATATGTAATAGAGCTCATCCTGAAGGCTCAATTGCTAAAGCATATGTTGTGCATGAATACTTGACATGGTGTTCTATGCATATTGGAGACATGGAGACAAGGTTTCATCGATAAGAAAGGAACTTTGATGTGGAACCGTTTATATATATGCAGTCACAAGATAAGGGTCATTGGGGCAATAAATTATAATGTGCAATTAATGGATGTAGAGAAGCAATCTGCCATGTGATTCGTACTAAGTAATTTCGAAGAAGTACAAGAATATATGGAGTGAGTTGTTTGACAAAAATTCATACTTATATTAGCTCAATTGCTTAAGTTGTAATCACTTACTCCTAATTTAAATAGGGAGCATTGAGGCGTTCTTCAATAACAAAGTACTTCGAACATTGATGCTCGTCAAAAGCAACAATTTGATGAATGGTTTAAGTCCAAGGTAATTTAAGTCACATTATTTTGCAATTTATATATATATTATTAATAACTGTAGGCAATGTGTAATGTAGATGAAATTGACATATAATGCGTTAGGTGGTGAAGCAAGCGATGTTATAAGATCATTGTATGCATTAGCTTGTGGTCCAGATATATGCATTAAGAGCTACACTTGTTGCATTGTCAATGGAGTAAGATATCACACGAAGCTACGTGATCGCAAACGAAAGTGTCAGAATAGGTCAATCATGTGTTAGGGCAATAATGAAGGTCGCATGATTGAGTTTTTTGACGTCCTTGTTGACATTCTTGAATTTCAATACATTTTTGACAAATGGATATATCTCTTTAAATGCAAATGGTGGGATTTAGGTCATTGGCTGTCAAATGTCAAGACTGAAAGTCACCTCACGTCAATTAAGGTGACTGGCACCTGGTACAAGGATGATCCATTTGTATTAGCTTTGCAAGTGCAACAAGTCTACTACCTTAAGGATAGGAAGAATGATTCGCAGTGGCGTGTGATACAGAAACGTGAACACCAACATATATATGATGTTCCCATCCAACTTCTAGAGCAAAGTGAGTTATCAAATGTTGTAACACAAGCACCGAATGAAGAAGAATTCGATTATGGTGAAAATGAACTAATTTTAGAAATTGATGAAGACAAGATTCACAATTTGAATTGAGATGTTCTTCAACCTAACTCTATTGGTGGCGATGAGGTCGATTACAATGCATTTGAGATAGTTGAAACAGATGAAAGCGAAGGAGAGGATGAAACTTTATTTGAATACATCAGTTCCAGTGATGAATAGCTCTTGAGCAAATATATCAGATATGAAACTTGGCAGATATTTTTTGTAACTAATTGCATGGCATTAAGATACATTGTTAGTCATGATTATTCAATTAATTCATATTTTTGTGTATGTGTTTTTACCAATATTACTAATTTAAATACTTCTCATGCATGTGTTCATTTTATTAGAAAAAAATAGCAAACGACAATAAAATTATTGGAATAAGGGATTCAGATTCTACGGAAAAGTTAAATTCATATATATATTTTTTCATTTTCTTTTTTTATTTTTGAGGTAAATTGTCAAATGATTGAAAAGCTAGATTCATTGAAAAATAACATCAATTAATAGGATATTAACGAGGGTAAAGATGACATTTATCTTTGACAACCACAGGTTAGGAATGTTGTAGGAGGTATAGGGCCCCAAGGGTTAACCTATGGAAATTCATGGGATAAACCTCTAAAATTCTTATTGATAAATACACATGAATTCATGATAAAATGCTTATTTATGATAGTTCCTAGGCTTAGCATTGCATATCATGTTATAAATACTGCATAACATCCATTGCATGGCATTTAGGATAGTCGTATGTTTTGTATATTAATTCCTTCATTTTATATGGCCAAGAGGCAATGCGATGTCCTTACGAACTTCAAATGAAAAATCCAACCGAACAGACGGATTCGGAGCGACGATCGCAGTCTGACAATGTAGAAATCACCTCAATTCGAGCACCGTGGCATCCTCTGTAAGCAATGAAGGGTGGACGGTCTAGATGGTGCCACGTGGCACCATCTGGAGCACCCAAAGCCACCCGCCACATCTCCAAGGGCTGCCCATCAAGTGATCTCAGCCATTGGATGAAAATCCAATGGCTGAGAGCTTGCCCTCACCACGCGGCCGCAACTCCTCTTCGCGACGCACATGCAGACGTGGCGCAACGGTGGGAGCATCGGTTTGCAAGGGAGGGGCGTAGGTTCGAATCCCCGTAGTCCCCTCATTCTCAATCCGACCAGTGCATGTCAACGCGGACACCAGTTGTAAAGACCCGTCTCGTTTTTAGCCTTTAAAGATGTCTGAAGTGTCAGTCAGACGTCTGGACCCTCTCCTGGACGTCTGAAAATTAAATTTTTGTACGCCTTTTGAGTTCTACACACGGACGATGCGTAGAACTCTTCTCTCTCTCTTTTTCCGCCTCCCTTCACCCTGCAGAATCCTAACCTGTGGCCTTATAAAGGCCACCCTCTCCTCTCCTCTCCACTTCACACACCACCATCTCCACCATCAGAGTGCACGGTGGAGCGGCAAAGGAGGTGAGCGAGAGAGAGCGTGAGAGAGAGGAGGAGAGTGCGTGAGGAGGAGGCTGAGGTCGGGAGCTTCATGGAAGCTCGTCGAAGCTTGCACGGCCACCGCGGCATGTGTAGGAGGAGGAAGAGGTCCGGAGCGTCGTCCTCGACCCCCTTGCAGCAGCTGGAGCTGCGGCGGAGCGAGGAGAAACGTGGCAGACCACAATGAGGAGCACTAGGAGCACGGTCTGATACTGAAATTTTTTCAGTATCAGACGTCTGGAGTACGGTCCAGACGACCGGCTGCGTGTCTGGATGTCTGGCATCAACACCAGACGTCTGAAGGCATCTGTATCGCGGAGGTATGTTCTCTTCGCGGTTACAGCCATGCAGGCTGCACCGCAAACGATTTGGTTTGGCTAAAATAGGGTGGCTGCTCTATCGTACACAGGAGCAGTTTTGGGAAGGTGCTCGTAATGCCTTTCCACGCATTTTTGGACATCTGAACAGCTCATCAAATGACCGGAGGCGTTTCCAAATGACCAGAGGATTGGTCAAATGTCTGGAACTGTTTTCAGACAGTCGCGGGTGAGTCTTGGACGTCTGAGGTCACTGCAGGAGCTTGAGGTGGGTCTATGTGATTTTTAAGACATCTGAACTTATTTCTAGACGTCTGATTTTGGTCTGCAGACACGTTTTTGACTCGTTTGGGGTCCGATCAATTTTCATTTTACGCAAACAAAGTATCTGTGATTTCCTTGTAAGTTTCTCTATGTATTAGAAACCTTTATACACTATTCTGAATCTTCCCTTGTGATGTGTTCCTTAGTATAGGACTTCGATCTGCTGCGTGTCTGGCGCTCTCAGAGGCGCCTGGGTCTGCGGTTCGAGCCCCCATTACTCTCGGATTGTTTGGAGAGTGGTCCACCCCTGTTAATTTTATTAAATAAGAATGTATCTATGAAAATTAGTCAACTGGAAACCTAGGATGTGACATGAACCTTAGGACAGAGAAATGAATAAACCAGATTGTTTTGCATGATTGAATTTGTATACGTGAATAAGTTAAATTGCTAGCCATTGTCTATAGTAAAGTATAAGCTGCCTACTAGAATATGAGTTGTATGAGATAACTGAATAGTTACATGTGAAATCATTAGTTGCATGTATTAAATTATGGAAAAACGAGCTGCCTGTATATAAACGAGAACTGAATTGTGAATGATGAAATCTGGATTGGAATAATGTGGTGAACATGAGCATGAACCCTATGGGGAGTTAGGAGTAGAGCTCTTGTGGTTAGATGAAAAATCTGGAATGTGGACGGGAAGTGTGCTGGCCCTTGAGTATGTGGTACCAAGGAGAGTGACTATCCCCTTTTAGTGTAGAGCGAAGCTAGCTGCCCTTAGGTTGGGACCCAGGATTAGGATTGACCATTCTACACCGACTTCTGTTGGCCCTTGTGTACACGGTATCGAAGCAAGCTACTAGTGTAGGGAGGGAGCTAGCCACCCCACGAGGCACGAGGTTCAGCTAGCTACCTTACACTGACTTGTTTGGCCCCCTCGGCAAATCAGGGTAGTCAAACGAGGGTGCGCAGATTGTGGAGGGGCGAAACCCCTGTTTGGTTCTGAGGGGGTAGACCCCTGTTTCTGAGAGGGTTAGGCCCTATACTGTTCCGTGTTGTACTTTGAGCGTACCTGCTAGCGGAAACGACTGACCACGTGTCAGTGCGAGGTAGCTACCCGTGTGCTTATCGCGCATGCCGTAGTCACCGCTACGTCTGATAGTGACATCAGGGTTGTTAATTGGGTGTAAAATTACCATGGGGGACCCTCCCGGCCAGGAGAGCACCACGTGTACCTTATACTCTTCGAAAATGACTGCAATCAGGAATGTTCCCACGAGGAACATGCAAGATTAAGAAAAATGTGAAAGATGACAAAAATGGGTGAAAAAGTAATTACTTGTAAAATAAAATAACTAGAAAAGATAATTATGCCAGTTACTTTTACTACTTTAGATAGTATGGTTACTACACTACTCAGCGTTCGCTGATTCCGTCTTTTTCATAACACTGTTCAAGTCCAGGAGTTGAGCAGCCCGAACTTCCAGTTGCGGATGGTGCTGGACCCAGTCAAGCATAGCCGTAGTTTTCACCACTTTTTGTTGTACCCTCTTTACCGTTGTAGTGAGTTTCAGACTTTTGCTACTATTCTTGTTACTGTCGCTTTCATTTCCGTTGTTTCCTGTGTTGTGGTGGTATGTACTGAAATAACAGCTTTTACTTTCCTTTACTGCTTGTACGCTTTTACTGCTTAGTTACATTGCATATAAGAATGTGGTTTATTTTCCTACTTTTTGGTTATTTCTTGTTGGACGACTGGTTCTTGAGATTAGTCGAGGCGAACCGGTCTCGGGTCCTATTAGGATTTGAGGACCGGGTCGTAACACCAGTAGGGCCACTGTGCAATCTGTGCGCATGAGGTAGGACAGCATAGAGCACATGGGGCCGGCGCGTGCTCGGTTGGCGCCAGCCTTTAGCGACAGCTTGGCAGACAAACAACGACGCTTACGGCCGTCGCTAATTATTTGCACACCAGCAAGGCCAGCTGTAGGCGTGAGCAGGCGTGAGCTACTTATAGCGACACTTCCAGTGACGACTTGGAGGTTACTAATAGTCCCATGCCTATTCTAGCCTCTTTTCATCCACAATAAAAGGACCAACACCCCCTCCCTTCCAAGTCATCTCTACCTACTCTACTCCCACCTACTCCCAAGTTCTATCAAACCTACCAACGCTCTGTTAGAGTTTGCTTTCAAGCTCCCAAGGTGCCTATTAGTGTAACGAGACTCTGCCCCACCAAATACTCCTCCAACTTCCCATTCTCATTCATAGGTCTCCTTGGAGCGGTCCTCCCACCTCCATTCCGATAGCAGATCACCTCCTTCTTACCTCTATTTTGGAGCTGCGCTGAAGCTTTCCTCTACTCGACGTCCTCTTGCTTCTCACCTTCGTTGACTTGCTTCCCAACTCCATCTGAGCTTTCGCCAGGTGCTGTAGTCTCGCCGAACAGCCGCTTCAGGAGATTTCTTCTTACCTCCCTCTCTTTTTATGTTTTCTATATTATTGTAATTGACATTCATGCAATATATCAGATTCTATTCTATTTCTCTCTTGTGATTGATTGCCATTTGAAAAACAAAAAAAAACAAAACCTTAAACACCAAAAAGAAACAAATCGAAGCACGATTTTATACAAAGTAAATGTCGCCTCTCTGTGCTTGACCTGGAACTCCCTTGGAGTTTCGCTATAAATTTTATTTGATCACGAGTTTTGCAACTATGACGATGGGTTACTTGTAACCCTGATTTCAAACACACGAAACTCGTGCGATCATTGTGGCACCGTTGCTAGGGAGGCAACGGAATTTCCTTGATTATTTTCCGTGCTTCTTTGCATTTACATAGCACTAACCCCGCTTGTCTTTGATCTATTGTCTTGCAGGTACCCTAGTATGGAGATCCAAGTGCGTTACACCTTAGTGAAGTGCAGGTAGAGTGTTTTGTAAGTGTCCCCCACATTCCCCCCACCCACTAGTTCATTTCGCTATAATCATAACCAAGACCTAATCTAATTAGGTGTTTGCATAAATCCTAAGATAGACTTTGTTTGTTTTGCTTGCCACCTTCACCCATTTTACCCACATTTTATAAAAAAAAATAAAAAGATACTTTTTGTGGGGCAAATCAATTTACACGCTTTATACACCCACATCAGGGGCACATAACCTGACTTGATTTTCATCTACTCAACTGGGATTCCGACCTGTGGACCTGGTACACGAATTCAACACAAAAGAGTAGAAATCATACTAAGTTAATCACCTTTTTGTGTGCCTTAATCGGTGGTGCATTTGAGTCAATTAATTGAATTATTTGGGCCGTAGCACCTAATCTAAAAAATGTTCATTTTGTAGCTGTCCCATATGATTCAATAACTAGGTCAAGCCAGACACTCCATATTTTTCTTGATTTCTAAAGAAAAATACTTGAACACGTGCTTTTAAAAACAAATTTGGTTTGCCTCACAAAACTTGGTTGAAAGCACCTAATATTTGAATCTTGAAAGCTATTAAGCAAGATTTGAACTCTAAAACTCACCTCATCATTAATAATCTTGCTTGAAAATCTCTTGGTTGTGCACATTCACACATTCTCAAATAAATCATTAAGGGTACAACCCATTAAGGGCCCATCACATTCTAGAAGCACCATTGTCCCAAGCCTAATTAAAATTGAGTAGACGTTGGCTTTAAGGACTGATTCGCTTACGGGATCTAGATTGAGATTATTCACGATTAACTTACTTATACTAGTAAATCTGATGTCTAGCTAGAGGAGTAGCGTCAAACGACCGTGGCTGGGGTGTATACTAAGAACCGGAGGCGCAAGCCAAAGGAAGAATCTTCTCTCTAGTCCCTACTTCTAACTGGTTGGATTGCCTGGACATAAGTAGAGTAAATCGTCCATAATCTTAGGACAGATTCTGAGAGTCTATAGACCTTTAGGCTACCCAATCTAAGGATAGGCTTGTATTCTTGTGCTGCAGGGTTCCCTCTCTTCCTCGTCCTTTCGACTTCCTTCCAGTGTATGCTTGGAAGGGGGTCATTAAACCCTAGATTGGAAGGACCTTTAGACCATTCCCGGAGGTGGAGGTTGAGCTTTAGCTAAGCAGATCCCATGGTTGATTAACAACCACCTCCCCCGCCCTCGAACCAGCAGGAGCTTATTCAAAGGCAGTTGGAAGAAATGCAGCAGATGCAGCAATGGTTCCAACGTATGAATGGTCAGGGTGCTCGACCCTTGAAGGATTTTTATGATCCTTCAAACTATGGGGAACGTCCTGACGTCATGATTCCTGCCGGGACATAGAAATCAAGCCCCAAGTCTTAAGCTTGATTAAGCATTTTCATGGGCTTGGCTCGGAGGACCCATTTCAGCACTTGGAGGATTTGACCACTTTGGTTTAGACCACCAAAGCCAGGAATGTGAACGAAGAGTAAATGATCATGAGGCTCTTCCCCCACTCTCTCAGGGATAAAGTCGCACATTGGTATCGGACCATAGGAAGGCCGATAGAAGCTTGGGCTACTCTTAAGTCGGGTTTCTTGAAGAAATTATTCCCTATCGGAAGGACCAATGCCTTGCAATGGGCGATTACCACTTTCGCCTAGGGGCCGGGGGAACTGTTTCATGATGCCTGGGAGCGATTCCAGGAACTTTCGAGAAAGTGTCCACACCACGAGGTGCTGAAATGCCAACTCGTGCAGATTTTCTATCATGGGTTGGTTGAGCAACTCCGTAATTACGTGGACGCTTCCTGCGGAGGCAATTTCTAAAACAGGGATGCAGCTAGCGCATACGACCTATTTGAGGAAATAAGTGAGAATTCAATTAATCATGCCTCCATGGATGCATTCAACCGATCCCAACAACCTAGGTCAAGTGCTAATGAGATCTAGGATTCTCATTCATTTGACATGGAATTGATTTGTAATAAACTAGATAAAATGGACTTGCTTGCTAAGAGAATGGAAGAATGGATGTCTAGGAATTCAGGAAACACTTCTATACCTACTCAATCCCAGAACTCAAGATTCCATTCCTCACGAGCTCCCATGAGGCGGGAATTCATGAACCAACTTGATTCGGCTCAACCTGTGAGCCAGGATTTCTTGGAACCTTATGGGTTCTAAACTGGGGCCTTTGATCCTAGCTTTTCTAATCCTTCCTTCTCTCCATCCTCATCCTATGAGGGTGCGTATTTAATGCAGGAGAATGTTAAGTCTAACCCATATTCCAACACTTATAACTCGGGTTGGAGGAACCACCCTAACTTCTCCTAGAAAAGTCAAGGGCAATAGACCTAAACTCGACCCAGCAACTATATATCTCAAAGACCTATGGGTCAGGGTCAAGTATACACCTAGTCGCCCCCGAGATCGGTTACTCAGCCATCTTGGATGCCCAACAATCTGTAGGGTAGGCTGAGTTAAACTGGCAGATGGTAGAAATGCAAGGGTCCATGCTTCAGCTCATGCAGCAAATGAAGACTTCATTGGATAACTTGCAATCTGGGTTAATTTCTAACACTCGACAACCCGAATCTCTACCATCTCAACCTGTACCCAACACACGCAATGTGCAAAATCAGGGGAATAGAGCCTAAGGGTACGGGAATCAAAGGGACCTACATGCACATGCTCAGGTGGTTGAGCAGGGTTCCTCATCTTCTTGTTATATGACCAACCAAGCCCCTCCAATCTTCACTACCTCACCTTAAGACCCAAACCCATATGCCTCTACAAACTCCGTCACCTCAAGAAGTGGGAAGCAAACCCAGAACCCTGAATTACCTTCTAGAAGTCAAAACCTTGGGGAGCTTGAGAGAGAGAGGAGGAGGTTGAAGAAGACAATAAGGCCCAAGGATCGAAAATTGAAAATACCACTCGTGTCCTGTTCCCTGAGGCCCTATTGAAAACCAGGAAGAAGAAAACTATAGACAGCTCCTGAATTTATTCAAGAGCGTAGAGATAAATATTCCACTCCTCGACGCTATTAAGCATATCCCGACTTACGCTAAATTCTTGAAGGAATTGTGTACCCAAAAGTGTAAGCTGAGAGAACCCACTCCGAGGAAGGTGATTCCCTCTGAGTAGGCAAGTTCTGTTATCCTGCATCACTTTCCTCAAAAGAAGAAAGATCCAGGTGCCCCCTTGATCTCCTGCATTATTGGGGAATACACTTTTGATAGGGCACTATTGGACCTAGGTGCATCCATCAACCTAATCCCGACTTCTCTTTATGAGAGGTTTGGGTTAGGTGAACTCTGGCCAACCTCGGTAACGCTGCAATTAGCAGGTCGTTCGGTCACCACACTGAGAGGCGTTATTGAGGATGTAATTGTCAAGGTCAAGGATTTCTATTTTCCCGTAGATTTCCTCGTCCTTGACATGGATGTGCCTAATGATTTGAGGAACATGCCATCGTTCTGGGGCGTCCATTCCTAGCCACCGCTAAGGACAACATAAACTGTGAAAGCGGTAGTATGGAGATCGCCTTTGGGGATAAGAAGTTAACTCTGGATATTTTTAAGGCGATAAGAGGATTTGAGGATTGTGGATTCATTGAGGAGCTTGAGGATCAGGATCTTGAGACTTGTATGGCAATCAGTGCACTCGAGGACTCCACCAGCTTTAGCGAACTCAACCCACAACCCTCCATGGTAGACCTGCCACATCCTGAAGAGGCTGTTGATTTTGTTCATTCCCAGCCTCTTCCACTGGATCGTCCTGATGAATCTTCGTCAGCATCCTCCCTACCTTCTATTCTAAACCCACCTCAGTTGGAATTAAAACCATTGCCCAAAAATTTGAAATATGAGTTCTTAGGACCTGAAAACACGCTCCCTGTGATTATTAGTGTTGATTTGACCAAGGAGTAAGAATCGAGGTTAATTAAGGTCCTTAAGAACAACAAGGAGGTAATTGGTTGGACCATCCACGACCTTAGGGGCATCGAGCCATCTTATTGTAATCATCATATTTTCATGGAAGATTGATCCTGCCCTTCTCGCGAAATGCAAAGGAGACCAAACTTGAATATGTGAGAAGTGGTCAAGAAGGAGATAATCAAGTGGCTCGATACTAGGATTATTTACCCAATCTCAGATAGTCCATGGGTTAGCCCCGTTCAAATTGTACCCAAGTAGGCAGTAATGACCGTTACGACTAACGAAAAAGGGGAAACATTCACCACTTGTTCAGCTTCTACTTGGAGAGTCTATATTGACTATAGGAAGCTGAACACAACCACTAAAAAGGATTACTTTCCCTTGCCATTCATCGATCAAATCCTTGAAAGGTTAGCTGGGCAAAAATAGTTTTGCTTCCTGAACGATTATTTGGGATATAACCAAGTGCCTATCCATCCTAAAGACCAGGAAAAGACAAACTTCACATGTCCCTATGGAACTTTGCATTCCGTAGAATGCCTTTCGGGCTTTGCAATGCACCTGCGACTTTTCAAAGGTGCATGCTGGCTATCTTTTCTGACATGGTGGGAGATCGTCTTGAGGTGTTCATGGATGATTTCTCCATTTTCGGATATTCTTTTGAGTTTTGCCTAGCTAACTTGGAATTGATCCTCCAGAGATGCATCAAAACATGGTTGGTCCTTAGCTGGGAAAAGAGCCACTTTATGACTCAGGAAGGCATTGTCCTAGGTCATGTGGTCTCTAGTTGGGGTATTGAGGTTGATAAAGCTAAGGTGGACGCTATCTCTAGACTTCCTCCACCCACATCAGTAAAACAGATCCACTCTTTCCTTGGGCATGTGGGTTTTTACAGAAGATTCATTAAGGACTTCTCGAAGGTTGCTTGGCCCTTGAGTAACCTTCTAGCCAAAGACACGCCGTTTGAGTTTGATGAATCATGCCGTAAGGCATTTGATTTATTAAAAATGGCAGTCACCTGTGCCTCGGTGTTGCAACCACTGGTTTGGACAGCCCCATTTAAGATTATGTCGTCAGGGTTGTCTTGGGTTAGAAGATTGAGAAAAAGCTCTCTGTGATTTACTACGCTAGCAAGACTCTGGACAAAGCCCAGAGGAACTACACTATTACTGAAAAAGAATTGCTAGCTAGTGTTTTCGCTTTAGAAAAATTCAAGGCTTATCATTTAGGTTCTCGAGTCATCATTTATACCGACCACTCGGCCTTGAAACGTCTCTTGGCCAAAAAGGATGCCAAACTCCAGCTTATTCGCTGAATTCTGCTGCTTCAAGAATTCAATCTTGAAATCAGGGATAAAGCTGGGGCACAAAATGTAGTGGCGGATCACCTCTCGAGAATCCTAATTGATTCTCCTCATTTGGATGTCCCTATCTTTGATACTTTTCCGAATGAAACTATCCTTACAGTCTTGGGTATCCGAACCCCCTGATTTGCAGATATTGTCAATTATTTGGCTGTTGGTCAAATCCTCTAGAATTGGACCAAACAATAACGGGATAGACTTGTGTCTAACGCCAAATATTATTTTTGGGACGATCCCGAGCTGTATTGCATCGGCGCAGAATAGATTATTCATCGATGCGTCTCGGAAATCAAGCTCCATAACATACTTGAGTTCTGCCACACATCTGCATGTGGTGGACACTTTTCCAGGAAAAAGACAGCGGCAAAAATCTTGCAATCCGGATTCTATTGGCTGTCATTACTTAAGGATGCCCAGGAATTCTCAAAGTCATGCACCCGATGCTAGACACTTGGGAACATGACTAAGAGAGATATGATGCCCCTGAACCCAATTCTTTCCATCGAAATTTTTGACATTTGGGGCATCAACTTTATGGGACCCTTCCCTCCATTTGGACACCAGTATATTCTGGTCACTGTTGATTACGTGTCCAAATGGATCGAGGCAATTCCCACTGAACCAATGACCACAAGGTGGTCATCGATTTTGTGAAGAAAAATATCTTCAGTCGGTTCGGGGTTCCTCGAGCAATTATCAGTTATGGTGGCACACATTTCACTCATGCTCAGTTTTGGAATTTATTGGGGAAATACTGGGTAAATCATTGGATTTCCACACCTTACAACCCTTAGACAAACGGACAGGCCGAGGTTTCCAATCAAGAGATCAAAAACATTTTGCAGAAAACCGTTAGGCCTGATAAGAAGGATTTGACCAAATGCTAGATGATGCTCTTTGGGCATACCGTACGGCATACAAAATGCCTATCGGTATGTCTCCGTTCCGTCTGGTGTTTTGTAAGGCATGTCACTTACCCATAGAACTTGAACACTGGGCATTTTGGGCCATCAGGAAATGTAATTTTGACCTTGAGTTGGCCGGGAAAACCAGGAAACTCCAACAATCTGAGTTGGAGGTGCTTCGAAATGATGCTTATGAAAGTGCCAGAATCTATAAGGTAAGGACCAAAGCTCCCCAAGACCAGATGATTTCACGTAAGAGCTTTAAGCCGAACCAGAAGGTCTGGCTTTTCGATTCTCGATTGAAGTTTTTCTCTGGAAAACTCAGGTCTAAGTAGGACAGCCCGTTCGTTATTAAGTGGATTTTCCCTAATGGGGTCGTCGAAATCTCTGACCCAAAGACAGGTAATATCTTCAAGGTCAACAGACAGCGTCTCAAACCCTTTGTTGACCATGTGCTCCCTGAACCCGTCTCGGACAAGGTTGCTCTTACCTTGCCTTAACCACTGTGAGCCAATCATCCCTCAGCTGAAGGCACTAAACTCGGCACATGTAAAGACTGTTCCAAGCTGACCAGAGTCTCATGAAAATCAGGTGCTATTCTTCCACTTCTATTCTCCTGCATGCTTTCATTTTCAACAATGAGGACATTGCAATAGATAAGCATGGGGGGTGGATATATCTTATAATCTTTTTGTCAGCTATAACAGTAGTTTCCTGTTATTTGATTCTATTAAAAAAAAATTAGAACTAGGAGACGAGAACTTAGGCATTAGGAGTTGCAAACTTTAGGAATTGATACTTTGAGACCTGAATACTTAGATTCTTCAGGTCTTCGGGCTTAATTAGCCTGGGTGTCCACTCGAATGTGGACTTAGTTTCGAGTTCTCGCCAATTAAAATTCATTTTAATTTAGTAAATAAATTGGGATGATAAGTATGGGACTTATCAACCTACCCTCTGATTTGGCGAGACTTTAAGCCTAAGCACCTACACACTTTTTTGCATTGACTCACTTTTCGGCAATTTCTTCGAAAATTAGGTAGCTAATGAACTATCTAGGGTGGTATGGCTAGCAAGTTGTCGGTGGTAACAGCTCATCGGCTGGTTGTCCAGAGCCCAGTCACAAGATCATTTTCATTGTACTACCTTTATGTAAATCTTAGATTATGAAAGCCACCTACTTAAAAAAAAAATAGAGAGAAAAAGAGAAAAAAATAGAAAAAGGAGAAAAAAATAAATAATAAAAGAATCACACTTCACCGCACGAGTATGGCTGGCAAGTTATCGTAGGTAACAGCCCATTGCTGGTTGTCCAAAACCCAGCTCACAAAAAAAAATGCACAATAATTCCCAAAACACTTAGGGAAGAAGCGGGAAAGTAGAATAAGTCGGGGAGATATACACTGGGTTCGCCCTTGTGTTGACCCCATAAATAAAAGTAGGGAGAAAGCTACCGTTCGAAACGACAAACCTCTAGGCATGGTCACCTAAGGTCGTAGAAACCCAAAGTCTGTTTTAACGGCCGCTTAGTGAGTCTTTCACTCTTTTCACTAGATGCTTAGCACTTAGAGTCCTTTTCGAGACTTGGGCAGGTCGGGTAGTCGTAAAAAATTATCTCAGAACTCTCAAACTCCAAAAGTACAAAAAAAATTAGGAAAGAAGAAAAACAAGAAAAAAAATTTTGTATGTTCACTTCTCAAATGAAGCAAGGGCTTGGACGGCCTGCATTTGGCAGACACCCGGGTACTGTTGAGTCTTTGTAACCAAGTCATGGGTTGAAAGTTCTTAAAACAACCAACAAATTCTTCCTATGAGATCGAATCCTAATTCTACTTTTATAAATACCATTTAGGTTAATTTTGCTAGGTACTAGCAAAAAAGTAAGCGTGGGGGTATGATAAACACACATGAATTCATGATAAAATGCTTGTTTATGATAGTTCCTAGGCTTAGCATTGCATATCATGTTATAAATACTACATAACATCCATTACATGGCATTTAGGATAGTTGTATGTTTTGTATATTAATTCCTTCGTTTTATATGGCCAGGAGGCAATGAGACGTCCTTACGGACTTCGGATGAAAAATCTGACCGTACGGATGGATCCAGAGCGATGATCGCAATCCAACAATGTAGAAATAACCTCGAAGCGTGCATCGTGGCATCCTCTGCAAGCAATGAAGGGTGGACAGTCCAGATGATGCCACGTGGCACCATCTGGAGTGCCCAAAGCCACCCACCACTTCTCCAAGGGTCGCCCATCAAGTGATCTCAGCCATTGGATGAAAATCCAAAGGCTGAGAGCCCGCCCTCACCACGCGGCTGCAACTCTTCGCGACGCACATGCGAACGTGGCGCAATGGTGGAAGCGTCGGTTCTCAAGGGAGTGGCGTGGGTTCAAAACCCCGCAGCCCCCCCATTCTCAATCCAGCCAGCGCATGCCGATGCGCACACCAGCAGGGCCACTGCATAATCCACGCACATGAGGCGGGTCAGCGTAGTGCGCATGGGGCGGGCACATGCTTGGTTGGCGCCAGCATTCAGCGACTGCTTGGCAGACATACAGCGACGTTTGTAGCCGTCACTAATTATTTGCACGCCAGCATGGCCAGCTGTGGGAGTGAGCGGGCATTAGCTACCTACAGCGACACTTCCAGCGATGACTTGAAGGTCACTAATGGTCCCATGCCTATTCTAGCCTCTTTTCTTCCAGTATAAAAGGACCAACACCCCTTCCCTTCCAAGTCATCTCTACCTACTCTACTCCCACCTACTCCCAAGCTCTAGCAAGCCTACCAACGCTCTGTTAGAGTTTGCTCTCAAGCTCCCAAGGTGCCTATTAGTGTAACAAGACTCTAGCCCACCAAATACTCCTCCAACTTCCCATTCTCATTTATAGGTCGCTTGAGAGCCATCCTCCCACCTCCATTCCAGTAGCAGATCACCTCCGCCTTCTTACCTCCATTTCGGAGCTGCGTTGAAGCTTTCCTCTACCCGATGTCCTCCCACTTCTCACCTCCGTCGACCTACTTCCCAACTCCTTCATTCGAGCTTCCGCCAGGCACCGCCGTCTCGCCGAACAGTCGCTTCGAGAGATTTCTTCTCACCTCCCTCTCTTTTTATGTTTTCTATATTATTGTAATTGACATTTATACAATATATCAGATTCAATTCTATCTCTCTCTTGTGATTGATTATCATTTTATTTGAAAAACAAAGAAATAACAGAACCCTAAAATACCAAAAAGAAACAAATCGAAGCGCGATTTTCATACAAAGTAAACATCGCCTCCCTGTGTTCGACCCGGGACTCCCTTGGAGTTTTAGTATAAATTTTATTTGATCATGAGTTTTGCAACTACGACAATGGGTTACTCGTAACCCTGATTTCAATCATGCGAAACCCGTGCAATCACTTATCCCACATGAACCTACGAGTCAATTGTCCTTGATTAAGTGTCTTTAACCCAGATTAGAATATCCCATCTACCAAATGGGGTTAACCTCCATGTTCATGGGTTAACCTGGTTGTCAACAATAATAGGCATCCTATGGGATATTCTGGTAGGGCATCCAATGGGATATCCCTTTGACCCACAAGATATCCTTCAAGCAAACGGTTGTAAAAATGACTTTTACTTGTATGTGTATAAATGAACTGTGACATCTGTATATATTCTTTAAGTGTTGTACATTGGCTCTGTACAAGCTTCTGGAAAATAATAAAATGGATACCTTTTGACTTGAAGTCTTTGGAGTACATTGTTTGATCCTTGTGACTTCTTTGAGTTTCCTTTAGCTTTCTTTTCCTTAAGCTTCCTTAAGCTAATCAACATTTGCTTTAAACATCTTCATCTTGATTTAGTAATACATGCATTTTACATATCTAATTAGATCTTTGAAATATAAAGTTAGACAAATATAACTTATTTTATTAACCTCAAAATTTGATTAATTTTATGTTTTGAATTAATAATCTCTCCCTTTTTAATGTTTGACAAGATTAGTTCATAAAATTAGCTATTTGAAAAGAGATAATATAAGTATCATATGTAGCAATAAAATTTTACTTCCCAAATCAAAAACTTCTAAACTCCAATGACAAAATATAAGTTCAACATAAATTTTATTTTTATGGCATTCTTTCTTTTCCCTATTTTTGTCAACATGAAAAAGGATAGAAAAAGAGTATATTAAATGAAAACATAATATTCAAAGATTTAAACTGATCGTAAAGATGCATAATATCCTTAGCTTACCTAACTATTACAAATTGATAAAGTTTAAACGGGAAATAGACTACAAGTTTAAACTTAGTACAAACCAAACTCATGAAAACATGCAACTTCGAACCTAAAAACAAAAAAACTAAGAAAACTAAAACATCCAATCCATCTTTATCTTCATTCTTTCTTTCCCTTTTTGACTTCCTTTAGATCTTTCTTGATGCGAGTGGCGTAGATTTTGTTTTCCGTTGTTTTTTTCGTGTTTTTACTATTCGCCCTGGTGGGGTGTACCCACTTATTTTCTTGTTCTGGTTTTGCCCTATTATGTTGGCGGTGGAGTGTGACCATCGTATATGTATATATATATTTCTGATATGCATGCACATGTTCTTGTTGCAGGTACAGGAATTTGGAAATGTCCTATAAACAGGGGAAACTCTGTCGAATTTTTGGTAGAATTAAACCCTTAGATTCAACGGAACTTGTTGCTCCAAATTTTATCTTTTTGAATGAACTTCGCATTTAACCATTCATGTAATGTCTTTTTAGCAGTTTATGTGGACTATATCTTTTTCCATTTCTTGGTAATATATGTTTGTTCTTTGCTTTTTGGGATATTTACGCTTTTGTTTTGTAGTTTTTATTGAAAACGAACTTTAATGAATTAGGAGATAGGAAAAATTTGTTAGAATTTAATTGGACCAAAAATCATCAAGACGTGAATGCATTTTCTAAAAAACAATCAAATTCAACCTTAAATCAAGGTAGTTTAACTGATCATATTTGGTGAAGTTGTTAGAAATTCCTGGAGATCAATCAAAACCTCAACTCATCTACATCAAATTTTTTATCAAAAATGAAGCAATCCATGACCAATTTAAATAAAAAATTCTCGATTATTAGCATTCTATTCCACTTCATCATGAGCTTTCTTTTTTTTTTGACAAAAGATCAATCACCCGCTAATCTTCACCTTCTGCCAAGATAAAGTTATCAAGGTATCCACAGAAAATGTCATATACATACAAGCACAATAGAGGGATTTCATGTTGATTTCAGCAAAAAATGGATCCCTTTCTGTTTAAACACATTACAGATTGGCCTTGAAAACATAGTACAAACTACGGCCATACCTGCTGCTTCGTTAATTATATCTTTACACTACCAAGTATACACATCTAAGCTCCCCATCTGCTTTTATTCCACCAAGCGACAAAGAATCACTGGTTCTAGCATAGGAGAATATGTCAAGGCCAACGTGAAGCTCTCCTTAGCGCTTCTAAACCATTGGAGCAACTGGAATTCTTACCTTCTGCCCTTTGTCGCCTTTAAGCACAATCTTCTCGAAGCTATAAGTACTCGTCATTGACCTTGCAGTAAAGGTGATTAGGATTTGGTGTGATGCACTAGGCAGCAGCATCATTGCTGTAGGAGTCACCTCCAATTCAACCTCTGGTTCCATCTTACTAGCAATCACATAAGTTTCCATCTCATCAACATTGGTCACCGTTCACCTAACGGTCTGAGTTCCAACCAAATGACAGATGGTGATGGAAGGAATGTTTAGATCAATTGGATGGCCATTGTTCATATGGAAAGATGAACTTGTTAAATGATAGATCTCTTGGTGATCCACACCCGATATTGAGCAGAAGAACTTGATATAGTCCACATACGTTGCATCGAAGACAAGCCCAGGATCTAGTGCAGCACCTGGGTCAACAGCACCACTTCCATAATCAAATGCTGTTGCATGCACCAGAGTAGTACTTGCTTATGAGTCCAAATATTGTTGGGCTAGAAGAGGTTCATCTCTACGAACCTGTGTTGTGGCTATAGTCATCAAGGTTGACTTAATGGTAGCTGGACTACATCTAGGATGCTTTTGCTTTAGCAGAGTAGCAATGCTAGCAATATGAGGAGATGCCATACTAGTTCCAAATGCCATTGTAGATCCCTCCCCCGTATAGTTTGCATCATCTGTTCCATTGGGTGACCAGGCAACCCAAATAAGATATCCAGGAGCTAGGATATCTGGTCTAAGCACATCAGCATCTCAAAAAGTGAAGTCCTTCACATCTGGTCCTCGTGAAGAAAATAAGGCAACCATGGGTGCTAATTTGCGTAGTATGGGAGCTAAACCATCTCCAATACTAGCTGTTGCCAAAAAACTGGTTGTTTGCCCAGCTGTTGGAGCAATAAATTGGTGTTTCAAAATTGCTTCGTTGTAATATAGCCAAAATAACGCTCAAACAAATAAATTTTATTACTCGAATACCAGAAATGAAAGTCCAAGGTCGAACACAGGCAGCAAATAGGAATTCACACACTAATCTCAAATAGTGCAAATGAGCACAAGAATTTAAACCAAATAAACTACTCAAAAATGATAATCAATGTTGAACATGAGTATAACAAGAATTCAACGTGATAAAAAGAGATCTATAACAAAATAATGGTGATTTAGATCACCAATTATTTAGTATATTTATATGTAAACTAAAGTAATCAATAATGCCACAGCAATCAGGACCAATTCAACCAAATATCCACATAGTAGCTTGAATGCTACAGTAATCAGACGTCTCCTTTGGAGATCAGACGTCTTAAATGTTCAGTGCCTTCTTCTTTGTTTCTCCTTTCTCTTCTCTTTTGCTTTCTTCTTCTTTCCTTCTTTTCTGATTTCTTCTTGTACGGCTCTTCTTCTTTTGTCCTCTCTGCCTTACTGCCTTCTTCTTGTTTAGCTTTCCTTCTTTTCTTTCCTTCTCTGCTTTCTCTTCCCTCTTCTTTAAGCACCGGGGAAAGGGCTCGGATTTTAGCTAAGTGTTAGCCAATGTACAGAAGAACAAAACCCTCCCTTGCCCTGCACACTCCCTTTCTCTCTCTTAGGTTCTGCTCTCCTAGAGCCATGCACATCTGGTTATCAAGTAATCAGAGGATCCACATACCTGGGTCCAGGGTCACCAGCATGGGTGGTAACCGAGGAGTGAAGGCTTAAGTGGGTTGGGTGCACCAAGTCCGTGGGGGAAATGTCGCGAACGAGGCACGTGAGGGTGCGGGGGACCTCACCCCCTGTGACTTGAGGCAACAAGCCCCAATCACTTTTGCATCTTATTCAACTGCAACTGCTCATCAATCCACGAGGTGGGACTAAATCCCACCTCCTTTCTCTGTGTGGAGTTGCAGCTGCTTCTTCGCGTGATTGCGGTCAAAGGCTCAGTCAAAGAGCTAAATTGGCTCCTTAGTTGCACTCCTAGAAGGATTCCGCTAAACCTGGAGCAAACGCTTGGGCGGATCCTTGCACAAAGAAGGACCGAAGCACGTAGAGAAGCTCAGTAATGGCGGTGAAGAGACCTGTTACCTGAAACATGAAATAAGGCCTTGTGGCCGCATTAGAATGGTTCAGGAGCTTTGTTGGACCATGGCAAGTGTGGCAAAGGTGGTCTCATGGAAGATGGTGGTCTGTGGTGGCCGGTTGATGATGGGGAAGATGATGGAAAGGTGGGTTGTTCGACGGTGGGTTTGAGTGGATGATAAAGCGAATGGAGAGAGGGGTTTTGAAGAGGGTGGAGAGGTGAAGATTGTGGGCTTGTCGGTGAGGTGGATGGGTGTGTGTAGCAATGGAAACACCTCGCTAGAGGAGTGGCCGGAGCGGAGGAGGAAGAGGGTGAACGGCGGTATCGAGGGGTTTATCTTTTGGTTTTAGGTAAGATGAAACTAATCTAGGGGTCTTAAGGGAACTTAATTACCTATGCTAAGTGGAGGAAAGGGGGAGGACAACACTGGCATTGGTAGGCCAGAGCTGGGGAAGAAGGTGATTCGATGATAGGAACAGCGATGACGATGGAGGTAGAAGGGCTCCTGCTAGTACGGCCAAGAGCGGACAAGAGAGAGGAAGGAAAATCTGCTACTGGTTTTGTGGTCAGACGACGAGAGGAGACGGAGGAAGTCGCCAGAGCTTGAAGAGCTTTCCAGCCAGACAAGGAGGGAGGAATTTAGGGTTTCATGGCCAGAATTTAAGCTTGAGAGCATGGCCGTGCCCTGGGGATCTCTTTATAAGGCCCAGGAGGGGGTTTTGAGCTTGGAAGCCAAGCTTTCAAGCTAGGAATTGTCACCAAAGTAGGAAACACAAATCTCTCATGCGTTCGCATGAGAGATTTGGAAGGTTATGGAGCTCATGGATGGATTCAGAAGGAAGATGATTCCTCAAAGAATCTCCCTTCCAATTTTGGAAGAGATTGATTGAACAGAGGAGTTCTCTTTAATCAATGATCGCCAGAGAAGGATTCCTCAGCGATAATGGCAGAAGGACTTATTTGCAAAGAGTGACGACAAAGATAAGGGTCCTTTTTGTAAGAAATTCAAAAGTTAGCTGTCTGAGTGAGATAAAAAGAGTCTAACTGGACCAAAATGCAAACTTGGTCAAGATGATCTCAAATTGGGCCCAAATTTTGGTATAAACCTAATTTGGACCCAAGGAATCCAATGGTGAAGTTAGATTTATGTTTTGATTTCGTTTGAATGGGTAATTTATGCCAAAACCAAAATTAGGGCAAATGTCAATCTAAGACTCTGTTTTGGGTCAGGATGGGTTCTAATGGTCAAATCAAGCATACTAAGTCCTAGAGAATATTTTTCTATGAATTTTAGAGGGTTTAGGTGAATTTTATCCTGACCAGAACCTCAGTTAATTAAGCGGGTCTGTTTTTAGGGTTTCAGAAATCATTTAATTATCAAAACATGTGCAAACACTTTTCTGTCCGTTATAACCCACTTGTTAGCCTTTTAGGACCATTTTACCCTTAATTAACCCCTGAGAAAATCCGTGGTTATTCTGCATCCAAGATATGATGGTAATTTTATAGTTTTAACCCTGGTTTCTTATCTTTCCCTCTGAATGGATTTGCAGTAAATTATGGCTCTTTGGCAGTTATGTAGGAGCATTTACTGACTTAATTAGATCAAAATGAACTAGTTATGACTCATGATGGTGTTCGCATCACCAGCTCAGTCTCTTTTTGTGGAACTGTAATCTATGAGATCCTTTGATTCATTGGCATCAGTTATCAGAATTCTAGGAGTGCTGACAAGGATAGGATAGAATTTCATATCAGGGGAAGCATTTTCTACCTTAAGAACAAAGATTGCTGCTCCAAGTTTCCTTGCCGTCTCGGAAACCTTTTTGATTGATGCACTGCTAGAAATAAAATTGAAAGACTACCAACAAAGGATTATTCTTCCAACCACTTTGTCTTTTTAATAAGTTAGGCCTTTGACAATCTAAAGGACTGTATCATGCAACAGATGAACCAATCAAAGCATCATTTGCAGCAACCAAGTTATAAGTTGTGTTCCCATGGGTGGTAGGTGACAACCCAAGCCTAGATAAAATTTTTCCATTCCTAAAAATCAAATGATTCTTGTATCTACGATCATCAATTACAGCAGCTATAGATGTTATCCAAAGGCTGTACAAAACTAATGTTTATCTAAAAGAAATTAAATAGATGGAAAAGTTACAAAACCATCATCTCTTTAGAAATTTATCCTGAAACATATAGACCATCTAACTCCTTAACCCCTTAATATAAATTGCAAATATCAACCCCACAGATGTCATCATCACATCTTATTGAAAATATGGAACTGCCCTCTTGTCAAAAGGAGACCACACACTACTCTCATAACCAGTATATTTTTTTTGTTTTAAACTATTTAATGGATTATTATGTTTGTTTTAAATAATGTAAATATGTAAGGTATCATCTTAGATGTAAAATGCGTAGAAATTAGTAGTTTAACATCACAGCTATTATTTTTTGTTATATATTTTGTCTACAATTAGGGCATTCATGATATCTCTATTAGCGATGACATGATATGCATGGTTGGTGGTCCCTTTCTCTTCTCGAAAACAAGGGGAAAAGAGGCAAAATGGGGCCTATTAGCTCCCAACATCATTCGCATGAAGTTGTAACAAATATGATGGATCATGTGTCTCAAACTCAAGAAGCAAGTAATTTTAAATTTATATTTATTAGTTGTAAATGAAACAAGACAATTGCATTATTTTTTAACCGTGTAATTTTTTTTGCATAGGGACATCACCCATGATTCCAACCCATTACTGAGTTTCTACAAGACTGTTTCCTTCAGAGAAGAGGACTTCAGTAGCGAGTCAGAATATACTTAACACGAGCAGAGTTACTTAGGTAGCAAGTACATTGAATACTACTCCACTGGTTACCCCTGAAGAACAAGAGGCTGCAACAAATATACTTGATAATGTCTTGCAAACTCAAGAATCAGGTAATTTGAAACTTATATTAACTTAAAATGTAATAGGATAGCTTTATTAACTTTTAATCGTCTGCTTTTTTTCAATACGTTTACCAGTCGTGGCTTCAACTCATTACAGAGGTCCCAATAGGCCATTAAATTTAGAGAAGGGGACTTTAGTGATGAATCAAAAGATGTCGATCAATATCGACAAATGCGTAGGAGGTCCAACTATAAGAGAGCAAGCTGTGAGTCTTGCCTCTATTTCTGGTGTCGTTGCAAGGCACAACGCCCCATATGCCTCTAATGTTAGGAAGATGGCTTCATCTGATATTCAAATATGTTTAGCTCGTATTCAGGTAATGTGCATTATAATGTATCAATTTTATTTCAAATGTTTAATGTATAAATTTTACTTGTAATTCAATATTTCAATTTCTTGTAGAGTAAGGACAACATTATTGGACTTGATTCATATCGTCATAAGGTTAATCAGGTCATGTCAAGAGTTAAAAGGAAAATGAGAAATCATAGATATAAGGCAAGAAAGACCTATCATTTAAAAGGGAATGATACCAAGCCTCCTGAGTGGACTAATGTAGAATGGGAGAAGGCAACGACAGATTGGAATGATCCTGTGTATTTGGTAATATCATCAAGTAAAAAACTTCACAAATAAGTATTTTTCCTTTTCATATTTGATATATATATAATGATTTCTTTTTTTTTTACTTTTAGAAAAAGTATGCGAAGAATATAGACTCGGAGAAATGCTATGAAAAATCTCCATAGTAATGGGTAGATATCTTTCCAAGTGCAAAGAACTGAGTTAGTAACTTTATATTCCTATATTTTATATTGGTCATATAAATTATTCAAATAAGGATATAAAAAATAATATTTATATTTTTTGTAGGGTACGCAACACTTAGAGGGTGCAGAGTGTTGGCAGATATTACTTTTTCGAGAGACCCACTTTCGACCTACTCCAATGAGTTCAGCAGATCCTGACGAAATTACAGGATTGGTTGGCAAATGGTCTAGTGAAATAGCTAAGGCAAATTATGTAAATATTATTAATTTATAGAAACAAATGTAATTATATGTTTGTGTATGTTATAATTGTTATTTTTTTATATTTCTAGTGTAAGATGGTACGAGTACGTGATGAGGCCATTCAAAATGGCCAACCTGTAGATGAGAATGATATTTGTAATACCATCTTAAAAACTAAATACCGATCAGATTATATAATTGGACTTGGATATAGGCTGAAGCCTATTCACACTCCTCAAGGAAGTAAAATGTAAAGACCCATTCTGTTTGAGCCTTTTAAGACGTTTGGACTGTCAATCAAACGTCTGGATCCCTTCCCAGACGTCTGAAAATTGAAAAATCTACACGCAAAGTGGGTTCCACGTGCAGCCAGCGCGTAAACTCCCTTTTCCTTCTCTCTCTTCTTTTTCACCCCCTTGCCGAATCCTAACCCACTGCCTATATAAGAGCCCTCTCCCCCTTCCTCTCCTCTCCACTCCATCACTGCCACCTTCCTTCCCCCTTCACTGCCGTAAGAGAGGCGTGTGTGAGAGAGGGCGTAAGAGCGAGGAGCGGTGTGAAGAGAGATGGAGGAGGTTGAGCTCGCGAGCTCGGAGAGGCTCGCCAGAGTGCGCATGGCCCCCGCGGCGCGTGCGCGAGGAGGAGAGCGTCGGGGAGCTGTCACCGACTTCATGCAGCGGTTGAAACTGCAGTCGAGAGGGAGAAGCCGCAACGGACCGCAGCGAGAGGAGTGAGAGCTCATTCTGATACTGGAATTTTTCTAGTATCAGACGTCCGAAGTGCCTTTCAAACGACGGGTTGGATGTCCGGTGACAACACTGGATGTCTGAAAGCAGGTATTTGCGCAGGTACGTCATTCCCGCGGCTGCGGCCATGCAGGCCGCATCGCGAAGACATTTTGTTGGGCTAAAAAGGGGACTGCTGCTCCGCCGTGCACAGAAGCAGCTTTGGGAAGGCGCATGGCACACCCTCCCTCGTGTTTCGGACGTCTGGACAGCTTACCAGATGACCGTAGGCATTCCCAGACGACTGGAGGATAGGTCGGACGTTTGGAGCTGAGTCCAGATAGTCAAGTAGGAGTCCTAGAAGTCTGAGGTCGACACAGGGACTTGAGGTGAGA
Organism: Thalassia testudinum; assembly: GCA_037157565.1. Taxonomy (NCBI): domain Eukaryota; kingdom Viridiplantae; phylum Streptophyta; class Magnoliopsida; order Alismatales; family Hydrocharitaceae; genus Thalassia; species Thalassia testudinum. Next base: position 27,797,621 of record JAZHRO010000055.1, on the reverse strand, counting down.
CTCTGGTGGCTTTTAAGATGTCTGGACTTGGTTCCAGACGTCTGATTTGGGTCTACGGACTTATTTTTGACCCGTTTCGAGGATGATCAGGGTCTGTTTTATGCAAATGAGATATCTGTGGTTTCCTTGTGAGTTCCTCTACATGTTAGAAATTCTTATATACTATTCTGAATGTTTCATTGTGATATGTTCCTTGATATAAGACTTCGACCTATTGCGTGTCTAGGGCTTACAGAGGCCCGTGAGTCTGCTGTTTAAGCCCCCAATACTCTTGGATTGTCTGGTAGAGTGGTTTCCCCCTATTTTACTTATAAAATATGAATGCATCTATGAAAATTAAATAACTAGAACCTTAGGATGTGGCATGAATTCTAGGACAAGAAATAGTTGCACTATTTGTATGCATGTTTGAGATTGCAGTCATAGATGAATGAGCTGAATTGTAAAGAACTGCCTGTTAACAAATACGAGATGCCTATTAGAATATGAAATGCTTGAGATAACTAAACAGTTACCTGTGATATCACTTGTTGCATATGTTAATTTGTGGAAATACGAGCTGCATGTGTATAATACGAGAATGGAATTGTGAATGGTGAAATCTGGTATGGAATAATATGGTGAATATGAGCATGAATCCTATGGGGAATTAGGAGTAGAGCTCCTGTGGATAAATGGAAAGGTCTGGAAATGTGAGTGGGAAGTGTGTTGGCACTTGAGTATACGGTACCAAGGAGAGCGCCTGCCCCCTTTTTAGTGTAGAGCGGAGCTAGCCGCCCTTAGGTTGGGATCCAGGGTTAGGATTGGCCACTCTACACCGACTTCTGTTGGCCCTCGCATATACTGTACCGAGGAGAGCTACTAGTGTAGGGAGGGAGCAAGCCACCCCACGGGACTCGGGGTTCAGCTAGCCACACTACACCGGCTTGTTAGGCCCACTGGGTAAACCAGAGTAGTCAGACGAGGGTGCGCGGACTGTGGAGGGGCGAGACCCCTGTTTTGTTTTGAGGGGTTAGACCCTTGTTTCTAAGAGGGCTAGGCTCTATACTGCTCCGTGTTGTACTTTGGGCGTACCCGCTAGCGGAAACGACTGACCGTGTGCCAGTGCGGGTAGCTGCCCTTGCACTTATCGCACGTGCTGTAGTCACCGTTACGTCTCTCTGTGACCTTGGGGTGGTTGACTGGGTGTAGAATTACCACGAGGGACTCTCCCGGTCAAGAGAGCACCACGTGTGCCTTCTACTATTCGGAAAAGACTGCAATTAAGATCGTTCGCACGAGAAACAGTCGAGATCAAGAAAGAAATCAGAAAGTAAACCAATGGGTGAAAAGGAATTACTTGTAAAATAAAATAATTGGAAAAGATAAATTTACCTATTAGCTTTTTCTGCTTTAGATAGTTTGATTACCACTCTACTCAGTGTTCGTTGACTCTGTTTTCGCATAACCCCTTTACAGGTCCAGGAGTTGAGCAGCCCAAGTTACTGGCTGCAGAGGATGCTGGGCCCAGTCAAGCCCAGCAGTAGTTTCTTATTGTTGTTGTACTTCCTTTCTGTTTGTGAGTTTTAGACTTTGTTTACTGTTCCTGTTGTACTTTTGTTCTACTTTCCTGTTGTTGTGGTGGTATGTACCGTTTAGCAGCTTTTACATCCTCTACTGTTTGTACGCTTTTACTGTTAGTTACCTTACGTAGTGAATGTGGTTTATTTTCCTATTTTTTGATTATTTCTTGTTGGATGACTGGGTCTTCGAATTAGTCGAGTCGAGTCGGTCTCGGGTCCTGTAAGGATTTAAGAGCCAGGTCGTAACATAAAATAAGGCATCAATTAAAAGATGAACTTATGCAACCCAGTCGCAATTGGGGAGAAGTAGAGGAATATAAAAGACAAGTAAATGCATAAAAAAGGGAAGCAGAGGAATATAGAAGATTTATGGAGGAAAGGATGAAGAAGTTTAAGTCAATCATTAATTTCTCTGATTCACTTGATCTGGATTCAGGTAATTACTAATTATAACCATTGTCTAAATTTTATTTATAAATTACATTATTATTTCGGTAATTTTGTTGTGAGCATCGTTATTTGCAAAACAATCTCAGCAACTTCAGAAGAAGGTATCTGTAGGTTCAAACAACAAAACAGAAGTCATGATTGTAATAGTTTTAAGTTATGTTAATTTAATGTTAGATAAAGAAAATTTTTGGTATTGAGCAAATACATTTATGGTGGTCTTATATAGTGTTCTTTTTTGCATTAATAATTTTTTTGTTTAGTAACTTTTTTTCTTATGTCAAAAGATGACTTCAATATCTTTTTTTAATTTTGAGTGACATAAATATTAGTTGTGATTTTATTAAGAAATGTACTTCTTTTATAAGTGTTGTGATTATAGTTGCAAACGTATTTATTAAATATAAATAGTATTAGTGGAAAATGAAGGACATTTTATAGGTTCTACGATGATATTTAAGTTTCTTTTAAAGTAGGCTAAAGTAACATTTAAATATTATAGTAAAATGTATTAGGAGTTGTTTAAACATCATTTAAAATAATATAAATTAACATTTAAACATCATAATAATTGCATACTTTTAACATCCTTAAACTATGGTCATTTTTTAACGTCATTAAAAGAGATATAAAATGATGTTTAATTGTCTTCAAAAGCTACCTAAAGTAACATTTAAACGTTAATATAGAATACATAAGAAAATATTTAAATGTTGTTAAAAGTTACATAAGATGATGTTTAAGCGTCAGTGATAGTTACCTAAAATGACCCTTAAATGTCATATTAGGGTAAATAACGTGACGTTTAAACATCATTAAAATGGATATAATATAACGTTTAAATGTCTTCAAAAGATACGTAAGATAACATTTAAACGTCAATATAAAATATATAAGAGGATGTTTAAATGTTGTTAAAAGTTATATAAAGTAACATTTAAGTGTCCGTGAAAGTTACCGAAAATGATACTTAAATGTTATAATATGAAAATTAAGCTGACACTTTAACATCACTAAAATGGACATAACATGACGTTTAAATGCTTTCAAAAGTTACCTAAGGTAACATTTAAATGTCAATATAGTATATATAAGAGAACGTTTAAACGTTATTAAAAATTACATAAGGTGACATTTAAACGTCGATGAAAGTTACCTAAAATAATACTTAAACATCATAGTAGGATAAATAAGTTGACGTTTTAACGTCATTAAAGGGGATATAACATGACGTTTAAATATCTTCGAAAAGTACATAAAGTAACATTTAAATGTCAATATAAAATATATAAGAGGATGTTTAAATGTTGTTGAAAGTTACATAAGGTGACATTTAAGCATTGATGAAGGTTAACTAAAATGACAGTTAAACGTTATAACATGATAATAAAAGTGACGTTTTAACGTCACTAAAAGGGATATAACATGATGTTTAAATGTCTTCAAAAGTTACGTAAGGTAATATTTAAACGTCAATATAGAATATGTAAGTGGACGTTAAAATGTTATTAAAAGTTATATAAGCTGACATTTAAGCGTCAGTGAACGTTACCTAAAACGACGCTTAAACGTCATAGTAAGATAAATAAGGTGACATTTTAACGTCACTAAAAGGGATACAAAATGCCATTTAAATGTCTTCAAAAGGTGCATAAGGTAACATTTGAACGTCAATATAGAATATGTAAGAGCATGCTTAAACGTTGTTAAAAGTTATATAAGATTACATTTAAACGTCTTTCAAAGCAATCTAAAGTAGTGTTTGAACATCATAGTAGGATACATAAGGAAATGTTTAAACGTCACTAAAGATTTTGTAGAAACTTAAAGAAAAGTTAAAATGATGTTTAAACGTCTTCGAAATTACTTAATGTGACGTTTAAATGTTATCTTATGTAAGATATGGTGATGTTTAAACGTTTTCGTAGTTATTCTTTGGTGATGTTTTAACGTTATTGAAAGATATCTAAGATGACGTTTGCATTGGTTCTGTTATATGGTGGGATTTTTAAGAGACATTTAAATGTCACCTTAGATGTTATAGGTGACATTTATTTAACGTCAGTAGAATTCTTTTAGATGACGTTTGATTTTCGACGTCGGTATAGACCTAAGACAACGCACCAAAGGAGATGCTTATGGTGACATTTTCTTAACGTATACAAAAATTTATGGCGATGTTTATTTCACTTATGGTGACATTAAATAAATGTCACCTTAAGTCTTTTTTGTTGTAGTATACTATGGTGGCTGACCATGGTCTTTTTTTTGAGAGGAGATGTGGAAGAGGTAATCTCTAGTGATAGAAGGATCTAATAATGGAGTAATATATATGGCTATCTACGCGCACACAACCTTAATCACAATGTTAGTAATAACAAAAAGATTTGCACAAATAATTCAAACCACAAAGGACACAAAATGTATAGTGATTCCCCTCCCTTAGGTACTCCATTACCTAAGCCTCCTAGCTTAGGGTTTTTAACCGATTCTCTCAACCCCGAGAGAATCAATTTACTAACCGAAGTAATTAACAGGTTACCTCAACCCAATTATAACGGGTTTGTTACAACCCAAACGAGCAAATGCTCAGATACAAAAGAAATATAGGTGTAAGAAAGACTAATCTTACAACTAAGTTTCTAAGCCTCTCAACAATAATTAAAATAATATTACCAATTTGAGAGCCTAGAAAGTACGTGAATTGCTTTGACAATGTGTGAAGAAATCACGTCGTTGAGCTTGCAAGAATGTAGAGAGTGAATGACAAGCTTCTTTCTCTCTTGAAAATATGGTGGAAATTTGGGAAATATAGCTCTAGGGATTTTCCTTGTATCTCTAATCTTTCTTATGTCCAAACAAAGAATCCTAGGGTCATTTTGTAGAGTTTAGGACCTCAAGGATTCGTCTACTAGACGTTGGGAATTAATTCACAACGTTCATATTGTTGGAATTAATTTTCTAGCCGTTCAGTTTTGAGCCAACGGCTACCTGGTACCAGTACTAAAGTACCTATACCGGTACTCATTGCTTCCAGATTTGGGTTTCAAACTCTTAACACAAATCTGTAACCCACTTGTACCGGTACTGATTATTAGTACCAGTACTCGTTACCTCCAGTACCGGTACTAATCATGAGTACCAGTACTTGCAAGGTATAGGTTTATTTCTTGATAAAACCCAAACTTGTAACTCACATGTACCAGTACTAAACTTTAGTACCGGTACTTGTTGGTTAACAATTACCTTTTTTAAGTTATTTAATTAATTACGTTCTTTGAAAATGATCGCAATATAAATCCTAATTTATCTCTAATTGATTTTACGATCTAAGTCATGATTCTTTGTTAAGGGACAAATACAATCTATAAAAATAAAATCTAAACTAAATAAAATAATGGTCAAAGATGATCTTCTTCTCCTTGACTCATCCTTGTCATCCTCCATGACATGATCATGCCTCCATCATTTCTTGTTTGTCTTGCTCCTTCACCTAAATCTGAAAAACACTTAATGCAAACATTAATCCATAATAATTTTGTTAACACCAAAACAAGATGTGGAACATGGTTCCAACAACTAGCCTTAGGGTTTTATTAGGAAGGGATGTGGTTGCCAATCAAAGGTTTTCGGGAGGGATATGTTGTGAATTGATGTAGGTATTAAGGGCCATAGAATATAAGATCAAGGGAGGAGATTAAAAACCATGGTGTGGCCATCCAAGAGAATGTTCTTGGTGGCTAAGGGACGACTAGAGTAAGGGCTAGATTAGGTGTATGTTGGCCAGCCATGTGGGTTGGTAATTAGGCTTGGTGGTCGGCCATCATGTGTGGGATTTTTGGGTTAGGTTGGGTAGTGCTATAGGATAAATCATATGTATGGTTTTATGGTCATAATGGCCGACCATATATAGGCTACTAATTAAGGTTCACGGCTAGTTAATTAAGGTCATAATTAGGCTAGGATGGCTAGGGTTTAGGTTAGGAAAATTAGGTTCCTAATTAGGCTAAGTCTAGAGGTCAAATAGGCTAGGGTTTAGGAATAGGTTCAGCCTCTTCTGCATAATTGAGGTCATTAAGAATTTGCATGATTATAGAGCTCCAACTAGTTCCACACTCGGTACCTGTACATATGTAAATAAGGACATCAAAGAACCAGATAATGGAAATATTACCTAAAAACCCACAAAAATGCATTATTTACAATAGTTGGTGGAAATGTTCCAGTTATTATTCTAAGGAAACCCTACACCTCTTTATATAGAGGAAGAGGTGTGGGTAAAATATAAAAGAGAACCAGAGAAGTAAAAGAATATCAAAATAACAAAATATAAAAGGGATATTGTAACACTCCCCCTCAAGCTGAAGCATAGATGTTGGTCATACTCAACTTGTCACAACAACTATCAAAAGTAGTACGACCAAGTGGCTTGGTGAAGATATCTACAGTCTGGTCCTCTGAGGAGACAGGCATAGTGCAAATGCTCCCCTTGTGGATGAGAACCCATGTATAATGACAATCAATCTCGACATATTTCGTGCGCTCATGAAACATGGGATTGTTGGCAATGTAAGTAGTTGCAAGATTGTCACACACCATCTCCATTGGCTCCTCCATCTGAACATGCAAATCTCTAAGGAGAGACTGAATCCATACCATTTCTACAATAGTTTGAGCCATGGAACGATACTCTGACTATGCACTTGATCCGGATACAACAGTCTACTTCTTGCTTCTCCAAGTGACTATATTTTCGGTAACAAAAGTGCAGAAACCAGTGGTAGACTTCCTATCTACATGACAACCTGCATAATTAGCATTTGAATATCCTATAATTATCATTGGATACCCTTTTCTGAACAACCCACGTCCAGGTGATTTCTTCAGGTATCTAAGCACCTGCATAGCAGCATCCCAATGTTGCTTTGTGAGCTTGTCCATAAACTTGCTCAGCCTTCCTACAGCAAAAGAGATGTCTAGTCTGGTAGTGGTCAGCTAAAGCATCTTTCCAACCAACTTCCTGTAGTTCTTGCTCTCCACCTGTTGTGCCTCAATATCATATAGATGGACCTTGGGATCTACGGGTACATTTGCAACCTTTGCCCCAAGCATCCTAGTCTCTTGAAGAATATCAAGAGCATATTTTCTCTAATTAGCAACAATTCCTTATTTTCCTCTAGCCATCTCAATGCCCAGAAAATATCATAGAGGACCTAAGTTCTTCATAACAAATTGAGATGCTAATTCCTGTTTGACATGTCTAATCCCTTTAGTATCATCTCCTATAATGATAATATCATCAATAGACACAAGGAGCACCACAACTCCCTTGTCAATTTTCCTAACAACAAAGAATGATCCAAATTGGATCTCACCATGCCCAGTCCTTCCACAGCCTGTGACAATTTGTGGAACCATGCATGAGGACTTTGCTTGAGTCCATATATTGCCTTCCTTAGCCTGCACACACACTCCCCTTCAGCCTCAAAACTAGGAGGCTGCTACATATATACTTCGTCCTAAAGATCACCATATAGAAAAGCATTCTTTACAACTAATTGATGTAACTCCGAGATTCTATTTGCTACAATAGGCTAAAGAATATGAACTGTTGAAAGTCGTGCCACCGGGGAGAATGTGTCAAAAAAATCTACCTCATAAGTCTGAGTAAAACCTTTGACCACCAACCGAGCCTTATTCCTTGAAATAGACTCGTCAGGGTTATATTTCAAGGCAAAGACCGATCTCCATCCTACCACCTGTGTCGTAGGTGGTCTAGACGTAAGCTCTCACTTGCCTTGGGAGCATAGGGTTATCATGTGATGACCTGAGTCCTGCAAAGCAACGAAACCTAGATTACCGTGTGCTAACAACTAGCACGAACACCCACAAGATCGTAATCACCCAACGCATACACGCATAATCATAAAATATAAACATAGCCAACAAACAATTCATATTGCATAAATTAAATGAACATAAATTGAATACTAACCAGAATATTTACCGTATAACATAAGTATATAAGTCCAAGGAGATGTACAACAGAAATCACCTTGCGAACTGCCAAATATACCTAAGTATGGAACCCAAAAATACGTCTGTAAAAACTGAGTAGAATAGAAACAACAGCATAGTACAACAGCAACTGAGAAAAAGAGAAAATGGGTATTATAGCTTTACTTAATCCATTTATTAGACATCTCATTATCCGATTTCGTTTCGTATATTGGAAGCCCAAATTATTATAGTCTACAATCTGTCAATAGACTTCTTAGGGCATGAGACAATTTTGTGTAACTTCCTATAGCACAAGACCAATATAAGCCACCCTCCTAGCCAAGAAGATGACTTATACCTATCAAGTCACCACTCTCCGTCACCCTGGGGTCATTGCGGAAATGGGTGGCAGCTACGTCGTGTAGTGTGAGCACGTACAAGCGTAATGTATGCTGAACCACAGACAGCCAATGACCCACCCACCAACCGAGAAGAACCACTCCAAACCTCAAGCCCTACATCCTGCATCCCAGTTGGCCACTAAGCCAAACCAAAAAGTCGTAGAGAGGCCAACAACTCCCTAAACCCACCCCTGAAACCGATCTAAAAGATCAAAGTTACAGCCAAAATTAGCTATTTAATAATTTTACTTCTCAACATGTCCTTCGTACTAATTATATAATCATTTTTGCATAATTGTATCATTTATCGATATCCAATCAAACCATGCCAATGACCATACCTTTTAATTCCAGGATTTCCAAATGTTCACGTAATCCTCCAACTTATCCGTTTACAAGTAGTTTCCACTTCAGATAGTGGTTCTGATTAAATTACTAATGAACAGTCACAATGATGTCAATTTTCTGAACAATGGAGTTTGTTTGACACATGCGAGGATAAGGTAACATCCAATATACTAAGTACTCATAATTCATTTATTTCATGAGAATTGGAGTAACTCCCTTGGATCCGGTAGTCAACTATACCAAATTGATTTTTCACATTCCAAGCCATCAATCCGATTAACATCATTAAGATTTAATGCTTAAGTACCCAAGCATTAAGAAACACGAAAGTAGGTTCCGATCTCAGCAAGAGGCAAGGACACATGCTAAATGGTACAATATACGAAGAAAATCACAATGTAGATAATCACATGGAAAAAGGGAGATACTACTCTACCTAACATCACTAGAAGGTCATGGTGACTCCGAACAGTCCACAAAAGGCCTGGGCGCAGTCTCCACAATCACCTCGAAATCCGTGCACACACTGGAGCAAGACTTGATTCAAATGGACCAACAACAAGGTCGGAGACACCTAATCATGTTTCCAATTTTTCACTAAATATAATGTAGTCGAAAATAAAAATAAATCAGGCCAGCACGTTGTACGTGTCAATACGTTATTTTTCGAAATCCGAGGTCAGGAAGGCCTCGAACCAGACGAATCAGCGCGAAGGGGTCGTTGAACCAACTGGTTCAACCAAACCGGCTGCCCGTGCACGTGAACCCTTTGTGACAAGCGTCAGGCACTGATTTGTGCTCACTCGCACCCACGGATTGCCATGCACCCGCCTGCAACAGTAGATCCTTGACACGCATCGAAGATTAGCCGCTCCGCGCCTCTCTGCTAACACGCGAAAGCACGCACACATGGGAACTCGCTCCCCACGTATCGCCTCCGTGTGTCACGTCGCCACCACGTGTCAGACGCTCGACATGTGCCACCACCGCTGTCGTAAATTTTCCGATGGGAAACCCCCAATTTTCGAAATCACACACAGGTCCCTACGTTTTTGAATTTAAATTTCTAAATGAAATCTAAACTCTTTCTCTCTCAATTTTTCTTAGGGTTTGGAGGTCTAAATGACTAATGATGACCCAAGAGCCCAAGGGGGTCTTTTATAGACCCAAATTTGGTTGGGATTAAGATTAGTGGAGTGAAATACCTAAAATAACCCTAAGCTTGGGTCCACCTTACACATAGCTCCTTCTTGAATTATTTTTACCATAACCTGAGCTATACACCTCGGATTTGCGCAAAATAAGCATCGTCGGAAAGCCTGCAATGATAGGAATCCAACAGTACCATACATGGCGCCCTTTTGACAATGCTTGTCTCAAGGTTGACTCGAAATACGCATTTCTTTTAAATTTAAGGTGCTAACACCAGCACCGAACCATAATCGAGTTTCCAGGTTCAAATTGACCTGAACCACTTTGAAATGACTCAAAACCTATATTTTGGGATCTTGCAAATATAACAATCTTAAAGGGAGTTTCATCCCCAAAACTCAAGCAAACATGTAAGTACGAAGAGAGACGTGCAAGCAAGTAGTTTATAACAACCTTAAAAGGCAACAACAACCTCAAAGAGAATAAACTAGAGTGTTATGGACTCACTGTAAAAATAACTCGGAATACCTCTCCCACACCTCAACTAGACAAGAACTCTATTTTCTTAATAATAAATTAAAAGAAAAATATAGAAAACTATTCCAAATGCTTTTGGCTGTGAATAAGGTAACTATAGAATACAAAGACTAAATTGTGAGGTATGCAAAGCATGAGAAAATCCACAACAACATCAGCTAGAGTCAACAAATAATAAGAACTTTCATTTTCCAACTTTGATAAACAAATTTGCTAGTTTCATGCAATTCATTTTATTATAGCCAACTACAGACTAAAACTTTTAAGGTAAGCTCAACATCTAATACAAAGAAATTAACTCACAGTTATTAACCAGTACAAGACAAGCATGGAAATCACGAGTTTTAGGAAAACAACGTCATAGTATAGTCGTAAAATCCCTTTGACAAAAATATTTGTTTCAATGAAACTCACGTAGAGATTTTTTTCTTTTATAACTTGAGTCCCGGTCGTTCATCTCTGGAAGGCGTGAAATGCGAGTATTTGAATTGGATCCACTTGTCTAACCTAAATCTAATCTAATCTAACCTAACCAAACCTAAATCTTTTGGTCTTTTTGTTTTTGCAATTTTTTTTCACGTTTTTTATTTTTTGGAAAACGAACTTGAATACGAGAACTACCTAAGCGAGAGCTTAAAACCTACATGCATCTAGGTGAGGTCATGGTGGCTTTGTATGGTGTGACAAACCTAATTGGGACGTTCCTAAGTACACTAATAGGCATGCATCAAAGTTGTAAGCGTGAAGATAATAGAACGCACATAAAACCACTAGACAAGAGTATCATGCATCAAAAATTAAGTCACTATAAAATCCAGATACATGAAAATAAAGCTAAACTAAAGAAAGGGATCAACCAAGAGAGGCTAGGGAGAAGCCTTCTTGGCCATCCACTAAAAAGAAGGACAGGGGCGTGTGCACCCAAGCAGAAAGGAGGGTGTTGCACCCTTTCTCTACCAATGGTCGTCCTTGAGAAGACCTTGAAGATGGTCTTCTCTATGGCTATCTAAGGGGAAAAGCAAATGGGGGTGTGGATCCTCTATGGTGGAAGAAGAGGGCATGCCCACAAGAAGAAAGGAGAAGGTGTTGCATCCTTATGCTCTTCTTTTTGTTGCCCTTGAAAAAGCTTGGAGGAGAGCTTCTTCCTAGCCGTCCATGGAGGGATCCTTGGAGGAGGAGGTGTGGTCGCAAGTTTGGATCGGAGGAGAGAATTGAAATGGTTGGAGTGTTGGTCGTCCATGGGGGCTTAGTAGTAGGTTCTTAGGTTGGGTTACTAAAATTAAGATGGCTAAGAATAGGTGTTCTAGAATTGGCTAGGTAGAAGAAGTGTGTGTGTGTGTTTTGAATTTCGTATAGCTAGGTTATGTGGGTTTTGGTAAATCTAGGTTAGGTCAACCTAGATTAGGTGGGTGTGGACCTAATTAGGCTTTGGAAGGTCAGATTCGATAAGAGTGAATCTAATTATGTCTAGGTCAAATCTAATTGGATGTGTGTGTGATTAGGCTGAGGTAATCCTAATAGGTATGGGTTAATTAGATCCTAAGTGGATCCAATTGGGTTTAGGTGCACCCAATCAACTGTAGATGCATCCAATTAGGTATGGGCTTACTCAATTGGGTTAGGGATAGGATAGGTGAGGGTATGGATAGTGGGATAGGCTTAAGAGGTCTCTGATTAGGTTTCCTAAAGTGTTTGGTGGGGTTCCTAGGTCAAAAGGAGCAAGCTAGGGCTTCAAGCACCAAAAACAGGAGCCAGAGATGACCTCCAGACGTCCAGACAAATGATCAGACGTCTTATACTCCAAAATTGGACATCTGAAAGTTAGGTTAGATGCCTAATTCTGTGTCAACATGAATTTTGGCTTTCTGGATTGATTTTCTGCAAAAATCAGATGTCTAGCCTAATGTCTAAACATCCTAAAAGGTGCTGGAGAGTGGGTTTTGGGTTTTCTAAGGTAGGTTTCGGTTCCTGTGTTTGGGAGAGGAATAAGGTGGATAAGAACATGGATAGTGTTATCCATGTTTGGGTTCTAAGGCTAAGATGTCCTAATGGAAGTGATTTTAGGTTTGGGAAGGCTATCCTAGGGTTTCTAAGGGTAGCAATAAGGCTATCCTTATCACTCCTCATGTCTGGATCAATCTTCTTCTTTCTTTATTCCACTCCATCTCATATTCTGGATCACTTTATTACCTGCAAATAATAACAAAAAATATTAAATAGCCAGATATCTCATCTTATTCTATATAAAATGATACAATGCATGATATGCACGATATAAGTGCAATATTTACAAATTAAGCTAGGTTCAAACATTACTTAGGTTGATTAGGACCTATGATTGCTACACAATTATACCCTCATTCTTAAATTTTGCTAATCCCTAGCAAATGCATGACTAAGTTATTTACAAGTTTGGTCCCTAAAGAACTACTTATTCCTTTTATCAAAGAGTTTGACTAAGGGTTTTTTTTTTCTTTTTGTTTCATCCAGAAATCTAGAAATCCAGACAATTGTGAAAGTGCAACTATGTAGCTTATGCAACGAATTCGAGTGAAAAACCCACTAAGAGTTTTTTTTTCTTTTTGTTTCATCCAGAAATCTAGAAATCCAGGAAATTGTGAAAGTGCAACTATGTAGCTTATGCAACGAATTCGAGTGAAAAATCTTATTTACAAATAAGCAAGAATTAAACAGAGAATTTGTTATCAACTAGTGTCAATTTTCATCAATTGTTAACCATTAACAGGGCAACTCAAAGAAGAATTTGTGATCCCCTACGGTCTATGGTGTCAGCAATCAAAAAAAAAAATTTGAATCGGTATGTCCATAGACGAAGTTGATGATGATAGTAGTGATTTATAACCAATGTTAAGACAAAATCAATTACATGTGATACACAATTCATGAATAATTCAAAATTAATAGCTATTACTTAATAACATAAGAAGATTCTTCAATTCAATGTAACAATTGCAAGGTGCAAAACACAATCTCTTAAAATTTTAGATCCATGTGGTGAAAACAGTCTTGAACTCTAAACTTGAGAAAAACATAGAGCATCAAGAGATGTAAAAAAATTTCACGTTTTAAGCACTTTTAAAGGTAAAACTCAGGTTTCCAAAGAAATTAATAAAAACATTAATAATTGGAGAGTAAAATGTAAGCTTTGTACTCTAAGGATATATTCCAATTCTTAAGAAGAAGAATAATAGAAATATCATTTCTAAGATGATTAGAGTCTCATTCGGTCATTCAATTTGATTATTCATTCCCTCATATCCTGGTATTCATTTATCATATGCAAGTCTATCATAAATAATATGGTAGGAATACATCAAGATTAGAAATCAGAGCAATGTAAGCGACGAAGATACATTTATCATATCCTCAAAAACTATGTATATAAACATGCGTAATGGTATAATAAATCTTCTTTTCATTATAACGTACAACAGAGACAAATGTATTATTTATCCCTTTTATACTAATTTATAACAAGTATAATCAACTATGCCCAAAATCAAAGTAGGCATATTCACTCCATCATTATTAAATTAATAATAAGATTATAGCGTAGGAACAATAATCAATTAATTCCATGCTAATTCAAATGAATAATTGATCAACTTCATTCCAATCCAAATAAGTAATAAACTCAATTCCAGTTAAACTCAAATAAGATGGTTCATAAAATTAGCTTCTACCAGATTCTAACAGTACAGACAATATTAGTTACCAACTACGTTAGAAATCAAAACATCCATCTTCCCTCAATGATTATTAAAATAATAATTGATCATTTAAGAAAATACATTAATAGGACGATGAACCGTATATCCCAACTCAATCTCTCGCATGCTTTTAATATATACATTGATGTGTTAAGGCATGTTACAAGTCAAATTCGTGGTGAAAGAAAGTATATATATATATTATATTTACAAGGACTGAAAATACGTCATGTAAGAATTAACTGAGACCAACAAATACTAACTAAATATTAGCACTTGGCCCAGTAAGATCACGATTGAAATTAATTGGCTAGAAGGTATGACACTTTTATCTTAAACAAATGGTTCAAGCCATTGCTATTCACCATTATTAATTACTTTCCAATTTGCTATAGTATCTCTAAAGAAAATCCAAATTATTATGTAGTTATAGTCAAATAATCATAAGTACAGAAAAGGGGGTACAGAAGGTGCAATATCATATGCCTAGCAGAAAATAATTTACTATTTTTCAAGTGATCGATGTTAATTATATATACTCGACTATTAACACAAATACACTACTCTAGGTCATCCTATACATATTTATATATGCCATGAAAATATGTGATCTACACATATATTTATAGAACCAATGGTTGGGTGGTTTTACAAAAGGGGCAATAATGCATGGACACCTAATTTAAGAATCGCAGGTATACATAAACAATGTATCCAGTACCAAGTGGTGCTACAAATTAACGTGTTCGTCAGCCTAGTAATTAAATTTATTATCAAACAAAATCACAAGCAAAGCCCTAAAAAACCATACAAACACATAAATGGATGATCTAAGAAATCACTCCATTGCTTCATGGGATCACATCCAGATCAAGAAATGCCCTAATGAAGCCTCTAATCTGCTCAACCCAACGGCTGAAGGATTGACCGTAATGATGAAAAAGTAAGAAGACTACACGGGACGGAGAAAGGATCGGAAATCAAGGAGAGAATCAAGTCAGAATATTGTGGAAAATCAAGACTGAAGATACTGCATCACTGTGTGGCTAAGTATCCCATCCACAACACAATATAAATGTCTATATGGCCCTTCCAGGTAATTTAATGATTAGTGGGGTGACCTTGCTCTAATACCATCTGTAACAACTTGAGTCCTGCCAAGCGATGAAACCTAGGTCGACACGCATCAACCGCTGATTTGCTCTCGCTTGCACCCACAGATTGCTGCGCACCTGGTGGTGGATGATGGTTATGGTAGGAAGGTTGGTGGTGTAGTTATTGATGAAAATATCATTAGTGTCATTGGAGTGAATTGTATGAAGTACCAACCATCATTACAATCATTATTTAATTAACTAATTTTTACTGGTTTTATTCCAGGTCGTTTACTAGGAGGTAGTTACTGATTTACATCATTCTCTAAGTCCAAATTTATCCTTTAATTCCAAAAGAAGTTTTATGTCTAACAAAGAAAGAATGAATGAATACTTAGTTTAATTGTGTATAAAGAATCAATTAAAATGCTTGCAAAAACTAATTACAAACAAGCACCAAACACTTCATCACTATACTCTAAACTATCTCTTTATAAGTTATATTTCTAATACTTACATAAAAATACACTACCAACTAAAATTGCATAGCATACTAATTTAAGTTACTAAGCTGACACCTACAGTAACACATATAATAGCTATAGTGACAGATGCAAACGTCGCTAGACCCAAAAAAAAAACTATATACAAGCTAAAAGAGGGAAATTAGGGTTTGTAGCGACGGTTATAGCGACGTCTTATTCTGTTAGTAAAGGTACGAAGTTATTTACATAAAAGTAAATGGCTGTACTATGTATATATATATAGATATTATAATCCTTTGTATCTGTATTCTCACTTTCTGTCTTCACTATACGTATTTGCACCTTCACTCTCTCTTTCCACACTACTCTTCTGTCATTCTTCTTCTTCTTCTTTGCCTTATTCTGCGTTATAAGTCTTTGCAACACTACAACATACAGGTGATTAATTGTTGTCATTAACCCTCTTAATTAATAAAAACTGTGTTTAATTTGTGGGTACGTTTTTCGAGGGATACACAGCACCCAGAGGGTGGACCAGACCTCTACTAAGCATGCCCTAATTGTCATAAGGTCGCTTAATTATGTATTATCAAGCTCAGATCGGAAGGCCTCTCAGCCTGCGCACACACACACCCCCGGGCCACCGGCCCCAAATGCTCGTATGCTCATGCTCTTGTTCGGATATAAGGTTTGGTTGTTTCAGGCACCCAATCTCCGTGACGACTGCGCCTTATACTAACAAATTCAATTTATATAATAGCGCCTGCTTTTTAGCACACGATGTGGCGCAATATCACCGATCTGCGTTGATATTGCGTGCGGCTGCACGACAAAGGATATTTTGGCCCTCAATTCGAGGGCCATAATTTATTTTAAAATAAAAATAGATTATGGGAAAATAAAATATTTGTATAATACTATACAATTGTACACTTGATTTGAAATTTTAATTGTATTTACTATATAAATAAATTAACTAAAGTATACAGTTTATACATACTGATTTTGATGTTTAATTCTTTAATTGCGTATAAATTAATTATTATATGGTCTAATTGACCCTATACAGAGTTAGTATATATGTACAAGTATTTTATAGACATTTTTATTGTATTTTACAGATTTGATTTCTGTTCTATTTACATTTAAACAGCATATTCTGAACTATTTTATTTATAAATTAAGTTTAAATAATGTAATAAGATATAAATATACTTCAATTAGCTTAAAATAGTTAAAGTACATTAATCTAAATATACAGAATCAGTTAACTTAATTCTAACTATAAATTACTAATTTATCTATTTTAATCTAATAACATAGCTATTAACTTTATAAATTAATTATTTATTATGTATAAAGAATTAAATTAAGGTACAGGGTTTAATTTATTTATAATCTACATATAAATATGTATATACAGTATTATAGCTTAATATGGTGATTTATTCTGTTTATTGATTTATATAGTCTAAGAGTACATATAAGTTAGTTTAATTAATAAATAGTTGTATAATTAAGATATATACAGTATAATCTAACTTAAATACCCAATTTACAGTATACAATATATACATAAGTTATTTGTATACATATGCTACTTATTTACATATATAACTTAGTATAAAGCTTATATTTACAAGAATATACTTAATATACAAAGTACTTTTTAGGTATTTTTGGAGTTTTTCACTTTTTATGATTTTTATACATATTATAGAGATAAGAGATGAGAAGGGAAGAATTAGACGAGGAGAAAGAGGTGTTTTTGATGTTTTTAGATATCACTTTTATTATTAAGTTTCATGGTATACAAATCCATCGATTGGCAAATTATACCAAGTCGAGGGTTCTGCATATCATACAACTTGGTATGTAGTTAGAAAACCTTCTGATATTCAATGAGACAGTTTTATTTTATTTTTTTAGAATTTTTTACTGATTTTTATTGAATTTCCAATCTCATCCTTCCTAAGCCTTTCAAAAGATTTCTAAGGAGCCTTAAAGGCTTAGGATGGATCTTAAAGAGATCTGAAAAGGCATTAACTGCCTTACTTACAGTCAGTATGAAATCTGAAAGGAATTCTACCCATTTTAGCACATTCTTCAGTTTATATTTCATTTAGTTCATGTGTTTGGACAGTTAAACTGCAAATTGACTAGCTGACAAATGTTTAGAAAAAAGATAACAAGCATTCAAATGATTGAAATTTAATTACTTATACAGGAAAGCTTGTATACAAGGGATACATTACAACTACATGTCAGCTATCTTCAAACTACATTCTACAGGGTTTTTATATCAGAAATTTCTGCTACACATTAACAACAGAAACAATAGCAGCAAGAACTCTAAGCTCCAACCCTGTAGGAAATCAGATCCAATTCCAGACGGCTTAACTGCTGCTGTAGTTAGTCCATCTGGAATGAAATCAGATTTATGGAAAGAAGGGGAATGTAGCTACAATTGCAGCAACTTGGTATGACTCTGGGATTAAAACCATAAATCCTAACTTAAAAAATTCCCTCAACCCCATCTGACAAGGGTTTCACTTATCAAAAGCACTCAATATTCCAATTCAAATGCAAGAACCCTTGTCAATAAATTCTCATCAAATTCAATCAGCAGAAATACTGATCTAACTCTTCCTAATGCTATAGACAGCATGTAGAAAGAGTTAAATCAATCAACTAAAATCCACAATTCAAATCCCAGATTCTGGAACCTTAAGGAGTATTGAGAACTCTTTAGGTTAAAAATCATTAGTGCTCTTCACAAACAATAACTCATGAATACAAGATAGAACTTCAAATCACCAAAGTGATTTTCCTTAGCTCTATCATGCATTAACTGCATTAAAATCCTCATAAAAACTCAGATCAGATTATGGCTCTTCTGATATGAATTCTGATATCAGAAATATCTCAGATTCCTTGCCAAACAATGAATAAGAATCAGAATTCTTCAGTTTATCAGATCAAAACAGTCAAAACCCAATTGAGTAAAAATCTTTGAAATCTGAGTTAATGAAAAATCCGACAAACTGATCACTTTTTAGCTCAGATCAGGAGCTTTTGTGAGCAAAAATGGGGTGAATGGGAAGCCCCTAATGTACTTTTTGACGCCAATTTCAGATATGAGGTTAGAAACCAATCAGATCTGAAATTAAGTCTAAATGAATGGGTGAATTGCGAGAAACAAGTTGTGAAAATCAGAAGCGAATATGGAAAACATGGAGAGGGAGAGAATTCATGATCATGGACTATGTGAAACCATCCCCTCTGATCTGGAATGATCAGAGGAGGTGAAGGGGGAAATTTGGGTCTAAATCTATTGCTACAGCTACACTATCAGAATAGTGCAATTAAACACTACAAATTACTTTAATTCTACTCTAAACCTACTTAACTACAGCTACAACTAATTTAAAGAATGATAAATCTACTCTAACAGGAAGAATGGGAAATATGGGTCCTTAGCCGGTGGCTAAGGAAGAAGAAGGGAGGAAGATGACTCCAGCGGAGGGAAGAGTCTACTAGTGAGGCTCCAGGGTCGTCCTCAAGTGCTACGTGGTCCTTAGTGATGAGGAGGTCGAGAAGAAGGCGGTGATTTCACAGCCGATGGCTGTGAAATCAGAGAACTGGTGGGGAGGAGAGACTGGAGTGGACGAATGATCGCTAAGAGATGTAGGAGATAATCATCCTTTACGCACACGACCACTGAGGTGCTAAAGTAGCAAACTCTGTGGCTCAGATCACCGTGCCGGTGAGGATAGCCGATGAGGCACCCGGCGCAGGGATGAGAGGAGAGGGACACGCGGCGAGCCAACTCAAAAACTGACCGTCAAATGGGATCTGGGGAGAGGGGTGAGCGTATGAGTCGATTCGCGTGAAGCTTCTATTCAGATGCAACCGCAGATCAAAATAGTGAGAGAAAATAGATGGCCGAGATCTGCCGTGTTCTTCGCGTCCTACAGTGCGTGCGAAGAGCAGTAGGCCAATCTCGAAATGTTGGAAAAATTGCAGGGATAACCCCTTCACGAAGGGGAAGAAAAATTATGTGTAGGCCCATCAGTGAAGAGAATTGTAACATGATGGACCCTGTAGCCTTTCAAAGGGGTCCCTGCGGATTACAAGTACGTCCAAAAAGGGTTTCTAAAGACGGGAATGTGATTCATGAAGGACCTAAGTGTAAACTCTATATTACAAGGCCTAGGTGATGTCTAAATGCCTTCAAATTTTTATATGTGCTTAATTGAACATTTAAGAAATTAATTGTACTTTTGATTTGGCCTTTTAAACTTATTTATGTGTTCAATTAACGCATGGATCATCATTTGTCCTTTACCTTCAGAATATCTCATTTTGTAACCTAATTATACAATTTTAACATAGAATA
Source organism: Thalassia testudinum (assembly GCA_037157565.1). Taxonomy (NCBI): domain Eukaryota; kingdom Viridiplantae; phylum Streptophyta; class Magnoliopsida; order Alismatales; family Hydrocharitaceae; genus Thalassia; species Thalassia testudinum. The sequence continues at coordinate 27,777,465 of JAZHRO010000055.1, read as the reverse complement.
AAGGTTTTAGGTCTTTTTCTTTGATTCCCACACTTAACCCTTTTTATCTGTTAATTTGATGTTGTTTAACCTAGTGTCTAGTTTAACTTCAGCTTTTTAGCTATGATGAGTAGCCACTCATCAGCACCCGCTCGTAGCTTTGGATCCTTGCCACACGCCAAAGATTAGTCACACCACGCCTCTCCACTAACGCGCGAACCCACTCGCCACGCGTCTCTTCCTTGTGCCACGCCGCCACCACGTGTTAGATGCCTAACGCGTGCCGCCACTGCCACCTCAAATTTTGCAGTGGGAAGCTCACGGTTTTCAGAATCGCATACCAGTCCCTACATTTTTTAATTTAAATTTCTAATTGAAATCTAAACTCTTTCTCTCTCAATTTCTCTTAGGGTTTAGAGGTATAAATGACTAATGACGACCCAAGGACCCAAGGGGGTCTTTTTATAGACCCAAATTCGGTTGGGATTAGGATTAGTGGAGTAAAATACCTAAAATACTCCTAGGGTTGGGTCCACCTTACATATAGGTCCTTCTTGACTTGTTTTGACCATAACCTGAGCTATACACCTCAAATTCATGCAAAACAAGTGTCATCAGAAAGCTTGCGATGAGAGGAATACAACGGTACCATACATTATACCCTTTTGATAATGTGTGACTCAAGGTTGATCGAAATACATATTTCTTAGCAATTTAAGGAGGTGCTGACACCAGTATCGAACCACAACCGGATTTCCGAGTTCAAATTGACTTGAACCACTTTGAAATGACTTGAATCCTGGATTTTAGAATGTTACAGATATAACAACTCCTTCATTGTCTAAAGCTGCTTAGGATGAAGCATGGCCTCTAGATAAGATGTAGGCAACCTAGATGCAGATACAATAGAAGTAAATGCAGCAAACTGGAAACCAAGCCCATCACCGACAGAAGCACCTATAATATTGTATTGAGCATAACTTTGAGGTGCCTTACAAATGGCAATAGGCAAATCACTGTCGTCAGTAGCCTCATTAGGAACATTAGCAACTTGGTGTTCCTCTAGAACACCAGTGAGTTCTTGCTGACTATCCTTGGGAGAAGAATCAGACACAGATTTATCAGTATCATTAACAAATACCTGTGTGGGGGAGGATTATAGTGTTGTGGTGGGTGAGGGGGGGTACTGTCACACGTGGTCTACAAGTCACTGGAAGCTTGTACACAAATGGTTATCCCCTGAATCTGGTATCCATGCTAACTTGCAGTTGATTTGGAGAGAAATCCTCAAACTGTATAGCAGGAACTGGCATTGGTGCCTTAACCGGTGCTCTCTAGAATAGTGAAGGAAAAATAAGGTACAACCTCATGGAAAGTAACATCTACACTAACATGATGTCGTTTGGTCAATGGATCATAGCATCTATACCCTTCTTTGGGTAGAACTGTATCCCAGAAACACACATTTTACTGCCTGTGGTGCTACCTTGTCCTGGCTAGGTCCATTAATATGGACAAATGCAGCACAACCAAAGATATGAGGTGGCACATGAAATAATTCTCTATCTGGATGCAAAATCTACCAAGGAATCGGTTCAGACAATACAGAACTGGGCATTCTATTGATTAAATAACAAGCAGTAAGACAGGCATCACCCCAATAGATCTGTGGAACATTATGGTGTATCATCAAAGTTCTAGCAACATCTAGGAGGCGTCTATGTTTCCTCTAAGCTATCCCATTCTGTTAGGATACATGAGGACAGGAGGTCTAATGTACAATACCATTCAACCTATAGAAACCACGCAATCTGGCAGTGCAGAATTCCAAAGCATTATTTGAGCAAACACATTTTACAATGGTAGAAAACAGTGTATTGATTTCAAGAATAAAATTCTAAATAACATTTCCAACATCTGACTTATTCTTTAATAAAAACAGCTATGACATGCAGGAAAAATCATCCACAGTAACTATATAATAGCTATGACCCTGTCTATCTGGAACATGACTTGGACCCCAGACGTCCAAGTAAATCAACTGAAATACAAAATCAGTAGTAGAGGAACTAGCAGGAAACAAACTTCGGTGACGCTTCCAAAGTTGGTAGGCATCACAAGTAATCTCAGTGGCTAGAGAGACATGAGCAAAAATCCAGCGAAGCCTGTCCAAAGGAATGTGTCCAAGACGGTAGTGTCACTGCAGTGTAGTCCCCTGCAGCAAAATTGAACTCGCTCGGACACGAAGCAGCAATAACAGTCTGGACTAGGAGATAAACCCCCCTCTCTTCATGTTCGCCACCAATCGTCCTTCCCGTTAGCCCGTCCTATAACACACAGCCCACATCACCAAATATAACCCTGCAGTTGAGATATTTTGTAATTCTTCTCATAGATAAAAGACTAATAGGAAACTATGGCACAAACAAAACTTGAGGCAATTGTAAAGTAAACGAGAGACACACCTCCCCCTGTCTATCTACTCTAGAATGATGACCATCGGCAACCTGCATAGTTCTACCTGGAGAAACTGTCTGTATCTGTCTAAAACAACTCTAATCTCCACTCAAGTGCTGAGAGGCTCCAGAATCAATAAGCCATGTAGTACTCCAACTATAGGGAGAGACAGAAATACTAGAGGCATAGTCCATACCTGACGAGGTGTTTATGCGCGAGAATTGTCTTTTAGAAATATGTGTCGTAGTATAGGACAAAAATCGCGACAACACTTAAATTTATAAACTCGAAATCGATGTGAGTCCGAGGTCGTTCGTAGGAAGCAAATTGGCAATTTTAATCACTACTCACAATTATGAGAGTAGATATGCAAATATATTCAAAATGATGCCCAATGTATACATTAGAATAATATAGCAATAAACCAAAAATGAGAGTGCAAAAAGATGGGGTTAAAATGGTGATTTGAATTACCAAATTAACCCTAATGTTAAGCTCAATAATCAACTCAAATAATTGAACAGTATCCTCAATCAAGTATCCACAGTAAATATCTCCACAGTATCCAATATCAAGCCAATCAAGCACCAAGTCAAACAACAATGTAAGGCTTCAGACGCCTTAGCCTCAAGGCACCAAAGCACAGCAGACAAAGGCACAAGGAACTCTCCAAGACTCAGTAGCAACTAAGTGTTGAGGAGAGGGAGGGCGAATCCCGAGGTCGCAGTGCAAAAACACACCCCCCTCCTCAGATTCTTTTCTCTTCAAAATAGATCGAATTCAGGTAATCGGACCCAATGCCAAGACCCGCAGGCGTGATCGCCGTCGAGGGCGTGTGGGGGAGCACATGTAAGCGCGTGCAGTGGGGCGTGTGAGGGACCTCACCCCTGTGTTCCTGGAGGCGAATAACAGATGTCACTTTTGCGTATTATACACCTTCGCAAGCTTACATGTTTCCGAGGTGGGACTAAGTTGAGGCGCTTTCTCTTCACGGCTTCCCTTGCAAGCAGTGGCTGAATGTCGTGGCAAATTGTGGCAGTAGCTAATGCCTACTGCTTCGATTGTGAACCTAGAAGTCTTCTAAACCTAAAGCCACCTCGATTACAAGCAGCAGCAGATTAAGCGAGGGTTGGAGACGGGCGACCGGTGACGGAGAAGATGAAAACGGAGATGGAGCTCCTATCGATTCCTGAAAGCATGCAAATGGCCTCGTAGCCTTGCCAGATGTGCTCAGAAGGATAACCGATCGTCGACGAGTGCAGTGGTGGTCGTGGCATCGCGTAAGGGTGTGTGTGAGAGTGTAACAGAGTCGGAGAATGAGTGAGAATGTGTGTGTGCTCGACAGGGGGATGAAGAGTGTAAATCCCTAAATTTCTTTAAGGCTTTTACTTTGTGTGATACGATGAAGGTTTTGGGTGCTGTGGTAGGTGGTGTAATGCGATGTGGTGGTCGTGCGAGCTCACTGGAGCTTCGCTGACTGTGAGGAAGACGATAGTGGTGCGGGCGATGTTGAATGTGAACCTAAGATCTAAGGGGGTAGAAAGAGTTAGGAGAGTGAGAGGAAGAGAAAAGAGATACTCAAAGTGAGAGAGAATATGTGAAGGTAGCAGGCTATGATGGGCCAGCATCGGAGAAGGTGGGGATGGCAATGAGGGATCAACGAGGCAAAAGAGGTCGGAAGAGGCTGGTCTTTGGCTGGATGCAGTCGCGAAGAAGAGGTGAAGAAGATGAGCCGGTCAATTTGACCATTGGCTAGCTCAATGAAGGAGGCAAAGAGGCTCGCTGAAGATCAAAGAGCCATTGACCAGAGGACAGACGAAGAGATGGTTCTTGGCCTTTTCTGATCTAAGAAGAATGGTTGTATGATCTAGAGCTTATATAAAGCTCAGATTTGAGTCAAATAGGGAAATTAGTCGCGATTTCATCTTAATTTGATTCAGGTTCCCTTGTGGATTTTGAGGGCTTTGCCTGAGCTCCATGGCATGATTTGGAATCCCTGAAGTGATTCAATCAAGAGAGGATCTCCTAAAGATTGTTCCTTTCAATTTTGGGAGGATTTGGTTGAGAAATCAAGGAGATCTCCTCGTTTGAAGGTTGGTTATAGATACGTTCACACGTCAATGGTTTGCCAGGCTATCCTCGGCCACGCCTACGTCCACCATGTCCTCCATTAGTAGCGAAGGCTAAAGTCCGGCCTATCATCTCAAGATTAGTAAATTTAATGGTCAATCTACTAACCCTACTGTAAGCCTCCTCCAGAGTAGGAAGCTCTGTAAGAGTAAGCATCTAATCTTGTGCAGACTCATACTCAGTGCTCAATCCACATAGGAGCTTAAGCACCGCAAATTCCTTGCGATGCTCTCTCTGCATCACACAAGTGCACATAGGTCTACATGAGTTGTAGTTCTCCAACAACCCCTTTAGTTTCGCATAATATTGTGCTAGTGTCAGTCCATCCTATCTAAGTGAGAATGTCATGAGTAATCTGGAACACCTTGCTCGAGTTCTTCTCTTGTGAATATGTATCATGGAGTGAGTTCCATATCTCTCTAACAGTTTTGTAAAACATTATCTCATCTCCTATGTGAGCAACTACAGCATTCATAATTCAGGCTCTCATCATAGCATTGTCACGCTTCCATGTGGCATTCTTCCCTGTTTTCTCCATTGGCTCAGGCTCCAAAAGAATATGTTCCTTATCACGACCTTCAACTTCCATGAGGAACGTTTGTGACCAATGGGCATAGTTGGTCTCATCAAACTTTGTAATGGGAACAAAGAACAAATTTTTTATGTTCCCATGATCCATCACACTCTCAGATGGGTAGTTACGCAGCGACTGGAGGTGGAGATGAAGTTGATGGTGGCTGGATGGTGGCGGAGCATGGTGGCAGTAATGGCAGCTTTCCCTAACTAAAAAGCTCAAATGAATCGCCAGAGTGCATGGAGTGTAGAGGTGGAGGTGATTTATGGTGTGGTGGGTGTTGAGTGTCCTGTCAATGACTATGACGACGTGTGTGAGTGGGTTCGTCCAACAAAGTGAATAAGTGATCGAAAGCCCTAGTTATGTTAAGGCTTTTGATTGTGAGGTGTTAAGGAGTGTTTGGTGGCGTTGGTTTGTGGTTTGGTAGATAGGGTGGCCGACGTGAGCTTGCCGAAGCTCGTGCTAGAGACAGAGACGAAGACAGTGGAACGGTGTGTGTAGCAGTTAAAACCTAATTCTAAGGGCTTAGGAAGAATCTAGAGAGGGAGAGGGAGAGAGAGGGATGTGTATCTAGATGAGTGGAGGTGGGGAGCATCTGGCATTGGCCGGCCAGACATGAGGAAGATGACGAAGCCCGATGATGGAATTAGCAAGGAATAAGAGGCTGGGAGCAGTTATGCTTTGGCTGGCGACAGTCGCGAGGAAGTGGGGAAGGACGTAGGCCACCCAATTTGGTGGTTGGCTGGCCAGATAAGGAGGTGGAGGGGCTTGCCGGAGCTAAGGAAGATGTTGCCTGGAGGAGGAGGGACATTTTCAGTCAAATCTTGGCTAATTTGGATTGTGGAACCTCGTAGAGCTTATATAGAGCTAGATATGGCATTGAATTGTGCGAATTTCGCACGTTTACTTAATGGATTTGGCAAGTAGAATCCCACAAATTTCGTGGACTCGCAAGAGCTTCTTATTCCAGATCAGGACTTGAGATTGTATTCAAGCAATTCTTCACGATATGAACTCCAATCCCACCAAATTTGGTGAGATTTGGTGATGGTTTGTTGTTGATTTGAGTAGGTCAAAGTCAATCCTGTTTGGGTTGACCCTCAGTTTAAGAATCTGGCGGCGAGGACCTCTTCCTAAAGAAGGTGACAAAGCTAGGGGGTTTTGGTGAGAAAAGTATATAAGTTGAGGGTCTAATTGAAATGAATAGAGATCTGGGGACTAAAGTGCAAATTAGGTCAAGATGGATTCTGATTGGACATCAATTTTTTAGTTAACCTAATTTGGACCCAAGAAATATAATGGTGAACTTGGATTTGAGTTTTGATTACGTTTAACTGGGTAAATTGCATAAAAGCCTAAATCAAGGCAAATACCCGTCTGAAACACTATTTTTGGTCAAAATGGATTCAGATGGTCAAAGTAAAGGTGCCAAATCTCTTAGAATATTTTTCAATAATTTTTAGGAGGTTTAAATTAAATTTATCCCAACCATAACCCTTTAAATTTAAGTAGGGCTGATAATTAAGGTTTTTAGTGAGATTTTAATCCCCAAAATGCGTAAAACCCTGATTCAGTCAGTGTGAGCCCACTTCTTGGTCTTTTAAGTTCACTGACCTTAAATTCACCCCTTGATTAATCTACATTGATGATGGAAACAACAAAATTAACCCTGTTTTTCTAACTTCTCGGAATAGTTCAGTGTGGAATTGTGACCCTAAGACGATAATTTAGGAGCATTTATCATTTGAATCTGACTAATTTTAACTAGTTAAGACACATGATGGTGTTACCATCATACCCCTATGCCTAGATTTTGCTAGTCCTTAGCAAAATCTTGTGGACCAAACCAGATCTCTAAGTCGAATTTTAACCGTCAGGATGCCTTACTAAGCTGAATATCTAGAAATTAGATCAAAATACCAGCAATAGGCCTAGAGGTACTCAAGTATCACCCAAGGTCTAGACCTAACCATCTTCAACCTTAGGTCTGTTGCGAAGGTTTCTAAGGCTCGCAAAAACTACTTAGAGGTTCGTTGACCCCAATGGTTAAAGCACTCGTGCGTATACGTAGCAAGTCCGGGTTCTGTTTACCAGTGCATTTTTTATAAGAGAGATATAGAGGGATATTTATTTTAAGAGTTTTATCTCATTTCTTTTTATATTCCCATAAATCCAAAATTGGATTGGCCCTAAATACTATTTGTATCAGATTCCTTGTCCCCACCATCAATCCTCGAAGGGTCTCTGGCTTTCGATGCTTCGAGATAGCACCACTCATGACAACCTCCAAAACCCTAGCTTTCGACACTTCGTGATAGTGTCGCTCATGGCATTCTATGGCTAAATTTAGGCCCTAGCAATTAACATTTCGGGATAATCCTGCCTATGGCACCTGAACCAACACAAGTTGCTTACGTGCCCTCGGTAAGATATTTGAATATCCTAGGAGACAAGCACCAAGGAGGCGATATGTTATTACGCATCTTTGAGGGGATATTTTTCATTCCACCTCTTCACATCGGGAACTCATCCAATCAACTTGTGTCTACGAGCAGCTCCTAAGCTAGATCCTCGGGAAAACATTTTTTAGGACAAAACACTTTTGGCATTTTATTTCATTAAGCGCACTGAACTAGATTGGTGTGTGATTTTTGGGTGCCTAGGTTACCAACTCCCGCAAACAAACGGGCAAGCAATGGGGACGAATAATCCCTAAGCCTTAGACTTAATAATTCAACCTCGCACTTTCCTCAACCTCTTGATGATTAATCCTGATCTTAAGAAATACGTGAGTGTTTAAGCCCTAAGGTAGGCCCAAGAGGCCTAAGGTCAATATCCGTCACTTATCTCCTAAGATTTAGTCCTTCAGGTCTTAATTCATCATCCACTCCAGCTTAGAACTTAGGTAAGTTCCATACTCAATTAAAAGGACTATCATAATTTTTTTCTTTTGTTTGCTCCTTTTTCCTTGTTTTCTCTTTTCTGGTCTTCTTCCTCCTCAATTCAGATCTTTCAATTCAGCTCACAAAATTGTCCTCCCTTTTCTCCATTTTTTTTAATAAAACCCCTCCATGAATTGAATTTCACAACATTTTACACTTTAATACCCTCCATGCCTAAGATTTACAATGTCCTCATTGTAAATTAGGTGGGTTTGAGTTCAGCTTAGTTCGTACATTAGAACAAGTTTGGGTAGGTGGTGAATGGGTCAGGATAACTGTTGCGGACGATTTCAAGCTTTGATATGAATATCGGAGGTGGAGTCAGTTGTTCTAATAAACGAACCCTAAAGTGTAATATGACTTCAACTCAGAGATAAAGTCCAATTTGACCAGGATGAAATGATTTTCGCGATACGTGCATGTCATGGAAGACTTTGACCTGCTCTTTGTAGATATGCAAGTTCTCATACGCATCATTGCGTAACTCGATCTTACTCATTTGCAACTGACGATGGTTTGTAGCCTTCACGAGATCTAGATTGCACTTCCGTACTACCCAGTAGGCCTTATGCTCCATCTCTACAGGGAGGTAACATGCCTTCTTGTACGCGAGCTTGAATGGAGACATCCCTAGCTGGGTCTTATGGGCAGTCTTATAGGCCCACAAGGCCTCCAGAAGTCGAGTGGACCAATCTTTCTTGTCAGGCCAAACAGTAACCTGAAGGATTTTCTTTATCTCCCGATTAGATAGCTTAGTCAATCCATTGGTTTGGGGGTAATAAGGAGTCAAGATACGATGCGACACCCTGTACTTTTTCATTAGGGACTAAAAGTGCACATTCGCGAAATGAGACTTGCCATCACTAATGATGGCTTTACAAACCCAAAATCTGGAAAAGATATTCTCTTGAATGAACTGGAGAACTTTGTGATCATTTGTTCTTGTGGCTATGGCTTCGATCCATTTTGAGGCAGAGTCAATAGCAAGTAAGACGTACTCGAAGCTGTTAGATCCAGGAAAGGGTCTCATAAAATCAATTCCCCATATGTCAATGATCTCACATATAATGATCGGATTCAAGGGCATCATATCGTGTCGACCCATGTTGCCGAGGGTCTGACAATGGGCACATGCCCTACAGTAGGATTCTACGTATTTGAACATAGTGGGCCAAAAGAGCAGACACTGAAGGATCTTCGCTGCGATTTTACGCCCAGAGTATTGGCCACCATAGGCCTGGTTATGATAGAAAGAGATGACATCATCGACCTCGTCGTTGGTAATGCATCTTCGAAATACTTGGTCATCACCGATGTGAAACAGATACGGATCTTCCCAGACATAGTAGTTGGCAACAGAAATTAGCTTGTCCCGCCAAGAGGTCACCCAATCAGGCGAACTTTCCCCATAACCAAATCATTCACGATATCAATGAACCAAGGAAGTCCATCAATGGCCAAGAGATGTTCATCCAGAAAATGCTCAATGATAGGTCCAAACGGGTCAATGATCAAAGAAAGAAGGCAAGACAAATGGTCAGCTACCACATTCTGCTTTCCTGCCTTGTCGCGAATTTTGAAATCGAATTCTTGTCAGACGCATTGCACATGATCTCGAATGGTTGAGGCCAGTCAGGGGATTGCAAGATTGGAGCTTGGGTAACTCGACCACGTAGGATTTCGAATGCGTGAATGCACTCACTTGTCATCTTAAAAGGCGTGTCCTTTGAGAGAAGATTTGTTAAAGGGTGCGCGATTTTGGAAAAATCAGATATGAATCGGCGATAGAAACCAACGTGCCACAAAAATGATCTAAGTTCTTTAATCAAAGAAGGCACAGGTAGTTTGGAAATCAAATTCACCTTAGCCTGGTCAACTTGGATACCTCTCTTAGATATAAGGTGTCCAAGCACAATGCCCTTAGGAACCATAAAGTGGCTCTTTTCTGAGGAAAGAACTAGGTTCACTTCGATGCATCTTCGAAGGATCTGGATCAAGTGCAAGAGGCAATCATCGAAAGATTCACCAAAAATCGACGAGTCATCCATAAAGACTTCAAGGTATTTACCTACCATATCAGAGAATATGGCTAGCATGCATCGCTGAAAGGTGGCAGGTGGTTGCAAAGCCCGAATGGCATCCTGCGGAATGCGTACGTACCATAGGGGCAGGTAAAGGTGGTCTTTTTGACGTGCCTTCGTGCGTGTCTGTTAAGAGGTGTCGTTATAGTTGCACTTGATACGTCGGTTTTAAAAGAAGTAAACGGAGGTGAGTCCGAGTGTCGATCTCAGGGAGGCGTGGAAATCGGATTTTGTTTACCACTTATCACGAAAAAGGCGGAGTTTTGCTTGCGAACGAAACGGTTTTGAAAAGCGAGAGATAGAGAGAGTTTAGGGTTAGAAAGCTCTTGGTTTTGATCATGCACTTTAAACAGGAATTAAAAAGGCAACTAAATGAAAAATAATTTCATTAAACATGCATTCATAGTTCATGGTTTACAATATTAAATACATGCTTCAACAAAAGTAAATGAAAGCTTAAAAGAGAGAGAGAGAGGTAGAGAGAGAGTGGAGAGCGATGAGGCAGCCACGGCGGTGGAGGAGGCTCCGTCGGCGGCTCGCCGTCTCCGGCGATTACAAGAGTGCCTAAGACTAGCTAGGAGAGGAGTGGAGTAGTTGCAAGTGGGAGAGGATGCCTTGAATGGTGGTAGAAGGGGGTTTAAATAGAGTTAAGGGCTTCCTAAAAGAAGAATGTGCTTTAGCGACATCCAGAACGTCGCTAAAACTGCTTCCAGATACGTCGGTGAAGGCCTTCTGCCGCCGGTCAGCCGCCCGCCCCTCTCTCTCTTCAGGCGCGATCCGTGGCTGTCGAACGAGAGCCGTCCGATTGATGATCAGACGGCTGAGATCCTCCCGCGCCTGCGCTAGGATCGCGCTTCGGGCGCGCGTGCGCGCGCGCGTTTCCGCCCGGCGTGCGTGCGCGCGTGGGAGGTGGGGCGCTGTCGTCGCGCCGCGTGGCGCAATCCTGGCCGCTCGCTTCTGATCGCGCGGCTCAATTTTGCCGCGCCCTTCGCCCGCAAATGATTTTCGCTCCGCGCGAATCGAACGCGCGTCGCCGCAACGCGGGCGTGCGCGCTAACCGTTGCGCCACGCCCGCGCTTTGTCGCGGCGACCGCGGGCGAGCGCGCGGATCTCGGCCGTTCGATCGAAGATCAACGGCCGAGATGCGTCCTTGGCTGGCTTGGGGGCGTGCGGGCGGCGGGGGCGAAGCGACGTGGCGCGTTCTAGGCCGTTGATCTCCAGATCAACAGTCAGGATTTCTTGGGCCCATTGTGGGAGCTCCGGATGTCGGATTTGGCCGATTTTGAGTCCGTTAGACTCCGTTCGTCGTCCTGAATCCATCCGTGCGGTCCGATTGCTCATCTGAGGCCTGCTTTGACAAATGCTTTACACAAATGGCCATTAATACAGTTTATAAGCAATCTTGGTACTTGATGCATGCAATGCTCCTATTCTACTTTATGTTGTGCCTTTTATTCTAAAGATGGGCCATATTCAGCCTAATTACTACCCCCTTGCGTGGTGTTACCATACCCCCATGCTTACTCCTTGCTAGTCCCTAGCAAGGTTTATTCTAGCCTTTATTTCTTTGGCGAATTCAAGAAGTAATTGCTTAGGCACTTCGTTACTTGTCAATAAGAGGAACTATACGAAGATCTTAATCTACAAAGACTAAGCAGCGCCCAGGTGTCTGCCAAAATACGAATCGCCCGAATCCTTGCTTTGTATATATAACTATACTTATGTATACGTATATATCTATATATGTCTTTTTAGAATTTTTAGAATTCAGTGTGGGTTGGTAACTTTTTACGGCTACCCAACCCACCCAAAACTCGGTCAAAACCCTAAGTGCTAAGCATCTTGGTGTGAATGTTGTGATAGACTTACTTAACGGTAATTGAGACAGTCTTCGAGTTTCTACGCCTCTAGGTGACCGGAAAAGAAAATAAATTTTTGCCTGAAGGTGTATTTGTTCGATTGGTAGCTTTCTCCCTGCGTTCATTTTACTTAGGGTCAACACAAGGATTTTCCAGTGTATATCTCCCCGGCTTGTACTACTTCCCCGCTTCTTCCTTAGGTGTTTTTGGTCTTCTTTTTTTGTGCAATTATTGAGCTGGGCTCTGGACAACCGACCAATGGCCTGTTACCCACGATCACTTGCCAGCCATACTTGTGCGGTGAAGTGTGGTTTATTTTCTTTTCTTCTTTTCCTTTTTTTTTTTTTTTTTTTACGTAGGTGGCTTCCCTAATCTCAAATGTACCTAGAGGCAGTGAAAAAGAAATGGCCTGTGGCTGGGTTCTGGACAACCTGCCAATGGGCTGTTACCCACGACAACTTGCCAGCCATACCACCCTAGAAAGTTCATTAGCTACCCAATTTCTATCAAAATCTCCGAGAAGTGAGTCTGTGCAAAAATGTGTGTAGATGCTTAGACTCAAAGTTTTCCTGAGTTAGAGGGTGAGTTGATAAGTCGTATACTTATTACCTTATTTATTAGGTGGATTAGAATAGCTTAAAGTTGCCAGGACTCATCGCTAAATCTATATTTTAACGGACACCAGGGCTGATTAAGCCTGAAGGCCTGAAAAGTCTAAGTGTTTAAGTTCTTTTTGTATTATTTCCCACTATTGACAAGTTTCTAATACCTAAGTTTTTCTTCCTAAATTCAAATTTTTTTTTTTTTTATTCATTCAGACTGATTAATTAAGCTCAGGATTATGCAATTTACCATCCCCCCCATGCTTAAGTTGGACAATGTCCTCATTGGCAGATTCATGGATGCAGAAGGGTTTAAAAAGATAGTACCTGAGTGACGTAGACCACCAGATCAGTCTGAATCCGCTGGGTTGCCTCCCAGGAAGCGCTGAGTTTAACGCCTCCAGCTGGGCGGTGCACAAACAGGAATGACTTGGGTCAAGAAGATATGTTCAAAATTAACCAGACCCAAAATCAGAAGTCCACAGATGCGAATAAGGTTGTGGTGGAGTCCCGTTCCTAAGGGGCGGGAATTCTGTAACAGATATATCATGCATGCCCGTGTCAGATCCTCTCTTAGTTTGTGGGCATGCAAACAAGTTGCTGTGGACGAACGCACCCCAAATATGACATGCCAAACACTAAAGATGTAGGTCTTATATTCAGCTTGTGTCCCCATAAAATTGTAATCCATCGAAAGTGTATCAATTCTAGTGCATTCGGGTTGCGGGATCTTTATTCTGGTAGGGCAAGTAACAAAGTCCAGAGTTTCATACTGAGCCCTACAACCAAGCATCAGTCTTCTCTTCAAAGACGAATCCATCTCTTCCGCAACTATGATTTCATTGCTCATTCCCTCCAAACCCTTGATCTCAAGAATATTTTCTTCAACCTCCTTTGTATCAGATTCACTGTTTGGGGTTGCATTAGAGGTAGGGTCAATTTCATCCTCTAGATCATATTCTTTCTCTCGGCCCTCCTCCAAATTTGTGATGGGGATTCTAACCGATTCATAATCAATTTCTTTGAAATTGTAACTCCATTCTCCATCTCCGACGTTGGCTGCTATTCCCACCGGATTACTTGTCTTGAGCCGATTAGATTCAGATTCCAAGGTCTCTCCCCTCACCTTCTCAGTTTCCTCCTGATGTTTGTTCTCAATGCTCCCCAAATTGTGTTCCAAGGAATCCTTACTTTCCTTATCCACTAAGCTATCCAACTCTTGAGGGGTATCAATGGTGGACTGAACCAAATCAGGATGACTAGGTGTAGTCCAATTGATCATGGTAGGTCCTTGCTTTATGAATTCCATGAATGGTGTTGTGTGCAACAGCTTTCTTTGGCCTTCTTCCCCCAATTGTTGGAACAACTCCAACATGGCATGTTGCCCTTTAACCAATTCTTGATTCTGTCTGTGTAGTTCTAACTGGAGGTTATCAAGAATTGACATGGTGTCATTTGGTGTCCTTTGGATTTCCTCCTTGAAATCCAGGTTAAGAGAGTATGGTTGAGGTTGTGGATCAGAATCCATATTGGTGTTTAGGTTCTTGGGTGGGTCCTCTATTCTGTCATGTTCAGGGTCCAGTTCTTCAAGAGGAACCATTCTCTGTTTGGTCCTACTCCAGAATAGTTGAGGTTCTAAGTCCTCCTCCCAGTCAGATTCTTCATCAGGGGACCAAATCAGAGGTTGATGATCCTGGGATTGCCTAGATTTCTGATCATTTTCTGATTTCCATTTGTCTAGAACTCCTTCTAATCCAAAGGTCAAGTAGGCAAGGTTGTTGAATTCAAATGACCTTTCTTGGTTATTATCTTGAGATGGGTAGGGTTCTTGGTGTTCTCCTAAAGTGTAGGTCCTATCACAGTAGAGCGGGTCGGACCTAAATGAGGAGGCATCGTGAGGACAATCGAGATATGAAGCCCCATGATTTGAATCGTACCCTTGGGTGGCTATGTTAGTTGTATTCCAATAAGAAGTTGGTGTGGTTTGGTCATAGTTGGGCCAAGAGGGATATTCAAGGTTGTACCCCCAACTTGGTGGTTGGTTAGCCCAAGTAGGCTGCGAGTATGGTCCACTTGGGTTAGCATACGAATCCTGTTGGGGGTAGTTTGGGTAAGATGGATAGGCATTGAAATCCATGGTTTGGAAGAAATGGAGGGATGTGGGAAGAACAGATGCGAGAGTTGTGTCCTCAACCAAGCAAACAAGCCTAGTCCTTATGGTGTATTCCTTAGAAGACCTAGAAATCTCACAAAGGTTGATTAAGTCCGTAAACACTGGACTCCCCTTCCCAAGGCTAATCTGGCCAGGTTGATTACGAGGGGATTGCAGGGAAGGTTCTTCCTTTGGCTTGCGCCTCCGGTTCCATAGACCCCACAACCACGGTCGTTTGACACTGCCTCGCAGCCTAGTCACCAGATTCTACCAAGGGAATGAAAGCCAAGTGCCTAGCAGACAAAACCTCACCTTTTGAGACTTAACTCAGTCCTGCCTAGGGCACGTCTACTCAGTTTTAAAGGGCTAGGATAGTGCTTGTGCTTAGGGTGATGTGATGAGGCGTTGATTGGGGTGGTGCCTCTTAATGTTCTACTTTCAAAGTGTGTGCTTCTAGCAAAACATGATTTTCAAGCAAGGATTTGTTAAGATATAGTGCCTTTTTAGTGTTTCATCCTTACTTAAGTACTTTTTAGGGTTGACGTGTCTTAATTTTTTCAAACAAGTTTCAGTGGGCACGTCAAGTTCTGCACACAACTTAGTGAAAGTAGATTTCCTTTTATTTTGTAGAGGCTCTAAAACCGTAGTGTACTCATCCTGATAATCATGCAGCTTCTATTAGATGAGTCAGTTTTAGGGTTGAGTGGTGCGGCCCAGGTCAACTCACGGTGGCTTCGCAAACACCACTCAAGAAAGAAAAGAACACTCCAAGAATTTATTCAACATATTAGAGTGTACATTTTTTTGTAGGGTGATGTGTTAAGAATGTGGGTCAAGCAATCATTCACCACGCCAATTTTTTTAGTTTTTTACAATTTTTTTTAGCTTTTTCACGCAAGCAAACAATGAGAGACAGGTTACTCACTATCGGTCCTCGAGGAGCCTACTCCCTTGCTACCGTCGTGGAATGCGTTGCTTCGCCATCCATGCGTCGAATTCCTGCAATCGTCAAGTAAAAAGGAAAATAGGGCATTAGACGATGTGAGAATGAGTGTGGAATGGAGGTGATAAAACAAATCCGTTGCATCCCCGGCAACGGCGCCAAAAACTGACGTGCCTTCGTGCGTGTCTGTTAAGAGGTGTCGTTATAGTTGCACTTGATACGTCGGTTTTAAAAGAAGTAAACGGAGGTGAGTCCGAGTGTCGATCTCAGGGAGGCGTGGAAATCGGATTTTGTTTACCACTTATCACGAAAAAGGCGGAGTTTTGCTTGCGAACGAAACAGTTTTGAAAAGCGAGAGATAGAGAGAGTTTAGGGTTAGAAAGCTCTTGGTTTTGATCATGCACTTTAAACAGGAATTAAAAAGGCAACTAAATGAAAAATAATTTCATTAAACATGCATTCATAGTTCATGGTTTACAATATTAAATACATGCTTCAACAAAAGTAAATGAAAGCTTAAAAGAGAGAGAGAGAGGTAGAGAGAGAGTGGAGAGCGACGAGGCAGCCACGGCGGTGGAGGAGGCTCCGTCGGCGGCTCGTCGTCTCCGGCGATTACAAGAGTGCCTAAGACTAGCTAGGAGAGGAGTGGAGTAGTTGCAAGTGGGAGAGGATGCCTTGAATGGTGGTAGAAGGGGGTTTAAATAGAGTTAAGGGCTTCCTAAAAGAAGAATGTGCTTTAGCGACATCCAGAACGTCGCTAAAACTGCTTCCAGATACGTCGGTGAAGGCCTTCTGCCGCCGGCCAGCCACCCGCCCCTCTCTCTCTTCAGGCGCGATCCGTGGCTGTCGAACGAGAGCCGTCCGATTGATGATCGGACGGCTGAGATCCTCCCGCGCCTGCGCTAGGATCGCGCTTCGGGCGCGCGTGCGCGCGCGCGTTTCCGCCCGGCGTGCGCGTGCGCGTGGGAGGTGGGGCGCTGTCGTCGCGCCGCGTGGCGCAATCCTGGCCGCTCGCTTCTAATCGCGCAGCTCAATTTTGCCGCGCCCTTCGCCCGCAAATGATTTTCGCTCCGCGCGAATCGAACGCGCGTCGTCGCAACGCGGGCGTGCGCGCTAACCGTTGCGCCACGCCCGCGCTTTGTCGCGGCGACCGCGGGCGAGCGCGCGGATCTCGGCCGTTCGATCGAAGATCAACGGCCGAGATGCGTCCTTGGCTGGCTTGGGGGCGTGCGGGCGGCGGGGGCGGGGCGACGTGGCGCGTTCTAGGCCGTTGATCTCCAGATCAACGGTCAGGATTTCTTGGGCCCATTGTGGGAGCTCCGGATGTCGGATTTGGCCGATTTTGAGTCCGTTAGACTCCGTTCGTCGTCCTGAATCCATCCGTGCGGTCCGATTGCTCATCTGAGGCCTGCTTTGACAAATGCTTTACACAAATGGCCATTAATACAGTTTATAAGCAATCTTGGTACTTGATGCATGCAATGCTCCTATTCTACTTTATGTTGTGCCTTTTATTCTAAAGATGGGCCATATTCAACCTAATTACTACCCCCTTGCGTGGTGTTATCACTTTTCTTGATCTTCAGGATGGATTGCCACTTGGTTGTATCCAGAATACCCATCAAGGAAACAAAAGAATCGATTTCCTGCCAGTTTCTCGAGAATCTGATCAATGAACGGGAGTGGGAAATGGTGTTTCTTCGTGGAGGTATTCAGTTTCCAATAGTCTATGCAAACTCTCCACGATTTTGCAATTCAAGTCAAGATGGTTTCTCCAGATTTGGTCGTAATCACGGTGAGTCCTTCCTTTTTAGGCACAACTTGGATGGGGCTTACCCAACAACTGTCAGAGATAGGGTAGATGATTCCTACATCGAGCCATTTGATAATCTCCTTTTTCATGACCTCCTGTAAGTTCGGGTTTAGTCTTCTCTGCATTTCTCGAGATGATCGTGAGTCTTCTTCGATATAGATATAGTGTGTGCAATACGAGGGACTTATTTCAGTCAGGTCATCTAGAGTCCATCCAATGGCTCTTTGATGCTGCGGGAGTTGATAATCACAAGAAACGTTTGATTCAAACCCAAAAATACATATTTTAGATGATCCAGGAGGGGCTTTA
Organism: Thalassia testudinum; assembly: GCA_037157565.1. Taxonomy (NCBI): domain Eukaryota; kingdom Viridiplantae; phylum Streptophyta; class Magnoliopsida; order Alismatales; family Hydrocharitaceae; genus Thalassia; species Thalassia testudinum. The sequence goes on along the minus strand of JAZHRO010000055.1, from coordinate 27,759,624 downwards.
ATTCAAGCATTGGGTTATCAGTAGCGGGTGGGGGTTCAAGATTGGCCTCAAAAGACAAGGTGGAAGCTAGATCAACTTCGGGCTTCTTGATCTGTGGGTCAAGATCTTCTTGAGGTTCTAGGAGAATTGGGTTTTCCTCTATAATGGGGTCCTCAACCAAGGAACTAATGTCGAAAAATTCTTCAATCGCCCCACAGTTTATTCCTGTCTGGGCCTTAAAGATATGGATCCTTAGTGTCTTATTCTCGAATTTCAACTCGATCTGGCCCTTTTCGCAATTGATATTCGCCGTAGCTGTGGCTAGGAACAGTATTCCTAAGATGATCGGTGTGTCTCTCAGATTTTCAAGAGTATCCATGTCTAATACAATGAAGTCCACTGGGAAGTAGAAATCTCATATCCTAACTAGAACATCCTCGAGAGCTCCTCTTGGTGACTTTGTTCATCTGTCAGCCAACTGTAGAGTCACCTCAGTCGATTTGAGCTCAGTTTCCTCAAAATGATCCAATAGGGATGTGGGGATCAGGTTTATGGAGGCTCCTACATCCAATAAGGCTCGACCGAACTCTAGGTTGCCTATCTTACAGGAGATCATAGGGGTGCCAAGATCTTTTACCTTCTGCAGGAGTTTACTCGAGATGATAGAGCTAGCTTGCTCAGACAACAAAATTAGACTCTTATTTTTGTTTCGTAGCTTACTCTTTAGTGTACATAAGTCCTTTAGAAATTGTGCGTAAGCTGGGACGTGGCGGATCGCATCCATCAAGGGGATGTTTGTTTGGACTTGTTTAAAAAGCTTGACCAAGTCTTCCTCGAGTTTCACGAGTTTCGGTATCCTGTTTCCTTTGGTCAAGGCCTTGGGAAGTGGAACCTCTGTTGGTTCCTCTAGGACTTGTTCAAGCTCTAGATTTGGGATAGGTGTATCCTGGATGACCATCCTAGGGGTAGGCTCTAAACTATTAGGGCTAGAGTGGCTAGGATAAGGTGGATCCTTAGTTGTTTTGCCACTACATGTAGTAACAGTGTTTAGGCCTGCTTGGTTTGGGTTCAAAGTTCACAAGAGTGGTGGTTGCTGCTGATATCTCGAATATGATGTGGAAGCCTCCATCCCTTCGGGTGACGATGTAGAAGGGGCCTGATAGACATAATGGACTTGGCCTTGATTCAGATTGATAATGCGCCTCTGGTTCGACACATTATTCAGATTTGATAGAGGTTGGGAAGGGAGTGCACTCAGCTGATGAGCCATCTATGCAAGTTGATTTCGAACCTCTGTGATTTCGGCCTTATATTGTTTTTGCATCTCGACATTGTTCTTTTGCATCTCAGCCAACATTTGCAAAATCAAGTTCATCTGATCTTCCGTTGTAGGTTCGGATTGGAAATTTTGGTTAGGCCTAGGCTAAACGGGCTGATATGGTTACGGAGCTTGTGGTCAGGGTTAGAATTGAGGTCTCGAGTTCTGATTATTTCCCGACCATGCGAAATTCGAATGATTACTCCATCTAAGGTTATATGAGTTGGAGAATGGATCATTCTAGATGGCATGGAGATCCTCACAGGTCTAATGTGAGGATCTCCAAAGTAATCAGAGTACAAAGGTTCAGAGTTCCGCCAACTAGAGTAGAATGGTCTGGCGGTTACTCCAAAACCAGGATCAGACGAGGTTGGATACGCATCCGTCCCCTAATATGCATGGTGGTGGTCGTTATGCACAGCCTCTCTACCTGAAGGTGGTGGATGTGCATACGTGTTTTTCTACGAAGAGGTGGCTCTTTGTAGATGTCGAGTCAATTCGTCCACCTTTTCAATGATGGAGACCTTATCCAAGAAATTGGATGGAGACCTTATCCAGGTGATTGGCCACCAACTCCAGGTCGACGGATGAGGATAGATTGCGTGTCTCGTGTGCCCCTCGCATGTTTGTCAATGCGCGGGTGGTCGTCCGGTCAAACACACCCATAGACTCAATGTCTATGGAGTTCTCGCACATGTTCTCAAGAATCACCCCATGATGTCTTCATGTTGACCCAAGATGTTGCCACCATAGGTTGCATTGACGAATAATTTGATGTCCTCATGGAGTCCCTGGTAAAAAGACTAAACTTGTTCCCATTTAGGAACTCCATGATGAGGGTAGTTCAGCATGAGATCCAGAAAGCGGTCTCATGCCTCATGAAGTGGTTCTCCTACATTCTTTGTGAAATGCGTGATTCGGTGCCTCAAGGCATTAGTGCGACAAATTGGGAAGAATTTCTTCAGGAATTCATTGAAATTCCTCGCATGTGTTGATCGGTTGAGTCAAAATTTGATACCAATGGGCAACCTTATCCAAAAGAGAGAAGGAGAAGATCTTCATGAGCAAGATGTCTCAGTTTTGAATAGGTGGCCCAAAGGTCTGGGCCAGATGTTTCAGCTGTTTGATGTGCTGGAAAGGATCTTTGAAGTTTAAGCCATGAAATTTGAGGATTGTGTTGATCATATTCGGCTTTAATTTAGTGTCAGGTCCTCCAGCCGGGATTTACACCCTAGGTTCGATTGCTACCAGCGTGGGATTGTAGTGGTCTTGTTTCTGCGAACGCTGCGGGGGATTCATGAATGCATGGAATAAATCAGTGAGGTGTTGTAATTGCTTTTGAACATTGGGCACTTCTTCATGATTCTCCATGGATGCAGATGATGGAGAGTCGAGTTTGGATGAGGAAGGATTGGAAGAGATCTTGATCTGATCGATCGAGAACACAAACAATTGGGTTAGGGCTTGACCCCGACTAGAGTGAACTGCTAATGGAGGCCTCAAGATTGGTCATAAGGACCTCCTCCAGTACATGCACTATGGAATTAGATGAGGAACAGAATATGTATTGGACCCAACAAGGCTGGGTGACTATGGTGGTTTGAGGCAAATGGTACCTCTAGATCAGAAATCCACCCACCTGAGAATTACTTAGGCAACCAGGAAGGGAGAGTCCCGCAAAGACCCCTACAAGGTAGAGTATTTCCACGGGTTATAGGGTTTGCCACACCAGACCTTACTTGTCACAGCGATTACAAGTAGACTGGAATGTGTGAACTTGACTCCTAAGTCCACCAGTTTTAATCCTACTTGTACCTTGAATTTCATTTGAACTTGAAATTAATTTGATTTGTAACCTAATTTAGAAGTTGGTTGATTCACAAAGTGAACCAACTTCACTTGACTTGTCCTAAAGTTGAGGATGAGGTTTGGGTCAAGAACCCAAATCACCCTAAATTGGTTTGCAAATAGGTTATTAGGTCCCAAGTTTTAATGATCCAAGTGATTATAGAACCTTAATTTTAGGGTCCCCTTGATTAGATCAATTCAACCAAGGGCTTGGGCAACATACAATGTGGGACTATATTTCCTTTTGGAGCAAGCAAGTGTGTACTCCTGGAACCCTAATGTGAAAACCCTAGATCGGCTCTATTTCCAAGTCCAATTTTTCCAAAGATGGTACCTTGGGCTCAATCAAGAAGGTGAATGGCCCAAGGAACCTTATGTCCCTAGTAGGTGCAAATATCAAGATGGGGATCTCTAGTCAAATCGAATCAAATCAGGAAACTTGAATGATGATTACTATGAAAGTAAAGCAAGTTGATCCTAATTGACTTCCTTTTCAATCTTTCCAAGAGTGGAGGGGCTTGAAGAAGGAATGTGGTTACCTGCCCCTTGTGTGGTTGCTTGTGTAGCCGATCTTCAGATTCACCTGCAACAACACAACAAAGTAGATATAGCAACTCAGAATCAAATCAGAAAGTGTGATTAGTGACTGAAATGCACGTTGCTCCTTGGTAACGGTGCCAAAATGTTAAGGTGCTTCTACCATGTTTTAGAAAACAAATATGTTGTAGTATAGGCAATAAAAGTGTAACAACACTTAAATTTGTAATTGCTCGAAAAATCGTAAGTTCCAATGTTGTTCGTAGGAAGCAAATGTAGCAATTCAACTCACCAATCACAACAATCTGAAATAATGATGTACTTAATATTCAATCACAAATATGAGAATAATCAATTAATGCTCATAATTGTATCTCAGAATGAAAATGGTGGTTGAAACTACCAATTATCCCCAACAATTAGGCACAAATCCCAACTTAGATCTCAATTTCTCAATAGTAGTCAGAACAAATTTCCTTCTCAAATCAGACGTCTTGAGATGACCTCAAATGACTTAACTATTAAGCCCAAAGCCCCTTGAATTTGCCTAAGTGTTGGGTACGAATCCTGAACTACCACAGTGTAAACCCCCCTCCTCGTAGAACTTCCCTTCTCTTTCTCAATCAAAACTGGGTATACAAGTAATCGGATCCGAACTAGGGACCAGGCCCACCTAGGTGTGGGCGGCGAGCAACAAGTGACAGAGCAAGAGTGAGGGATCTCAACCCATGTGTTGAGGCGATAAGCCTACAAACTCTATTCAATTTATATCAACTTTTTTTTATCATTTTATGATGTAGGACTAAGTACCAGGCTTTCTTTGCTGCAACAGCTGTGAAGCTTCTATCATCAATTGCAGCTGTTGTGGGGCTTCTTTCTTCAATTGAAGCTGCAACTGAGGAAGTGGGGTAGTTCCGCAGCGACCGGAGGTAGAGATGAAATCAATGGTGGCCGGATGGCAACGAAGCACGGCGGTGATAATGACGATGACGGCGACGACCTGAAATCCAAAATATAGGCTAATTGCCCCAATTAAAAAGCGCAAAAGGATCGCTAGAGTACATGGAGTGCAGTGGTGGAGGTGATTTGTGGTGTGGTAGGTCTTGAGTGGCCGGTCAATGACTGTGACAGTGAGGGTGAGTGTGTTCATTCAGTGGAGTGAATGCGTGATCGAAATCCCTAATTATGTTAGGACTTTTGATCGCGAGATGGTGAAGAGTCTTTTGGTGGCGTTGGTTTGTGGTTTGGTGGATAGGGTAGCTGGCACGAGCTCACCGGAGCTCGTGCCAGAGACGGAGACGAAGATAGTGGAACGATGTGTGTGGTAGTTAAAACCTAATTCTAAGGGCTTAAGAAGAGTCTAAAGAGGGAGAGGGAGAGAGAGGGATGTGTATATAGACGAGTGGAGGTGGGAAGCATCTGATGTTGGCCAGACGGACGCAAGGAAGACAACGAAGTCCGGTGATGGAATCGACGAGGAAGAAGAGGCTGAGAGCGGCCGTGCCTTGGTTGGCGACAGTCGTAAGGAAGTAGGGAAGGACGTAGGCCACCCAATTTAGTGGTGGGCTGGTCAGAGGAAGGAGGCGGAGGGGCTCACCGGAGCCAAAGAAGATGATGGCCAGAGGAGGAGAAGGGAGATTTCCGATCAAATCTTGGCTAGTTTGGACCATGAAACCTCATTAAGCTTATATAGTGCTCATTTTGGCCTTGAATTGTGCGATTTTTGCATGTTTACTTCACAGATTTGGCAAGTAGAATCCCACAAATTTCGTGGACTCGCTAGAGCTTCTTGCTCCAGATCAAGATCTAAGATTGTGTTCAAACGATTCTTCATGGTCTGAACTCTAATCCCACCAAATTTGGTGAGATTTGGTGATGATTTGTTGTTGATTTGAGTAGGTCAAAGTCGGTTTTGTTTGGGTTGATCCTGAGTTTAGGAATCAGGTGGCGAGGACCTCTTCATGAAGAAGATGACAAAGCTAGGGGGGTTTTAGTAAGAAAAGTATATAAGTTGAGGGTCTAATTGTAATGAAAAGAGATCTAGGGATTGAATTGCAGACTAGGTCAAGATGGATTCTAACTAGGCGAAAATTTTTGTGTTAACCTAATTTAAACCCAAGAAATCTAATGGTGAACTTGGATTTGAGTTTTGAGCACATTTGACTAGGTAAATTTCACAGAAGCCCAAATCAAGGCAAATTCCTGTCTGAAACGTTATTTTTGGTTAAAATGGGTTCAGATGGTCAAAGTGAAAGTATCAAACCTATTAGAAAATTTTTCAATGATTTTTAGGAGGTTTAGATTAAATTTATCCAGACCATAACCCTTTCAATTTAAGTGGGGTTGATAATTAGGATTTTTAATAATATTTTAATCCCCAAAATGAGTGAAACCCTGATTCAATCAATGTGAGCTCACTTCTTGGTCTTTTAAGTTCATTTGGCCTTAAATTCACCCCTTGATTAATCTGCATTGATGATGGAATGGTAAAACAGCAGAATTAATCTCGTTTTTCTGACTTCACCTCAGAACAGTTCAGTGTGGAATTATGACTTTCAGACGATCATTTAGAAGCATTTATCATTTGAATTTGGCTAATTTTGGCTATTTGGGACTCATGATGGTGTTACCATCACAGTCTTCAGACCACCCTTCGATCACGAGAAGGACCACCTCCTACACTTCAAGGCAACGCAGCAGCCTTCAGATCGCCACTGCACCGTTGAACTGGTGTCACGTCGCTACTGTAGGTGCTTCGATCATCGCTATGTCGCTAGATCTACTTCGTGCCGCCGCAATAGAGGCTTCGATCACCGCTACGCCTCTAGATCGATGTTGCACCACCCTCGCAGGTGCTGTAGCGTTGCTGCTGCGGCGAAGAGGCACCGTCGTCGCCAATCACGCACACGAAAGAGAGGGATTTGGGTGGTTTAGGGTTTCGGAGGCCTCTTTGGGTGGGATACCGATAACTCTGGTCTAGGACCATCGCTCTAATACCAAGTTGGTGGAAATGTTCCAGTTATTATTCCAAGGAAACCCTACACCTCTTTATATAGAAGAAGAGGTGTGGGTAAAATATAAAAGAGGACTAAAAAAATAAAAGAATATCAAAATAATAAAATATAAAAAATATATCGTAACAACACCATGATGCCAAATGACCAATCTAACCTAATTTAATGCAATGTGACTAAAGTTAGGCATAAATTATGTAAAAAAATATAACTATATCAACCATCCACCTTACCTTCCACCTCACCTCCTCCACCTAAAATATCTAAAATCCTAGCCCCTCCTACAAGCCACCCCACCCACTCCACTTCTTTATAAGCCTACCCAATCTACCAACCCCCCACCCCCCCTCTCTCCCCTCCACCATTGCAACCCCACCATCCCATCCATTCCTAATGCCCCTTCACTCTCCTCCTCCAATCCACACACATGTCTCCTCCTCCAAGCTCTCTCCTCTACACCACAAGCTCCTCCTCCAACTCCTTATCGTCAACTCCATCGGTGGTTGTGGCAAAGCACAATGTCTCTAACGCGAGCCCATCGACCCCTCCATCTCCATTTTCTTCTCCTTAGTTTTTATTTTTATAGCTTAGCATTTTAATATAGTTGTTCTCTCTATCTTTCTTTGTAGTGAACGCATCATTTTGTTTATAATAGCTATCTTATGTCTCCATCCCTTTTTCTCCCTTGCCTAGTTTTTATTATGGTAGTGTAGATTGTTTTAGCAATAGCTTAGATTAGTTCCTCTCTCTCACCCTCTCTAATTCTATATCTCTCTCTCGCTCTCGTGTTGGATTCGCATTTTATTTGCTTGTTGCTTAGTATAGTAATATAAATAATAATGTCATATCAATCCCCCTTACCATATTGAAAAGAACAAAAAGGAAAAAATCAACAAAAGATAAGAAAAATGAAATAAATATAAAAACAAAAAGGGACACGACTTTTGTCTCCCTTGGATGACTCAGACACTTATTGTTGTTCGATTTATAAATTTAAGACTCAGTTCACGATTTCAAATATACTATAATGTGATTTTTATCATCCCCTTGATTTTGTGATCAAATTTTTAACGTTATTGCTGTGGAGGCAGCACTTCGTGTTTCTGCTTTTCATATTTACTTTCTTTATTTTTGTTTTAATAAATAGATGACCGACTTGATGCTTTTTTACTTGTGATTGTTGCAGGTGTAGCAAAATCAAAACTAGGATGCATTACACACACACCGAGGGCAAGTGAAGACGAAAGGTATGTCTAGAATCCTCTGTTTAAAAATATATATATATATAATCTAAAAAATCTTTTTTTTAAAAAAAGAGAATCTAAAAATGGTGTGGATGTGTTCCCCTTACCCTCATTATAAAAGAATCTAAAAGACCCTCAACATAAGCCCTCACAACATGAACTTGGTCGGACTGAAATCTAAATTGTTGGTCAAAATTCAAAAATCTGTGCTGATAGCTCTAAACCCCCAAAAATTTCGAAACGTGAACTGGAGATAGCCCTTCAAACAAAGTTTCAGACGCACCAAATTTCAGTATCTAACTCGCTCTGTAGAATTTCTAAAAATTCATACAGTGCAGGTGGGACATGTTAGTAACAGAACCTGGAATATCTAACTTCCCAGAATTTCTGCGGACTGCAGATTGACCCGATTTGAGCGCAGAGGGTACCGTTGGATTCCTAGGAAAATTGGATACTCTAGATAAAATTTTCAAAAATTTCTAGATATCGGGAGTTATTTATTTAGGTGTTTCTTTCAGACAGGGTTGGTCTGGACAGAATACCCTATCTGAACATAAAAATCTGAAAAAATTAAGAAACACCTTTGAAAAATCCCAGAAAAAATATTTACGTGCTTGCATTTTCGTGGTGTGACCACCCACCCAATATCTTGCATTTTTTGTTTCCGATCACACCACAATTAAGGTTCATGCTCTTAAAAATTGATTTGATTGGAAGCAGCATACAGGGCATTCATTTTAGGGGTTTAACTTGCTTGTTAGTGGGACAAAATCCCGTTATCAATCTTCCTGGAATCTATCATTCATTTGCATTATTCTTAAGAACTTGAAAGTTTAAAGGAAGACATCAAAACCAATGAAATTGTTTGTTGTATTGGAGCTGAATTTACAAACTTGTTTGCAATAAAACAATCACTTTCAACCAATCTAAAATTCATTAAACAATGATAGAATTCTAAAAGACATTCACCATCTATTAAAGGCCTTGTATTACTTGTTTGTTTCACCACATCACACATCAATTGATTCTTGAGGGCAACAAAACTTTCCTAATGCCCTTAACATTCTTAGCGTATTTTATCCTAAGCCTAAAATTGAGTAGGCGTATCCTAGGTCGGACTTAATTTAGCCTAGGGAGGTTGGATTGAATTGATTCAGAGCCTTGTCTACTTAGACCAACCGATGATAAGACGGGATGGTGTAGTAACTACGTTGACCACTAGGGGGAACTGCCGTGCGGATTTTCATTGTAGGTCCCTCCCATCTGGCCAGTTAAGTAATTCAATGGTTGAACCAATTTAATTTTGACCTCAATTAGGCTAGGATTAGATCCAATAGGGACCCGCTTCCAATTTAGATTTTGTGTGCTTGGTTTATTTACAGGTGTTATTTTCTCTCTCCTATTCTCCTCTCATCTCCCCAACTCTTCCCAACCACGTAATGAATTTCAACTCATATCCTTACAACTCCTCATATCCCCAATTTGATTACTATCCCAATTCAACCAACAATTGCCCAACTCCTAATTGGGATAACTTTGAACCTACATTGGGATACAATCCAAGAATCCAAAGTTCAACGTCTAACCCTAGATTTCAAGAGTTTAATTCCTATCCTCCACAACACTACACCCAAACTAGGTCATCACACCTTAATGAACTACCCAATATGACCTACAACTTAGGACGATACCAAGGACCTTCCCCTCAAGACCTGAACCCATACCCACCTAACCCATTTTCAAATCATGGGTTCAATCACAATCAGGCGCAAGGCAAATTTAATGAGCCTTCAGTAGCACCAAATGACTACCTGACATCTGAATTGGTGTAAATGTTTCAATCTTCGGAGCCAAATTCTAAACTTAGAGACATTGCATTAAGGCTCCCTAGATTTCATGATCAACTAATGGGTGACTAGGATGAATTAAGCAGAAAAATTCAGACTCTAGAAGTGGCCCTATGGGGAAATAATTAGACTAACCCAAAACTAGTTGAGCCCATTCCCTAACAAGGATTCTCTTGTGATCAAAGGGATTTAACCGTAGTGCCTAGTGACCATCAATCACCCACGAGACCCCAAATTAAGCCCCATAAAGACACATTCGTAGGGAACAAGAAGAAAATGATTAGGAAACAACGAGGAAATGAGTCCCAATGATTATAATGTGAATTTTTGTGACATTGAAAGCGAGAGTTGGGGTGGAGATCAAGACCAGGTTGAACCTAAAATGACTGAAATAGGATCAAGTGGTCCCAATCTCATCCCCATAACTAAGGATGATATTAGCCTAGATCTTAAACAAACATTGGAGCATCTAGCTGAATACTCAATTTACCATGAGCTTGATGTTGGTGAGTTTCTTGAGAATGTGAAAGATTGGGACATTGAGAATTTGAATTACGAAAATGAAATTAACATAGAAATGATCCCATCTTTTGAGATCTTGAAGTCGAAAAGATGTCTCATCCAAAAAATTTGGATCTTAATGAAAATTTATGCATTAAAAAAGGATTTGAAAATGAGACACCTAAGTTTAAGGGTGAAGAATTTGATTCTAATTCCGAAATGTTTGATTTTGAGCTACCTAAAAACCCATGAGCTAGGATAGAAGAACCTGATTCTGACATTGGGGATGCAAACATGCCTAGCTTCACCTATGATGGGCCAACCTAAGAACCTAATTCTGAAGAATTAAATTATGAACTCAATGAAGGCCCATGTCTAAATTCAATTAAGATGAAGATGGAAGAATGTACATCTGAGAGTGCCTTGAATGATAGCATCAATTCAGTGGCTCAATTGAGTAATGATGAAATAAAGGAATCCAACATCAAACTTGTGTTGGTGCTAGAGCACCACGATCATTTGTTTTGATGATAACAAAACACGTGTTATTTAACATTTGCAATTTGAGTCCTAGATTTCAGGTCAATTGCAAATGTGGACGTGTTTAGACGGAATTCGAGCTCGCATCCAGGACGGATTGGAGGAGCTTGACGGAAAACAGAGGAGGTTCGCGTGGAGCAAAAGATTGAAGATGGAAGGAAATGAAGAATATGATAGATTTCCTTCTTTTGTACTTGTTGTATCTTTTCGTTTCTTTTGTTGCTCTTTATTTCCTTAGATATTTTATGTTAAAGAGCCTCAAAGAACCCTAACAGTAGTCCTAGGAAAACCGGCACAACCCTAGGATACTTAGGTTTTCTGTAGAATACTTAGAAAACCAATATAGGGTTCAAACAGCACTTCTAGACGTCTAATTCCCAAATCAGACGTCTGATAAAGTATTGTAAGATGTCTGACTGTTGTTTCAGACGTCTGATAACTGTTAGGCTGGACATAGCTAGTTCTGTCTGATGAAATCAGACGTCCAGACCTTAGTCCAGACGTCTTAGAAGACGTCTGATGACTTTGCCAGACGTCCAATTAGTGGACCGTTGGCTGGTTTAGCAAACAGTCAAGAATATGACCGTTAGAACCTTATCAGACGTCCTTAGGCCTTTCCAGACGTCTGATAAATGACCGTTTTGCCTCGGCTGACCCAAAATCTCTTCTCAGAGATTTTCTAGCTGTTGCAACGTTTGGAAATCAATTCTCACAGTAAAAGTAGGCTTCCAGACGTCCATACATAGTGCCAGACGTCCTGTATGTCGTCTGATGGACTTACACAAAAACCCTGTTTAGATCTGATTCAAGTCAGGGAGAAACCCGCATAGAATCAGACGTCTGACCTTGAAATCAGACGTCTTAAAGTGGCCTTCCAGACGTCTGATTCCAGAGTTAGATGTCTGATAACCCTGTCAAGTGTAATCATTGTCCTGATTTCGGCCTGATTCTCTTGGGCTTTGTTCCCAACGGCTATAGAACCTTTCCTAAGCCTTCCAAAGCCTTCCTAAGGCCTCTATAAATAGAGGGGAACCTTTGCAACACAAATATACACTTAGAAACACAAAAGACACACTTAAGCAACATACTTCCACTCTCTTGTGTCCAAGAAGCTCTTGCTCTCTAAGCTCAAGTTCTACATCTTGAGAGCATCATTCCCTTCGCGCACCCGCTCTCCCGCCGTTGTCTACGAGAGCGACATTGCGCCGTTGCGTGGCTCACGCACCCGCGTCATCGTCGACGCACTCCTTGCAAAGGGGAGTTTCCTAAATCCTATAGAAGCTTAGGTTAATTACTTTGTTGGCTCTATAGGTTTGTTGTTTTATTTTATCTTTGTTATTTTGGTTGGGTATTCGCTTTGCGAATTCCCGTCTCCTTCGTGGGACAAAATCCTTCTCGTGGAGAGAAGGGGTTGAGGAACGCTACCCTCGTACTTGTAGCGTGGTTGTACTGAGGTTGAATTACCCTCGTTTTAAGTGATTCGGTTTAGTGGATTTTGATCAACTAGGTTGATCGGAAAATCCTAACTCGAGAGGGTTAGGTGGTGGTTTTCACCCGGTTTGGGTTTCCACCTAAAAATTACTTGTGCACATTTTGTGATTGCTTATTTTGTGAGATTGCTTTATATATTTTATTTCCGCAATTATTACGTCACCCCCTCATAGTAGGGAACTTCAACTTGATGCTGACTCGATATCATATCTGACCCTTGCCAAACCCTCTATTCCTACGATCAATTCTAACCCTACTCCACTTGATCCCATCAAGCTTGATCATAGGGACCAAGTGGTGGAGTATTCAGAGTTTGATGTGACCAGTGAGGAGGGCAAATCAAAATGGGATCAAATTGTAATTTTTGCAAGGGAGGATGGTGACAAAATAGAAAAGTTATTGGAAATTGGTTTCAACCTCAACTCAAAATCAACCCCTAACGAGTGGAAAACTAAATCAATAAAACATGAAATTGATGAAACCTCGTTAGATTGGATTTTCCATGATATAAACGACTTGGACTTTGAAGGGGTTGATGAAATTAAGGATATTATAATTAAATTATCATCTAGGAAGGACACTTGGAGAGAGATTTTTTTTTGAACTCTGGCATTCTAAGGTCCTGTTTTCAATTTTTGACTTCCACAGGGACCCTTTTTAGTTAAATTGGTCCATGGAACTTGACTAAGCTGGAATAGAGGTATTTAGCTGTGATTCTTCTAATTCACTTATAAGAATAATGGAGTCCGGAGGTTAGGATTCAGGGAAGTCAATCAAAGTAGGAGTCTCCTGCCAAGGAGCTTTCTCTTTCCGAAACGGGTAATATATTGAATCTAGGAAACATCATTTTGAGCTCCATTGTCATGGGACACATGTTCTGTACCGAAGTTATCTCTCAAGTGTCCAAAATTCTAGACTCGGGTTGCATGGACCTAAGCTAAGGACCACACCCCATTTCCTCTTGCTAAAAAATCGATGGATGTGGTCATTCCAAATCTATCATCTCAAGAGCATCCGACCCGTGGGTATGGAACTACATCACAACCTAATCCACTTCTGCGAACATTTTGTTTCGAGCTCGAAGGACAAACTTTTCGTTTTGATTCTGACCCAACAAACTGAGTCAATTATTTTTACTTTAGGTAGGGTCTATGCATGGTTGAAGGCACTAAACTTAGTGCTCATTTGCAGGCAACACAACTCGTCCTCATACATATTCCTTGTGGTTTTTCATATTTGGAACTAGCTGGTCTACATAGTCCAAAAACTCTTGTTTCAGGTGCTATTTTACTTACCCTTCTCATGCACACAATAAGGATATTGCATAAAATAGGCATGGGGGGTGGGTAGATCATTTAGAGTAATATTACTAGTTTCTAGAATTTTTTTTTTTTTTAAATAAGTTGTGTAAATAGCATGATCTGAGCTAGGGAAGGATGTTAAGAATAAGTACTAAGGAGTTATTGAATTTAGAGGTGTGTATTGAGATCTTGTGCCTAGACTCTTCAAGTCATGAGTGACTTAATCAACTCATGTACTTATTAAGATGTGGACCTATTTTTGAACCCTTGAAGAAATTAATAAGTTGAGGCATTAAGTCAATAGTTTAGGAAGTATGCGACTTGTTTTTCCATCCTTCGACTTGAAAGTCTTTGAAACCTAAGCATCTCACATTTCACACTTACACTCTAATTTTACTAGTGGCAACTAGACTTTAAGAACTTAATTTAACGAGTATAGTTGTTACATTACACTGGATATGCTCCCTGGATGTAGGGTATTCAAAGCCCAACCTGACACCTAGATTTTTGCGTAACTCCACTAAGGTGATGTTTTGAAATAAGTTCTTAGATAAGCCTCATAGCCATAAATATACTCATATATACATAGATAAATAAGAAAAAAAAAAGAGAAAAATAAAAAAAAGAAAAATATTTATAGTATATTTTTTTACATATTTAAATATGTATTGTAAAATAAGGTAAGGTGCCTCTTATGACATCATCTTGGGACATCGAAACGTAGGGCCTTCCCGGTATGTATTTTTATATATATAATACATATATAGGGGCAATGGTTTCATTCTTGTTGTAAGGCACATCCGAAGTAGGGTGGGATGATAGGTACAGTTAATTTGGAAGAAAATAAAATTTTAATATAATTACCCCCAAGTTGAGTCAGTTGCAACAACACATATATTTACCATTTTAGTTTCTCACAATCCTTGGATGGATTTCCGAGCTTTAGAATTATGTAGTTGAGACCTAAAACTAAGGTAAGTTAGAATCTAATTAAGCGAAACAGTCTATATCTTGGTCGGTACTTGAGTGTTGTTGAATCTTTGTATGACATTTCCAGCATGTTTCCTATGGTTAGTGGTAGGGCATTCTTACACCTAACCAAGCCTAATCCTACCCAAACTCACACCTAAATACACCAGGAGACACCCCCTACCTTCTCTTAAAATTGCACCTAAAACCTCCACCATTTCATCATCCTACTCGCTCTATATTTTCTTCCACCTCACCCTCCACCTTTGCACCTCTCACAAGCCACCCCACCCACTCGTCTTCTATATAAGCTTACTGATGAGACTATAAATATTATTGATAACATGTCTATCTTATACTTAGGCACCTAGTATGCATTGCACCATTTATACGTATAAATTAGATTTCATGCATTCGGGCATCTTATACCATGCATGCATTTTTTTTTTTAAATTTAATAATAAGCACCAGATTAATTCATGCGTATCATTGCTCGTAGGAGCCAAGATAGCATTGCAAGGGGGCACGGGAGCTTGATATTCACAAATGGGAAGACTTAGTAGATCGAGGGATCAACACATTGCACAAGGAGCACAACGCAAAAGGGAAAGAAAAGTCAAGAAAAGAAGGATTGATTCCGCAGCATTGGCCACCTATGCCTAAGTCCCGCACCTCACCTATAACTATTCCTCACCCTTCTATCTCCAAAGAAAATTCCCACCTCAAGATGGCTTCCCTGCAATTTCCCACCACAAAAATCCCTAACCAACTCTCTCTCTCTCTCTCTCTCTCTCTCTCACCATCCCATTTTCCCCATCCCCTGCAATTCCCTCAATCGCACGCACCCTCCCCATTTTTATCCAATCTAAACCACCCAGCGGCTGCAGTCAATTCCCACGCTTAATCGCACCTCGTCAATCACACAGCCTACAGGCCCCCCATTTCCCATTCTACAGCCGATTCCTGATCTTACTCCCACCGGCTCACGTCACTCCCCTCCACTCTACGGAGGACACGAATACGGAAATACATTTTATACTTTACTTTGCAACTTACGATCCTCACTTATATTTTCATTCAAAAATAATAATAATAAAATACAAAAATTGAAAAGTAAAATTAATAAATTGAAATGAAAATCTATCCATTAAAAATCAAGAATATCGACTTAAAATTAAAATATATCGATTAAAAATTATTTTCAATCAATTAAAAATTAAATATATGGATGTGTTTTAATTTTTAATTAATATTTAATAATTTTTCACTTAAAATATATTTTTCACTTATAAAAAATAATTTTTTACTTAAAAAATAATTTTTTACTTAAAATATAATTTTATATTTATAAAATATAATTTTCATCCGTGATAAATTAAAATACACTATTCAAATCACCTCTCTGACTTTATACATTACAGAAAAAAAAAAAAAACTTATGTTTGTTAACTTTTTACACCCACCACCTCTCATTTTCTAATGAACACACTAACCGTCGCACATCCCATATTCCATTCACCACCGTCCCAAAACCCCCCTCACGATAATGCACTCCTTATTCCATTTACCACCATTCCACACGACTCCATTCCCTCGTGCAAATCCCAGCCGCCCACTCTCCCTTCCATTTTCCATTTCCATCATCCCCTCTCCTTCCCATTCCATATGACTCTGTCTCTTCCTCCAAGCATCCATGAAAGAAGAGACTATTTGAATGGTTGCATTTGATGCGTGAGATTTTGTTCGTGAGCGTCATTATTTTATATTTTTTTAGTATAGCGTCATTTTGTATTTTTTATGCACTTGTAATCGACCACAAGTGGTTACAATTAAGATGTCCCGTTCCCTTTCGTGATCTCACTTCTTGGCTCCCACTTTCTATTTGTTAGCTTTAGTTGTGTAATTTTTATTTTGTTGTTCATACACATAATTGTAGGCTCTTTTATTTATAAAATGAAATGTTATCTATTTTTATGCTATTTTATTTGAGTAGTTGTATTAAGTATTTTTGTGGTCCAGGAGAGATTACATTGAACCTTGTCGTGCCCCTTGTGAGCTCACTCCAAGGCTATCATTCTATGCTTTCGTTATTTTTCATCTCGTTTGTAGTCATCTAATTGGTTGACCTTTGATCTAAAAGACTGAAAACATCACATAACTCTAAAAACTACAAAAAGGAACAAAACATATGAACTTTTGAGTGACGGACTAAGTGAACAAGTGAGTCATTAAGCCTCCTTGAGATCGACTTGGACTCACCAATTAACCAAATCAATTGTAAGTTTGATATTTAATTAACAGTGATTGCACATGATTCATACTACGATGATCGATTTTTATCGCATATCGTTTTGCATCGATCACTTACCCAATCCACCATTTTCACCCCCCCTCCCCACCATTACAACCTCACCATCCCATCCATTCCAAACTAAGGTTTTACATGTCGATATCGATGTCGTGTCAACAAGTTGAAAAAGGGATATATCGCTGATATTGGTGAATTTTAAGGAAATTTCTCAAAAAGATCCAAAATATCTCAAAATGTCACAAATTTTATGAAAATTAACGTGTTAATAACTAGTACACCATGAAGAAATACTTAAATGATGAAAATCATAAATTTTGAATGAAAATATAATAGAAATACACTAGTCGCAACAAAGTCATATATTAAAAAAAATATACATAACATGACTGTTGGTGCAAGAGCACCATGATCGTTAATTTTGATGATAACAAAATACTTATTATTTAACATTTGTATTGAGTTATAGTTTCAGGATAAATGAAAATGGATACAAGTGTAAAGGAGTTCAAGCTTGCATCCATGGCGAATTAGAGGAGCTTGATAGAAGAGGAGCTTCGCGTAGAATGAGAGCTTGAAGACAAGAAGAAGAATAGGATATAAGTTCTTTTTGTTTTTGTTCTATGTATTTATCTTTTCGTTCTTTGCTTTTTATTAAAGAACAAAGTACCCTACAGTAGTCTTAGGATCACAAACTCAACCATAGGTTACTTAGACAAACTCGTAGAGAACTTAGAAAACCAAAATAGGTTTTAGATAGCCTGATCAAATGTCCAATTTGGACATCAGACATCTGATCTTAGACTTTAAAACATCTAACTGTTTGATCAGACGTCCATCTCTTAGTCCAGACATCTGAGGACCTTGTCAAACATCCAACTAGAAAATTGTTGGCTTATTTAGAGGATTAACCATTAATCTGATTTACATCTACTTTCAGACATCCATAAAGTAACCGAGACGTCTAATAAATAGACGTTAGGCTAAGATCTGACCAAAATCATTATTGTCAAATGATTATAGTTGTTTGAGCCTCGGGAAATCCATTCCTGCAGTGATTTATATTTCCAAACGTCTAGACCTTCTGTCAGACGTCTGATCTGTCGTCTGTGCAACTTATCACTAGAACCTTGTTTTGATCTTATGAAAACAGGAAAGAAACCTTCTTAGGATTAGACGTTTGATTATTTGCCCGGATGTCTTATAATTGAATCTTAGATGTCCATCTTGATCCAACTCATTCTAGATCATCTACCCTTTTAAATCAGACGACCAATCTCTAGATCAGACGATGGCTTAGACATCTGACCTTAGAACCAGACGTTTGATAACCCTGTCAAAATCATTAATGACCCTGATTTTAGCCTATTTTGCCCTATATCTCTTCCCAACGGTTATAAAAGCCTTTCAAGGCCTTTTAAACCCTTCTTAGGGCCACTATTAATAGAGGGGCACTCTTCCTTTGTCATACACACCTAAGAATACTACTTCCACTCATATTGTGTCCAAAAAGAGATTATCAAGTAAAGAAGTGCCGTTGCTCTCCAAGCCCTTGTCCACACTCTTGAGACCATCATCCTTGCTGTGTACCTGCTCTCCCGCCTACGAATACGAGAGCGTCGTAGTGTCATCGCGTGGTTCATGCACCTGTGTTGTTAGCCGATGCACTTCCACTAAAGGAAAGTTTTCTTATACTATAGTAGCTAGATTTACTTATTTACTTTGTGACTCTATATGATATTTGTATTATTATCTTTGGCTGAGTATTTGCCATGTGAATTCTCATCTCCCTCGCGAGACAAAATACTCCTCGTGAAGATGAGAGGTTTTGAGGAACACTACCCTCGTATATAGTAGCGTGGTTGTTTAGAGGTTGAACTACCTCGTGTTAAGTAGCTCGGTTAGTGGATTTGATCGACTAGGTCGATTAAAAAATCCTAAGTCGAGAGGCTTAAGTGGTAATTTTTACCCGAGTTTGGGTTTTCACCTAAAAATTTTTGTGTACTTATGTGACTGCTATTTTTGATATTGTCGCATATTTATTTCTACATTATTTATTTATTACGCAAATCTCACCCCCTTCCGTCAGAACCTACAACGACAATAATTGAAAAATGTTCATAGTAATGCTACTCACTGAAAGAAATGGAATATCAATAGTGTCAAAGTATCAGTAAACCACATTAAACACGGAAGCACCATCCAATGCCACAAATTCAATACCAAGTTGAACTTTAACTTGGCCCGATAGCTCTTCTTCGATTATCTTCCTCTATTCGTAGCACTCTAACATATTCACAATATGACTCCTACGTCATGTAGCTGTATCAAGTATATTGTATTCATTGATGTATCGTTGATAGTCTCTATCATTGCAATACAGAAGTATTCCAAGACGTGGATATCGACTGGGACTGTCAGATGAGCTGCACCTGCTTCTAGTTATGGATCTACCCTTAGTAGACTTATCTTAATGTCCTCTTGAATCTATGGACCCGATAGAACCACTTCGTTTCAATGTAAAATCCGATGATTCACAAGGTTCATGTTGTCTAATCGATGAACTTCGTAGTGGTCAAGGATAAAGTGGTGTAGTAGAGTAGCAAGGTTGATAAGAAAATGATTAAGTACCTTGAGATGTAAAATACTGAGGGAATATCACATATTTTATGGGACCTTGAGTAGGAAGGTTAAATTTTTACAAAGATGTCTGTCGATTGATGAATTCATCGATTCATGTTTTGTGAGTTTTTTTATAATTTAGTTTGTCAATGTGTTGCACGGGCACCGCAAATCATGTTATTTTAGTCATTTTTTATTAAATTTTTACAAAGATGTATGTCAGTGGATAATTTCATTAATTAATATTGTATAGATTTTTTATAATTTTTTTTGAAAGGATAGATTTTTTATAATTTAGTCAGGTTATTTTTTATTGAATTTTTATAAAAATGTTCGTCGGTGGATGAATTCATCGATTAATATTTTATGATTTTTTTATAATTTAATTTATTGGTAAATCATGTGTCCATATGAGTTGCACATGACAAAAGATAAGAAACAAATGAAAAAAATGCATGTCCATATAAGTTAGACAAGCAGACAAGGATATGTGATCAACATTTAGTCACTTCTATGCCTATTCATAGAGTATTAACATTAGTGAATGACTCATTTTCCTTTCCTTGTAGGATGCATCTCTACATTTTTCTAAGAAATTGTTGTATATATTCTCTCTTTTCAAGGGATTGGCACCGATCATTTTTTCCCAGGCAATGAACAAATCACCACTCAAGTACGAATATCAAACGCTCCTCCATCACCTGCATGTGTGTTATCTACGTTGTCTAGTGTTGATCCTCCAAGAAACATAGCAGCAAAAATGATCATCTCCAAAAGAAAGAAAAAGAGAACACTGAGAAAAGTGAAAGTAATCTTCCTAGTGCTTCTCTCCAAGGGCCACCTTTTGTGGATGCAAATCTTTGAAAAATATTGCCGACGCATAACAAGGGAGCATTAATTGCTTCTTATCATCTATGTCTTCAAGAGAATGACGGAACGCTAATTATATTTTAATCAAAAACTATTCAACTGTTCCTAACCCATAGAAAACTATCCGTATTAGGTGTACCATACAATCCCAGACCCACCTGTACGTAACTACGCATGTTATATTGTCGGTAGGGGAAGTGTCAGAGAAAACTACTGCCAATGGCCCTCTCCCCCTTCACAACCGTGAGTGTAACAAAGGGAGAGAAGCACACAACACACGTCTGCACACAACAAACTACCCCCAATGGCCTTCTTCCCTTGGTCACCATAAGGCTGCACCTAGCTAGATGAGATTTAGGCTACGTTTGATGTGGGTTAAGTTGAGAAAGATTTTTATTCGATGAATTTATAATAATTGATATAATGTTGTGATGTTATTAAATATTATTTTAATATTATGATAGGATGTGAGTTAATATATTATATTTAAGTGATTATATTTAATATATATTAAAATTGATAAAATATTATAAATATATTTTAATAAATATATTATATTGGAATATGTATATTTTAATTTTTATTAATTTTGATGTGATGTAAGAGATAGAAATAATTAGTATGAAATAAAAAAAGGTGAGATACTTTAATGAAAACCCAAAACTCATCCCAAAATCCCCGATTAACCTTTATTTCACCTCTAAGTCTCTATCCAACCTTATTTCACCTCTAAACTTCCATCCAAATGCAACCTTAATTAGCATTTACCTTTGGATTAGACAAGATAAGATGCTGAGGTAGTAGTATAAGTGTTAGGTTATAAATAGGGAGATAAATGTGATAAATAAATTAATATGTTGTACGTTATATGTTGATATAATGTACATATAGGAAGAAAGTTATAATTTATTAATTTTATATTTGATATTAGGTTTTTTTTTTCATTATTATTTCGTTAAAAAAATAGAGTAAATAGAGATTATACGTGAACCGTAAAAACATACGTTGTGTATGGTAATTTTAAATTATATTTCTCGTAAATCCATGACACTAATCATCCAACTGCAACATAATTAAACAAATCCCCTCTCCTTGACAAAAATAGCCCATATATTATGTGACGTGCACCATCGAGGCAAGCGGATGAGCCATTTCAACCTTTCATACGGCTAAGACTTTCTTTGTTTTTGTAAAGTTTGACATCGGTGACTAACTCGAGACTGCAGCTTAGTGCCCTCCTGCATCGTTATCCACCAAGAAATGCAGACCTCAAATGAAACTTTTACATAAATAAAGAATCCATGTATAGGTTATGTATATATGAACATGTCCCTTGACTTTCTCCCTCCATAAATCAAGCTACACCTCCTTTATCTCTTACAACCGACGAGTAGCCTTCCATCCAATAACCTTTAACTACGTCTCCAAGTGATATCCCAAAACAAAGGAAGAGGAGGACGAGGAGAAGGCCATCTTCGCCAAGTACCACGAGCTCACCCCGCAGCTCCCCATCCACGAGCAGCGACCCGACACCACCTTGTGGGACCCCGTTCGCCTCATCAGCGACCACTGGCGTGAGGAGTTACTCGTCCATGCAACAATGGCCATCTGCGACCACTTCGGGGCCCGCCCCAGCGAAACACTCCTCGTTTCCTACCCCAAGTGCGGCACCACATGGCTAAAGGGCCTCGTCTACAGCATCGCCAACGGTAGCGACCACCCCCTCCATCTCCACCCGCTCCTCACTCAAAACCCCCATCGATGGATAGAGTTTCTCAAGAGGATGTACATGAATGAGAAGTTCCCTTCCCCTCGCTTCTTCCAAACCCATGTCTTCTACTCAGACCTCCCAGTCTCTGCGAGGGAGCACTGCAAGATTGTGTACATCTGCCGTGACCCTAAGGACAACTACACAGCCATATGGCACTGGATGCAAGCCATCTTCCAAAGAGAAGGTAGTCCTCTAACCACATGGGAGGTGGAAGCCTACTGCCAAGGGACGGTGGTGTGTGGGTCCATATGGGACCACATGATCAAGTACTGGAAGGCACACATTGAAGATCCCGGGAGGGTGATGTTCTTGAAGTTCGAGGACTTAAAAGAGGGATGTGAAAGGGGTGGTGAAGAGTTTGGGAGAGTTCCTAGAATTCCCATTCACGGAGGAGGAGGAAAGGGAGGGCGTAGTGGATGGGATTGTAAAACTATGCAGCTTGGAGAACCTCAGGAAGCTAGAGGTGAATAAGAGAGGAGTCACTAGTGAAATGAGGGATGGGTTCGTGATAGAGAATAGTACATTCTTCAGGAAGGGTGAGGTGGGAGATTGGGTCAACCTCCTGACGTCGGAGATGGGGGAGATGATTGATAAGGTCACCGAACAGATGCCCATCGGCAGCGGTCTCTCATTCCATATGTGACTGACCGTAGGTTGTGAGTGTTGTGTGCGTTTCTTCTTGGATGGAAATTAGATGTCCTCTTTTGGAATGTTTGCCGTTGTTTTTTTTTTCACTCCTTTTTTTGTTTGTTTGTTTTGTTTCTGTTTTTTTTTTTATGAGTGTGAAGAGAATGCCTTCTAGTTGGGTACTTGCAGTGGGAAATGGTGGAATAAGGTAAGACTCCCTCATTGGTCTCCCTTTCCCTTTCCCCTTTTAGTGTGAACCCTACACCTCCTTGTTGTCAGGTAGGGCCTCGGCCAGCTATCATGCCGACTAGGCCCCACCTGCTCTTGTCCACCAATCTCACCTCCCTACCTCTGTCCCCTTTGGTCAAGGAGATCATTGCATCGATTGGCCCTCTGCTGGTGACTCCCTCCTTCTGGGGTGGTCAATGGCAGCTTATCCTACTCGATGTGGGTTGTTTTTGTGTGGACGGCTTCCTCACCATCGTTGGGGTGTCATCTTTGATCATCAACCCCGAATGGTTGTTATCACCTTTGATCTAGGTGATCTCCGCCCGACATTGTTGGCGTAGCCTAATTAGAGCATCACCAACTATGGGGTGTCTCCGGATGTCAGCTCTGTGTCATTGTTATTCGGGGCAACTAATGTCTCGTAGTTTGCAAATTGTTGGTGCTCCATGAATGCACAGCAATCATACGACCTAATCTACTTGAATTAAGTTAGATTCTAGCATAACTTACGAACAATGCTTGCATAAGCATCATAATTTGCATAGTAGTTCGTTTGGTAGCCTTATAAATAACACTGTCATTTTATGCTCTAAAAGAGAGATGATATTGATTGCAGATGATTCGGGGCTGCAAATGATATATCAGACCATACGGGTCTGATCAGGATGACGACAGGAGTCCAATGCTTTCAGAATCGTTTTGATCAAACATCTGTAGTATCACATACAACTCATAGAAGATCAGAAGCCAAGCAACAAAAGCGCAGAAATTCGGACCTTAAATGCCAAATCAAACTACACTGATGGATCCGAATCAACGATCATAGTCCAACGACGCAAGAATCATCTTGATCGAAGGCCTACAGCACCGTCTACAAAGCAAGGAAGATGGACGGCCACGATGGTGCCACGTGGCACCATCACAGCCACCCCTCGTCGCGACCCCAACCTCTGAAGGCACCTCCTCACACATTGTGGGCCGTTGGATCATCATCCAATGGCCAAGAAGCACCCATGTCACGCCATCAACTAAAAGATGATCTCAGTCGTCAAAATCTCCATCCAACAGCTGAGAAGCGAACCTGCCTAATTCATAACCACGACCATCTGTGCTTATAGCACATTGGTTAGCGTACTCCAACCGCAGCGAGAGGCACGAGACCTAGCGGCGTGGAGTGCAAAATCAGTCAAGGCGGTGCGCTTGGACTCAATTGGACCATCAAATGAAGGATGAAGGGCGCGGATGTGACCGTGTGGCGCACGAAGGCACGTTGGATGCGGCGGTGCGATGGACGCAAGCTTGAACACCCAACTCAATGCCCCGATTCACGCGCAACAAAGAGGCGACAGCGCATGCGATTTAAGCTGACTGATCATCAGATCGGATGGCTGAAATCAAGTGCACGCGAATTCAAATCAAGCGTGCATGCGAAGAAGCGAGCGAGCTGGGAGGATCAGATCTGGCAGCTCAGAGGCTGCCACATGGCAGCATCCGGAGCAATTCGCGCGTGGAAGGTTATTTTGAGGCACGATCAGAGCCATTGATCTCCTGATCAACAGTTCTTATCAAACCTGAGTTGTTGCACGATTTTGGGGGCTAGAATGTCAGCCTTGTCCCTCAATAAAGGTATAGAAAGAGCCCCAGGGCCCCTAGTTGAGAGGTAACCTCCACCAGATACATCTCCAGCCTCTCTCTACCTCTTCTCTCGTGCATTCCTCCTGACGCTCTGAAATGAAGTGCTGCCGCACTTCACACAAGCATCCCACAAGTGACGTCCTGCATCTGCTATCTCTCTCTTTCTCTATCTCTCCCTCTGCTCCTTAGCATAATTATTTTGAAAATTGTTCCTAAATAGCAATAAAATTCTGATTCTTTGGATATCTGATGTCCATACATACATATATAAATATTTGCTTAGAACGAATTTTCAGAAAAGTTTTCGCATAAAATCGTGTTTTACCTCCCTGCGAATGACTCGATACTCACCAAAACTCTATAAATGTTATTTGTTTCATCACGATTTGCATTGCAATGATAGAGCCAATCTTTAATTTGCGTTCCGCGGTTGAACACGTTGGTGTCGTTGCCGGAGAGGCAACAGAAATTTTTAAAAGTTTTTCCTGTAAAGTTTTTATTTGAGATTCTAACTTGCTATTTTTAGTTGCGCAGGAATCACAAAATAGCAAAAAGACATGCGCAATAATGGAAAAAAAATGGGCTCTTAATCTCAAGTAAGTACTCATAGCTTATATTGGTTTAGATTTTGGAAAAAAAAATCCAAAAGAATTAAGTGTTTTGCTTGAACCTTAGGATTAGTTAACATTTGCTTGCTTTCAAAAAGAAAAAGAAAAATCTCTCTTGTTAGTGATTTTCAGGCTGAAACAAACTCTCATATTAAAAATTCAATCCTGAAAATATGCATGTACAAAAATTCTAAAAGTTTTACTGGACATGGGTTTTGAAGTCAGGAACAATATATCCAAATTTTGTAAAATCTGAATTATAGAAAAATTTTAAAAATTTGTACACTGAACTATTATCAAATCGATTATTGTCCCTGATTTTTCGGAGTTCAAAATATCATAAGAATTTTTATACAACTCCGATTAACTTAAAATTTGTGGCGTTGAATTCTTGTGAAAATCAAGAATTTAGGAAAATTTTGAAAAAAATATTTTCTGCATCTTTGATTGAACGGATTGTTCAATCACTAACTGGGGGCCAAAATAAATTGCAAAACCCCCAACACAGTTTAAATCTGGAAAAAATAGAAAAGGTGCATTTAAAATTCTTGGAAAAATATTTTTCTGAGTGCCTACTTGGTGGTGCAATAACGTCAATTGATTGCATTGTTTGAGTCGTACCACCTCCTTGAATTTGGACTTAAAGGGATCATCTTAGCATTATCTGCTTCTAGGGTTTCAAACCATAAGGTAGAGCACACTTGCATTGCGTACTTCTAAAAGAAATCTATCTCATAAATTAGGACTTGCAAAGAAACTCTTGTGTGCTCATCAAAATCTTGCTCAAATTCATCTCAATACGAAACCCTAAAACACAATTATATAAGCAATTGAATCTTAAAATTCACTTCATCATAAGAAATAGCTTGTGAACCCCTTGCATGCACACTTCACGCTTTGAAAATCAATTTTAAGGGAAACACCTCCCTAATGCCCATCATATTCCAAAAGCACATCAAGCCTAAGCCTAAAACTGAGTAGACGTGCCCTAGGTAGGGCTAATCTTCTTGGGGACTTGAAATTAAATTGGGCTAAGGTTAAGACCTTGTCTACTTAGACCCACTAGTGACAAGAAAGGTCGATGCGGTAACCGTGTTAACCCTTAATGGTGTCTCGCCGTGCGGGATGTCCACGGGGGTCCCACCCTTCTAGGCAGCCAAGTAATTCAAGGGTTGACCTAACCTAGTCGTGTTTTGGGGAGCCAAGATCAGGTCTATTTAAGGTTTACACTCTAAGGACTAACTTGATTGCGTGTACTGTGAGGGTGGGTGTTGTCTCATTTGTCTTCTCCCTCTAATCTACAGACATTCTTCTGGTGCATGCAAGGTAGAAAATCTCTACATCCTGATTTGCTACCACCTTTAGAAAGAAATCCTAGGAGAAGACCTAATTGTCCAAGAGTTGAATCTAAACCCTCTTCAATGGCTAGTCACCATGAGGAAGATGAGATCGAAGAGGAGGAACAAAATCTGGATCCAATGACTCTCTTATAAAGGAAGATTACTAAGCAAGGCCAGCATCATGACAGACAAATGGAGGTCATAGTGCAGGCCATTATTTGACTCCAAAATGGGAGAGCAGACCGGCCTCTCCATGACTTTTATAATCCTCTTAATGCCCAATCTGAACCTTTTATCTAGGTGCCTCAGGATGGGGAAGATATTGAACTCAACCGCAAATCATCAATCTGATTGCCCACTTCCATGGCCACAATTCTGATGACTCCTTCCACCACCTTGAAGAACTTTTACACATAGGAAGGACCTTTGGCCCTAGGAACATGAATGAAGGTACCTTAATGATGAAAATGGTTCCATTCTCCTTAAAAGATAGAGTTGCTCATTGGTTGAGGACTATTGGTAGATCAATCCTAACTTGTGAAGATTTGAGAAGCACATTTCTTAAAAAATTCTTTTCCGTAAGAAAAATCAATGCCCTTAGATGTGCCATTACAACCTTTAAGCAGAACCTTGGGGAACAATTGCATGAGGCTTAGGAGAGATTTAATGATTTAGCTAGGAAATGCCCTCATCATGGGATTCCGAAGTGGCAGTTAGCTCATATTTTCTATTATGGGTTAAGCGACAATTTGAACAATTTTGTTAATGCAACATGTGGGGGCAATTTCCTAAGTAGACCCTTTCAATTATTTTAGAATATAGGCAAAAATTCCCTCAACAATGCCTTAATGTCCACCTTTAACAGATTAAATCAACCAAGGAGAGAAGTTTATGAAGTTAAGATAATTCAAACTCGGTTGATTTAGAGCTAATTGCACAATGATTGGACAAGGTGGAACTCATGGGAAAGAACGTAGAGAGTTTGGACAAGAAACCTTCTAAAGGGCGAGAGTTCCTTAGGTGCACATTCCAAAGTAAATCCTATGCCTACCCAAGGAGTTTCTATGTTAACCCGCACCCAACATCCCAACCCTCTAGGTTAGAAAATGGTGCACAATTTTAATGACCTGACCATGGCTACACCCATGAGCCAACTTTACTTGGACCCATCTCTTTCTGGGTACCAAGTGTTGATGCAAGGGCACCACAATCGTTTATTTTGATGATAACAAAACACTTATTATCTTACATTTACTTTTGAGTCCTAGATTTTAGGTCGATTGCAAATGTTACAAGTGTAAAGATGGAGTTCGAGCTCGCATCCATGACATATTGAAGGAGTTTGATGGAGAAGAAGGAGCTTCGTGTGGAGTGAAAGCTTGAAGAAGGAAGGAGATGAAGAATATGATAGATTTCCTTTCTTGTTCGTTATACTTTATTTTTGTTTCTTTTGTTGCTCTTTATTTCTGTCTTAGAATATTTGTTAAAGAACCTCAAAGTTACCTGACATTTGTCCTAGGAACACTTGCACAACCCTAGGATACTTAGACTTTCCATAGAAGACTTAGAAAACCTAAATAGACTTTAGACAGCCTTTTCAAACGTCTAACACAAAAATTAGACATCTGATAGTGAACCTTAAGACGTCTGAATGCTGGATCAGATGTCCAATCACTTAGGTTGTACTTAGTAGGTTCTATCTATTGAAATCAAACGACCGACCCTTAGTCCAGATGTCGTAGAAGATATCTAACGACTTTGCCAGGCATCCAATTAGTGGAACGTTGGCTTACAGAATCTAATTGTTGAGAAATGACCTTTAGGCTTCTATCAGATGTTCGTAGAGGACCTTAGACGTCTGATAAGTAGACGTTAGCCCTCGATTAAGCCAAAGTCACTTCCCCTAAGTAATATAGCTGTTATGTGCCTTGGGAAATCCATTCTTACAGTTAATTAGGTTTCCAGACGTCCGATATGTCGTCTGACTGAATTACACTAGAACCTTGTTTAAGTCTGACTCAAGTCAGTAAGAAAACACGTCTAGGATTAGACATCTAATTTAGTTTCCAGACGTCTTAAGAGTAACTTCCAGATGTCCAATCTTTTTCCTAGATGTCTGATGACCCTGTTAAAATCATTAATGATTCTGATTGCGGCTTGATTTACCGTGAGATAATCCCCAACAGCTACCTAGGACTTCTAAAGCCTTCCAAAGCCCTCCTAGGCCATCTAAATAGGAGAGGCCCCTTCCTTTGTTACACCAAGGAACACCAAGCAACACCATTTCAACATCAATTTGTGTCAATTTGATCATTAGAAGAGATCTAGCTCTCACAAGCTTCGATTCTACATCTTGAGAGCTTTTCTCTTACGCGCACCCGCTCTCCCACCGTTGTTACGAGAGCACTATCATGCCATTGCATGGTTCACGCACCCACGTCGTCAAGCCAATGCACTTCCACCAAAGGGAAGTTTCCTAACTCCTATAGTAGCTAGGTTTTAATCATTATGGCTGTATAGGATTGTTGTTGTTTTTACTATCTTTGGTTGGGTATTCGCCTTGTGAATTCTCGTCTCCATCGAGAGACTAAATACTCCTTGTTAAGAGGAGGATTCTGAAGCACACTACCCTCGTATAAAGTAGTATTGTTGTATTGAGGTTCAATCACCCTCGTTTAAGTGACTGGGTTAGTGAATTTGATCGACTTGGTCGATCGGAAAATCCTAACTCGAGAGGGTTAGGTGGTGGTTTTCACTCGGTTTGGGTTTTCACCTAAACATGCTTTGTGTAATTGTGTGATTGTCTTCTTTGTGAGATTGGTTTATTTTATTTTCGCACTTTATCTATATTCCGCAAATCTCACCTCCTCCCATAGGAATCAAAACCAAGGAGGGACCTTGATAACCTCAAATTTTGAATTAGGCATCTCGATGCCTAATTATCCTAAGGATGTGAATGCACTCCAGGGATACACTAGAAATGATCCCTATTCGAATACTTACAACTCTGAATGGTGCAACCATCCTAACTTTGCTTAGTCAAGTCAAAAACCCACCCAGGGTCCTAACTTGACTAAGCTTAACACATGTGGGCAACCTAGTAGGTACACACAACCACGCACATATCAGCCACAACCTACTCAGGAAAACCAGCCCTCTGATCTCAGTCTAGTCCTCATGGAAATGCGAGAAATGAATCTAAGACATAAGGAAGAAATGAATCAATTGAGGACAGAATTGACGGGACAACTAGACCAACTAGTTGATGCTAGATAACATGGGATGCTGCCATCCCAACCCGTCCCCAACCTAAGGAACTTCAATAGGGTTAACCAACACAACACACAGGCACATATAGTTCAACCTGCTCCCCAGCACCCACCTGGCTTTATTAACCCTAACCAGGCTCCAACTATTTTGCAGAACCCACCTTAACCTTCTAACAATAATGCCTTTGCTGGTGCTATAACCTTGAGAAGTAGGAGACAGATCCAAGATCCTACCCCACCAAATCTAAATCTAGACAAGATCTTGAGGAGCCCGAATCTGATCTAGGAGATCAGGAAGACAAGGATTAGGAAGCGAACACTCATGATTTCTCTCAAGCACCCTTTCCTAAAGCCTTAAACAAACCTAGGAAAAAGAAAACTAATCCATCTGAGGAGTGGCTTGATATTTTTAAACAAGTCCAAGTGAACATACCACTCCTTGAGGCAATTGAGAATATCCTAGCCTATGCGAAATTTTTGAAGGAAATGTGCACACCTAAATGCCATGCCAAATCATCTAAAAGGGTAGTGTTATCTAAACAGGCTAGTGCAGTTATCCTTAGAATCCTACCCCAAAAACAAAAAGATCTAGGAGCCCCTCTAATATTGTGTGTTATTAGAGATACTACTTTTGATAGGGCTCTGTTAGATTTAGGTGTCTCCATAAATTTGATCCCCACGATGTTATATGAAAAATTTAACTTTTGAGAGCTAAAACCCACTGAGGTCACATTACAGCTAGCTGATCGATCTGTGACCACACCACTGGAGATTATTGAGGATATAATCGTCAAGGTTCGTGATTTTTATTTTCCTGTGGATTTCTTGGTCCTTGACATGGAAATATCGGAGAATTTGAAGAACACCCTGATAATTCTGGGAAGACCATTTTTAGCTACTGCTAAGGCTAATATTGATTGTGAAACTGGCAGTATGGAAATCAAATTCGGGGACAAGAAGATGAAGATTAACATCTTTAAGACCATTAAACAATTTGAGGATTGTGGAATGATAGAATATTCTGTGGATCATACTTTGGAATATTGTATGGAGTTAGGAGTATCCCACTCCGATACTATAGGCCTTGACCCCCAAACCAATCAAGAGGTCAGTCACCCAATTACTGACTTGATGCCAAGACCTCTTGAGGTTAACTATGATCCACCTCTGGACCCTTCATCCCAAGGATCCAAACCTGAGCTAAAACCTCTTCCTGATTATCTAAAATATGTTTTTTTGGGATCTGCTCAGACTTACTCAGTGATCATTAGCTCTTATCTAACCGAAACTCAGGAAAATCAATTAATCCAAGTTTTGGGAAGAAACAATAGAGCAATTGGTTGGACATTAGATGATCTGAAGGGAATCAGTCATACTTACTGCACCCACAAAATCTATATTGAAGACGGACCTAGACCCTCCCGGGAAATGCAGAGACGATTGAATCCTAACATGTGGGAGGTAGTGAAAAAGGAAATAATTAAGTGGTTAGATGCAGGAATAATTTACCCAATCTTTGACAGCCCATGGATCAGACCTATACAAGTGGTTCCTAAGAAAGCCGGGCTGATCATGATTACTGATGACAATGGGGAATTGATTCCAACCCGCATAGCTTCTCTTGCAGAGTTTGTATCGACTACAAGAAGTTGAATAATGCAACTAAGAAAGACCACTTTTCACTCCATTGATTAAATCTTGGAAAGACTAACCAACCAAAAATTCTTCTGTTTCTTAAATGGCCATTCCGGCTACAATCAAGTAGCTATCCACCTCGATGATCAAGAGAAAACCACCTTCACATGTCCCTACGGAGCATTTTCCTTTGGTAGGATGCCTTTTGGATTATGTAATGCACCAGCGACTTTTCAAATGTGCATGCTTGCAATCTTTTCAGACATGGTAGGTGATTTCATGGAAATCTTTATGGATGATTTTTCTATGTTTGGGGATGATGTAAACATGTTTACACTACTTACTATGTCTATTTATGCATGTTCTTAAGCATAGGATTGCATTGCATGCTATAAATATTGCATAACATGCATCATCTTGCATTTAGAGTAGTTTGAATAAAATAGAGGTTAATTATCTCCTTTTATGTTCATGGATAGGGAAAAATTTTTATCGGGGCCTCGGAACGAAGATCCAACTATACAGATGTGATCAGGGCGACAATTGGAGTTCAACGACTCCAAGATCGCCCTGATCAGGCATCTGTAGCATCAGATAGAGATCGGGGAACCCTAGAAGATCAAGGGCCAACATGGTGTGAATCCACACTTCAAACGACAAATCCGACTGCATGAATGGATTCGGATCAACGATTGCAGCCGAACAAAGCGAAAATCGACTCAATCCAACAACCGTGGCACCATCTACATCTCAGCCGTCCAACCGGCCCTCGAGACCACCGCTGCCTCTCCAAAGGAAATCCAATGCACGATTTGAGCCGTTAGATCTTCATCCAACGGCTGTGGATGCGCGCGCCTGATTTCATCCGCACGACCATCTTGCCGACGCAGCACAGCGGGCGAGCGCCTTATCGCGAGGCACTAGCGCGCGTTCGAAACGTGAGAAGCGGGCGAGCAGTGCGGGCGAGCGGGTGTGATTGACCGCTCGATCGCGATCGAACGGTCGCGCGCACCCAATCCACCCCACGCACTATTGCACGCCCGCGCGTGACGCAGGATTGTACGCGGGCGGGCATGCACTGAGGAGCGGGCGAAGGTGCGACTTTTTTGAGATCGGACAGTTGATATCGGCTGGACGTGCGCGTGCGTTGTGCGTGCGACAAGCGAAGAGGCGCACGCGCGTCGGCCACTACGCCCATGTTCGAACCTTTAGCGACGGTTTTATCCGTCACTAAAGGTCCTAAATTAATGTTTTTAAAATTGGAATGACCAAAATGCCCCCACTTCTTGCAACTATAAAAGGAGATCCCCTCCACACGAAATTCTCATCCCTTCCTTCTCTTCTCTCCCTCTCCAAAGCTCAAGAGAAGCTTGTCCCAAACCCGGTATGCTTCTCGCGAGATAAAGTCAATTTTTTGTCCCCTTTCGGAAGCAGATCCCGCGATGACAATGCCGTGCTAGCCCATTCCCGTTCTTCCTGCTTCGCCCTCCTTCATCCTGGTTCATCCTCCTTCGTCAAGGTGTCGTTCCGTCCGACTCATCCTCCAAGCGACCGTCGGCGACCGTTGAGGAGGATACCTCCCCATTCTTTTTACTACTTTCTAGAATAGATTTACTGCTTTCTAATGTAATCATTTTTCTGCTTCTAGTCGTAATGTTTAGTGTAATGAGCAATCCTTTCGATAATGAATTCCATGTGCATTCTATATCTCTTTTGATTTTTGTTTGTATTATTCTCTCTCCCTTATTCTCTCTCTCTCTCTTCTATTTATTATAAATAGTTAGATAGTTCTAATCAATTGAATTACTTTGTGACAAATAAATCAAACGTGAATTTTTTAAATCAAACATCTGCCTCCCTGTGTTCGACCTGGGATTTCCATTTCAGTATAAATTTTATTTGTTGAACACGAGTTCTTCGCTTTCATACTACGACGATAGGTTTTCAAAACCAAACACGTTAGCGTAGCAACTCGTAGTGTTCAACAAGGGACTCTTTTGATTCTTATCTAATCAATCTAGAGAAGACTTTCCAAAAATGCATAGAGGTGAATCTTGTTCTATCTTGGGAAAAGAGCTACTTATGGCTAAGGAGGGCATAGTCCTTGGCCATGTTGTGTTTGAAAGAGGAATTGAAGTAGATAAAGCCAAGGTGGACACTATCATTAAACTCCCGCCACCTTCGACGATCAAACAAGTAAGATCATTCCTTGGACATGTGGGATTTTACCGTCAATTCATTAAGGATTTTTCTAAGGTGACAAGGCCTTTAAGCAACTTACTGGTAAAAGATCAATCCTTTGATTCTGATTCAAGTTGCGTAAGGGCTTTCAATCTACTGAAGGAGTACACAATCACCCATCCTACAACCTCCGAATTGGGATCATCCATTTGAAATCATGACTGACGCCTCTGATTTTGCTATTGGGGCGGTCTTAAGACAAAAAGTGGACAAGAAACCTTCTGTGATTTACTATACTAGGTGATGAAAACCTCATCATGAGCCCTAAACTAGCACCATTTAACCCTTATTTGCAAGAAAAAGCTCCTACATAACCTTAGAAAGGCTAGGCTTAGAGAGATTCTGAGTTTGCAAAGAAAACAGAAACTGAGGGGTAAAAATGTAATTTCACCAATCCAATCTGAAAACAGGATAACTCAGGATCCAAACATAGGTCAAAATAACCTAATAAGAAGGAAAGTGGGATGATCTGATCCAATAAGGGCTACAGCAATTCCAAGGAACTAAATGATAATCTGTAACCCTAAAACAAATCCACTTCAATTCACGAGGTTCGAGGTAAAGTAAAAATAGAATAAACCCTCTAAAATTCATAGAAAAATAATCTCTAGGGTTTAGAACCTTCAATCTGGCCTTAGGAACCCATTTTGACCTACATTGAGAACCATGTCCAATTAACAACTTAATTTGGGTTTTTACGTAAATTGACCAGTCAAACAAGGTTTAATCTAGAAATAAAATTCACCATCAGAATCCTTAGATCCTAATTAATCATGTATAAAAACTTGAGCCTAAGAAGAAACCTTCTTGACCAATTTTACACTTTGGTCCTCATATATTTACTTTTTGGCCCTCAACTTTTGAACCCTCACATTTTGGCCCCTAACTCTCCTTCGTTCTTTGCGTTCAGGTCCCTCCTGCAAAACCTGACCAGCACCATGCTCCGGCGACCTTGCGCGGAGCATGGCGTCGCGTAGGGTGAGGGAGGGAGCCTGCCAGGTCAAATGGGGGTGCCCTGCGTCGTCAGCCACCGCAGGAGCACCCCCCTGAGTGCTGCGACCACCCATACCGGCCGTGCGAACTCACGGACGGTATGGGTTTCCTTCCTCCGGCGAGGGAGACAAGTCGTCTCCCTCCGCCCTCCTCTCTGGTTCTGCCCCTATAAATACCCTCGTCGCTCCGCCGTTCTTCCCAGCTCGGATTTGACGGAGAAAACCCCCACAACTTTCCTCTCTTCCCACTCCGGCAGAAGCCCTCCAGCTCCGGCGGTTCCTCCTTCTCCTCTTCGCTCTGCCGCAATACCAGCAGCAGAGACTTCTTCCTGATTCTCCTCCACGTCGCGCAATACCGGCGCGCGCTGCCTCTGCCCCGTCCTCGCCGTCGCCCCTTCCTCTGGGCAGTTTCTTCTCCGACGACAGTCGATACGGCTGTCGCCTGCTCCAGCCCCCCCTCGTCCTGCTAAGTAGGTATAACTTCTCCTCTTCCTTCCCTCTTTCTTTTCCTCACTGTAAATCTTTACTGTCGCCCTCGACCTCGCCCAAACACTCTCACCTTCCCCATCTCCGGCCAAACTCCGGCGACTCACTCCCGTCATTCCACCATCCCACATGGCTCGCCGACCCTCACAGAACCTCCGCCTCCTCACCCTGATCAACCTCCGCCCTTCCACTTCCCACCAATCGCCCTCTGCAGACCCACCGACCAAACCCATTTTGCCACCAGCAGTTTGACCTAGGGCGGCCCTTAGGCTCCGCCCCGCCACC
Source organism: Thalassia testudinum (assembly GCA_037157565.1). Classification (NCBI taxonomy): domain Eukaryota; kingdom Viridiplantae; phylum Streptophyta; class Magnoliopsida; order Alismatales; family Hydrocharitaceae; genus Thalassia; species Thalassia testudinum. The sequence goes on along the minus strand of JAZHRO010000055.1, from coordinate 27,724,118 downwards.
TGTAGACCCCCCGATCACCTTCGCCGTGCTACGGCGAAGGTCCTCCGCGTATCTGATTAGGCCGAGAGGCCGTTTCCCTATGAGTAGGTACTTCGCTCGCCGCCGCCATTGCCGAGTGAAGCAGCTTCCTCAACCTGCTCCTCCAGGTGCGCCACGCCCAGGTCAGGCTCCCAGGCTGCGCGGGGCATCTCCGCAAAGAAGTCCCACGCTGCAGTTGGGGCGAAGCCCTCGCGTGAAGCCTTGACTGCCCGCTGCTTCCTCCGCGCAGGCGCCCAAATTGGGGTGGGACATTTAGTCCCACCTCGGAAACTCGCAAAGGCGCGCGGACGCTTAAAGGCAAAAAGTGCCTTAAGCTCTTCGCCTCAGTTCACGGGGTGAGGTCCCCTTCACCCGCCCGATTACCCGACCTCGTCCGCGCTCACGCCCCGCGGACCTGGCCCCGACCCGATTAGCCCGACCTGCACTCCTCGCCCACCACCACACGCCGGTGGGCCTGGACCCGGGCGCGACCCGCGTACCTGATTAACCGGTTGCTCTAGGAGAGCTTGCCTAAGAGCAAATTCAGAGAGAGAGGCGCGGGGGGAGGGTAGAGTAGGTTTTGCCCTCTGACGGAAACCTTGAAGTGTGTAGGCACAGGTGAAGAAGAAGAAGAAGAAGGACTGCGGAAGAAAAACAAGAAGAAGAAGAAGAGAACACAAAGAAGAAGAAGACGGAAGCTAAGGGAGACACTGTAGCAGCAGCAGTTTAAGTCGTCTGATTGCAAAATCTGACGACGTCTTGAAGGCAAGGAAGAAGAAGAAAAGAAGAAGCAGGACCGCGGCAAAGAAGAGGAAAGACAAGAAAGAAGAAAAAAGAAGAAGAAGAAGATCTGAAGAAAAAGAAAGAAAGAAAGCAAGGAAGAATAGAAGACAGAAGAAGAAGAGCACGAGAGGAAGATCTGAAGAACAGAAGAAGAAGAAGAGCACGAGAGGAAGAGAAGAGAAGACAAAGAGGAAGAAAGAAGAGAAAAAGGAGAAGCCAAATTTTCATCTCTCTCTCTCTCTCTCTCTCTGTATTTTTGTAATAAGAAATACTGTACTTCTAGAATACAACTTGCTCCCTGAGTTCGACCTCGGGAACTCTTTTATTTTCCGAGTAAAAGAATATATCTGTAATGATGGCAATGACTAGCTGTACTACAACGCTATAACAAAACCTAGTTAACGCCAGTGGCCATCACTAGGAAAACTCTTGATGAGGCTCAAAGGAATTACACCACTACAGAAAAAGAGTTGCTAGCCATAGTTTTGCTCTGGAGAAGTTTAGACCTTACCTACTGGGATCTCATGTCACAATTTTCACAGATCACACTACATTAAGGCACCTGATGTCTAAAAATGATGCAAAACGCAGATTAATCAGATGGATCATTCTGCTACAAGAATTTGATTTAGAAATCAAAGACAGATCTTATGCCCAAAATGTAGTAACAGATCATCTTTCCAGAATCCTTGTAGACTCTACAACTCCTCAACTTTATGATTCATTCCCTGATGAAACTCTCTTGATTGTTTGTAAACTACCTTGGTTTGCAGACATTGTCAACTATTTGACCATTGAAAGACTACCCACGGATTGGCCTAAGCATAAGCAGGATAAGTTGATTTCCAATGCCAAATACTACGTTTGGGAAGATCTGAAGCTATTCAATCAGGTTATCCGCCGTTGTGTTCTAGATGAGGAGATCACAAGTGTACTAGAATTCTGCCATACTTTTGCTTGTGGAGGTCACTTCTCAGGAAAAAAGACGACAGCCAAGGTACTGCAAAGTGGATTGTATTGGCCATCTTTATTCCGCCACTCATACAACTTCTATAGGACAAGTATTAATTGCCAAACTCTAGGAAACATGACTAAGAAAGATATGATGCCCCTAAATCCAATCCTTGAAGTCGACATCTTTGATGTTTGGGGCATTGATTTTATTGGACCTTTTACTTCATTTGGGTAGCTATACATTCTGGTTACAGTCGACTATGCATCCAAATGGATTGATGCCATCCCAACCTGAACTAATGACCATAAAGTGGTCATGGACTTTGTAAAGGAAAACATCTTTAACCGGTTCGGTGTACCCAAAGCTCTAATTAGTGATGGCGGGTCCCATTTCACTTACAAGCAATTCAAGACCTTACTGACCAAGTATGGAGTCACTCACAAAATCTCTACTCCATACCATCCACAGACCAACGAACAAGTTGAAATTTCCAATCGAAAAATTAAGAAAATCCTTCACAAGACGATACGCCCAAATCGGAAGGATTAGTCTACTAAATTGGATGACGCTCTCTGGGTCTACCGAACTGCATATAAAACTCCGATTGGGATGTCTCCATTTCATTTGGTCTACGAAAAATCTTTCCATCTGCCTGTTGAACTTGAACATAAAGCTTACTGGGCAATCAAAACCTTTAACCTAAATCTTGATCAATCTGGATGACAAAGAAAACTCCAATTGACTGAATTGGATGAAATCCAAAATGAAGCTTATGATAGCGTGAGAATCTATAAGAATAGGACAAAAGCTTTTCATGATAAGTATATCTCTTGGAAAAGCTTTGCCCCTAATCAAAAGATTTGGTTATTTGATGCATGCTTGAAGCTCTTTCCGGGAAAATTAAGATCAAAATGGACAGGTCCTTTCATTGTAAGAAAAGTCTACCCTCATGGAGCTGTTCTCATCCTGAATCCCAAGATTGGCCATGAGACAAAGGTAAATGGTCAAAGGTTGAAGCCTTACATCACTCAGAACTGTGATCCCATTCCTAATAGTCACATCAACCTTCTGGAGTCATTTTAGAGTTGTACTAAGTCTGGCAAATGACGTTAAACTTAGCGCTGGGCGGGAGGCAACCCAGTATTTTTACAGGTAGTTTTGCATTTTCTCTATCCAAGCTAACCTGGATTAACAAGCTCAACCAGGTGATATCCCTTCCTCTTGCTTGTCACATTTTGATTTTCCTGCATACATTTTCAATGAGGACATTGTAATAAATAGTCATGGGAGGTGGACATTACATATCTTATATGTCAAAAAAAATTCAAAAACAAAATTTGCATTCATGCATAAAGAATTTTTATCAAGAAGGTTTTATTAGGGATTTATTCTTAAGTTGATTCCTGAGTTAGAATCCAGTACAATTTCACACTTACACATAGAATTTGCAATGGATCCTCTGTGAAGACCGATAAACATCTTTAGCTTGTCAAGAAGAAGCACTGCTTTTTCTCCTAAGCCCTTGAAAAGTAATTAGGGAATCAGGCAAACCATCTTCTAGTAGATCCACCAAGCAAGTGTGAGGTTAGAGTAAAAAGTCTACTGATGCTCTAAGGCTAGTGAAAGGAAGCTTAGTTTCTGTGTAATTGGATAATGATACTCGGAGTTAGGCATAGTTTTCGCTCTTGGTTCCTATGTAAAAATTCTTCGTACAAACTTTTGAAGAGCCACCAAATAAGGCAAATACGCAGAGAGAGGATTCTAATAAAACTAGGACTAAGGTAGATGGTTACGACCATCTTTCACAGAATCCGCGGCTAAAGGAGGGTATTAATATCAAGGTCAGAAATACATTGTCCCATTCATTCCCTTCCCAGTGCCGAGAGTAGGCACTTCCACCAAATAAGTCACCCAATATCCTCTTGAACACCCTCAATCCTGAATAATGCTTCGTAAATAAAAATGTGCATGAGTACTAAATATCGTTGAGCTAATTATATGAAAAAAAAAGAAAAAAATAGAGAAAAAGAGAAAATTTGTGTGTTAATTGTGTTGTGTTTACTTCATGACAAGCACATCGAGGCAGCAATACTCATTTCCTTTACAAGACACTAAATACAGCCTTGACCTACTTTTCTGTATTTCTGACTGCCTGAATATGGGCTGAGGAATTCTAACTTAGTCATAGGGTTATCAAAACTTAATCAATATGTTAATACCATGAGAGGCCACCAAATATACTGACAAATCTGGTGAGATTGTGAGCTCAAAAAGAGAAAAAAAAAAGAGAAAGGAAAAGAAAAGAAAAAGAAAAAAAGAAAGAAAAAAAAAGAAAGAGAGAGAATAGGTACAAAGGAACTAAAGAGAGCACAGTTTCTTTGCCTCTCTTTGAGTTGATTTATTTAATAATCTGGAAATATAGATTCTATAGTACCAGTCTATGTATAGTATCAGATAAGTGTAAGCCACTAAATACAAATCTGCTTGACTCAAAATATTTTCTACCTAAGCCAAAAAGTCGAGGGTGAATTTACAAATTATTTTATCACCCTGAGGGAAGAAGTCTGCCTATCCCAATAAAATTTTACTACAGGTCAAGTACGAGTTTTAGATGTGGATTGACTTTTCATTTAGATCTGTTGCATAAGCTACAATACTACACTTTCACGAATGTCTGGTTTCTAAAGTTTTGGATGAAAATAAAAAAAATAAATCTCTAGTCAAACTCTTGATAGAAATCAGTCATTTAGAACCACTTTGCAATTAGTCTTGCATTTGCTAGGGACTAGCAAGATTTAGGCATGGGGGCGTGATTGCACAGAAATCATACAACCTAATCTACCTGAATTAAGTTAGATTCTAACATAACTTTGGAACAATGCTTTCATAAGCATCATAATTTACATAGTAGTTAGCTTGGTAGCCTTATAAATAACACTGCCATTTTATGGTCTAAAGGAGAAATGATATTGATTGCAGATGATTCAAGGCTGCAAATGACAAATCAGACCATATGGATCTGATCAGGACAACGACGGGAGTCCAACGCTTCCAGAATCATTTTGATCAGACATCTGTAGCATCACGTACAACTCATAGAAGATCAGAAGCCAAGCAGCAAGAGGGTAGAAATCCAGACCTCAGATGCCAAATCAAACCTCACGGATGGATCCGGATCAACGATCACAATCCAACGATGCAAAAATCATCTCGATCGAAGGCCTACAGCACCGTCTACAAAGCAAAGATGAATGGCCACGATGGCGCCACGTGGTGCCATCACAGCCACCCCTCGCCGCGTCCACAACCTCTGAAGGCACCTCCTCACACGTTATGAGCCATCGGATTGTCATCCAATGGCCAAGAAGTGCCCACGTCGCCCAACCTCCTCACGCCATCATCTAAAAGATGATCTCAGTCGTTGGATCTCCATCCAACGGTTAAGAAGCAAACCTGCCTAATTCATAACCGCGACCATTGATAACACTGCATCTTGGGGTGATAATTTTGTTAAATGGGGTCCATCTTAAGAACAAAATGCACAGATAACACATCATAAATAGAATGGGAGCATTGCACACATCATACATCAAGATTGCTTATAAAACAGTATTAATGGCCATTTGTACACGTACTTGTCAAAGAAGGCCTCAGATGAGCAATCAGACTGCACGAATGGATTTAGAGTGACGAACAGAGTCCAACGGACTCGAAATCGGCCAAATCCGACATCCAGAGCACCCGCAATGGGCCCAAGAAGTTCTAATCATTGATCTGATGATCAACGGCCCACAGCGCGCCACGTGGCACCCGCTCATTGCATCCAAACCGCCACCTGCTTCCACCTCCACCCGGAGGATGAATCTCAGCCGTTCGATCAAGCCCACGCACCCGTCCTCGCCGCGACAAAGCAGCGGGCACAGCGCAGCGATCGACGCCTCAACTTCGCAACCAAGGGCGCAGGTTCGAAACGACCGCCGCTCCCCAATTTCTGTGCGATTTGAGGCGCGTCCAAATTCGACCACCCGATCGGCAATGAACGGCACAGATGGAGACGTGCGGCGCAATGAATGCGTGCGATAATGCAGAGACGCGCGCACCTCAGCAGCGATCCGCGAGCGCACCCCACGTGGAATCTCTGCCGTCCGATCTTCGATCGGACGACTTATTATGCGCACGCGTGGATCAGGCACGAAGAAGCATAGACGCACACGAGCGACCAGTGGGCAGAGGCCTTCACCGATGTTTTGGAAAGGGTTTTAGCGACGTCCTGGACTTGCAAGTGTTTATTAAACCCTTCTTCCTATTTAAACCCCTTCCAACCACCCATGAGAGGCATTCACTCCACTTGCAATTGTTCTACCCCCCTCCTAGCTACCATTAAGCCCTTTTGTAATCGCCGGAAATGACGAGCTGCCGACAGAGCCCCCCTCCACCACCGTGGCTGCCTCGCTGTCCCCTTTCTCTCTCTCTCTCTCTTTCCTTCTTTATCTTAAGCTTTACTTTACTTATGTTCAAGCATTCATCTAGTGTTGTAATTATGAACTAAAGTTGCATATCAAATGAAGTTATTTTCCATTCAATTGCTTGCTCTATTATATGTTCAAGTTGCATGTTGCGAATGAAACAATTCTAACCCTAATCTATCTCCTCTCTCTCTCTCTCCCTTTCTCACTCACTTTTCACCGTGCCTTTTTGCAAGCAAAACCCCGCAATTTTCGTGACATTAAGTGACAATAAAAATTCGATTTTCATGCCTCCCTGAGATCGACCCTCTGACTCACATCTGTTTCTTCATTTTAAAATCGACGTTGTGAGCGCAAGCTATAACGACTCTTCTAAACACACGCGTCACGTGCACGTCAACCATCCCTGCTTATAGAGCATTGGTTAGCGCTCTCCAACCGCAATGAGAGGCGTAGGATCAAGCCGGGTGGAGCAAAAAATCATCTGAGGCTGTGCGCTTGGACTCAATTTAACCGCCAGATGAAGGATAAAGGGCTCAACTGTGGCCGCGTGGTACACGGAGGCACGTTGGATGCGGTGATGTGATGGACGCACGGTTGAACGCCCAACTCAATGCCTCAATTCATGTGCAAGAAAGAGGCAGCAACTCATGCGATTTAAGTCATCCAATCATCATATCAGAGGGCTGAAATCAAGTGCACGCGAATTCAAATTGAGCGCGCGTGCGGAGAAGTGAGTGAGCGGTGCGGATCAGATCGGGCGAGTCAAAGGTTGCCACATGGCAGCATCCAGAGCGATCTGCACGTGGAAGGTTATTTTGAGGCACGATCAGAGCCATCGATCTTCGGATCGACAGATCTGATCAAACCTGAGTTGTTGCACAGTTTTGGGGGCTAGAATGCCCACTTTGCCCCTCAATAAAGGTATAAAAGGAGCCCTATGGCCCCCAATTGAGAGGTAACTTCCACTAGATACATCTCTAGCCTCTCTCTCTCTGCAACTCCTCTCTGGCAATCCTCCCGGCACTCTGAATCTGAAGTGCTGCCGCACTTCACACAAGCATCCCACAAGGGGCGTCGTCATGCATTTGCTATCTCTCTCTATCTCTCTATCTCTCTCTCTCTACTTAGAATGATTATTTTGAAAACTGTTCCCAAATAGAAATAAAATTTTGATTCTCTGGATATCTGATGTCTATATATGCATATATAAATATTTACTTAGAATGACTTCTCTGAAAAGCTTTCGCATAAAAATCGTGTTTTGCCTTCCTATGAATGACTCGGTACTCACCGAAACTCTATAAATGTTATTTGTTTCATCGCGATTCGCACTGCAACGATAGAGTTAATCTTTTATTCGTATCTCGCGGTCAAACACTCCATCGGTCATATCGCTCCCGCCTTCAACTTGCCTCCACTTTTGACATCATTGACCTCGTGTGGTTGTTCTTTCTTTTTCTTGTGTTGTGTTCTTTTCAAGACCACGTTTGAAGTCGGCACTCATATGACTGAGTCTATTAGCTGCTTCCTAGCCTGTTATCACTCATTTGCACGGATTGTTCCGACCGCTGTTCATTCGATGGCACGATTGTTTCTAGTGGCATGGAGTATGCTCTCAAGTCTGCTATAGATTTGCTACTTGGATGCTTCTTTTTTCTTTTCTTTTCTTTTTGTTTGTTGTGTTGTCTTGTTTTGGAACTCCCCCCTCTTCGAGGGGGCATTTTTATTTCCCCTCTTCAAGGGGGTTGAGGTTGTTTGCTTTCTCCCTTTGCCCTATAGGGCTGCATCTTACCATATCTTTTCCACTCTCTTAATAGAGTATCTTATTTTCAAAAAAAAAATAAGGCTCCTTCATCCCGGAATCAAGCTCCTGTGTAATTCCCAAGGTAACGAGCAATTAATCTATTCCAAGTTAAAATTCTTGCATCTGTTCTATTGTAATTATCCATGTATGCAAATGTGTAACTTTTCTATCTCATTTGACATTTGATGACGAAATGTTTAGGGAAGGATCTACAAACACTCAGAAAAATGACTCATTTTATAATATATGGACATAATGGATGTGGTGTCTATCGTATATATCGGTATTTAATGTAAATTTGTTGAGTAAGTCTCACACAGAAAATAACATAAAGTACTATCACATGATAAAGTCACAACCACTCAAATAACTACTCTCACTTATAAGTGAAAAAATCAAATATTTTACTTTAAATGAAAATGTACAAATAATTCTTGATTTTAAATAGAAACACATACATATTTTTTTGTTTTGAATGGAAACCAGCATATAATTTTTTATTTTGAATCAAAACATATAGGTGATTTTTGATTTTATATCATTGTAATTTAATTCTAAACCAAAATACATTGGTAATTTTTAATTTTACACTATTGTAATTTGATTAAGTTTGAACCAAAACAAAGTGATGTAAAATGATTAAGAAGTGGTGGTGACTTTTTGAGTGGTGATAGATCCCACCACATGATAATACTACATTACCTTTTACATTTTTGAAGATAATTTAAATATATTAGTGCATTTCGTCTATTGGACTCGTTTAGATGGAAGACATGCTCATGTGAGGGGAACACATGATGTGATTTCCATTTCTACATTATAAGGTGTATTTATGTACTTTTGTCTTATTTTCATTATGGCAGAGGCGGATCCACTCAATGCAGGTAGCATTTCTAAGGGCCTCGAGGCCTTTTCTACCATTTTTGGACTAAAATTAAATGGTGAAAGAAGCGCAATGCATCTTGCAATATCGACACATATGAAATGGCACCTTGGAGTTCTTGAGGGTCGCCTTCCTTACTCCTACTTAGGCATCCCTCTTGCACTTGATAGATCTCGAGGCCTTCGTGCAAGACAACTCCTAGACAAGCTCTCTGACTAGCTTAATACATGGAATGCAAGAACACTCTCGGGATAGAAGGGTGCAAGGATGGTGGTAGGTGGCATTTTATATTTTTGATATATCTACAACCCAACGTTACATTCCTCGCAAGGGACTGAGGGTGTAAATACCTTTGTTGCATCAATTAGACTCCTTTTGTGGCCTCCCCCAAAAAGAGTTAAAACTATTCCTCCTTTTGAATATTGATTATTCAAAGGATAAAAAGGAAAATATCTATTTGTTATTCAAATGGTATAATGGAAAAAATCATGGAAGCTTTCGGGAGACGCTCAAGACCTAGAGTAGAAGGGATAAGTTAAGAACTTGGCCCTGTGGATCATATCCTTTGATCCAAGCATAACCCGGACAACCAAGAAGGCTCTTGGTCGTTACCCAAGAGTAGAAGGGCTAAAGGGGGTGGTGGTTGGCAGTCTTCCTGGCTATCTCCCTCCTTGTGAAGGACCCTCTTTGGAGTTAGGGCTTCAGGAGGGAGAAGAAGGACCTGGTAGCTGCTCTTCTTCTTTTCTTGGTGGAGAAGATGATTTGCACATAGTGGATTGGGATCAATTAGGGTTTCCCAACAAGGTTTAAGGAGATATTTATAGGGTTCAAAATCCTAAATCCTGATCTTAATAAGGTGTGAACCGTTGGATCTCCATCCAAGGGTTGGATCTAATCCCACTTGATTTTTGTAAGATTAACCCATAACAACTTATGGGACGTTTAAATTTAATATCCAAGCATTAATTAATTACAATCCAATCCTTGAATTTTGTACATAATCAAATTATGTGCAATTAATCACCAAATTAATCACCAATTTAATCAATCCTACAAGTAAGAACCCACAAAAATCATTATTGATTTCATCATGCATGTTAATAATGAAGAGTTCACAATTAGTGAAATTATGGCGCTATGCCTCTCTCGAGTATTCCAAATATCCGTAAATCCTTCACATTGGAAGACATATGTAACTCCTAGGATTACATCCCAAATTTACTATCCATCCTATCATAGGTTACATATTTTTTATGTTCTCCTTTTATCATTGGGACAAGGACGAAAACTAGATCTTTTCTCAAATGATTGTCTTCTTCTCTTTTATGTATGTGTTTCATCAAGACCTATACAACCATGCATGAAATTTCATACTTTCCAATATACACAGAGCGAACCCGAGTCTCCTGATTTGCTGCATACACCTATGACAGCTAATCTTTGTGATCCCTTCAAGAGATAATTCACCTCCTTTTCCCTTATACGCACATCAGCTTTTCAATCTCAACACCAAGGTTGGTGCATCAACTATCTATCCACCAAATGTGCATATTCAAACACAAAGACACATATCGGTCTCAGGTTAAAGGATATGCCTTCTCCGTGACAATGATAAGAGAGGGACTTCTACACCTCCATCTTGTCAAGTCAACTCCTTAACTCAACTTGCATGACAACTCCAAATCTCTATTCACATGTAGAGGATGTGTATCAAGGGCATCGATTAGGTAACAATCTTTAAAGAAGATTGCCTCTTCTTAGACTAGAGACAACAGTTTGATATCATGATGGTTATTAATGACTTATTGAAATCATTGATCCAAACCTTTTGGATCCTCTGATACCCTTCAATAGTACATCCAACATAGTACAGTACATTCTCATAATTCTACCAAGGGACCCATCTAACCATATTAGTGTGTCAACATGATCTGACATTCAGATTTGAATCACTAATTAAGTGATTTGACTCAAGTTAGCTCACTCAGGACATAAAACTCTAACAATTATGATATAAAGTCATAAAATATTCAAGAAGTACACTTATAAACTTTCTAACCATGTGGCTTATATCATGCCATGTTCTTCTAGAACTCCTATTAGGTCCTCTAGCACCCCCATAATCTCCATGTTGAGCCTGTATACTCCCCTCTTGTTCAACCTCCCCAGGATAATTCTCTTGATCCCTGAGGACTGGGAGGATGATCGAAGTCACCTTAAACCTCTCGTAGAGGTGCTACGCATGTCACTACAATGCTTGAATCCTCACCCTGCACAGTACTAGCACCCCTGGAATCCTATATCGAAGATAGGTATAATATAGGGTAAACTAAGTGGCTCAGTAGGGCATACATGTAGTAGACTATAACAAGAATAAATAGATAATGTGATATCCAGTTGGTCTCTCGTATTATTTCTTTATTAGCAAAACACTTGGCTTAAATTACCCACCATGTATTCATTTGCATGATTAATACACAACATGGTCGAACTTGCTTGTCAAAACTGCAATCGAATCGCTCATGGTCTAAGGAATCTTATCCTTCCTCATATCAGAAATCATCCATCAACCTTCGTGTCAAGGAGATTCGGAAGTAGTTAAAGGATGTCATTATGTAGGGATGTGCTACTTAGCTAGGGTAATAGCACTACCTTTAGCACAACCCAAGGGCTACTTAGGATTGGTACTCATAGGTCACTCGACAAATGTACACCACACTCTCTCTTCTAAGTGAAATCCCCATAAGATCATCGAGTGTCGTTGTATGGACTAACCCCCTATTTCTCTTTATAGATGTGGCTTATGCATCAAACATAACACCTTGGACTTTCAGTCTCAAGTTTTTAAATAACCTCATCCCAAGAATCTTCGGATTACTCTAATTTACCATTTTCACTCCATCGAATAGATTTAATCACTCTCTAGCTTTCATTTCTTCAAGTCTCGCTTCTTGGATCACTCATAGGTGATTCCCTTGTGCCTCTATTTATCTCTACGAGACACCACATTCACACATGAATCGGGTGATTTTTATTGAAAACCTCACATATTGATCTTTTTGTTTATCGAAAACTTGAACAGTTTGAACACACTTCAAGACCAACCAAGGGTCAAGCCATGGATCCTTAAATCAACACAAAATAGAGTTGATGGCCTTGATGTTGATCAATCAACACATGTTTTGTCAATCCTTCCTCTCTGATCGTTAAACATCAAGGTTTTTGCCACCTTTTGAGAAGTTCACAAGTTGATTGATTGAAACCAAATTTGATCAATCAAAATCATTAAAATTGACCATTTCAATGCAATTTTGATCAATGAAAATCTACTTTGATCAATCAAACCTACGCCAAATACATTTTTTACAAAACAACCTTCAAAATCCATAAAGTATAAATCCCATAACTCAATATACAAGGCTTGAAAATAAAAGCCAAAATGAAAATCCATCAATCTAGACCCTTCTTAACCAATTCTTAGGTTCATTTAACCACATTGCAAGTCTTGGGTTCATCCCAGAACTCATTCTTGACATGCATACACATAAATCATATAAACAACTAAATCCTCACATGCCACTCTATTGAACTACCATCCATATGAAATTTAAGCATCTAATTGACACAATCTAGCATTTTTAACACCTCATTCATATATTAAAGACCACAAGAGAGGATCAAGAGAGGTGACAAAGCCCTACCTCTATTCTTGCTCTACTACATCTTCTTAATGACCTTCTCCCTACAAATATTGCTCCAATTCCTCTCCAATTCTCCTCCTCCTTAAATCCAACCTTCTTCAAGTCTCTAGACCATAAAACATCAATTCACATGAGAATCTACCCAACTTTGATGGGGAAAACATCAATTAAAACTTCATAATAAAGCCATACCCATGGAGAGTAATTGAGTAGGAGAGACACTAATTACCTTTAATCCAAGTTGTTAGGGTGTTTGGTTGCTTGATCTTTCTTCCAAACACCTTGGAAGACTACTAGAATGGGCCCCTCTTCCTTGGAATTCCTTTGGTTCTTCTCCAATGGTTGGAGAAGAAGGTAAGGAAGAAGTTGCTACAAGAGATGGGATCCTCGGCAGGCATTTTAAGTTGTGTTTGGTGGAGCACAAGTGGTTCCATATAAGAGTTGGAGAAATTTTACTAGAGCCCTTAAGCTTCTTGTTCTTTTGTTCCACCTTACAACAACACTATTTCATTACTTTCCATCTCATTCCAAGCCGACTATCTTGGAATTTAGCCCTTCATTTCATTTCCTTTTCATTTCTAATCCCATTGTTGTTTACACTTAGGAATTTTAATTGTTCATTCATTATTAACGTGCTTTGATGGTATTTCAAAATCGTATGTTATAGTATAGGTGATCAAAGTGACTTAATATTTAAATTTTAATACTCGAATTAACAAAAAATTTGAGATCTTCTCTAGGAGCAAAAAAGCATAATTATCACTATTTGAAATATTCACAAATTACTTGAGTGAACTTATTATATGGAATCAAACTTTAAAAATCAAACAAGTTCTGATTACCACTTGGATTACGGATTAAGAAAATGATATTGAGTGCAACCAAAAAAACTAATTAAATGCTTGTTAAATGCTCAATAAAAGTTACTGATCACAATGATAATCAAATATTTATCTAATTAGACCCAAATGAGCATTAACAAGAGTATTGGAAAAAATATTGCACTAAAAATCACTTAAAAACAAAGTTTGAAGCAAATTCAACTAGATTCACAATTCTGCCCCTACGTTGTTGCAATTAGGTCCCTGTAGCCTCACAAAAAGGTCCTTACAACCTTATTTTCCTTACGATGATACCCCTGCCAGCATTTGCAAAAGAGATTAACTCTCCTCCTTCTTCTCCGGCAAGGCTTCGTCGATGAGTGGTCGGAATCACTCCTTGGTTCAATTCAATCACGTGGTGGTGGTGTTGGCTCGTCAATTGGAAGCTCAAAAGAAAGCCAATGGCAGCAAGAAGTGTAGCAAGTTCAGTGAGCCCTAGCAACCAAAAATATGGGTCGTACGACCCCGATTAAATACTCAAAAGCCCGGTGAAGCACACTGGAGCAAAACCCTAGGTCTATGGACGATGACGGTGGCTGGTGGAAGCCCGCGAAGAAGTTCTCATGGTCGTTAATGGCGATGGGTGGTGGGAGGTGTAAACAAGGACGAAAGGAGACATTGAGGAGATAAGAAGATGGAGCAAGATAAGGGGAAACAAAACCCTAATTTTATTGGAAAGAAGGAGGCGAGGAAGTCGGTGGCAGTGGTAGGCGACCGACAACGAATTTGGGGGTGAAATCGGAGCAGAGGTGGGAAGCTCTGAAGCTTCACGTGAAGCTTTGTGCGAGGGTGGAGAGTGGAAGCTCTCTCTCAATTTCGGCGAGAGAGCGACGGATGAAGGGGTCGATGAAGCTCTAAGGTCCTTCAATGGCAACGCGCGTAGGAGGAAGAAGAAAGTTGCTCTCGTGATTTCCAGACGACGGAGCACGGAAGGGTAGCATCATGATTTATAGCCACGTACAGGAGTCATTAGTGGCCGGTTGTTGGGAGATTCGCTTACAACAATCTCACAACAACAGCGCCAACTTTGGCCAACGATCGCGGGCAGTAGAGGCAACCAATGGCGGTAGAATGACCACCGGCAAATGCAGAACAGCGAGAACAACTTCTCTTCAATCGTCGAAGGCAATCGCGGTTTGAGGAAGCTGGAATTCTCACGTGAAAGGAGCCAAATTGTGTGCCATGGTGGCCTGAAGGTCGAAGGACCTTTTCGTGAAGGACATGAAGGGTTAGGGTAAATGAGAAAGATAGGGGGGTTTTACAAGGAAATAAGGAATTGAGAGCCAAATTGTAAAGTTGACCAAGATGAAGTCTAAATGAGTTCAAATTTTTATGGCAACTTAATTTGGACATAAAAAATTTAATTGTGACTTCAATTTTAGATTTTGATGATGTTTACTTGGTAAATTTACAATTAGCCGTAAAATATACCAAATTCCTGCCTACAATTCTATTTTAGATCAAAACGAGTTTCGATTGTCAAATTGACTGTGCTAAGCCTTATAAAATATTTTTAAATGATTTTTATAAGGTTTAGACTATATTTATTTTCATCGAAACTATTTTAATTGAAGTGGGGCTAAAATTAGGATTTTTAATTAAGAAATGATATTCAGATTGAATGGAAATCCTAAATTATTCAATATCAACCCACTTTTAGGAAATTTAAGTTCGATTTACCTTTGATTAATTATTGTTCACACCTTAACTATTCTACATTATAATTATTCATGAAAATTGTATAATTAACCCCTATTTTTATCAATTCTTCTCTCTTCAGCCTTAATTGAGTTATACCCTTTTAATGTATTAATTAGGTGAATTTAACTTTAAAACTTAGGAAAATTAGGTTAGATATGATGGATGATGGCGATGCCATTAGTCATGTTGTTAATAAGGGTTGGGGCCGCATTCAAAGTCCTAAGTTTTTTCTCCTTGAAGGTTTATGTTTTTCCAACCTTACATAATTAGCAAGATAATGAGACCCTTAATAATTCTCATAATCCTAATTTAGCCCCTAATTAGGTACACCAAAATTAAGGTCTCACAGAAAGTTTCTGATCTACCCTTCTATTTAGAAGGAGTGGGGTAATTGTGATGTAGTGGAGGCTTGGTGTGACATTAATAGAAATCTTGATAAAGTAAATTTAAAGGACATAATTCCTTTAAGAGGAATGTAGTAATTTTAACCTTAATCCCATAAATAAGCAATTTATCCTTTTTAGAAGGTTAAGAGAGAAATTTACCCAAATTAATGACCAAGCGTGAAAAGAACTTGAAAGCATATAATTTGTTTTTTCAAAGTAAGTTATAAGTGGGTGCTCAATTGGCCATAGCTATCATTCTGTACTTTGATAATCCTTTTTGTGTGAGATTTCGTGTTGTTAGCACTATGACTCACGCAATTATAAGGCTCATTTGTACTCACATTTGATCCCCCATGATTGGGCAAATTCAAGGATAATAATGTGCATGATTCATGGGGAATTTTCCATGATCGGAGAGAGGGACGACGCAATCTTGGTGTTGTTGGAGAGCTCATGAGAAGATCATTTCCTTTGAAATCTTTCATAGTAGGTAACAATACATTGTAAGAGGACTTAACCTGTTGTTTTAGTTATATTAGAAATTGAGCTTCTTTAGTAATCATGTTCTAATTCAAAATTTGACTTAAAATTGGCATCTCGAGGGTACCTTCATGCACTCTCTTCTTACATGGACTTGACACTTTTATTGACTTGTGGACAGGATACATCCTCAATTTGGCTGAAACTTAAGAAATTAAGACATTGACATGCTTCTGGTGACTTTATTTCCCTCGAGACATCATTTTGAATGATAACTCCATTCTATGAGACTCGATGGTGTAGGCTGTGTGCAATGCCTCATTCTTTACATCAACTAATTCTTCATGGTATTTCATGCTTCTAGGTCGATTTTCCTAGATCCATTTGATCTTTCTTTAGATTGAACCTTCCTTTGGCTTGCAAATCAGCTCTGATCCCTAGTGTCCATTCCTTCTTTGTATTACGACACAAAATAGATGATTATTAGTGCAGTTTCACCACCTTCTCCCAATTTGTTAAACTTTATTGATCTTATTCTCATCTAGTCAGGGATTCTCAAAAAAAAAAAAAATCTCATCTAGGGAGTTATTGTTAATAAACCTATGATGAATCACAAATTACAGTTTAATGCATTTAGCGTAACTAAACATGCTATTTTGTGATTCATCAACCACTACTGTACTCAAATCCTAATTGAGTTCACGGGTGAGAAATGAAAAGGAAATTAATTAAGGTATTTACAAGGCATTATAGACTACATATTATGCTATGGAGGGGATTTATGTCCCTGGCATCAAAAGTCGTTTAAGACATCTGGGAGTTGTTCTAGAAGTCTGGTCAGACGTCTGGAAGCCTTCCCAGACGTCTAGAATTTAATTTTTTCGGCATACAGTTTCGCGTCTGCGCGTATGTGCACGCAGACTAAACCGCCGCCCTCCTTTCTTCTCTTTCTTCCTCCCTGCAAACGTAGCCATCTTTCTCTCTCTCTACCCACAGCAGCCTTCAAATACTCCCCCTCTCCTCTCCCTCACCCTCACTCCACCGCCTTCTTATTCTTCTTCTTCTTCTTGTTAGCGAGAGAGCAACTGGGCGAGGGCAGCAGTAGCTGCTGCCGTGAGTGCGTAGGGAGGAGGGGTTGCTGCAAGAGGGAGAGAGCTAGATCGCGAGGGTGCGAGCTCGCCGGAGCAGCCCAGGCTGGCCAGCGGGTGCGCAACAGGAGCGTGGTGTTGGGGAGGAGCTGCTACAGCTCAGGCAGCAGGCGAGCGCGGCGCGGCATGGCCGTGCGCAGCAGGTGGAGGGCAAGGAGGTACTGATTCTAAGAAAGCTTCCCAGAATCATACGTCTGGACCTTCCTCCAGACGTCTAGACGTCTGAAAGGTACGATATTTTTCCTCCCCTTCTTTTTTCGCATGTACGGCCCTGCAGCCGTTTCGCCGAAGGGTTCTGCTTCGTTCCGTGTTGAGGACGGTCGCATATGTGTACAGGTCTCGTTCGGGAAGGTGCAAGGGCACGCCCTCCCACACAGATCGGACGTCTGGGCACAGCACCAGACGACGGAGAAGGTCTCCAAACGTCCGGAGTGACAGTCGGACGTCTGGAAACTAAGTTCAGACGGTTCTGTGGGATTCTGGACGTCTGAAGGATCACGCAAGATCAAGGTATGACCTGAGCCATCGTTTAAGACGTATGGAAGATATTCCAAACGTCTGATTTTGGGCAGACTTGTCATTTTTGACCTGTTTAGGGTCCGTTCGAAGTCCATTTTCCACATTTCAAGTTTCGTTCTTCTCAGATTTAGTTCCTCTACCTGTTTACAGTATTTGTATCTTGTTCTGAGTAACTCCTTGTAATTGATCCTTGTGTTAGGACCCCATTCCGTTGCGACGTTGGGGGTTGCGGAGGTGCACAGGCTTACCGATCACGCCCCCAGTTCTCCCGATTTTGCGGGTAGAGTGGCTCCCTTTAATTGTTTATCAAAAATTATGCACTTGTAAAATAATTAATAGATTCTAGGGTATTGCATGAATCTTAGGACTGAAAAACTAGATTAAACGATAGATCCTAGGGAATGGCATGAACCCTAGGATTGGAAAACTAGATTGAACGATAGATCCTAGGGAATGGCATGAATCCTAGGGCTGGAAAACTAGATTGAATATATATATATTGCAGTCTTGGAAAAGTAGAAAGGAAAACGATAACTACCTGTAATTGGTTAACAGTTGCTTATTTTTGAATGGATAATTACTGTTGAGAACATGGGCTATATGAATATAAAGTTAAAATAATGAAACCTAAATTGGCTGAGTCAAAGAAAAATGAGCATGAACCCTACAGGGAATTAGGAGAACTCCTGAGAGGTAAATGGAATGGAATTGGGGAAGTGAGCTGGCCCTTGAGTACGGAGTACCAAGGAGAGCGACTGTCCCCCTGTTTAGTTCAGAGCGGAGCTAGCCGCCCCAGGGACCCGGGGTTAGGTCTGGCCACTTTGTACCGACTTTTGACCCTCGTGTACACAGTACCGAGGAGAGCTACTAGTGTAGGGAGAGCACTAGCTACCCCACGGGTCCCGGGGTTCTGCTAACCCTCCTACACCGACTTGTTAGGCCCACTGGGCAAACCAGGGTAGTCAGGCGAGGGTGCGCGGAGTGTGAAGGGGCAAGACCCCTGTTTGGTTACTGTGGAGGGGTTGGACCCCTGTTACTGAGAGGGGTCTGCCCTATACTGGTTCTGTACTGTGCTTTGGGGCGCACCCGTTAACGAAAACGACTGACCGCGTGACAGTGCGGGGTAGCTACCCGTGCGTTTATCGCACGTGCCGTAGTCACCGTTACGTTTGTCAGTAACCTTGGGGTGGTTGACTGAGGGTAGGACCACTACGGGGGACTCTCCCGGCCAGGAGAGCACCACGTGTTACTTCTACTTTTTGGAAAAGACTGCAATCAAGATCGTTCCCACGAGGAACATTTGAGATCAAGAGAAAGATCTGAGGAATAACTCAATAATGAGTAAACGGAAAATAAAGAAAGAGATAAAAAAATATAACAGCTACTGTTACCTTACTGTTTTTCTTAGCTTTTGGTTGTCACTCTACTCAGCGTTTCGCTGACGTGTCACCTTGTCACCTTTTTAGGACCAGGTGTTGAGCAGCCAAAGTCGGCGGCTACAGAGGGTGTTGGGCCTAGTAGAGCCTAGTAGTTTTACTTGTGTAGTACCCACTGTACCTTTCCTTATGTTGTAGTGAGTATTTTCTGTTACCACTATACTCTTTTATTGTAAGCATCATGTTTATGTACCTATTTATTTCTTTACTGTTGTGGTGGTGTATCATGTAGTAGTTCTTTTCTTTACTTCTGTATTTTGTTACTGCTAGTTATATACATGGTGAATGTAATTTATTTTACTGCTCTTTTGATTACTTTCTCGTTGGACGACTGGGTCTTGGGATCAGTCGAGTCGGTTCGATTCTCGTATCTTATAGGGATTCGAAAATCGGATCGTAACAATCAACAACTACCATACTCAAATCCTAATTGAGTTCACTGGTGAGAAATGAAAAGGAAATTAATTAAGGTATTTACAAGTCATTATAGACTACATATTATGCTATGGAGGGGATTTATGGCTTGTGGGTCAATTTAATGCCAATTGGAATGGAAATAAAGATGACAAGTTGACCTTAGACTATGTTTATCTTTTGAATGCTAAATCCATCTTGCAGGGTAGTAGAAATCAAACTTGTATTGCATTACCCACGATGGATGCTAAATTCATCCTTGGAACTTGAACTTGGGCTTGGACCATGATGGTAGGAGGCTTATTATTAATTTTTGTGACAATAACAAAATAATTATGAATTACACAACTACACATGATAATGATATAAACCCATGGTGAGCATTCAATTTGCATAGCAATCTAAGACCATAGGTTTACGTAGATTTTAACTTGAACTTCTGATATTACTAAATAGTCTCTTTTGGTTTCTAAGACAACTTATACATGCATGAGATATACTTGTAAAAAAGTTATTATAATCAAGCGAATTTGACTCTCACACAAGAGCAACCACCTCTACTCTTTTTTTGAGGATGGTGATGAGATCATTTATAGGCATTAAAGGCTTAATTAGAAGACTTACTTATTACATAAATTGTCCTGTCATGAGTACAAGATAAGATCGTTACGTGACTTATGAGAACTACCCATAGTTCACGATGCCTGTTTGCCAGGTATGAGATCTTAGTTAGCACCTGCATTTTTAAGTCAAGCCATATGACAATGGACCAAACCTATATGATAGTTAGAAATTTGTCACATACCCTTGAGAGAAGGTACGAAACTTCATGGCACATATTTTATATCACGTGAGTATTTGATCGCCGTGGGATAGTGGAAGCTATTGGGTAACAGGTAATTTTACTCAAACATTTAATGGCTAAGCCAAGTACAATAGGGGTATGCCCAAATAATTACAGCACCTACACCTTTACACAATTTATGTCCTCCTCAAAACATCATTAATGATTTCTTCGACATAGAACCTCAACTGTTGCCCTTCCATGCAAGTGACAACATTCGTTACGCTCATTCTAGAAATACCAAACACACTTGAAAATAGCTTTTCCGCGTCGAGCTCTTCCCCCAAAGAGTAATGGCCGCCCACTCAAGGGATTGGTCTAGAGTCTCCGCCATGCAATTTTGGAGTCGAAGATAGTTCATTACCCTCGCCAGGATTTATATGGTGAGTTTGCACCTAAAGAAGAGGCATCCATGGGACTCGTCCTTTTCCTCGTGGCAAAGAAGGCAACGAGTGCTCATAATGACCTTTTCATGTATGACTATTTCTTGAAGTACTCCACTAATCGCAGTCCCCTCCCTCAATGGATTGAACATTTGAGGGAACTTTCGATGAGGAGAGTTGATCGGCTAGGGATAATATAGTTTTCCAAGGTTGCCGTCGATATTCTATCAATATGATTGTTTTTTTTGTTTTGATGACTCAACCTGTGGGTGTGGGGAAGAGGAGGGCTCCCGCGCACACACCCCTCGTGAATAAGGCAAAACATCACTCGAGCAAACACCCTCGGCTTGCCAAAGTCAAGCGGTGGGCCAGCCACCATTTGAGCACGCCCCGACGGGCTACCATCAGGGTATTTCTAGTTCCCTTAATCAGTGCATTGCAGAAGTCCTTTCCTTGCAGGTGCACTTGCTAGTCAAACAATGCACTTCTAGTATGGAAAGTCCCATTGCAGAGTATGCCGAGAGTCATATGAGCTTTAAAGGGGTCAAAGAACCCCATGGCACTAAGCTCCCTTCGGCCCACCGTGATCTCTATGGCCATATGCTTTGATTGCTAGTCATTACGACTCGCGGAAGCCTTAAGCCACTTCGCCACAAAGCCTCTCTCACGTGACTTATCATCATCCATTTTCTAAAGAAATAAAATAAAATATGTCGATCTTCGTTCAAGGAATATTGTAAAGAAACGGTGACATTATACATTTGTACCAACATTTTACTTTTTGCAACAGTTCCTGGTTTCCATCCTTTGCTGCAATATTAGCAAATCTATTGGATTCATGTTCAAGCAAACAGTTGCGTTATCTGACGTAATTAACTGGTGGTAAAAGCCCAACATTTGGAATAAGGCACGGAATTGGTTTGACTTGGAACTTTTAGATTAGTGTTGTTATGAGTTTTTGTTGATGATATGTTGTTAACTTCGGTTGTTTATAAAAAGTTTCTCAGCAGAATATAAACCCGTGCGTGTTATATGTGTAACATCGTGGATTTTTGGTATCCTCTACTTATGGAGAGATCTGCGAAATTTAGGGTCTATTTGAGTACTAGGTAAAACCATATCTTCATTTCAGCTAACAAAGATAATCAAATTAGTGGATAAATTTTGGTCCAGCACAAGTGCAAAACAATGGGCCATTGGGTCGATCTTGGCCCAGCTCTGCCTAACATGGGTTGCGCTTAGATCGTGCATATTGGCTCGTTTCTCAGGCCGTGCCTACCTTGCGCATGGCTCTTGTATGAGGTCAGCCAAATCGACTTGACGGCCAGATCCAGACGTGGAATGGGTCGAACCACTCCTGCCTGTTAATTTAAATTCGTGGTCCGCATCTATTTATTGGTTAAATTTTTTTTTATCCCGCTTGTTTTGAAATGAAGAAAATATATAAAAATAACTCATGTGATATATATATATATATATATATATATATATATATATATATATCGGAGGAAAGTGACTTTACATCAATATTAAATAATTATAAATTAATTTTATATCGATGTAAAATAATTTTATCTAATATAAAATAATTAATAATTAATTTTATGACACCGTAAAATATCTCAATTTTTATGCTTTTGTTCCCGCACCCTGAAAATAGTAGAGCGACGTCGAGTCCATGATGGGCGGGGGGATCAGTGCATTTTCCCCATCCTTTGGACGAGCTTCCCCAACCGGAGAGCAATGGTGGGAGGCCTCTCCCGTCAACCAATTAAACGAGAGTGGTGTGCAGCAGCGAGACGTGTCGTCCGCCGAGCCACCGCTTTGGTGCCGAAACCCCTCGCCTTGTTTTCTTGGGAAGATGAGGGCGACACGTTCTAATCGGCACTCAAGCTACGGCTGGAAAGTGTCGAATACGACCGATTCTAATCGAATACAAGTACGGAAATATACATAGAGAAACAATGGATTGAAAATAAAAATTAATTAATTAAAATTAAGAATAAATCGATTAAGAATTAAATAAATCAAAAATATAATGATTGAAAATAATTTTTAATCAATTGAAAATTAAACTATATCAATTAAAAATTAAAATATATCAGTATATTTTATATGATAAATAATTTTTTATCCGAAATATAATTTTTTACTTGTGAAAAATAATCTTTTATTTTATAATAATTAATTTCTATCGATAAAAATTGAAAGTATATCAAGTAAAACCACCGCTTGGAATTTATGCATTTGTTTATTTTTGGGACATTCTAATCAGTGTGACCATAGAATTCGTTGTTGCAGCCCATATATATATATATGGAAATCGAGCACACGAATAAGTTATTTCTACCAACTAAACGCGATGCCACGATAACATTCGTTCAAAAAAAAATAGATTGACAACAAATTTTAATATTCAGCTGAAACCGAAGCAGGATGATAAATCGATATACGAGAAGGAGAATGTCACGTTTGAAAAAAAATTCAGAACGGAATTGGATGAAAAAGAAGTATCGGTCAAATAAGAAGATTGTCGCCATTGCTTGTGGTTGTTGCTCATCGCTCATGTTTGCAACTTGCTCATCGCTCGTCGCTCGTCGCTTGTGGTGGGTCGTGGGTTGCGATCGGGGTGGTTGATCGTGTGGTGATGGCACAGGGTCGGTGCGTGATCGTGGTTCGACAATCGATGTGAGATCATGGATCGATGTCGCTCAAAGTTCGGCCAACGATCGCTCTCGTTGCTATTCAGAGGAGGATCAGCCTTTTCATGGCGGCAGGTAGCGATAATGGTAGCTCGACGCTGTCGACTCCGTCGCTTTCCTTCATCGTCAAAGGGCGGTGTGCTACTATGGTGTGTAGTGGCTACGGTCATGCGGCAAAGGGCGGTGGTCTTAGCGTGGACGTCAGTTGCGGACGATGGATGCGTGTTGTGTGAGTGGTTTTGTTCTGTTGATGTAGTTTGGCTTTCTTTTTCTTTAGCTTTTAGTGTTAGTTTGTGAAATGACATGTTGTCTTTTTAGCTGGTTAAGATGTCTAAGGTTTTAGTCAGATGTCTGTTCAGACGTCTAGACACATATCCGGATGTCTGAAAGTGGGAAATTTCGTACGTCTCTTTGTGCTCTACGCGTGAGCGACGCGCAAAGGCTTCTCTCTCCTCCATACCCCCACTCCTAAACCCTAGCAACCACACTATATAAACCCCCCCTTCTCCTCTTCTCACCCCCTCACACCACTCAAGCCACCGCCGCCTCCACCTTCTCCTCGCGACGGCCACGCCCCCTCCCATCTCTGCTGCAGCCGCGGCGAGGAAGGAGAGGAGCCGACGAGGGAAAACGGGGAGGAGCGAGAGCGAGAGAGTGCAAGGGAGTGAGAGCGGGGGAGGAGGACGGCGGCCGCAGGAGCTCGGTGGAGCTTGAGGAGGAGTCGTGGGAGAGAGGAGGACACCAGCGAGGAGCTTCTCAAGCTCCTGCAGCTGCTGGAGCTGCCGCTGCATCGTCTGAGGGCGGAGGCACGAGCGGAGCGAGCTGCGCAGAGGAGTTCTGGTACTGGAAATTTTCCAGTATCAGACGTCTGGAGGGTCGACCCGACGTCTGGCAAGGCATCAGGACGTCTGGAGCTGAAGTCGGACGTCTGAAAGCACAATATCGCGTGAGGTACGTGCTTCCTGCGCTACTTTCCTCCATGCAGACATAGCGCAGGGATGTCAAGCTGATTTTGGACCTGCAGCTTTCGTACACAGGTGAAGGGCTTTAGGAAGGCGCGCGGTGCGCTTTTCCAAGTACTTTTTGACGTCTGATCAAGTCGCTAGACATCTGGAGGTACGTCCAGACGACTGGAGGCCTTGTCCGAAGTCTAGAGCTACCCCTAGATGGTTGCGGAGGGAGTTTGGACGTCTGAAGCAGCCGCAGGAAGTGCAAGGTGAGATCTGACGTCTAGTCCCAGACGTCTAATTTTGGTCAGTAACCACGTTTTTGACCCGTTTAAAGCCCAAACGAAATCGGATTTCCGCAAACGAAGTATCGCTGTGTTCCACTCGAGTTTCTCTACGTGTTCGTGTTGAGTATCTACTATTTTGAGCTCGTCTGATGTAAATTAGTCGTTGGTACAGGTTACCAGCCGATAATGTGTTCAGGGTCTGCGAAAACAACGAGATATGTGGCACAGGCCCCCATTCTTCCCGTGATACCCGGTAGAGTTGTTTAATTTAGTTGTCAATATTTAAATAAGAATGTACTTGTTTGGAATAATCAGATCGAACTCCAGGATTTGGATTGAACCCTAGGGTAGAAATGTATGAGCCTGTCTTAAGTTGTACTGTTTACTTGATGCATGTTTAAAATAAATTGCTAGCAAATGGTATTAGTGAAATTATGATATGCATGTTAGAATACGAGTTGCCTGTATGTGAATGAATTATGAGATGCATGTTAGAATACGATTGACTGTATGTGGATAAGAAAGTGAATGGTGAAACCACAAGTTGCAGGTAAATGATTGAGAATTAAATTGTGAAAACACGAGCTACCTGTATATGGATGAGGAACAAGTTATGAAACATGAGATCTGAATGTGGATAAATGAGACAAATAATGAGTATGAATCCTACGGGGAATTAGGAGTAAAACTCCTGTGTATGAAAGGAATCTGGAATGTAGATGGAAAGTGTGTTGACCCTTGTGTACGCGGAAGCAAGGAGAGCAACTGTCCCTTTTTAATATAGAGCGGAGTTAGCCACCCTTGGGTTGAGACCCGATGTTAAGATTGGCCACTCTACACCGACTCTTGTTGGCCCTTGCATACGTGGTATCGAGGCGTGCTACTAGTGTAGGGAGGGAGCTAGCCACCCCATGGGACACGGGGTTAAGCTAGCCACCCTACACCGACTTTGTTACGTCCGCTGCGTAAACCGAGGTAGTCAGACGAGGGTACGCGGACTATGGAGGGGCAAGACCCCTGTTCTGAGAAGGCAAGGCTTTATACTGTTCCGTGCTATACTTTTGGCTTACCCGCTAGCGGAAACGACAAATCACGTGCCAGTGCGGGGTAGCTACCCGTGTGCTTATCACGCATGCCGTAGTCACCACTACGTCTCGACAGTGATCTCGGGGTGGTTGACTGGGTGTAGAACTACCGCGGGGGACTCTCCCAACCAAGAGAATACCACATGTACCTTCTACTCCATGAAAAAGATTGCAATTAAGATCGTTCCCACAAGAATAAACAAGTTCAAGAAATACTTGGATACTTTGAGAAATAGATGAACCAGAAACACATAAATGAGATAAATAGAAATGAGAATAAAACATGCTTGTTGTTTTTACTTTACTTGCACATAAATAATGTAAACACCATTCTACTCAGCGTTCGCTGACTCCGTCTTTTCGTAACCCTGTTCAGGATCAGGAGTTGAGCAGCTTGAGTTTCTAAGTGTAGAGGGAGTTGGATACAGCCCAACCGTAATAGTTTTCTTTCTAGCCTTTGTTACTGCTATAGTTGTGAGTATTGGACTTTAAATTTCTATACTCGTTACTTTCCGTTTTCTATTGTTGTTGTGGTGGCATGTACTATATTTTGAGACAGTTGTTCTACTTTCTTTTACTGTTTCATTTTTTTCT
The DNA here is from genome assembly GCA_037157565.1 of Thalassia testudinum. Lineage (NCBI taxonomy): Eukaryota > Viridiplantae > Streptophyta > Magnoliopsida > Alismatales > Hydrocharitaceae > Thalassia > Thalassia testudinum. The sequence continues at coordinate 27,697,698 of JAZHRO010000055.1, read as the reverse complement.
TCTGCTCAGTTATATTATATGTGTGAATGTGGTTTAGTTTCCTGTTTTTGATTATTTCTCGTTGGACGACTATGTCTTGAGATTGGTCAAGGTGAATCGATCTTGGGTCCGGTAAAGATTTATGAACCGGGTTGTAACAGTTTGATTTTGTTGGGAGACTACGTGTGACATTGTGTTTCTTCCAAAAGAGTTCCTTGACGTTATTTTTAGGGGTTAGTTGTTAGTGCTCTCCCAATTCTATGAGAGTAGAATCAATCCCCTTCGAGAGATCATAGGATTCCAAATGTCAAGATACTTTTTCTTTTTTTTTTTTCTTATCTTATTATTTTATATCTTAGAGTTCTTCCATTTTAGAGAACATATTTATTCCCCTTTCTTGTGAGTTAGGTGAGTCTATATTTCCCATGAGGTGCTTCTCCTTTTTGACGAAAGTAAATCTTTACATTAAAAATAAATTTGACGTGACCCATGATGCTCGCCCCCGACGACATCAACAATTAACCCACCTCTTTCCCATCCAGCAAGTCAAAACACACGGATGGATCGATCTCCGAACTCGCTTTGGCGTAAATTATAAGCAACAAGATGACTGCGATCCTTACCGAGCGTGCGTGAGATCCAATTTGCAAGCCACACAAATCGTCGGCATCTCCATCTCTATCTCTGTCTCTATCTTAAGACAAAAGTCGTCAAACTTGTGGATCAATCCCTTCTGCACGTGCCATTCATCTCCCGCTAAAGGACAAAGAAAGGTTGCAGACAAAGAAACCCATTCCAGTGTTTCGGTGGGTGGGGAAAGGGTGAGAAGGAGAAAATTATTCAAACCGGTAAACTGCTGTTCAAATACCTGCTTGGAAGGAGCTGCAGTGAGAACAAACGTAATGTTTTAAATATCAGATCGGCCATTGAAGTGGTTAGGCAGCGATTTTCAACTTTACTGACAATTCAAATCCATTGAATTAGTTATGACGTCAACACGACACCTTTATATGAAAAGATTAAACAACATAAAATTATTATACCTTTGGCTCAATTTGCTTGATCTAGCCAGATTTGAATCGGTATTAACCAGTGTTTAATTGGAAAGTCTAATGATATACACTTAAAATGCAACAATCTGAACCTAAACTCTAACTCTAATTGCAAAAAGGATATTATTGACAACTTAATAGATATAGAACTAACTAGTGAATCCATAACAATCTCTCAAAATATTTAACCTAAGTTATTAAATAATAATTTTAGATCTTTATATTTATTTTTTTATTCTATAAAATAATCTAAGTCAATTGAAATTCTTACATTATTGCTAGAGTCAAGTGAGTCAAGATTTGATTAATCAATCAATATATTTTTTATGATGTATTCTTTGACCACCTAAAAGATAATTCTTTTCTTTTGCTTAAAAAAACGTTAGCATTAATATCATTTGTAACAATTTAACTTTAGACCTAAATCTAACTTTTTAAGTATAAATCTAGTGGACTCAAAATAATTGCTCAAAATAGGAAAGCCGATACATGTACTTCAAGGAAATAAAAAAAATCCAATCAAGTAAACTAAATAAAATAAAATATTTTTTTAATTACATATAAACATTACTTGAGCCTAAGCATTTGTATGGTAGCGTGTTTCCCTACCATCGACTTTGTCCAGAGACTGCAACCATCCGAGCAAGGATTAGTGTATCTAATCTCTCTAAGCAAACGATTAATGTCCAGCTAAAGAAATGAAAGCAACTCATACTGACTGAATTATGTTAAAAAAGAAAGAGGAAAATCATACCGACTGAAAACACTAACATAGGTGACGCGTACTCGAAATTTGACCTCTAAGTAAAGGTTTCATACTCTTATTGAGAATGGCTGAGTAGTTTTAGGTCACGTTTGATAATAGTTTAAAGTTTAAAATTTGATTAAATTTAAAAAATTTTAAAAATAGATAAGTGGAAGGATAAGAAAAGGATTAATGGGTATAAAAATAATAGTTAAATTGATATGTTATTATTGATTTTTATTTTTTATTTATATTTAAAGTAGGTTAGTAGGAGTTATATGCAATGAGTGTGAGTGAATTAGTAAAAATATATATAATTAGTGAAGGATAGATGTGATAGTTAATGATAGGCATGATAAATAAAAAAATAAAATTTATATATTACTATTGTCAAAGATAAAATCCTCCCTTGAAATTCCGCCAAAGGCGATATTGAGCTCCTTTTATATATTCATACATTATATACTTCGGCTTTTGGTTCGCAAGAAGTAGATGGGTAATGTATATATTTGAATATAATAAAACGCTACACACATCGAATTCAAACGGGGAACCCGCAGACAGCGGCCATAAAGGCACTTTGCCGCATTGATTGATGGAAAAAGAATTAATTTCAACGGACGGAGAGGGAGATGACTTGACTTGCTATCGTCGAACGAGGAAACCATCAGAACAGAAGAGCGACATCGAGAGCTCGCAATTAATTGCTACGCCCCCTGCCAACAAAGAATCAACCACATGCAAGAGGATTTAATATCAGAACAAAGGGAAGTCGTAAACATAGTAAACTGCATCCAAATTAATTAAATGAAGGACAACATTAATGAAGAAGACCCAGTGGAATCCACTGTCTACTTGGGCCTCCCAACCGAAGTTGCCCCACACCTTCCCAAATATGTGCAACAAATAAAATAAAAGTTACTTTGAGAAATCGTTGCTTTCCAGTCGTACCGTGGTGGTGGCTGCCTTACATTTTAAAAAGTTAAAAATCTAGCGTCGACATTTACCCGAACATCTGTGCATATGTCGATTTGTTCGCTGGAGTTAATTCATGTATGCCTTCAAAGTAAATTACCCAAGAAAAAACTCATCTGCCTTACAACAAATTAAGGTAAATACCAAATGTAAAGGGCCTCACCGGTCACAGGTTCAAAATATAGCCACACGATTTGCCTCCTGTAACGATTGCTTTGGTTAATCACGCATCCTAAAATTTATACCTTATGGGGTTTGATACACAATGGATATTTTGAGTCAATGGATTTTTTGGCTTCAGTTAATGCCATTCAGGTAGGACTTATGTTTAAAGCAAGAGAATCCTCTCTCCCCACTCATCTTCTCATCGGTGATCAATGCATCACCTTTGATTAATTTTAAAGTTTAGCCTGGTAAAGGGGATAATTCATTAAAATATGAGTTAATATTATTTGGTGGAAATGATATTTTGACTCAAGTTAAGAAGACTTAATCGAAGATAAATTATTCTAAGGTTGATGTGAGATAAAATTTTTTTATAGACTATCCTATATATTTTCACAAGTTAACCTAAAAATTTTTCAAACAGTTACGGATTAACCTACCAGGATAACTTTTACGATTTCCAAATGAAAATAAAGGATAACCCAACTATAAAATAATTATCCCATAAAATATATCTCTCCATCTAAACTACTCCTAAAAGGCCAAGGGCGGGGGTGAGTTCCCCCTCGCATCTACTATTTGCAAACGATGTCTTGATCTTTGCCCGAGAAGATGCTACCCCAGCGAATGCAAATTCAAGAGCACATTCTTTACATTCGAGGAGTTGTCAGGTCTACAATTGAATGCAAATAATAGCAGAGCATATATCTCAAGAGGCGTTAGGGGATGAATGGAGATATGCCTACGCCTTGTTATCCTTAAGGGTAGTTTCGATCCTGACCACTTACCTTGGTGCATCGCTATTCCAAGGATCGAGACAAGGGAACTTAGCTCCATTCTACACTAAAGAAGCTTATCAGAGTTTCGAATAAGTTGCAAGAGCATTTCGAGAGGAGTGCAAAAATCTTATCAAGGATGGGACGGGTCCAGCTCCTCCAATGGGGTTATAGAGGGGTCAATTTCTGGATCAACTCTTTTGCAATCTCTCGTCCCATCCTAAGGAAACTCATTGTGATGGAGGCCTCCTACCTATGGGGAAGAAAAGTGTGTGTACCTGCTCAATTGGAGAGAGGTGTGCTTACCCATCTCTAAAGGGGGGGCTAGGACTACGACACTTCTTCGACATGGATGTGGCTGTCACATGTTTGAGAGCACGGAGAATCCTTACGCCTAACCATGGTGGCTTGTGGGTCAACTAGATGAGGTCAACCTATGATCTCACCTGGCCACATCCGCATGAGACGAGAGGTGGCTTACAAGCATGGAAGCATATCCTAAGGCACCTTGAGCAGATCAAAGAGGAAGTCGTGTGGGATTTGGTCAAATAGAAACAACCAAGGCTCAAGGAGTACGACATCATTGGGGCTAAGAGGCATGTACCAAAATGGGCATGTTGCACAATGCTTGCACTTAAGGGGTAATTGGTTACAAAGGATCGCCTAATCAAATGTGGGTACGCATGCCAATCTAATGTATTTACCATGCAATGGGGAAGAGGAAAGCATAAAGCACTTGCTATTCGGTTGCCCATTCTCAAAGGAGGTCAGGACTAAGGACCTCTTCGGGCTGAAAGTTCGGAGAGTACTCGAATGAGCTATGATATTGGGAACTGACAATTCCACCATGGGGAAAGGCCTTACCTACACTATTTGGAGAGAAATAAAAGGATCCACACCGATGAATGCTCAACAACTGAGGATATTATTGCTTATATATGTTCTATTTGCCTTAACCATGCAATTTTTGTGAGTGTTGAGCTGGTTGCCTTTATTTTCTGATGTATATATTAACCTCGATTGTATTGATTGTATTTCTGCAACTTAGGGGCATCCCCACCCCTATCCTATAACTGCACGTCGTGCTGTTAATATTGAGGAAAACTACCCATTTACTTAAATCCTAAATTTTATTCAGAGTGTCGGAAAGGCTTTGGGATGATAAAAGAAACCAAAAGGTGGAAAACAATACTCTTGTATTCTAGTTGAAGAATACAAGTTGGTATTCCCATCGATACTCTCATCTGTCACGACATGAACTCAGATTCCTACAGGATTCGAGATCGGCTCGTCTCGACTATTCCCAAGACCCAATCGTCCAATGAGAAACAACCAAATAACATGCATCAATCCACAACCACACAAGTACAATAGCTAAGCAGAAAGAAATTGACAACGAAAGGAGAAATAGAACTGTAATACAAGAATATCACATCCCTTCAAGAACAGGAATATTGCCATCACAACAAGACTCGTACAGATAGAGAACATAACAGAAAAGTACTGTAAATATAACTACAAGAACTCACTACAACAAGTAGTAGAAACTACAGCTGGGTTCGACTAGTCCCAGCATCATCAGCAGCTGGAAGCTCGGGCTACTCAAATCCCTGACCTGTACAAAATTATATAACTGGAGTCAACTAACGCTGGGTAAAGTGGTGGCTAAACATAAAAATGCATTTAACAGGTAGCTTAACATATTACTTTCCGATCCAAATTATCTTATAACGGTTTTCTGTGTAGAGATCTCTAATCAGGGTAAATCTCATTATTTAATCTTCTTGTTCCCTAAAGGAACGATTTTGCTTGAAGTTTTCCCATGATGTAGGATGCACACGTGGCACTCACCTGGCCGAGAGAGCCCCTCCGTGGTAGTCCTACACCCGATCTACCACCCCGAGGTCACGATCGTGATGTAGCGGTGACTACGGCACACGTGATAAACGCACGGGTAGCTACCCCACACTAGCACTCGGTCAGTCATTTTCGCTAGCGAGTACGCCTCAACATACAGCATGGAACAATATAAGGCCTAGCCCACTCAGAACAGAGCAGAACAGGGGTCTCGTCCCTCCCCAGTCTGCTTACCCTCATCCGACTATCCCAGTTTGCCCAACGGGTTAACAAGAGTCGGTGTAGGGTTGCCATGCCTAACCCCAGGCACCCTAGGGCGGCTAGCTCCCCCCTACACTGTTACGACCCAGTTCCTGCATCCCTATAGGACCCGAGACCGGCTTGCCTCGACTAATCCCAAGACCCAGTCGTCCAATAAGAAATAACAAAAAACAGCAAAGTAAACGACATTCACACATGCAATATAACTAAGCAATAAAAACGTACAAAGCAGTAAATGAAAGTAAAACCGTTGTTCCATTACATACCACCACAACAACAGAAACAACGGAAGCGAAAGTAATAGTAACAAGAACAGTAGCTAAAAGTCTGAAACTCACTATAATAGTAAGGGGAAACAACGAGAAAGTGTTAAAACTACAGCTGGGCTCAACTGGGCCCAGCACCCTCTGCAGCCGAAAGCTCGGGCTGCTCAACTCCTGGTCCTAAACAGTGTTATGAAAAAGACAAAGTCAATGAACGCTGAGTAGAGTGGTATATATACTATCTAAAGCAGTAAAAGCAACATGTTTAATTCTCTTTTCTAGTTATTTTATGTTATATGTATTTCTTTTTTTTTCACCCATTTTCCTCAAACTTTCATGTTTTTTTGATCTTGCATGTTCCTCGTGGGAACGATCTTGATTACAGTCTTTTCCGAAGAGTAGAAGGTACACGTGGTACTCTCCTAGCCAGGAGAGTCCCCCATGGTAGTCCTACACCCAGTCAACAACCCCGAGGTCATTGTCAAGACGTAGCGTTGACTACGGCACATGTGATAAGCGCACGGGTAGCTACCTCGCACTGACAGGCAGTCAATCGTTTCCGCTATCTGGTACGCCCAAAGTACAACATGGAATAGTATAGGGCCAAGCAGATCAGAAACAGGGGTCTCGCCCCTCAGAATGAAACAGGGGACTCGCCCCTCCACAGTCTGTGCACCCTCGTCTGACTACCCCGGTTTTCCTAGAGGGCCTAATAAATCGGTGTAGGGTGGCTAGCGGAACCCCTGGCCCCGTGGGGTGGCTAGCACACTCCCTACACTAGTAGCTCGCCTCGGTACCACGTACATGTGGGTCAACAGGAGTCAGTGTAGAGTAGCCAATCCTAACCCTGGGTCTCAACCCAAGGGCAGCTAGCTCCGCTCTACACGAAAAGGGGACAGTCGCTCTCCTTGGTATCACGTACTCAAGGGCCAGCACACTTCCCGTCTACATTCCAGATTTCCATCTGACCACAGGAGATTTACTCCTAACTCTCCGTAGAGTTCATGCTTATGTTCACCACATTATTCTGATCCAGATTCTACCATTCACAATTCAGTTCTCGTTTATATATAGGCAGCTTGTGTTTCCATAATTCAATACCTGCAACTGATGATTTCACAGGCAATTGTTCATTTATCTTAGGCAACTCACATTCTAACAGGTAGATCACAACTATATTACAGGCAATTGCTAGCAGTTTAACTTAATCATGTGTACAAATTCAGTCATGTAGTACAAATGGTTCATTAATTTCTCTATCCTAGGGTTCATGCCACATCCTAGAGTTCCAGTTGGCTAATTCCACAGGCACATTCTTATTTAATATGATTAACAGAAGTAGACCACTCTACCAGACAACCCAGGAGTAATGGAGGGCACGAACCGTAGACCCAAGCGTCTCTGCGAGCCTCAAACACGCAGTAGGTCGAAATCCTATACCAGGGAATACATCACAAAAGGAAGGTTCAGAACAGTGTACAAAGGTTTCTAGTACATTGAGAAATTCGCAAGAGAACTATAGATACTTTGTTTGTGTAAAGTGGATCCCAATCGAACCCCAAACAAGTCAAAAACGTGTCTACTGACCAAAATCAGACGTCTGGGAACAAGTCCAAACGCCTTAAAAGATACAAAACCTCAACTCAAGTCCCTACGGTGCCCTCAGATGTCCAGGACTCCTCTGCGATCTTCTGAAGGCAAATCCAGACATTGAACCACTACTCCGATCGTCTGGAAGCACCTCTGGTCATCTGGTGAGCTGATCAGACGTCCGAAAGTGCGTGGGAGAGTGTTTCACGCTCTTTCCCAAGGCTTCTCCTGCGTACGACAGTCGCAGCCACCCAAAATTAGGCAGACAAATCCTTTTGCGGTGTGGCCTGCATGGCCGTAACCGCGAAAAAAACTTACCTTCGTGATAAATGAGCTTTCAGACGTCTGGTCTTGACTCCAGACATCCAGATGCTCCACCAGCCATCTGGACTCCACTCCAGACATCTAATACAGGAAAATTTCCAGTATCAGAACCCGCTACCAGCGCTCTTCGTCGCACACCTCCTCTCACCGCCGCAGCTCTAGTCGCTGCAGGTGGTCGAGGATGCTTCTTTGGACTCTCTCCTCCCGCATGCGCCCGCGGTGGCTGTGCGAGCTCCACCAAGCTTCCACCGAAGCTCCCAACCTTGACCTCCTCCTCCCGCACTAGCCTTCTTCGCCCCCTCTCGCTCACCACCTTTCACGGCTCCCGCAGCTCTGAAGGTGAAGGTGGGGTGTGGTGGTGGTGTGTGGAGTGGAGAGGAGAGGAGGGAAGGGGTCTTTATAGATGGAGTGGGGGGCTTAGGGTTCAGATAGGAAGGAGGAAAGGAGAGAGAGGAAAAAGGAGTTATGCGTGCTGCCCGCACGTAGAGTGCAGAGGGCGTACAAAAATTTCATGTTCAGACGTCCGAGAAAGGGTCCAGACGTCTGGACAAACGTCTAACTGAGACTCCAGATGTCTTAAAAGGCTAAAAGTGAGATGGGTCTTTACATACACTAAGAAGCCCACCTCAGTACCAGGTACACGAGGGCCAGCAAGAGTCGATGTAGAGTGGCCAAACCCACCCCATGTCTCAACCCAAAGGCGGCAAGCTCCCCTCTACACTATAAGGGATAGTTGCTCTCTTCAATACTACGTACACAAAGGTCAACTCACTTCCCTTAACGGCCTCCTGTGGGCAGCAATTCCAGAACCATCCGGTTCTCGATACTGCAGTGTTTTTATCTCTTTCTACATTCCCCGTAGGGTTCGTACATGAACTTTTCTTTGTTCCATATCTGGTTTGTTACATACAGAACAGGCATCCCAGTTTCTGCAATAAGAGTTCATTTTTTTCTATTAATAATGTAGTTCATTACAGGCAGCTTATGATTTATTTAATCATTCATTTTTCTACACATGCATCTTTCCTATCCCTAATGTTCATGTCATAACCTAGGGTTCACTTGAATAGCTGTATTCGAGAGCATACATTTATTTCTTCCTAGGATTCATCTCACATCCTAGGTTTTAACTAATTGCCTGCATTTTATTTAACTTAGAGAATTAGTTAGAACCACTCTACCAGGATAACCGAGTGGAATGGAGGCTCGTATAGTAGCTCTCGATGTCTCCGCAGGTTCCGTACACCTGACGAACTGGAGACCTAAGGCGTGGATGGACAGGTTAAAAGAATTCTAAAAGATACAAATAAGCTACCATTACGTGAAGAAATTTGCACGAAAAATAATGATGTTTCACTTACAGAAAATCGATATCGTTTGGGCCTTAACGAGCCCAAAAATAAGAGTTCTGACAGAAATCAGATGTCTAGGAGAGATCCCAAACGTCTTAAATCAACTCTCAGGCATACCTCTCTCGGGGCGCCTCTATTGGACGTTTGGAACGCAATGCCGACGTCCAAGGGTTCCGTCAGAAGTCCTGAGGTGCTCCCAGACGTCTGAAACTGCCTTGGTCCGCCTTCCAACTTTTGACACATGTACATGCATGGTCAAGACTTTGGCAGAGAAGAAATACGGAAAATAGATCTCTACCAGACGTCTCATTCTACCTTCGGACGTCCGGTAAGACGTCTGGATGTCGCTCCAGACATCTGATTCTGAGGAAAAATGACTTCCGCGAAGCTGCTCTGGCTTTCCTCGCCGCAGACGCTACAGCAGAGCAGCACAGCGCCCTCCGCTCTCACGCTCAGACTCGCGATCAACTCTCCGCTCGCTCTCTGCTTTCTCTCTCTCTCTCTCTCTCTCTCTCTCTCTCTCTCTCTCTCTCTCTCTCTCAGCTTGGTGGTGTGAGATGGAGAGGAGGAGGGGGTTTATAAAGAGGGAGGAGGTGAGGGGAGAGGTGTGGCGTCGCAAGGAGAGGTGCGAGGTGCAAGCGAGGGAGTGGCATGCGCACGATGCGCGCCGAAAAGAAAGCATTTTCAGACGTCTGACTCTCTCTCCAGACGTCTGGTGAACATCCTAGACATATTAAAGAACCAAAAGGTGACGGGTCGTTTCATCACTACTCCCATGACGCTTCTTGCAATTGGTCCCATTTTTTGATAGGGGAGTTTGATGCTTGTGGGACAAAAGTTTTCTCCAATTAATAGAAGTTTCATCCATTACAATCGATGCTCAAAAAATTCACATACTTTGAACGTATGCCCCTTCAAGTTTCTTTACCAAACCTTTTTATATGTGTAGAGACTAGATAACTAATTATGTCCTCTCTTTTCCTTTATTTTTGAAGAGGAATAATGTATGATCCGCCCCCCCCGCCACTCTCTTGTTAGAAAAAGGAGGGCAAATTAAATATAAACAGTATGGCCAACCATGAATACCTTATTAGTTCCCTTTTTTTGACACTTCAATAAGTGCAAATACAAAGGCTCAAGCTTTACGTACTTCCTCAGCAACCCATGTTTTTGCTACTTCCAAGCTCTTGCCTATCAAAACAATATGTCAATGTTATCATTTACTATGAAAGATGTATATCAAGTATGGATATCTGGATGGCATATCTGCTATATGTCTCCTAGATAAAGTATGTTAAATAGAGATATCTAATTCTTTTCAACAAACTAAGACTCTAGAAAACATTTGTTGATAAAATCCTTTGATTTCATTCCTACATCAAAGTTCAATCCAACAGGACACGCACCTCATTGTTATTTTCATTTTATGCCCGTTGATGTTATTATTACACACAAAGTAAAAAGTATCATAAGGTTTACAATAAATATCAAATTTCCTTTCTTCGATCTCTCACTGAAGAGATTGATCGTCCCTTCTCTTTATTGCCGTCACTTTCCTAATGCTTGGGACGTGCTCCCCAGCACTGATGAAGAAACTTTCCAACTGATAGGCAAGGTGATTTGTAACTAACTTTTACCAAAGTTTTGGACCACCCAAAATAAGAGGAACTTGAAGCATCATTTGATGATCTTCAAAAGGTGGAATAACCTCCTTGGAAAATTGTTGATAGAGTGAGAATGGTTTCTCAAGTTTCCTGAAATAAAGAAATTTGTTGGACCTCCTAAACATCAGAAGGGTCCCTATAAATATAACCACTTAGTCATATCTAATGAATCATGACAAATCCATCGAATCATCCTATATTGTAGATTTTAGAGGATCTTCTACAAAAGGACTTCAGGACATCCATTCCATATGCATGCAATCCCACATTATCCCTTTGTATCTCAAGCATATTGTCTAATATGGAGCGTTTGGAAGAGATGCTCTTATTGAATTATTTATCTACACTCAATCATCAAAATTCCATGTTCTTATAATTGTTGTCTAACATATTTTTCTCCTTATTTGGACTAAGCTTCAAACCCTTGATGATGGTTCAATTTTAGTAGACCAATTTTTGAAATACACCTCATCATTTAGCACCGAAACATTAGGTCAATTCTTAATAAATCACTAGTTACGGTTGGCACTCACTTCTAAACATCAAGAAAACAATGGGTCTACCTTTTCCTCCCGTCATCTTAATTCCTATATGCACTTCACTTGCTTCTACACTAGCCCTAACCCATTCATGGAGAATCCTTTGCCTCAACATAACTCAACTTTGGAGATACTGGCCTACAATATCTACATTGTGATGTATCATCATAGTAGTCCGAGCCCTCAATGTTGGAGCTCCATTCTATCCCTAATGATCTTATTTTATCCATTAGTCACCATGTAGGGGTCAAAGGGGTACAAGCCATCAGCCAAGATGCCTCCATCCTAACTCTAAGGTAACGACTTAAGAGATGAATAAGACAAAAACAATTATCTTCCATCTTAATGACATCCAAAAGAAAAAGAAGCTCCAATGTTGAGTAGAGGAGTTGAACAACCTCGTTCCCAAGATCATGGCATTAAACCACATAGCCTATCATGGCAAAACTTGATGACCCCTCAAAGAAAGAACATAGTATCCTAGACTCCATTTTTAGCGTCCTCTACACCCTTGACATCCCCTATAGCCTCAAAGCCATAAAATTTGGCTATAGGCCATGATAGGTGAATCAATAGAAGAGCTTAACTCAAACAAGATAACTTACATCAAGGAGAAGCTTGACCCCTATCCCTTATCCAAGAGTAGTCTGTCAAATCCTTTCACCTACCTCCATTGAGGGTGATGATAACGTCATCATCAGCCATATCTAGCTTTAATTAGTCATAATCAAGGAATAAATGCTCCTACATAACCTCCAAAAGACCCTAATTCACTGCTAATCGATTCTGAGAGAATAACAAGAAAATAGGGGTAAAAGTACAGTTTTAACAGCATATCCTGAATGTAGAACAATCGTGGGTTTCTTCAAGGATTAATTAAAGGTCAAATGGTCTTAAATGTCTAACAAGTGGGTCCGTGAAGACAAAAATGGCTTTTCACTTGTTCCAAGAATTAAATGACATCTGAAACCCTAAAAACAGATCTGCTTAATCTACTGAGATTTTAGTCAATATAAAATTCACATAAACCCTTTAAAATTATATAAAAATATTCTCTAGGGTTTGGTACCTTCAATTTGACCATTGGAACCCAATTTGACCTAAAACAGAATCTCAGACAGATAGTTGTTATAATTTAGGTTTTTGCATAAATTACCCAGTCAAACTTGGTCAAAACCTAAATCCAACTTCACCATTATATTCCTTAGGTCTAAATTAGGTTTTTACCAAAATTTGGACTCAATCTGAGAACATCTTGACCAAGTTTGTATTTTAGTCCATTTACTCTTTATATCTCATTCAAACCCTTAGCTTTTTGAATTCCTTGCAAAGTGCCCCCTAACTTCATCAACTTCTTTGGACACAGGTCCTCGTGCCATGTTTGGAAGGTTGAACCTTCACCGTCGAGTTTTAAGCGAAGATTTCTTGTTCGACTCTTAATCAATCTCTCCTAAAATTAATACAAGGATTCCTTGTGAAATTGCCTTTCATTTGAACCGCATCTTGGGCTCTACTTCTTTCCCAAAAGGTCATGCGAACCTTTCAAAGGTTCGGGTTTCCTTTTTGCTTGAACCTTCCAAGCTTGGGAAGGCTTCCTATGGCCTATAAAAGAACCCCTGTTGCATTTCGCATCTTCTTAGCTAGGTTTTGGCCCAAAAACCCTCTTCAAACTCCTTCCCCGACCATCTCCACCCAAGCTCCGGCGAGCTCCTCCCTCCGTCGCTCTCCGACCTCCCAACGGCCAAATTGGGAGTGCCATCATCTTCGCCCCCCTCGTCCGCACCTGGTGTGCCAAAGCTAGGGTCCTCCCCTCTCTTCCTCGTCGTCCACCTCAACAAAGAAGTTCTCTTCCACGGCGCCGCCGAATCAAAGCCGGCGTCCTCCTACCCCTTTCATCCCTAATACTAGGTCCTTTAACTCCCTCTCCCCCTCTACTTCCTCTTCCTTTCTTCTATCATTCAATTCGACCTCCGCTACCGCCATTCACCCTCATCGCTTCCATCTCTGGCAACCACTTTGGCGAGGGTTTCCGTCTGCTACACTTCTCCATCCCCCTCACCAACAAGCCCACAACTTTCGCCGTGCGCCCACGACCAAGAGCCCTAACTCTATTGGGCCGCTTGACCACCCCAGTCACTTGTCGACCAACCTACCGTTATTCGCCCAACTCCTTCACCATCCGACCACCACACATGTCCATCCACCACAAAACCACCGCGAAAGAACTCTTCGTGCTTCGGCGACCATCTTAAGTGTTTTTAATGTGGTCATAAGGCCATTTTACTTATTTGCAGGGTTCCTCCTCTGACCTCCATTAACAAGCTTCTCCAACAAATTTTGGAGCAAGTTCTTGAAGGCACTGCCCCTGGAGCCTATCCCAGCCGAAGCGAATTCACTCCAGGAGCGCAAGTGGACCAACAATTGGGGGTGTTGACCACCCCCCAAAGCGAATTGGATGAAGACTTCCCCCTCCAGCTGCTACCAGCTGTGCGCGAAGGAAAGTGTGGGACTTTAGTCCCACATTGTTAACCACCAAGCAAGAGCTGTGATATAAGACGAAAAAGTGCATAAGGCTATTTGCCTCAAGACACCTGGGGGGTGAGGTCCCTAGCTACCTATTACACACCTCGCCCGTGACACACCTGCACGTGGGTCTGGCAAACTCTCTTAACCCAATTACCCTCCTAACCTGAGCACTCCTCGGTTGCGATCACGCCCGCAGCCCTGGACCTAGGTACGTGCTTGACCCAAATACCCGATCCGATTACCTGAGAGATAAGAGGAGGAAAAAAGAAAGACAGAGAGAGTGGGGAAAAGGGGGGTTTTGCTCTTCAAGCAACCTCCCAACACTTAGTTGCTGGGAAGGTTTGAGAAGGAGGAGGAAACCCTTTGCCATGCCTCTGAGAGAAAGAAAGAAGGAGAAGAGGTTCTAAAGAAGAAGAGAAGGCTTGTGCTTACTTTCTGTTAAGATGTCTGATTGCTAAGCCTATCATCTGAGGCACTGTAGCATTCAAGCTACTGCTGGTTTATTTGAGATAATTGATGGTTGAATGAATGCTTAAACTTTAGAGGATATAAGTGGTGATTCAAATCACCATTATTTTTTATTCTTTTTTTTTCTTTTTATCCTCATACTCTTGAGATAAATTCGATTTCATTGAATAACTAATGTAATAGGTTATTATTCATTGAAAATCTATACTTTGGTCAATTTCTTGTGCTCATTTATAGTATATGTTGAGATTAGCGTGTGAATGCAATACTTACTCCCTGTGTTCGACCTCGGACTTAAATTCGAGTAATAAATTGTATTTGTTGATTGAGAGATTTAGAGGATACTACAACGACCGCATATTTAAAATCTCCTCATCTTTCGCTTCCTCAACAGAGGGTTCAATGTCCCTTCACCAAGAAAATCTAGAATAAGTAGTTCTCAAGGCAATATTCTAACCTCCTTTCAAAGCTTATACTAGGTCTTCGAAACTACAAGAGCACCCCAAATATTTTCTAAAACACTTACTTCTGGAATAATGCTTTAAGGGCAAACATTACTTGGTGTTTTACTTGACCCTTAGGGGGTGCAAACAAGTGGTACTCCAAGTATCTAGACAGATCAATTAACTCATTCTACCAACTAGAAGACCATTTCCTTAAACAATCCTCCATTAATTAATGGGAAAAAATGATCTTGCTATTATTTATATCATTATGGAGAAAGAAAGGGGATCTCCCAGAAGAGCACTTGTAGAGGCTAAGGAACAAGTACATGAGTATCAAAAACCTGATGAGGCTAGTATTATGCAATCTATCATGCAGTGGATCCAACTCAAGGACTTCTACACACAGCTCAACGATGACAAACTGGCAACTCTCAAAAAGCTCCTAAATAGAGGCAGCCTACAAATTGGTGATGAGGAAGCCCGTGGGGTGAAGCTATACTTCTACAAATTCTTTCACTCTGAAGAAGACAAGACAGAGCAATAGCAATAGTAGTAAGGCTCCTCTACAAAGGGAAAGAAGGGGACTATCTAGATTGCACTCTATTTATGATTGCTTTGGCCTCTCTAGTGGCCAAAGTAAGAAAGAATGAAGTGGTATTGTGTTGTTATCCCTTAAGTCTAGAAAAAGAGTTCAGCTAGGAATAATAAATTATGTAATTTCCACAATGGTCAAGAGGGCTATGGTATGGACAAGTGTTGAAACCCTCACCATTGGATCAATAAGCTCATTGAGAGTGATGTTCTTGTCGTCAAGAAACTAGAATTGCTATCTCCTTTAGCTTATAATAACAATAATACCAACAAAGGTGTAATGATGCCTTAGCTCACCAGGCACTTAGTCAAGAGGATTGATGGAAGTTGCACAACATCTAACCTCTTGTAGAGAACCTTGGCATCTCAAACTATGTGGTGATGGAGTCAATACTTCAACCATGTCACTTATTATCCACAATGTAGAACTTGCCCTATAGTTTCAAGGTTTAGACAAATTGAATTCGAAAATTTTTCCGTTACTTTCACAATATGGATAGGATCAAAGGTCTTCCTCTAAAAGGTTGAGATGATCCAAAGATCAATTCTGCTACCTACACCATCACAAGTGCCTATGACAATTTCGTTTAGGCAATTAAAGGTAGCCCTCAGTCAAAATAATCACATTTTTTTGTGCCACTTTTGCTACTAACATTAGATTTATGCAAAGCATGATCCCATTGGAAAACTTGCGACAAAATGAATCCAAAGTAATATACATGACCTATTTTGGATTGGTTTCATCAAGTTTTCACCAAAGACATGAGATTTTACATTATACAAGGTATGTTGAACTGACTTATACCTAATGCTACCAATTAGCTTGGTGCAATGCTCTCAACTCAAGAAGACTCGAAACTCAACTTGGAGGTCTTTGCACTAACCCTTTCTCTCCATCATCAAGAAGGGATAGAAGCAAATCATTAAGATATCAAAGTGCTTTTGGCATTAACAGAACCCAAATTCAATCTAAGAAACCTCTGGTACTCTTGATGTTGAAACCTAACAAAACAACCTTCCTTTATTTAGCTACCTCCTTAAAAATATATAGTTAGCAATGCATAGAGATCTGTTCAATAGTATCTAATCCTCAAGTGCCATGCACTCATCCTTATGATGGCATTCAGAAAGCTTTAACTATACTTTCAAGTGCACCCCGTCATGATACTCATTGATCAACCCTTATGTCAACTTGATAAATCTAGACACGTATGCAAGTGGTCCATCAAGCTTTCAACATCATGCTTAAGCCTATGCTCCCTACCAAAGGACAAGTCCTAGAAGACTTTATTGCATAGCTCATACCACAAAAACTTGATGTAAAGAGATGAGAATGCATTAATGCCATAAAATATGTATATGTTGCCAAGGCAAGGAAAAGCTTAATTCTATATCTCTACATTCACTTAAACAACTAGCATCAACATGCACATGGCTATCGGGTAATTGGTGAGTGCACGTGATCCCATCTTTTTGCCCACAGTGCTCCCCTCTCCTGTGACCTAGTGAGCTTTTTCCCCAAATCTTTGTCGTTGGGGCCCGTGGCCGGTCACCACCCTTCCCCCCCACTCCCTTCCTTTCCTTCGTTGCCCCTACTATCTTCTTATGGCCATTAGGTCTTCTCGATTCGTGCTCATTCGGATCTTCCATGCTTGATGGCAGTGCCATCATGCTCTATAACTCACTTAATTTAGCTAAGTCCTAAGGAAAATTGATCTAATAATACATAAAAAGGGTACAATATCGTATGGAGGAAGATTCATCAGATTAACCCCAAGATACCACAAAACATGTCAGAATAACCAATTTAGGGTTTCCTTTGAAACTATGCTATTAAAGAGAGCAATTAAACCCTATGTTTGATCTAACCTAGTTTGATAGAATTCTGGTGAAAGTATTGCAAATTAAACCTTTTAAAAATTATAAGTAAATATCCCACAATATTTAATTTAATCAGATACATCAAAGAAACCAATTACACCTAAAACAATAACCTAGGTGAATAATTAATGTCAATAGAGTTTAAATGGAGGATTTACCAACCAAACAACTTTAAAACTCAAAATTGACATAACCACCAGATTCCCTAGATTCTAATTGAGCTTCCATAAAAAGATGGGCCTGATTTGACAATATTCGTACCTACTTTGCATTTAGGCCCCTAAGTTCCTTAAATCCTTGCAAGTAGGTCCAATTTCATTACTCTTAGGTCCTTCTCTTCTTGCAAACCAGTCCCCGACATCATCTTCCTCCTCCAGCTACTGGGGAACCTTTGACCGAAGTATCCGACGACTTTCCAACGCCATTTCCGTCCTCTTTGAGCATCAGCAAAGCTCGACCTCTAAGGCGAAGTTGTTTGTTGTTCCATTCCTCGTCGGGCGAGACTCATCTCGCTGGCTGCCGACGTTGCAACAACCCGGGGTCCTCGGGTAAAAAACAAACATGGAGATACGAGTTGTTGGAAGGTCTTCTCTCTACCTCCTGCAACGAATTCACGCACGGCCGAGGCTCTATAAAGCCTCGTGATGCTCCTCCAAGTCAAGTCGTCTGGAATCCGAGCGCAACCGCTGCCTTCTCTTCTTCCTCCATGCGCCGCCATTGCCAGACCTTAAGGTCTTCTCCACCCCTTCGCTCCGCTGCCTCTCGCCATCAAATGAGGGTGTAGCCACCTTCATCTCTCTCTCTCATCGAGCTTCTCAGCCCAACAGCTGGCTCTCTACCTCCTTCATCGGCCTCAATTCCTTCTCTGATTCTTCGCCGGCGGCCTACCACAGTGTTAAGAACCATGCTATTTGAGCCTTTAAGACGTCTGGACTGTGGGTCAGACGTCTGGACACCTTCCCAGACGTTTGAAAATCAAAAATTTGGAGTATGGGCTCGCGTCTACGCGCGTGCTGTGCATAGACAGTACACCCCCTCATTTCCTTCTTCTTCTCTCACCTTCTGCCCTAGCGAAACCCTAAACCCACACCCTTATAAAGCCCCCCTCCTTTCTCTTGTTCCACCCCACTTCCCAGCCACCTTCCTCCTTCCCTCCAGCGAGAGCAGCAGAGCGAGTGAGAGCGCAGGAGAGGCGTGAGAAGGAGAGGAGCAGCGTGAGAGGGAGAGGAGTTTAGCTTGCGAGCTCGCCGGTGAGCACACGGCCGGAGCGGCATGTGCGCAAGGCAAAGGAGTGCGTCGGGGAGGTCCTCCCCGACACTGCTGCAGCTGGAGTTACAGGCAAGAGGGCGCGGCGCGGCCACGCGTGGCGCGAGAGGGCAGAAGCAGATTCTGGTTCTGGGTTTTTCTCATAATCAGACATCTGGAGCGACATCCAGACAACTTAGCCAATGTCTGGAGGAGGTTCCAGACATCTAAGGAGTAGACTTCGTGAAGGTATGTTTTCTTTGCAGATACGGCCATGCAGGCCGCTCCACCGAGGCACCGTTGCATGTCTTTTTGAAGAGATTTGGTGGATTTCGTGAAGGCTTCGCTTTGGGAAAGGGCAGGACACGCCCTTCCATGCATTTTGGACGTCTGGGCGACATACCAGACGATGGGAAGTGCTTCCAGACATCCAGAGAGGTGGTCGAACATCTGGAACTGGGTCCAGACGGTCCAGCGGAGTTCCTAGACGTCTGAGGAGTGGCGCAGGACTTGAGGTATAGCACTGGACACTTTTAAGACATCTGGAAGTTGTTCCATACATCTGATTCAAGTCAGAAACACTGTTTTTGACCTGTTTAGGGTCCTTTTGAGGTCTGTTTTCCGCAATTAAGATACCGATGTTTCCCGTATGAATTCCTCTACTTGTTAGAAGACTTCCTATACTGTTATAAGTATTCCCTTATGATTGATCCTTGTGATAGGACTTCGTTCCGTTGTGGGTTCGAGGCTTGCTGAGGCACGTGAACCTGCCGTTCAAGCCCCCACAACTCTTGAGTTTACTGGTAGAGTGGCTTCCCCTTAATTTAATTAAAACCTAAATGCATGTGTGGAATGAATGATTAGAACCTAGGATATGGCATGAATCCTAGGACTAGAAATACTGGAATGTCTGTATTGAATGAATGGATTGCAGTCTTGAATGAGTAGATAGAATGATAACAATTGCCTGTAAATGAATAACAATTGCCTGCGAATATGTAGTATTTGTGTTAGTTAACTGTTGAATGTAACTTTCCTGTCGCACACGTGAAATGACATAATATGAGCTACATGTATATAATTTGAAAATGGAAAGGTGAATGTTGGAAACACGAGCTACATGTGAATAACCTGAATATGAAAATATGAACGATAGAATTACAATTTCCATGTGTATAACCTGAGAATGGAAATAGAAGTGATGAAACCTGATATGGAATGGCATGAGGAATATGAGCATGAATCCTATGGGGAATTAGGAGAAGAGCTCCCGGAAATAAATGGAATGGAACTGGAAATGTGAGTGGGGAAGTGACTTGGCCGTTGAGTACGGAGTACCAAGAAAAGTGACTGTCCCCCAGTTTAGTACAGAGCGGAGCTAGCCGCCCTTGGGTTGGAACCTAGGGCTAGGATTGGCCACTCTGTACTGACTTCTTGGCCCTTGCGTAACAATACCGAGGAGAGCTACTAGTGTAGGGAGAGAGCTAGCCACCCCACAGGGCCCGGGGTTCAGCTAGCCATCCTACACCGATTTGTTAGGTCCACTGGGCAAACCAAGGTAGTCAGGCGAGGGTGCGTGGACTGTGAAGGAGTGAGACCCCTGTTTAGTTCTTAGAGGCTAAACCCCTGTTACTGAGAGGGCTATGCCCTATACTGGTTCCGTGTTGTGCTTTATACGCACCTGCTAACGGAAACAACTAACCACGTGCCAGTGCGGGGTATCTACCCGTGTGCTTATCGTGCATGCCGTAGTCACCGTTACGTCTATCCATGACCTTGGGGTGGTTGACTGGGTGTAGGACCACCACGGGGGACTCTCTCGGCCAGAAGAGCACCAAGTGCGACTTCTACTCTTCGGAAAAGACTGCAATCAAGATGGTTCCCACGGGGAACATTCGAGATCAAGAAAGAGACCTGATAAATAAACAAAGTGATGGAAAAGAATAATCAGTAAAGAAAGTAAATTGAAAAACAACAGCTACCTGTCCACCTTTACTATTTTAGTTAGTTGGTTGCCACTCTACTCAACGTTCACTGACGTTTTGTACTCGTAACCCCTTTTCAGGTTCAGGTGTTAAGCAGCCAGAGCCTACGACTGCAGAGGGTGCTGGGCCCAGTAGATCCCAATAGTTGTAGCTTCTTGTTGTACTCATTTTCTATTGTAGTGAGTAGTTTCTTGCACTACTGTACTCTTACATTTTGTACTTTATATTCCTGTACCCGTTTACTTTTCTACTGTTGTAGTGGTGTGTACTGTAGTAGTTTTACTTCTTTACTGCTGTACTTTTGTTACTGTTAGTTACTTAGCATAGTGAATGTGGTTTACTTTCCTTCTTTTTTATTACTTTCTCGTTGGACGACTGGGTCTTGGGATCAGTCGAGTCGGTCCGATCTTGTGTTCTGTAGGGATTCGGGATTCGAGTCGTAATAAGATGGTATCAGAGCAAGGTCGTCCTGAGAAGTGAACCAACTAGCTTGATAATAACCAATTCACGTGCTTGTAACTAGAGTAACCACCACAACGTACCTTTTGACATATGTTCTAAGGTTCTTTTACTGAATGTCCGTTGGAATTGACGTCTTCCTATTTTGTGTTCGCGTCTCCTTGCAGGAGATGCCTCAACATGGAGTCATTGAGGCAGACCGCGGACGCGGACGAGGCCGAGGACGAGGTCGGAGGGGCGAATGTGTTGAGCCTAATGTTTCAGTTGACCAGCCACTACCTCCAAGCGTTCAAGCCTAAGACCTCGCCCAGCTGATACGAGAGATTGTGCGAGAGGAGCTCCACCCGCCTCCACGAGCGCCTCTCCCTGGGGACGTGGAGGGGGAGTCGTCTGTCGGACCGCGGGATAGACGCAACATTGGACATGGGGGAAGGGGTGGTCCTCCACTGCCCCTATCATCCTCTGACACTTCCGAGCACGAGCCCTCCCTGCCTGGAGGAGTACCAGTTTCCCCACTTCAGCGCCATTACGAGCTTTTCAGATAGTTTTGGAAGCTAAAGCCCCCCTCCATCAAGGGGGATGAGGACCCGATCGAAGCGGAGGACTGGCTCGAGCAAATTGAGAAGGTGTTTGACACCCTTCGCCTTCCTGAGGAGTGCCGCGTGGCCTTTGCCACATACCAGTTCGAGAACGCGGCACATAGGTGGTGGAGGGCGGTCAGAGGTCAGGAGAGGGCCGAGCCGACATGGGACCAATTTGTCACCCTCTTCTACGAGCAGTACTTTCCCCAGACGTGGCAGGATCAGAGGAGGCGGGAGCTCCACACTCTCCGCCAGAGGACGATGATTGATAGCGCGTATCGCACGCGTTTTCTAGAGCTGTTTCGTTTCACCACGACAGCTATAGCTACTGAGGAGGAGTGCATGTGGAGGTTCACTGAGGGGCTCCGGCCTGTTATTCGGGGGTATGTCAAACCCCTGAAGCTGCCTACGTTCTCGGGAGTGGTGGAGGCAGCTATGACATATGAGGAGATAAACCCAACCGCACGTGACATTAACAGCGGACGGAAGAGGCCCTACCAGGCAAACTACTCACAGGGCCAGCGAGAGAGGAGGGACGCGGCACCCGCAGGAGAGCCGTCACACTTTGCAAGGCCATCAGTGGCCTTTGGGGGCCCCTGACAGGGGCCAGCTGCCAACATTAGACCCCCGCCCAGCCGTCAACAGGGACCTACCGGGGGCGGGAGTCGAGTTCCCCTTTGCTACCAGTGTGGCCAGCCAGGCCACATCAGGAGGGACTGCCTGTCTAGGGCTGGAGGTCAGCAGATGCTCCCCTCACCGAGCGTTGGAGGACGAGAAGGAGGCCGTAGTTCCCAGGCACGTGGGGGAGGACAGCAATCGAGGGGAGGGTACCGGCCAATGGTTACCCGTCCGACATAGAGTGTGGCTGCTTCTTCCGCACCGAGGGCTGAGGGGCGTATCAATGCCCTAACATACAGAGATGCCGGAGCTTCAGGTTCAGTGGTGGCAGGTATGGTTACAGTTTCCGGCAGACTAGTCTACACACTTTTTGATTCCGGCGCCATGCACTTGTTTGTTGCTGCTAGTTTTACTATCAGTTTGGGACAGAACTATGTGTTGTTAGACGATCCGTTTCTGATCAGAAGTCTAGGTGGTCAGCTGTTTGTAGCTGAGGAGGTTTACACAGGCTATGAGGTCAGTGTTGGGGGACACAGCCTCCCTGTTGATCTGATTGTGATACCGATGGAAGACTTTGGCGTGATTCTGGGGATGGATTGGCTGTCCGCTTACCTTGCTTTGGTGGACTATTTTGAGAGGAAGATCGTCTTCTCCATACCGGAGATGTCTTCTTTTGAGTTTCACGGACAGCCAGTGGACGGAGGCGTTAGGTACATTTTTGCACTTCGGGCGGCGAGACTTTTGGGCTAGGGGTGTGAGGGATTTCTGGCTTGTGTAGTGGTAGAGCCCAACCTCATGGCAGACTTTCAGAGTATCCCGGTGGTCAGAGAGTACCTCGACGAGTTTCCAGAGGAGCTGCCAGAACTACCGCTTGAGCATGAGATCGAGTTCGAGATCTCACTGATACTGGGGACTAGCCCCATTTCCATAGCACCTTACAGGATGGCACCACTTGAGCTGCGAGAGCTCAAGTCCCAGTTGCAGGACCTTCTGGAGAAGGGCGCTTTGTGAGGCCCAGTGCGTCTCCGTGGGGAGTCCCGGTATTATTTGTGAAGAAGAAGGATGATACCCTACGCCTTTGTGTAGACTACAGACAGCTGAATAGGGTCACCATCAAGAACAGGTATCCGCTGCCGAGTGTTGATGATCTGTTTGACCAGTTGAGAGGTGCCACAGTTTTCTCCAAGATAGACTTGAGGTCTGGTTACCACCAGTTGAGGATCAAGGAGACCGACGTCTCCAAGACAGCTTTCCACACCCGGTACGAATACTACGAGTTTTTGGTCATGCCGTTTGGGCTGACTAACACCCCCGCTGCTTTCATGGATTTAATGAACCAGGTGTTCAGACCATATCTGAATCAGTTTGTGGTAGTATTTATCGATGATGTGCTCATCTACTCGCGGAATCAAGCGCAGCACGGACAGCACTTGCGGATGGTTTTGGACACCTTGAGACGACATAGGCTGTATGCCAAATACAACAAGTGCAAGTTCTAGTTGAGACAGGTGACCTTCTTAGGTCATGTGATTTCAGGGGATGGCTTGGCTATGGACCCAGCTAAGGTAGAGGCAGTGCTCAGGTGGGAGAGACCACTCACCATGATAGAGATACGTAGTTTCTTGGGACTGGCAGACTACTACCGACGATTTATCAGGGGTTTCTTGCAGATTACATGTCCTATGACACAGTTGACTAGGAAGGACGTGCCATTTTTTGGACAGACGCTTGTGAGGCGTGTTTTCAGGAGTTGAAGGAGAGGCTGATTTCGGCTCCTATGCTTACCATTCCAGACAGCAGTGGCAGTTTCGTTGTGTACACGGATGCCTCTTTGCAGGGGTTAGAGGGTATGCTCATGCAGTAGGGTCACATTGTCGCTTACGCTTCGCGACAACTAAAGCCCCATGAGCATAGCTACTCTACCCACGACTTAGAGCTAGCAGCTGTCGTCTTTGCGCTGAAGACTTGGAGAGCATGGAGGAGATGGGCAATTGGCGACCCCTAGAGTTACTAGGGCACTATGGGGCAGTGACTGTGACACGACAGACGAGACCAGAGTTGATAGACCACATCACATAGGACAGATGGCAGACCCATACCTGCAGTCGTTGCATAAGAGTACAGTCAGGGGACCCTAGAGACTTCTCCTTTACTGACAAGGTGCTGCGCATAAGGGGACGTTTGTGCGTTCCCAGGGACGAGAAGTTGTTGAGAGAGCTCTTGACTGAGGCACATGGTTCCAGGTTCACCATACATCCCGGGAACACAAAGTTGTATCATGATCTGAGACATGACTTTTGATGGAGGGGAATGAAGCGGGAAGTAGGTGAGTTCATACAATAGTGTTTGGTGTGCCAGCAGGTGAAGGCTGAGCATCAGAGATCTGCAAGGCCATTGCAGCCACTTCCAGTGCCAGAGTGGAAGTGCGAGAGCATCACCAGGGACTTGGTGGTGGACTTGCCCGTTACCCAGCGAGGACACGACGCAGTCTGGGTGATTGTAGACAGATTGATAAAGACAACACGTTTCCTGCCGATCCGAGTCACCTTGGGACCATCACAGTTGGCAGAGAAGTATATCCGTGACGTGGTACGTCTGCACGGAGTTCCGTGGGAGACCCGTGTTGTTTGAGCCTTCAAAGACGTCTGGACTATGGGTCAGACGTCTGAACACCTTCCCAGACGTCTAGAAATCAAAAATTTTGAGTACAAGCTCAAGTCTGCGCGTGTGCTGCGTGCAGACAGTACACCCCCCTCGTTTCCTTCTTCTTCTCTCTCCTTCCGCCCCCAGTAAAACCCTAAACCCACACCCTTATAAAGCCCCCTCCTCTCTCTCATTCCACCCCACTTCCCAGCCACCTTCCTCCTTCCCTCCAGCGAGAGCAGCAAAGCGAGTGAGAGAGCGGGAGTGGCGTGAGAAGAAGAAGAGGAGCAGCGTGAGAGGGAGAGGAGTTTAGCTTGCGAGCTCGCGTGGGAGCGTGCCGGTGAGCGAACGGCCGGAGTGGCACGTGCGCAAGGCAGAGGAGTGCATCGGGGAGGTCCTCCCCAAACTGCTGCAGGCGAGAGGGCGTGGCACGAGAGAGCGGAAGTAGGTTCTGGTTCTGGGTTTTTCCCATAATCAAATCTTTGGAGCGACGTCCAGATGACTTAGCCGACATTTGGAGGAGGTTCCAGACGTCTGAGGAGTAGACTTCGCGAAGGTACGTCTTCTTTGCGGATATGGCCATGCAGGCCACTCTGCCGAGGCACTATTGCCTGCCTTTTTGAAGAGAGTTGGTGGATTTCGTGCAGGCTTCGCTTTGGGAAGGCGCGGGACACGCCCTCCCACGCATTTCGGACGTCTGGGCGACATACCAGATGACAGGAAGAGCTTCCAGACGTCCAGAGAGGTGGTCGGACATCTGGAACTGGGTCCAGACGGTCCAACGGAGTTCCTGGACGTCTGAAGAGTGGCGCAGGACTTGAGGTATGGCACTGGACACTTTTAAGACGTCTGGAAGTTGTTCCATACATCTGATTCAAGTCAAAAACACTATTTTTGACCCGTTTAGGGTCCGTTTGAGGTCTGTTTTCCGCAATTAAGATACCGATGTTTCCCGTATGAATTCCTCTACTTGTTAGAAGACTTCCTATACTGTTATGAGTATTCCCTTGTGATTGATCCTTGTGATAGGACTTCATTCCGTTGTGGGTTCGGGGCTTGCTGAGGCACGTGAACCTGCCGTTCAAGCCCCACAACTCTTGAGTTTACTGGTAGAGTGGCTTCCCCTTAATTTAATTAAAACCTAAATGCATGTGTGGAATGAATGATTAAAACCTAGGATATGGCATGAATCCTAGGACTAGAAATAATGGAATGTCTGTATTGAATGAATGGATTGCAGTCTTGAATGAGTAGATAGAATGATAACAATTGCCTGTAAATGAATAACAGTTGCCTGCAAATATGTAGTATTTGTGTTAGTTAACTGTTGAATGTAACTTTCCTGTCGCACACGTGAAATGACATAATATGAGCTGCATGTATGTAATTTGGAAATGGAAAGGTGAATGTTGGAAACACGAGCTACATGTGAATAACCTGAATATGGAAATATGAATGATAGAATTACAATTTTCATGTGTATAACCTGAGAATGGAAATAGAAGTGATGAAACCTGATATGGAATGGCATGAGGAATATAAGCATGAATCCTATAGGGAATTAGGAGTAGAGCTCCTGGAAATAAATGGAATAAACTGGAAATGTGAGTGGGGAAGTGAACTGGCCCTTGAGTACGGAGTACCAAGGAGAGTGACTGTCCCCCTGTTTAGTGTAGAGCGGAGCTAGCCGCCCTTGGGTTGGCACCCGAGGTTAGGATTGGCCACTCTGTACCGACTTCTTGGCCCTTGCGTACACAATACCGGGGAGAGCTACTAGTGTAGGGAGAGAGCTAGTCGCCCCACGGGACCCGGGGTTCAGCTAGCCACCCTACACCAACTTTTTAGGCCCACTGGGCAAACCAAGGTAGTCAGGCAAGGGTGCGCGAACTATGGAGGGGCGAGACCCATGTTTGGTTCTTAAGGGCTAGACCCCTGTTACTGAGAGGGCTATGCCCTATACTGGTTTCGTGCTGTGCTTTGAGCGCACCCGCTAACGGAAATGACTGACCGCATGCCAGTGCAGGGTTGCTACCCGTGCGCTTATCACGCGTGCCGTAGTCACCGTTATATCTGTCCGTGACCTTGGGGTGGTTGACTGGGTGTAGGACCACCACGGGGGACTCTCCCGGCTAGGAGAGCACCACATGCAACTTCTACTCTTCGGAAAAGACTGCAATCAAGATCGTTCTCACGAGGAACATTTGAAATCAAGAAAGAGACCTGACAAATAAACAAAGTGATGGAAAAGAATAATCAGTAAAGAAAGTAAATTGAAAAACAACAAATACCTGTCCACCTTTACTACTTTAGTTAGTTGGTTGCCACTCTACTCATCGTTCGCTGACGTTTTGTACTCGTAACCCCTTTTCAGGTCCAGGTGTTGAGTAGCCAAAGCCTACGACTGCAGAGGGTGCTAGGCCCAGTAGAGCCCGGTAGTTGTAGCTTCTTGTTGTACTCCTTTTCTATTGTAGTGAGTAGTTTCTTATACTACTGCACTCTTACATTTTGTACTTTATATTCCTCTACCCGTTTACTTTTTTACTGTTGTGGTGGTGTGTACTGTAGTAGTTTTACTTCTTTACTGTTGTACTTTTGTTACTGTTAGTTGCTTAGCATAGTGAATGCGGTTTACTTTCCTGCTTTTTGGTTACTTTCTCGTTGGACGACTGGGTCTTGGGATCAGTCGAGTCGATCCGGTCTCGTGTCCTGTAGGGATTTGGGAATCGGGTCGTAACACACAGCCATCAATCTCCACCTCTCCTTCCTCCAAATTAGGTTACGTTTTTTATTCCCCTTTCTTCCCTTTACCGTCTCATCTCTTCAATTTTAAATTCCAACCCTATTTGAGCTATCACCGACCATCATCTTTAAGGGCTCCGGCAAGCATCTTCACCACATCACCAAGCCCCTTCGCATAGCACGTAGAAATAGGGAAAAGCTTCAGGGATCTTCCCTGAAACACCTGGACTGATCTAGGACCGAAAGGTTCATTTTGCTGTGCACAGGTACCCGCCGGAGCTACCTTCGTCTCCACCTCCGGTGACCACTCTGGCGAGGGTTTCCATCCGCTACACATCTCCATCCCCCTTGCCAACAAGCCCACAACTTCCACTGTGTGCCCACGACCAAAAGCCTTAACTCTATTAGGCCACTCAACTACCCCAATCACTTGTCGACCAACCCACCGTTCTTCACCCAACTCCTTCACCGTCTGGCCACCTTACGCACTCCCATGCCACCAAACCACCACCCACACGTTCACCGTGGTCAGGCGAAGGTTCTGAACTGCTTTAACGTGACCGAGAGGCCTTATTCTTATTTTTAGGTATAGGAGTTATTCCGCTATTGCTGTGGAAGCTTCAAACACACTTGAAGCTCGTTCTTCAAACGATTGCTCCAAGTTTTGGTCCCAGGTGCTACGAAACCCTCTCAACAACACACGTAGTAGGTCAATTAGGAGCATTGACCACTTCCCCGACCTCAATCCGAGCTCCCTGCTGCTGCTACACGCGAGACAAAGGGACTTTTAGTCCCACATCGGAAGTGGCAGCAGCAGCGATAGCAAATATATTGATTTTGTCATCTTAGCTGTTCGCCTCAAGTAACACCGGGGGTAAGGTCCCCGCACACCCCACGTGCCTCTCCCGTGACACTGCTACACACAGGCTAGGTCCAATAACCCACCTAAGACCACACCTCAGCTACTACCCACGTCGGTAGCCCTGGTCCCGAGTACATGGATACCTGATACCCGATTACCTGAGCATCTGACCAGACATTGAGGAAGAGAAGGGAAAGAGAAAGATAGAGAGCGCGGGGAAGGGGAGGGTTTTGCAGCGTGCAACAGTACCACTACACCCTCACCCTCAAGACTTAAGGCGTCTATGCCTACTCTCTGTCGTCCGAGGGTAAAGTGATGAGTTGAGTTATAAATGTTGATAATTGATAGTTGTGCTGAACTTGATGGTTTAAACCACCACTTTTGCTCTATTTTTTTATATCTATAAAGAAGCACTTTCTTTACTCAGCATATATTACCTTTTTAATAATGATAAATTGTGCAAATAACTGCCCCTAAAGACGACCTTGGATTTCTTTTTATTTGAGTAATATAAATTTAAATGCTTGATTCGTTTTGATCACTATACTACGATGCAACTATTTTATAATACAATCGAAGAGAGTTAAAGCATCGTTGTCTTGCTTTTACCTCTTGCCTTCAACCGTAGCCATTCTCGCATCGTCGACGAAGGCTACGTTCGGCCTTGCTAGTATGGCATCGCTAATCCGTTTGCTGTTGGCAGGAGTCATTTTCCCCTTCTTGTCGGTGCGGTGTGACTGCTGTTGGGGGCGCTATCGTAGGGGGTTGTCACTGCTGCCGAGCTGTTAAGCATGTTGGTGGTGCATGGTTATGCCCGCTGCATTTGTGGTTGGAGCAGCTTCGGCAGGTATCTAGGAGCTTGGATTTTTGAGGGTGTAATGGTCTATTACTGATCATGGGACCACGTTGAAGTCAAGCCCATTACGACTAGGCAGTCGGTCAGCTTCGTTCCAACCATTTCTCCTGTTAGTGCGGTACGTCGATGACGTCGACGTCACTTTGTCGTACACAATGCATGGTGCAAGCTCTCCTATATCGAATTTGATGTATTGGATGCTTCTTTTTAGTTTTCTTTCTTTTTATGTTATTTCCTGCTGTTTGGATTTCCCTCCTTTTGAGGGGGAGTTATCTTTCCCCCCTCACCTTATAGTGCTGCATCTTGTATATCATTTTTGTTCCCTAATGGAAATTCCCCTTTTTAAAAAAAATATGCACATGGCTATCCCAAATTTGGCTTAAATTTTCCTTTGCAAATATAACAGACAATTTACTAATTTCTTAAACTTTCTATAATGATCCACATTTACATAGAATTTTTTTTCTAAACTATTTGTATTTATCGATTCATGCAATGTGCAGCATTACATACAATGACTTAACAATAGCCAAAAGTAAAGTTCCAGTGAGTACAAATTTAGACAAAGACCACATACCTCTATTTGCATACTTGAACTGGTATACCATAGAAAAAACCTAAATCCTACAACAAACCTACGGTGCCCGATTTCGTAGGGTTTCAAATGAAACCTGTGAGTTATAAAACTCAGTAATCATATTGATTAACATTAAAAGAAATAATTAATGATCCAAAACCTTCAACATAATTAAATAATAGGATCTTATAATTCCAATAGATATTTTGCTATATCCAATTGTACATTATCAAAAATAATGAACATCTTTCATCTGAACTTAATTTCCATTACACAAAAGGCATGAGTCATAATGGTACTTTACACTAATTACACTCCCTTTTTTATCCATGATTTCATCACCACATTTAAAGGAAATTCATCCCATAACACATGGCGTGGCATTTAGTATTCGTTTTCAATGATTTATTGTATGATATTCAATAACAATTTCATGGCAAAGATTTACTCTATTAAACCATTTTGCATATAGACATTTGCTTTAGTGCACATATTGCATTTCATAAGAATTTTATGGCAATGATTTACTTTATTAAATCATTTCTTACATAGAGTTTACCTTAATTCACATATCATTAGGTGGCTTTGATGGCTTACCTGTCTACATGCACAAGCGGTCCATGAAATGATAACATGCATGCTAGTATAGCTACATCTGAGGCAGGCTTATCTTTTGCCACCATGGTTCATAAAACCATACACCCCCGAAAGGCGTTGCCCCTTTTAAGACTCATGAGACTCCCTTAAGTCAGTACTTTAACATATTCATGAATCGTAATTCCATATTTTTCAGAAAAAGCTTATTCTTATAATTTCAGTTATCTTAGCACTTTATAAATACTGATTTCATCCTTTTCTTTTTTTTATACCATATTCAATTGTACACACCTCTTTAATCGTAATTCATTTCTTTATACCAATATCTTATATATCGTATAAATTGCACATATACCTTCAGAAAAGAAACATATTACATAGTCATTAGTTTTCATATACTTAATTCGTCATCGCACACTCCAATGGACATGTTCATAATTTTTCAAGTAATGTATACATAAAAAGGGTCAATATTCAATATTAGTTTGACTTATAAGATCTTATAATAAAATTGGTACTATTATCAAGTTGGGAAAACTTACATTCAAGCACATGCAATTACCTAGTTGTCTCATGCACAAACTTATAAGTGTCACCATCATAAGTTAATAACAATTCATTAAAATAAGACTGAACATAAATCATTTAAGGTCAAGAATGAGGTTTCTATATATACAAGGTAATTATTCGCAAGCATAAAAGAAATATGTAAAGCCCAATCTATTTACACCTGTCAACTATTGTCACATATTAAAGAAAATACAAAACATCTTTGAGTCATTGTTTATTCTACTAAATTGGCTACGATGTAAGAATAAAAACTAAGGTTGCATATTTGACTTTCTTAATTTACCTGTACTTAACTATGGGACATAAGAGGACATGCCACTGACTTTTTTTTATATTGATAGTCCTAATAATCCAACATTGGAATTCGGTCTAACCATGCATATTAATAACAATTATCATTTTACGCTGGCATTTTTGTTGTTTGCTCAGATAAGAGAAAGTATAAATGTAAGTTAATGCTTATACATGCATTTGTATTAATTAGAGATAAAAAAAGAAAATAGATCATGATGTACCTGAGAATGAATGCAATACATTTGTCACATATGAAATATATAATCAATGAAATTAAAAGAAAATGTATCAATAAGATCTTAAAGAAATCTTACATTATTCTCCAAGAAATATTTGAAATTTTCTACACGAGTATAAAAATCGATCACTTATAAGGAATATAGTTGACATGATATTTGTTTATAATACTAGAGTCACCTTTATCTACATATTAATGTCATGACAGAACATGGGAGGAATAATTTGCAATAATTATAAGTTACATAATTTATACCCGCTTACCTCCTAATGATGTTGAAAGTGACGGATTCAACAACATTGGTATATCCTACTACAAACGACATCCATTACCTTGATCAGCATCAAATCTAGATTCAACCTTCACATGGGTGTGAAATTGATAGCATATTGGTAGCTTAGATGGAAAAGGCATTGCATAGAGGCCATGTTTACTTTCAAGATGGAGATAAGCAAGACCACATATGGAGAGGCTTATGACTTATTGAAGTGTTGTTATATTTTGAAATGGAGAAATATAAAGAGATGAAAGGACATAATGAGAGCAATCATAGGTGGATGACAATCGATAATGATGTCTATAACTACGACTCTTATCATTCAAAGATGGTACAATTATGGTGTAATATGATAACAAGAAAATTAAAAATATATTGCTTGGTGAGTAAATATGGAGAGATTTAATTCATATGTAATGACTTAATGAAGAATAAATTCATGTAATAATTAAAGAAAAGCAACAACTAATTACTTAATGGGAAAGATTGGTTGTCTGCATATTCCTTCTTTTTTTAACTATTAATTTTTATGGAAAGGTCATTTGAAAAATTTATTCATTCATATATTTTCCTCATTCCTCATAATAGCTCATAACCATAATTATTCCATAATACACACATCTAATTAGTTATTTATAAGAAATTTACATTGAAAAAAATCAAGATATTACACTTTCACATTTTAGTACTTTAAGGATCATTAATGTTTAAGTATATCCTACAACTACTTACATTCATTTTTCCCTTGGAGAGATTAAATAGTAGTTCTGGCTCCATGCTTAAATCTAATTTCATTTTACATCTCTTTCGTCCACCCGCATCTTAATCCAGGTTACCGGTCAACATTATTACTAAGTCAAAATTTTGGGATTTTACTGAGGTTCCATCCAATGTGGAAGCACCATCTTGTTCGTCCTTGCTGCTTCGATCTTCGCAAGATCTTGATTTTCTCTCTCTCCATTGGATGGTATAGTTTCACATGCATGTATGAGTTCTCGTTGATCGTATATAAATGAAATTTCCTTAAGACGTTAAAATAACTCGAGACTAGGAAAGAAAAATCATCCACTCGAGCAAGTACCGGTTTCTAAATTAGACATTAATATTTCGCGTTTCGCATGCAAAACCATAGTCAGCTATCTGATCTATCGAACATATCCATCTGGACTTGACTAAAAAAATGTACACCCAATCATAAGTTTATTAATTAGTGTCCCAACTCAATGAGTAAATTAACAATCAGAATCCAGAGCCCAAGGTCAAGATCTGAGGCTAATTAAACAACTTCGTCAAGTTAGCACGTGACCAACACCCTCCACAGGTAAAGAAGTCGGAGCCATATGCATCCTCCAGAACCAGAAGAAGAAAGAAGAAGCACATCGACCACACCCACCCTCTTCCACTAGGGTAATCGTCGTTGATGGTCTCATCATGGGTTCCCAGGAGCTGCAAAGAAGATCACGTACAGGTAGATTCCTGCTCTCTCCTCTCCTCGTGTTGCTGATGCTCGGGAGGTGCGTTGACCTGCAGCCATATTATAAGGTTGTGGCACGACCCTCTGCTCCATCTCCATTAATAGTAACGGCGCCAGGCCCAGGCGTGGCCGTCGCCGTGGCTCCCCTTCCCCATTCAACGTGGACGATCGGGAGTGGATCACCAGACGTGGGCGGGAAGCCACGGGAAGAAGAGAAGAGGAAGGTGCCCACGGGAGCTAACCCTCTTCACAACAGGTAGCATATATATGTTAATATCGTGCCTTCTTCGAGTGGGAATTCCTTTGCTGGTGCTCTTTGTTTGTAATTAAGAGACGTCGACGCGGTTGTCCGTAACTGCGTGTGGATCTATTGGTTGAGTGAGACCTTTTTTGTTTTAAAATTTTTCCAAATATGTTATTCTTTTATCATACCATGATATATATTAGAGGTGAGAGAAGGTTCTGATGATGAGATGAATCTTTTTATGCTTTCTGATTCAGAGTTTATACGTACAACAACGATCGATTAGACGTCGTTTCCACGAGTGTGCTTAAGTTTAAAGGTACTAACATATAACGACGTCCCATGGAGTGATTTTCAATATATCTCAATTGCACAAAAGCCTCTCTCTCTCTCTCTCTCTCTCTCTCTCTCTCTGGCCCGATGCTTAATTTTCTCTTACACCTAGATCTCTATGACTGAGCTAATTTGGAAAAATTAGCGTGGATAACTTAACGCGTAGACCTCGCTAAATTTTAATCAACTATTCGTGGTGCTTA
This sequence comes from Thalassia testudinum, assembly GCA_037157565.1. NCBI lineage: Eukaryota > Viridiplantae > Streptophyta > Magnoliopsida > Alismatales > Hydrocharitaceae > Thalassia > Thalassia testudinum. The sequence goes on along the minus strand of JAZHRO010000055.1, from coordinate 27,663,449 downwards.
AGCCATGGTTGTCGGACGATAATTCATGCACGATCCTTAGAATAACAACTTACTTTCTATGAGCTTTCGGAAGTGCTATCAACTTTGGGGTACGACAGGGGCGGCGTCATGAAGAATTTTAGGAGGAGCAATGCTAAGACATCCCAAGGTTTTAAAAGGACAAAATCACCGATGAAAGATTATAGGAGTGTAATATAAAGGGGACTTACATGTCCAAAATAATATGACAAAATAATTTTTTAAGAAAATTTTGCACTCTACGCAAATGATGACCAGAAAGAAACCAGTGTAAGTATGATTGTAAATAACTACTCAAAACATCTATTTTACTAAAGAAATAGAGTTGTCTATATTCTCACGTAAGAAACCTGGTTATTTCCTTTTCGATATAATTAATTAATTAACCATGCAACTAGTCAAGAAATCATCATGTATCTTAGCTTGAGATTCTACTTTTGACAATATTCTTCATTGCTGAGAATGCTCACCGATCAGTGGTAACAATCTACCTATAAGAGAATAAAAGGTTTATTTCCCAATTTCTGTCAATCAAAAAAGTTTCGAAATATCTTTCATTCAAGTTTTTGAAGTCTTCATTTGACATCTAGATACTAACCTCGTAACCGATACTTAAGAAGTAGCTTTTTTTGTTTATTGCAATCTTCTAGATAAAGACTCTTCAACTAGCACACAGACATCGCCAACTTTAAATGACTTGTGGCCATTTTTAGAATTCAAGAACTAGAAGTTTCACGCTATCCATTTTTAAATCTCGTATTTAGTTCTCGGAGTTGAGAATATAATTACGCAATGAAAACATCAACTTAATAGTGATCTCCCAACGTGATGTCCTGACATATTGTTGGCAATGAGTAACGTAGAGGGAACAGAGTCTAATTGAAACCAATAATGGGGAGAGATGACAGTCGGGTACTTGGGAGAGTAGGGCTGTTCTGGAGGGAGACGATTGAAGAAACAGGGGTGCAGTTGATTGATATTTTGAAATATGGGAAGAGATGGTGTCATTGTGTAATTCCATGATCATGAGAATCGTAATTACTGGGGTTATTATTTATGGTCATGGCATTTTAATTGGGTTAAAAAATAGGAAACATGAAAATTGACGTAAAACATGACGCGAAAGAATGTCTGAGTGATATTTTCGTGATTCAGGTGATATTGTGAATATAGATTTACGTGATAATTGGTATTTAATGTTAAAAAATAAAAGAATATAAGACTTGTTACGAAAATTTTATAATATTCAAAAAAATTACTACATTATTTTAACTTAAAATACATATGTGATAAATAATTTTATATCGATAATAAATTATTTTAAGGTATTTTTATTTTTGTGTAAAATTATTCTAATGGTAGTTTCACCTGTGCAAAGTGATTTTACCCTTGAGTAAAGTGATTTTAACTTATGTGTTTAGGTTTATGGAAAGTGATTCTACGTATAAAAAGTGATTTTTTACTTGAAAAGTGATTTTTCACCTTACGGTTTAGGATTTAGGTCGCTAAACCTTAAGCAGTAAGGTGGAAAAATCACCTTTCAAGTGTAAAATCACTTGTTATAGATGAAGAAAGACTTGAAATTTAATTTTACACCAATGCAAAATAATGCAGAGTAAGATTGCACCGATGCAAAGTAATATTGCACTAATATAAAATAAGATTACATCGGTAGAAAGTAGTTCAAAGTAAGATTGCACCAGTACAATCTTTCTTTATACTAGTGCAAACTTATTTTGAATGTAACAAATAATTTTGTACCAATACAAAATGATTCCGAATATGATTTGAATGATTTATATCCATACAAAAATAATTTATTATTGATTTCAACAATATTGAACCTCACCATATATCAGTACTTCTTTTTACATCAAAAAAAATATACCAAATAAAAATCATATTAAAACTATTATACATTAATTTTTACATCAATATTTACATTTCTCAACCTACCTTCTTTAATTGAATTGAAAATTTACATTATACGTATCAATATATATTTCTTTAAATTACAGTAATTTTCTTTCATGCAATTATAATTTAATCTTTTAAAAAAACAAAAGGTAGTTCGAAATTTCCGAAGGGGAGGCAAGATCCGATTTGACAATTACTCCTTAAAGGAATATTTATTTTAAGGGAGGCGGTGGCCCCTACGTAGCACCCTCTGGCTCCGCCCTTGCGGACATCCCCGTCACGATTCATACAATGAATTAATTTGTTAATTACCAAGCATTATATGTTAAAAGTTATTTTTTCAAGCGCCAGAGGTGCCCTCCACCTATACTTTTATAATGTAATAGTTAATCATGTACAATACTTAATTCTCTACCTTTTTAACTCATTCATATCACCATTATTTTATAACCTATATCTAGGTCTAATAAAAAAAAATCAACATAAATTTCAATTTAATGAATTTGACTTAATTACTCAAAATGATTAATAATAGTTCTCAATTCTTAAAACCACGACACACTTTCTTAGAGTTTCCAATGTAACATCACTTTTGGGACGTTAAACTTTGACATCAATGAAATAGATTTTTTTTTAAGTAAATACAAGCGAATCCAGCTACCTATCCAACCAACATGCAAAAATGTCCCCTCTACCTTGTTGATTCGAGGGAAAGAGAGTGGAGGAGCATGCATTAAGAACAAGGTGTAGGATGGAGGAAAGGAACAACTAGTCTTGCCTTCCTTAAAACGTTGGTGTAATGGAAGACGGTAAGGGAGAAGGGATGTGGAGATTGCAACATGGAGGAGGAAGAGGTGTAAAGGATGATGAAAATAGATGTTGGTTGTTTAAATTTACTCGTAGACTTCGTCACCCAAACAAAAAGAGGATAAAAGGGATAAGCACAGACAAATTCAAATATATTTTAAGGATAGACATGCAACTTTCTTAGAGAGCTACTAGCTAGGAGGATCCATAACCAATACACAAAATGGTTCAAGCATAACTTGGTCGAAATTCACGAAGATAGTAGATGATCAAAAAGAGGCAAGGTAAAAAGGATGATGGGAGCTCCGTAACAAATGCATTGACTCAATTTATAGTAAACATGATAAGAAATATAACCTCTCAAAGTTACTTTGGAAGGTAGAGTGAATTTGAAACTGGGAGAGCTTCAATTTTGAGAGCAAATTGATTGTTCCATCGAGATCAAGTAGAGTTTAAATAACTCCTACAAATTCAAGAAAGAGTTCTACATCCAATTATCCTTTAAATCAAGTATTTTGCTAATTAATTAGTATAATAGATTTTCCAAAAAGAACTTTTTTTTTTTCGCTATGAAATTCCGTGTTCTAATTTAGTTACGGTCATTATTTTGGGCACAAAAAATTTGATAGAGGCAGTTGATTCCAACTTCCTTTAAATTAGAGGTTTATCCACATATAAATGCTACTTTTACTTCTATGTGAATATTTATTGCTTCTTATCGGTCATTATTAGCACCTTTTTTTTCGGCAAGGTAAGGATCCTGATATTTTGGATTAATGGAGTCCACCCTAATCAATCATAAGACCAATTAAATAGGTTAACAAAGGCATCTTTATGGTAGGAGGTTGAGAGTTGAGGTGCTCTCGAGTCTCCGTGACATTTACCTCCTCGTCGGATTCCTCATCATAAAAAATTCAAAAAGAAAAACGAAAAAAAGTGAAAGAAAAGAACGACGTGGCCAATTGGTGGTCTTCAATCCTAAGTATACATCGTGTCTTCACCCCAACGCCAACAGGGTGGAGGACTGTGCGAGGGCTCGTGCATCAATTTCTTTACTATCGTCCTTCTCTGTGAAACTTCTGCCCATATTAACGAGATTAATGTACATTTGCTCCCAGACCAAAGAAAATATATATTGAATTCCTGACCACATTAATTGTAATTAAACGTACCCCTCGAAGGGAGGGCACTATACTAATTAAGAACGGGAACAAAAAGTAACAATTAAGGAACACATATATCTTCAATCGGAGTGCGTAACAATTATTTAAAGATGACTGTTTTTGAGGATTATGGGTCAACAAGATGTTTTGGTACGTAGCACTCCAACTCCATACAGGTTCCTCCTCTTAAATATTGGAGGTTTAATTAGACATATATAATAATAATGCTGCTTTTGCTTCAATGCGAATAATTCATGCATGCTGTTTCGTGCCTATCTGCATTGGCACCTTTACGTACCCCGAGAAGCAAAACATGTAACCGTGACTTAATTTCAATAAAGTAAAACAGAGTAAAGAAATTGGGCAATGACGATTCTCGGTTCAGACTCGAGACAATTCTGTTTGTTGCGTTTGGCGAGAGAAAAAAATTTAGGATTTATAGAATAAGTTAAAAATTTAAAAAAAATAAAATAAATAATATAATAAATGAGTTAATCTATTTAGATATTTACATATATTAAAATTATTCTACAACAAAATAATAATTATGTTATTATTATTTATTAGATATTTATAAGAAAAATAAATAATTTTTCTTTAAAAAAAATAAAGATAAAATAACTTTTAACTTATGTTAAATCTACTTAATCCATTATAAATTTCAGATATATTAACTAATAGATAAGTATTTAATATGTAAAACAAACACCACCTAAACGTTTAACATTTAGTTTATTCGTTGATATATACGTACTCCCACACGATGCAAACACAATTGTCAAGGTTCTCTTTGTACACGACTACCATCACAAGCTAGATTGGTGGCTCATAGGGTAGTCGTCCCTCTCATGGTTCCAACCCCACTACAAAGCAAAATGTCAAATGTACAGGGAAATAATTAATATCAAGCTCTCTTAAATCATCAAGGATACGAGTGGAGATACGAGGTGTGGCCGTAGAACCTTCACCATGTAACTTGGAGTTGCTTTCCCTTCAGAGGTACCAGATGCAAGTTGCGAGGACCTCATCAAATTAAAGTGGCATTTTTTTTATTGCTTTCCGTCTTGGTGTGAACCAGGGTCCTCTTTTCAAAAGCCATTGGCAATCCTTGGCATGCTAAAAGACCACCGAGCAGAACCTATCCTGCAATGAGTACAGGGCAAAACTTTCACATGGGTTCCAAAATTTCTTGATGAAACTTTAAAGCCCACCAAAGAAAGGTCTCTTCCTGAAACCATAGATGACCAATGCCTACTCCTAGCGAGCAATGCGCTTCCAAAGCTCCACCTGCTCCATGGAGACCACCTCACCTTCCTCGGTGAGGAAAGTACTCAAGCTCCTCATCCAAAATGGTTGGTTCCTTCCAAACACATCAAAGAAGAGGGCTACTAGAATCTTCTTCATCGCCATCCTTCCTAAGCAAAGGGGACAACACCATCCTCTCCAACCTCATTTCCACGTAATGCGGAGAAGGGTTGCTGCATTCCCTCTTCTTCTTGCTAATCGTTCTAGGAGATGCAATTTGTAAGATGTGAGAGAAAGGAAGCAATTGAATTGTGTGTTTGGGATGGTCCAAGGATCTATGGACTCCTACTTTTTATAGGTAAAAAGAGGGTTAGTCATCATCAAAGTATGAATGATGGTGTTTAACAATAATCGCAAGCCAACTGTAACTTTGGTGAACACTATCCCCCTTTAAAGAGGAGGTTCAACATTTGAATCCCACTAGTAGCAAAAGGGGGGAGAATTCTGCTAATTATAAGATGCACTAGAAATGAGGCTAATTACATGGTCATTAAATACAAGCACTTTCAACGAAAAGCAAGGAGATGTACAATAATTATGGTACATTATCAAGACCGTTGAATGACACTATCTTCGATATGAATGATTGTTTGTGTCCTCTACCTAAGTTTAAAAGTTTGTGTTCTCCCTAGATAGGCGTAGTGTCTCCTACCTTTGAGTAGGTGTCAAGTCCAGGTTTAAGTCTTGTCGATGTAATTGGCCTTTGCATTGAGAGAGAAAAAGAGAGAGAGAGAGAGGAGGGAGGGAGGGAGAAGGAAAAGAAGAAGAAGAAAAGAGGAAAAAAACAACAATAATAAGCTTTCAATATGAAATAAGGAACTCTTCTTGAACATGGGCAAGGACTAACTGGTTAAATGACTGGTTGGAGGACTCACAACTTTTTAGATGGATTGCATGGTCATTCTACAAAAGGATTGCCACTTCTTCGAAAAAAATAAAAGAATGAACTCTTGCATATGATATTTATTAGGCCTTTTCCTTTTAGTAAAGGGTAATCAATTAATCAAAAAGGCCTGGCCAAATAAATCATGTATGTCAACAAACATATAACAAAACAAAACAAACCACGGAATATCAATCTCTTCACCCTTTCATCTCTTAGACATATATAAATCATTCACCACCTTAGCCACAACATCTTCATTAGCTCCTAAATCGCCACGCACCCTTGAGTTTGCCTCTCCACAAATCACATATATAGTTGCACCTAGGAGTACTTTTCCATAAAACTATTCATCAATCCCATCGGTCCAAGCATCCTCTCAAGTAATCACTAGGAAATCTATAGGCATGAGTTCATCCACAAGTACCAACCAAAATACCCTACACACCATCTTAGAAAAGGTGCATCTGAAGACTCAAGATTAGATGCTGTTACGATCGTGGCATCAGACGGGTTTTTAAGACGTCTGGAACCCTTTCCAGACGTCTGGTAATAAATTTTTTCGACGTACGGGATTGCGTCTGCGCGCGTGCGCGCACAGACTGCACCCGCCGCTTTCGTTCCTCTTTTCCTCTCTCTCTTCCTGCAGGCACGCCGCTCTCTTCTATCTCTCCCCGTGCACCTTATAAGACACCCTCGCCCTCTCCCTCATCGTCATCTCCTCCGCCTTCCTCTTCTCCTTCTCCCTGCCAGTGCGAGAGCACGAGCGAGCGAGTGAGCGGCGGCAGCAGCGACCGTGGCGAGCGTGCAGGAAGGAGGGATGCGAGCGAAAGGAAGAAGCTCGACCGCGAGGGTTCGAGCTTGCCGGGGCAGCTAGAGCCGGCCGGCGGGGGAGCGGTGGGCGTGAGGTGTCGCGAAGGGGCTGCTGCAGCTCGGCCAGCAGGCGGACGGGGCGCGGCGCGGCCGTGCGTCGCGGGCGGAGAGCGAATCGGGCTCTGGTTCTGGAAAATTTTCCAGAATCAGACGTCTGGACTTACGACCAGACGACGCTGAAGACGTCTAGAGGACTGTCCAGATGTCTGATAGGTAAGATATTTCTATCTTCTACCTTTTTCGCGTGTACGACCATGCAGCCGTCTGCCGCGACTTCGTCTGCGGTTCGTCGTGCTGAGAGCAGGTGTGTGTGTGCGCAGGTTCCGCTCGGGAGGGCACGTGGGCTCGCCATCCCACGTAAATCAGACGTATGGCCGCAGTGCCAAATGACGGAGAGAACCTCCAGACGTTCGAGGAGACAATCGGACGTCTGGAAACCAAGACAGACGTCCCAGCGGGCTTCTGGACGTTTGAAGGACTACGCAGAACTAAGGTACAACCTGGCCCACCTTTTAAGAAGTTTGGAAGAGGTTCCAGACGCCTGATTTTGGACAGTTTCGTCGTTTTTGACCCGTTTAGGACCCGTTCGGAGTCCGTTTTCCGCCTTTCGAGTTGCGTTCTTTCCAGAATAAATTCCTCTACCCGTTTACAGTAATTGTATACCATTCTGAAAAACTCCTTGTGATTGATCCTTGTGTTAGGACCCCGTTCCGTTGTAGTCTTGGGGGTTGTGGAGGCGCGCGGGATTGCCGACCACGCCCCCAATACTCCCATTTTCACTGGTAGAGTAGCTTTTTAATTTACTTAACAAAATTTGTTACAATTGTGGAACAATTAATAGAGTCTAGGGCATTGCATGAACCCTAGGACTGAGAAACTAGATTGAATGATAGATCCTAGGGTATTGCATGAATCCTAGGACTGGAAAACTAGATTGAATGATAGATCCTTGGGTACGGCATGAATCCTAGGACTGGAAAACTAGTGGAACATATAAATATTGCAGTCTTGGAAAAGTGAAAAGGAAATAATAACTGCCTGTAAATTAATTTAACAGCTGCCTGTTATGAATGAAGAATATGATGAAGAACATGGGTTGTATGAACGTAAAACTGGAACGGTGAAACCTAAAATGGCCAAACCAAAAAGAACATGAACCCTACGGGGAATTAGGGGTAGAACTCCTGGAAAGAGAACAGAATGAAACTGAGAAAGTGAAACGTGAAAGTGTGTTGCCTCTTGGGTACGTGGTACCAAAGAGATGCACACATTACCTCTTAGTGTAGAGGGGAGCTTGCCACCCTCAGGTTGAGACCGGGGTGGGTTTGGCCACTGTACACCGACTTGTTGACCCTCGCATACGTAGTACTGAGGAGAGCTACTAGTGTAGGGAGAGCACTAGCTGCCCCACGGGCCCCAGGGTTCTGCTAGCCCTCCTACACAGACTTGTTAGGGCCACTGGGCAAACCAGGGTAGCCAGGCGAGGGTGCGCGGACTGTGGAGGGGTAGGACCCCTGTTACTAAGAGGGCTCTACCCTATACTGGTTCCGTGCTGTGCTTTGGGTGCACCCGTTAACGAAAACAACTGACCACGTGCCAGTGCGGGTTAGCTACCCGTGTGCTTATCGTGCGTGCCGTAGTCACCGTTACATCTGTCAGTGACCTTGGGGTGGTTGACTGAGAGTAGGACCACCACGGGGGACTCTCCCGGCAAGGGGAGCACCACGTGTTACTTCTACTTTTCGGAAAAGACTACAATCAAGATCATTCCCACGAGGAACATTCGAGATCAAGAGAAGGATCTGAGAAATAAATCAATAGTGAATTAATAGAAAGACGTAAATAACGAAAGTAAAAATATAACAACTACTGTGCACTCTTCTACTTCTTTAGGTTTTAGTTGCCACTCTACTCAGCGTTTCGCTGACGTGTTACACTCGTTACTTTTCAGGACCAGGTGTTGAGCAGCCAGGGTCAGCAGCTGCAGAGGACGCTGGGCCTAGTAGGGTCCAGTAGAGTTACCTGTAGTACTTTTTGTACTTTTCTTCCACTGTAGTGAGTAGTTTTCTTTGTTACTCCCTGTAGTTTCTTTGTCGAAACTTTATATTATGTACATTTTTATTTCCCTTCTGTTGTGGTGGTGTATACTGTAGTATTTCCTTTTCTTACTGCTGTATTTTGTTACTACTAGTTATATTCATGCTGAATGTGGTTTATTTTACTGCTCTTTTGGTTACTTCCTCGTTGGACGACTAGGTCTTGGGATTAGTCGAGTCGATCCGATTCTCGTGTCTCGTAGGGATTTGGGAATCGGGTCGTTACAGATGCCTACACGATTCCTCTTTCGCATCACATCAAGGGAATGTGCCTTCGACTACAATCTCCCAACTCCTCAAATGGTCCCATGTAGTCAACATGCTCTAAGCCATGAGCCATGCGCAACATAACCACTAAGGAATGGAAGAGGGCTCCCATACCAACTTCCATATCTCATGTATCACACATGTTATGACCGCAGCTTCAAAACATCTTTTAAGACGTCTGGGATTTAATTTCCGCGGCACGGAGGATTTCGTCTGCGCGCCTGTGCGCGCAGACCTGCAAATGCGCTCCTTTTTCCCTCTCCTCCGCAGGCGCTGCCCCCTCTGTCTCGCTCTCTCTCTCTCCCCACGCAGCTTTAAAAAGCCACACCCTCTCCCTCACTCTCATCACCTCCGCTCCCTTCCTCTTCTCCTTCCAACCGGTGCGCGAGTGCGAGCGTGAGCGAGCGGTGGCGGCGACAGCCGCGGTGAGTGCGATAGGAGGTGCAGCGCGAGGGAGGAGGCATCGGTCGTGAGGGCTCGAGCCTGCCGGAGCAGCGGGAGCCGGCCGGCAGGGGCGCAGCGAGCACGGAGTGACGCGGGAGGCCTGCTGCAGCTCGAGCAGCAGGCGGACAAGACGCGGCGCGGCCATGCGTCGCAGGTGGAGGGCGAGTCGCGCTCTGATTCGGAAGTTTTTCCAGAATCAGACGTTTGGGCTTCCAACCAGACGACGGGGAAGACGTCTGGAGGACTGTCCAGATGTCTGGTAAGTAAGTTGTTTTTCGTACCTTCTTCCTTTCCTTCGACCGTCCGTACTAAGCACAAGGATGGGTACGCGCAGGTTCTGAGATTCGCATCCAATGCGAATCAAACGTCTGGTTGCAGTGCCAGACGACGGGAACGACTTCCGGACGTCTGGAGTGACCATCGGACGTCTGGGAACTAGGCCAGACGCCCCCGCAGGCTTCTGGACGTCTAAGAGACCACGCAAGATAAGGTACCATCTGATCCCCATTTTTAAGACGTCTGGAAGAAGTTCCAGACGTCTGATTTTCCACTGTTTCATCGTTTTCGACCCGTTTAGGGTCCGTTCGGAGTCCGTTTTCCACGTTTCGAGTTGCGTGCGTTTCGGAATTAAATCCTATACCCTTCTACAGTAATTGTATACTATTTTGAGAAACTCCTTGTGTTTGATCCTTGTGATAGGACCCCGTTCCGTTGCAGTCTCGGGGGTTGCGGAGGTGCGCGGGATTCCCGACCACACCCCCAGTACGCCTGTTGTAACCGGTAGAGTGGCTTTTAAGTTTATTAGTATAATCAGTTAAATTATGGAACCATAAATAGAACCTAGGACATTGCATGAATCCTAGGAATGAGAAACTAGAATGAATGGTAGATCCTAGGGTGTTGCATGAATCCTAGGGCTGGAAAACTAGATTGTACGATAGATCCTAGGATATGGCATGAATCCTAGGACGGGGAAAACTAGTGGAATATATGAATACTACAGTCTTGGAAAAATGGAAAGGAACAAATAGCTGCCTGTAAATTGAATTAACAGCTGCCTGTTATGAATAAATAAACGTGACTGAGAACATGGATTGTAAGAACGTGAAACTGGAAAGTGAAACCTAAATGTTCTGAGTTAAAAGAGCTGGAACCCTACGGGGAATTAGGAGTGGAACTCCTGGAAAGAGAAAGGAATGGAACTGAGAAAGAAAGACGTGGTAGTGTGCTGTCTCTTGGGTACGTAGTACCAAGGGAAGTACCTGTACCTGTCTAGTGCAGAGCTGAGCCAGCCGCCCCAGGGACCCGGGGTTAGGACTGGCCACTTTGTACCGACTTGCTAGCCCTCGTGTACGTAGTACCGACGAGAGCTACTAGTGTAGGGAGGTACTAGCTACCCCACGGGCCCCGAGGTTCTGCTAGCCTCCTATACCGACTTGTTAGGCCCACTGAGGCAAATCAGGGTAGTCAGGCGAGGGTGCGCGGACTGCAGAGGGGCAAGGCCCCTGTTTGGTTACTGTGGAGGGGTTGGACCCCTGTTACTGAGAGGGCTCTGCCCTATACTGGTTCCGTGTTGTGCTTTGGGCGCACCCGTTAACAGAAACGACTGACCGCGTGCCAGTGCGGGTTAGCTACCTGTGCGTTTATCGCGCGTGCCGTAGTCACCGTTACGTCTGTCCGTGACCTTGGGGTGGTTGACTGAGGGTAGAATCACCACGGAGGACTCTCCCGGCCAAGAGAGCACCACGTGCTACTTCTACTTTTTGGAAAAGACTGCAATCAAGATCATTCCCACGAGGAACATTCGAGATCAAGTGAAGGATCTGAGAAATAAATGAAATCGTGAGACAATTGAAAGACGTAAATAAAGTAACAGAACATAACAGCTACTGTACACTCTACTGTTTCTTTTGTTTTAGTTGCCACTCTACTCAGCGTTTTGCTGACGTGTTACACTCGTTACCTTTCAGGACCAGGTGTTGAGCAGCCAGGGTCAGCGGCTGTAGAGGACGCTGGGCCGAGTAGGGTCCAGTAGAGTTACCACTGTTCTCTTGTACCTCTTTTTGTTCCACTGTAGTGAGTAGTTCTTGTTACCGTTGTACTTTTCTTTACCTGCAGTTCATATTATGTTATGAATGTTGTTCTACTGTTGTGGTGGTATATACTGTAGTGGTTTCTTTCCTTACTGCTGTATTTTCTTACTATTAGTTATATTCATGCTGAATGTGGTTTATTTTACTGCTCTTTTGGTTACTTCCTCGTTAGACGACTAGGTATTGGGATTAGTCGAGTCGGTCCGGTTCTCATGTCTCGTAGGGACTCTGGAATCAGGTCGTAGGACCTCGCCTAGCTGATACGGGATATTGTGCGAGAGGAGCTCCACCCACCGCCCGAGCGCCTCACCCTGGGGCTACGGAGGGGGAGTCCTCTGTGGGACCACCCGACGGACTCGGCGCTGGACACGGGGGAGGGGATGGGCCGCCGCAGCCCCACCTTCCTCCGACACTTCTGTGCACGAGGCACCTTTGCCTAGAGGTGCACCAGCATCCCCACTGCAGCGCCACTCTGAGCTCTTCGAGCAGTTCCGGAAGCTGAAGCCCCCCTCCTTCAAGGGGGATGAGGACCCGATCGAGGTAGAGGACTGGCTCGAGTAGCTGGAGAAGATTTTCGACACCCTTCGTCCCCCGGTGGAGTGCCGCGTGGCCTTTGCCATGTACCAGCTGGAGAGTGCGGCACACAGGTGGTGGAGGGTGGTCCGGGGACAGGAGAGGGACGAGCCGACCTGGGATCGGTTCGTCGCCCTCTTCTGCGAGCAGTACTTTCCCCAGACGTGGCAAGACCAGAGGAGGCGGGAGTTCCACACTCTCTGCCAAGGGACGATGACCGTGAGCGCGTACCGCACGCGTTTCCTGGAGCTGTCCCGCTTTGCAGCGACAGCGGTAGCTACTAAGGAGGAGCGCCTTTGGAGGTTCACCGAGGGACTCCGGCCTGCGATTCGGGGGTATGTCAAACCCCTGAAGCTGCCTACGTTTTCGAGGGTGGTGGAGGCAGCCATGACTTACGAGGAGACCAACCCGTCCGTGCGAGACACTGACAGCAGGAGGAAGAGGCCCTTTCAGCCAGACTTTTCACAGGGTCGGCGAGAGAGGAGGCACGTGGCATCCGCAGGAGAGCCATCACGTTTTACCAGGCCATCAGTGGCCTTTGGGGGCCCTCGGTAGGGGCCAGTCGCCAGCATCGGACCCCCGCCCAGCCGACAGCAAGGACCCACTGAGGGTGGGAGTCGGGTTCCCCTCTGTTACCAGTGTGGCCAGCCGGGCCACATCAGGAGGGACTGCCCATCTAGGGCAGGAGGTCAGTAGATACTTCCCACGCAGAGCACTGGAGGGCGCGCAGGAGGCCTCGGTTACCAGGTGCGAGGAGGAGGATAGTAGTCACGAGGAGGGTACCGGCCAGCACCTGCCCGTCCGACGCAGAGTGTGGCTGCTTCGTCCGCACCTAGAGCTGAGGGGCGTATCAACGCCCTGACACACAAAGATGCCAGAGCATCGGGCTCAGTTGTGGCAGGTATGGTTTCAGTTTCCGGCAGACTCGTTTACACACTTTTCGATTCCGACGCTACGCACTCGTTTGTCGCAGCCAGTTTCGTAATTAGTTTGGGCCAGGATTATACGCTGTTAGAGAATCCGTTCGTAATCAGAGGTCCGAGTGGTCAGCTGTTTGTAGCTGAGGAGGTGTACATAGATTGCGAGGTCAGCGTCGGGGGACATAGCCTCCCAGCTGACCTGATTATGATACAGATGGAGGACTTTGGTGTAATTCTAGGGATGGACTGGCTATCCGCTTACCATGTCTTGGTAGACTGTTTTGAGAGGAAGATTGTCTTCTCCATGCCGAAGTTGCCTTCTTTCGAGTTTCACGGACAGCCAGCGGATGGAGGCTTGAGGTACATTTCGGCACTTCGGGCAACGAGACTTTTGAGCCAGGGGTGTGAGGGCTTCCTAGCTTGTGTGGTGGCAGAGCCCAGCCCTTTGGCAGACTTCCAGAGCATCCCGATGGTCAGAGAGTACCCTGACGTGTTTCCAGACGAGTTACCAGGACTACCGCCCGAGCGTGAGATCGAGTTTGAGATCTCACTAGTACCAGGGACCAGCCCCATCTCCACCGCGCCATACAGGATGGCTCCGCTTGAGCTACGAGAGCTCAAGTCTCAGTTGCAGGACCTTTTGGAGAAGGGTTTCGTGAGGCCCAGTGCGTCTCCCTGGGGAGCCCCGGTACTGTTTGTGAAGAAGAAGGATGGTACCCTACGCCTTTGTGTGGACTATCGACAGCTGAATAGGGTCACCATCAAGAACAGATATCTGCTGCCGAGGATCGACAACTTTTTTGACTAGTTGTAAGGAGCCACGGTGTTCTCTAAGATCAACTTGAGGTCTGGATACCACCAGTTGAGGATCAGGGAGACCGACGTCTCCAAGACAGCTTTCCGCACCCGGTACAGACACTACGAGTTTTTGGTCATGCCGTTTGGGCTGACCAATGCCCCCGCTGCTTTCATGAACCTGATGAACTGGGTGTTTAGACCGTACTTGGACCAGTTCGTGGTGGTTTTCATAGATGATGTACTCATCTATTCTCGAGATCGGACGCAGCACGGACAATGCTTGCGGATGGTTCTGGACACACTGAGACGACGTAGGCTGTACGCCAAATACAGCAAGTGCGAGTTCTGGTTGAGGGAGGTGACCTTCTTAGGTCATGTAATCTCTGGAGACGGCTTGGCGGTGGACCCAGCCAAGGTTGAGGCAGTGCTCAGGTGGGAGAGACCGCGTTCAATCACTGAGATTCGCAGTTTCCTGGGACTGGCAGGCTACTACAGACGTTTCATCAGAGGCTTTTCACAGATCGCGCGTCCTATGACACAGTTAACCCGGAAGGACGCGCCCTTCACTTGGACAGACGCCTGTGAGGCGTGTTTTCAGGAGCTGAAGGAGAGGTTGACCTCGACTCCCGTGCTCACCATCCCTGACAGTAGTGGCGGGTTCGTTGTGTACACGGACGCCTCCTTGCAGGGGTTAGGAGGTATGCATATGCAGAGGGGTCACGTTGTCGCTTACGCTTCGCGGCAAATGAAGCCCCATGAGCATACCTACCCTACCCACAACCTGGAGTTGGCAGCTGTCGTCTTCGCGCTGAAGACCTGGAGGCACTACTTGTACGGTGAGACCTTCGAGATTTTCACAGATCACAAGAGCCTCAGATACCTTTTTGATCATAAGGAGCTCAACATGAGACAGAGACGTTGGTTGGAGCTCCTGAAGGACTACAACTGCAGCATCTCCTACCACCTGGGAAAGGCCAATGTGGTGGCTGACGCCTTGAGCCGTAAGGCGCCCGCACACTTGGCCAGTTTATTGTTACAGAGTTGGAGCCTTTTGGAGGAGGTGGGCAGTTGGCGACCCCTGGAGTTACGGGGGCACTGTGGGGCAGTGACGGTGACACGACAGACTAGGCCAGAGCTGATAGACCGCAACATCACAGGACAGATGGCCGATCCGTACTTGCAGTCCTTGCGCGACAGAGTACTGTCAGGAGACCCAGGGGACTTCTCTTTCACAGACCAGGTGTTGCACCTGGGGGGACGGTTGTGCGTTCCCAGAGACAAGGAGCTGTTGAGGGAGCTCCTGACTGAGGCACACGGTTCCAGATTCACCATACATCCTGGAAACACGAAGATGTACCATGACTTGAGACGCGAGTTTTGGTGGAGGGGGATGAAGCGAGATGTGGGCGAATTCGTGCAGCAGTGCTTAGTGTGCCAGCAGGTGAAAGCCGAGCATCAGAGGCCTGCAGGGCCGCTACAGCCGCTTCCAGTGCCACAGTGGAAGTGGGAGAGCATCACCATGGACTTGGTGGTGGGCTTACCTGTTACCCAGCGAGGACACGACGCTGTTTGGGTAATTGTGGATAGACTAACGAAGACGGCACGATTCTTGCCGATCCGAGTCACTTTGGGACCAGCACAGTTGGCAGAGAGGTATATCCACGACGTGGTACGACTACACGGAGCTCCGCGGGAGATCGTATCCAACCGGGATACCCGCTTTACGTCCCAATTTTGGGATGAGTTTCAACAGGCCCTGGGGACATGGTTGAGGTTTAGTACAGCTTACCACCCTCAGACGGACGAACAGTCCGAGCGCACGATACAGACACTTGAGGACCTTTTGCGTGCCTGTGTACTGGACTGGAGGGGCTCTTGGGAGGAGCACCTACCCCTGGCGGAGTTTGCATACAACAACAGTTATCACTCGAGCATCGGCGTGGCTCCCTACGAGGCTCTGTACGGACGGAGGTGTACGGCACCCTTGAGTTGGGTTGAGGTGGGGACCAAGTGGGAGGTTGGCCCCAGGTTGATCCGGCAGAGTCAGGAGGTAGTCCAGCAGATCCATAGGCGACTCCGCACTGTCATGAGCAGACAGAAGAGTTACGCAGATCGGAGATGCAGAGAGGTGCAATTTAAGGTTGGGGACCACGTCTTCCTTCGTGTTTCGCCCAGGAAAGGCCTACAGCGGTTTAGGGTGAGAGGGAAGCTCACGTCGAGGTTCGTGGGGCCCTTTGAGGTCCTGGAGCGGGTTGGACCCATTGCTTACAGGCTTGCCCTCCCTCCCCAGCTTTCTAGTGTGCACGACGTGTTCCACGTGTCCAACCTCAGGAAGTACATAGCCAATCCCAGTCACGTACTGAGTCACAAAAGCATTGAGGTGGACGACAACCTGACCTACCCCGAGCGGCCAGTGCAGATTCTAGACCGAGCCATCCGCAGTTTGAGACGAAAGCAAGTACCCCTGGTGAAGGTTTTGTGGAGGAGCCAGCGGTACGAGGAGGCTACCTGGGAGCCTGAGGCGGCAATGCGGGAGCGGTACCCGAAACTCTTCGCGGGTACATCTTTTCGGACCGGCTTTTGTCCTCTTTGAGTTTGTTATGGTTATTATGACGTTTTTCCTACACCCTAGTTAGCCCAAGTTTCGGGGATGAAACTTCCTTTGAGTTTGTTATATTGTTACGACCGCAGCTTCAAAACGTCTTTTAAGACGTCTGGGAGCTGGCCCAGACGTCTGACCAGACGTCTGGGATTTAATTTCCACGGCATGGAGGATTTCATCTGCGCGCCTGTGCGCGCAGACCTGCAGATGCGCTCCTTTTTCCCTCTCCTCCGCAGGCGCTGCCCCCTCTGTCTTGCTCTCTCTCTCTCCCCGCGCGGCTTTAAAAAGCCACGCCCTCTCCCTCACTCTCATCACCTCCGCTCCCTTCCTCTTCTCCTTCCAGCCAGTGCGCGAGTGCGAGCGTGAGCGAGCGGCGGCGGCGACAGCCGCGGTGAGTGCGGGAGGAGGTGCTGCGCGAGGGAGGACGTGTCGGCCGTGAGGGCTCGAGCCTGCCGGGGCAGCGGGAGCAGACCGGCGAGGGCGCAGCGGGCACGGAGTGACGCGGGAGGCCTGCTGCAGCTCGAGCAGCAGGCAAACGAGACACGGCGCGGCCGTGCGTCGCGGGCGGAGGGCGAGTCGCGCTCTGATTCCGGAAGTTTTTCCAGAATCAGACGTCTGGGCTTCCAACCAGACGACAGGGAAGACATCTGGAGGACTGTCCAGACGTCTGGTAAGTAAGTTATTTTTCATACCTTCTTCCTTTCCTTCGACCGTCCGTACTGAGCACGAGGATGGGTACGCGCAGGTTCTGAGATTCGCATCCAACGCGAATCAGACGTCTGGCTGCAGTGCCAGACGACGGGAGTGACTTCCGGACGTCCGGGGTGACCGTCGGACGTCTGGGAACTAGGCCAGACTCCCCCGCAGGCTTCTGGATGTCTGAGAGACCACGCAGGACAAGGTACCATCTGATCCCCATTTTTAAGACGTCTGGAAGAAGTTCCAGACGTCTGATTTTGCACTGTTTCGTCGTTTCGACCCGTTTAGGGCCCGTTCGGAGTCTGTTTTCCGCGTTTCGAGTTGCGTGCTTTTCGAAATTAAATCCTCTACCCGTCTACAGTAATTGTATTCTGTTTTGAGAAACTCCTTGTGTTTGATCCTTGTGATAGGACACCGTTCCGTTGCAGTCTCGGGGGTTGCGGAGGTGCGCGGGATTCCCGACCACGCCCCCAGTACGCTGTTGTAACCGGTAGAGTGCTTTTAAGTTTATTAGTATAATCTGTTAAATTATAGAACCATAAATAGAACCTAGGACATATCATGAATCCTAGGAATGAGAAACTAGAATGAATGGTAGATCCTAAGGTGTTGCATGAATCCTAAGGCTGGAAAACTAGATTGTATGATAGATCCTAGGATATAGCATGAATCCTAGGACGGGGAAAACTAGTGGAATATATGAATATTGCAGTCTTGGAAAAATGGAAAGGAACAAATAGCTGCCTGTAAATTGAATTAACAGCTGCCTGTTATGATTAAATAAATGTGACTGAGAACATGGATTGTAAGAACGTGAAACTGGAAAGTGAAACCTAAATGTTCTGAGTTAAAAGAGCTGGAACCCTACGGGGAATTAGGAGTGGAACTCCTGGAAAGAGAAAGGAATGGAACTGAGAAAGAAAGACGTGGTAGTGTGCTGTCTCTTGGGTACGTAGTACCAAGGGAAGTACCTGTACCTGTCTAGTGTAGAGCTGAGCCAGCCGCCCCAGGGACCCGGGGTTAGGACTGGCCACTTTGTACCGACTTGCTGGCCCTCGTGTACGTAGTACCGAGGAGAGCTACTAGTGTAGGGAGGTACTAGCTACCCCACGGGCCCCGGGGTTCTGCTAGCCTCCTACACCGACTTATTAGGCCCACTGGGGCAAACCAGGGTAGTCAGGCGAGGGTGCGCAGACTGCGGAGGGGCAAGGCCCCTGTTTGGTTACTGTGGAGGGGTTGGACCCCTGTTACTGAGAGGGCTCTGCCCTGTACTGGTTTCGTGCTGTGCTTTGGGCGCACCCGTTAACGGAAACGATTGACCGCGTGCCAGTGCGGGTTAGCAACCTGTGCGTTTATCGCGTGTGCCGTAGTCACCGTTACGTCTATCCGTGACCTTGGGGTGGTTGACTGAGGGTAGGATTACCACGGGGGACTCTCCCGGCCAGGAGAGCATCACGTGCTACTTCTACTTTTTGGAAAAGACTGCAATCAAGATCGTTCCCACGAGGAACATTCGAGATTAAGTGAAGGATCTAAGAAATAAATGAAATCGTGAGACAATTGAAAGACGTAAATAAAGAAAGTAACAGAACATAACAGCTACTGTACACTCTACTATTTCTTTTGTTTTAGTTGCCACTCTACTCAGCGTTTTGCTAACGTGTTACACTCATTACCTTTCAGGACCAGGTGTTGAGCAGCCAGGGTCAGCGGCTGCAGAGGACGCTGGGCCGAGTAGGGTCCAGTAGAGTTACCACTGTTCTCTTGTACCTCTTTTTGTTCCACTGTAGTGAGTAGTTCTTGTTACCGCTGTACTTTTCTTTACCTGCAGTTCATATTATGTTATGAATGTTGTTCTACTGTTGTAGTGGTATATACTGTAGTGGTTTCTTTCCTTACTGCTGTATTTTCTTACTGTTAGTTATATTCATGCTGAATGTGGTTTATTTTACTGCTCTTTTGGTTACTTCCTCGTTGGACAACTAGGTCTTGGGATTAGTCGAGTCGGTCCGATTCTCGTGTCTCGTAGGGACTCGGGAATCGGGTCGTTACAACACCCTTTAGTTTAATAATCTCCCATACTTTTCCCCTCCATAGTTCACCAATCATGTTCGTTGGTCATGACCAGCCACCATGCTTTTGCATAAAACGACTGGAGAATGACTTGTTTCTGAGCTCTCATTTGCTTGTGCATGTAAGAATCCCCTGGTATTGTTAAGCATTAACAAAATCTCCATTATTTCCCCTACATCCATAAGTTCCAAATATGATCCTCCTATTATGTATAGCAAATGACCGTTCTATCAATATTCTTAAGTTTCATCTCTTGAGAGGGTCTAACGCCAACCCACCCTTCTCCTTAGGCTTAGGCTTGCAAATCTCCACCCAAGCAACAAGGTGCATCCCCCCATCCCATATGAAGTTGGGCACCTTCCTTCTACTTCTACCAAGGACACTGTTTGACACCACAATACTCTCAAGCCAAAAGGTAAAAAAAGACCAATCTCTCAATTGCCCTTCTTATTCACTGCATGCATCCTATTCACAATAGCAATTTCTCCCTCCACCCTTCAAGTAGCCTATCCATTAATTCTTCTAGCATACAAAACATGTTGTCTCTCTTACCAAGGGAGGGTGACACTCCTAATTAACGGGTTGGCATCCTCCCTTCAAGTATGCCCAGCTTCAAACAAATCTCCCACCTACACCTCGTAGATCTAGATGTGTATACCCTAATCTTATTTGTAAGTAGATTTAATCCAGAGAACTTTACAAACACTTTGAATGCCGTTACACCCCCCTTAATGGACACATCATTGGCCTCAAGTACATCATCTACAAAAAGGAGGTGCCCTACAAACAACCTCCCCCCATACAAGGGATGTGAATCCTACCTACATTAACTAGGTCTAAAAGGGTGGAAAGGGATTTCAATACCAACTCAAATAGTAGGCGGATAGTGGGATACCTTGTCACAAGCCCTTTGTCATAGGAAAAATTCCAATGGGAACACTGAAGCGAGGTCGTTCACTAGGAGGCGATTAATGATATACATCACTCTCTAAGTCCAATATTATTCTTTAATTTCAAAAAGATTAATTTTGTGTATAAATATGAATAAATAAATTAATGAAAGAGAGAATGAACTAAAATACTTGCAAACATCTATCTACAAACAAGTATCAAACACTTTAATTAAATACTATATACTATCTATTTACATCTTATATTAATAATACTTAGATATATGTACCATAATAAGTAATAATATATACTATACTAACTTAAGTTACATACTAACATTTACAGTAACATATAATATATGTACAGCGACATATATAAGCGTCGCTAAACCTTAGAAAAACTATATAAAAAACTAAGGTAAAAATAGGATTTATACTGACGTTTATCCTATCTACAGTGACATACTTATCTATCACTAAAGCTCACAGTTATTTATATACATAAATGAGGTCAAACACTCTATACACTAACATATACTTATTACCATATTATTTATTTACAGTATATATATATATATACACACACACTGACAGTGTACATATATACACTACAGGGATCCCTCGAACTCTTAGCCAATTTCGACTACTTCTCTTCTGTGTTTAATCCTTGATTACTGTTCATCTTTAACAAAATTTAGATTCTTAATTAGCGGGCGAGGGATACACAGCACCCTTAAGGGGTAGGACCAGACCTTTACTAAGGTCACCAATAATTCATTATTAATCCATTAATCTTGTTTTATGCTCAATATTGGGCCCACACAGGCCAACGCACAGTGCATAGCTCCCAGCCCATGCACTGCACACATTCCTCCAAGCCATACTCAACCAATGCCAATGCTCATATCGGTTAAGGGGTTGAGGGGATTTCGGGTGCCCGACGCCCGTGACTACTGGGCAATGGAGGCAACAAATTCCATTTAGAAGCGCGCAGGCACTCCTATAAGTAACACCCTCATAGGCACTACATCTCCAGTGCGGCTATCCTAATTTGGTGATTTTAGCCTTCAATTTGAGGGCCATAAATTATTATAATTTAAATTTAAATTATAGGGTATTAAAGTATTTACATAAGGCAACATAATGGTACAATTTATTTACAAAATTAATTATGTTTACTACATAAATAAATTAGCTAAAGTTTGTACTTTATACACACTGATTATTATGTTTATTCCTTAATTAACGTATAAATTAGTTAATTAATGATTGTTACAACCTGGTTCCTGAATCCCTACAAGACACGAGATCGGATCGACTCGACTAATCCCAAGATCCAGTCGTCCAACGAGAAATAACCAAAAAACAAGAAAGTAAACCACATCCATTATGCTAAGCAACTAACAGTAAAAAGGTACAGCAGTAAAGAAAGTAAAAGCTGCCACAGTACACATCACCACCACCACAGTAGAAAGTGCAAGGCATAGGAACATAAAGTATAGAACGTAAAAGTATAGAACAAAAGGTACAAGAGTCTAACTCACTACTACAAGAGGAGTACAACAAAGAAGCTACAGCTACTGGGCTCTATTGGGCCCAGCACCCTCTACAACCGTAAATTCAGGCTGCTCAACACCTGGACCTGAAAAGGGTTATGAGTACACAACGTCAGCGAACGCTGAGTAGAGTGGCAACCAACTAACTAAAGTAGTAAAAGTGGACAGGTAGCTATTGTTTTTCAATTACTTTCTTTAACTAATTATTCCTTTTCACCACTTGGTTTATTTATCATATCCCTTTCTTGATCTCGAATGTTCCTCGTGGGAACGATCTTGATTGCAGTCTTTTCCGAAGAGTAGAAGGCACACGTGGTGCTCTCTTGGCTGGGAGAGTCCCCTGTGGTGATCCTACACCCAGTTAACCACCCCAAGGTCATGGACAGACGTAACGGTGACTACGACACGTGCGATAAGCGCACGGGTAGCTACCCCGCACTGGCACGCGATCAGTCATTTCCACTAACGGATGCGCCCAAAGTACAGCACGAAACAGTATAGGGCCTAGCTCTCTTAGTAATAGGGGTCTAGCCCCTCTTAGCAACCAAACAGGGGTCTCGCCCCTCCACAGTCCGTGCACCCTCGCTTGACTACCCTGGTTTGCCCAGTGGGCCTAACAAGTCTGCGTAGGGCGGCTAGCTGAATCCCAGGCCCCATGGGGTGGCTAGCTCGCTCCCTACACTAGTAGCTCTCCCAGGTACAGCGTACACGAGGGTCACAGAGTCGGTGCAAAGTGGCCAAACTCACCCCAAGTCTCAACCCGAAGGCGGCAAGCACCCCTCTACAATAAGAGGTAACATGCACTCCCCTTGGTACCACGTACTCAAGGGCCAGCACATTTCCCAACACATTTCCAGATCCATTCAATTTATTCTTGTAACGACCCGGTTCCCGAGTCCCTACGAGACACGAGAACCGGACCGACTCTACTAATCCCAAGACCTAGTCGTCCAACGAGGAAGTAACCAAAAGACAGTAAAATAAACCACATTCAGCATGAATATAACTAACAGTAAGAAAATACAGCAGTAAGGAAAGAAACTACTACAGTAGGTACCACCACAACAGTAAAACAACATTTATCATATAACAAGAACTGCAGGTAAAGAAGGTACAGCGGAAACAAAACTACTCACTAGAACAGAAACAAAAGAGGTACAAAAGGCTGTGGTAACTCTACTGGACCCTACTCGGCCCAGCGTCCTCTGCAGCCGCCGACCCTGGCTGCTCAACACCTGGTCCTGAAAAAGGTAACGAGTGTAACACGTCAGCAAAACGCTGAGTAGAGTGGCAAACTAACTAAAGGCAACAGTAGAGTGTACAGTAGCTGTTATGTTCTATTACTTCCTTTATTCACATCTTTCAATTTTTCTCACTATTTCATTTGTTTCTCAGATCCTTTACTTGATCTCGAATGTCCTCGTGGGAACGATCTTGATTGCAGTCTTTTCCAAAAGTAGAAGTAGCACGTGGTGCTCTCCTGGTCGGGAGAGTCCCCCGTGGTGATCCTACCCTCAGTCAACCACCCCAAGGTCACTGACAGATGTAACGGTGACTACGGCACGCGCGATAAACGCACAGGTAGCTAGCCCGCACTGGCACGCGGTCAGTCGTTTCCGTTAACGGGTGCGCCCAAAGCACAACACGGAACCAGGGCAGAGCCCTCTCAGTAACAGGGGTCCAACCCCTCCACAGTAACCAAACTGGGGCCTTGCCCCTCCACAGTCCGCACACCCTCGCCTGACTACCCTGGTTTGCCCTAGTGGGCCTAACAAGTCGGTGAAGGAGGCTAGCAGAACCCCGGGGCCCGTGGGGTAGCTAGTACTCTCCTAACACTACTAGCTCTCCTCGGTACTACGTACACGAGAGCCAACAAGTCGGTACAGAGTGGCCAGTCCTAACCCCCGGGTCCCTGGGGCGGCTAGCTCAGCTCGGCACTAAACAGGTACAGGTACTTCCCTTGGTACTGCGTACCCAAGAGACAGTACGAACAACATCTCAGTTCCATTCCTTTCTCTTTCCAGGAGTTCCACTCCTAATTCCCCGTAGGGTTCCATCCTTTAATCTCAGAACATCTTATGTTTCACTTTCCAGTTTCACGTTCTTACAAACCATGATTTCAGTCATGTTCCTCATTCATAACAGGCAGCTGTTAATTCAATTTACAGGCAGCTTTATATATTCCTTTCCATTTTTTCAATACTGCAGTAATATACATTCCACTAGTTTTTCCATCGTAGGATTCATGCCATATCCTAGGATCTATCATACAATCTAGTTTTCCGGCCCTAGGATTCATGCAACACCTAGGAGCTATCATTCCATATATTTCTCATTCCTAGGATTCATGCAATGCCCTAGGTTCTAGTTATGGTTCCATACTTTAACAGATTTTATTAATACTTAAAGCCACTCTACCAGGTACAACGGGAGTAATGGGGGCGTGATCAGGAATCCCGCGTGCCTCCGCGACTCTCAAGACTGCAACTGAACGAGGTCCTATCACAAAGATCAACACAAGGAGTGTCTCAAAACAGTGTATAGCTACTGTAGACGGGTAGAGGAATTAATTCTGAAAAGAACGCAACTTGAATTGCGGAAAACGGAGCCCGAACGGGCCCTAAACGGGTCGAACAAGGCGATACTGTGCAAGTCAGACGTCTGGAACTTCTTCCAGACGTCTTAAAAAGTGGATCAGAGAATTACCTGTTCAGCGTGGTTTCCCAGACGTCCAGAAGTCTGCGGGGAGGTCTGGCCTAGCTCCCAGACGTCCGATTGTCACCCCGGACGTCTGGAGGTCACTCCCGCCGTCTGGTACAACTTCCAGACGTCTGATTCGCAAAGGATGGTGAATCAGCGAGCCTGCGCACAGCCAACTCCCTCCCTCAGTACGGTCAGTCGACAGGAAGGAAGGAGAAGGCGGTAAACTCACCTTTCAGACGTCTGTAAGGGCTTAAAGACGTCTACCTCGCCGTCTGGCTGTCAACCCAGACGTCTGATTCTAGAAATTTTTCCAGAATCAGGGCGCTGCTCGGCCTCCGCTCGCGACGCCGCCCGCGTCGCACCTCGCGCGTCTGCTGCTCAGACCGCAGCAGGTCCCTCTCCGCGTCGCTCCGCGCCCCCCTACGCCCTCCGCCGGCCGGCCAAGCCGCTCCGGCGAGCTCGCCCTCACGGCAGAGCTCCGCCCTCGCACGCCGCACCTCCGCGCTCACTGCGGGCGTCGCTGCCGCCCTCGCGTCCGCTCGCTCTCGCGCACAGGAAGGAGAAGAAGGAGGAGACTGTGGAGACGGGAGGGGAGGCGTGGCCCTTTTAAGGCCGCGCGAGGAGGAGAGAGGGGGTGGCAGGCCGCCTGCAGCCGCAGAGAGAGAGAGGGAAAAAGAGAGAGAGAGAGGAATCGCGGGTCTGCGCGCACAGGCGCGCAGACGACTCTCCCGTGCGAAAATAACTGTTTTCCAGACGTCTAGAAACGATCCCAGACGTCTGTTCAGACGTCTTGATGTGATCCCAGACGTCTGGACCGACGTCTGGGCCTCCTCCCAGACGTCTTAAAAGACGTCTGAGGCACGCGTTCGTTACAATTCTCATGAGCTCAACTCCTAATTCCCTGTAGGGTTCATGCTCATATTCCTCAAGCCATGCCATACCAAGTTTCATCATTTTCATTTCCATTCTCAGGTTATGCACATGCAACTTGTATTGTTATCATTCACATTTCCATACTCAGGTTATACACAGGTAGCTCGTATTTCCATCATTCACATTACCATTCTCAAATTATATACATGCAGCTCGTATTATGTCATTTAACGTATACAACAGGAAAGTTACATATAATAGTTAACTAGCACAAGTACTTCATATTTCACAGGCAGCTGTTATTCATTTACAGGTAGTTGTTATCATTTCTATTTACTCATTCAAGACTGCAATTCACTCATCCAATACAGACACTTTCAGTATTTCTCGTCCTAGGATTCATGCCATGTCCTAGGTTCTAATCTTTCATTCCACACATGCATTCAGGATTGTAATTAAATTAAGGGAAGTCACTCTACCAGTAAACCCAGGAGTATTGGGGGCTTTACGGCAGGCTCACGTGCCTCAGCAAGCCCCGAACCCGTAACGGAACGAAGTCCTATAACAAGGAACAATCACAAAGGAACATTTAGAACAGTATAGAAAACCCTTTATCAAGAAGAGGAACTCAAAAGGAACATATCGGTATCTTATTTGCGTAAAACAGACCTCAAACAGACCCGAAACAGGTCAAAAATAGGGTTCCTGACTCAAATCAGACGTCTGGAACAACTTCCAGACGTCTTAAAAGTGTCTAGTATCATACCTCTAGTTCTGCGCCAATCCTCAGACGTCTAGGCACTCTTCTGGACCATCTGGACCTAGCTTCAAATGTCCGACCACCTCTCCGAAAGGCTGGAAGTGCTCCCAGTCGTCTAGTAAGCTTCCCAGACATCTGAAATACGTGGGAGGGCGTGTCCCGCGCCTTCCCGAAGTGAATCATGCATGAAATTCACACAATCTCCTCAAAATAGGCATGCAACAGGGTAGCAGCGGAGCAGCCTGCATGGCCGTATCCGCAAAGAGGATGTACCTTCACAAAGCCCTCTCCTCAGACGTCTGGAACTGCCTCCAGACGTCCTCTCCGTCGTCTGGACATCACTCCAGACGTCTGATTCTAGGAAAAAACCCAGAACCAGAACCTTTTCTCGCTCGCTCTCGCCGCACACGGCCGCGGCTCGCCTCCTCGCCTACAGCTCTGGCACAGCAGTGTCAGGGATGACCTCCTCAACGCACTCCTCCTCACGCACGGTGAGCTCCCACGCGAGCTCGCGAGCTTGCTCTCCTCCTCCTCTCACGCCACTCCTCCTCGACGCCGCCCGCACGCTCTCTCGCTCGCGCTGTCTCTCTCGCTGGAGTGGAGAAGAAGAGGGGAAGGGGCCGATGTGGGGAGAACAAGAGAGGGGAAGGGGGTCTTATAAGGTCGAGGGTTTAGGGTTTGCTAGAGGCGAGGAGAGAGAGAAGAAGGGGAGGAAAAATGAGAATACTGTCTGCGTGCTAACGCGAGCTCATGCTCAAAATTTTTGCTTTCCAGACATCTGTGAAGGTGTCCAAACGTCTGACCCACAGTCCATACGTCTTAAAAGACTCAAATAGCACGGGTCTTAACAATAATCTAATTGATGTTGTATAGTATTAATATACATATTAAAGTATTTAATAAATATTTTTATTGTATTTTACACGATTTATTTTGGTTTATTTACATTTAAATAGGTGATTTCAGGGAGTTTTCAGATAAATTAAGTTATAAATAACATAATATATTATAAATATAGTTAAATTAGCTTAATTCACTTAAAATACAATAATATAAATGTACAACATAAGTTAGTTCAATTATAACTTAAATTACTCATTTATTTTGATTTAATTTAATAGCTTAGTTAGTAACTTAATAAATTCATTATTTATTATATATACATAATTAAATTATGTTACAGGGTTCATTATACACATAATATATATATAAACATATATACACAATATAATTAGTAACTACATTTACATACAGGGTTTTATATTTACTTAAGTTATAATGCTTATAAGTTAATATAAATAGTAGATAATTATATAATTAAGATATGTACAGTTTAAATAATATTAAATATTTAATTTAAAATATATAATATATATATAAGTTATTTATACATATTATACATCTATTTTACAATATATACATGTATAACTTACTGTATAGCTTATATTTACAAGTATATACCTAATATACATGGTAATTTTGAGTTTTTTTTTTTTGGTTTTTCTTCTTTTTATCGATTTTATATATTTTGTAGAGATAGGGGATGAGAGAGAAATATTGTTTTTGGGGTTTTTATAGATTAGTTTCTTTTATTAAGTTTTAAGGTAGATTAAGCCGTCGGCTGGTATGTTCTACCAAGCTGAGGGTTCATAACACTATGAAACTTGGTATGCACTTAGAAATATATCTAATCTTTATCAAGACAGGTTTATTTTATTTTTTTATATTTTTTATAGCATTTTTATTTATTTACAAAGTGAGTTCATTCTAGGCCTAAAAAGAGCTTTCTAATGTGAACCTAAGGCCTTGAATCCTAGTCTAAACGCTGGATAGGCAGTAAATTGTCTCAGATGTGCTCAATATAATTTAAGAAAGATGTTCCAGCCAACAAACATGATTTTCATTCATTTTTTAACATTTTCCATGTTTGGGCAGTTATAAACATGTATGGCCAACAAAAGAAGCTAGAAATTAGATTACAAGCTGTTCAAAAGAGATTAAAGGATATTAACAGACATGAAAGCTTGTACAAAGTAGTATACAACATTACACATCATGTCAGCCATTTAAAATTTTAATTCCCTCCCACTACCCTAATGTTAAGTCCAACTAGTACAGCCATAGCTGCAGCAATTGTAGCAACAGCACAACAGCTGCTGGTCTAAACAGCAACCTCAGCAGCTAAATGAGCTACTCCAAACGTCTTAAGTATGATTCAAATCCCTATTGCAGTACATCCAGAAATCAAAACAACAGCTGAAGCAAGGTCTGGATCCTCAAATCAGCAAAACAGTCCTTAATTCAGTACACTCATATCCCATATTAGAATTGAGAAAGTCTGATCAGGGATAATGAAATGTCCAAATCAGAAAATACTTTTCATGGAATTTAGGGTTGGGAAACCCTTGGAATGTAGCTACTAATGCAGCACTTTACCATGTTAAATTGGGATTCAAAACCAAAACACTAAACAACCTTAAGAACTGATAAGGCTTGAAAATTATTTTAAAATCAATTTGAAGTGTTAAATCTTCATAAAAACTCTTAAACGGCACTCTCCACTTGAAATCAGAGAAAGAACACTAACCTAACCCCTTTCTTATGCTATAAACAGCATGAAGGAAGAGATTAAATCAGTCAATTTAATCAAAAAACTTGAATCCCAAACCTCCGAAACCTTAAGGAATATAGAAAATTCCTTAGGTTAAAAATCAGAATCTCACTCAAAAATAACTCACAGATACTGGGTAGAACCTCAAATCAATAAAGTTGATTCTCCTTGGCTCTCCCACACATTAAAAATCATCAAAATCTTTAATTAAAACCAAATAAAACCAAGGCTCATCTGAGGAAGAATCTATCATTAAAATCATCTCATATTCATTGCCATGGACTGAATAACACAAAAATATATCAGTTCACTCGATCAAAAATCCCTTAGAACTCAAATGGATCAAAATCTCGCAATCTTACATTGAAAATCAAATTAAAATCAGATCAAGCGAACTGATTCCATTTTAAATCAAGATCAGGGGTCTTTGTGGATTTATGAAATGAATGGGAGACCCCTGGATGGATTTGAGCGTAAATCCTCATCTCAAAGATTAAGAGCAATGAGATGAGGGTTTGACTCCAAATGGATGGGTCGATTGCAGATTAAAATTCGAGGGAAATTAGAAAGCGAAATGGAAATATGAAGAGGGAGAAAATAATGATCAGTGAGGTGGTGAAATCATCTCCTCTGATCTGAAATGATAAGAGGAGGTGAAGTGCAAAATTTACTCTAAATCTACTCCTAAGCTAACTAACATCACACAATCATGTCAAAACAAATCTACATCTAATTCCTACTCCTACTGATCTAATTACACTACAATTAATCTAGAAAGCATTAAAACCTAGTTTAAGTGGAAGAATGGGACCTTTGGGTCTCCACCTGGTGGATGGAGAGGAAGAATGGAGGAAGGAGGTACTCCAGCGGAGGGAAAACTCGCTAGTGGAGTTCTGGGTCACCCTCAGGTGCTACGATGTCCTTAACAGCGAGGAGAGTCAGAGAGGAAGGAGGAGCTTCACCGCCAATGGCCATGAAACAAGGATAGTGTGAGGAGAGGAACTGGAGTGGATGAATGATCTGCTCAAGAGGTGTAGAAGGGAGTCAATCCTTTGCGCACGAGGTAGAGGAGCTCCTTAAGTAGAATCAAGAGTGAATCCTCTCACCGCAGAGGTGAGGATAGGTGATTAGGGCATGGGCGATCTAGATGAGAGGAGAGGAGCACACGTAATCCTAGGCGAAAAGTGGACCGTAGGATCAGATATGGCCAAGGTGGTGATCGCACGTGCCATGTCGTGCGAACGTTCGAATCAAAGAGAGCCATAGATCGAGCAATTCAAGGGATGGATGGCTATGATGACCCATGTTCTTCAAAGCTACAGTGCACACGAGGACTTGCAGGTTATTTGAGACTCTGTTGGTGAAATTACGCTAGAAGCCCTCACGCGAAGGGGTAGAAAAATAGCTAGGAGACCCATAAGTGATAAGGAAAGCTATCAAAGTAGTCCTTCAAGGATTGCAAATAGGTCCCTGCAATTTTCAAAAAGGTCCTTAAAGGTTTTCTCAATGAATGAAATGTGATATGTGATATGTGATATGTGAAGGACCTAAATGTGAAACTCTAATTTCAAGGCACTAATGATGTCTAAATGCACCCAAGTTTTTATTGAAGCTCAATTGAACATATTAGAAGTTAATTTTACTTTTGATTTAGAATTTTGAGCTTATTTGTGTGTTCAATTTATAATTGAATCACAATTTTACATTTATTAATAGATTATCTCAATAATTGACCTAATTATGCATTTTTAGCACAAAATTGATGTTTTAGGTTTTTTTCTCAATTTCCCAAACTTAACCCTTTTTATGTGTTAATTTGATAGTATTTAACCTAGTTTCTAGCTTAACTTAGGCGATTTAACTATGATGAGTCACAACTCATCAAACACCATTGGCCAACGTTGAGCAAGAGGGCATTGATATGCAACCCTCAATCCAACCTATCCACCTTTGGTGAAACCCAAGCTACTCCAATGTATGTAAAACAAAGTCTCTTCTTACCATATCGTATGCCTTGGAAATGCTCATTTTACACCTATCCTATCGTCCCCCTTGCATTGAAACTCTTTGCAAATTCTTTGTCAAATAGTGAGCAATTTGATATTTTTTGGCCTTTCACAAATTCATCCTAGTTACGTGCCATAAGGTTGGAAAAGACCACTTTAGCCTTGAAGCCAATATGTCAACAATAATTTTATACAATGTGTTAAAACAACGGTAAGGTCTCAAAATTATTGCAAGGTCCAATTTCCCTAATTATGTACATAACCACCATTAGTGGTAGGATTAGATAGTAAAATGATGAAATGGATCCTTGGCTAGAGTGAGAAATTATGGCAAGATATAAAAATATAGAAAGTGGAAGGGCTACTAGAAAATTTTCGCAGCATCAAAAAAGAACCTCATGTTGGACCCAAGGAAGCCCATACCTTCCATTTGTTCCCTGCCACAATAGAGAACCTCCTCCCTATTCCTTTCACCTTGAGAGTGAGGGAGAGATTGGTTGCAACAACTGTGGATTAGAGGAGAGCTAAATGTTTAGGCGCTTCCGCTCCATCTCCAAAGTAGGATCCCCCTCTCTCCAAGAATTCTCATCAAAGGTAAACCTCTGTGGTTGGGTTTTTGAAGGATGATTGAGAGGTAATATGCGGTTAAAGTTATGGAGGTTGTGTTATTGAGCAAGAGGGGAATTCAAGAACAAATTTCAAATGTGAAGCTTGCGTCAATTTGATGTTAATTGTGTTCCTCATCACCTAAATGATTATTGGAGCTTGGATTTGAGGATGGTGCAAGGAGTTCAAGGGCCAGAGAGGAACAAAGAAGAGTACTATTGTCAAGAACAAACAAAGTCGAGCAAAATCCCTCTTGAAATCTCTTTTGTTTTGTTGATCATAGCGTTTGGTTGGATTGTGTGCTCTAGCTAAAGAATGAATTAGATAATCTCAAATTGGAAACATAAGGTTTAAAACTCGGATTAAGAAAATCTAGAGGAAGATGAGTGCATGCATGGCATGCTACTTGAATAAAAATAACACATAAAGATTCCATCTTAAGAAACTCCAAACTTGTTCCAAAAAGGACTGAAAGGGACTCCTATTACGATTGTGTAAGTAATGAGGCTTGGTTTCATGGCTAAGAACGAGAAACGAGGAAGAATCCAAGCAAAAAAAAAAAAATGTTACAAAGCCTGGAGTGTGATCTATTGCAAGTCCGATCAATCAAACCTTCAATCAATTGGAATCGTGAAAATAAGGGTTTTAGTCCCTCATTAATCAATCAATCCACATTAGTGATCAACCAATTCTTTATACTGGGGGAAAGAAGATGTGAAACCATGCAAAATAAGTATATGAGACGCAATCAGAAAAGAGTTATGATCACCCAGAATAGCATTGGGAACATAAAACCAAAATCTTGGTTTGAGCGATCCACTTTTTTGTTAATCGATTAGAAGCCCCTAATTGATCGATTAGAGAAATGTTTTGATCAATCGGTTTGCTTGAAAATATAAAGGCAGGCACTTGCAACGAGGAGAATTGAGGGGCATTCAGAGTCGGGAGTCTTGGGAAGATTTCAATGTATAAGAATCAACAAGTGACTCATGGAAGGATGGTGTAACTCACCCATGAATCTTAAATAAAGGAAGTTTTCTTGAGCTATACTCTTAAGTTTTGGTAGGGAGAAAAAATTTGTGAAATAAGTGGAAGAATAAGAAAAAAATAAAATAAATAATAAAATAAATGAATTAACTTATTTGAATATTTTAACATGTTAAATTATTTTACAAAAAAGATAAAAAAAATTTAATCCATATTAAATTTACTTAATTTATCATAAATTTCAGACGTGTTACGTAACACGTTAAACACACAACAAACAAATACCACCTTAAGATTCTTTTATATGATTCCACGTCACGTCTTTGCTTGCTCTCGCACCACTTACCTGGTGAGACGCAAGCTAATCCTTTTTTTTATCGTATGCATGCTTTATTGCCCATAGCCAGGGCACCATAAAGCCTTGTCAAACAAGTTTACGATGTGACCATTCGTTTCTAATACCTCTTCCCCAATTGCATACTTCATCTGTTGTTTCAACGTAATAGACCGTTCATAGCTAAACTTATTCTTGTAAAAAGACAAAAGGAGTCTTTTCATAAAATGCCCCAAGTAACATTCTATGTTAAATTTATTACAATCTTCAAATTTAAACAAGGAAACAGTAAAAAAGCTCATTCATACACGAACACACACTCACACCTCCACTTTCCAGCACATGCTGACATTAACCCTACGTCATCTTGCGTGCACATACCATAAATCACCAAAATTGCATACCATCAATTCCATATTATCAATGCTGCTACATTGCGCTGACAACTCAACATAGATATTGCAATGATGTGGTGATGTTCGGCTATTACAGCGTCGTGTATTGTCGAAGTATCGATGCTATGGCATATAAAACTTTATGGTACTACCTTGGCGTCAAGGTCATGACACCGTCACGACATCTATACCATTTTGCAATATTTTCTTGTAATAGAATCAATATTATAGCATCGATGATGCAGTGTTGTGTACAGATTTACCTTCTTTTTCTATAACCTGAAAATGGCTGCAAGAATCAAGAACGCAACATCCTCTTCTTCCTACCTTCGCCTCTGCTCTCCCACCACACCTCCTTTACTCCATCCATCACATTACACCTCTTCCAAACAAAAACAAGACTTCTTTGCAAACCAGAGCCATGTGCTCCATCGCGTAAAGGTACTTCGCACCTCTGCTCATGCACTACCACGACAACAATAGATGGATATATATAAACAATGGAGTTTGTTAGTTAAACAAAAAGAGCACTAGAACACATTCTCGAATGGAGACTCGAGAACACACTCGCATCCCCAAGCCTATTTTCCCATGTCGGGTGGGGGGTAAGGGGGGGGGAAGGGGGGGCGCGGGGGGTGTGCTTACTTGTGTGGAGACTTAAGATCAGATCCCTCCTCGTCATTCAAAGTACAAATAAATGGGCCGACAAATTTGGCAAACTCGACATAGATGTGCCTGCCTAATGTTAACCTCCACCAAAGGATTCATTTTAACAGGAACCTTAAGAAGCCGTCATTTTTTACCCTCTCTATACTGGTTTTCAAATTAATGCCATCTCTCACGCATCACATCAACAGAGCAACAAACATTACCCTCACAACCTACACCTGTACATATCACCACTTCCACTTTGTCTGATTAGTCTTCATGCAATTTGATTCTTCCCTGCATCTTTTTCCCAAATGGATGTTCTCTAGGTCTGTGTGTCAAATGAATCTTAAGAGCCTATAATTGCCAGCTGATTAGAAATTTAAGAGCACAAATACGAAGTTTTCCTACCACTGCAAATTTGCTTTCCATGATGCATAAAACAAGAAGAAAAAAGTCAAAAAAATCGGTAATAATGATGCCTTGAGCAAATTGTGTTTAGATACAGGTGTCATCTTCTTCATCAAATCAGCAGAGAATTACAGCGACACTTGTAATTGTAAAAGCCCCTCTTTCCCTTCCCCTCCTTTTCACGGCACAAAAAAGTACAGCCTATAAATGTTAAAGTTCGCTCCTGTATACCTATTAACAGAACCTGCTTTTCTGAGGTTGTTCCCTCACTCATAGGTCTTCTTCCTCTTGACGATGGCTGGAAATATTGAGACAAAACCTATGAGAAAAAGAACTACCAAGGTTTTAATGTCATAGAGATCTCTCACAGATCTTAGATCACCAAGAGCTAGTCCAGCCTGAAGACAGAGAAAACTAGATCAGCATTGATATCCTCCAATAATAACTAGTCGGCTATGTGGACTTTTTCCCATAAACAATCAGGTCAAGAAATTGAGATGAGGCTCTTATAAAATAGGAAATGAAATATACAAATGCAGTGCAAGCAATGATGCCTTGCAGTGAACTAAGAAATTAGGCACTTTTATGTGTATGATGCATCACGGATAGTCCACCAGTATATTGTTCCCCATGGACAAACTCGGACATAGTAGGATAAATGAGCATGAGAGAGACTTACAATACAGGAAGAAAAATGAAAAATCATGGTCCTGTAAATAGCAGCAGCCATGGACTCTCAAGGTCACTTGAGGTGAGGAAATATGAAATGGGGTTTCCAATTTCTACATAGATGCATCATAGAAACATTCAAAATTATGTATGGCATTAGAAATTCATATTTGGGCATGTCCCTATATTTTCACATAAATTACAAGAACCTCACCAGTTAAGCTCAATCACAAGCTCTATAATCTCTAACCAAAGGAAGGATCACAGACAGTTCTTTTCATGAGGAAAAATAGCAAATCAAGGTCAGCTGTTATCCCATTTCATTTAATTCAATTACAATTGAAACCAAAGTTCATAGTCAGTCCTAAATCTAATAACAGGTAACAATGTGTTAAAAGGAAACAGGATGTGCATAAACTCATTAATCCACTCTTTCCAGTCAAATTGGCTCCAGTTCATTTTCATCAATCGCCAATAAACTAGAGTATGAAAAAGGTTCTCCCATCTATCACTACAAAGTGACAGCCTAAAGCTTGACAAATAGAGAGCACTGTGCAAAATGTCTTCCACATGATCTGATTCCCCTGATCAATATGTTAGGCCAGCACAGCTAAGATACCATACATCAAAAGTCCATGGCAAGGCCTTTTCATGCTTAGTATGCAAAAGTGCCTCAAGTGGAACATCTCTCTATAAACCTCCACCAGCGTGTAATTGTATAGGAACTAATCCACGAAATGACTATTGCTACCCTAGTCCAATCTTCAACGCAAGCAAGCAGGTATAAGGGGCACATGTTGCCTTATTCCATTCAATAATTCCATACCACCAATGTTCTAGAAGTCATGGCTGTGAAGTGGATGTCTTTTTTTTTGGGTTGTGTGTGTGAGTGTTTCTTTTTTCTTCTCTCTTTTGGTTTGTTGGGGGGGGGGGGGGGGGGGTTGGGTGGGGTGCAATGATTGAGTGATCAAGGGAAAGCTAGAGATGGTAGCACAGTAGCTACGAGTGGAGAGGTGCTGTGGAAGGAACTGAGTGAAGGGAAGAGAAGTGTTTCCCAGGAGAAACATGAGATTTGGATTTCATCATGGATTTTGATTGAATACCAGACAATGGAAGGACTTCAAATGTGTTGATTCAACATAGCTGAGGTCAAGCTCAAAAGATACAGTATTAAAGAGGTGTTTAGGATAAAAGAAGCAACATTCAGCGGAACACATGCTACGCAAACTTTGCAGGTTGTCTATGTGATAATGTGATACACAATAGTTCAAGGCATATGTCTAAAAACCCTAAGGTCTAATCTAGCTATTGGAATAACCTAAAAAAGCATGGGTTATCTGTTAAACCCAGGTTAGAAGGACTTAACCCGAGATAAGCTATCTTAGGGGAGGGGTATGATAGGCTTATCCCAGGCTAAGTCATCCCCCTGCATCTCACATAACACAGGATAACTCATCAAGTTATCCCTATGGATATCAAACAATCACAGGTTAACCCAACAAGATAACCCAGTTACTAAAAATGTTATCCCACAGAATCTATCCTTGTTACCAAAGTAGAGAGCAACCAACTGGCCAACCAGTCCTGTACATAAATCATACTGTTAAGAGCTATCTACTTTACTATAAAATCCTGATTCCCCATTTTATAGAAGGGTGAAAGATTTACACAAAGGCCCAAGAAGAAATACTAAAATATCTAATAAAAATAGATATATTCCAACTCTCCCTTTAAGCTAGAGCATAAATATCCGTCATACTTAGCTAAGAACAGCAGCGTAAGAAAGCACTTTGAAGAGCTTTCTAAGGATATCCACAATCTAATCCTCCAAGGTGAAGTGGGTAGCAAAAACAAGCCCTTTCCAAATCTCCTCAGGTGTTTAGTAGCAATAGTCAACCTACAAATGTTTAGTTCTGGCATAAAATAAGGGATTATTAGCAAAGTGTAGTTGTCTGCCTATCACACACCTCACAGGATCTCCATTGTAGATATAGAAATAACTAAATGCATCCACGTCAACACTACCATTGTATGGGCTACAGCTCCATACTTGGACTGAACAAGAGATTTTGCTGCGCAGACTACTTGCTCTACCATGTGATTAGATTTCTTGCTACATATATCTGTAGAAAATGACTGAACTTCTTGCCATTTGTGCAAGTTGCATAACCCTCATTCAAATATGCCACAATATTTAAAGAGGTTTTTTTTCAAAAAAAAAAAAAGAGGTTTTCCTAGCAAATAGAAGACCTTTTCCTAGTGATGATCGAAGATATCATAGTACCATCATAGTTCATCATTTTGATCTCAATGGACATATCTATGAGTTGGCTCAATTTCCAAAGTGAAAAGGAAATATCCTATCTATTCACCATGACATAAACTAGCTTTCCCACAAGGCATTTGTAGTGTCTAACATCAACGAGATCCTTGGATCCCTTTTATATAGATAAGATCCATGAGAATATTTGCAAGTTTGGCTCCCAACATGCTCATTTCCTATAATAAGTCCAAAACCTATTTTTGAGGAGAAATAACTATATCACATCTCTACTTCTTGCAGCTCTTTTTTTTTTCTTGAAAAGAAAAAAGGATTATCACATAGAATTAGTGTTCATCCCAATGCATTATACAAAATAAAAAATGGGAAGATTACAAAATAAAAGGACACAAAGGCATTAAACACTCTCCCAGAGTCCCTTTAGAAAGGCAACATCTCTACAAACAAGGAATTATTTAAGTAGTCCCATTTTCATGGTTAAGAAGCTTTTCAAAGCACTTTCTTGCTTCCTAGATATTGTGTGAGTTATCACCAATCAATATCCTTTCCAAAAAAAATACCAATCACTTTCACATCATCTGCAAAAACCAACATCGCTACCGTCCCCTCTAACAATCCACTACATAAACAAGGAATGATCAAATGCAAACTAATGAAATCCAACACCTTAACTATCTCAAACAATTTTTCAAACTAGGCCCTTGGAGTATTCATGACGACACAAATTGCTTTCTTCATTTTGCACACCTTGATTTTCAAATCGTAGAGGTGCTGCGTATGTGCCATTTCGTGCAAATCACAATGCATTTCTAGTACCACGCTAAGGTCAATTCAAGTGAAGCACTACTAATTAAAGAAATTCACACTCTAGTTAAATAAGCCATTGGTGAAAAGGTATCAAAGAAATCTACATATAAGAAACCCCTTCACCGTTATATCTTAACTAAGTCATTACATAGATACTCAAAGTCATAAGACCCATTTTGCAACCCATAACAAATGCACATAATTCACCAACTTCAACCTACGAAGAGAATGTCAAGCACCTATTTACAACGATTTAAACTGTGATATATTACATATCGTCACTCTATGATATATAAATACAAGATACACATCACTTTTCTCATATATCAACCAATATATCGCTGATATTGAGGGGTATCAATCGGTATCCTCAAATATTCATGTATGCCTTTGTAATTTTTCCCATATATTGGCAATATGTAGGAGATAAAGGTGATATTTCTCCCATTCTTTAGCCATTCGTGTGAGCAAATCTATGCTATGCTCTAAACCCCTTAGGCCCCCTATTGTTGACACCTTAAACTTTTCCATTGAATATTGAAATTTTATTCTTTTTTCTTTTTTTGCACATACCTCAAAAGATTCTACTAAATGTTCAAGTCATGCTTAGTCAATGCCAGCAACTCTAATGACTAGTGAAGGAACTAAGTATCATGCTCTTCCACTCCCCTCTACCTACCTGAATGCCCTGTCCAATTTTATCTTCTCCTCGAAAGGAGGATATTTTGCTAACGTAAGGCAATTACAATTGCTTAGGATCATCTCCTACAGCCAAGTAAACACCGCCAGTTATGCATTTATATTATATTTTCATTCAAAATTTATGATGTCTTCTAGGTATTTCTTGATGCATGTAGTGATTATTAAAATGTTAATTTCATCAAATTTGTAACATTTTAAGCTATTTTGGGCCCTTTTAAGCCATTTCTCCAAAATTCCCCGATATCAACAATATATCCCCGATACGTCCCCTTTCTGACTTGTCGATAAGATATCGCTAATGATATTTAAAACCTTGCCTATGTCATCTTCCATAAATTGCCACCATTTCAAATTTAGTAGAGCCTCCTGGTAAGTGTCAAGTATAAAACACTAGCAAGAGAGTTATCACAAAATATCATGTACCTGAGGATGAGATGATCAATGGTAAAGTGGCTAGAAATAGGTTGGATACACTCCTACTTTTCCACATATCATCTCAAATTGGCTCGACAACCTTATATCCTTTTAACCTGTAGCAACAAAATCACTAGCCATCTGTGACTATATCTACACCACCACCACCATCAATCTCATAAAAAATATTACTTACATTCCGGTTAGATGGAGGCAAGGTTGCAGAAATCAGCAATCAGTATTTAGTCGGTGAGGTCATCAACTAAGGACTATGATATGTGGGTGATTAATCAGGGATTAATCGGTTTAGTATTTTTAAGCATTTAAAAATTTAAATATAATTATATATATTATCATACATATTATATATACATATATACAAATTAAACGTATGCACATATGTATTAATATTATTTTTTTAACATGCAAATTCACTCAAGGAGACCAAACAGGCAACAAGGAGAGCGGTGGTGATGGAGTATTGAGGAGAATCAAAGAGGGGCAAAGGTTTAGAGTTTCAATAAGATTTAAATGTAGGGGAAGGGAGATGGAGAAGTTGGGTGGCGTTCTTTTTCTTTTCGGCATACCAATCAAGACAAAAAATTGAACTCCCAATATTCGATCGATTAATCAATCGATTAATCGAATAATCGGTCAATTAATTGGTCCACCCGATTGTAAGCCTGAATATTGATATACAGTTCAATTCCCAACCGCATAGACCAATTTTTGCATCCTTAGATGGAGGTAGTGGTGTAGTTGTCCTCAAGTAAAAATAAGGGGAGATCTTGATGTCTTTCATAAATGAGAAAAGACACAAGTGGTACAGGTGGAACAAGCATGGAAATCGAACTAGTAGCACCCAACGTGCTCACCCTCGAATTAAAGATGAAGGGAGCAACTGAAAAATGCACCATCTACACTTACATGATGGCGGCTTCTAGAAGAATTAGAACAATGCTCTAGAATACCTAAGCATACACATTTGATCATGCATGGAGATAATTACCTATCAACTTCATGTAAATAAACAAAAGGCATACGCACAAAGACTTTCGGAGTAACCAAAAAGAAATCCCATAGAATTTAATGTCATTTTCTCTTGTGGACCGTAGACAACATTTAATTACCAAGTAGCAAGCAATTAGGACTGCATCCCCTAATAGGTTAAAGGACACTCATCTATATAAGCACTTGGCAATCTCAAGAAAGCAATCATGCTTTCTCTCAAAGATGTAAAAAGATGTTTCATGAGATCACCTTTCTCAAACTCAAAGTAGCAAGAATAGTACACTAGCTAGCCTTTTCCAAGTCCTATTAGTGTGACTATCCTAATGTTAAGGGGTCTGCAATGTACTGGCTAGGCTCGGGCAGTCAAGTTGTACATTGAAGGAAGGCTACTATGTCTATGGGAAGAAGCAAATCAATTGGGAACATCCCAAAAGGGCAATGGTCCTCCGGATGGAACACAAATTAGAGGAAACAAGCACTCCACTTGACAAGCTATATGTATAATGCAAATGTTAGGAGTAACCAACAAAGGAGATGGCGGGGACCCTCCACTCACAATGGAAAAATAAAAAAAAATAATGTCATATGGTTGTACTTTGTACACGAATGCAAGAGGTATTATGGCAATTAGCCTAATGAAAAATACGAAGTGAGGCACAAAATGCATACAACAATAATGTAGAATTTTAAATAATTGTTGAACCAAACAATTTTAACAAAAAGTAGAAAATTAATTACTAATGCTCACATGTCTAAATCATCAACCGTAACAAGATAAAAGTGATGTCCTATCCTATCAAGAACAAGACTAGGATCCCAGACGTCTACATAAAGAAAAATAAGGCACTGAACTCTGACCTATCGGATAAGGCACCTGGTGATGCTTCCCCAGATGACATGCCTTACAATGAAGAATTGTTAAAGGAGACAATCAAGAATAATCATTTTCAATGCTTTGAAAATAGGTGGTGACCATGATGAAGATGCCACTAGTGTTGAGATGGTCTTGGTGGTAAAACAAAGGGCTAGTAATAAAAGAGACACCTTCCTCAAGGGTACTTAAAAATCATCCTCCTATTCAATAATTCTCTTGCAAGACACATGCAACCTGATCAAAATTAGCTCTAGAATTTAGTTACTTGGTAACTAGTCAACTAAGAGTAAACTAAGGGGAAATATATGAAATAAAAGAACAAAAAATAAGACCATAGTCAAAGAGACATGAACCTTCCCTTGACTAGCAATAGGGAATAGTTTCCCGTCTGCCACCTGCATTTTGTCAAAGCTAACAGATCCAGGCCAACAGAATCATCTTGCATCACCACAAAAATGTCTAGAGAATCAATAAGCCAACTGTATATGTAAAAAAGTTGTCATATCAAGTGTAGTAGTCATCAGAATGGGCAGGAACATTTAACCAAAATGCCAAATCATTTTATTAACTGATCAACAGGTGTGACTACAACACAGGTAGGCAATAACCAGTAGTCAATGCCCAGCCCAACAACTACCTCTACGTGACCAAACTTGCTAAAGTACATTAAAACTTGCCACGCCTAGAAATACCACAATCACGACTACTACCTTCATTGAATAGTGTTTCTCATCCTGAATCATATTGAAGCTATGGCAGAAGTTTTATGTGCCTAAGACCTTAAGGGTAAGCATCATAACTAGTCAACTAAATCTACTATAAACTTCCTCTACTGCGGAAATATCTACCAAAGTCAATATACGTGCCATTCCGAGGAATACGCAAGAGCTAAACTTGCAAGGAAGTGATCAACCATTGTTTCCAGACAATGTAGAATCTAATCTACACCAATCAAACTGGGAAGTGGGTATTCAATTTCTGAAAGGTTGACTTCAAGGTAGAATAATATCACAAAATTGCTATATCCTGCTGCTTCAACTAAGCACTAGCTTAATTCAACTGAAGAATGCAACTCATATTCCTATCATGTGGGTAGGCATCCCACAAGCACTCCCACATCATTTACAAATTATTCTACTGCCATGCAAAAGCACCATTTCAAGTATGCCATCCACATGTTATGAGAATGATTACATTTGAGGCTCTTTGCAGACCGAAAATGGTATTATCAAAGGTATATCTCTTAATAATCATAAGATTCAACTTTGGGCCATGCCTAGAACCAAGCTCCCACCATGGCATCCCACCAAGGGTATCCCATTAGTCATAGTTCAAGATATCACAACTTGTCGTGTCATTGGGGTGCCCATATCAATTTACATGGAATTACCAGCAAGTCAAGGATTTCATTGATACATCAATAAATACTAGGTGTATCAACCGTTACAGTAGAAAAAGAAAGATATTGATGCAAACATTCCGAAAGATTGCCAATATATTTGGGTACTGGACCTACTACTCTCTACCTCTAGTTACACTCTCTCCCTTACCTCCAAAATTTCTTTTCTTGTCTTTTCCTCCCATTTGTTCGAGGTTCATTCTCTATCATTCATCTTTAATATCCATATTCCCGATCCTTATCAGACCTTTATCTCATATTGCCATATATCTCCTCCATCTCTATTTTCTCCATGACTCCTCATTCAAGCTATAAAACCCTTGTTCCTGCCACCATGGCACATGTTTTTGAATCAAAAAAAGGATGATCACCCGAGTATACTGATCATTATGCAAGACTAAAGCACTCATGTGTACTATCTTGTTATGGAGTTTCATTATAGCATCTATAACTCCCTATCCAGGTAAATACACATCTACAGAAATTAAATTGACTCTTCAAATGGTACTATCCAAATCGGAACTGAGCATCCCCTTATAATGGTAACAGGCACCATAGCAATGACATATTTTGATACAGGCATTTGCTCATATATTCTCATCAAAGGAGGCATCTTCATCCTGACTGTCCTAGCTATTAAAATAAGGTATACAACCACCAAATCTGTTGGTCTGTCCTCTTCACCCTAGCCCACAAGCACAAATGATAGTCTACAGATGCAAATATAGTCAATCGAGAAGGTAGTTAGACCCTTGTAAAGTTCTCAAACAGCATAGAGCTTAGGAAGCTTGGACCCGATCAACAATCCAAACAAGGATTTCACACTCCCCCTCCCTTCAAGGCAGCTGTTTTTTATCAGGAAATTAGATTGGAATCTTTTTTTAGTCCCACATAAACGTGGATCGTCTAAAAGAGATGTGTGAAAGGTAGTCAAATCAGGATAGCTTGGTTGGTAGAGCAAAGGAGCGAAAACCCCATGTGACCAGTTCAAATCTGGTTACTGGGACCAGTTCAAATCTGGTTACTGGCACTATCAGTGCATAGGTATGTATATGTATATTTGTGTGTGTGTGTGTGTGTGTGTTAAAGAACTAGTAAAGCAAACTATTAGGAAAGAGTCCCAGATTAGTCAAGTCTAGTTTGTCTATTTTTGGTGTTCCTGTTCCTAATTTTTATTGCTATTAGGATATTTCTATTTCGGTTAGGATTTGTATCTCCCCACTCTTTATATAAAGGGTGGTAGGGATTTCTTTTTAATAATAACAAGAGACATAATTCTATTCCTCAGCATGGTATTATAGCCGGCTCAATCTTAGGAGATCCTCTTTCCCTCTACCGCTAGCCCTAAAACCCTCTCTCTCCTCATTGCATCCGCCTATGTGTGCCTACTCACGTGCATCGTACTACACGCATCCTCCCTACCCACTACATGCATGCACACGAGTCCCTTCCTAGGTTGTGCACCTTTGCGTGCAATGCCTTGCGTGTGTGCACCTCTATGTATGCGCATGCCTCTTGCTTGCCTACTACGCACCACAAGTGGGTTCCCTACCCACCGCAGGCCAACATGAGTGGGTTGCTACTATTGCATCATGCAATCA
Organism: Thalassia testudinum; assembly: GCA_037157565.1. Taxonomy (NCBI): domain Eukaryota; kingdom Viridiplantae; phylum Streptophyta; class Magnoliopsida; order Alismatales; family Hydrocharitaceae; genus Thalassia; species Thalassia testudinum. Next base: position 27,619,380 of record JAZHRO010000055.1, on the reverse strand, counting down.
TGCATGTAGTGCCTTGGCCCTTCAAGCGCTACATGCGCTACGACATGCAAGGCCCCCTCCTCGTGTGTGCAACGTCGCAACCCTACCCTCTTGCACGTGAAACTTGTGTGCATCGCTACTTATCCCTTGCACACAGCCTAGTCCTACCTCAACACCAGTGCACGATTCTCTGTACTAATTGAGATGTCAACCGTTGGATCAAGCTCCACTCCTACTAACACCAAAACTTTGGCATTAACTACAGTGGTTGTAGTTCAGAGCACCTCTATCAAACTTAATAGTGCCTAGAATTACATCTTCTAGTTGAGAGCATTCAAGATATCAATCGGTGCTCAAAAGAAGCTTTATATCTTAACTAAAAAGGAACCTAACACTAAGGATAAAGACTACAAGAAGTGAGAGTACAATAACTGCATGGTGATGAACTAGCAATGAACAACATCAAGTCGAAGATCGCAGTAGTATGCTATACAAGAATGCAAAGCACACCTACGACAACTTAGCCAAAAAATACTCTCAGAAATCCAAAGACTCCAAATTAATAGATATCTACTGTAGGATATGGTCCACCAATTAGGGGAACCTATCACTGGTTCATTATTATATGACCATGGAGTCACATTACGAGATACTCGAGGTCTTCCAACCCCCCTGTTGTGATGCCCAAACTACTCAAAGGGCTAAGTGGCAAACCTACAAGTTCCTTGACGACTTAAGCGCTCGCTACCAATCTACCAAAGACCAACTTTGTCCTCTAACATGATACCGAACCTAAAGATAGTCCACAGCTGTCGTCAAAAGATCAAATGCAGATGTCGCATCGGTGATCACTCCTACTGTTCTTGACAACTCCACCCTTGTTGCCTATAAAGGGCAATGTGGTCGCTCTAGTGGTGCCAATGGTGGGCACGGTAGAAGTGGCCAGACCTACTCTCCTTTCATCCACTACAAGAAAGCAAACCATTCATCTGAGAGATGCTATGACAAGTTCTACAAGCCCACCTAGTCTAATCAGACAACCACAGAAACTACTACTTTTGAGATTGGGCCTAACCAGCCTCCTGTCCGATTGACCCTTGCAAAACTAGAGCATTTACAATCTCTATCTACTAAGGAGCAAGTTCTCTACTGCTACAATGGTTACAACCCCTTCCATTACTACTTCTCAAGACCATAGTGCTAGACCTTCTAATCCAACATATGTATTATCAACTAAGGTTGATGAATGATGGGGACTTTGAGCAAGACTCTCACCTCTACTACTACCTACTTGGGAACACTTCCTATCTATGGCTGCTACTTCTGCTACAACCCTGCTACTATCTCTTAGACTGCTACTTTTGCTACAATCATACTATTGTCATCTATGACTACTACTACTGCTACAATCTTCTACCGTTTGTTACTGTTGCTACTTCTGCTATAGCATACTATTGTTTATTGCAGCTGTTGCTTGTGCTCTAGCTGCCACCTACTCCTTTAGTCTACTGCCTACTCCTTCGGATGTCTAAATTGAGGGAGTCCAAATTTTTGTCTATTGTAACATGTTGGGCATTATACGCTCCAACTTGGGAGGAGTATTAGAGAATTAGAAAAGTACTAGAATATTAGGAAAGAGTCTTAAATTAGTTTAAGTTAGTCTAATTTGTTTGTTTTTGGTATTCTTGTTTCTAGTTTCTATTTCTATTAGGATAATTTTATTTCAATTACAATTTGTTATCTCCAACTCTCTATATAAAGGTTGGTAAGGATTTCTTTTCAATAATAACAAGAGGCATTATTATATTCTCCAACGGTATGTATATATACACACTTCCCCAACAAAATACTCCAAAAGCCTCAAATGAAGAAATATGAATAATAACATTATCAACATAAGCTCTCTCCCCTCACTTCCCCAACAAAATACTCCAAAAGCCTTAAATGAAGAAATATGAATAATAACATTGTCAACATAAGCTCTCTCCCCTCTAAAAATAAGACCATTTCTCTACAGCCAACCTAACATGTAACCACAGAATAGTCAAAAGCATCCCTCTGGGCTCTAAAAGAGGGTAAATCCCGCCACCATGTCCTGAATGTCATCCATAAGACACAACAAAGGTAGCATCAATCCACAATACAGCAACTCAGTGCCACAGCTCCATTGCAAAACAACAAATGATAAAAATTCATCATCCTATGGAAACATCTTACTCCTATAAGCCTCTATCGTCACTCTAAAGCAACCATGAGAAAACGTTGATCTTTACTGGCACCGTAGCTTTCCAAATTAACCAACAATATCATGGCATAGGAACATCAACCTCAACAGCCAATCCCCATGATAATCGATGAGTTAATTTCAAAACGAAGTGATCCACCTTGGCATTCATGCAACAAGTCCTGTAACAATGTTATGAAATCTATCATAGTATATTGACATCATCATGCATTCACAATTGATGCTTAGTTGCTTACTAGAAATTATAATTTAGAAACTTAGATGTACAAGTTGTGATATTGTACTTACTACTAACTCTCCAAAAAAAACAAAGAAAGAAATGAAAAGAAAAAAAATTTGTATTTACTACTTTGTTACATAGAAATCTTTAGCTCTTAGTTCATATTTAGGTTAGATTCTTATAATAATGCGTAATCACTTAATTCATTGTCTTGGGATATTAAGATACATCTATGAAGGGGACTACTGACAAAAGATAATTGTCCATAACAGTACCAATTTTTTATGACATGGGAAAACTATTGTGATTGTGTCCAAGTTACACTACTAAAGCAACAAAATCGAGAAAGGAGAAGTCTTGATTTATATAAGTACAGCTGTTGTCAGGGTTAATTCTAATTAGTATTACTTTTTTCAAAAATAAAAAAACTCCAGTTAGTATTAATGGATGATGAATTTTAGATTTACATTTTTCTATCAAAAAATTGTAGATTTACATTTGTTGTTTATTCAGTCATGACTTGGCAAAATTTGAGGCATATTGAGCCAATTGTGGCCATTTCATTTAAATTCTAGGATATATTAGTTTTATATTCTCAACATGCCCCCTTTTAGACTTGGAAAATGATATCAATATCGATATTCAAAACCTTGCCCATGGTGGCTTACTAACAAGTTGGCAAACCTTTTCCCAAAAGTGGCTTTAAGAGTCCTATATCTTAGATCCATGAAAAATGCTGTCCTTTTGAAATAGGCTTTGAAGTTTATTGGGGAATGATCTTTGTTGTAGGGCCTCTCTTGCTACAACAGAGATATGTGCTGCAATATCTTTGTTGTAGGGTCTTTCACTTGCAACAAGAGAGATATGAGCTAGGATTCTAGAAGTATGAAACCACAGTGGCTTCACCCTATTGACAAGGATTGGCTACAGTGCTTCTAAAGGATGAGCCTTATTGCTGTCCTACAATAGGTGATGGTATAAAATTCTTGTTTTGCGCAAATGATTGAAGCTCTAAAGATGTATTCTCTGAGCTGTCTGCAATTGTTTGCTTTAGCTTGAAGTAGGAATGCTACAGTTGGAAATTGTTGGGTGGCCCTTACCTTCAGGTCAACAATGGACAAGACAATCTCCTTCGATGAGTTATCAAATTGGTGGCAGATGACTTAATAAGTCAAACTACAAGTGCCTTGCTAAAGATTAATGGGAATGGGATCCTGGTTGATTCCCTATAATGGAGGCTTTCTTCCTTAAAAGGAGCCTTTACAAGTTCAATTCTTCTTCTAGCTGCTTTGACTAAGATGTGTAATTACTGCAAAATATTGGATTAAGGTTCGGAAAGTTGGTATGTAATATTCAATTGGTTAGGTTGCTGCACAAAGAATATGTGATATGTGGGCAAGTATGCAAACGAGTATGTGATTTTACATTTTTTATTTAAAAAATATAAAATAAATAGTTAACTTGCTAAAATTTGTATCATATATCTCAAACATTTGAAAAATCAAAGCTATAAAACATATAGCCACCTCAAATAGTATAACACAAAAATGCACTAATCCTTAATTACTATACTATTAAGAATATATAAAACATAACATCTTGAAAATTCACCTATTTGAAAATTAGGTGAGCTTCTTTATTTCGGGTTTATTTGAAATCAGCCTTATACTCAGCTGAATATACATGTAGTCAGATTGAGTAGTCGGTCTGGACCAACTATTGTACTGTCCCATGATATGTGGTTCGGGAGAGGGGCCAACTACGCAATGCGGTCTCGGGGGCCGATTTCATAAACTATGTATTGAATGAGATAGAAACATAGTTATTGAGGCATGCTTTCTATCAAACTGAACATTCCACAATAGGACCACGTGTATTCAAAACCAAGGGGGAGAGTAGTCCCTATGGTGGTATTAGGGGCTATTTTGTCGCAAAGGATCCCATGACATGTTGAAAATTTACTGGCCAACACACCCTTCCTTATGGAGTATTAGCTAAAAGTCTTGTAAGGGGAGAATCTTCTTATGTTGTAACTAGATTTCTTTTCATAAAATCCCAGATGTGTGCTGATCTCAAATAGCCATCCTTTTACCTCTCAAAAGAAAAAGGAACGGCATCTCTTTAGGATCATAAAAAAAAGGGTAACATTCATCCAAAAACTTGCAGATTTGGTAACAATCAACCAGTTAAAAGAAGAAACTTTTCTTTTATTTTTCATTGAAATTCAGATAAAAATCCTATTAGAGTTACAATTAAATGAAAAAAAATATATTCCAGTGAATTTCAAACCCTAAGATAGCCTTTCAAAATAGAAAACTCAAAAGTCTTGGAGATAAACTTGTCAAAGCCAAATTTGTGAATGTAATAAACTTGAAATGGAGAATAAATGTATAACATAGTAGATAACCTACCCTGACGGTGACATAAGATGCTGGTATCAGACCAATAATTGTGGCAACAAAGAAAATGTGAAATGGTATGTCAACTATTGGAGATGCCACATTGATAAAGGTATTTGGTAAAGTTGGTGTTATTCTGAGAAAAAGCATGTAGTTTAACAATCTATCCCTCCGCTTCACTATCTGCACAAGTATAGCATAAATTAACATGCAAGCGAGCAAATCAAGATGTACAGCATGATGAAAAATTAGCACCAAGAAAGATGTAGAATTAGGTGACAGGTACCTCTCCTTGAAAGAATCTAAGCTTTTCAGGCCACAACCAAGAGACTAAAGGTCTCCCTATTAACTTGGACAAAAAGTAGCAGGATGATGCACCAGAAGTGGCAGAAAAAACAACTAACATGACACCCCTGATGACCCCAAACAGAGAACCAGACAGTAATGACAAGAATATGGTTCCTGGAATCATGAACGTTTGCATGAAGATATATGTTGCACAATATCCTAGTAAAAACTTCGCCTCGTAGTTCTTAGCATATACTGCGACATTGTCTCTGCATAGGTTTTACAATGTGACGTCAATCATCATAAAATTATAACTAGAAGGCAATTAACAGTTCAATGTTGTCAATCTGGTTCAAGCTGATGACCTCAAAGATACATTCTTGTACATGGTGCACACTTTATTTATTAGACACTTGGAATTGGTGAACAAGCAAAGTCATGACAAAAGAAGAGATAAAACTTGCTATGCTGATATCAGATATTTTGCATCTTCTTTGACCCATGAAAAAAACAAAAAAAAAAAAAGACTTTTCCAAAATATATAAAAATATCCATTAAGAAGAAGCGATGCAAATTGTATGTAATAAGTACATGCCAACAAAGTCCAACAAAAAATGTTATTTCTTAAGCATCTCAATTCATGTTTTGGTTGGAAACTTGAATTCCAGTGTAAGAAGAAGAAGAAAGAACGAAAGAAAAAGAAAAAAGGAAAACCGATGGCAGCTGGCAGTTGTTTGAAAGATGTTCAAATTAACAAGGGCAGTTCCTCGTCTTGCTTACTGAATTCAAAAATTCAAGCTAGATGTTGAGCCCTACAAGAGGGGCTGAAGAAGATAAATGGAGTGTTGAGAGAAAATTATTAAGCATGATCATTGTGAAGCATCGGGATGGAGTTCTCTTCCTCTTGGGAAAAGCCTACACGCACAATAAGAGGTGGAGAAGGCCATGCGTGAGGGAGAGAAGAGTTGGCAAGATGGAGAAGATGGTGCGTGAGAAAGAGAAGAGGAGCCACGGTAGATATGAAAATTGTATTATTGGAGTCAAGAGAAACAAGAGGATTTGGTCTCTATTTAAAAAGATCCAACCCTATTATTGATGCCAATTACAATCCCAACAAACTTCGGATTAGGATTCTAGTAATCCGAATCGTAATTGACTATTTCCTAAAACAACCCAATCACCATAATTAAATAAATAAGAAAAACTTATACCCTAAGCAACAACTCATGCCAACCAAACACACACATGCACACACGTGGGCATGCACACATACTGCCACGTGGCTATTTTCCAAACTTCTCACATTCCCCTCCAAGTCGAACTCCCAGAGAGGAGGAAAGACTTATCAAAGAAGAAATTATAAGGCTAATCACCCCATCAATGGAATTCATAATTCTCTTTCTCCCACTTCTTCATCTTTGCTCCCTCCCGAGCCTCAAAAGCCTTTTTGGTAAGCATGTGAAGCTTCTCCTGTCCGCCCACAAAACTTTTGAAGGCATGTGCCCACAAAACTTTTGAAGGCAGGTGCCCACAAAATGTAGTTTGAGACCTCCATCAACTTAAGTGGTGCCTTGAACAAGGATCTTCGCCTCCACTGTGATTGACGACTCTACATCCACCATGGCTTACGTACAACTTGTACACAAAACAAGTTTTCTTCCCAGAGCCGAGGGGACACCACCGTCTTTCTTGGGTAACAACATGGAGTTGAGGGGCACCCCGATCCTTCCCACGCAAACTTAGGGAGCGAGGGCATGAACCTCTCTTAAACTTGGGCCATCGATGCTTCTTCCCTACAAATGAGGATCTTTACGCAGATCCTAAACTTTGGTGTCGCACAGAACCGCTCACTCTAATATCATGTGAAGAATCGGGATGGAGTTCTCTTCCTCTTAGAAAGAGTCTACATGCACAATAAGAGGTGGAGAAGGCCATGGGTGAGGGAGAGAGTTGGTGAGAGGGAGAAGATGGCATGTGGGAGAGAGAAGAGGAGCCACGGTAGATATGAAAATTTTATTATTGGACTTAAGAGAAACAAGAGGATTTGGTTTCTATTTAAAGAGATCCGATCCCATTATTGATGCCAATCACAATCCCAACAAACTTGGGATTAGGATTCTAGTAATCCTAATCATAATTGACTCTTTCCTAAAACAACCCAATCACCATAATTAACTAAATAAGGGAAACCTGCACCTTAAGCAACAACTCATGCCAACCACACACACATACACATGCACATGCGCACATGTGGACATGCACATATACTGCCACATGGCACTACCACGTGGCTGATTTCCAAACTTCTCACAAGCTTGATTGATTGGATCGAAGTATGGGAATGGCCCAAAACACATCTTAATGGAGCCAAAAAAATCCATGTAACCGATTCCCTGTAACATGGGAAAAGACTTAACTGTTATTTTTTGTTTCTGTAGTTTTGGATCAAGACTTGATTATTGTTTTTTATTTCTGTAGTTTTGGACAACTTGCTTCATTCTGAAGTCTATAGGCCAGCAAATCTGGAAGGATACTTCAATGTGATACATAGATGGAACAAGTACTTTAACCAACACTCGATTGAGGCTCCACCTGTTATTTTATTCATCAGAACTAGTAATGTACATGTTTTCTTGCTCTGTTTGGGATATAAAACAACAAACAGAAGGCAAACAAAGATTAACTGCTTCTTCTTTGTTTTTTTTGACAGGGAGATAGTAAATGCTCTCAAGTTAAATGATACATCAGTAAGCAAGCCACAAGAATTTCACATACTAGGTAAAGCTTTGTTCCTTGTTCATGTTGTTGGAAAGAATGACCAACAATATCTTCAAGGACAATCAACTGCCATGTTGACTGCAACAACCAATCATTTTCATAGATTAGCTGTCACTTGATCTTTTTTTTGCTTGCATCAACAATCTTCTATTGCAAAAAGCAGCAGTAACACTAGTGAAGGATGAAGCGGGCCTCAGCTTTCTCACTTTATTTTGAAAAGGAACGTTCTTTGGTAAAAAAAGGATACAAGCATCAGGTTTATCTCTAAGACGAGATCAAAAACTGATCACAACCTGAAGCAGTTTGTCACTATTTTCAGATGTACTAGTACCATAGATGACTCAAACAACTGTTAGGCAGAAAAATACGAACAAAATGTAATTATACTAAGAAGATCTCCTCATAAAAAACTCATCTTTGTGTCAAATGGAAAAATAATAAAGCACCTGAAGACCCACGAATATCATTACAACTTAAATAAGCCCAAGGATCCGAAACGTGTGTTCAGCAAAGCTGACCAGTTATTAAGGAACCAAATAACGGCCAGCCTGACAACCCGAAACACAGAACCCAGTCCAATGAAATGATCTCAGTTTTAATATTTAAAACCACAAAAAAAAAAAAAAATCCTTGCTTGAGAAATCAGAATTTTTTTCTTTTTGATTTAAGGGGCAAAAAAAATGTAGAACCTCACGTAACAAGAAACGACGAGTAACCAAAGAACAAAAACAACAGTCCCTATAAGACAAAAAATCCACGGGGTTTGAAAAAGCATGAAGAATTAATGTCCAAAACATATGGATGATATGTATAACTGCATGCACACGTCTCCCGCGCCGGAATCCCCCAAGAACGCAACTTTTTTCCTCCCCAAAGGCAAAACAAACAGTCCATTCACGAGATCCATCCACGTCAAAAAGAAGGGAAGGGAGGGATCAGATGAGATGAGTGGGGAGTGATGTCTCACTTGAGGGCCCTGAGATCGGAGAGGGAGCGGGGGAGCTTGAGGAGTCGGAACTCGGCCTCGGGCATCGTCAGGAACACGCATCCTAGACCCGACACGAAGAGGAAGAGCACGGCGGCGGCCGCGGCCATCTCCCCGCGGGTCAACGGACGCCTGATCTCACCGCTCGCCTTGAGGCGCTTCCCTGTGGGGGAGCCCTCGTCGTCCATGCCGAGGAAGCCGCTCTCCTCGTCTCGGGGAACTGCCGCCAGTCCCCCCCTCGCCGCGGCCATGCTGCTGGCCGTGCTCAGCGGCACCGGGGCATTGACGATGGATCGGGATCGGACGGGTGGCGATCGGCGTCGACTGGTGACAGGCGAGAGAGAGGAGGAGAAGGAGGGGAGGAGGAGGAGGAGGAGGAGGAGAGGGGGGACCGCACTGAGTCAGAAGTGAGGTGGGGAAAGGAGGGAAAGGGAAAGGGAAAGGGAAAGGGAAGGAAGGAAGGAGCGTGGCGCGCGCACCGCACGTGCTTGCGTTTTGAGAAGATCGGTTTCCCACGAGGGAGGAGGAGGGGTAGGAAGGAAACGTTTGTTCGTAGCTGTTTAATCAGTAGTCATCGCGATTGTGGCTGGATTTTTATTTTATTCCCTTTTTCCGTCGGAAATTAATGAGCGGTGGTGGTTAGTGGCTGGAGGACCCTGCTGTGCTGTGTATCCAGAAGTGTATAAAGCGATCTTCTAAAAATTGTATCTAATGGGTTGATTCAATCGGAAGTTGATGTCTTATTTGTCGCATCAATCGATTCGGGTAATAAAAATTAAAATCAATGAAAATCTATTAAAATGGTATTAAATTGGACAAATCTCTTAAGAATTAAAAAATTAAAAGAAAAAAATATAAAATAAAATGCATATGATTTTAAATTTTAAAATAAAAATTTAAAGATCTACTGGTTGTTCTATATTCTAAATTTCAATTATATTTTTACTTTTATTTAGTATTTAATAAAAATATATCAATTTTAATGTAATTAGAGTTATAAATTAATGTTTTCCTAATGTGTATATCTTCAATAATTTTTCGTTGCACATTAGTTTAATTTTGTTGAACTTGATTGAATCAATATAAATTAATTTAAAGGTTTTATGTTTCTACTTTTTCACATGCTGATGTCATCACTGATTCAATTGGTACAAACTACTAGTTGAATCACTAAAAAATCAAATCAACACCTGATCGGTTCAATGATCGATTCGATTTTTAAAATATTGGTATAAAGAACACCACCCTACACCCTCTCTCTACCAATAGTAGGTGCGGTATACTCTAAATTAATAGCTTTTGGGAATTTTTCCGGATGGTTGGCTTTATCGAGAAATTCTATGTTCATTTTTTTCATTTTCCATATGATTGGTTTTTCAGGATGGTTATGACCCATTTGCCAAAGGAAGTTAAGAAAGAAAAAAAGAAAGAAAGAAGTTATGAGTTCACGAAATAAGAGAAGAACTCATTAATTTTGTGTTTGGATGAATAGTTGGAATCTCTGTATCTGTCCCCAACGGTAGTTCAGCTGCTAAGGCCCTTATATCACTATTGGGGGAACAAGATCATCGATTTGAGTCTTGTCAACGTTAAATTTACCTGAAAGCCATAGAGTTGAGGGGCTTGCAGTCTCCAATGGACTACCTCGTAAGAGGAAACCTCCTCATTAAAAAAAAAAAAATCCATCAAACTATAATTTTTTTTTTCATTTTTTTTACTTGCTATAATGCCCTCTCTCACTCTCTCCCCACGTCCCCCCTCTCTCTCTTGTCTTTTCTTCTTTTTTTGCTTATTTTAATTTTTTTTACACTATATAGCATGTGCATCTATTTTAAATTCGATCTTCGCCATCGACCTCCTTACCTTGTGTTCTTTCACTAGAGACCAACATTAAGTATGTTTCAACAAAAATCTAAAATACCAATTGAAAATTGAAATACACCAAAATATACATTTTATAACACGCGATGTGTTTTGATTTTTCGATTAATGTTTCTTTTTTTCACCGCTCTAAAATCAATGTATTTTGCAATACATGGTGTGTTGATTTTCCACAGCTCAAAACCAAGATACATCGATTGAAAATTATGTTAAACTTTCATATGAATGACTTGCACTCTTGCGGTGATTAACTTTTGCATTCTCGCAACAACGTGCAAGTTAAAAATTAGTTATAATAGATGTTTAGATGAAAGGTCACATCAAGGAATTGCTAGAGATAAAAGAGATCTAAATAAGAGGTTGAATGGAATTTTCCTACTCAAATAAGGAATTGATTGAATAGTTGAGCTCTTAAGGTTGTGTTTGAACGTGAAATAAAATATTGTATGGATAGGATAAGTGTTGAGTGATATTTGTTTGGGTGATGGAATAAGTGTTGAGATAAAATGATTAGTGTCTTAATGTAATGTTAGTAAGTATTTATTTAATATTAAGATATAGCTATGAGTAGGTTAATATGATATAGTAAATATATGTTAACAGGTATGTTATGTCAAAGTGAGTATAGTAAATTTTAATATATAGCATTGATGTGATATAATAGAATGGTTTGATTTGGATGTTGAAAGGAAGTGATGAATAATGCTCTTAAGCCCTCCTAAAAGAGATATCCCTCTACTGATTCCGCATCCAAACAAGCCCTTAGGTGTTGTTTGTTCGATGGATTCAGACTTTTAGTCTCCATTTGGGATGTCCAATTTTAGAATCCACAAGTGTTGGAATTGAGTCCCTAATTCCAAGTTTACAAAATTCCACCCCTCCCATGGAATTATTCAATTTTTCTTGTTAATCCTACTTGACTTTTTTTTCCAACTAATTTTCTCCTTATTCCACCAAATAAGCATCCCAAGCATAATAAAACTCTTTAATTTGTTAGACAAGATAACAAATTCAACCAAAATCCCTCGATTCCTCCATCCTCCTACTTTTATTTTTCATTCTTCTTGATAATTTCTCCTATAAATGGGACCTTAGAGAAATTTTGATTTAATTTTTGGAAATGTTTCAGGCTTTTTAAACAAAGAGTAATTTTATTTTGCCATGTAATAGAGTTAGATCCTATGCCATGCTTGGATAAGCATATATTAATGGATTGTTCAAATAATTTCAACCAACAAAAAGTCTATATCTACATATGATGGTGATGTATTTACAGTAGGCTAAGCATGGTAAGTTCTTTTTTTTTGCAAAGATGGACTTCATTGATGGGATGAAATAGATTACATCATAACACTACACTCTCCAAAGAGAGGAACGACATCTTCCAAAATAGGGAGGAACACTCTCACGAGGTGAAAAACAAAAAACACACCAATACTTAAACATCGATTCACAAGCCAACCTGCTTCAGAAATATTTTCATGCCATGGATAACTATTTACACCATCAACCAAAGTCAATGATTTGCATGAAACAGCCAAAACTAGTAGGGGAACACTGGTCAGAAGCCTAATTGTATTATGCATGTTTTAAGCGTGACCCATCAACATAATAGAAACAAATAGAAGAAAAAGATAAAACACAACCACAAAACTTGCCGAGAACACTGATAACCAAAAGTTGGGATGGTGATGAAGGTAACTTGGCCTAGGATTACCCACAGTCACTACATCATGAGCATGTGCGTCTAGATTGACCTGCATGAATGGAGCGGAGGAGCCACCGAAGCTACCTTCACAACATCCGCTTCGAGAGTCCCAACCAAATCGAAAGGGGGAAGGAGGGGTGACAAACGACCGACGCAGCCACCGACGAGGAGCAGAGAAGCATCCCTCAGCACGTTGATTGATCATTAAGAACCATCTCTTGCCACCTCAAGGCTGAAGACGTCATAAGAAAGCTAGTTGAAAGGGTGGAGGTGGATGGGCTCAAAGACAGCAAGGGAGGGGGGACGGCAGGGGCCTGGCCAACCCAAAGGTCGACCGAGGCCCCACCTGACGGTAGTGGAATAGGGGGATTCGCTAGGTGATGGAGGGGGGTTTTCTTCAAACGCAAGTCATAAGGGGGATTTTCTCTCCTAGTAGTACCTTGATAATTACTAAGCACGTTAAGTTGAAGAACCATAAAACATCTTAATCACATTGAATTAACACATGTGTTTGTTTTTAGCAACTGCCAAGTAAATATATTTCTTATTTTTTCTTGAGAATTATAGACTTGTTTTAGTAGAATACAGCTTAAACGGTGAATACAATGATTCCTTGTTAGCTTATTAATAAAAAAATGCTAATCATTTGATAGCTCATTTACTAAGTGAATATGTCCTTTTCTTCTCTCTCAAAAAAAAAATTCTTTTACAAGAACATAAATCATAAGTTAGAAATCCAATGTAATGTACCGAGAGGGTAAATGAATGATTCTTCTATTACTTTGTTGATAAGAAAATTTTATCAATTCATAAATAATTAGGGAGTAAAAGTTTTCATATAGTCAGAAGAAAATCTAAGAAAATGAAAATTCAATAACCTAGATGAAGGGTTAAATACTTGAATAAAAAAAAATTCAGTAAGTAATTATATAGTTTATAGATTGTATATTAATTTGCTATCTTCTAAGAATGTCCGTAAAATTGATTTTAAAAAAAAATTAATCAATGAAGGCACGTGGTATAAGGCCTAAGAGGCCAAAAACCAGCTTATTTAACCAAAAAGCACTAAAATTAGTAAGTCCCAGCAGAAGCACTAGAGCTAATCGCTAGTTAGAACCTCAACTAGGGGCAACTAGGTTCCTTAGCAGGTGACCACCAAGGATAATCACTAGGCAAGATCGACTAACTTTGGTTACCATCTAAAATTCGACAATAGGGCCTTTGATAGGAGAAGAGCTACCAGACCTTTAGTGGACCAACCAACAAAGTTCACTACGGCTAAAATACCAACCACTTCACCTCTAATAGACTCGGCCGGAAAGGAAGATTATCTAGAAGAGGCTATCTGTATTTCCATAGATTCGAGGTGGGGCAGCAACCGTGGCAGTTACCATTAGATCCACAATGTGCTTTTTTCTTTTATATATTTCTTTCCAATTGCTATAGTATTCTGCCCTACGCACGTTCTCTCTCTCTCATCTCTGTCGCAGTCGTTCTCTAGTCTCTTTTTCTTTATTCCCTTGTTTCATTTCTTTTGTATACTACTTGATGCATAGGTTCATTTTAAATTTTTTTTTCGCTATCGACCTCTTGTGTTTTTTTTATTAGAGATTAATATTAAGTATATTTTTATGAAAATATTAATTAATATATATACAAAATTAGATAGAGTAAATATAAACTAAGATATCAATTGGAAAGTAAAATACACCGAATAATGAATTTTGCAACATAAGGTGTATTTTGATTTTCAATAAGTATTCTTTTTTTTCCACCAGTTGAAAACTAAGATATACTAGCTAATGCATTTTGCAATGTACGGTGTGTTGATTTTCCACTGGTTCTTTTTGCAACATGCGATGCGTTTTGATTTCCTATCAGTGTTTTTTTTCCTACCGGTCGAAAACCAACACCAGCAAATACATTTTGCAATGCGCGGTGTGTTGATTTTTCATCGATCGAAAATCAAGATGTATCTATTAAAAATCATGTTAGACTTTCATATGCACTACTATAGTAATTGACCTTTGCAATAGAGAAGTCGAGAAGATAAAGCCACTTGAGGAGGCTTTGTGATAATCTAGACCCTCCCAATTGATCGAACTTGTTAGAATCCGAGTCATCGAGTACAGACGATGTATCAAACACAAGATCATAGTCACTCAACACATAATCATGAAATATATATATAGCCAAATAAATCATTCATAAAGTATCAACAATTAAGGAAAATTAAATGTTGTCCAAAATAAGTAATCAAGTTCCACAAGTCCACAAAGCAATAAATGAAAATAAGTATACTCTCTCAAAGAGGAAGGAAAATAAACTACCTGAAAAATAAAATTTTAAATTTGAGTCACTAGTGTACGAAAACAAAGCCTATTGTTCGAGGCAAAATCATCGCTCTTTAGAAATAGATACGTCATAGTATAGTTCACAAAATCACACAAAACACTTAAATTTATAAACTCAAAATCAACTTTGAGTTCGAGGTCGTTCCAAGGGAGTAAATATGGAATTTACACACTAATCTTAATTCAGAATTAATAAGCACAGTAAAATTAAGCACAATAAGAGATTTGCAATAAATAAGTTGGTTAGATTGATATTCAATAACAATTAATAATATCTCAAAGAGTCATGGGATAAAAAGAAATAGAGAAACAAAAAAATGGTGATTTGAATTACCAATTAAATCCTCTTAATTAAGCATACACCCCAAGCATTCAAATCATTCAAATAAATCAACAATGTCTTTAATCAATAATCCACGTCAACTTAAGCACTTAAATGTCAAGCACAGAGTTTCATCAGATGTTAGCCTCCTTTCTCAAACAACTTAACTCATCATAGCATATCACCACAATAAGCACACAAGGGTGTCAAAGCTTCTTGAGGCTTCTTCAAACACACCACAAGAGCCAACTTTCCTCAAAGGCTAAGTATCAGAGCCTTCTCCTTTAGCACACATCCCAAGGTATGCATGTACACATCTCAGAGCAAAACCCACCCCCTCCTTTCACAAATCCTCCTCTTCTCTCTCAAAATCGGGCCTAATCGGGTCATGGGTATAGGTCCAGGTCCACCAGCGTGCATGGCGAATGAGGGTGCTCGAACATGTAAGTGAGGGATCCAAACCCTCGTGTTCTTGGGTGGAAAGCTATGAGCAATTTTTCCTTTTATACCGCATCACCAATTCCTTCGTTTACGAGGTGGGACTAGTCCTACCCTCTCCTTCGTGTGCGTAGCAGCAAAAGTCTTCGCCTTGATTACGTTGCTGTTGATTCTCCCTCACTCAATTGAGGGTCTGGCTTCATCATGGTGCCAGGCCGTGTTGATTGACAGTGGAGGCGAAGCCTACGAGTGACGGACGGTGATTGACGGCGTTGAGGAAGACGGCCGGCGACGGTGATGGTGACCTGCAAGATAATACGGCCTAGGGCCCAATAAAATGGCTGGAAACCTTCACCGTGGTGTGGCAAAGGTAATGGTCAGTGCAATTTGGTGCAAGGTGCAGTAGAGTGGCCAAAGTGTGAAGGTGAGTAGAGCTCCGGCAAATAGAGTCGGGGAAGGAGTTGGAGGTGTTGAAGTGCTAAATTAGGTTAGGCAAAAATATAGTGGAGGTGTGAGTGAACTCTTGCCCAACCTAATTTGGGTGGAACGAAGCGGGGGAGTTCCAGCGACGAAGGCGGTTGTGGAGGTGGTTGCCGGAGTCGAAGAAGGAGAAGGAGAAGAAATTAGGACCTAAGGTTTAGCCTAAACCTAATTGGAGGGTAGGGAGAGAGAAGCCCTAAGGTAATTGGACGAATGAAGGTTCGGGGAAGCTTGCCGGAGGTACGTGTTACGACCTAGTTCCCGAATCCCTACAGGATCTGAGACCAGCTCGACTCGACTAATCCCAAGTCCCAATCGTCCAATAAGAAATAACCAAAAAGCAAGAAAATAAACCACATTCACTATTCAATGTAACTAACAGTAAAAGCGTACAAGCAATAAAGGAAATAAAAGCTGCTAGTCAGTACATACCACCACAACAATAGGAAAGTAGAACAAAAGTACAGTAACAAGAACAGTAAACAAAGTTTGAAACTCACTAGCAGAAAAGAGAGTACAACAACAGTAAGAAAGCTACTGCTGGGCTCGACTGGGCCTAGCACCCTCTACAGCTGGTAACTCGGGCTGCTCAACTCTTGGACCTGTAAAGGGTTATAAGAAAACGGAGTCAGCAAACGCTGAGTAGAGTAGTAACCAAACTATCTAAAGTAGTAAAAGCTAGTAGGTAAATTTATCTTTTCCAATTATTTTATTTTACAAGTAATTCCTTTTCACCCCATTGGTTTACTTTCAGATTTCTTTCTTGATCTCGCATGTTCCTCGTGGGAACGATCTTGATTGCAATCTTTTCTGAAGAGTAGAAGGTACACGTGGTGCTCTTCTGGCTGGGAGAGTCCCCGTGGTAGTCCTACACCTAGTCAACCACCTCGAGGTCACAAACAGACGTAATGGTGACTACAACACGCGAGATAAGCGCACGGGTAGCTACCCCCACTGGCATGCGGTCAGTCATTTTCATTAGCGGGTATGCCCAAAGTACAGCACGGGACAGTATAGGGCTTAGCCCTCTCAGAAATAGGGGTCTAGCCCCTCAGAACCAAACAAGGGTCTCGCCCCTCCACAGTCTGCGCACCATTGTTTGACTACCTCGGTTTGCCCAATGGGCCTAACAAGTCGGTGTCGGGCGACTAGCTGAACCCCGGGCCCTGTGGGGTGGCTAACTCCCTCCCCACACTAGTAGCTCTCCCTTGTACCGTGTACGCCAGGGCCAATAGAAGTCGGTGTAGAGTGACCAATCCTAACCCCAGGTCCCAACCCAAGGGCGGCAAGCTCAGCTCTACACTAAAAAGGGGACAGTCGCTCTCCTTGGTACCACGTACTCAAGGGCTAGCACACTTCCCGTCCACATTTCCAGGCCTTTCCATTCATCCACAGGAGCTCTACTCCTAACTCCCCGTAGGGTTCATGCTCAGATTCACCGTATTATTCCATACCAGGTTTCATCATTCACAATTCCATTCTCATATTATACACATGCAGCTCGTATTTCCACAATTTAACACGCGCACAAGTGATATCACAGGTAACTGTTTAGTTATCTCAAGCATTTCATATTCTAACAGGCAGCTCGTATTTATTAACAGGCAGTTGCTAACAATTCAACTCATTCATTTATGAATACAATCTCAATCATGCACACAAATAGTGCAACTATTTCTCGTCCTAAGATTCATGCCACATCTTAGGTATCTAGTTATTTAATTTTCATGACTACATTCATGTTTTATAAATAGAACAGGGGGAAACCACTCTACCAAAAAATCTGAGAGTATTGGGGGCTCGAACTGCAAGCCTATGTGCCTCTGCAAGCCCTAGACACGCAACAGGTCGAAGTCATATACCAAGGAACACATCACAGCGAAACATTCAGAATAGTATATAAAGGTTTTTAACATGTAGAGGAACTCACAAGGAAACCACAGGTATTTCGTTTGCGTAAAACGGATCCCGATCGAACCCTAAACGGGTCAAAAACATGTCTGTATTCCCAAATCAGACGTCTGGAAACAAGTATAGACGTCTTAAAAGTCATCAGAGACTCACCTCAAGTCCTACGGTAAACTCAGACATCCAGGACTCCTCCTCGACCGTCTGGACTCAGCTCCAGATGTTTGACCAGTCCTTCGATCATCTAGGAATGCCTCTGGTCGTCTGGTAAGCTGTCCAAACATCCGAAAAGTGTGGGAGGGTGTGCCGCGTGCCTTCCCAAAGCTACTCCACACTACAGAGCAGCGCACCATTTTTAGCGAAGCAGATCGCCTCTGTGGTGCGACCTGCATGGCCGTAACCGCGAGGAAGACGTACCTTTGCGATACACCCGCTTTCAGACATTCGGTGTCATCGCCAGACGTCCAATCCGTCGTCCGAAAGGCACTCTGAACGTCTGATACTGAAAAAACTCCAATATCAGACCTCGCTCCTGCTCCTCTCGCCGTGCTCCGTCGTGGCTACTCCTGTTCCGCTGCAGCCCCGACCACTACAGAAGGTCGAGGATGATGCCCCAATGCTCTCCTCCTCCCGCACGTACCGTGGTGGCCGTGCAAACCTCTGGTGAGCCTCCACGAGCTCGCGACCTCGGCCCTCTCCTCCTCACGCCTGCTCCTCCTCCTCGCTCTTGCTCCCTCTCTCTTGCGTGCCTCACTCACAGTAGTGGAGTGGGGAGTAAGGTGGAGGTGGTGGAGTGGAGAGGAGAGGAAGGGGGTGTTCTGATAGGCAAGGGGTTTAGGGTTCAGTGGGGGGAAACAAAAAGAAGAGAGGAGAGAGAGACGGACTGTACGCTATCTGCGCATGGAAAGCAAATGCATGTACAGGTTTTTCAATTTCCAGACGTCTGGGAAGGGGTCCAAACATCTAGCCAGACGTCTGACTGACAATCCAGACGTCTTAAAAGGCTCAAAATAGAATGGGTCTTTACAGTACGCCAGAGCTATGGACGAAGGAGGTGAAGATGGAGCCACGAGGGGGTAATTGGGCCTCCTTCTTTGTCCGAAAGCACAGCGAGGAGTAGAGAGAAAGCCCTCTCACTATGGTAAGTAGGAGCGGCCGACGAAGGGGATTGGTGAAGCTCCAGGCCTTCGTTAATGGCGGACGAGGATGAAGGAGAAGAGAGGGGTTGCGCTCCAAAAACTAGACAAGGATGGATTGAACATATGCGGCTGCTTTTATAGGTAAGGTTTCTCTCCTCTGAAATGCCCAATAGGAAGGTGTCTTGAACCGCCTGCAGAGCTTGGTTTCCTTGAGCTCGTCGGCATAATTTCCGGCCATGATTGGCCTCAAAGAAGATCTTGGTCGACGAGGAATGATCTGAGAATCAATTTCGCCAAGTTTGGTGATTTTTGGTTGAAAGTTCATCAATCAACTTGTTGGATTAAATGAAGCAGTTTGAGTTTCAAGAGCTACGAGTTTCCTTCTTTGTTTTGCGAGGAAGACAATAGCGGTTGGACCTATTTGCAAGAGAGGCGTGAAGCTAGGGGCTTCTTTGAAAAGAAAAGGTGAAAGCTAAGGGGTTAAATTTAAGGAATAGAGATCTAGGGACTAAAATGAAAACTAGGTTAAGATGGACTATTATTGGGCCCAAATTTTGGTACAAACCTAATTTAGACCCAAGGAATCTGATGGTGAAGTCAGATTTAAGTTTTGACCAAGTTTGACGGGGAAGTTTGCGTAGAAACACAAATTAGAGCAGAATTTCGTTTGAGACTCTATTCAAGGTCAAAATAGGTTCAGATGGTCAAACCAAGGGTACTAAACTTCTCAGAATATTTTTCTATGAATTTTAGGAGATTTAGATGAATTTTATATTGACCAGAACCTCTTCAATTCAAGCGGGTCTGAAATTAAGGTTTTAGTTGCTGTATTAGTTCTCGAAATGCGTGAAACCATGTTTTTGTCTGTGTGGACCTACTTATTAGACTTTAATGCTCATTACACCTTCAATTAACCCCTGGAAAATCTTGTGGTTACTTTGCATTCATGATGTGATGTTAAAATGGCAGAAGCAACCTTGATTTAATGTTTTCTTCTCAAACTGGCTTTGTATGGAATTATGGCTCTCAGGCGATTATATAGGAGCATTTGTCACTTGATTATTACTAATTAAAGCTAGTTATGACTCATGATGGCATTACCATCACCTATGCAACAAAAGGGACGATGTTGATCCTTATGGGTCATCCGTTAGTGCTAAGCTAGGTCCCACACCAGACACTCCAAAATCAGTTGCTCCTAGTTACTCAGCAATACCTGAGTATGAAATTTGAGAGAAAGTTTGCAAATGCTGAGTAGAGTAGTATAAAAATGGAAGTACAATAAAAAGAGCACAAAAAAGGGGCACTGTTTAATTAATTTGTTTATCAATTTCAATATTCATTACTCATTATTACCTAGTTATTTGCATGTGTGTTGCCTTTAGCATTAATGGTCCTAATTGCCATTAATCAACACTTCAGAAGGCACGGGGAGATCTATCTACAAAATCCCAAGAAGTATAATAAGTACGAGATATCTTCTTGGTCAAGAGAAGACCTTGTATCCGTGCCATGTGGCACCCCGAATTCAATCTGACACGCAAACTAGCAGATTACTTGTAATATCTACCACTTGTACATGTTTGCATTTGAATTTCATTTGCATACATCCACAAGAATAAAAAGGAATCGAGAGAGAAGCATATATTCATACGTCACTACAAAGATGTAACTACAAACCACAACAATCGACTACATCAATTCATGTAGTTTGCATTGTTTTAGCGATTACAGAACTTAGATCACTAATATGTAGAATTATAAAAGGTGACTCTGTAGCTAAAAAGAGCATGAACAAGGTAAGAATGCAAATTACTACTCGTTGGCCTACAAAAGAGATGAATAAATCAACTACACCATCATCAAGCTATTCCCTACTCCTCCAAAACCTCTATGATGTCATGCACAATCCTTAATGTCATACCCTACTAATCTTTTGACGAATTAGAACTAGGTTAACGAGTGTGAAGGTGCATAGGCCCCAGTTCCCCAGGATGGTTAGGGTTATACGTAATTCATTCATTTAATTATTAAGCCAATTCCGCCTAATAAACTTCATGAACATAGCATTTTCACATGACATATATGTTCAAAAGTGCAGCAAGAAAAGTACACAAAACGAGGTACATGGTAGAAAATGGAATAAACTAAGTAAATCGCATTACATACCACGATGCATCATATAAAATATGTATAGGATCCATAAGTCTATAGTCCATACATATATCAAGCTGTTTATAACACAAAGTGACAACAAAAGTGAGGCTCAGCCATAATATACATAACAAAAGGGGCCCATAAGTAAAAGAAATGAAAGAGTACTACAACTATAGAACTACCAATTGTGCCTTATGTCTCTCTAGTGTAACCTACATGACAGATTGCCTGGATAAGGAGGTTGGACGCAATCGCGAGCTCTGTTGTGCCTCCCACCACTCGTCAGTGGGGATGTTTGATGGTTGAACTAGGTGTAGGGGTTCCTCCATCTAGGTCCTTACTCCCTAGAGTACCGTGTAGAAGCGGTGCCTCACCAGCTCCAAGTAGACCCACTTCAACCCGCTCATAACTAAAGTATTGCCTCATGGCATCGGGTCTTGAGAATAAGTCATAAAGTAGGGGTGAGCCAATCGGCTCGATAGGGACAAAACTATGGCTACTAGCAAGAGAAATTGGGCAATGCACGGGTCTTTACACTATAGGCCAATTGACCAAATTAGCCCTTCGCAATAGTTATCCCATGCATTATCATTATTATTATCGTTCTCTCACTTGCCTCATTGAGTTAGAGTCTCGGGAATCAACCCTCTCTAACAGAGGTGATGGAGACATATTCTTACCTTGAATCACAATTGATAGCCCCTCCTTGATCAAGGGAGAGACTAGCAATGCTAGTGGTCCTTGAGTAGGGCATACTATCCTTGTATTATGAGTACATTGCTGGCATCAGTCAAAAGAGTTGAGCCTCTAGAGAGTTATCTAGGACAAATGCCTCACGAAAGAGCAAGCTCGATTTGGGTCTAGTAAGGCTTAGTCATTGATCATTTAGATCATTAGTTTCAGGGTTGGTCAGATGTTGTCGAGCCACATCGATGCTCCTACCAAGAGCAATTACTCTAGGTGTGCCCTCTCAATCTACCTCTGGACGAGATCTCAACCAAATTCCCATATGGTACCCTAACATCATCCACACATACGGGTGCCTTCCTAGCTTTTGCTTGAGTACCAAGTACCCTGACATCATCCACACTTATAGGTGCCTTCCTAGCTTTCGCTTAAGTACCTTATGTCAAGTTAGACTCAAGTACTTATGAGTACCTCATTTTGATGGCATCTCATAGTTCGTCACCACAACCGAGAACCAAGTTCCAAGGTTGACCATTGGTAGCAGCTAATTACCTCAATTTCTCAGGTCTTAAACCACATAGGTTGAGCTCGTAGCTCATGAGGTTGCAATGTCCAACCTTACGGATCCACTTATTACAACCTATTCATCTCATTTTATTCCTTTGCAATTATTCAAATTATTTAACTCTATGAATTTACATAGATCACTTGGGGTTCCTCTTGAGACCCTAAGATTCAACTTTAGACTCTAAATAAAGTCAATTTCCATACCCCATTTGGAATGGGCTTTATTTTACCAATTAGATTTGAATTTTGGCCCTCGTAGGGGGTTTTTGAATCAACTCAGGGCCATATATGCCTAATCAAACATCTAGGCGAGATGCTAAACATCTTATCCAACCAAATAAGATGTCTAAGACAAGCTATAGGTGTCACCTGGAGAGGGATCCCCAAAGTCCTCGTTCATGCATCAGGCATCCAATTTATGTGTCAGACGTCCAATGATCCTTTGAGACATCTAACAAGGAGAGCAAACATCTGATGTGCACTGCTCCCAACTCCAGAAATTCGACCACCTACAAGGTTCATCTAACCTTCATGCTAAACATCTGGATTACCTGGATCAAAAGTCTGACAACAATTCTAGACATCTAATCTGGCTTCTAGAACACAGAATGGGTCCAAAATGGGGATTTCTTGACTCCAATGGCAATGTACCCATAACTAGGCATACATAATCACTTTTAGCCATCCTATTAGTTATTGAGAACATATAGAAACATAGGAAATTCATTTAAATCCATGAATCACAGATCAAGCAACAAAATCCCCAATATGTTCCTATTGGCATCTACATTCCCATTGCACACTCACATCCTATTAGCTCGATCTACTTAGACACCTAGCTTAGATATAAGGTGGCCAAGTATGATACTCTCTAGAACCATAAAATGGCTCTTCTCCCAGCTAAGGACAAGATTCACTTCTATACATCTCTTAAGAATCTTCGACAAATTATTCAGACAAATATCAAATGTTTCCCTAAATACTGAAAACTCATCTATGAATACTTCCATATATTCACCTACCATCTCAGTGAAAATGGCTAATATGCAACGCTAAAAAGTCGCGGGTGCGTTGCAAAGCCTAAATGGCATTCTTCGGAAAGCAAAGGTTTCGAAGGAGCAGGTGAAAGTCGTTTTCTATTGATCTTCGGGATAAATTGCAACCTGATTGTATCCAGAGTAACCATCCAAAAGGCAGAAGAACCTATTACCAACTAATCTCTCAAGGATCTGATCAATGAATGGCAAGGGAAAGTGGTCCTTCTTTGTAACTGTGTTGAGCTTGCAATAATTGATGCAAACCCGCCACAAATTTGCAATTCGTGTGGGAATGGTTTCTCCAGATTCAGTCTTGATTATGGTGAGCCCTACCTCTTTAGGTACCACTTGAATTGAACTCACCCAAGGGCTATTGGATATAGGATATATAATGTCAGCATCTAGACATTTGATTATTTTCTTCTTTACGACCTCCTTCAGATTCAAATTTAAACGTCTTTAAGCTTCTCTTGAAGCTCATGCCCCATCTTCTATATATATAGATGAGTACAATAATTGGGGCTAATCCAGGTGAGATCGTGTAGAGTCCACCCAATTTCCTTCTTATGATCTTGTAAAACCTTGATCAATTTTGATTCTTGTGATTCAGATAGATTGGAATTGATGATTACAGGATATGTTTAATTAGGTTCGAGATAGACATATTTAAGAGTATCAGGAAATGACTTTAATTCTAATGCAGGAGTCAAATCAATAGCAGGATTTGGGGTGGGATTTTCGATTGCAAAAAGTGACTGAAATGAGTCATATGATTCAAATCTAGGATCGAGTACAGATTCTAATAGCGGATTTTCAACTTGAGGGTATAAGATATCAAAAGATGTACTTTCTAGTTCTAAAGACTAGGGTCATCCTCAAAAACTGAAATAGATCTAATTTTCTCAATCCATTTGCAATCTAATCCTCAAGAAGCTCTACATATATCTAATTTTATTTTCTCCCCAAATGTTAACTCAATCTTTCTAAACTCACAATCTA
The DNA here is from genome assembly GCA_037157565.1 of Thalassia testudinum. Taxonomy (NCBI): domain Eukaryota; kingdom Viridiplantae; phylum Streptophyta; class Magnoliopsida; order Alismatales; family Hydrocharitaceae; genus Thalassia; species Thalassia testudinum. The sequence continues at coordinate 27,594,809 of JAZHRO010000055.1, read as the reverse complement.
TATTGGCCTTTGCACTGGCCAAAAATGGTCTCCCTAAAGTAATTGGGGTATCTCTAATGCTTTCGGGTACTCCATATCAAGTACAATAAAATCCACAAGAAAATAAAAGTCCCGAACTCTTACAATAATATCCTTCAACATTCCCTTAGGTGACTTAATAGATCTATCAACTAATTGTAAAGTCACATTGGTAAACTTAAGATTTTCTATTTGGAAATGATCTTCTAAGGATGAAGGAATGAGATTAATAGATGCTCCTAAATCTAGGAGAACTCTATCAAAACAATGGTCCCCAATTATACAGGAAATAAATGGAGAACCTGGGTCATTCTTTTTCAAAGGAAGCGTACTCGAAATAATAGAGCTCACTTGCTCCGAGAGTACCACAGTGCTTCCATTCCTTAGCTTACGCTTAGGAGTACACAACTCTTTGAAAAATCTCGCGTAAGTCGGAATATGTTTGATAGCATCTAGGAGTGGAATATTAATATGTACCTGTTCAAAAATTTTAACTAAATCCTAATCTAATGTAACAGGTTGCTTTTGTTTCGTAGTCTTCTTCAAAGCTTCTTGAAATGGGACTTGAATTTCCTGTTCTACTGAGGTATTACCCTGATCTCGCGAATAAGTGGGAATTGCAGGATCAAGTGCATCACCTCTTACAGGTGTAGAAACAAGGTTGTTCTAGATGTACTAGGGTCTTGGGATAGATTTCATGGATCTACTGGATCCCCAGTGGAAGTTCCACGGTGGGTTGTAACAGAGTTAATACCCACATGCGAAGAAGCTGGTGAAGATGCCTAATTCTGGAAAGATGGATTAGAGAGTAAAGGTTGGTCGCCTTGAGTCGAAAAAGATTGCTGCTGATTTTGATATTCGTAATCATGAGTAGCAGACGGTAGATTCTGATGTGGATTTTGATTCAAGGGTATTTGATTAAGGAAATGGGCTTGTCCCTGATTTGGATGTTGAAGTCCCTGGTGTGATCTCTGCTGGATATTCCTAAGGTTTGGAACTGGCTGGGATGGAAGGGCCACTAGCTGACAAGACTCAGCTAATTGCGTGATTTGGCCCCTTAGATCAGCCAGTTCTGCCGAACATTGCCATTGTACCTCAGCAAGAGCCTCAGCATTCTGTCGTTAGCTCTCAATCACAGCTCCCAAAATCTGATCGAGCTGCGAGTCTTTATTTGGCCCTGCGAAGTTTTGTGAACCCGCATAAAATGGCCTCGCATTTGGTTGCTGAAACAGCAACGTAGGTGGGTTTTGCCTGGTATGAGTCGGATATGATGGTCTTTGTGAATGGTCAGACCAAAAGAAATTAGGATGATTACGACATCCAGGATTATAGGTATTAGAATATGGGTTTGATCTCGATGCATATCCCTAAATGGCGTTCAAATTAGAAGGATAGGGCGTGTTTTATGCAAAAATAAGAAGTGAGGATAGAGGTGGGAAAGATTGTGGGACAAAGGTCCCTCCTTGGGTTGGTGTAGGAGTAGATAGAAAACCCAAGGAAGATGGATCTCTCGAATCCAGATTATTCACAAACTCCCTCCCCATGGGAATTTGTGAAACAGGTAAACACACGGGATTCTGCGTAGCGAAAAGAGGTGTAAGAGATTTCATCGTGTTTCAAACCTCGTCGAGATGCTTCACTACGATATCGACCTTGTCCATTTTTTCTGCAATAATCTCTAAATCCTTGGAACTGGACAGATTCCCGATCTCATGAATGCCCTTCTACAGGTTTTGATGTGTTGTATTGGTGCCTTGCGTGAATTGTGACATGGATGCGTTATTGATCGAGTTTTCCACCATCCCTTCAAACAGTTCTGAGGCGGATTCTACGTCGCGATTTAAGAAATTCCCTCCACAAAAGGCATCAACTAGATTGCGAATGCCCTCTTGCAATCCATAATAAAAGATGTGCATTAGTTGCCAGCGAGGGATGTTATGACAGCGAGGGATGTTATAATGTGGGCATTTCCTTTGCAATTCATGGAAGCGTTCCCATGCTTCATGAATTGGTTCTCCTTGATTTTAAGTAAATGTGGTAATGTTTTGCCTTAAAGCATTGGTGTGACCATTAGGAAAATTTTTTTTCAAAAATGCAGATTCGAGTTCAGCCCAAGTCGAGATTGGTCATGCTATAGTTCTATACCAATAGGCTAAAGGAGAACATCTTCATTAATAGGATTTCCCGACTTTAATTTCGAGGACCAAGAGTTTGAGATAGATTTTTTAGATCTTCAATGTGTTGGAATGTATCCTCGGATGCAAATCGATGAAAGTGTGGGATTAGACCTATAATGTTTGGCTTTAATTTTGGGTCATTTTCCCCAATGGGAATCTTAACATTACGCTCTACTTGTGCATTAGATGGATTATAATAGTCGCAGAGTAGAGGCCTAAGACGAGGGATTGGTAAATCAGGGTTTTCAAAACCCGCCTCAGGTTGAGGTGGAGGATGGGTTTGTAGGTTCTGCAAATTCTGAAGAGCAGCCGTCAACAGATTGATTTGACGGTTCTGCTCGAGCATCTGAAGGTTCTGGTTTAGGAGCGCCTCATGAACATCAAAGAGCAGCATCTCCCCCTGACCAGAAGAAGAAGGGATCTCAGGATTCTAGTTCTGCATTTGGTCCATAGGATCAAATGCAAAAAAAAGCAGATGTATCAAATGGGAAAATTATTGGTTGCTTTAGTGCAACTGGCTTAGGAATACCTGTCAACGGAGATACGAGAGGCGGTTTTAGGGATCGCCTCCTGTGCATAAACCAAAAGAATGTGCAAAGGCACACTCACACCACTGAAAACAGCAGCAAGCAAGACCCAAAAACAGCGTAAAAAGCGGGTTTTTCCCTTCTTTCAAAGGAAAGAAGAGAGTCCTAGAATATGCAAAGATAATTTGGACGCAAACAAGTATAATATCAATATCAAAATATGTGTCCTAAACCTGTGTCTACGCAAGTGTATATCCTTAAGGCTCAAAGGTCTAAGGTCTAGGATCGAGGCTGCTCACTACAAGCTCCTCGGGGCTAAGTAGTGAGACAGACTTGTTGATCTTCGACCAAAGCCCTAAGAGGTGCAAAGAGAAGTAGAAAAATTAGACTCGTGTGACTCTAGTGATCGCGCTGTGTGTGCGATAGCATGCAACAAACATGAGCGAAAAAACCTGCATGCATTCTACAAATAGATTGAGTCACAAATTTTAATTATCCTCTTTTTACTTAATCTTTTCACAAAAATGATAGGAAGAAGTAGGGTGACTGCTTTTTAGGTAATTTCAAAAAAAAAATGGTCTTGTTTATTATCCAATGACAGGGATCTACGTGGGTTTTGCGTGTGTTTTCCCGCTGATGCGAGAAAAGCAATAGAAAAATTCCTGAGTCAGATTTCGCAAATATACTAGCAGGTATGTGCACTCTTAAGAGTGTATGCCTAAAACATGCTGCTGCTAGTCAAGAAGATATGCATATTTTTGTATTTTTTAATTTTTCTAACTAAATGCAAAAATACAAACTACATTAAAGACTAAGTAAGAAATACTCACAATGGTATGTATAGTGATCGGAAAAACAGAAATAGAAAACCCACCTCCTTTCTTGAGAATACCTGCAAAGGTAACCCTAAAAAGAAGAAAGAAAACAAAACAAAACAAAGCTAATTAGTAAAAGAAATTATATACAAAACAAAATAGTAATGGCGAATATAACAATAGAGTTACCTTCCTGGCAACGCGCCATTAAAATGGTTGTTTAATTCCTCAACATAGTTAATTAAGTTATTTAGACTTAATTAATCGCATGAGAAAGTAACTTAGGTTAACTTGAATTAATGTCTGTTTTGTAGTATAAGGTCAAGTTAACCTAACATTTTAGATTTTAAATTCTTTTTAACTGGTTGAGTCCAAATCGTTCACTGGGAGGCATAACTTATCTTAATTCACCATTAGTTCCTAAACATAAATTACTAATTACTTAATCAATCAGATTATAATTCAATTACTTTAAATACATGAATCTTGCATAGAGATATTCACATAAAAACATGCAACATTCCATTAAGAAAGAACATATTTACGCATGTAATTTTTCATTAAGAATCAAGTAAACATGTTTATTCACCCATTACAACTTATTACAAAAGATTAAGGCAAGAAAAATTATATGTGGATACAAATGCCTCATTACATCAATTAAGCTCAAAATATTAAAAGTAGACATATTATTACAATAAAAACACAAAAGTAAAAGATTAGAAGTCAACAAGAGTCTCCTTTCTTCTTAATCTTCAGCCCTTTCTTCTTTTTTATTTCTCTGTCATTACTCTCTCTCTCTCTCTTATTCTTCTTTTTATCTTCTTCTTCTTCCTCTAATCCCACTTTTTTCTCTTTACTTAGCTTTCTCCTTAGGTTTTCTCTCTTCTAAATCTCCCTTAGTGTTGTGCATATATGCTCACACTTTCCCAAAAATTTGGTTTTTATAGTTGCCAGCTCAGACCGGTTGGGGATATACAGCACCCCCTAGAGGGTGGGACCAGACCCTACTAGGTCCGAGCCTAGTTTTTATTAGGTGTTTTATTCCCATTTCAAGCCAATGCATAATCTCCGGTCTCCCAGGCCCAGCCACGCCCACAGGCTCACACACACATGTGCAGGCACGTGCAACGCCCGCACCCGCACCCAAGAGGTCATTTCATTTCGCTCCTTGTGCTGACGACTGGTAAGACCATATCACTTTTTCATAATACGCCAGTGCGGTGCTTCACAAACAGCCGAGGTGGGACTATCATTGTCCATTCCAGGCCAAACTTTGTCAGACGATTCCAGCTGATTGGCTAGGCCAAATCGAGTGTTCCAAAGCTCAATCAAAAGCTTTTGAGAAGTTTTATCTAATTGTAACACCAATTGGGTGTTTGAGTCTATTCTAACCCTTTGATTTGAAGGGTGAAGGTGAAAGGTTTTCATGGCCATTATGGCCTGCAAAGGGTAAGATCAGGTCTTTTGACCTGCAGGGAAGCTTCTGACCTCCAGTTGAGGTCTGAGCCATCTTCAGTAGATGACTCCGCATCTATTGGTGAAGGAAGAGAGCTCTGTATGGCTTCAGGAAGAGGAAGAAGCTTATGAGCTTCTTACAAGAGCTTCAGAGCTCCATTTTGAGCTCTGAATAGTTCGACAAAGAGCTAAAAACTAGCAGCAACTAATTAAACAACCTTTGAAGGTTGCAAAGATTCTAACTGGGCAGGTTTGGCATCCAAATCTCGCCAAGAATGCACTGAAAGCAGTTTGGGTTCAAAAATGACCCAAATTGGACAGTGATCAAATTCACACGAAATCCTCAATAAAACTCAATCAAATCAATTTCAACTCACTCTAAATCATCCCACAAAGAATCTTTATCTTTTAATCCACATAATTAAACACTTAATCCTCAAATTGAACCTGAGATTTGACTACAGTAAGCTCAGAGTTGACTTTCAGATTTAACTAATTTCTGACCTAATTGAAACTCTAAATCTGCACTACATCATCACAGAAATTGATTCAGATTATTAAAACTAAGTTTTGAGCTAAAATTCTAGGGTTTCATGTTCATCGCCTGAGATCCTGAAGGGTTTTGTTCCATAGAACAAATCTTAACTCTAATAAGCAAATAACCATCAAGGATGATATCATCATACCTCATTTATTCTTTTATTCTTCTTAGATTGAACTAAATCCTAACGAAGATGCCTTTCCAACTCTATTGGAGTTGGAGAAGATAGAAGCCTAGGTCGAGCTCCAAGCATCAAAACATCAAATTGACAATCGCTACATAGTCCTTGGGTCCTAAATAATCATTCTGGAGCTTTGCGTAGAGTTCTATGGGCTGAAGATCAATTTCGACTCGTCGGAGCTTCGGTGAGTTCAGTTCTGATACACAGAGATGAAAACCTCAGTAAATGAAGCCATTAATGACCCGTGGGGATTCCTAGGACCTAGATAGATCCTAAGATCTCCCCAATTAGCTTAGACAATAATCAAAACTCAAGATTGTTCAAGGAATTTGAAAATTAAGCATTCTCAGTTCGACAAAACTCAGAATGCTTCATCTCACTCAATTGAGAGAGGGAAAGTGTTCTAAGGGGTGAGGCGACACTAATGAACTGATTATTTAAGTGATTAACTCATCTCTGAGTCGCCATTGACAGCGAGCTCAAAGATAAGGTGAAATTTAGGCATTTACTTTCTATGAGTTAATTATACTAATTAGGTATAGGATCGGGGGTGAAGAGGTGATGGAGAGCCCCAATGAGTGTGTTCTAATCTCAGAGACCTCCACCATGGACAGCGGAGGTCTCCGGTGAATGTGAAATGAACTAGGCGATTCAGCTGCTAAGAGTGAGGGAAATGTAGTGCTATGAAATCATGATAAGGTGAGGGGGTGAACAATGAGTAAAAATGACAAAAGAATGGCTTAGACAAGCTCAAAGAGCTTGCCAGAGCTAAGGAAGACGACATACAATTTTGAAAATTTAAACCTAATTAACTACCTAATCTATTGAGCTAAGTTACACTACTCTTACCTTATCCTAATCCTACTGTTGCATGGACGAAGGAGGTTGAGGGGTCTTTGTCGAAGGTTCTTAATGGAGGACGAAATCAGAAGGTTGGAGGAAGAACTCCAGCGAGCGGTTTCGTGCCGTGGAAGCAGAGTCCAGCGTCGGCGCTTCATTAAGAGACGCAGCGGATGGTGGCGGAGATTGGAAGTGAGTGGAGATGATCGGAGGAATAGGATGAAGACGAAGATTAGTCGCCGGAGAAGGAAAAATGGCCTATCAGTTAGCTGCGGTTGGGGAAGAGGGTAGGGAGCTAACCGCTGAAATCGCAGGGTTCAAGGGGTATTTCTAGGGTTCGGCGATGGCTAAGGAGCTTGAATCCGGATGGGTATGCGTCTAGGTGTGGCCTAACTTTTGACGTCGTCTCCAATGCCAGTGAGGTTATCGTCGTGACCTAATTAGGATTTAGGACAAATTTGGACTGAAGGATGAAATGAAGAGAGTGAGCGCAAGCTCCAGGAGCTTGGCGAGGAAGGAAGGACGTCAGATGTGAGGTGATCAGGTGATAAACACACCGCCGATCATCAGCCGTTGAAGTGGATGAAGAAGAAATGAAGAAGAAGATGTTCATAGGGACCTATATGCAAGGAAAGATGAGCACCTAGGTGAAAGGAAAGGACTCAAATGTAATAAATTATAAGGACCGAAATGCAAACAAATACTTTTAAGGTTAATTTAAATTATTTTCTTTTCTAACATTTTATATATTTTTATAATTTAGATAAATATTATATTAAATCCTTGTATTCATATTTTTGACCTATTTATTTATATTTATTTACTCATTAACTTACTTAAGTTATTTAAGACTTAGGTCTTAAGTTATACTTAAGTTAAATAAGATATTAATTCAGTAATTAATTAATGATATTTTGAGTCCATTTATTACTTAAGTTATTAATAATCTTAATTGGCTTATAATTTATTATTTTTAATTTATTTTTAGGTCCTTTAATGGTTTGTCCCTTATTACATAATTAACCCTTATATATACATATTCCTAGCTAATTAACTAGGGAAACTAGTTAAGTAGGGGTAATTAGAAGCTATGATGAGCCTCTCATCAGGGACTTCCCATAGTAGGTGCCCACAGAGGAGGTCACAATGGGAAGAAGGAAGATCACGAGGAGGAGGGAGAAGAGACCATTAGTGGTGGTTGATGATGGCTTTGAGTTGAGGTGGGGGGAGGGGAGGGGGTGAAAATTTTTAAAAAATTTTAAAGACTAAAAATTAATTTTGAGCACTAAAAAATAAATTTTTATTACATTTCAGTCCAAAATCCTTTAGTTTAATAATTATGATTAACGAAGTAACAAATACGAAAATGGCATAATGTTTTTAATGGCATAACCGGTAATATAGTGAAGTGAATGACATTTAAGTAATTTCAAAAGATTTTAGTGGCCCTCATGAAAAAGATCCCTTAATTTAACATTTTATTAGATTGTTGGAGGTATATATTGATTAAGTTAATCAAGCGAGAGTCTATCCGAGGTTAATTAGCACGGTTTTCCTTAACCAAGTTTAAGGGTTGCCTTAACCCAACTATACTCTCTTATGACTAACGAAGGTAATCAACTCCATTATTGATCATCCCTCGCATTTAAACGGGGTGGATATTGTTTGCACACTTCCATAATTGAGTTTCGAGATTGAACTACCTTGGCCTTCAATAGTTCATACCCCCAAAATCAAGTCAAGAAGTTGCCCAGCATGAATGTGGCTGATCATTTTCCTACCTAGTGGATGCTTGCCATACTTCTAATTATGTAGGTGATTCCCTGTAGATATATCATTGGACTCCTTCAAATGGACTACCCTTAATAACTTGGACATTCCCGTTAGGGTGATTGTCTAACACTTCTTTAAGTTATCGAATGCTTCCTTAGGTGTGACTCATACCTCTGGTATGACTCCTTAGTCACCTCATTGATGAGAGATTCATCATGGCTCTTAATTATCATTAATTAGCCATTTTCCGTAGCTAATTAACTAAGAATACATCTAAATACATGGTTAATTATATTATAGAGGTTAAAATACTAAGGATCTGCAAAATAAGTTAAAAACATAAAATTAAATATCAATTAATCTTAATAATAATTTAATTAATAATGTGGACTCAATTAATAATCATTTATCTAGATATTCGATATTTAAACAAACTTAATTAATATTATGACCTAAGTATGTAATTAACTTAATTAAACTAATCATTTAAATAAATATAGCTAAAAAGGTACAAAACATAATTTCAAGGCATAAATATAATAATTACCTAATTTTTAATTATATATAAAAAGTTGAAAAATAAATAAATTAAAATACGTCTAAAAAGTCAATGTTTACCTTTAGGTCCTTAACTTATTTTACAATCAAGTCCTTTTATATCATTCATGTCCTTCATTTAATGCAAAAATGCCCCTATGTGCATAGTCCTTCTTCATCTCTTCTGCTTCGGACAGTCAAGGGCGGTCAATGTCTAGGCCGCACGATCATCGCATATTTGACATCAAAACTCTGCTGTAGCTGCCGCCATTACTCCACTCATCATCTCCTCTTCATCCGACGAGCCGAATCTTCCTCTAATCCTATTTAAACTAGGTGTTTAACTTCATTGGCGTCGGAGACGATGCTAGTGAGTACAACGAACCTAGACATGTTCCCATCCAGATTCAACTCCCCTAGCCCTTAGCTCTGCCTATAAATAGACCTTCCGACCTCCCATTCTCGGTGAGCGACCCTCTACCCCCTTCCTCCCACTGTGATCGTTCTTAGGTTTCATCCTAACTCCGGCATCTTCCCATCCCCTTTCTTGAGCGCCATCGCCGAGGAGTGCTACCTCTCTTACCTCCTCTTCCTCTCCTCCGCCCTACCAACAGCGTTGGAGCGCCCCACGACAGTGAACCTCTCTGCTTCGCTCGGCCCGGAGATTCTTCTCTCAACTGCTTTGATTTCGCTCTCGTCTTCGCCTTGCCACCAACGAATTCCCTCATCTCCCTCGTCCAAGTAATTGTAGGTAACCTTAGTTCTTAGTGTAGATTAGTTTAGAGTAGATAGATAGTTAGTTTAGTGTAGTTTCCATGTTGATTTTACATTGTCTTCCCTGACTCCGGCGAGCTCCTTGAGCTTGATAGGAGCCTTCTTTTGTCTGTTAAACACATAGATCACACTCTACACTTCTTCATGATCACTTTTATGCCATTAATTCATTGAATCTATCACCTAAACGCCTAGATTCACTCCACCTTCATCAGGTCTCTTCCACTGTCCATGGCAGATGGATCTGAGCTAATCCACACCCAATCATGGCCCTCCACCACCTATTCATCACTTCAGGGCCTTGTTCTACCTTTTAATTAGGTCTATTAATGCCTATATCATAAATGCCCAATCTCACTAAACCTTCTGAGCTCGCTGTCAATGGCGGCTCAGAAGGAGTGACTCCATCTAATTCCTTATGCATATATAGTTGCACCACTTTCCTAATCACTTCCCCTCACTCAATTGAGTGAGAAGATAATTCTTGAGTTCAGGCAAACTCAGGATATACTTTTATTGTATTTCTTGATAAATCTGTACATCAGAAAATCAAATGCTTTAATTGTAGTGTTCTTGAGATTCTTTGCAATCTTAGGAACCATTATAGACTTTCCTTGATAACTTTCATGGAGATTTGATCTCCAATTACAAATCTCAGACTTCACTGGAGCTCCGATGAGCATCGGCAAGTCGAGTTAGAGCCACAGCTGTCCAAACATCTTGTGTAGTTCCAGATCAGGTATTTATGATATGAGGATTAAGTTCAAATGACAAAAATTGACTTTTGATGATTTGATCTCTAAGTCGACCTTTATCTTTTCCAACTTTGGTGGAGTTGGAGAGATCTGATTCATTGAGGTTTAGAACTATTAAACAGGTTCAGAAGCATGAGAGGATGTTTTAGAACCTATTCTAAGTCTTTGTTAAAGCTAACAAACTCCAGTTTGTTATGACAATCAAATGCCATTTAGGTCTTCGGCGATGACTGATAACACTACACAAGGGGGTGATAATTATGTTGAATATGGCCCATCTTAAGAATAAAAGGCACAACATAAGTAGAATGGGAGCATTGCATGCATCATGTACCAAGATTGCTTATAAAACTGTATTGATGGCCATTTGTGTAAGCATTTGTCAAAACAGGCCTCAGATGAGCAATCGTACCGACGGATGGATTCAGAACGACGAATGGAGTCCAACGGACTCAAGATTGGCCAAATCCAACATCCGGAGCTCCTACAATGGGCCTAAGAAGTTCTAACCGTTGATCTGGAGTTCAACGGCCCATATTGCGCCACGTCAGCCCCCGCTCCACTGCGCGCCGCGCCTTCATCCAGCCGAGATCAAATCTTAGCCGTCGATCTCCGATCGAATGGCCGAGACTCGCGCGCTAGCCCGCAGTCGCCGCGACAAAGCGCGAGCGTGGCGCAATGGTTAGCACGCACGCGACGTGGGTTAGAGCCGCGCGGAGTCGAAATCGAAGACGGAGGACGCGCGCGGTGAAATTGGGCCGCCCGATCAGCAGCGGGCGGCCGAGATCTCACCATGCGGCACAACCGCAGCTCATTGGCACCCACGCGCGCTTGCACGCCGGGTGATGACGCCCGCGCACACGCGCGCCCGAGCCACGATCCTAGCGCAGCCGAGGAGGGTTCTCAGTTGTCCGATCTTCGATCGGACTGCTCTCGTTCAGCAGTCGGGGATCGCACGAGAAGGAACAAGGCGGGCGGCTGACCAACGGCTGGAGGGCTTCACCGACGCTTTTGGGAGTGGTTTGAGCGACGCTCTGGACGTCGCTAAAGCCCCTTCTTCTTTTAGGAAGCCCTTAACCCTTTTTAAACCCCCTCCAACCACTCATTCAAGGCATTCACTCCCCTTGCAACTACTCCACCCCTCTCTTAGCTAGCTTTAGGCCCTCTTGTAATCGCCGGAGACGACGAGCTGCCGACGGAGCCTCCTCCACCACCGTGGCTGCCTCGTCGCTCTCCACACACACACTCTCTCTCTCCCTCTCTCTCTCTTTTAAGCTTTCCATTACTTTTGTTTGAAGCATGTATTTAATGTTGTAAGCTATGAACTATAAGTGCATGATTAATGAAGTTAATTTTCGTTCAATTGTCATTTTAATTTCCGTTCAAGTTGCATGATCAAAACAAAGAACTTTCTAACCCTAAACCCTCTCTCTCTATCTTTCTCTTGCTTTTCAAAATCGCATCTTTCTCAAGCAAAACTCTGCACTTTCCATGACAACAAGTGATAAGGAAAAATTCGATTTCCACGCCTCCCTTAGACCGACACTCGGACTCACCTCCATTTAATTATTTTAAAACCGACGTTGCAAGTGCGACTATAACGACACTTCTTAACACACACACACAACGACACGTCAGTTTTTGGCGCTGTTGCCGTGGAGGCAACGGATTTGTTTTATCACCTCCATTCCACATTCATTCTCACATCGTCTAATGCCCTATTTTCCTTTTTACTTGATTGTTGCAGGAATTCGTCGCATGGACGGCGAAGCGACGCATCCCACGATGGTAGCAAGGGAGTAGGCGCTACAAGGACCGATAGTGAGTAATCTCTCTCTCATTGTTTGCTTGCGTGAAAAAAAAACTAAAAAAAATTGTAAAAACTGAAAAAAATTGGCGTGGTGTATGATTGCTTAACCCACATCTTTAACACATCACCCCACAAAAAAAATGTACACTCTAACATTCTGAATAAATTCGTGGAGTGTTCTTTTCTTTTTCTTGAGTGGTGTTTGCGAAGCCACCGTGAGTTGACCTGGGCCGCACCACTCAACCCTAAAACTGACTCATCTAATAGAAGCTGCATGATCATTAGGATGAGTACACTAGGGTTTTAGAGCCTCTATAGAATAAAAAGAAAATCTACTTTCACCGAATTATGTGCAGAACTTGACGTGCCCACTGAAACTTGTTTGAAAATATTAAGACACGTCAACCCTAAAAAGTACTAAAGAAAGGATGAAACACTAAAAGACACCACATCTTAACAAATCCTTTCTTAAAAACCATGTTTTGCTAGAAGCACACACCTTGAAAGTGGAGAATTAAGAGGCACCACCCCAATCAATGCCTCATCACATAACCCTAAGCACAAGCACTATCCTAACCCTTTAAAACTGAGTAGACGTGCCCTAGGCAGGACTGAGTTAAGTCTCAAAAGGCGAGGTTTTGTTTGCCAAGAACTTGGGTAGAATCTGGTGACTAGGCTGCGGGGCAATGTCAAACGATCGCGGTTGTGGGGTCTACAGAACCGGAGGTGCAAGCCAAAGGAAGAACCTTCCCTGCAATTCCCTCATAATCAACCTGGCCAGATTAGCCTTGGGAAGGGGAGTCCAGTGCTTACGGACTTAATCACCCTTTGTGAGATTTCTAGGTCTCCTAAGGAATAAACCATAAGGACTAGGCTTGTGTGCTTGATTGAAACACACTTCTCGCATCTGTCGCCCTCCGCATCCCCTCCTATTCTTTTCTAGTGTATGCACGGGAGACGCTCACTGCATCCCGAGTTGCGTGTTTTGGGGCAGGAATCTAGGCGACGTAATTCTATTAACATGGCTAAACCTAGGGTAGATGAGGCTGAGGATCAACCCCCACCAGACGCTATGGCCATCATCCAAGCTCAAATCAATGCTAACCACCGGCTTCAGCAACAACAAATCCACACCATCATGCAAGCCATACAACGGTTACAGAACCCACAAGAACAACCACCACCACCTTTCCAAAACATACCAGGGCAACCACCACTTGATTTACCGCCATTTCAGGATCAGCCGAGGCCCCTCTACAATTTCTATAATCCTTCTGCTATTAGAGTCGAGCCACACCTTAGGATCCCCGAGGGGGGAGATGATTTTGAGCTAAAACCAAATGTCTTAAGTCTGATCCAGAGCCACTTTCATGGAAGCTCAAATGAGGACCCCTTTCAGTACCTAGAGGATCTCGACCGCATAGCACGAACTGTGAAACCTAGGAACATTAGCCTTGACATTGTTTTAATCAAGATGTTCCCCTTCTCATTGAGAGATAAGGCTTCTCATTGGCTTAGAACCCTAGGTAGACCCATCATCACCTGGGAAGAACTGAGGCATGCATTTTTAAAGAAATTCTTCCCCATAGGAAAGACCAATGCCCTCAGAAGAGCTATCACTACCTTTACACTCCAGGGTGGGGAACAATTTCATGAGGCGTGGGAAAGATTTAATGAACTTTTGAGGAAATGCCCACACCACGAAGTACCAAGGTGGCAATTGGCCTAAATCTTCTACCACAGTCTGGACAGCAACCTACGGAACTTCGTCGATGCCTCATGCGGGGGAAGCTTCCTGAACAAAGATGAGGAGAGCGCGTTTGAGCTCTTTGAGTCTATGAGAGAGAATTCGCTCAACAATGCCTCCATGAACCAGTTTAACAGGTCCAGTCAACCCCGTGGCGGGATTTATGAGATGCAAGCAAATTCTGGAATGGTTGACATGGACATCATTGTCAAAAGGTTGGATCGAGTGGAATTGGTGGATAAAAAGATTGATGAGCTACTGAACCAGACCAGGAACCCCTTGCAGACTTTCTCTTTAGCAAAGGGAGCACATAATGTTGACCTGGTCCAGCCCTTCACCCAACTGAACCTGGAACAACCCTTGACCACGTTCTAGGGAGGGACCTTTGCTCCCTCGACCCTTGATTACTCCCTTCCCTCTTCATCAACATCGGCTATCCTAGAAGATGTGCAAGCTGTCCAAGGTTATGCGAAACCTGACCCTTTCTCCAACACTTACAGCACTGGCTGGCGTAACCACCCCAACTTTGGTTGGACAAACCAGAAACCACCGCAATTCCAAAACCAGCCTAGGCCAAACCAGCAGCCACATTTGCCACCCTATTAGCAAGGACCACCAGTTAGACCCCAATATAATCAGAATAGGGCGGCCCCTCCCCCACAAAACCAAATGGATACCCTAATAAAGATGATGGCTGACATGTATCAGAAACATCAAGAGGAAATGGCCTTGGTAAAGGGACAGTTAAGCCAACTCTTGGACTGTAAACAACAAGGATTCCTACCTTCCCAACCACAACCGAACCCGCGAAACATAATTAACAGAAGCCCCAATTCGCAAGGGTTCCAAAGCAACCCCTGGCAGGCTCACATCGTCCAGCCAGCCCCGCAAACACCTCCTGGGTTTGGCGCTTCTTTGTCCTCGTCTTCTCAAGGATCAACCCATGGCCCCAATGCCTCTACGAATGCGGTGACCTTGAGAAGCGGCACCAAAACCCAGGATCCCAAATGTCCGACTCTCCCCGAGACTTTACCCGCTGAAATATCTGATTCAGAAGAGGCACCAACCAAGGACCCAGACATGGAACCAATCCACATTCAGACACCCTACCCTGAGGCCTTGGAAACAATCAAGAAAAAGAAGAATACTATGGAAACTGAGGAGCTGTTGGAAATTTTTAAGCAAGTACAGATTAATATTCCGCTCCTAGAAGCCGTCAAACACATCCCTGCTTACGCCAAGTTTTTAAAGGATGCCTGTACACCCAAGCATAAGCCGAGACCTCAAGCACCTAGGAAGGTTGTACTCTCTGAGCAAGCAAGTTCCATGATATCAAGCAACCTTCCACTCAAGCGAACTGACCCAGGAGCGCCCCTGATTTCCTGCAATATCGGGGACATGACGTTTGATAGAGCGCTCCTGGACCTAGGTGCTTCTATCAACCTAATTCCAACAACCCTGTACCACCAATTTGGTTTTGGGGAGCCGACACCAACCCCTGTCACCATCCAGCTGGCTGATAGATCAGTGAAAACCCCGAAGGGGGTTGTTGAGGACGTGATTGTACGGGTCAAGGACTTCTATTTCCCGGTCGACTTTTTGGTGCTCGACATGGAAGTCCCTGAAAAATTACAGAACACACCCATAATCTTAGGCAGACCTTTCTTAGCTACGGCTAAAGAAAACATTGATTGCGACACGGGATGTATGGAAATCGCCTTCGGAGATAGGAAAATGCAATTGGATATCTTCCGGGCGACAAAGTCTTTTGATTGCGATTACATTAAGGAACATGATCCTGTGGAAACTTTAATCGAGGAATGCCTCACCCTCAGTTCTGTATCAGACCACCAAACCCGTAGTGACTGTTCTGACCCGTCACCATCATTACCTGTGGGCCTCTGTAAGGCTGAGTACCATCACACGACACCTTTTGAAGAGATCGATGTTGACAAACTCCCGCCCTTTCCCTTTCCATCGACTGTGGTCCCACCTGCACCTGAACTTAAACCATTGCCCGAGAATCTCAAGTACGTCTTCTTGGGACATGACCAGACCTTCCCAGTGATTATTAATTCTCATCTAACTAAGGATCAGGAACTCAGGTTGACTGCAACCCTTTCAGAACATCGGGTCGCCATTGGATGGACCATTTCGGATTTAAGAGGAATTAGCCCCACCTATTGCACCCACAAGATTTACCTGGAAGACGGGACCTGACCTTCCCGCCAGATGCAGAGATGTTTAAACCCAAACATGCAGGAGGTCGTTAAAAAAGAAATTATCAAGTAGCTTGACGTCGACATCATCTACCCTATCTCCGATAGCCCCTGGGTAAGCCCCACTCAAGTGGTTCCAAAGAAAGCTGGGTTCACTGTTGTCACCAATGATCATGGCGAATCCATCCCCACCCGCATCACCACCGCATGGCGGGTGTGTATTGATTATAGGAAGCTTAATGAAGCCACTAAGAAGGACCACTTCCCCTTTCCATTCATTGACCAAATCCTTGAAAGATTGGCAGGACAGAAGTATTTTTGCTTCCTGGATGGATATTCAGGATATAACCAAGTCGCAATTGCTCCGGAAGATCAGGAAAAGACCACATTCACTTGCCCGGATTTCACGTTTGCATTCTGTCGAATGCCGTTCGGGTTATGCAACGCACCTACAACCTTCCAATGTTGCATGCTAGCCATTTTTTCAGAAATGGTGGGTAAATACTTGGAGGTCTTTATAGATGATTTCTCTGTATTCGGGAATTCATTCAACCATTATTTGAGCATCTTGGAGAAAATCATGAAATGATGTATCGAGGTTAATCTGGTGTTAAGTTGGGAAAAGAGCCATTTTATGGTTCAAGAAGGAATTATCCTTGGTCACATCGTTTCGCATAGGGGCATCGAGGTTGATCGAGCTAAGGTTGATTTAATTTCCAAACTTCCTCCACCTAGTTTGGTCCAGCAGATTCGCTCATTCCTAGGACATGTTGGCTTCTACCGAAGGTTCATTAAAGACTTTTCCAAGCTTTCCAAACCCTTGATCGACCTTCTAGCCAACGACGCCATATTCCACATGTCTCCTGATTGCATCCAGGCTTATCACACCCTCCGGGAGTTAGTCTCCACCGCACCTGTACTTCAACCACCAAACTGGTCCCAGGACTTTGAGATTATGTGTGATGCATCAGATTTTGCCATAGGCACTGTCCTGGGACAAAGGCAAGACAAGATGCCCGTGGTGATTTACTACGCGAGCAAAATGTTGGATGAGGCCCAACGTAATTATACTGTCACAGAGAAAGAGTTGCTCGCTGTAGTCTTTGGACTTGAAAAATTTCGATCGTACTTGCTGGGATCCCACGTGACTATTTACACTGACCATTCAGCCATCCGGCACCTATTGGCCAAAAAAGACGCAAAGCCCAGGCTCATCAGATGGATCTTGCTTTTGCAGGAATTTGACCTGGAAATTCGAGACAAGGCCAGATCGAAGAATGTGGTGGCTGACCACTTGTCGAGACTTCATCCAGACCACATTAGACCCTCCCTACCTCTATCTGATGCCTTCCCTGATGAACACATCCTAGCTGTGCAAGACAAGAAAATGCCATGGTATGCTGACTACGTCAATTACCTGGTTGTAGGACAAACCTCGCACAGCTAGTCCAGACAGCAACGGGACAGGTTCTTGGCTAAGGCCAAGTACTATTTCTGGGATGATCCCATGCTGTTTCGCCTCTATGCTGATCAGATCATCAGGAGGTGTATCCCCGAAGACGAAGTTCAGAGTGTGCTTTCCTTTTGTCATGACCAAGCATGTAGCGGCCACTTCTCTGGAAAGAAAACAGCTGCAAAAGTTTTGCAGTCTGGATTTTACTGGCCGTCCCTATTTAAGGATGCGCACATCTTTGCCAAGACTTACTCACGCTGCCAAACGCTGGGGACCATGACCAAGAAAGATATGATGCCCCTTCAGCCCATTTTGATTGTTGAAATCTTCGACGTTTGGGGTATCAATTTTATGGGCCCCTTTCCACCATCCAACGGCTTCGAGTACATCCTGGTCTCGGTAGATTATGTTTCCAAATGGATTGAAGCTGTCGCCACCCGACGATGCGATCACAAGACTGTCATGGACTTTGTTAAAAAGAACATTTTTTCCCGATTTGAAATACCCAAGGCCATGATCAGTGATGGTGGAAGCCATTTTATCCATTCCCAATTCCGTGTCCTGCTTAGAAAATATGGGGTAAACCACCGCATTGCCACCCCGTATCATCCACAAACAAATGGGCAGACTGAGGTCTCAAATAGATAAATCAAGAACATTTTACAGAAGACTGTGAGACCTGACAGGAAAGACTGGTCCACACGACTTAATGATGCCCTGTGGGCATACAGGACCGCTTTCAAGACCCCGATAGGCATGTCGCCTTATCGCCTGGTCTTTGGCAAGGCCTGCCATCTTCCTGTCGAATTGGAACACCGGGCTTACTAGGCTGTCAAGCAATGTAACATGGATCCCCAGTTAGCTGGTGCGCAGAGGATGCTCCAATTATCTGAGCTCGAAGAAATTCATCGGGACGCCTTTGACAATAGTCAACTGTATAAGGAGAAAATGAAAGCCGTCCACGACCGACTCATTCATAGAAAAACCTTTGAGCCTAACCAGCAAGTTTGGCTGTTTGATGCACGCCTAAAACTCTTCCCAGGGAAACTCAGGTCCAAATGGACAGGACCATTTCGGATGATTAAGCCCTACTCTAATGGGGCGGTTGAAATCGCTGATCTTAACACTGGGCACATTTTTACAGTTAATGGTCAAAGATTGAAGCATTTCCTGGCCCAGGTTCCCCTAAAGGAAAGTGTCACCCTCGTTGAGGGCTGACACCGAGCACCGCCTAGCTGGAGGCGTTAAACTCAGCGCTTCCTGGGAGGCAACCCAGAGGATTCAGATTGATCTGGTAGTTTACGTCACTCAGATACCATCTTTTTGAACCCTTTTGGATCCATGTATTTGCCAATGAGGACATTGTCCAACCTAAGCATGGGGGGCGTGGTTAATTGCATAATCTTGAGCTCAATTAATCAGTCTGAATGAATAAATAACTTAAAAAAAAATTGAATTTAGGAAGAAAACTTAGGCATTAGAAACTTGTCAATAGTGGGAAATAATACAAAAAGAACTTAAATACTTAGACTCTCAGGCCTTCAGGCTTAATCAGCCCTGGTGTCCGTTAAAATATGGATTTAGCAACGAATCCTTTCAACCTTAAGCTATTCTAATCCACCTACTAAATAAGGTAATAAGTATACGACTTATCAACTCATCCTCTAACTCAGAAAAACTTTGAGTCTAAGCATCTGCACACATTTTTGCATAGACTCACTTCTCGGAGATTTTGACAGAAATTAGGTAGCTAATGAACTCTCTAGGATGGTATGGCTGGCAAGTTGTCGTGGGCAACATCCCATTGGGAGGTTGTCCAGAACCCAGCCATAGGCCATTTCTTCTTCATTGCCTCTAGGTACATTTGAGATCAGGGAAGCCACCTACGAAAAAAAAAAAAGAGGAAGAAGAAGAAAAATCACACTTCACCGCACAAGTATGACTGGCAAGTGATCGTGGGTAATAGCCCATTGGTTGGTTGTCCAGAGCCTAGCTCAATAATTGCACAAAAAAGACCGAAACACTTAAGGAAGAAGCGGGGAAGTTGTACAAGCCGGGGAGATATACACTGGAAAAATCCTTGTGTTGACCCCAATTAAAACAAACGTAGGGAGAAAGCTACCAATCGAACAAATACACCTTCAGGCAAATTTATTTCCTTTTCCGGTCACCTAGAGGCGTAGAAACTCGAAGTCTGTCTCAATTACCGTAAAGTGAGTCTATCACAACATTCACACCAAGATGCTTAACACTTCGGGTTTTGACCGAGTTTTGGGCGAGTTGGGTAGCCGTAAAAAGTTACCAACCCACACTGAATTCTGAAAAAAATTCAAAAAATATATTTATACATATACATATGTATAGTTATATACATTAAAGCAAGGATTCAGGCGATTCGTATTTTGGCAGATACCCGGGCACTGCTTAGTCTTTGTAGATTAAGATCTTCGTATATTTCCTCTTATTGACAAGTAACGAAGTGTCTAAACAATTACTTCTTAAATTTTGAAAGGAAATAAAGGCTAGAATAAACCTTGCTAGGGACTAGCAAGGAGTAAGCATGGGGGTATGATAATGGTACACAAGGGGGTGATAATCATGTTGAATAGGGCCCATCTTAAGAATAAAAGGCACAACATAAGTAGAATGGGAGCATTGCATGCATCATGTACCAAGATTGCTTATAAAACTGTATTAATGGCCATTTGTGTAAGCATTTGTCAAAACATGCCTTAGATGAGCAATCGGACCGCACGGATGGATTCAGAACGACGAACGGAGTCCAACGAACTCAAGATCGGCCAAATCCGACATCCGAAGCTCCTACAATGGGCCCAAGAAGTTCTGACCGTTGATCTAGAGATCAACGGCCCATATTGCGCCATGTCAGCCCCCGCTCCACCGCGCGCCGTGCTTTCATCTAGCCGAGATCAAATCTCGGCCGTCGATCTCCGATCGAACGGCCGAGACTCGCGCGCTCGCCCGCAGTCGCCACGACAAAGCGTGGGCATGGCGCAACGGTTAGCGTGCACGCCCGCACGCACGCGACACGAGTTCGAGCCGCGCGGAGTCGAAATCGAAGATGGAGGACGCGCGCGCTGAAATTGGGCCGCCCGATCAACAGCGGGCGGCCGAGATCTCGCCACGCGGCACAACCGCAGCTCACGGGTGCCCACGAGCACGCACACGCCCGGCGATGACGCCCGCGCACATGCACGCCCGAGGCGCAATCCCAGCGCAGCCGAGGAGGGTTGATCGGACGGCTCTCGTTCAGCAGCTGCGGATCGCACGAGAAGAAGGAACAAGGCGGGCGGCTGACCAACGGCTGGAGGGCTTCACCGACGCTTTTGAGAGTGGTTTTAGCGATGCTCTGGACATCGCTAAAGGCCCTTCTTCTTTTAGGAAGCCCTTAACCCTATTTAAACCCCCTCCAACCACTCATTCAAAGCATTCACTCCCCTTGCAACTACTCCACCCCTCTCTTAGCTAGCTTTAGGCCCTCTTGTAATCGTCGGAGATGACGAGCCGCCGACGGAGCCTCCTCCACCGCCGTGGCTGCCTCGTCTCTCTCCACACACACACACTCTCTCTCTCCCTCTCTCTCTCTTTTAAGCTTTCCATTACTTTTGTTTGAAGCATGTATTTACTGTTGTAAGCTATGAACTACAAGTGCATGATTAATGAAGTTAATTTCCGTTCAATTGTCATTTTAATTTCCGTTCAAGTTGCATGATCAAAACAAAGAACTTTCTAACCCTAAACCCTCTCTCTCCCTCTATCTTTCTCTCGCTTTTCAAAATCGCATCTTTCGCAAGCAAAACTCCGCACTTTCCACGACAACAAGTGATAAGCAAAAATCCGATTTCCACGCCTCCCTGAGACCGACACTCGGACTCATCTCCGTTTAATTATTTTAAAATCGACATTACAAGTGTGACTATAACGACACTTCTTAACACACACGCACAAAGACACGTCAATGACCTTGGAGTACACTCTAGAGCCTTCAAAACATGAACTTGAGTTGTGCAATAGATTCCTTAGGTCTAATTAAGTCTAGTTATGTCTTTGATTTGAAGGAATTTGTTCTAATTTTGAAAGTCAAACTTCGACCTCTTTAAGTCAACCTGAAGTTGTTCTTGCTGAATTAAGGTCTAATTCTTTGAATTGAGAGTAGATTCTAGTTTGTTTGGTGGTTGTGAAGTAATTGAAATAGGTTTAAGTGAATTTCATTGAGTTTAAAGGGAGAATTGAGATTCCAACTAGTTTGGGTTCAAACTGGAACCCAACTTTGTTCTTCATGCTTTTGTTGAGATTTGAAACTAGATATGGTCCATTTGATCTCTTTAATCAATTTGGGAAGTTAGACGAGGGTTTAATCTATCGGTTAGGTGAATTTATGTCTAAAATCATTGTTTGTGCACTAAGCTTGAAGCTCTCAAGCTTCTAAGCCCTTCCAGGCATTCACAAACCTCCATTCTTCTTCAAACCTTGTGGAATGCTCTCCTGAAGCTTTCCAAAAGCCTCAATTGAGGGTATTATCTCATTTGCAGGTCAATTGACCTGAATTTCCTCTTCTGAAGCACATTACAGGACATGGCAACAGTGCCATTTCATGCTTTGAATGCATGGATCAATTATGATCCAAGCACCAAATTGGTGCCAAATTCGTGTAATTGAGATTAGGAGCTTTCAATCGAGCTTTTGCTTGCTTGATTTGATGACCGGAGTTGGCCGGAATCAACATCCAAAGTCGACGCCAGCAGACATAGCAACGGAAGAGAACCAGCTGGAGAATTGTCCCACATCAGAAGTTGAAGATGCTACGTAGACATTTATAAGGTTTTTGGTGCCCCAGCGCTTCAGCCGTCAACGTTGGGCGCACCAAATACCCATATATCCATGATCTCTAAGAGTGCGTGCTTGCACGTGCGTATGTGTGTGTGTGTGCGCGCACTTGTGTGTGCGTGGTCATGGGTGGGTGTGAGCGGTTTAGTGGGTCGGTTTGGGCTCGATACTGTGCAATGAAATAGATTAAAATCCACCATTAATAAATGAAGATTCGGTTCGAGTAGGGTTTGGTCCCACCCTGTGGGTGCTATGTATTCTTGAAAGAACCAATATGCCAATTAACCAAATTTTTGATTAAGTATAAAAAACGTGAGTTAAAGCTCTAAAATCGGTTAAGTATAGAGAGGTGTGCACAGTGAATTGAAGAGAGTAGAGAGTGAAGAAAGACAGAGAATGAGCTGAGGGAAAGATGAAGAACTGAGAGAGAGGAATGCACGTGTAGAGAGAGTGAAGAAAAAGAATTGAGAATAAAAGAGAGAATGGAAGGAGAGAGAAGGATTAAGAGCAGAGTTGAAAATGAGAAATGATAAGATTGATTAAGAGAGATGATAAAAGAAAGAAGAGGCATCTGTAAGAATAATTGGAAGTCTGATTTTTAACATTTAAGTCGTCTGATATTGAAAAGAGACATCTGATAAATGAAGGCTGAAAGAGAGAGAAATGAAGTGTTTGAGCTTTATTGTAATAAGAGGCATTGTTTGTATCATTAATTTCTTTTATGCCTTATATTTTGTAAACACTTGTAATAATTGTAATTTTCTTTTCATGTTATTCAATGATGTAATCTTTAATGTACAAGTCATTCATTAATAGAATAGTTGCATGATTTCATGTTGAATTCTATATACAATTATTCATGTGCTTAACATATATTGTAATTATTGATCTAATTAATTATGTAAATAGTAATATTATGCTTTAGAATTAAATAGTGAATTGATTAAGTTTATACCTCCCAGACCTGGACTCAACCAGTTAAATAAATTAAAATCTAAAATATTAGATTAGCTTGACCCTATACTACAAACAACAATAATAATTTAACAAATCAAGTTAACCTAAGTCTATTCTTTATGTGATTAATTAAATTTAATAACTTTAATTAACTATGTTGAGAATTAAAGGACCATTTTAATGGCACCGTTGCCGGGGAGGTTACTTGGTAATTATATTCGCCATTATCATTTTAATTATCTGTTTTGTACATATTTCATTTCTAATTAGTTTGTTTTTATTTTGTTTTTATCTTCTTTCAGGAATATCTTCACAGGAGGAAGGCAGTTTTTTTTTTTATTTCACATTTTCTCGTATAATCACTATATATACCCATGAGTATTTCTTTCCTTAGTCTTTAGTTAGGTTTTTTGTTGCATTTAGATAGAAGTATAAAAAATACCAAAAAACATACTTTTCTGACCAGTAGCAGCATACCATTAGGCATACACTCCTAAGAGTATATATACTTGATAGTAGCTGTCTGACTCAGGATTTTTAATCTTGCATCAGCGGGAAAACACACAAAAAAAGCCACGTAGATCCTTGTCTTTAGACTAAAAGCAAGACCACATAATTGTTTGAAAAGATCTAAAAAAAGCGATCATTTTTTTATTTCTTTCTATCGTTTGAAAAGGATTAACTACAAAGAGGATTCATAAAACTCGTGACATATATTCTGTTTGCAGATTGCATGCAGGTTTTTATCGATCACGTCTGTTGCATGCTATCACGCAAACAGTACAATCACTAGAGTCACACGAGTCTTATACTTCTACCTCTCCTCTTTACACCTTTTAGGGCTTTGGTCGAAGATCAACAACCTAGGGAGCCAGTAGTGAGTGGTCTCAATCCTAGACCTTAGACCTTTGAGCTTGTAGGATACGGACATTCGTAGACACGTATAGGATGCGTATTTGTATTGACATAATACTTGTTTGCATCTCTGTATATTTTACTCGTATTCTAGGTCTTCTTTTGTTACGACCCACTCCCAGCTCCCTATAGAACCCAATATCGACTCACCTCGATAATCCCAAGTCCCAGTCATCCTACGAGAAATAACCAAAAGCAGAAAATATATACAACCACACATGCAATGTAACCAAGCAAAAATAAATAAGAGACAGTCATGGAAATCAGAACGAAAAGACTCAAATATTACATGCCACAAGCGGAAGAGTGCTATAACATACATAGCCATCACAACTACAATAGAGGAAAATATAGCATGAATAGAATATAATAGAGATAGCTAATAGGCTAAAAGTACTCACTACTACAAAAAAGCTCGGAAATGGAAAAGTAACAACTAAGGCTGGGCTCGGCTGGGCCCAGCACCCTCTGCAGCCGGTGGCATTGGCTACTCAACTCCCTGACCTGAACATAGTTATATAATCTGTGGTCAGCTAACGCTGAGTAGAGTGTTGGTTAAGCTATTTACATGCAATTTAACAAAAGAAACAAGAAATAATAATCATTAATTTTCATTTATCACAACTAGGTATTTTTGTTTTGGTTATTCTAATAAGGATCTACAACATTTCTTAATCCTCTTGTTCCCTAAGAGAACGATCTTGATTGCAGTTTATTCTGCGATGTAGGATGGACATGTGGCACTCTCCTGGCCGGGAGAGCCCCCCCGTGGTAGTTTTACACCTGACCTACCACCTCGAGGTCACGGTTGCGACGTAGCAGTGACTACGACATACGCGATAAGCGCACGGGTAGCTACCCTGTACTGGCACGTGGTCAATCATTTCCACTAATGGGTACACTCAAACGTATAGCATAGAACAAAACAAGGGTCTCACCCCTCAGAATAGGGGCCTCGCCCCTCAATAGTCTGCGTACCCTCGCCCGACTATCCCTGTTTGCCTCGTGGGCCTAACAAGAGTCGGTGTAGGATGGCCAGCCCTAACCCCTAGGCCCCATGGAGCGGCTGGCTCCCTCCCTACACTAAAATAACAAGAGTTGGTGTATGGGGCCATTTCTAACCTCGGGTCTCAACCTAAGGGCGGCTAGCTCACCCTTACTAAAGTAACGGTAGCTCTCCTCGATACCGCGTACACGAGAGCCAGCTCACTTTCTATGCAAAAGGGACAGTTGCTCTCCTCGATACTGCGTACTCGAGGGCCAGCTCACTTCCCTCCTATATACGATATTCGTTCCATATACGTGAGTTCCCCTTTTAGTTTCCCCATAGGGTTCATGCATTGTATTCAGTTCATTTCATTTCATGACATGCATATCTCGTTGTTCACAACTTGGTTCTCAACCATATTACAGGCAGCTCATAATTTAGTAACTAAAAGAAGCATCACATCATGTAACTATTCATTTGCTAGCATTAAGAGTTCTAACATGCATTTTAGAATTAAACCGTGTGGCTCAAGTAATGTTTATTCACTCAATTCTACCTTAGGGTTCATTTCATATCCTAGGGTTCAATCAATTCATTCTAAAATGGCATGCACTTGATTAATTAATCATAATATTGAGAAAAACCACTCTATCGGGATACACGGGTGGAATGGGGGCTTGAATCGCAGATCCCGTTGTCTTTGCGGGCCCCGTATACTCTATTGGCTGGGGACCTATACAATTGACCAAATACATCAAACGAGTTGAAAATAGTATACGAGTGACACTGACACATAGAGAAACTCAAACGGAAACCAACGTACTTCGTTTGTGCAAAACCGACTCCGTTTGCGCCCTAAACGAGCTAAAAACGTGCATACTGACTACAATCAGACATCTGGGACTAGAACCAAACATCTTAGACAACCTCAGAATCTCACCTTGCTTTCCTGTAGCTTCCTCAGACGTCTGAACCCCTCCACAGCCGTCTGAGGGAGATCCCGGATGTCTGGCACTCCCTCCGGTCGTTTAGGAGTATAGTCAAATGTCTAGCACTGTCTCTAAACATCCTAAAGCACCTCGAGGGGCGTTCCAGGCGCCTTTCCAACGTCTCATATCTACGCATGCACGTGGGTTAAAATCGCAACATGTAAGGAAATTACATACATGCATGCAGGCGGTACAAAGCACATACCTTGACACTCTGCATGCTGTCAGACGTTTGGCGCAAGCTCCGGACGTCCTGAGGCTCCTCCAGACGTCTAGATAGTGTCCCAGACGTCTGATACTGGGGAAAAATGATTCCGCAATAAGCCTTGCTAGCGTCTCTCCCCGCGCAACCTGCCGCCCGCACCAACAGCTGCAGGAGGTCGCGGAGCTCCTCTCCACGAGCTTCCTCAGCCACACCTCCTCTCCAGAGATCCTCTGAGCTCCTCGCTCTCCCTCTCCCTCACCCACGCTCTTGCTCTCCCTCTCTCTCGTGCTCCACGTCTCGAGCTCCCCTCTTTCCCTGCTCGTGGCTGCAACGTGGAGGGAAGGGAGGTGGTCACCCGCAGGTGGTGGAGCAACGAGGGTGGAGGTTGTGGTGGTGTGAAGATGGAGAGGGTGGAGGGGTGTTAATAGGGAGAGGGTTAGGGTTTTTTGTGATGGGAGGTGTGTGTGCGTGGGTGTGCTGTGTGGGAAGAGAGAGAGAGAGCAAAATTGTGAAATTTCCCACGCAAAAACTTTCTCTTCCCTATAAGGCCTACACACCTAAACCCAGGGGGTTTAAAATTGCTCTCACGCCCCTATCTTTCCAGAAAACTTCGAACGACCCTTAGGAAGGGTCATTTCAACATAACAAACTTAAAGGAAATTTTATCTCTAAAACTTGAGCTAACTAAGGTGCGGAAAGGAACGTAAAAGCACATAACAAACTTAAAGAGGATCAAAGTAGGTTAGAAGCAACGTACCCTCAAAAAGCTTCAGGTACTGTTCTTGCATCGCTGCCTCGAGCTCTCAAGTCGCCTCCTCGTACCGCTGGCTTTTCCATAGGGCCTTCACTAGCAGCACCTCCTTCTGTCTCAAACTCTGGATAGCTCTGTCCAGTATCTGAACTGGCCTCTCAGGGTAGGTCAAGTCGTCTCCCACCTCGATCCTCTTGTGGCTCAGAACGTGGCTGGGATCGGTGATGTACTTTCCGAGGTTGGACACATGGAACACGTCGTGTATTCTAGAAAGCTAGAGAGGAAGGGAAAGCCGGTAAATAACGGGTCGTACCTGCTCCAGGACCTCAAAGGGCCCCACAAACCTTGACGTAAGCTTCCCTTTCACCCGAAATTGCTGCAAGCCCTTCATGGGCGAAACACGGAGGAAGACGTGATCCCCAACCTCAAACTGCACCTCTCTGTGCTTCCTATCAGCATAGCTCTTATGCCTGCTCTTGACAGTACGGAGTCGTCTGTGAATCTGCTCTATCACCTCCTGACTCTAACGGATTAGCCTAGGAGCAACCTCCCACTTGGTCCCCACCTCGACCCAACTCAAGGGTGCAGTACACTTCCTCCCCTACAGAGCCTCGTAAGGTGCCATGCCGATTCTTGAATGGTAGTTGTTATTGTAAGCAAACTCTGCCAGAGGAAAATGCTCCTCCCTGGAGCCTCTCTAGTCTAGTACACAAGCGAGTAGGAGATCCTCTAATGTCTGAATGGTGCGCTCCGACTGCCCGTCGATCTAGGGGTGGTAGGCGGTATTGAACCACAGACGAGTCCCCAAGGCCTATTGCAACTCTACCCAGAACTGGGAAGTGAAGAGAGTATCCCTGTCGGATACGATCTCGTGAGGGACTCCGTGAAGGCACACCACATTTATGATGTATCGCTCCACTAGCTATGCTGGTCCAAAGGTGACTCGGATAGGCAAGAATCGCACCGTCTTCGTCAACCTGTCTACTATCACCCAAACTACGTCGTGTCCTCTCTATGTAACCAGTAGCCCCACTACCAGGTCCATGGTGATACTCTCCCACTTCCACTCTGGCATAGGAAGTGTTTGTAGCAGCCCTACAGGCATCTGGTGCTCGACCTTTACCTACTGGCATACCAAGCACTACTGGATGAACTCGCCAACATTCCATTTCATTCCCTTCCACCAAAAATCACGTCGCAGATCGTACTACATCTTTATGTTCCTAAGATGTATGGTGAACCTGGACCCGTGTGCCTCAGTCAGGAGCTCTCTCAACAGCTCCTCGTCTCTAGGAACGCACAGACGTCCCCTTATACGCAGCATCTTGTCAGAGAAAGAAGAGTCCCCTAGGTCCCCTGTCAACACCCTGTCCTGTAGTGTCTGCAAATATGGATCGGTCATCTGCCCTGTAATGATACACTCTATCAGCTCTGGTTGTGCCTGCCGCGTCATTGTCACTGCTTCGTAGTACCTATTGTTGTTAGAGCACCACGATCGTTTATTTTGATGATAACAAAGCACGTGTGTTTTAACATTTGCATTTGAGTTCTAGTTTTCAGGTCAAATTGCAAATAGAGACAAGTGTTTAGACGGAGTTCTAGCTCGCATCCATGGCGGATTGGAGGAGCTGGATAGAGGCGGAGGTGCTTCGCGAGGAGCGAAAGCTTGAAAATGAAAGGACAAGAAGAATATGATAGATTTCTGTTTATCTTTTTCTATGTACTTTTGTATTTATATTCTTTCTCTTTTTGTTTCTTAGAATATCTGTTAAAGAACCTCAAAGGATCCTTAAAGTAGTCCTAGGAACACCTACACTACCCTAGGATACTTAGGCTTTCTATAGAGAACTTAGAAAATCAAAATAGGGTTCAGACAACCTTTCCAGACGTCTAATTTGAATTTTAGACGTCTGATAAAAACTTTTAAGATGTCTGACTGTTGACTCAGACGTCCGATTATTTAGGCTGGACTTAGTCAGTTCTGTCTCATAAAATCAGACGTCAAGACCTTAGTCCAGACGTCTTAGGAGACGTCTGATGCCTTTTCCAGATATCCAATTAGTGGACCGTTGGCTCCTTTGGCAAGCATTGAGGAAATGACCGTTAGCCTCGTATCAGACGTCCGTAGAGGACCCCAAACGTCTGATACATGGTCGTTTGGCCTTGATTGACCCAAAATCTTCCTTCAGAGATTTTATAGCCATTAGACTCATTGGGAATCCATTTCTAGAGAACAAATAGGTCTCCAGATGTCCAGACCTTGTGCCAGACAACCTGTGTGTCGTCTGATGGACTTTCACTAAAACCATGTTTAGGTCTGATTCAAGTCAGGAAGGAAACCCACCTAAAATCAAACGTCTGACTTAGTTCCCAGACGTCTTAAATGGGTTTTCCAAACGTCTGATGCCAGGACCAAATGTCTGATGACCCTGTCAGAATCATGATTAATTCTGACTATGGCCTGATTCTCTTTCGCTTTGCACCCAATGGCTATGGAAGCCTTCCAAGGCCTTCCAAAGCCTTCCTAGGCCCTTTATAAATAGAGGACTCCTTGGCTTGTGAGAAATAAAAAGACACACTAAGCAAACCACTTTCCACATCTTTTGTGTCCAAGAGAAGTAGTTGAAGCTCTAGCTCTCCAAGCATCTGTTTCATAACTAGAGAGCTTCATCCCTTTGCGTACCCGCTCTCCCTCTACAATTACGAGATCGACAAAGCGCCGTCGTATGGTTCATGCACCTGCATCATCACTTCGACACACTTCCACCAAAGGGAAGTTTCCTAACTCCTATAGAAGCTAGGATTAAATATTTGAGGCTTTATAGGATTGTTGTACTTTATATTATCTTTGGTTGGGTATTCGCTTTGCGAATTCCCATCTCCTTCGCGAGACAAATTCCTTCTTGTGAAGAGAAGGGGTGTTGAGGAACACTACCCTTGGTTTAAGTAGTGTGGTTGTAATTGAGGTTCAGTCACCCTCGTTTAAGTGACTGGGTTTAGAGGATTTGATCGACTAGTTCGATCGGGAAATCCTAACTCGAGAGGGTTAGGTGGTGGTTTTCACCCGGTTTGGGTTTCCACCTAAAAATACTTGTGCCCATTGTGTGATTGTTCATTTTGTGAGATTGTCTATTTTAATTCCGTAATTTCTTTTTATTACATCATGCACATCTCACCCCCTCCAACCAGGGAATTATAGTACCCTTGTGACACCTGGGGTTGCTAACTGCCCACCTCTTCCATGAGTCTCCAACTCTGTGCCTGTAAGCTGCCTAAGTCGGCGGGTGCCATTCGGCTCAAGGCGTCGGCCACCACATTGGCCTTCCCTGGGTGGTAGGAGATACTACAGTCGTAGTCCTTCAGGAGCTCTAACCAATGCCTCTGTCTCATGTTGAGCTCCTTCTGATCAAACAGGTACCTGAGGTTCTTATGATCCGTGAAGATCTCAAATGTCTCACCATACAAGTAGTGCCTCCATATCTTCAGCTCGAAAACAACTGCTGCCAACTCCAAGTCATGGGTAGGGTAGTTATGCTCATGGGGCTTTAGTTGCCGCGAAGCGTAAGCGACAAAGTGGCCCCGCTGTATAAGCACACCACCCAACCCCTGTAATGAGGCGTCAGTGTAAGCCACAAACCCACCACTGCTGTCTGGGATGGTGAGTATAGGAGCTGAAGTTAGTCTCTCCTTCAACTCCCGAAAGCATGACTCACACTTGTCTATCAAGGTGAAAGGCACATCCTTCTGGGTCAGCTGGGTCATAGGACGCGCGATCTGAGAGAATCCCCTGATAAACCGTCGGTAGTAGCCTGCCAGTCCCAGGAAGCTGCGTATCTCTGTCACTATGCATGGCCTCTCCCACCTGAGTACGGCCTCGACCTTGGTTGGATCTACAACCAATCCATCTCCTGAAATCACGTGGCCCAAGAAGGTCATCTGTCTCAACCAAAGAGTAGAGCAGTATGTCATCGATGAATACCACCATAAACTAGTCTAGGTATGGCCTGAAAATGTGGTTCATCAGATCCATGAAAGCAGAGGGGGCGTTGGTCAGCCCAAACGGCATGACTAAGAACTCGTAGTGTCCGTATCGAGTACGGAAGGCTGTCTTGGAGACGTCGATCTCCCTGATCCTTAGTTGATGGTATCCTGACCTCAAGTCTATCTTGGAGAATACCGTGGCATCTCTCAACTGGTCGAAGAGGTCATCGATACGAGGCAGCGGATACTTGTTCTTGACGGTGACCCGATTCAGCTGCTTGTAGTCAACACAAAGCCGAAGGATACCGTCCTTTTTCTTCACGAATAACACAGGGTCTCCCCATGGAGATGCATTAGGCCTCACAAAGCCCTTCTCTAACAGATCCTGTAACTGAGACTTAAGCTCTCGCAGTTCAAGCAGGGCCATCTTGTGCGATGCAGTAGAGATGGTGCTGGTCCCCGGTACTAGTGAGATCTCAAACTTGATCTTATGCTCAGGTGGTAGTCCTGATTGCTCCTCTGGGTAAACATCGGGGTACTTGCAGACCACCGGAATACTCTGTAAGTTGACAACGAGGCTAGGCTCGGCTACAACACAAGCTAAGAAGCTCTCACACCCCTGGCTCAGAAGCTTCGCTGTCCGAAGCGCGGAGATGCACCTGAAACCTCCATCTATCGGTTGGCCATGAAACTCAAAGGGAGGCAACTCTGATATAAAGAAGATGATCTTCCTCCCAAAGTAGTCCACAAGGGCGTGATAGGCAAACAACCAGTCCATTCCTAGCATAACGCCAAAGTCCTCCATCAGGATCACGATCAAGTCAGCGGGAAGACTGTGTCCCCTTATAGCGACCTCGCAGTCTGTGAAAACCTCCTCTGTGACAAACAACTATCCACCTGGGCCTCTAATTAGGAACGAAACCTCTAACAGTACACTGCTCAGGCCCAAACTGATGGAAAAGCTCGTGGCGATAAAAGAATGTGTGGCACTACAATAAAAAGGTACGTAAACAAGCCTGTCGGAAATTGGAACCATACTTGCCACCACGGAGCTTGAAGCTCTGGCATCTCTGTGAGTCAGAGCGTTGATACACCCCTTAGCCTTGGGTGCAGAAGAAGTGGCCATGCTCTGGGTCAGGCAAGCAGCAACTAGCCAGTACCCTCCTTATGACTGCTGTCCTCCTCATGTCTGGTAACCACGGCCGCCAGATCGGCCACCAGTGCTCGGTGGTGGGAGCATCTGCTGTGCTCCGGCCCTAGATGTGAAATTCTTCCTTATGTGGCTAGGCTGGCCACACTGGTAACAGAGAGGGGCACGACCTCCTCCCTCAGTTGGACTCTGCTGGTGACTAGGTGGGGGTCTGGTGTTGTCAGTTGGCCCCTATCTGGGGTCCCCAAAGGCCACTGGTGGCCTCACATAGCGAGACGACTCCCTTGCGGGTGCCATGTGCCTCCTTTCTCGACGGCCTTGTGAGTACTCTGGCTGGTAGGGCCTCTTCCGTCCTCCGTCATTGTCTCGCACGGCCAAGTTAATCTCCTCGCTGGTCATGGCTGCCTCGACCATGTGGGAGAAGGTGGGTAGCTTCAAGGGTTTACATACCCCCGAATAGCAGGCCGAAGGCCCTCCGTAAACTTCCACAGGTTCTCCTCTGTAGATGCAGGCATCGAGGAAAAGAGTGACAACTCCAGGAAACGCATACGATACGCGCTAACTGTCACTGGCCCTTGGCGGAGAGTGTCGAACTCCCGCCTCCTCTAGTCCTACCAGGTCTGTGGGAAGTACTGCTTGCAGAAGAGTGTCACGAATTGGTCCCACGACGACTCTCTCCCCTCCTGTCCCCTGATTGCCTTCCACCATTGATGGGCTGCACTCTCCAACTGGTACGTGGCAAAGGACATGCGGCACTTTGCAGAAGGGTGGAGTGTGTCGAAAACCTTCTTTATCTCCTCCAGCCAGTCCTCTGCCTCAGACGGGCTCTCATCCCCTTTAAAGGAGGGGGGTTTCAGCTTCTGGAACTGGCCAAATATCTCGTGGTGGAGCTGCAACGGGGGAACAAGCATGCCTCCAAGCAAGGAGGGCTCATTCTCAAAAGTGTCTGAGGGTGGTGGAGGATCACCCCCTCCCCCTCTAGCTTGTCTAATGCTGCGACAGCTCCACTATCTCACAGAGGACTCCCTCCACGTCCTCAGGGAGGGGTGGCTGAGGAGGCTGCTGAAGCTCTTCCCGTACTATGTCCTGAATCAGCTAGGCGAGATCCTTGGCCTAGATGCCCGGAAGGAGGGGTGGGTCGACTGGTGCCTCAGGTTCAGCATGTCCGCCCCTACGACCATGTCCACAGTCACATTCGCGGCCCACCTTGAGAATTCCTCGACGAGGCATCTCCTACAAGGAGATATAAGAGAAAGAACATGGACTGTCAACAATACCAGGTTACATAAAGAAATTAGACTCGGAAGCGAAGATTAAGGCAATATGTTGTGATGGCTATCCTAGCTACATGTACATGAGTGGTTACTTTCAGACCATTTGGTTCAATTCCTAAACAACCTTTCTTTGATACCATCTTTGTTACAACCCACTCCCAACTCCCTACAAGACCTGAGATCGGCTCACCTCGACTAATCCCAAGACCCAGTCATCCAACGAAAAATAACCAAAAGCAAGAAATATATTACAACCACACATGCAATATAACTAAGCAGAAATAAATAAGAGAGTCATGGAAATCAGAATGAAAAGTCTCAAATATTACATGCCACAAGCGGAAGAGTACTATAACATACATAGCCATCACAATTACAATAAGGGAAAATATAACATGAATATAATATAACAGAGACAGCTAATAGGCTAAAAGTAGTCACTACTACAAAGAGCTCGGAAACAAAAAAGTAACAACTAAGGATGGGCTCGCTGGGCTCAGCACCCTCTGTAGCCGATAGCACTGGTTGCTCAACTCCCTGACCTAAACATGGTTATACAATCCGTGGTCAGCTAACATTGAGTAGAATGGTGGTTAAGCCATTTACATCCAATTTAACAAAAGAAACAAGCAAATACTAATCATTCATTTCCATTTATCACAACTAGGTGTTTCTGTTTCGGTTATTCTAATAAGGATCTACAACATTTCTTAATCATCTTGTTCCCTAAGGGAACGAGTTTGATTGCAGTATATTTGCGATGTAGGATGTACACGTGGCACTCTCTTGGCCAGGAGAGCCCCTCGTGGTCGTCCTACACCCGGTCTACCACCCCAAGGTCATGGTCGCGACGTAGCGGTGACTACGGCACATGCAATAAGCGCATGAGTAGCTACCCTGCATTGATACGCGGTTGATCGAGGCGTGCTTCACGAATTAAAAATCAGGGTTTGGAGGACCCGTCGTCGTAGCTCGCAAAACGCGTTTATCAGATAAAATTTATAACCGAAACTCGAAAAGTGAGTCCCGGGTCGAACATGGGGAGGCGAACGTTTGGTTTTGAAAATCTACATTTCTCTTTTATTTGTTTTTGGTCATTTTTATCTTTTCTAATTTTTTTGGTATTTTTAGCAAGCAAGAGATCAGGTCGATGACTTCTAGCTAATCTACTTGCAGCAATATAAGAGAGAGAGAAAGAGAGTGAAACAATCATCTATTTATAAATGAAAGTTTGTTACACTGCGAAAGTAGAAAATCTACACTACGAAAGCGTAAAAAGATAGAATGAGGTGAGAGAAATCCCCCTCGACGGTCGCTCGGAGGATGACTCGCTCTGACGTCACCTGGAGGAAGGTGGTGAGGAGCGGGACGAAGGAGGACAGAGCCGGAGGACGGAGGATGGGGTAGGACGGTGCGTGGCGAGGATCTTCTTCCCGAAGGCCGGTGAGAGGACGGCCACGGGATGCTCCACGAATGGGGATGAGGGGAGGGAAAACTATTTGATTTTCTACTATAGAGGAGCATCCTTGGCTTGGGACAAGATCTTTCTAGAGCCTTGGAGGTGGTGAGAGGAAGAAAGGAAGAGATGAAGAAAAATGGGAGGGGTAGGGGTCTTTTTATAGTAGAGGAAAGAATCAAATTCATATACAGAACATTTAGTGACAGTCATAAACGTCGCTGAAGATCCACTGCAAACGTCGCTGAAGATAGACCAGGCGCCCACGCTACCGCTGCGTTGGTGCGCGCTCTACACGCTATGTTGCACGCTTCTGCGCGCTACGTGCTTGCGTGCGCTGCCACTGTGCGCGCGTGCCCGCGCTGCTGTGCACGTGCGGTGGCGCGTGCATGCGCATGAGCGGCCTGGGTTGTGCCACGTGTCGTGATCTGGGCTATCCATCTTCTTTTCGTTGTAGGGGTGGTGGCGGTCTTTTTAGGATCGTCACTAAGTTTGATTTATTTATTACTCGAACACAAAAATCTCCGAGGTCGAACTCAGGGAGCAAACTTGATTTTAGAATCGTAGAAAATCACAATTTACAATATATTATTTTACAAAAAGATTAAAGAAAGGAAAATAAAATTGTCTCTTCTTTTCTTCTCTCTTTCTTCTTTTGTCTTCCTTTCTCTCTCTCTTTTCAGACGTCTGACTCCAAGGGTCAGACGCCTTAAATGTCACTTGCTATAGTGCTTCTCCTTTTCTTTTCAGCTGCTGCTGGTGGTTCTTCTTCTTCTTCTTCTTCTTGGCTTCTTTTTCTCTTCTTCTTTGCTATCTCTGCTGCACGCTTTCTCTTCTGACTTCTTCTTCTTCTCTCTTCCTTCTCCTTCTACCTCAGCTTCTCTGCGGCTACAGTGCCGTCTTCCTCCTCCTCCTTTGCTTCTCTACTGCTCCAAGTTCTTCTCCCTTTCTCTCTGGCCGCAGCTGTCTTCCTGCGGCTAAGTCCTCACCGCTCCTCCTCCTTTACTTCCTCTTTTGTTTCCTGCACAGGAGTCCGGTTAGGCAAAACCTAACCCCTACCCTCCCCGCGTCTCTCTCTCTATTTCACTCCAGGGTTCGCTCTCCCAGAGCCTATTCGGGTATGCAGGTCGGGTGACATGCCTGGGTCTAGGCGCACCGGCGTGGGTGTGGTGCGCGAGGAGTGTTAGGTTAGGTAGTCGGGTCGCGGGGAGTGTCGCGGAGGAGGCATGGCGGGGGGTGAGGGACCTCACCCCTGTGTGTCTTGAGGCAAATAACACAATTCACAAAATCAATTTAAATCGCCCACCACGCTCCTGCGTTTACGAGGTGGGACTAAATGTCCTACTCGCTTCTGATGGTGCCCGCAGGAGGTGAGCTCCACCCAATTGGAGCAGCTGTGAGTCGCGCAAGGCCTGTTCTCAGGTTGGATGCACTAGCCCACTCAACGTGCGTCGCCAGGAATCCTGAAGCCTGGAGTGCGCGACCTGAAGCTCGAGAACAAGCAAGCTTGATTGCTTGTTAATGGCGGACAGAGGCTCAGATCTGCATGACACAAGAATGGCCTTGCGGCCCTGTCAAACAACGGGAAAACCTTCACTGTATCACTGCGAAGGTGAAGAGGGGGTCAGCTGGCCACGGGGTGGCCTAGGCGTGCATGCCCAAGTCGCCCTATGGCTGTGAAAATGGGTGTGTTTGGGGGAAGTGTTGGGAGCATGTGGCAGTGAGTGGGAAGAGGGGTTATGATCAGTGAGTCATGGCAGAGCTTGTGAGGTGGTTGGCGAGGTGGGTGGATGCGTGGAGTGGTGGATACACCTCGCCGGTGGTCTGCTGGAGGTGGAGAAGGTGGCGGTGGTGTGTGATGTCGAGGGGTCGAAAATGCAAAATAAGAGAGGGGAAATGAAGAGGGGAGAGAGGAGAAGAGTTGTCACCTACTTAACAGACGAAAAGAGGGAGGAGGCGGTCGGCGCGCATCTGCCGACGCCGGAGATG
The DNA here is from genome assembly GCA_037157565.1 of Thalassia testudinum. NCBI lineage: Eukaryota > Viridiplantae > Streptophyta > Magnoliopsida > Alismatales > Hydrocharitaceae > Thalassia > Thalassia testudinum. The sequence continues at coordinate 27,557,681 of JAZHRO010000055.1, read as the reverse complement.
AAGATACCCAAGGGAAGATACGGCGACGAAGAAGAGGGACTAGAGGGCACCTGCTGGTACGGTAAGGCGTGGCGAGTGACGGCGGAGGTACTCCTACCACTGGTATGGTGGCAGGGCGACGAGAGAGGAGGAGGAGGGTCGCCGGAGCCTGCGGGTGAATGGCCGGAGGAGGAGACGAAATTGGAGGGATTTCTTCAGCCAAATCAATCTTGAAGGATGCGGCAGGGGTTGCCGCTCCTTAAATAGGCGTCGGCCGGGAGAGAATCTCAAGGAGGCGGGAATACCTAGCCGGAGGTATGGTCGGAACGTGACCCATACCTCTCGAGCGTTCGCACGAGAGGTATGGTGGCCGAAAGGGCATGGGAGCTGGTCCATGCTGTAGGGGACGACACAGGGAGTCTCCCTTTCAAATCTGGGGCCGGTTCTCAATGCATGCGTGGTGCCATCCTCCGCGTAAAGTCGCTGGAGGTATGGCCTGCGTAGGCGAGTGGCAGAGGGACCCGATTGAAGAAGAGATGCGGGAAAGGTAGGGGGTTCCCTGCAAGGCTTCAAAAAGTAATTGTTGAGGACCATTTTGTAAAATGGGTCAAGGTGACCTTTCCTTAGGTCCAAATTTTGGTATAAACCTAATTTGGACGTAAGGAATCCAATGGTAAGGTTGGATTTTAGGTTTGACAATGTTTGATTGGATATTTTGCATAAAAACCTAAATTAGGTCAAAAATTGGGTATGGTTTTCAATCTAGGTCAAGATAGGTTCCAATGGCCAAATTGAATGTTCTAAATCCTAGGGGATATTTTTTCATGAATTTTAGAGGGTTTAATTGATTTTTATCTTGCCTAAAATTTTGTGAATTAAAGTGGATTTGTTTTAGGGTTACAGAATATCATTTAATTCCCAGATTTTATCATAACCCTTTTCTGATCAAGCCATCCCACCTTTTCTCTTATTAAGTCCATTTGACCTGTGTCTAGACCCTTAGAAATCCCATTTATGCGCTGCAATGGTAGAATTGCAATTTTACCCTTTGTGTATTGTTTTATACTCAGATTTGCAATTCCTTGATTTAGGCTTTCCCTTAGGTTTTGTAGGAGCTTTTGTTCAATTTATTAGGTCAAAATGTGCTAGTTAGGCTTCATGATGAGGTTCTCATCAAGGGGCAACTACAAAGGTTGGATTAAGTTAATTTTCACGCCGTTGGGTTGCGATCGTCGATCCGAATGCATCCGCACGGTCCGATTTGTCATTTGAAGCTCCGAAATATGTCACCTAGTCCCTTGGCCATTGATCTTTCTCTGACTGCATATGGTGCTACGAGACTCCGATCGAGGCGATTTCAAAGGCGGTGGACTCCGATCATCGTCTTGATCAGATCTGTAGGGTTAAATCGTCAATTCGAGGCTCCAAAATAAATATCCTTCTCTCTTGACCACAAAAAGAATGCAATTAACCTAAATTAATACAACTACTCTAAATGCATAATGATGCATGCTATGCGATATTTATAATATGAAATGCAAATCTAAGCCTAAGAACATGCGTGAATAAGCATTTTACCCTCAATAATTGTGTCTACATCATACCCCCATGCTTATCATTTGCCAGTCCCTAGCAAAATTAAACTACATGCTATGTATAAAATCAAAATGAGGATTAGATCACTTAGGCCTAAGTTATTTATTAACAATAGAAAATTTCAACTAAGGTCTTAAACTACGAAAACTCAACAGTACCCTGGGAGTGTGAGGGTCTTTCTTTCTTTAAGGTAGACCCACCAGCCCAAGGGCTGATGGTTCCCTTTCCCTGTGACGCTCACCCTCCTTATGACGCATGCTGAGGCATGCTAGTTTCATAGCTAACTCCTAACTCCAATAAGGAATCTAGTGGGAAAACCCCCCAAGCCCCCTTCCCGGTCGGTGCCCTTAATCCATTAGAGATATATTTTTAACCAAGATACTAGTGAAGGGTGCTTCAATCGCCGCACTGGCTCTCCCTAACTCGTAAGGTGTCTACCAGAATGCAAACCACCCAAGTCCTCGCCTTATTTGAAAAGGGAAGATACTTTTTTTTTTCTTGCTTTTCCTCTTTTCTAATTTTTTTTATACTTTTGGAGTTTGAGAGTTCTGGGATAACTTTTTACGGCTACCCGACTCGCCCAAGACTCGAAATGGACTCTAAGTGAAAAGAGCGAAAGACTCACTAGGCAGCCGTTAAAACAGACTTCGGGTTTCTACAACCCTAGGTGACCTTGCTTAGAGGTTTATCTTTTCGAACGGTAACTTTCTCCCTACTTCTTTTATTTATGGGGTTAACACAAGGGCGAACTCAGTGTATATCTCCTCAGTTTATTCTACTTCCCCGCTTCTTTCTTAAGTGTTTTAGGAATTATTGTGCTTTTTTGTGAGCTGGGCTCTGGACAACCGGCCAATGGGCTGTTACCCATGACAACTTGCCAGTCATACTCGTGCGGTGAAGTGTGGTTTTATTTTTTTCCCCTTTTTCTATTTTTTTTCTTTTTCTTTTTATTTTTATTTTTTCTTTTTTTAAGTATGTGGCTTCCCTGATTTAAGATTTACCTAAAGGCAGTACAACGAAAATGGTCTTGTGGCTGGGCTCTGGACAACCGGCTGATGAGCTGTTACTATCGATAACTTGCCAGCCATACCACCCTAAATAGTTCATTAGTTACCCAATTTCAGAAGAAACCGCCAAAAAGTAAGTCAGTGCAAAAGGTGTGTAGATGCTTAGGCTTAAAGTCCCCTCAAATCATAGGGCGGGTTGATAAGTCATATACTTTTGACCCCAATTTATTTATCGAATTAAAATAAGATTGACTTGGCGAGGACTCGAGACTAAGTCCACATTCGAGTGGACACCCGAGCTAATTAAGCCCGAAGACCTGAAGAGTCTAAGTGTTTAGGTCCTCTCGTATCATTTCCTAAAGTTAATAACGCCTAAAAGCCTAAGTTCTCTTCCCCTAATTCTATTTTCTTTTTTTTATCTTTTTGAATTTTCATTCTTTTTTTAAAAAAAATAAACTAAAAGAAATTCTACGGAGTTAACAAAATGATTTCAGGATAAAATATCCATCCCTCCATGCCTAAATGATGTAATCTCCTCATCGTAAAAATAAAGACATGAAAAAGGCAAAGTAAACAGAATATCACCTGAATTTCGTGACAACTTGGTCAGCTCCGCAGAGATAAGAGAGTATACACACGTGCTAAGTTTAAAGCCTTCAGCTAGGCATAATATACATACAAAGAAGAAATTGAGAATTCACAAGTGCAGGTTAGAATCAAAATAAAAAGATTGATCCTTAATCCCGTCAGCAGAAGATGTCCACAGACGTTGTTAAGATCCGTGACATTAAAACACTTTAAGACGTCTGAGAGTTGGTCCAGACGTCTGGTCAGACGTCTGGATGCCTTCCCAGACGTCTGGAAATTAATTTTTGCATGCGTACGATCGCAAGTCTACGCGCGTACCGCGCATAGACTGAAACCCAGCCGCCCTCTTCTCTTTCTCTCCCTTCGCCGACCTGCAGGACCCTTTCCCTCGCGCCTACAAATATCCCCTTCCCTCTCCCTCGTTCGCCACCCCGCATCCATCCATCCCCCGTCTTCCTTCAGCGAGCGTGAGAGTGAGCAGCAGCTGCGGCCGAGTGCAGCGATAGAGAGGAGAGGTGCAGCGAGAGGGAAGAGAAGAGAGTGCGCGAGCCGTGAGAGAGAGACCTCGCCGGAGCAGCTCGAGGCCGGTCGGTGTGCGCACGGAGGAGCGTTGTGCTGGGGAGGTTTCCCCCGGTGCTGCTGCAGCTCGGGCAGCGGGTGGACGAGTGCGGTGCGACCGCGTGCAGCGGGAAGAAGATGAAAGAGGTTCTGATTCTGGGAATTTTTCCCAGAATCAGACGTCTGGACCTGCATCCAGACGACGTGGACGACGTCTCGAAGAAGCTCCAGACAACTGATAGGTACGTACTGTGCCTATACCCTCCTTTTTGCGGATACGGCCATGCAAGCCGTTCCACCGAAACTCTGTAGCATGCTGTGTTTGAAAGCTTTTGCGTGTGCATGCAGGATTCACTTCGGGAAGGACAGGACACGCCCTCTCATGCGGTTCAGACGTCTGGGCGAGTCACCAGACGGCGAAGAGTGTCTCCAGATGTCCGGAGAGGTGGTCGGACGTCTGGAACTAGGTCCAGATAGTTCAGCAGGACCCCTAGATGTTTGAGGAGCAGTGCAGAGCGAGGTATGATCTGGACCCCTTTTTAAGACGTCTGGAAGATGTTCCAGATATCTGATTTGTGTCAGAGTTGTCATTTTTGACCTGTTTAGGGTCTGTTCGAAGTCCGATTTCCGCGTTTAAGATTCCGTTCTTCTCAGAATAAGTTCCTCTACTTGTTTGAAATACTTTTATCCTATTCTAAGTGGTTTCTTGTGGTTGATCCTTGTGTAAGACCTCGTTCTGTTGTGGCTTGGGAGTTGCGGAGGCACGTGGACCTGCCGATCGAGCCCCCATTATTCCTGATTTTGCAGGTAGAGTGGCTTCCCTTAGTTAATTACAAAACATAAATGCATGTCTGGAATAAATGATAGATCCTAGGGTATGGCATGAATCCTACGACCAGAAACACTAGATTGAATGATAGATCCTAGGGTATGGCATGAATCGTAGGACTAGAAACACTGGAACGATTGTATTGAATGCCTGAATTGCAGTCTTGGATGAGTAGATAGAATAATAATTGCCTGTAGTTGGATAATAGTTGCCTGTGAAATGTAGAGTACTGTTGTTAGTAATTGCTACATATAATTCCTGTTGTTTGAAATTAAATACGAGATGCATGTATGTAAATTGGAAAGGAAAGTTTGAATGTTGGAAACACATACTATTTGCGAATAAACCTGAAATGATGAAACCCAGTATGGTTTGGCCTGAGAAACATGAGCATGAACCCTACGGGGAATTAGGAGTAGAACTCCTGGAAATAAATAGAGTGGAACTGGAAAAGTGAACGGGAAAGTGTGTTGTCTCTTGGGTACGTGGTACCAAGGGAAGCACATGTTACCTCTTACTGCAGAGCGGAGCTGGTCGCCCTAGGGTTGAGACCTGGGATTAGGTCTGGCCACTTTGTACCGACTTTTGGCCCTCGCGTACACAGTACCGGGGAGAGCTACTAGTTAGGGAGAGACCTAGCCACCCCACGAGACTCGGGGTTCAGCTAGCCATCCTACATCGACTTGTTAGGCCCACTGGGCAAACCAGAGTAGTCAGGCGAGGGTGCGCGGACTGTGGAGGGGCGAGACCCCTGTTTGGTTACTATGGAGGGGCTGGACCCCTGTTACTGAGAGGGCTCTGCCCTATACTGGTTCCGTGTTGTACTTTGGGCTCACCCGTTAACGGAAACGACTAACCGTGTGCCAGTGCGGGGTAGCTACCCATGCATTTATCGCGCGTGCCCTAGTCACCGTTACATCTGTCAGCAACCTTGGGGTGGTTGACTGAGGGTAGGACCACCACGGGGGACTCTCCCGGCCAAGAGAGCACCACGTGCTACTTCTCTTTTCAGAAAAGACGGCAATCAAGATCGTTCCCACGAGGAACATTCGAGATCGAGAGAAAGACCTGAGAAATAAACCAAGAAAGAGTAAATAGATAAATAAAGAAAGAAATTAAAAACAACAGCTACCTGTCCACCTTTACTGTTTTTCTTAGCTAGCTGGTTGCCACTCTACTTAGCATTTCGCTGATGTGTCGTACTTACCACCTTTTTCAGGACCAGGTGTTGAGCAGCCAGAGCCCACGGCTACAGAGGGTGCTAGGCCTAGTAGAGCCCAGTAGTTGTACTTGTGTTGTACCCGTTTCTGTAGTAGTGAGTATTTTGTTACACTTTTGTACTCTTTTATTGTAAACTTCATATTCTGTACCTGTTTTAATTTCTCTACTGTTGTGGTGGTGTGTACTGTAGTAGTTCCTTTCTTTACTGCTGTACTTTTGTTACTGTCAGTTGCTTGCATGGTGAATGTGGTTTATTTTACTGCTTTTTGGTTACTTTCTCGTTGGACGACTGGGTCTTGGGATCGGGAATCGGGTCGTAATAGACGTGAACTAGATTATAATGTGGACCCATGCCCCAGGGTCGAGTGGTTCTAAGGTTCTAGATGAAAATTACCCAGAACCTAAGATTATTGTGTTTACGGGGCCGAGCTTGCGGTTTTGTGGTGTGCAACCCAAGACCAAAGTGTCGGACAATGGGTAAAGGTGGTTCAATAGGTTCGGATGTCCACTTGACGTTCAGCTCAGAAAAATAATTACTTATTTCGAGCTTAGGTTGCACGTGAAAGATATCATAAGGGTTCTGGTAGAAAGTAGGTGGTTTCAGGTCCATAGGTACCCTTAGTTCCAAAATCAAAGTTTCCTCAGAATTAACCTCCCAAATTTTTATTTCAATAATTCTATCCTCCAACATCAAGGTTTCTGGAACCTTCAGATCATTGTACACCTCATCTAAAATACCTAAGTCCAATAATTGTGGCTCAATCAGGATTGACTTGGGCCTGGTGATCTCAAGAATATCATAATTCAGCTCTTTAGGGTGTGGTTGAGGAATGGGGCTACTGATTGAATCATCAAGATTCGAATTGTCCAAGTTAGCCCCAACATGATTATAATCTTCAATGATCAAGCTATCAAATAGTTCGTCATGCTCCTCGAATCCGACTGTCTCACTAAAATCCTCTTCCTTAAGTTCAAGTGAGACTTCACCAAAAGATTCTTCACCCTTAGAATCAAAGAATTCATGATCCTCATTTATATATGTCTTAAAATCGCATGTCATTTCCTGATTCAAAGAGACATATTTTTCCTCGCTCCTTGGCCGGGAGATCTCGGGTGAATCAATCGGTTCTTCCTTTAAGGGTTGCTCTAGACCAACCTGGTCATCTCCAACTCATAATATGTATCCCCCTTGACAGGCACCTGAGCGGGTTCAGACATTGGCTCTCCTGAAGGGGGTTCATCTTGAGAATCATCCCAAGATTTGACTAGGGCAACTACAAATTTCATCCTCAACCTTGACAACTTCCCAAGCAGAAACTCACCCAGGTCCCTATCCCTAACATTTTGAAGCAAATCCAATAAAGCGCTATTCAGCTTATCAATCATTTTTATCATAGGCTCCAATGCTTCAGTGCATGATGTTGGCTGAGCTTCTAAGGATTATATAGTGTTCCTCAAATTAGCCAACACCCTATCCTAGATCTGGTTCACCTAAACCGACTGGTTCGATTCAGGTTTGGGAGGGTTTGTGTTAAATCTAGGGGAGTCAAGATGTCGAGGTTCTCGAGTCCCTCCCTGAAAATAGGTCATTCTAGGTTGTTCAAAGGATGGTGGTGACCTATATTCAGTGGAATACTGGGGAGGGTAGGTGTTATAATTATTATATCCTTCCTAATTGTAGATCGGGTTAGTTTGGTTATTAAAGGATGGAGATCCATAATCATTGTAGGTTTGGGAAGGATAGTAATCATAGTCTTGTTGTCGAGGGTTAGGCCCTGGACACTGAGGTCTGTATTCATATCCCCAATCAAAGTCATCACGGCTAGTGGATGAGTAATTACAAGTCAAGTTGGAATAGTAATCATCTTGGGGATAAGTGGTGGTAGAAGGATAAGATTGGAAATGTGTGAAAGATGTGGAAGGATACATTGTGGAGTAGGAGGAAAAACAGAAGAGAGAAAGGTGCCCTGCAGTACAATCAACCAAACCTGTCCTTATGTAGGCAGCCTAAAAACCTACATACTCCCAGGACCCGTCTTGAATTATAAACGATTTGGTCTACTTTTATTCGGTCAATCCAGCCAGTTAGAAGGAGGGACTGGGGAGAAGGTTTTTCCTTTGGCTTACGCTTCCGGTTCCTAGTGTACCCTTCAGTCGCAGTCATTTGACGCTACTCCCTTAGCTAGACATCAAATGGACCAGCAGAAGCAGATTAATCGAAAAAAAATCTTAGTCTGATCCCCGAAGAGCGAATCAATCCTTAAGGCCAACATCTACTCAATTTTACTTAGGCTTGGGATGATTGTGCTCTTGGAATGTGATGGGCCCTTTAGATGGGTTGTGCCCTTAATGATTAATTCAAATGTGTGTGCGTGCACAACCAGGGTTTTCAAACAAGGTTATTTGATGAAGTGTCTTTTAGGGTTCAACCTTGTTTAGTAGCTTTTAGGGTTTAATCTTTAGGTATATTCAATCAAGGTTCCATAGAACACTCCAAGTTTTAAAAGCATTGGTGATCATATATTCCTTTGGAAATCAGAAGAAAATGTGGAGTGCCTGGTTCAACCCTAAAAATCAACCCTAAGTGGCAAGCTACTTGATGAATCAGTTTTAGATTGAGTGGTGCGACCCAAATAGTTTAAGCAATTGGCCTATTGCACCACTTGATTACGGCTCACAAAAAGTCTTAACCTAATTAGATGTCTACTCACTTATGTGTGTGTTGAGTTAAGGTGTACCGGATCCACAGGTCAGATCTCGATTAAATGGTAGAATCAAAGTGGAGTGGTGTGCCTTAAGTGGAGAGTTGTGGGTGTCAATGTGTGTATTTTTTAGGAAATCCCACAAGAGAAGAGCTTCTTTTTTTATTTTCTTATATATGCGGGGGTGAGATGAGTGGAGGTGGCAAATAAACAACCAAATCTATCCTAGGGTTTATAAAAAGCACCTAAGTTGATTTGGGTTTGAGTTATTAGTGTGGTGAAATGAGCAAGTGGGTGGGGAAGTGGGGGGAAACTTACAAAACCTTCATCCGCACTTTTCTCCAATATATCTGCTTTGGCCTGCCTCGAATGAGTACCTGCAATCAAAGTAAGATCAGAGAAAAGTGAGATAAAAGTTAGGTAAGGCAGAAAAACACGAGAAAAAAAACCAAAGAGCATTGCTTCCCCGGCAATAGCGCCAAAATGATTCGAGCATGTTTCGTGAATTAAAATTGGGATTTGGAGGACCCATCGTCGTAGCTCACAAAAAGCATCTAACAAATAAAATTTATAACCAAAACTTGAAAAGTGAGTCCTGGGTCGAACACGGGAAGGCGAACGTTTGATTTTGAAAATCCGCATTTCTCTTTTATTTATTTTTTGTTTTTTTAATCTTTTCTAATTTTTTTGGTATTTTTAGCAAGCAAGAGATCGGGTCGATGACTTCCAGCTAATCTACTTGCAACAATATAAGAGAGAGAGAGAAAGAAAGAGAAACAATCATCTATTTATAAACGAATGTTTGTTACACTACAAAAGTAGAAAATCTACACTCCGAAAGCGTAAAAAGATAGAATGAGATGAGAGAAATCCCCCTTGATGGTTGCTCAGAGGACGACTCACTCTGACGTCGCCTGGAGGAAGGTGGTGAGGAGCGAGATGGAGGACAGAGCCGAAGGACGGAGGATGGGGTAGGATGGTGCATGGAGAGGATCTTCTTCCCAAAGGGCGGTGAGAGGATAACTGATGTCAACACATTTACACTACTTAAGATGTCTATTTATGCATGTTCTTAAGCATAGGATTGCATTGCATGCTATAAATATTGCATAACATGCATCATCTTGCATTTAGAGTAGTTTGAATAAAATGGAGGTTAATTGTCTCCTTTTATGTGCTTGGACAGGGCAAACTTTTTATCGGGGCCTCGGATCGAAGATCCAACCGTACGGATGTGATCAGGGCGACGATTGGAGTTCAACGACTCCAAGATCGCCCTAATTAGGCATCCGTAGCATCAGATAGTGATCGGGAAATCCTATAAGATCAAGGGTCAGGATGGTGTAAATCTGCACTTCAAATGACAAATCTGACCGCACGGATGAATTCAAATCGACGATCGCAGCCTAACGACACAAAAATCGAGTCAATCTGACACCCGTAGCACCATCTACAACACCTAGAAGATGGACGCCAAGATGGTGCCACGTGGTGCCATCTTGGCCGTGCGCCATCTCGGCCGCCTAAACGACCGCATCCAATCACTAAAGTCTTCGCATCCACCCTCTCTCTGCCGTTGGATCTCGATCCAACGGCTGTGAATGGGTGCACCACAAATTGCTCGCGCGACAATCCGCGCTCCGCAGTGCAGTGGGCGAGGGCGTTATCGTGAGCAGCGGACGCGGGTTCGAGTCGCAGTGAGGAGGCGAAGCGCGCGGGCAAGCGGGCGCGCGTTGGATTTTGATCGGGCAGCTCAGATCTTCCAATAGCGCCCACGCGCTATTTCACACGAGGCGAGGACGCGCCATCACATGCGTTGGGGCAGGCGCACAACAACGGGCGAAGGCGCATCCTAAGCCGTCCGATCTCGCGATCGGACGACTGAGATTTGTTGAACGTGCGGATGCATTGAGAGTGAGAACAGCTGAGCGGGTGCGCGTGGGGAGCGGCCACTACGCCCACGTTGGGGCTTTAGGGATGGTTTTATCCGTCACTAAAAGCCCCTTATTTAATGTTTTAAAGATGTAATGACTAATTTGCCCCCACTCCTTTCAACTATAAAAGGAGACCCCCTCCACACGAAATTCTCATCCCTTCCTTCTCTTCTCTGCCTCTCCAAAGCTCAAGAGAAGCTTGTCCCACACCCGGGATGCTTCTCGCGAGATAAAGTCCAAATTTTCATCCCCCTTTGGAAGTGGATCTCGCGACGACGACAACGTGCTGCTTCGTTCCCGTTCTTCTGCTTCGTCCTGCCTCATCCAGGCGCCATCCCGTCCGGCTCATCCACCAAGCGACCGTCGAGGAGGATATCTCTCTCCCTATTCTTTTTATTGCTTTCTAGTATAGATTTACTGCTTTCTAGAGTAGTTCTGCTCGTCCTCCAAGCGATCGTCGAGGAGGACATTTCTCCCTCCATTCTTTTAATGCTATCTAGAGTAAATTTATTGCTTTCTAGTGTAATTGTTTTATGCTTTCTAGTTGTAATAGTAAAATAAACAATCTCCTTAATGATAAATTCCCTGTTTTATTCTACATCTCATTTTGATTTCTATATGTAATATTCTCTCTCTTACTCTCTCTCTCTTCTATTTATTGTAAATAATTAAATAGTTTTAAATTGAATGACTTTGTGACAAATAAAAACAAACGCGTAGTTTTTAAATCAAACGTCTGCCTCCCTATGTTCGACCCGGAATTTTCATTTCGGTATAAATTTTATTTGTTGAACATGAGTTCTTCGCTTTCAAACTATAACGATAGGTTTTCTCAAAACCTAACACGTTAACGTAGCAATTCGTACGTTCAACAACAACCACGGGATGCACCATAAATGGGGATGAGGGGAGGGAAAATTATTTGATTTTCTACTCTAGAGGAGCATCCCAGGCGAAGGACAAGCTCTCTCTAGAGCCTTGGAGGTGGTGAGAGGAAAAAAGTAAGAGATGAAGAAAAATGGGAGGGGTTTTGGTCCTTTTATAGTGGAGGAAAGAATAAAATTCGTATACATGACATTTAATGATGGTCATAAATGTCGTTGAAGATTGATCGCAAACGTCGCTAAAGATAGCCTATGCACCTATGTTGCTGCTATGCTGGAACGTGCTACGCGCAAGCGCGCTCATGTTGCTGTGCACATGCAGTGGCGCGTGCGTGCGCTTGGGCGGCCTGGGTTGCGCCACGTGGCGCGATCTGGGTCGTTCATCTTCTTTTCGTTGTAAGGGCTGCTACAGAGGTCAGATTGAGTCGATTTTCACGCTGTTGGACTGCTATTGTTGACCCAAATCTATTCGTGTGGTCCAATTTGTCATTTGAAGCTTCGAATTATGTCACCTAGTCCATTGGCCGTTGATCTTCCTCGGACTGCATATGGTGCTACGATACTATGATCGAGGCGATTTCAGAGGCGTTGGACTCCGATCGTCATCTTGATTAGATCCGTACGGTTAGATCATCAATTCGATGCTCTAAAATAAATATCCTTCTCTCTTGACCACAAAAAGGACGTAATTAACCTAAATTATATACAACTACTCTAAATGTAGAATGATGAATGCTATGCAATATTTATAACATGAAATGTAAATCTAAGCTTAGGAAGATGCATGAATAGGCATTTTACCCTCAATAATTGTGTCTACATCAGCGGTCAGTCGTTTCCATTAGAGGGTACGCCCAAACGTACAGCACAGAACAGAACAGGGGTCTCGCCCCTTAGAATAGGGGCCTCACCCCTCAATAGTCTACATACCCTCGCCTGACTATCCCGGTTTGCCCTATGGACCTGACAAGAGTCGATGTAGGGTGGCCAGTCCTAACCCCGGGCCCTATGGGGTGGCTGGCTCCCTCCCTACACTAAACTAACAAGAGTCGGTGTAGGGGACCATTCCGAACCTCGGGTCTCAACCCAAGGGTGGCTAGCTCCCCCTACTAAAGTGATAGTAGCTCTCCTCGGTACCGTGTACACGAGAGCCAGCTCACTTCCTATGCAAAAGGGACAGTTGCTCTCCTCGATACCGTGTACTCGAGGGCTAGCTCACTTCCCTCCTACATACGATATTCGGTCCATATACGTGAGTTCCCCTTCTAATTTATCTGTAGGGTTCATTTATTATATCCAATTCATTTCATTTCACGACATGCAAATCTCGTTGTTCACAACTAGTTCTCAACATATAACAGGTAACTCGTAATTTAATAACTGAAAGAAGTATCACATCATGTAACTATTCATTTGCTAGCATTAAGAGTTCTAATAAGCATTTTAGAATTAAACCGTGTGGCTCAAGCAATATTCATTCACTCAATGCTGCCCTAGGGTTCATTTCATATCCTAGGGTTCAATTAATTCATTCTAACATAGCATGCACTTGATTAATTAATTCATAATATTGAGAAAACCACTCTACTGGGATACACAGATGGAATGGGGGCTCGAATTGTAGATTTCGTCGTCTCCGCAGGCCCTGTATATTCTATTGGCTGGAGACCCATACAATTGACCAAATACATCAAATGAGTTCAAAATAGTATACGAGTGACACTAACACATAGAGAAACTCAAACAGAAACCAACTATACTTTGTTTGAGCAAAATCGACTCCGTTTGGGCCCTAGACGGGCCAAAAACGTACATACTGACTACAATCAGACGTCTGGGACTAGTCCCAGACGTTTGATTGTAGACCCAGACGTCTTAGACGACCTCAGAATCTCACCTTATTTTCCTGCGACTTCCTAAGACGTCCAAACCCTTCCGCAACCGTCTGAGGGAAATCCTGAACGTCTGGCACTCCTTTCGGTCGTTTGGGAGTGCAGTCAAACGTCTGGCACTGTCTCCAGACGGCCTAAAGCATCTCGAAGGGCATGCCACATGCCTTTCCAACGTCTCATACCTGTGCATGCGCGTGGGTTAAAATCGCGACACGTGAGGAAATTATGTACGTGCATGTAATCATGTATAAAGCACATACCTTGGCACTCTATGTGTAGTCAGATGTTTGGTGTTAGCTCCGAATGTTCTGAGGCTCCTCCAGACATCTGGATAGCATCCCAAATGTCTAATATTGCGGAAAAATGATTCTGCAGTAAGCCTTGCAAGCGTCTCTCCCCATGCAACTCGCTGCCCGCAGAGCTGCAGTGGCTCCTCCAGCAGCTGCAGGAGGTCGTGGAGCTCCTCCCACGAGTTTCCTCGACCGCACCTCCTCTCCTGAGCTCCTCGCTCTCCCTCTCCCTCGCCCACGCTCTCCCTCTCTGTCACGCTATCGCTCTCCCTCTCTCTCATGCTCCACCGTCTTGAGCTCCCCTCTTTCCCCGCCGTGGCTACAAGGGGGCGGGAAGGGAGGTGGTTGCCGGCAGGTGGTGGAGGAACGAGGATGGAGGTGGTGGTGGTGTGAAGATGGAGAGGGTGGAGGGGTGTTAATAGGGAGAGGGTTAGGGTTTTTTGTGAGGGGAGGTGTGTGTGCGTGGGTGTGGGAGTGGGTGTATTGTGTGGGAAGAGGGAAAGAGAGCGAAACTGTGGAATTCCCCCCACAAAACCTTTCTCTTCCCCGCAAGGCCCACACACCTAAACCTAACGGGTTTAAAACTGCGCTCATGCCCCTATCTTTCTGTAAAACTTCGAACAACCCTTGGGAAGGGTATTTCATCTTTTCCTTTAAAAAGAAGAAAATCTGCCTTTTACGCTATTTACGGGTCTTGCATGCCACTGTTTTACGTAGTGGTGTTAGTGTGCCTTTGCACATTTTTTGTAGTTTATGCACGGGAGGCGATCTCTAAAGCCGCCTCTCATCTCTCCTTTGATAGATCTACCCAGGCCAGTTGCATTGAAGCAACCAATTTTTCTGTCTGCTTTCTCTGCATTTTTTATGTTTGATTCTATGGATCAACTGCAAAACCTGAATCCTGAGATCCCTTCTTCTTCTAGTTAGGGGGAGATGCCGCCTTTTGATATTCATGAGGTGCTCTTGAATTAGAATCTGCAGATGCTTGAGCAGAACTGTTAAATCAATCTGTTGACGGCTGCTCTCCAGAATCTTCAAGCTCGTCCTCCTCGACCTGAGGCGGGTCTTGATCCTCCTGATTTTCCTCCTCCACCTCATCCTCTACCTAGGCCACTACGCCGTGACTATTATAATCCATCTAATGCCTAAGTAGAGCCTAGTGTTAGGATTCCCGTTGGGGAAAATGACCCAGAACTGAATCCAAATATTATAGGTCTAATCCCACATTTTCATGGTTATGCATCCGAAGATCCATTCCAACACATCGAATATCTTAAAAATCTATCTCAAACCCTTAGACCTCAAAATCAAAATCGGGAAATCCTACTACTGAAGATGTTCTCCTTTAGCCTTAAGGATAAAGCCGCCTATTGGTACTGCACCATTGCATGCCTATTTCTACATGGGCTGAACTCGAATCTACTTTCCTAAAGAAATTCTTTCCTATAGGTCAAACCAATGCCCTTAGGTGAGTCATCACCACATTTACTCAGAATCAAGGAGAACTAATTCATGAAGCATGGGAGCGCTTTCATGAATTGCAAAGGAAATGACCACATCACGATATCCCTCATTGACAACTCATGAACATTTTTTATTATGGATTGCAAGAGAGCATTCGCAATCTAGTTAATGCCTCTTATGGAGGGAACTTTCTAAATTGCGATGAAGAATCTGCCTCAGAATTGTTTGAAGGAATGGTGGAAAACTCAATCAACAAAGCATCAATGTTGCAATTCACGTAGGGAAATCCACACACGCATCAAAATTTGCATCAAAAGGGCATTCACGAGATTACAAATAGGTCTAGTTCAAAGGATTTACAGATTATAGCTAAGAAACTGGACAAAGTCAACATCGTAACGAAGCATCTCGATGAGGTCTAAAACGTGATGAAGGCTCTTACGCCTCTACTTGCTACGCAGAATCCCACGCATTTTCCTATTTCACAAATTCCCGTGGGGAGGGAATTTGTAAATAATCTAAATTCTAGATATCCTTCTTTCTTGGGTTTTCTCCCTACTCATTCACCAACCCAAGGAGGGACCTTTGTCGCATCATTCCCACCTCTTTCCCCACTTCCCTCCTTTGGTGACAATTTGCCTTATCCTTACGATTTGCATGCCATTCAGGGATACAATACATGATCAAACTCATATTCAAACACCTATAATCCTGGATGGCGAAACCACCCTCAGGGCCAAATAGAGATACGCAGCTTAATCAGATCTTGCGAGTTGTGACAGAGAGTCAGCAATAGAATGTTGAAGCTCTCGCTGAAGTCCAATGGCAATGTTCAGCTGAATTGGATGACCTTAGGAGCCAAATCACGCAATTAGCTGAATCTCGTAAGCTAGGGGTCCTTCCATCCTAGCCAATCCCAAACCCTAAAAATATCCAAAATCATAGGTTTAACCCAAGAGGTCAACATCCGAATCAGGGACAAGTTCATTTTGTGATTTAAGTTCCCCTGAATTAGAATCAAAACCCACCCTCTGCACCTCTTGAGTAAGAGTATCCAAATCAATATCAATCACTTCCAAATCAAATGAATCAATCCTTATTGCTAAATCCATCTTTCCAGAATCAAGCATCTACATCTTCTCCTGCTTCTTCTTCGCATGCAGGTATTAACTCTGTTGCAACCCGCCGTGGGACTTCCACTAAGGACCCCATAGATCTACGTGTGCAAACCCAAGACCCTAGTACATCTAGAATAGCTCTTGTTTCTACACCTGTGAAAGGTGATTCACCTGATCCCGCTATTCCCGTTGATTCCTATGATCAGGGTAACCTCTCAGTAGAACAAGATATTCAAGTCCCATTCCTAGAAGCATTAAAGAAATCTAGGAAACAAAAGAAACCTATCACAATTGATGAGGATTTAATTAAGATTTTTTAACAGGTTCACATTAACATCCCACTCCTAGATGCTATTAAGCACATTCCGACTTACGCAAGATTTTTGAAAGATTTATGTACTCCAAAGCATAAGCCAAAGAAAGGAAGCATTGTAGTACTCTCTGAGCATGTGAGCTCAATAATCTCGAGTATGCTTCCTTTGAAAAAAAAAAATCTAGGATGTCCACTTATTTCCTATATAATTGGGGACTAGTGCTTTGATAGAGCTCTTTTAGATTTAGGAGCTTCTATTAATTTGATTCCTACTTCCCTGATTGAGTACTTCGTTGTTGATACACTTAAACCTTCTGATGTGACTTTACAATTAGCAGATAGATTCATTTAAGTCACCTAGGGGAGTATTGGAAGTTGTTACCATTAGAGTTTAGGATTTCTATTTCCTTGTAAACTTTATTGTCTTAGATATGGAAGTTCCTGAACAAATTAGAGATACCCCAATTATTTTATGGAGACCCTTTTTGGCCACTGCAAAGGCCAACATAGATTGTGAGACTGGAAAGATAGAATTAAAATTTGGGGAGAAGACACTTAAACTTGATATATTTAGAGCTTCTCGAGGATTGGATTGCAAGTGGATTGAGGAGATTAAATTAATTTCTATTCTTGAGGATGAGTCTAGTTCCCTTGAACTAGAAGACCCTTCTTTTGATATCATCTACCCTCAGAATGAAATCCTGTTATTAGAATCCCTACTCGATCCAGAGGTTGAATCACACGACTCATCTCTACCCCTATTTGCAGTAGAAAATCCCATCCCAAATTTTGTTGTTGATTCTACTCAGAAGATTGAACTCAAACCATTGCCTGACACACTTAAATATGTATACCTTGAACCCAATCAAACTTATCCAGTAATCATTAATTAACATCTTTCTAGGAAACAAGAATCAAAATTGATCGCGATTTTGAGAGATCATAAGAAGCAATTTGGTGGACTTTACATGATCTCATTGAGATTAGCCCCAATTATTGTACTCATTGCATCTATATTGAAGATGGGGCACGACCTTCCCGCGAGGCACAACGGCGACTAAATTCGAATCTTAAGGGGGTCGTAAAGAAGGAAATCATTAAGTGGCTAGACGCTAACATTATCTATTCTATATCTGATAGCCCTTGGGTGAGTCTGATTCAAGTGGTGCCTAAAAAGGTAGGACTTACCATAATCAAGACCGAATCTGGAGAGACCATTCCCACACGAATTGCGAATTCATGGAGGGTTTGCATTGACTATCATAGACTTAATATGGTTACAAAGAAAGACCACTTTCCTTTGCCATTCATTGATCAAATCTTAGAAAACCTTGCTGGTAATAAGTTCTACTTTCTCGATGGTTACTCTGGATACAATTAGGTTGCGATTCACCTCGAAGATCAAGAGCAAACAACATTCACCTACCCCTTCGGAACTTTTGCTTTTCGAAGGATGCCATTCGGGCTTTGCAACGCACTTGTGACTTTTCAAAGGCGCATGCTAGCCATCTTTACCGAGATGGTGGGTGAATACATGAAGGTATTCATGGATGATTTTTCAGTTTTCAGGGAGACTTTTGATATTTGTATTGATAATTTGTAGAGGATCTTGAAATGCTGTATTTAAGTGAATCTTGTCCTCAGCTAAGAGAAGAGCCATTTTATGGTTCCAGAGGGCATTGTACTTGGCCATCTCGTATCTGAGAGAGGTATCCAAGTAGATCGAGCCAAGATTAATAAGATCTCAAATCTATCAATTCTTGACTCAATCATGGGCATCCGATCATTTCTCGGGCATGTTGGATTTTATAGAAGATTTATACTTGATTTTTCAAAAATTGCTCAACCACTCACGAACCTCCTCACGAAGACACAATTTTTGAGATGAGTGAGGAGTGTATATCTGCATTTGAGACTTTGAGAGATAGAGTTACACAAGCTCCTATTCTGCAACCTCCTAATTGGAATCTACCATTTGAAATCATGTGTGACGCATCTGATTACGCAGTAGGAGTTATATTAGGTCAGAAAATCGAGAAGAATCCTGTAGTGATTTACTATGCTAGCAAGACACTTAATGATGCACAGAGGAATTATACTGTTACTGAAAAGGAGTTGCTAGCAATAGTATTTGAATTGGAAAAGTTTAGATCTTATATCCTCGGGTCTGAAATCATTGAGTACTTTGATCACTCTGCTATCAAACACCTTCTATCAAAGAAGGACACGAAACCTAGGTTGATCAGATGGATCTTGCTTTTGCAAGAATTTGACCTAGAAATTCATGATAAGGCAAGATGACAGAATGTTGTTGCCAACCACCTTTCCTACCTTCCTTCTAAGAATATAGAGACATCTCCTCCAATCACTGAACACTTTTTTGATGAACATCTTTTGACTATATCTTCTAATCTTTCTTAGTATGTTGACATCGTTAACTATTTGGCTACACATCAATTCCCACCTGACTAGGGCTGGAATCGCAAATCACGACTCAAATTAGAAGCCAAATACTATTTCTGGGAAGATCTGTATCTATTTCGACTCTGCAATTATCAGATTATTAGGCGTTGTGTTTCATCTTCTGAGATTGACTCTATTTTTCCTTTTGTCATGACCAAGCTTGTGGCGTCATTTTTTTGGTCGTAAGACCGCTGCAAAAGTTTTGCAGTGCAGGTTTTATTGGTTGACTCTTTTTGTGGATTCATAGACGTATTGTAAGGTATATAGTTGCTGCCAAACTCTTGGTAGCATGTTACGTAAAGACATGATGCCTCTAAACCCGATTGTTGTCTATGAAATCTTTGACATATGGGGCATAGATTTTATGGGTCCTTTTCTATCCTATTCTGGCTTCGAGTACATTTTACTCACTATCATTTACGTTTCTCATTGGATCGAAGCCATACCTACACCCATAAATGATCATAGAGTTGTCATTCCTTTTATTCAGAATCCTATCATCTCTCGTTTTGGGGTACCACGTGCTATCATTTCTGACAACGGATTCCATTTCAATAACGCCCATTTTCCGAATCTACTTAGAAAATATGGGGTCACACATTGTATTACTACACCTTATCATCCCCAAACTAATGGGCAAGCTGAGGTCTCTAACCGGGAGATTAAAAAGAACCTTCAAATGATAATCTGACTCGATAGGAAGGATTAGTCTTCCCGATTAGACGAGGCTTTGTGGGCTTATAGAACTGCCCGTAAGACACCCATGGGTATGTCACCATACAGACTTGTTTATGGGAAATCCTGCCATCTTCCCATAAAAATTGAACACAAGGCCTATTGGGCAATTAAAGCTTGCAATCTTGACCTCGCGAAGGTTGGTGATCATCGTAGGTTGCAACTTAGCGAACTTGAGGAACTCCGAAATGATTCTTATGAGAGTTCTAAGTTGTATAAGGAAAAATTGAAAGCCTTACCAACAAACACATTTCTCGCAAATCTTTCGCACTTGGTCAGAAGGTGTTGCACTTTGATGCTCGTTTGAAACTCTTCCCTGGTGAACTTATATCCAAATGAACATGACTGTTAAGACCCGTGTTATTAAGCCTTTTTAAGACATCCGTACTTTAAGCCAGACGTCTAGACTGAGGTTCAGACATCTTGCAAGACGTCTGGACTCATTCCCAGATGTCTGAAAATCGAAATTTTCGTGTACGAGCTCGCGTCTGTGCACGTGCTGCGTGCAGACAGTACACGTCCCTCGTTTCTCCTTCTTCTCTCCTTTTGCTTGACGAAAACCCTAACCCCACACCTTATATAAACCCCCATCCTCTCCCTCACACCACCCCCACTTCCAGCCACTTCCTTCCTCTACCCTCCCGTGAGTGCAGCCGAGCGAGAGCGGCGAAGAGAAGGAGCATCGTGAGAGGAGAGGAGCAGTGTGAGAAGGAGAGGAGAGAAGGCTTGCAAGCTTGGGTGGGAGCTCGCCGGTGAGCACACGGCCGGTCGGCACATGCTCAAGGCGGAGGAGTGCGTCGGGGAGGTCCTCCTCGACATTACTGAAGCTAGAGCAGCAGGCGAGTGGGCACGATGCGACCACGCGCGACGCGAGAAGGCGAAGGCAGGTTCTGGTCCTGGGATTTTCCCAGAATCAGACGTCTGGAGTGACCGCCAGACGACGGTGTGGACGTCTGGAGGTGGTGCCAGACGTCTGAGAAGGAGGCTTCGCGAAGGTACGTCTCCTTTGTGGATACGGCCATGCAGGCCGCTCCGTTGAGACACTGTTCCTTGCCTTTTTGAGAAGATTTCGGCTGATTCGCACAGGTGTTGCTTCGGGAAGGCCCGAGACACGCCCTCCCACATAATTCGGACGTCTAGGCGAGGTACTAGATGACGAAAAGCATTTTCAGACTTTTGGAGAGGTTGTTGGACGTCTGGAACTAGGTCCAGACGGTCCAGTGGAGTTCCTGGACGTCTGAGGAGTATCGTAGAACTGAGGTATGGCTCTGGACTCTTTTAAGATGTCTAGAAGGTGTTCTAGACGTCTGATTTAAGTCAGAATCCCTGTTTTGACCCGTTTAGGGTCCATTTGAGGTCCAATTTCCGCAATTAAGATACCGATGTTTCCTGTATGATTTCCTCTACTTGTTGGAATACTTTCTATACTGTTCTGAGTATTCTCTTGTGATTGATCCTTGTGATAGGACCTTGTTCCGTTGCGGGTTCGGGGCTTGCACAGGCACATGAGCCTGCTGTTCAAGCCCCCATTACTCCTGAGTTTACTGGTAGAGTGGCTTCCCGTTAATTTAATTACAACCAATTGCATGTGCGTAACGAATGATTAGAACCTAGGATATGGCATGAATCCTAGGATTGAAAATACTAGATTGTATGTATTGAATGAAAGAATTGCAGTCTTGAATGTGTAGATAGAATGATAACATTGCCTGTAAATGAAAATACAGTTGCCTGCGAAATATGTAGTGCTTGTGCTAAATAATTGTTGTATGTAATTTTCCTGTCGCACACGTAAAATGACCTAATTGAGCTACATGTATATAATTTGAAAATGGAAAGGTGAATGTTGGAAACACGAGCTACCTGCGAATAAACCTAAAATGTGAACAATAGAGTTACATGTTACATGTGCAGAACCTGAGAAATGGAAATAAAATGATGAAACCCGATATGAAATGGCCTGAGGAATATGAGCATGAACCCTACGAGGAATTAGGAGTATAACTTCTGAAAATAATTGGAATGGAACTGGAAATGTGAGTGGGGAAGTGAGCTGGCGCTTGATTGTGGAGTACCAAGGAGAGTGACTGTCCCCCCTGTTTAGTGTAAAGCGGAGCTAGCCGCCCTTGGGTTGGGACCCGGGGTTAGGATTGGCCACTCTGTACCGACTTTTTGGCCCTCGTGTACACTGTACTGGGGAGAGCTAGCCACCTCACGGGGCCTGGGGTTCAGCTAGCCACCCTACACTGACTTGTTAGGCCCACTAGGCAAACCAGGTTAGTCAGGTGAGGGTGCACGGACTATGGAGGGGCGAGACCCTTGTTTGGTTCTTAGAGGCTAGACCCCTGTTACTGAGAGGGCTATGGCCTATACTGGTTCCATGCTGTGCTTTGGGCACACCCGCTAACGGAAATGACTAACCGTGTGCTAGTGCGGGGTAGCTACCCGTGAGTTTATCGCGAGTGTCGTTGTCACCGTTACGTCTGTCCACGACCTTGGGGTGGTTGACTGGGTGTAGGACCACCATGGGAGACTCTCCCGGCCAAGAGAGCACCACGTGCTACTTCTACTCTTCAGAAAAGACTGCAATCAAGATCATTCCTTTGAGGAACATTCGAGATTAAGAAAGAGACCTGATAATTAAATCAAGTGGTGAAAGAAATAATAATTAGTTAAAGAAAGAAAGAAATTGAAAACCTACAGCTACCTGTCCACCTTTACTGCTTTAGTAGTTGGTTGCCACTCTACTCAACGTTCACTGATTTCATGTACTCATAACCCTTTTCAGGTCCAGGTGTTGAGCAGCCCGAGCCTACGGCTGCAGAGGGTGCTGGGCCCAGTAAAGCCCAGTAGTTGTAGCTTTCTGTTGTACCCCTTTTCCAATTATAGTAGTGGTTTATTGCACTTCTGTACTCTTTCATTTGAACATTATATTCCTGTACTCGTTTACTTTTCTACTATTGTGGTGGTGTGTACTGTAGTAGTTTTACTTCTTTACTGTTGTACTTTCGTTACTGTTAGTTACTTAGCATAGTGAATGTGGTTTACTTTCCTTCTTTTTGGTTACTTTCTCGTTGGACTACTGGGTCTTGGGATCAGTCGAGTCGGTCCGGTCTGGTGTCCTGTAGGGATTCGGGAACCGGGTCGTAACAAGATCATTTGATGTCATTAGAGTCTTCGACAACGGAGCTGTCAAAATCACCGAACCCAACAAGAATAAACCCTTCAAAGTCAATGGTCAACGTCTTAAACCTTATCTTGAAACACATGTTCTGGGTCTTGGTGGGGATTGTTATACGTTTCGCTAATTCTTTAAGGTTTATGCCTAACTGAAGGCGTAAAACTTAGCACATTTGTACATAATTGTTTTCTACTTTCCATACTTTCATCTACCTATACACTTGAGTCTGTACTTGTCACTTCCTTATTATCCTACTCTTCACTTAGTTCAACTAACCACTCTGACTTAAGTCAGACTTGAAATCGTCCGCACAGAGATCTTTGATTTCTTTTATACGACTCCTTCCGTTAACCTTTACTAAGTGGAGTGTAGAATCTTTTTCACCCTTTTTACAATGAGGGCATTATAAAATTTTGGCTTGAGGGGGTGAAATGAAATCTTAATACCCTAAGTGTATTGGTAGATAAAAGATGAGAAAATGTAAAAATACCTAAAAATTTTAAAAAAATCTAAAAAATAAATAAAAATGTGAAAATTAATAAAGCATAAAAATTAAAAAATTAAAAAAATATATAAAAATTAAAAATTAAAAAATAAAAAAAATAAATAGGGGGATTACATTAATTTCAAAGAAGAATTGAAGAAGAATATAAAAAACATATTTAAATATTTATATTAGTAATTAAAGAGCTTAATTTTCTTTTAAGGTCAGAAATAAAAAAAATATATATAATTGTAAATAGTGTATAATTAGTAAGAGTATTGAATCATTACTTTGGACTTTATCTTGAATATCTTTTCAGAACACGTATTTGTTTACAAATTTTGAACGGGATTTTTCTCGAGTTAGAATCTGAAACTCTATATCATATGTTTTTCTTGCTCTTTATTATGAAATAAAGTAACTAAGATGTTATTAAGTTTTAAACGAGACTTAAATTTTGAAACTAAATTATAACTTTCTTGATCAATAAGACTAGATTAGATCCTTCTGATTTTTAATATCTGTTTTTACCACCAAGTTGAGTAAAGAGACTAGATATTTAGAGTTGATTAAGTAAAGAGTTAGTAAAATCCTTAGTAATAAGGTCTATCAGGCTATAGTTAGCTTAATCAATCGAGGACATTCAACTAGACTTGGTGAGTATGTCTTGACAGATCCTACGAGTTGATAGTAATGGTTAAGAGACTTGAGAGTAAAAGGCCCTGTTGTCTACACTCTAGTTTGAGAGCTAAATAACCTAAGCGTCCAAAATTCACACACATTAGAATTGTCTTGCTAGCATTTGAGACCACGAAAATACAAAGGTTAAGAGATCGATTCTAAATCCTCTTTAGTCGAAGAATTTTTGTGGGGCATCTCTTGAAAGGTTGAAGGATGTGCAACTCACCTACAAAAAAGATTTAGAGTATTTACATTAGTAAGAAAAATGAGAAGGAGAAGAAAAATAAATTTATTCAAAAAAAAATTTTAATTATATACACCCTGCAATTAAGTATCTCACTACAAATGGATGCTTATGTAGATTTTATCCACAAAAATAAAGCATCTCGCTACATATGGATGCTACCTCTTCCTCCATCAATAAAAACACCTCGCTACAAATAGGTGTTTCAACCTATAAAAAAGGATTGGAAAAATATGGAGATAAAATATAGAAATAAGAGACTCAATGGTCCACCGGGGAGATATACACTTAGAGTGTTGACCTCAGGATAAAAAACTGGTGAGGAGAAAGTAACCAAATCTCAGTAAGGCCAAGCCAAAGGCTTGAATTGGAATAATCTGGATTGGAAATTGATGTCTTAAGATATGGATTTTTGTAACTTTAGATGCCTTTAGGACGAGTCTACTCACGAGCACGGATGCTTTAAAATCATAACTACTGAACCTTGCAGTGGGCAGTGAAGCTTAAGAAATTGGGTTTTGGAGACTAGCGGTTGAGGCCTAAAGGAGATAGACTGATAAGTCCCTAGGTCTAGAAGTCTATCCTTGATGCTGTGGCTGTATGGTTTAGGGATTTTACTCTTCTCTGAATTTGATTAATAAAGGGGTTTAGTTAATTTGCAAAAGCTTAGGTTAGTAAAAGCCAGATTTCACAAACTTAAGGGTTAACCTATGTTTATTGAATTTTTGAGTTAGAATTTAATTTCCAGTCTTTGAGTCTTGTTACCTTATTCATCTTGACTTCTTTAATTTTTAGAGTTTAGAGTGGATATAGAGATTAAACGGGTTTCAATGTTCTAATTCGAAAGAAATTCTCGTCGAGATTCTGTTTTCGCGAATATGTATTTCTGAAAGGTATTTAAGGTTTTGAGTCCAGCGTAAGTGGATTCTTGTAAATGCTCTAACTATTTATGGATATACTGTAGGGGTTTCCCTAGCTAATTAACTAAGAATACATCTAATACAAGGTTAATTATACTGTAGGGGTTAAAATACCAAGGACCTGCAAAATAAGTTAAAAACACAAAACTAAATATCAATTAATCTTAATAATAATTGAATTAATAATATGGACTCAAGTAATAATCATTTAGCTAGATATTCAATATTTAAACAAACTTAACTAATATCATGACCTAAGTATGTAATTAACTTAATTAAACTAATCATTTAAATAAATATAGCTAAAAAGGGTAAAAACATAATTTCAAGGCATAAATATAATATTTACCTAATTTATAATTATATATAAAAATTTGAAAAATAAATAAATTAAATAAGCTTAAAAAGTCAATATTTACGTTTAGGTCCTTAACTTATTTTACAATCGAGTCCTTTTTTGTCATTTAGGTCCTTCACTTATTGCAAAAATGCCCCTGTGAGCATAATCCATCTCTTCTTCTGCTTCGGATGGCCGAGGACGGCCGGTGTCCAGACAGCACGATCACCGCATATCTGAGAGGTCAGATCATCCTCTAATCCTATTTAGACTATGTGTTTAACCTCACCGGCGTCGGAGACAATGCCAGTGAGTATAATGAACCTAGATATGTTCCTGTCCAGATTCAACCCCCCTAACCCCCAGCTCCGCCTATAAATAGACCTTCCGACCTCCGATTCCCAGTGAGCAACCCCCTACCCCCTTCCTCCCACCATGGTCGTTCTTAGGTTTCATCCTAACTCTAGCGTCTTCCCATCCCCTTTCTTGAGTGCGTACGTGCACGTGCGTATGCATGTGTATGTGTGCACTTGTGTGTGCATGGTCCTAGGTGGGTGTGAGCGGTTTAGTGGAACGGTTTGGGCCCAATACTGTGCAATTAAATAGATTAAAATCCACCATTAATAAACGAGGATTCGGTTCAAGTATGGTTTGGTCCTACCCTATGAATGATGTGTATCCTTGAAAGAACCGATTTGCCAATTAACCAAATTTTTGGTTAAGTAAAAAAAAATGGGTTAAAGGCTCTAAAATCGGTTAAGTATAGAGAGGTGTGCACAGTGAATTGAAGAGAGTAGAGGGTGAAGAAAGACAGAGAATGAGCTGAGGGAAAGAAGAAGAACTGAGAGAGAGGAATGCACGAGGAGAGAGAGAGAGAGAGTGAAGAAAAAGAATTGAGAATAAAAGAGAGAATGGAGAGAGAGAGAGAGAGAAGGCTTAAGAGGAGAGTTGAAAATGAGAAAAGATAAGAGTGATTACAAGATATGATAAAAGAAAGAAGAGATGTTTGTAAGAATAATTGGAGGTCTAATTTTTAACATTTAAATCATCTGATATTGAAAAGAGACATTTGATAAATGAAGGCTGAAAGAGAGAGAAATGAAGTATTGAGCTTTATTGTAATAAAAGGCATTGTTTGTATCGTTAATTTCTTTTATGTCTTATATTTTGTAGACACTTATAATAATTGTAATTTTCTTTTCATGTTATTCAATGATGTAATCCTTCATGTACAAGTCTTTCATTAATGAAATAGTTGCATGATTTCATATTTAATTCTATACGCAATTATTCATTTGCTTAACATTTATTGTAATTATTGATCTAATTAAGTAAATAGTAATATTATGCTTTAGAATTAAAATGGTGAATTGATTAAGTTTATACCTCCGAGAGAGAATGGTGAATTAAGGTGATTTCCGTTGTACATCCCTTTGGCTTATGTTTTGCTATTGAAAATCTTCTAGTCAGTATTAAATTTCTATTCATTTAGTTAATGTAATATGATTAATTTGTTTGACTATATTTATATTTTATATTATGCATTGGGTGACTGCGATCTTGTGAGCAAGTTGTGTTGTTATTAGCACACGGTGACCTAGGTTTCGTCGCTTAGTAGGACTTGGGTCGTCACATGCCAGGCCCACCAACTCAACACACTTAGGTAGCATCCAAGTGTCACCAATGTTGGCCAATCAAGGATTGAGGACCCCTTTTAATCGATCAATCAAATGGGTTGATCAATCAAAGGGTCATTTTGTCAATCAACATATTGGTTGATCAATCAAAATCAGCAAAAGTTTCTGTCTTTCAAAAGTACAAAAATCGATAAATCAATCTTGCACCAAATATCAATTTCTGTCTGATCTTAATCAATTAACTCCATTTTGATCAATCATACACATATGAAACTGGTAATACTTAAGAGTTTCAGTTCTTTCCTTGAGTTGGGGTCCTTTCATACACTTCTAAACATGCATATTTGAACTTAGCTCCCAAGGTTTCCTCTTCATCACACTTTACTCTATTTAGAGGTTAACCATCACACCACCAAGCCATCAAATCTACCATTCACACAAGATCACTATCAACCACCCATACCTCTAATTACAAATCAATAAGGATCCAACACCAAATCCTAAGAAAAGGAAGGCCTTAGCCCTACCTTATTGTTCTTCAGTAGGATCTTACTTCAAGCTCCTCCTAGATCCTTAGATCTTTTCTTCCTCAAATTTGACTTCCAACAGTCCCCTAGATCAAGGAAGGTGTCAAGATGTCAAACACAAAAGGTTTAACATGCAAATCATGTTCTTGAGCTTAGCACTTGCCCAAGAACCCATCATTCCAACCCTCCACTCCATTTGAATGCCTTGAACTAGAGCTCACCTTGTTCAAGGATGGGGTTGAGAGTGATGATGAATGGTGTCCTAGCACTCCAACCACTAAGAACTTTCTTTGGGTCTCTTCCATTTGCAAGCAAATCTCCTTAGTTGCAGGTGGAGCCTCCAAAGCAAAGTTTGATGGGAGAATGTTCTTTGTACTGTAACGACTTGATCCCAAGATACTGAGTTGGAACATTCCAGACTAACTCAAATCATCTCACTATTCCCAACAAAAAGTATACGCATGATAACGTAGCAATAATGGTGCAATAAAGGAACTAACTATATTATTCATTTTCAGTTAACAGCTAGAGCACAAAACAGAACTATAATGTAAGGAAAGAAAACTAAGGTAGAATACAGTACAAGTTGGAATGACACCTGTCTAAGATAGAAACACGTCACTCAACAAAAAGAAAATAAAAACCCGAAGCATAGAAAGAGTTGTAAAGTGAATCTACCTCTAATAAAGAAAGCTAGGTTGACTAGTGGGCGAGTTATCATTAGAAAGTAAGGTTTTCAGAAGGGCGTGAGATATGAGGGTCTCATATTAAAATCAAACTTAATTTCAAACATAATTTTGAGATCTTTGCGGGCATGGCTATTACATTACATTGGGGATACTCTTTAGATGTAGGGTATTCTAGATCCCATCCTTACATCTTGATCCCTGCTTATTCCCATTAATGAGATGTTCTTAAGTCATATTTGGAGGAGTTCCCTATCTTTGTGAAAAAAAAAAAAACAAGAAGGATAGAAAAAGAAAAATATTTGTAGATGTGTACGCCTAAATATACACTTTGGTTAGGACAGGTGCCCTTTTATGATGCCATTCCAAGATGTTGAAGTGCATGACCTAGCTTAACAAGTACCTCTTACAGTGCCATCTCGAGGCATTAGAGTGCAAGGCCTTTTATGAAATACAGAGAGGGGTGATGATTCCTATGTGTAGTAAGGAAAATCTAAAGTGGGATAAGTAGAGGTAGGTAGCCTCGTGCCCTAGTGAAAACTGAATTTTCTGTAGAGAATTACCCACTTATTAAGCCGACTATCACATGCATAGATGCATAGTCTTTCCGATTCTAGTTGAGCCTTTGAGTGGATTTTTGAGACATAAAAACCTATACTTGAGGCTCAAAACCAAGGTCGATTAGAGTCTAACAGGACAAGGCAATTTGTATTTTGGTCGATAATCGAATTTAGATTTAGTGTAAATTCTTTGTAGTTGGTGATGAATGAGGCGTGTTGACTTATAAACACCTTCGCTTAGATTCGTTAGTGTTCTATCATCAGTTTTGTTTTCAACTTTGTGAGTGTATCAGTTGCAAACCCTCAGGAGACTATGACTCCTCCACCAAGGAAACATAAGAGTTCAAAGTCTTGTTACATTAAATGCAATCACAATTCTTGAGAATGTAAGTTAGATTCTTTCAACTTTGTTTTGCTCAAGGACAGGCAAAACATGGTCATAGGGTTGTAATTACATCACAATTTTGTATGAATTTTATGGCTAATTATTGCGATCTTTTGAGTATTTTAAGGATTTTATTTTGCATTTATATGCATTTCTATTATTTATTGCAAATGAGGAAATAATCAAACTTTATTTTATTTTTGTCATGTAGGTAAGGAGATAAGAAGTTTTGGAAGCAAGGAGACACAAACAACATTCTAAGATCGAAAGGAAAAATCTTAGAAAAATTTTGATGCTAAGATCTTAAGGAAAGGAGGAGAGATGAAGATGAGAAGAAAAGAAAAAGAAAATAGTAAAAAGAAATTCAACATCAAGTCAATTCCTCTCTGGATGCTGCGGAGGGTGCGCGCCCTCCGATGACTTCTCTTCCCCCGTACGAGCGTCTGTAGCGTGGAGGATTTAGGCCCACTTAGGCTTGGGTGGCTCACATGGGCTGAGTTAAGCGGACCAGTAATCAAAATCAAAAAAGGGGAAACAAAAGAGCCTAACAGCTAGTTTGGGCCCAAGTGGTGAACATGGGCTGCAATTGGTGCTGAAAATCGAGAAAAAAAAAAAAAGAGGAAAGAGACACCCAAACCTATTCTTATTAAAAAATTGAGGGGTTTTCCCCATTCCCACTTGGATTTGGAATGTTTTTGACTATGAAAAATTCCATAATGTGGGGTGCACGAAATTTCACAAATCTAAGACTTTTGAGACTTAAGGGGTTCTTCTATGGCTCTATAAATACCCTTCAAGATCGCCCTTCTCCGCACCTTTCATTCTCCACCCCCACCCCGCGCTCCTCCGCTCATCACCATCACGTTGAGAATCTCTCTTTTGATTTTTTCTCTCTCTTTCCGTGTTTACTCTTTATGGTTGTAATCTTTACATTATTTTGATTAATAAATTTTTTAGTTATTTATTTCATTCTGTTTAATTTAATTTATAACTCGTCATCCATATTTAGTTTCTTAATTTTTGTGTAATTTTATTTTATTAGTTTAGGATTAATTTCTAAAATTGAGATTATTATTTCTCTCTCATTATAAAATTTCAAATAAATAAAAAATCTCAAAAAAGATTATAAAACACTTCAGACAAGTAATTAACAATTTAGACAATTATGCATCCTTGAGCATGTTTTGAAACACCACTCCTGTTCCTTTTCACGAGTTTAAAATTTCATAAACAATCATATGTTTGCATGACACTCCTTATCTTCTTTATAAATTTTGCGATCAGGAATGATAGAGATAAAAAGAACTCAAGTTACAAGTGGAAAATTTCTAGAAAAGGACTTTTTTATACCTGAGTGCATTTGTACCTTTTGTAAAGATGGATAGAATGGTGAGGCTTTGTGTTGACTATTATCAATCAACTTAGATTATTATCAAAAATAAATACCCCTTGCCATGTATCAATGACATGGTAGGTCAGTTGCAAGCAGAAACAATGATCTCCAAGATTGATCTTCACTCTAAACATCCCCAATTGAAAATCAAGAAAGAAGCTATTCCATGTCTGCCTTTTGGACCTAGCATGACCATTGAGGTCCTGGGGATGCTATTTGGTTGGATAAATGCTCCAGTTGCTTTGATGGATTTAATGAATAGGGGTGTTTGCCCTTATTTAGATCATTTCATTGTGGTATTTATTGATGTTGTATTGATATACTCCTCAAATGAGACTTGATTTTAGGAACATTTAGAATAAGAGTAACGACTCAAGTCTAGATATGAATCTAATCAAGAAAAATTGACATTGACAATTTATTGGGTATGGGTCTAACAGACCCAAGCAGCCACCCAAATGATTAAGCACAAGTTGACAAGTAATCATTCTTAATCTTTTATATCCCACCACTTACTTTCATGAGTTTATGATGTGGGACTATCTTTAGGGGCGTTACAACCTCCCTAACTTGAAATCCTGACATCCTTATCAAGGTTTGATCTCCCAGTACTAGTGGCGGATCTACCTCATGACACACTCTTTGACCGTCCTAAGGGTAGCCTTTTCCTCTTGCTAGAGAGGGTTTGACTCTGATATCATTTGTAACTACTCGAGTCTAGAGTCGAGTCTAATCGAGAAAAACTAGCCTTTATTCCACCCAAAAATAGTTCCACATCGTAAACTCATGAAAGTGAGTAGTGAAATATAAGGATTGAGAATTACCACTTGACAACTTGAGCTTAAGCATTTTGGACGGTTGTTTGGGTTTATGAGACCTATGCTCAACAAATTGTCAAGGTCAGTTTTTCTTGATTAAACTCAGGTCTAGACTCGAGTTGTTACAAATAGTATCAGAGCTAAACTCTTTCTGGTAGGAGGAAGGGTTGCCCTTGGGACGATTAAAGAGTGCACCATGAGGTAGACCCGTCACTACTACTAAGAGTATTGAACCCTAACAAAGACGTCAGAATTTCAAGTGGGAGATATTGTAGCATCCCAAAAATTGTCCCACATCCTAAACTCATAAAAGTGAGTGGTGGGTTATAAGGATTGAGAATTACTATTTGATAATTTGAATTTCAACATTTTTTGTGATTATTTAGGTTAATGGGCCCTATGCCCAGTAAATTATTAAGGTCAATTTTTTTTTATTAGACTCGAATCTAAGTCAAGGCCGTTACAATAAGTGTTAAAAACTCCAAGTAAATGTCATGCTAAGTTCAACATGTATGCCCTTTTTAGCTCAACGAAGTAGCATTCTTGGGTCATGTGGCATATGCAGCAAGAATAGTTGTCAATCCTAAGAAGGTAGAGATAGTACTACATTGGAAAAGGCTTGAGGTAGTGTTGCAGTAACGTCATTAACAAAAAAAATACAATGAAATGGGGACCTAATGCATGATGATGAGAATATATATTGGGTAATTTGGCATTAGGGATATGGGCAGGGGAAAAAATTAGGATAGGGGACATGAATCACAAAATTAATAAAATGGGATCATAGGTCATTAGATTATCCAGTGACCTATCCAGTGTGAAATCCGTTGGACCACGGGTCGCTAGATGATCTAGCTGTTGGTGCTAGAGCACCACGATCATTTGTTTTGATGATAACAAAACACGTGTTATTTAACATTTGCAATTTGAGTCCTAGATTTCAGGTCAATTGCAAATGTGGACGTGTTTAGACGAAGTTCGAGCTCACATCCAGGACGGATTGGAGGAGCTTGACGGAAAACAGAGGAGGTTCGCGTGGAGCGAAAGATTGGAGATGGAAGACAAGAAGAATAGGATAGATTCCTTTTTATCCTTTCATGTATCTCTTGTATCTATTTTCTTGCTCTTTTTGATTCCTTAGAACATTATGTTAAAGAGCCTCAAAGTACCCTAAAAGTAGTCCTAGGAACACCTGCACAACCCTAGGATACTTAGGTTTTCTGTAGAATACCTAGAAAACCAATATAGGGCTCAAACAGCATTTCCAGACGTCTAATCCCAAAATCAGACGTCTGATAAAGTATTTTAAGACGTCTGACTGTTGTTTCAGACGTCTGATAACTGTTAGGCTGGACATAGTTAGTTCTGTCTGATGAAATCAGACGTCCATACCTTAGACCAGACGTCTTAGGAGACGTCTGATGACTTTGCCAGACGTCCAATTAGTGGACCGTTGGCTGGCTTAGCAAACAGTCAAGAATATGACCATTAGAGCCTTATCAGACGTCCATAGGACTGTCCAGACGTCTGATAAATGACCGTTTTGCCTCGGCTGACCCAAAATCTCTTCTCAGAGATTTTCTAGCCGTTGCAACGTTTGGAAATCAATTCCCACGGTAAAAGTAGGTTTCCAGACGTCCAGACTTAGTGCCAGACGTCCTCTATGTCGTCTGATGGACTTGTACAAAAACCCTGTTTAGATCTGATTCAAGTCAGGGAGAAACCCGCATAGAATCAGACGTCTGACCTTTTAATCAGACGTCTTATAGTGAACTTCCAGACATCTGATGCTAGAATTAGACGTCTGATAAGCCTGTCAGAACAATGATTGTTCCTGATTTCAGGCTGATTCACTTGGGCTTTGCACCCAACGGCTATGGAAGCTTTTCCAAGCCTTCCAAAGCCTTCCTAAGGCCTCTATAAATAGAGGGGAACCTTTGTAACACAAACACACAAGATATACACTTAGAGACATAAGAGACACACTTAGAAAAATAAGACACACACCTTGCAATACACTTTTAAACCTTTTGTGTCCAAAGAAAAGACTCTCTTGCTCTCCAAGCTCAAGCTCCATTTTCTTGAGAGCATTCAACCGTTGCGCACCCGCTCTCACGCCGTAGATAACGAGAGCGACGTAGCGCCATCGCGTGGCACACGCACCGCGTCATCATCGACGCACTCCTTGCAAAGGGGAGTTTCCTATTTCCTATAGAAGCTAGGTTTAATTTTGTTGGCTCTATAGGACTGCTATTGTTTCTTTTATCTTTGTATTTTGGTTGGGTATTCGCTTTGCGAATTCCCATCTCCTTCGTGGGACAAAATCCTTCTCGTGGAGAGAAGGGGTTGAGGAACGCTACCCTCGTACTTGTAGCGTGGTTGTACTGAGGTTGAATCACCCTCGTTCAAAGTGATTCGTTTAGTGGATTTTGATCAACTTGGTTGATCGGAAAATCCTAACTCGAGAGGGTTAGGTGGTGGTTTTCACCCGGTTTGGGTTTCCACCTAAAAATACCTGTGTACATTATGCGATTGATTTTTGTGAGATTGCTTTATATATATTTTATTTCCGCAATATTATTACGTCACCCCTCCTGGTAGGGAAAACTTCATTTGGTATCAGAGCAGGTCTCGCGAAATCGGCGTTACAAACCGGCGAGGATCTAGATCATGGAGGGAAGCTGTTCCACAAGTAGGATTTCGGAGGGACAGTCCACAACTCGTCCGCCCTACTTTGACGGGAACAACTACAGCTATTGGAAGCTGAGGATGAGGATGTGGCTTCAAGCCACGGACTTCGCTCTATGGGGACGTTGCGAAGCCTCATACGAGATCCCGGAGCGACCGGATGCAGGCTACTCGCAGCTGCAGATTCAAGATCTTTCACTCAACGCAAAGGCAATGAATGCCCTATCTTGCGCGTTGAGTCCGTAAGAGTTCGAGAAAATCCAAGAGTGCACCACCGCCCACGAGATATGGAGGAGGTTGGAAGGCACTCATGACAATTCCAGCTCGGAGGAAGAAGAAGAAGAAAAGGAAGAAACCGCTTGCTTTGGTTTCATGGCCAGAGGAAGCAATAGCGACAGCGACAGCGAAAGCGACTCCGACAATGAGGTAAACCTGGATTTACAAGAAGCTTTTAATGAACTTTTTGAGATTAGTAAATCACTTAGGGTAGAAAATAAAAGCATTAAAAAGAACCTTAGTTTTCTTAAAAATGAAAATGATAGGTTAGAAATAAAACTTAAGGATCTTGAAACTTGTCCTAAAAATAATAACCTATTATTAGAAAATCAAAACCTCATCAATGAAAATAATAAATTGATTGAGGAAAATAATAGTCTAAAGTTAGAATTTTTTGATTTAAAGACTAAGATGCAAATTATAGAAAGAGAAATTGCATGTCTTAGGGAAAACTCCAACAAACTAATCAACAAAGTAGATGATTTATATAGCCCTAAGATTGAGAAAGGATCTCCATCAAGGAGACCCGCTAACAGATCCGGATCCAAGCTCACTTGGATACCGAAGAAAAAATTAGAATCTTATTTTGTAGGGTTCAGGGATAACTACAATACACAAGACTGGACCTACAAACTCAAGGCTGGTCAACTCGAGTTAGGAGAACTAAGGAGTAGACCAAGGAGGAGAACAAGAAGACTGACGAGACGGCGAACAAACGACGGACCCGCCGCACGTCGACCACCAGATTGGAGACTGGCGCCAATGCCCGGGCCTCCAAGCTACGGATGGGAGCCCCATCCGATGTGGCATCCACCACCACCATTCAGGCCATTTTATTGGCCATGGTAGGTGAGGTAAAATTTTTTTTACCCTATCTTTTTATCAGTAGCATTTAGATAGGGGGAGTTAAAAAATGATGAGCTAATTGTCAATTTTTAAGGGGGAGATGTAAGGTAGCTAAATTTCCTTTAGAAAGGGGGAGAAAAATAATAGCTATCGCATTGTTACAAAAAAGGGGAGAATATTACCTTTGTCAAAATAAATTCATAGAAGAGCATGTTTTAAGGGGGAGTTATAGGAAATATAAAATCAATTAAACCTTTTTGATAATGTCAAAAAGGGGGAGAATTTTATGCATTATTATTTACAGTTTTGTCATCATCAAAAAGGGGGAGATTGTTGGTGCTAGAGCACCACGATCATTTGTTTTGATGATAACAAAACATGTGTTATTTAACATTTGCAATTTGAGTCCTAGATTTTAGGTCAATTGCAAATGTGGACGTGTTTAGACGGAGTTCGAGCTCGCATCCAGGACGGATTGGAGGAGCTTGACGGAAAACAGAGGAGGTTCGCGTGGAGCGAAAGATTGGAGATGGAAGACAAGAAGAATAGGATAGACTCCTTTTTACCCTTTCATGTATCTCTTGTATCTATTTTCTTGCTCTTTTTGATTCCTTAGAACATTATGTTAAAGAGCCTCAAAGTACCCTAAAAGTAGTCCTAGGAACACCTGCACAACCCTAGGATACTTAGGTTTTCTGTAGAATACCTAGAAAACCAATATAGGGCTCAAACAGCATTTCCAGACGTCTAATCCCAAAATCAGACATCTGATAAAGTATTTTAAGACGTCTGACTGTTGTTTCAGACGTCTGATAACTGTTAGGCTGGACATAGTTAGTTCTGTCTGATGAAATCAGACGTCCATACCTTAGACCAGACGTCTTAGGAGACGTCTGATGACTTTGCCAGACGTCCAATTAGTGGACCGTTGGCTGGCTTAGCAAACAGTCAAGAATATGACCGTTAGAGCCTTATCAGACGTCCATAGGACTGTCCAGACGTCTGATAAATAACCGTTTTGCCTCGGCTGACCCAAAATCTCTTCTCAGAGATTTTCTAGCCGTTGCAACGTTTGGAAATCAATTCCCACGGTAAAAGTAGGTTTCCAGACGTCCAGACTTAGTGCCAGACGTCCTCTATGTCGTCTGATGGACTTGTACAAAAACCCTATTTAGATCTGATTCAAGTCAGGGAGAAACCCGCATAGAATCAGACGTCTGACCTTTTAATCAGACGTCTTATAGTGAACTTCCAGACGTCTGATGCTAGAATTAGACGTCTGATAAGCCTGTCAGAACAATGATTGTTCCTGATTTCGGGCTGATTCACTTGGGCTTTGCACCCAACGGCTATGGAAGCTTTTCCAAGCCTTCCAAAGCCTTCCTAAGGCCTCTATAAATAGAGGGGAACCTTTGTAACACAAACACACAAGATATACACTTAGAGACATAAGAGACACACTTAGAAAAACAAGACACACACCTTGCAATACACTTTCAAACCTTTTGTGTCCAAAGAAAAGATTCTCTTACTCTCCAAGCTCAAGCTCCATTTTCTTGAGAGCATTCAACCGTTGCGCACCCGCTCTCACGCCGTAGATAACGAGAGCGACGTAGCGCCATCGCGTGGCACACGCACCGCGTCATCATCGACGCACTCCTTGCAAAGGGGAGTTTCCTATTTCCTATAGAAGCTAGGTTTAATTTTGTTGGCTCTATAGGACTGCTATTGTTTCTTTTATCTTTGTATTTTGGTTGGGTATTCGCTTTGCGAATTCCCGTCTCCTTCGTGGGACAAAATCCTTCTCGTGGAGAGAAGGGGTTGAGGAACGCTACCCTCGTACTTGTAGCGTGGTTGTACTGAGGTTGAATCACCCTCGTTCAAAGTGATTCGTTTAGTGGATTTTGATCAACTTGGTTGATCGGAAAATCCTAACTCGAGAGGGTTAGGTGGTGATTTTCACCCGGTTTGGGTTTCCACCTAAAAATACCTGTGTACATTGTGCGATTGATTTTTGTGAGATTGCTTTATATATATTTTATTTCCGCAATATTATTACGTCACCCCTCCTGGTAGGGAAAACTTCACTAGCAACCTTCAATAGATTGTTGGATTATCTAACGACCCTCATCCGTAAGACGGCCATTTACGGAGATTGTTGGATCATCCAGCGACTTTCGAGTAGTCGTTGGCGGAGGTCGCTAGATGATTCAAGGACCTCTGACCAACCGTTTCCCGTGTGCCACTCCTCCTCTCCCCTACTCGACTATATAAACACACCCCCTCTTCTCTTCTTATTACACATTCTCCTCCATTCCCTCTTAAAAAATCCCTTCCATTCTCTCATAAAATTTCTCCTGTTCATTCATCTTATTGAGATTTGAGATTGCGATTACAGTGAAACTCTACATTGCAATCTCATTGAAATTGTAAAATTGAGATTGCAATTTTATTGAGGTTCTGAATCTTCTTCCACTTCAACATTTACGATTAGTAGTAAGGTAACTTGATTTAAATAATAATAATAATTAGTTGTAGATTTTTTGTAATAAAAATATCTTTTTTGAGGTTAACATTTTTTTAGTAAATAACACTTTTATATTTTATTAGTTATACAGACATGGCAGACAATATTGTGGTACTTAAGATTTATTAGGGTGGTAGAGTAATATTTACTTATTCTGGTATTGATTATATTGATGGTTATTCGATGAATACAATAATTAACTATCGTACTTCATTCGAAAATTTGTTATCTACTGTATATAATATTAGTAGATATTCTGAATCATATTATAAGCTTGAGTTAATATGCAAGTAGATAAATGAAGACGGTAGATCATTTCCTTATGATATTGAGAATGACAAATCAACTCAAATGATGTTAGAGTTATTAGGAAGTATGCACAGTATAATCGACTTATATGTTGTAGTGGATCCATTAGGAAGTCAAGCACTATACCCTCAATATGAAAACATAGGTTCAAATTCAAATTATAACTTTAGTAGTGACTTGTATTCATTATATTATGGGATATTAAATTCCTCGCAATATATTCTAAAGGATGAAGCGAAACATGTATCAGAAGAAGAGTTACATCCAGTAAAAGAAGCAGTTGCTTTAGAATACAGAATTTTTGATCTTAACATCGGATCTCATCAAAGTAATTTACATGAAGAAAGTGATGAAAATGAAAATAATGGGTCAGATGATCATGGCATATCAGCCATTATGAATGTTGTAGCTAGCAAGGAACCTCATCAAAATTTTGTGGAAAACAACGAAGATGTTGATAACGATGAGGGTGACGATGACGATGACAATGGTGATAATGAAAACAAAGAAGATGATGACTTAGAAGGGGAACCAATGGATGTAGTACCTTATTTTCCTAATGATAATGATTGGATAAATCGGATGATACATAAAGATGAGACATCATCTTTTCCTTAACAACAATAAGGAGGAGAAAGAATGAATTGGATGATTAGAAGATGGAAAACAAAAGAAGATTTACAACAAGACTTAAGGAAGTGGAGTGTATAGAAAGGTGTATAATACAAGAAAATTGCATCAAAGAAAAAACTCCTAATTGTTGCATGCGTCGTTAATAGCTGTAAGTGGCAATTGCATGCATCTATAGACAAGTCTTTTAATGATTGGATAGTGATTAGATATGATCAGGAGCATAGTTACATAGCAAACATCTCAGGAGATCATAAACAAAGTAACACAAAGTTCATACTGCACCACATATTGTCACATTTTATGGCAAATCTTACATTATCTACAAAACAAATCCAAGTTTTAATTGACAACGAAGATAAGGTAAAGATAAGTTATGTCAAGGCTTGCTATGCTTGAAAAAAAGCCTTATAACATATATATGGCAACGTAAAGGAATCCTTCTTAGATTTGAAACAATTTATGAGAGAAATGATTTGGCAAAATCCTGGTACTATTTACCATGTTATGGATGTACCATCATCAACTTCAATAGGAAAAAATGGGCTTTTGGTTCGTCAATTAAGGGATTTCAATATTGTCATCCAGTACTTTCAATCGATGTACACATTTATATGGTTCCCATCTTGGACATTTGTTAATTGTAACTGGAATCGATCAAAAAAGTAAATTATTTCCATTAGCTTTTACAGTTGTGGAAAGAGGGGAGAATAACAACAGTTGGGCTTGGTTTTTGATGTATTTCTTTGAAATTGTCAATTAGGGTGGTATATGCATCATAAGTGATCGTTTCCCTGGATTAAGAAATTTAGTTCCTTAATATTTTAGCCCGAAGCGAGGTCATTCATATAGACATTGTTTGAGACATATGAAAGCAAACATGCATAAAAAAAGATTTAAAAGTAAGAATTTACAGAGATGCTTTTATGCATGTGGTTGTACATTAACATCATATGATCACAATCGGATATTAGGGGATATCCAATGCATGTGTGATGGAGCATATAGATGGATTATACAACAAAACGGTTGTAATCAATCATACTAGACATTATGCTATGATGGAGGGAAGAGATATGATAGTATGACAACAAACGCATCTAAATGTTTCAATAATGTTTTGAAAGATTGTCGAGGATTATCAATCATTGCTCTTATTACAGCGACTTACTTTTGTTTGAACAAGTACTTTACTGAGTGTTTCAATAGCGGAGATGTCATGACAACGGTTCTTACTTCAAATTTTGACTGAGTTGCCAATAGAGAAATTTCGAGCTCATGAAGATTACAAGTTGTTAGCTTTGGTAGAATGAAATTTAAAATTGGAGAGAAACCTTACTCATATGAGGTTGAGATTACTTCTACCAATGGAATAAATAATGCAATATGTTCTTGCAGTTATATTCAATTAAAGCATCTTGTTTGCAGGCATGGATTAGCTGCTTGTGCATATATTAGATTTGATCATCTTTCGCTTTGTTCAGAGTATTATAAAACAGTAAATTATCGATTATCGTATTTAAAATCCTTTGATCCAACCCGTGACAAGAGATATTGGGGATAAAGAGAATCTCCAGAGTTACTACCTCCAGATATCAGATATGATAGTGGTAGACCACGTGTTGAATGGATTACAAATGAAATGGATGAAATGAGTAGTCATCGTATCCCTCGATGCTCGAAGTGTCGACAACAAGGATATAATAAAAAATCATATTCCAATAGATGTGTTGACTAAGCAACCTACGACACACACAAACTTACATTCACATATCATGTACAATACTTTCCATTTCCATGCATTATATCATGTGTGTGTGCACGAGTTGCACACACATAGGTGGTAACCCACGCACATTAAGCCTTCACACACACACACGCCCACACACCCATTCCACATTTCGTAAGTAGCGCATTATTAGCATCGATCACGTCTTTGTAGATGTCGGTTGAACTAACCTGCGCTACATCTAAATTCAATAACCACTATATTAGATAAATAAGGTAACTTTTTAAACAAAATAAAGTGAAAATAATAAAACTTAGAAATAACATATTTTTTCTCTATCATAACAAAATTGTAGGTCTCGCGGATTTCCTCATCTGAAATTAAGAGAAGTTGTGAGGAGTATTATCGTAATTACAAATATTGACCAATATTCAAAAAATCTGAATGTTGGCTGATGATGAGAGACTCATCATGATCTTTAATTACCCTTAATTAACTAGTCATCCTAGTTAATTAGCTAAGGTTATGAATATATAAGGGTTAATTATAAAATAAGGGATATTTAGTAAAGGACCTTTAAATAAGTTAAAAATGATATTTTATCATTCAATTAATATTATTAACAATTTAATTAATAATTGGACTCTTATTAACCATTTCCTTAATTAATAAGTTAAGTAACTTAAACAATGTATACATAAGTATACCATAACTTAAGTAACTTTACTTAATTTAATAAATTAACTTTAAAAGGACAAAAATGTAAATTCAAGGTGAAAACATAATAGTTATCTTATTTACTAACATATATAAAAAGTTGAAAACAAATCTAAGTTAAAATAAACCTTTAAAACCTGGGTTTACATTTTGGTCCTTAAAATTTATTGCAATCGAGTCCTTAATCTTCATATAGGTCCTTAAGTTTCACTGCACTTAGGTCCCTTTCGTCTTCTTCTCCTTTAGCCAATTGAACGACTGACGACGGAGAGTGACTCCACCGCGCGATCACTGCCCTACCGACATCATCGGTTTGGATTACTCTGAAATCCTAATTTCTGGTGGGAGTTAACCTCAGCATCGTCGAAGATGATGTCGGAGGTTAAGCTCCCCAAGTTTCTTCTTTGTCCAGACCTCGCCACCTTCTTCGTCACCATTCACTATAAATATCCCCTCACCCCTTCGATTTCTCTCAAGTTGGCTCCCTTCCCTCTTCTTCACTGCAGCCGACTTCGATAGGCTATTCTCTCCGCAACTCCGGCAACTCCCCATTTCATCTTCCGACTTCCTCCATCCATCGTGATCAGCCGAGGAGCTTCGCTGAGGTCAGCCGCGTCTCTGGACAAAGGCGACGACCGAGGAGATCCTCTACTTCACCTCATATCCACAGCCGGAGATTCTTCTTTTTCCCTCTGATTCGGTCGTCCACCATGAGCCTTCGACAGAATCCTGTTGACCCCTTCGTCTAGGTAATAGTAGATTAGAAGTAGGAGTAAGGGTAGGATAGTCTAGGTAGGTAGTTAGTTAGGTAGTTTAGTCGTAATTTCAGAGTTTAATGATCATCTTCTTTGACTCCGGTGAGCTCCTTGAGCTCGCCTAAGCCTTAATTTTGTCTTTTTAGGCCGTTGTCCACCTTCTTTTAATCTTCATGACCATTTCTAATCCATTAAAACACTTAAATTGATCACTGTTGTGCCTAATTCATCTTCACCTTCACAGCTACTGTCGCTGTCCATGGCGACAGTAACTGAGCTTAGATCCACCTTCATAGGATCCTCCACCACCTATTCACAATCTAAGGACTCTGTTTTACACTTTAATTACCACCTATAACCTAAACGCCCAATTTTAAATAAGTTCCTAAGCTCGCTGTCAATGGCGGCTCAGGAGTAGTTGAATCTCTTAATTAATTATATAATTATGATCGCAATTACTTTTTGACTTGTCTCAACCATTCAATTTAGTGGGAGATCAAGTCCTGTGCTTCAATCCACTTAAAATTCGTTCAAATTGAATTTACTGTTTAATCATTCATGTAATCGATTAAAGAAGAATTTAATGAGTTCCTGAGGTTCCTTGCAACCTTAGGAACCTTTTCAAATCGAAAATGGCACAGATTCATCCTTTTTGCACACAATTTGTATTTTTCTGAACTCACTAGAGTTCCGGCGAGCTCCGGCGAGTCAAAAGTGATCTTCAGCCTGTAGAACTTGGTGATAAGCTCTAGATTGATGAATTAAGGTTCACTGATCATGTTGAGATTGTTTCTTTGAGATGTTGATGACTGGAGCTTGAGTTAGACATTCATCTTCTCCAACTCTGGCAGAGTTGGAGAAGTCTGACAGATAGTTGTAAGTTGCGATTAATAGGTTTAAAAACTTCAGTGTAGTGCACTGAAGTCATTTCTGTGTTTAAATTAGTGTAACAACTTCCTAGATCTTCTGATGAACAAACCACTTTTTGATCTCAGGCGAAGAGCCTGAAACCCTAGAATTCAAGGCCAAAACATCTGTTTGAAGGCTTGAGCATGTTTCTGAGGTTGAGGAGAAGAGATTTTAGGTTTTAATTTCCCGAGAAAAGGCTTAGAACAGAAAGTCAAATTTTGAAGCCTTCAAGTCAAACCTGAGTCTGATCTTTGGGTTTTGTACAAAATCTGATGAATTGAGAGTCTGAAGAGTCTCTGAGATTTTGTTAAACGATTTTAGAGTGAATTAAATGAGCTCAGATGAATGATTTGGTTGGAATTCAATTACTGTCAGTTTGGGTTATTCTTGAACCCAAATTGACGACAGTAAATTTTGGATGAATTTTGAAGTCAAATCTTGTCCAGATCAGTTAGTTTTAACCCTTAGAAGTGATGAGAACCTTATCATTAATCCTAACTAGCACAATCTAACCTAGATATGCAAGAAAAAGCTCCTACATAACTCAAAGAAAGGTTTAACTCAGAGAATTCTGAGATCAAAAAGAAAATAAGTTATAAGGGGTAAAAATGCAATTTCACCAACACAATTTGCAAAAAGGATAATTAAGGGTCTAAACACAGGTCAAACTAACCTAATAAGAAGAAAAGTGGGATGATCTGACCTAACAAGGGCTACACCAACTTCAAGGAATTAAATGACATTCTGTAACCATAAAACAAACCCACTTCAATTCACGTGGTTTGAGGCAGGAAAAAAAATCAACTAAACCCTCTAAAATTAATAGAAAAATAATCTCTAGGGTTTAGAACCTTCAATTTGACTTTAGAAACCCATTTTGACTTACATTAAGAACCATGCCCAATTAATGATTTAATTTGGGTTTTTACGTAAATTAGCCAGTCAAACATGGTCTGACCTAGAAACAAAATTCACCATTAAAATCCTTAGGTCCAATTTAGTCATTCATAAAAACTTGAGCCTAAGAAGAGACCTCCTTGACCGACTTTGCAATTTGGTCCTCATCATTTACTTTTTGACCCTCAACTTTCGAAACCCTTGCATTTTGGCCCCTAATTTTCTCGTCATTCTTTGCATTTTGGTCCCTCCTACAAGTCTCTGCGCAGCACCATACTCCGGCGACTTTGCGCGGAGCATGGCGCTGCGCAGGGTGAGGGAGGCGTCCTGCAAAGTAAACGCGAAGTTTCCTACGACGTCTGTTGTCGCAGGAACTCGGCCATGCCACCTGACGACGCCCACACCTTCCGTGCAAACGCACGAAAGGTATGGGTCTCGTCTCCGACCATACTCCGGCGAGGGACGTATGTCGCCTCCCTATGTCCGACCCTCCGCCACCGCCTTTATAAAGACCAGCATCGCCAGCCGGTTCTCCGTACCTGGTCTTGACGGAGAAACCCCCAACCCTTCCTCTCTCCCCACTCCGACAGGAAACCCACCAGCTCCAGCGGCCACTCCTCCTCCTTCTCGTCGCTCTGCTGCAATACCAGCAGCAGAGCCAGCTTCGCCCAGTCTTCCCGCGTCACGCCGTACCAAGCACGCGCCTCCCTGCCCACTTCCTCGCCGCCGCTCTCTCCCCCTGGGTTCTTCTTCTCCAGCTCCGGCAGGTACGAGCCGGCAGCTCCGCCCTCCCCCCTTCGTCCCTGTAGGTAGGTTACAGTTACTTCCCTTCTTCCCCTTTTTCTTTTCCCCAATCTATTTTGCTTGATTGCCATACGACCATGCCTGACCACCCTCACCTTCCCCGCCTCCGGCCACTCTCCAGCGAGTCGCCCCCGTCATCCCACAACCCCATACGACTCGCCAACTGCACCAAAAGCTCCGCCTCACCTCACCAAACACCCTCCGCCCCTCCACTGCCACTCCACACCTCCACAACACTCCCCCGATCAAACCCATTTTTCCAGCCACAGAACGACCTAGGCACGCATGCCTAGGCTGTCCTGCGGCCTGCTGCACCTCGCACCACCTTCGCCGTGCCGCGGCGAAGGTTCCCCTGTGGTC
The DNA here is from genome assembly GCA_037157565.1 of Thalassia testudinum. Lineage (NCBI taxonomy): Eukaryota > Viridiplantae > Streptophyta > Magnoliopsida > Alismatales > Hydrocharitaceae > Thalassia > Thalassia testudinum. The sequence continues at coordinate 27,512,808 of JAZHRO010000055.1, read as the reverse complement.
TAATTAGCCCGAGAGGCCCTATTTGTGTTAGATAGACCTGCTGCCCCGGCCGCCATTGGCGACGACGCAAGGAGCTTCCAAGCGAGCTGCAGGCCTCAGAGCGTCAGATCTCTAGCTGATGCGAATTGGGGAGAATCGGGTGAAGGCAGGCAGCTGGCACGCGAGGGGAAACGAGGATGCAGCTGCTGAGGCGCGGTCGCATTCTTCCTGCGGGCACGCGCGAGAAGGAACAAAGTTTAGTCCCGCATCGTAAGATTTCGAAGCGCCGCACCCATTTAAATTGATTTTGTGTTTTTACCTTAACGCCTCAGAACACGGGGTGAGGTCCCCTCGCCCACTCACCCGCCTCGTCCGCGACCCATGCCACGCGGACCTGGCCGACCGGTTTACCTTGCACTCCTCGCGCACCACCCACACCGGTGCGCCTGGTCACGGGTACGCTACCCGACCCGATAACCCTGCTCTGGGAGAGCTTCCTATGAGCGGTTTACAGAGAGAGAGAGAGACGTGCGGATTGAGGGAAGGGATAGGTTTTGCTTCCCCCTTGTGTGTAGGATAGGAGCGCTGAAGGAGAAGGGCTCAGCACTTGGCCGCAGGAAGGAGAAGAGAAGAAGCAGAAGAAGAAGAAGGCTCGCCAAAGAAGAAGCAGCGAAGGAAGGAAAAGAGGAGAAGCACTGTAGCAGACCGCCATTTAAGTCGTCTGACTGCGATATCAGACGACGGATAAACCTTCAGAGGAGATAAAGTAGAAGGAAGAAAAGAAGAAGAAGAAGGAAAGAAGAAGGCTCCGCAACTGAAGAAAAGAGAAAGAAAAGAGAAGAAGGAAGAAAGAGAAGACCTTGCAGCTGAAGAGCAGCAGATAGAGACGAGAAAAAGAAGAAGAACTGAAGAAGAAAAGAAATTAAAGACAAGCAGAAGAAGAGGAATTGAAGGCAAACAGAGCCAAGGAAGAAGAAGATCGGTAAAGAGAGAAAGGCAAAGGAAGAAAAGAAGAAAGAAGAGAAGAAGATAGAGACGACCAGAAAAAGAGAAGAAGAGAAGAAGAAAAAGCCAAGACAAAAAAACCTCTCTCTCTCTCTTATTTTTGTAATTCAATAAAGAAACTTTGTACTTCTAGAATTCCAGTAGCTCACTGAGTTTGATCTCGGGAAAACTATTTCCGAGTAAAAAATTTGTATGGTAATGACAACCATAGCTGTCTCATCTTATACTATAACGACATTACTGTAATAAGCATAAAAACGCACGAAGACTAGCTGCGGTTGGGAGAAAACCCGTCACCAAGAAGCTATTCCAATCATTTAAGAATGATCCTTAGTGTTTGTTGCATCCTTTCTCCATCTGAATTCCTTTCTTTAAAGCTTTCAGTGAAGCTTTGAGCTTTTTTGTGCTTCCTGAAGCTCTTAAGAGCTTTAAACCCACACAAATAGTTGCGAAAATACCTGTAGAACCTATTTAGACCCTTAGCTAAGAGAGAAAGTCCAGTTTAAGGACACAGTAGACTTAAAATCATTTCCAGGCATAATTAACCATAGAAACCCCCAAAATTTGCTTATCAAATCGGAGAGGAAATCATCCTCTAAACTTCAAATTGACTCAGGAATCCTGTAGAGCCACCTTAGAGCTCTCCATCAAGCTTTATTTCGCTTGATTTGGAGCTCTGAGTAGGGAGTAATCATCATTTGAAGTTAGCACGGGAAGGGGGAACATTAGTCCCATATCGGAAATCTTCAAGCGCCCGCCTTAGTATAAAAGTGTTTTGTGTTTAAGGCATGCCAGTCGTCAAGTGATGAGACACTCATCATGATCTCTAATTACCCCTAATTAACTAGTCTTCCTAGTTAATTAGTTAAGGTTATGAACATATAAGGGTTAATTATAGAATAAGGGATATTTAGCAAATGACCTTAAAATAAGTTAAAAATGACATTTTATCATTCAATTAACATTATTAATAATCTAGTTAATAATTGGACTCGAAATCCTATTAATTATTCCCTTAATTAATAAGATAAGTAACTTAAATATAATGTATACCTAAGTATATAATAACTTAAGTAATTTTACTTAATCTAATAAATTAATCTAAAAAGGTCAAAAATGTAAATTCAAGGTGAAAATATAATATTTACCTTATTTACTAACATATATAAAAAGTTGAAAAAGATCTAAGTTAAAATAAACCTTCAAAACCTGGGTTTACATTTTAGTCCTTACTTTTCATTACTGTCAGGTCCTTATTTCTCACACAGGTCCTTAAGTTTTATTTCATTTAAGTCCTTTTCCCTCTTCTTCTTCTTCAGCCGAATGAACGGCTGGCGGGAGAGAGTCACGCCACCGCGTGATTACCGCCCTACCGACATCATCCTTCTTTGTCCAAGCTCTTGCAGCTTGCGCTCACCACCTCCATTTCATCCTCCGGTCTGGATTAACCGGAAATCTTATTTTTCAGTGGGAGATAACCTCATCGTCGTTGGAGACGACAACAGAGGTTATGCTCCTCAAGCTCCTTCTTCAGCCAAACCTCGCCATTCTCTTAGCCACCAACTGCTATAAATACCCCCTCACCCCTCGGATTTTACTCAAGTTGGCTCCCTTCCCTCTTCTAACACTGCAGCCGACCCAATAGGCTATTTGTCCAAAACTCCGGCGACTTCCCATTCCACTTTCCGACTTCCTTCATTCATCTTGATCAGCCAAGGAGATCCGCCATGGTCTTCCACATCTCTGACACAGGCGCCGACCAAAGGAACCCTCTGCTCCACCTCAAATCCGCCCGCTGGAGATCTTTCTTCCACCCTCTGATTTCGTCGTCCGCCATGAGACTTCGGCAGAACCCTATTGACCCCTTCGTCCAGGTAACAGTAGATTAGGAGTAGGAGTAGGCTAGCTTAGTTAGTTTAGGTAGTTAGATTAGAGTAATTTTAGAATTTTAGTTTCATCTTCTCCAACTACGACGAGCTCCTTGAGCTCGCCAGAGATTTAATTTCATCTTTTGAAATCGTTGTCCACCTTCCTTTAACTTCCATAATCATTTCTAAACCATTTAATCGCTTAATTGATCACCTAATCGCCTAATTCAAATTTCACCTTCACCGACTACTGACACTGTCCATGGTGACAGTAATCGAGTTAATTCCACCTCCACTAGGTTCTTCATCATCTATTCACCACTTTAGAACCCTAATCGACACTATAATACATATTATTACCACATATAAATTAAACGCCCAAATATAATTAAGTTCCTGAGCTCGCTATCAATGGCAGCTCAGGAGCAGTTCAAATCTTAAATTAAATATATATTTATGAATATAAACATCTGTTGACTTGTTTTAACCTCTCAAGTGAGTGGTTAAATAAGTCCTGAGCTTATTTCAAATCAAATTTTTAAAGAAACGAATTCACTGTCAAATCTTAACTCTAATTGAATGTGATACTGAGGTTCCTTGCAACCTCAAGATCCTTTCTAAATAAAAAATGGTAAGTTTTCACAATCTGTACACAGATTACATATTGTCTGGACTCACCGAAGCTTCGGCGAGCTCCAACAAGCCAAAACTGTGCTTCAGCCTGTGAAACTTGTTGAGTAGCTCCGGAATGATAAAATGTGGATCACTGATTGTCTTGAGGATATTTGTTTGAAGATTTAATGTCTGGAGCCAAAGATTGAACTTCATCTTCTCCAACTCCGGTAGAGTTGGAAAAGTCTGATAAAGAGATTTAAGAAGCATTGAAGGAACTCAGAAGCTTCAGTGCAATGCACTGAAGTTGCTTAAACCCTTAGAACACTGTAATAACTTCTGAATCTTTCTCATGAACAAACACATTTTCAACCTCAGGTGGTGAGCCTGAAACCCTAGGAATAAGAGTCAGAACACTTACCTAAAGATCTGAATAAGTTTCTGATGTTGAGGAGACTCTAATTGAGGCTTTGATTTCCTGTGGAGAAGCTTTGAATAGAAAGTCAAACTTTTTGTGCCTTCACAGTCAACTGAGTCTGATAATGGAGTTCTGAGCTCGAATTGAGGTATTGAGGAGTGTAAGTTGTTTTTGGGATCTTGTTTGATGGTTTTAAAGTGATTAAAGTGAGCTCAGATGATTTATTTAGTGAGAATTTGAATCCTGTCAATTTGGGTTACTTTCGAACCCAAACCAACAGCAGTACCATTTTGATGAAATATGAACTTGAATCCTGCCCAGATGAGTTAATTATAACCCTTAGAATTAGTTTAAATCAATTAGAAACAGTCTTTTGTGTCTGTTGCACATTATAAAGTCTGAAAATTTGATCTCTGAAGCTTTCAGAGAAGCTTCAACCTTCTGTACACTGTCTGAAGGTCTTGAGAGCTTAAAGACTACTCTAACAGATGTGGAATTATTTGTAGAACTTGTACAGACCTTTAGATAAGAAAGAAAAGTCCATCTGAGGACTCTGTAGATGTTAAAATCATTTCCAGGCTATAAATAACCTATAGGAACCCTTGATTTTATCTTTCAAATTGAAGAGGAAAACATCTTCTAAACCTTAAATTGACCCTGCAATTGTGTAGATCAACCTTAGAGCTTTCTAACAAACTTTAAATCACTCGATTTGGAGCTTTGGGTAGAAAGTTATGATCATTTGAAGTTGGGTCTGGTAGGGGTTAGATAGTCTCACATTGCTAGTTTCTGTGGGCACGCATGGGGATAAAAAGATTTTCTTACATGGTCTATTCAGTCGTTAGCGCTTAGCGCACCAGTTACCGATCTAATCCTATCTGAGCATGTGCATGTGTGTGTGTGCGGGATTGTGTGTCTGCGGGTGTGCACCCTTGTGGGCGTGAGTGAATGTGCCCTGGGAGGGCGAGAGGCCTGGGAGGTTGGGTTGAGCCAAATTGGCTCGAGACTATCAACCGAAATGAAATAAATCGAAATCGAACCTAATTGAGATTAAGCGAGGACCGAGTAGGGTCTGGTCCCACCCTGGTCTCAGGGTGCTGTGCATCCTCGAAAGGACCTCGCCGTAAATAAATAATTTTGGTTAAAAAAGTAAAAAAAAACCTGGTTCAGCTGAAAGTCTAAGGGAATTGAAAGAGATGCCGATGGTTGTTAAATGCTAAGTGTTGAAGCTGAAGACTAAGTAAACAAAGGAGCATAGGCACTAAGGAAGGAAAAAAGATTAAGGAACAAAAGAAGACTAAGGGAAGAAAAGAAGGCAAGAGAAGATAGGAAGAAAAGAAGAGAGGTAAGGAAAGAGCTCGAGATAGAATAAAAATAAAGGAAAAGAAGATAAGAGGCTGAAGAAATAAATAAAGAAAATCTTTTCTTGCATCATTTTAATTACCTTTTGTTCTTAATTGTAAAAAGGCATGTTTTAATAGAATAACTTTTATTGCCTTAATTTTTTCTGAAATAAAATTGAAAAACAAACATCATTTTGAGTAAATATGTTTTTCATATGGAATTTTGTATATTCTTTATAGTTTAAATATTTTGGCAAAATTTATGTTTTAAAAATCAACTTAGTTATACCTCCTAAACTTATAGAGAAATAAAAGATAACTGGTGAATTTGGAAAAATTATTATACCTCCCAGCGAACGACCTGGACTCAACCAGTAAAAATTTCTAAAATATTAGGTTAATTCAACCCTATACTACACAATCGACACAATTTCGAGTTAACCTAAGTGATTTCTTCTACTCTTAATTAAGTGAAATTAACTTAATTACTGAGTTAAGTGAAAAGCATGTCACCAAGCGCACGGCGTGAATCTGAAACCTGATCATTTGAGCATGCGTGTGTGTGTGTGGGCGAGTGCTCCTGCGGGTGTGCGCCCGAGTGGGCGTGTGTGTGCGATTGGCCTTGGGAGGCGTTGAGCCGGTTCGGCTGGAGAGAGGGCCAATATGGCTCAAAAGAAAAAAATCGAAAATAATCCCTAATGAAATTAGGCGAGGACAGAGTAGGGTCTGGTCCCACCTTGATCTCAAGGTGCTGTGTATCCTCGAAAGAACCTTGCCGCAAATCCTAAACTAATTTTTGGTTGAAAAGGAAATAAACCCAGTTCAATGAGAAGGCAAAGTGTTAAAGGAAGAAGCTAAGGTTCAGAGTTAAGGAAAGGAAAGAGAGAAGGCTAAGGAGGAAGAAGAAAGAGCAAAGGAGATGGAAGATTGAATAAATCGTAGAAAGAAGGAGAAGGCTGAGCAGGCACTAAAGGAAAGCTAAGGAAGAATAAGGGAGAAGAAGAAGAGCAGGAACAGAAGCAGAGGAGAAGAAAGAAAGAAAAAGGAAAGATCTCAAAAATATAAGAGAAAGAATAAAGCTAAAGAAAAAGTAAAGAGAGAGAGGATGAAGAAATAAAGAAAAGATTTACTTTCTTGTATTTTCTTACTTTTAATTGTAATAAGGCATATGTTTTGAATGTATAAATCTTATTTGCCTTTAATCATTTGAAATAAATGTTGAGAATAAAAGTTCATATGGGATTTTACATGTTATTCCATTTTAATCAAATTTTTAGTAAAATTCATGCTTTCATAATTAATTTAAATATACCTCCTATACTTATAAAGAAAAATAAAAGAAAACTAGTAAATTTAGAATGAATTATACCTTCCAGCAAGCGACCTGGACTCAACCAGTAAAAATTTTCTAAAATGTTAGGTTAATTCGACCCTATACTACTAATCGACACAACTTTGAGTTAACCTAAGTGACTTTTCTCTACTCCTAATTAAGTAAAATTAACTTAATTAACTAAGAAGAGGTAGGGAACCCACCAGCTGACCGTTGGGAGAGGGATATTTTCCTCATCAAAATGTTCGAAGAGGGGTGATTCCTCTATTTAAGTGGTGGTTGTTCCTTACCCACTTCATATATGAAGGAATCTCACCCCCACATTTGAAGCGTTTTTCCTACAAATTGGTTTCAGGTATGGAAACTCAAGAAACGAAAATTTGATTCTTGTCACTTAAAAAGGATTAGATGTACATTTGATTATTACAACTTAAGAGAGGAAAAAATGATTACAATGAAATTCATTTATATCTTTCAATGTGGTTATTACAGGGTTAGCTATTCCTACGGATATAATGAAAGCTCCCTCTCAATCTTCAAGCAATCGTCAAGCAAATAGCAGCGTCCCACGTGCGCATTCAAGGAGTGTGACATGCTTATGTAGAGTTCTAGCTGCACACAAAGTTTCTGGACGGCCATGGAGCAAAGGTCGGAAGTTTTACACTTGTCCACAAAATACATGCAAATTCTTCAAATGGGCAAATCTAAGAGAGGAGCATGAAGAGGAAGATCAGCTAATGCAAATTATGCAAGAAGAGAATGTCTGGTTGGGAAGAGATTTTGATTACGTACTACACATGGTCCATGACACCAACGTAAGAGTTGTGGAATTGCAGAAAACCTTACATGAGTTAATGTTGTATGTCAAAGTCAGTATAATGTGCATTATTATAAGCATTGCAATTAAAACGTATTATCAGTAGGTGCTGTTTTGTTATATTTAGTTCCTATTAATGTGCATTTCACTATAAGAAAACTACTTTTGCCATAATTACTTTGAAGACCCCAATGGACATCTAATCATGTTGTCTGATGCCTATTTTAGTTTTTTGATTTATCTAAGAGTTTGTCTAAGTGTCCTAGGATAGTGTATGTGTTCCTAGAACTACTGTTCCTAGGACTACTAAGGTTGTCTAAGTGTCCTAATGATAGTGTCCTAGGATAGTTTAATGTTGCTAATAGTGATTTTTGTTATAGTGTTTAGTCGACTTGTATTTGCAACTTTAGTGGTTACTGCACTGTAATTTGAGTTTATCTTTTGCTAGAAATGGTTAAATAGAATTTTGGAATTAAAGTTTTTAATTTTTGTTTGTCTTTGATAATAGTAATATCTTAGGATTTTACAACGATAATTTAATATAATTTCTCTACGTAAGTACGTAGCTTGAGTAATGTACATACAATTGTTTCCTCAAAGAAAAGAATAATTGCAATTAAATTATAAAGCATAAAATATAACATTTGACACATTTAACTAAACATGTCTTACAACTCATATTATTTATAATTAATGACATCGAATAACATTGCTTATAACACTACTGAATGCACTAAAAAAAACCTCTATGTCGCCTACCTTCCCTTCCTCCATGTTCACCCCTACCTTGTGACGAATCTTGTTGTGCAACCCTTCCTCTTTCTCTCTCAAGATCGTCACGATCTAGATGAATAGACCTGCTGCCAACATTATATCGGCCACGTACGCTTCTAATGTTGGATATATAACCTTCATTATTACTTTCAGTGTCGTCACCTTCTTGTTGTTGGATTCGTGGTTTATTCCAAATCTATGGAGATCTCGGATGTTGATAGGTAGGCATCGAAGGGGGTTGAAATGGTGGTCTAGATGGGCCAAGACCCGATACAGAATACCTTGACAAGTATGGATTTTGCGTCGGATCTATAAAAAGCAAATCTAAAAAACTACCTTGTTGACTCTTAGAAGGATCAAAATTTGTAACTTGCGATGATCCTTCCCTACACAGATTGTAAGCATATGATGGTTGAGTAGACTATGTCGGGTTGTAAGTATAATCTATCGGTTGCTTCGTGTAATCCATCAGAGGAGGCTGGGTAAACAATGTCGAAGGAGGCTGGGTAAAGTGTATCGGAGGCTAGGTGTACTACGTTAGAGGTGGGCCGACATCCTCCTCGGAAACAACATCCGTGGATTCATTCCTAACTTCATGGTCTTCAATGTCACGCAACCCATGTCCTTCTATCTTCTTGGTAAGTTGGTCAACTAAGTCCTTCATTTCCTTTTCTCTTACGTTTGATCATAAATGATGTGTATTTAACCACCTCATCATCTGTTCTTTTGCTTTGAAGACAAGACTTACCTAATATTAAACAAAATAAATGAGTATTATTAACAAAAAATTATAAATTAGAATTTTAGTAATTCATTTAAAATATTATTTTCTTACTAAGTCTCTCTCAATTGGGCCTTGAGGCTTGTATGCAATTGTAGGTTGCGGCATCTGTTCCTGCATCTACATTCTGGTCTTCCTCAAATACTATCGTAAGTAATGTTGTCTAACTTCTTTATATGTGCCTTGTAAATCATGCTCCTCAACAATTGCTTCTAGCCTTCGAGTTCACCAATCAATGTACCCCGCATGATATGTTGCCCATGAAGAGATACTCCTAACTCTTCCGTCAACATATCTGATTCTATCCATCTATTTGAGTGTGTTGCTTCAACCCGAACTGTGCCATCACACGATCAAGAATGTGCATGACTACTATATTATAACAAATCAAGCACGTCCTAGATCTCCAAACCACCAATCACAAAACAGATGGAATGAATGTACTGTGTCTTCCCATCTGTGTAAGGATTCCAAATCACCTATAATATGAACGAAAATATTTTGAATATTATTATTACAAAATAAATCAAGAATTTATGATAAATATGGAATTTAGTTAGACTAATTATATGTTACCTGATGAGTGCCTTGTGTATCTATCTCATTTCGGTAGTAAATATGATTTGTTGTTCTCACATTATTATTAAATTATTTACTACCACTCCACCTGAAATATAACTATCATGTTAAGAAAAGAGTAATGAATTTAATAATTATTATTATATTAAATATTTTGAACCTATCATACTCCTAACGGTGCAATATGTAACAAATGAGGCAAAAATGACATTTCTTTTGCCCTCCCAATATGAAGCTATTCTCAAATCCATAATTACAAATACAATTTAAATATTATAACATATATTTGAATAAATTTATAAAGTTTATATAAATTAATGTAAAATTACTTGTAACATCGTAAAAAAAGCATATACGTTTGTTGTTGAACAACATGTGACTTCATTTAGTTGGTGGTGTGATGGGAATACCATCATGAGCCCTAATTAGCTCTTTTTGATCCAATTAAATCATTAAATGCTCCTACATAACCAACTGAAGGTCATAATTCATTACATAAGCATGCTAAGGGAAAAATAGGAAACTAGGGTTAAAAATGCAATTTTACTAGCATATCATGAATGCAGTGCAACCGTGGCTTTCTCCTAGGAGTTCATTAAGGGTTAAAAGGTCATAAAAGGTAACAAGTGGGTCAAATCAGTCAAAAAAGGGTTTGCACATGTTTTGAGAATTAAATAACTTTTGAAATCCTAAAAACAAACCCACTTAATTAACCGAGGTTCTGGTCAGGATAAAAATCATAGAAAAATATTCTCTAGGGTTTAGTACTTTCAATTTGACCATCAGAACCCATCTTGACCCAAAATGGAGTCTCAGACAGATATTTACCCTAATTTGGGTTTTTGAATAAATTATCCAATCAAATGTGGTCAAAACTAAAATCCAACTTCACCATTGGATTCCTTAGGTCCAAATTAAGTTTGTACCAAAATTTGGACCCAAGATGAATTTGTCTTGACCTAGTTTAAAAATTGGTTCTGTCTGATTACATTTATGCCCCCAACTTTCAAAAATCTTTGCAGTCAGCCTCCTAACTTCTTCGTCATCTTCACAATTAAATCCCTCCTCCATTATCGCGGAGGAAACCTATTCCGGCGACCTTTGACAGAAGATTTCTCCTCCTTGATTTCTTGGCGAATCCCTTCCAATTTTGGAAGGGAAACTTCTTGAGAAATCCTCTCCATTATGAACCCATCCATGTCCTCCGAATCTTTCCCAATCTCTCATGCAAACGCATGAGAGATTTGGGTGTCAATGAAACTCCCAAATTCGGCGAGCATTCCTAGCTTGGAAGCTTGGCTTCCAAGCTCAAAACTCTCCCTAGAGCCCTTTATAAGGACCTTCAGAGTTCGTCGATCTCCTCAACTTGAAATTTGGTTAGAGCTCTCCCTCTTCCTCTCTCCTCTTCGGTCGCAAATCTCCGTAAGCTCCGGTGGTTTCTCTTCGACTCCTCTGGTCGTCTAACCACAAAACCAATGCCAGATTCATCTTCCTTACCGTCCTCCATGTTGTGCAATACCAGCCATCGCCGTCCTTTCCCCGTCTTCACTGCCGTCTCTCCTATGGAGGGTCATCTTCCCCATGTCCGGCAACCACACCGACGTGGGAATCCCTTCACCTTTTCGTCCTTAGAGTAGATTCTTAGGTTCCTTATCTCTCCTACTTTCTTCTCCTCTATTTTCCAAAATCGACCACCGACAACCCTTCGCAACTCCAGCTCCTCCATCTCCAACAAGACCATTCCACCTCCACAGACAACCAAATCCCTCGCCGACAAGCCCACGACCATCGCCACACCTCACTGATCATTTCCCCTCTCTTTATTCATCTCTCCACTCACTCACACGCACCCCCGAACACACCCACTCACACTCACGCAGTTCAACCTCACCATGCACTCATAGCCACTATCGCTCCACTCCACCACCCCCATCACATTCGCCGTGCTCTGGCGACCCTCCCTGAGCGTTCTGACGTGGCCGAAACGTTGTTTTGTTGATTTCAGGTGTTTGACCTTGCCGCCATTGACGAGCAAGATTCGAGCTTGCTTAAAGCTCGCTCCAAGTGCCCCTGACCCAGGTTAAAGCCCTAGGTCATGCAGAATCGACCCTCGCATGCAACCAGGCTGTCAATTGGGCACGTCTGCCAACAACTGCTGCAATTGCGAAGGAGATCCTCTGCTGCGGACACGCGAAGAAGAAGGGTGCAGATAGTCCCACATCGGAAAGTGTTGAAGCCGTGCGCCAGAATAAATTGAATTTGTAAAAGGATCTATTCGCCTCAGTTCACGGGGTGAGGTCCCTCTCACCCGCTCACTCGGCCTCATCCGCAACACATACCTGCGAACCTGGCCTGAACCCGTTAACCTGACCTGCACTCCTCACTCACCACCGCACGCCAGTGACCTTGGACCCGGGGATGTGCTTGAACCCAATAACCCGGATACCCTGTGACTCTGGGAGAGTGGATCCTAAGAGAAAAAGAGAGAGGAGAGTTGTGCAGGTAGGGGGAGGGTTTTGCTACAAGGAACTTCGGATGACACAACCGGATTCAAAAGCGGAAAGCTAGAAAAGGAAGAAGAGAAGAAGAAGAGGAGGATTGCAGAGATAAAGGCAGAAGAAGAAGAAAAAGAAGAGGAGAAGGCCTGAGCTGAAGGGCCAGAGAAGAAGGCTTGGAAAGGAAGAGAAGGTCGTAGTAGAAGAAGCAGAGAAAGAAGAAGAAGAAGGTCTGAAGAGGACTAGGCTACAGAAGAAAGGAAGAATCAGAGAAAGAAGAAAAGAAGAATAAGAAGAAGAACATCAGACTTTAAGTCATCTGATTTCCAAATCAGACGACAGAATTAGCTTTCTTTTCATACATATACATTGAGTTCCTTAGTTGATATTGTAGGAGTATTTGGTGATCTAAATCACCATTTTACTACCATCTTTTTGCACATTGATACTGATGATATTGCAAATTCTTTTGGTTTGAATTGTGATCTTGATTTCTAAATCCCATATTGCTCCCTGTGTTCGACCTCGGAATCTTTTCAAGTAATAAAAATTGTATTTGTTTTCAAAGCAATTTCGACTATATTACAACGCTTCATTTTGAACTCGATTTCGTCGCGTTAACATTTTGGTGCCGTTGTCGGGGAGCAACGGGCAATTTAGAACTCTTGATTGCAATTCCTGATTCAGATTCTAACTTGCTATATCTCTTTTGCTGTGGTTGATTCAGGGAGAAGATACATTCAAGGAAGATCAACTGCTAACAAACACACTAGGGGCAGGTAAATTCTAACCACTCTCTTGTAAACCCCTCATTCTGAAAAGGTTAAAAGGAAGAAAAAATTAATTAGGGCTACTTGCTTTCCATTCTTAGATAATTCATCAAGTTGCCTGATTAGATTTAAACAACAAACTCTGATTTGTGCACCTACTTAAGGTAACTAGGGCTATCACATTCTTATTTGAGCCCTAGGTACCACATTTGACAAACTAAATTGAACCAAAACAAGAGCCAAGTAAGGATTTCAAGTTAGGGTTTTAGAGACATACCTACATAATCAAGAACTAATCTTTCCAAACAAAGTGTGCCTAAGGTTTGATTGAATTGATTTATTCAAGAAAACCCTAAAATCAGGCTCTTAATCTCACTTGAATCCTAAAAGAGGGACATAAACTTCTCAAGAGGACAAACAAGTAAAGTTGACCCACCTTGTTGAGACAACCAATCTTTAAATTAGGTCACTTTTTGCACTTAATACATCTTAAAGTTCAAGTGAAATCCTAAGCACCCTTGCTCTTAATAAAACTGTTAGACTTAAGAGGTCAAGTCCCAATTCTGGTCTACCTGGACCATCAGTGACAAGAGAGGTCGAGTGGGGGAAACCCTGTAACCCGTGGGGGCGCTCTACCGTATAGGGGTCTTTGCGGGACTCTCCCTCTCTGGCTGCCCAGGTAATTCTCAGGTGGACGACTTTCTGACTAAGGGGTATCATCCGCCCCGAACCTCTGCAGTCATCCAAAATCTTTGGGTGTCTTGATTAGGTCCATCACATTCTATTCTCGTCCAATCCATCGGTCATGTTTGGTAGGAGGTCCTTATGACCACCTTTGAGGCCTCCATTAGTTGTTCACTCCCGTCAAGGCCAGGCCTCAACTTCCGTGTTTGTGCAGCAACCTCATCAAAAAGACATCTCTTCTGATCGTCCCAAACCTCTATAGTCATCCCTTCTATTTAGAGCACATACACAAATTTTCTTGGGAATCTTTTTCAAATCTAAGCAATTTCGATCTAAACTTGAATTTTGATTCTACATCTTGATTCCACCATCTGATTCGAAAATGCAGCCTGGCTACTTAGGAAAACCATTGAAGAAACCTGAATCTCAAAGATCCATGAAAGATAGAATGGTTGAGGATGCCCTCAGATTTTATGAAATTGATGACCAAACCTCAAAACCAATTGAAAACATTTAGGTTAATGTATTGACAACAACAACCTTCATCATAAACTGTGCCCAAGTAATTATAACACAAGTAATAAATGGATCCACCTGGGATGTTCTCATGACAGGATACATTGAGTTAGAGAAATTACATAACTTTGAATATCTCCAATGCATAACAAATCCTGTACTTTGGGAAAGACACCAAGATGATCTTGAAAAATGAGAAGAGATGATAAAATTATTAAAGCAGATAATCGACCAAAAATACGCGTACATTCCCCAAACATTCAAAGAAACATCTTGGAACAATACTAAGGATCTATCTGATTTCCCAAATCCCGGGTTTGAGACACAAGGTTGTTGTGGATTCCTAACCCAGATGGAATATGATATGCCTGATCTTGAAATAGGTTGGGAGGTCCAAATTGCAGGAGAACACAATTTTGAGCCAGCCTTAGAAAACCAAAACCCTGGATCACTAAGCATAGAATTCCTAGACTCCTGTAATAATGAGATTGAATTAGAACCCCTCGAGGGTGTAAATCCCACCCCTTACTCTGATAAGGTGACTCCCGAAGGTAATTATGACCTAGATTCTAGTAATTCAACCGACATCCTTAACTTATAATCTGAATCTGAATCTTCTTGGGATAATTACAAGGCCCCGTATGACAAAAGTCAAAGTTTGAATTTGGATTATGATTCAGGGCCCATATTTGATGAGTGTACCTATTCAACATCTTCAGAAATACAGATTGATTATTTAGAAGTCGTGCCAATCTATGATACAGAAACCGAGGAGTTGGAAGAGTTGGGTTTTGATTGGGATTTCCCTACAAACCAAGAAACCAAGCCCAAACCTAATAGGGACACCTTTTTAGACTCGAAATCCAAAACTAGGTTAAACCCAAGTCAAGTTGTTGAGTCTACATCTTTTGATTTATTTTATGGAGGAACCTTTGATCTAGAATCAAATCCAGAACTTAATTCTCGACAGTCCTCCGACGATTTCAAATCTTACTATGATTATGGAGAACCATTGTTTCCTGACAACTACGAGCCAATCTACGACCTCAGCACACATGATCCATTCTTTGACTCTGACTCTAAGGTCCTTAATCCCGAGATCATTGATTTAAATTTAGGTTCCATTGAGAAGGAATCATTTCTTTTTGATACTTAAGAATCAGAAACGGAAATTGCCACGAGTGTCTACGATCCAGAGTTCGAATCTTTTCTTGACCCCAATTTCTTTCATCCTATAAAAACTCTTCAGGCATTTACCTTTGAGTTTGATGGCTACTATGGGGATTCTCTAAATGAACCCACCTTTGAACCCTTACTAGAAGAGCCCCCATACACAATTCTTATTGATGCCACCTATTCAACAAATGCAGAACCTTCCCAAACCCGTTCTCAGCCCTAACCCTCAACTGGACTCAATTTCTATTCTGATTCCCCTCTTAATGAACCGGTTGCAGATAATTCTCCTCCACATTTTTATTGGGTTTCGAACATCGATCAGATTACAAATCACGCCCTATCCTTCTCTGATCACTCCTGTAGGGTTCCTACATCTTCCACTGATTCTTTTTCATTTAAGGATCCCTACTCTGATCAGGTTGATTCGATTTAGCCAAACCCTAGTTATACACTTTCTTACCCTTTCGAGTTCCAAAGTATATGGTGGGTTCCACATCTCTTGATCTACATTTATCAACCCACTAGATTGATTGGGTTTGGGCTGCATCATCAGCCTATTGATTTGAACAAGCCCCTGGTTGGACTAACCAGGCTTTTGATCAAGGTGCTTGTTCTGCAAAACTCATCTAATTTGACCACTCCTCCATACCATTTCCTGCTCGGCTGAAGGCATTGAATTTAACGCTTAACGGGAGGCAACCCGTCATTCAAAAAAAAATCATGATCCTTCTGTACTTCACGTCTATTGCACCTTGAGTTCGGTGTTAAGACAATCGATCCCACCTCTGATACACTGCCAGAGCTTGAAATCGTCCGCAATAGTCATTCCCGACCCGTTCGTTTACCCGATAATCCTGTTCTAATTCCTAAATCCAAAATTGTTTCACACCCTCCGTTTACAATGAGGACATTGCAAAACTTAGGCATGGGGGGGTGGTAAAGTGCAAGCATACAAAAAATTAAAGTTTGGAAGGGTTCTCATAAAAAAATCACATATTCCAAAAATACCAAAAAAATTTAAAAAAAAATCTTGCAAAAGAACAAAAATATAAGAGAAGAGGAAATTTTGAAGGCATATCAGACTTTGAGGAGAAAAAGGGGAGGAGTTAAAAAAAAATGTTAAAAAGGAGCACAATTTGAAAAGAAAAGAAAAAAGAGATAATCATTAGTAAAGGATTAAAAAATTAACTTAGTTTTAGACCAAGTCAAAAGAAATAAAATGAAAGATAAAAAGTGCTAAGAGACAAAAGAGATTAGTAAGAACGCTGGTCTTAGGCCTTTTTTGCTATAATCCTAAGCTTAAAAATTCAAGTACCCGCTAAGATCTGAATAGTCCTTAAGAGGTTGGGGAAAATGAGAAGCTTAAGTACAATGTCTAAGGCTTAGGGATTATTCAGCCTCGTTAATTGACCTCTGGTTTGCGGGACTCAGTAACCTAAGCACCCCAATCCACACACGGTTTGGTTCAGTGCGCCTAAGTATCAAAATCACGCAAATGCGTTTAACTTGTTTTGAAAAAGTCACTTAGATTTGGAGCGGCTGATCAACACAAGTTGATTTGGACGAGTTCCCGGTGTGGAGAGGCAGGAAATTCCCCTCGAGGATGCGCAATAACATATCGGCAAGTAAGCACCTTGTGTTGGTTCAGATGCCATGGGCAGCATTATCCCGAAATGTCAATTGCCAGGGTCTAAATTTAGCTACAGAACGCCATGGGTAGGATTATCTTGAAATCTCGAAAGCCAGGGTTCTGGGGGTTGCCATGGGTGGTGCTATGTCGAAGCATCGATTACCAGGGATCCTGTGAGGATTAATGATGGGGACTAGGAATCCGATACAAACCGTGTTGTGAAGCCAATCCAAAGTTAGAAATAAAAAGAAAAGAGAGAGAAAACTCTCCAAAAATAAAGAAAATTCCTCTGTCTCTCTCTAACAAAAACACACTGCAAACTGAACCAAGGCTAAAACATGTTATAAGCATGGGCGCTTTAACCGCAGAGTTCAACGAACCTTAGGTTAGTCCCTGTGGGCCTTAGAAACCTTCGCGGTGGACTGAGGATAGAGCTAGTCAGGTTCGGATCTTGGTTGGTACTTGAGTACCTCTAGGTCTACTGTCAGCATTCTAACATAATCTACAAAAGGACGCACACGACAAAGTTTTTAAGCATTAAAAGATTTTATGGTCTAGAATCAAAGTTAATACCTTGAAATTTTGCTAAGGGACTAGCAAAAGCTCAGCATGGAGGTATGATGGGAACACCATCATGAGCCCTAACTAGCTCTTTTTGATCCAATTAAGTCAGTAAATGCTCCTATATAACCAACTGAAGGTCATAATTCATTGCATAAGAATTCTAAGGGAAAAATAGGAAACTAGGGTTAAAAATGCAATTTTACCAGCACATCATGAATGCAGTGCAACCACGGGTTTTCCTAGGGATTCATTAAGGTTCAAAAGGTCTAAAAAAGGTAACAAGTGGGTTAGATCAGTCAGAAAAGGGTTTGCACATGTTTTGAGAATTAAATGACTTTTGAAATCCTAAAAATAGATCCACTTAATTAACCAAGGTTCTGGTCAGGATAAAATTCATCTAAACTCTCTAAAAATCATAGAAAAATATTATCTAGGGTTTAGTACCTTCAATTTGACCATCAAAACCCATCTTGACCTAAAATGGAGTCTTAGACAGATATTTGCCCTAATTTAGATTTTTGCATAAATTATCCAATCAAATGTGGTCAAAACTAAAATCCAACTTCACCATTGGATTCCTTATGTCCAAATTGGGTATGTACCAAAATTTGGACCCAAGATGAATTTGTCTTGACCTACTTTGCAAATTGGTTCTGTCTGATTACATTTATGCCCCCAACTTTCAAAAATCTTTGCAGTCAGCCTCCTAACTTCTTCGTCATCTTCACAATTAAATCCCTCCACCATTATCGCGGAGGAAACCTATTCCGGTGACCTTTGACAGGAGATTTCTTCTTGATTTCTTGGCGAATCCCTTCCAATTTTGGAAGGGAAACTTCTTGAGAAATCCTCCCCATTATGAACCCGTCCATGTCCTCCGAATCTTTCCCAATCTCTCATGCAAACGCATGAGAGATTTGGGTGTCAATGAAACTCCCAAATTTGGCGAGCATTCCTAGTTTGGAAGCTTGGCTTCCAAGCTCAAAACTCTCCCTAGAGCCCTTTATAAGGACCTTCAGAGTTCGCCGATCTCCTCAGCTTGAAATTCGGTTAGAGCTCTCCCTCTTCCTCTCTCCTCTTCGGTCACAAATCTCCGTAAGCTCTGGTGGTTTCTCTTCAACTCCTCACGTCATCTGACCACAAAACCAGTGGCAGATTCGACTTCTTCACCGTCCTCCGCGTCGTGTAATACCAGCCATCGCAGTCCTTTCCCCGTCTTCGCCGCCGTCTCTCCTACAAAGGTTCGTCTTCCCCACGTTCGGTAACCACACCGGCATGGGCATCCCTTCACCTTTTCATCCTTAGAGTAGATTCTTAGGTTCCTTATCTCTCCTACTTTCTTATCCTCTCTTTATTTTCCAAAACCGACCACCGACAACCCTTCGCAACTCCATCTGCTCCATCTCCGGCCATCCCCTCCAGTGAGACCATCCCACCTCCACAGACAACCAAATCCCTCGCCGACAAGCCCACGACCATCACCACACCTCACTGATCATTTCCCCTCTCTTTATTCACCTCTCCACTCACTCATACGCACCCCCAAACACACCCACTCACACGCACGTAGTTCGACCTCACCACGCACTCACAGCCACTATCGCTCCACACCACCAACCCCATCACGTTCACCGTGCTCTGACGACCCTCCCTGAGCATTTTGACGTGGCCGAAAGGCTGTTTTGTTGATTTTTGGTGTTTGACCTTGTCGCCATTGACGAGCAAGCTTCGAGCTTGCTTGAAGCTCGCTCCAGGTGCCCCTGTCCTAGGTTAAAGCCCCAGGTCGTGCAGAATCGACCCTCGCACACAACCAAGCAGTCAATTGGGCACATCTGCCCAGCAACTGCTGCAATTGCGAAGGAGACCCCCTACTGCGGACACGCGAAGAAGAAGGGCACGTATTGTCCCTCATCGAAAAGTGCTAAAGTCGTGTGCCAAAATAAATTGAATTTGTGAAAGGATCTGTTCGCCTCAGTTCACGGGGTGAGGTCCCTCTCACCCGACCTCGTCCGCGACACGTACCCGCGGACCTGGCCTGAACTCGATAACCTGACCTGCACTCCTCACTCACCACCGCACGCCAATGAGCCTGGACCCAGGTACGCGCTTGAACCTTATAACCCGGACACCCTGTGGCTCTGGGAGAACGGATCCTAAGAGAGAAAGAGAGAGGAGAGTTGCATGGGTATGGGGAGGGTTTTGCTACAGGGAACTTCAGCTGACACTTAACCAGATTCAGAAGAGGAAAGCCAGAGAAGGAAGAAGAGAAGAAGAAGAGGAGGATTGCAGAGATAAAGACAGAAGAAGAAGAAAAAGAAGAGGAGAAGGCCTGAGCTGAAGGGCCAGAGAAGAAGGCTTGGAGAGGAAGAGAAGGTCGTGGTAGAAGAAGCAGAGAAAGAAGAAGAAGAAGGTCTGAAGAGGACTAGGCTGCAGAAGAAAGGAAGAATCAGAGAAAGAAGAAAAGAAGAAGAACAAAATTAGCTTTCATTTCATACATATACATTGAGTTCCTTAGTTGATATTGTAGGAGTATTTGGTGATCTAAATCACCATTTTACTGCCATCTTTTTGCACATTGATACTGATATTATTGCAAATTCTTTTGATTTGAATTGTGATCTTGATTTCTAAATCCCATATTGCTCCTTGTGTTCGACCTCGGAATCTTTCCAAGTAATAAAAATTGTATTTGTTTTCAAAGCAATTTCGACTATATTACAACGCTTCATTTTAAACTCGATTTCGCCGCGTTAACATGATGCAACTGAGCAAGTGAAGTAGCTCCCCATGCTAGTTGTCTGCATACTCCAAGATCTTCTACTAGTAATAAATACCTGCAAATTTATAAAAGTATTGGTCAAGTATATATAAAAAACGTTACTCGAGAATATTACATATGTTTTATTCAAAGTAGTTAATTGAGACCTTATTTTTGGTCGAATCCAGAAGGATACTAGCTCCTAACTAAATCAAAATGATGAATCGAGCATATCTAATCGCATCATCTTCTGTCTTTACGGACTCGAGGTCATCTACAAGCTTACATTTCAATCATGTCATACTTAACCTTTTAAAGGTTAAGTTCTTTTTATTCGGGTTCTCATCCGGGTCTTCTCCAAGTAATTCTACACACTTTTCCCTCCAATCTCCGCATTGTACGACACCTGTCACAGGTGAGCCATGCACGCGAAGACCCATCAAAATCGCAACATCTTGTAATGAAATGACCCTTCCCAAGGGTCGTTCATAGTTTTCCAGAAAGGTAGGGGTGTAAGTGTAATTTTAAACCCCCTGGGTTTAGGTGTGTGGGCCTTGTGGGAAGAGAAAGGTTCTACGGGGGAGATTCCGTAATTTTCACTCTCTCTCTTCCCACCCTACACACCCCCAACACACCCCCACGCACACACAACTTCCCTCACAAACCCTAACCCACTCCTTATTTAACCCCCACCACCCTCACCATCTCCACCACCACCTCCACCCTCGTCCTCCACCCCCTGCCTGCGACCACTCCTCTTCCCCATTCCCGTGCAACCATGAGTAGGGGAAGGAGGGAAGCTCGAGACGGAGAAGTAGAGAGGGAGAGCGAGAGCGTGGGTGAAGGAGATAGAGGCACGAGAGGAGCGAGGAGCTTGGAGTAGCTCGGGAGATAGGGCAAGGGGAGGAGCCGAAGGTGCGAGGAGGAGCTCGGAGGAGCTAGGGAGAGGAGGTGTGACCTCCTACAGCCGCGGGAGGTGCTGCTGCGACCTCTGTGGGCGGAGGAGAGAGTGAGGAGAAAGCTCCCAGGAGGGTACTGCAGAACCATTTTTCGCAATATCATACGTCTCGAACTCCATCCAAATGTTTGGAGGATCCTCGGGACATCCGGAGCTGGCGCTGGATGTTAAGACCCGTGCCATTAAAGCCCCTTAAGACAACTGGGACTTGAGTTAGATGTCTGGACACCCTCCCAGACGTCTGGAAATAAATTTTTGTGCGTATGTCCTCGAGTCTACGCATGTGCCGTGCGCAGACTGCGTAAACGCAAACTGATGTAAACACATTTACACTACTTAAAATGTCTATTTATGCATGTTCTTAAGCATCGGATTGCATTTCATGATATAATATTGCATAACATGCATTATCTTGCATTTAGAGTAGTTTGAATAAAATGGAGGTTAATTGTCTCCTTTTATGTGCTTGGACAGGGTAAATATTTTATCGGGGCCTCGGATCAAAGATCCAACCGTATGGATGTGATCAGGGCGACGATTGGAGTTCAACGACTCCAAGATCGCCCTAATCGGGCATCTGTAGCATCAGATAGTGATCGGGGAACCCTAGAAGATCAAGGGCCAGGATGGTGTAAATCCATACTTCAAATGACAAATCCGATCGCACGGATGAATTCGGATCGACGATCGCAGCCCAACGAGGCAAAAATCGAGTCAATTCGACATCCGTGGCACCATCTACAACTTCCAGAAGATGGACAGCCAAGATGGCTCCACGTGGCACCATTTATGCCGCCCAAACAACCGCATGCAACCTCTGAAGATCCCGCACCTGCTCGCTCTCCGCCTTTGGATCTTGATCCAATGGTTGTGGTCAGCCGCGCTTAAAAGCGTTCGCTCGACCATCCGCACCTTGTAGCACTGCGATTGAGCGCGCTTACGCGAGCGGCGGGCGCGGGTTCGAGCCGCAGCGAAGGGCTGGAAGGCACGGGCGATTGGGCGCGGGCGAGCGTTGGATCTTGATCGGATGACCGCGCGCGCCCGATAGCGTTCACGCCCGATTGAACGCGGGGCATGGATGCGTGATCGCACGGGGGCGAGCGCGCAGCGTAGCGGGTGAAGGTGCGACTTAAGCCGTCCGATCGCGAGGATCGCTAAACGTGCGCATGCGTTGCGCGCGCGAGTAGTTGAGCAGGCGTGCGTGGGCGCGGGAGCTACACCCACGTTGGGGGCTTTAGTGACGGATTTATCCGTCACTAAAGACCCCTCATTTATTATTTTAAAGTTATAATGTCCATTTTTCCCCCACTCCTTGCAACTATAAAAGGAGACCCCCTCCATACGAAATTCTCATCCCTTCCTTCTCTTCTCTACCCCTCCAAAGCTCAAGAGAAACTTGTCCTACACCCGGGATGCTTCTCGCGAGATAAAGTCCAAATTTTCGTCCCCCTTCGGAAGTGGATCTCACGATGATGACGGCGTGCTGCTCCGTTCCCGTTCTTCTGCTTCATCCTCCTTCGTCCTGCTTTGTTCTCCTTCTAGGCGTCGTCCCGTCCGGCTCATCCTCTAAGCAACCGTCGAGGAGGATTTCTCTCTCCCTATTCTTTTTACTGCTTTCTAGTATAGATTTACTGCTTTCTAGTGTAGTTCTGCTCGTCCTCCAAGCAATCGTCGAGGAGGACATTTCTCCCTCCATTCTTTTAATGCTTTCTAGAGTAAATTTATCGCTTTCTAGTGCAATTGTTTTATGCTTTCTAGTTATAATGAACAAATCCCCCTAATGATAAATTCTCTGTTTATTCTACATATCATTTTGATTTCTATGTGTAATATTCTCTCTCTCTCTTACCCTCTCTCTCTTCTATTTATTGTAACTAGTTAGATAGTTTTAAATTGAATTACTTCGTGACAAATAAAAAGAAACGCGTAGTTTTTAAATCAAACGTCCGCCTCCCTGTGTTCGAGCCAGAATTTTCATTTCGGTATAAATTTTATTTGTTGAACACGAATTCTTTGCTTTCAAGCTACAACGACAGGTTCTCCAAAATCGAACACCTTAGCGAAGCCATTCGAGCATTCAACACAAACCTTCTCTTTCTTTTCCCCTCGCTGACTTGCAGAGCCCTACCCCCGCGCCTACATATACCCTCCTCCTCTCCCTCACGCCACCCCACTCCCATCCACCTTCTCCTTCCTTTAGCGAGAGCAAGCGCGGTGAGTTGCAGCCGACTGCAGCGGCAGAGAGGAGAGGCGCAGCGAGAGAAGGGAAGAGAGGAGAGCGTGCGAGCCGTGAGAGAGGTCGCCGGAGAAGCTCACGGCCGGTCGGGGGTGCGTGAGGCGGAGTGTGTGTCGGGGAGATCCTCCCTAACGCTGCTGCAGCTAGAGCAGTGGGCGAATGAGCATAGCGCGGATGCGTGTAGCACGAAGAAGATGAAGGAGCTTTTGGTTCTGGGATCTTTCCCAGAATCAGACATCTAGACCTACATCCAGATGATGTGGACGACGTCTAGAGAAGGCTCCAGACGGCTAAGAGGTACATCCTGCGCCCTATGTGTTCTTTTGCAGATACGGCCATGTAGGTTGTTCCGCCGAGGCTCTGATACGTGCTGTGTTAAGAGATTTTGAGTGTGCGTGCAGGATTCACTTCGGGAATGCGTGGGACACGCCCTCCCACGAGGTTCAGATGCCTGGGCAAGGCACCAGACGACGGAGAGCGTCTCCAGACGTCCGGAGGGATAGTCGAACGTCTAGAACTAGGTCCAGACGGCTCAGTAGGACCCCTGGACGTCTGAGGAGCAGCGCAAAGTGAGGTATGGATCTGGACCCCTTTTAAGACGTCTGGAAGGTGTTCCAGATGTCTGATTTGAGTCAGGATTGTCATTTTTGACCCGTTTAGGGTTCATTTGAGGTCCGATTTTCGCATTTAAGATTTTGTTCTTCTTCGTATAAGTTCCTCTACCTGTTGGAATATGCTTTTATCATGTTCTGAGTGGTTTCTTGTGGTTGATCCTTATGATAGGACCTCGTTCTGTTGCGGATTTGGGGGTTGCGGAGGCACGTGGACCTGCCGATCAAGCCCCCATTACTCCCAATTTTGCGGGTCGAGTGGCTTCCCTTAGTTTAATTACAAACATGAATGTATAACTGGAATGAATGTTAGATCCTAGGGTATGGCATGAGTCCGAGGACTAGAAACACTGGATTGAATGTTAGATCCTAGGGTATGGCATGAATCCTAGGATTAGAAACACTGGAATAATCGTACGGAATGTATGAATTGCAGTCTGGATGAGTACTTAGCACTATAACAATTACCTGCAAATGGATAATAGCTTCCTGTGAAATGTAGAATACTGTTGTTCGCAACTGTTGCATGTAAATTCCTGTTGTTTGCAATTAAATACAAGCTGCCTGTACATGATTTAGAAATGAAAGTTTGAATGTTGGAGACACAAGTTACCTGCGAATAAACCTGAAATGATGAAACCTAGTATGGCTTGGCCTGAGAAACATGAGCATGAACCCTACGGGGAATTAAGAGTAGAGCTCCTGGAAATAAATGGAACAGAACTGGAAATGTGAATGGGGAAGTGTGTTGTCTCTTGGGTACGTGGTACCAAGGGGAGCACATATTACCTCTTAGTGTAGAGGGGAGCTTACTGCCCTCGGGTCGAGACCGGGGTGAGTTTGGCCACTTTGCACCGACTTTTCTGGCCCTCGCATACACAGTACCGGGGAGAGCTGCTAGTGTAGGGAGAGAGCTAGCCACCCCACGGGGCCCGGGGTTCAACTAGCCGTCCTACACCGACTTGTTAGGCCCACTGGGCAAACTAGGGTAGTCAGGAGAGGGTGTGCGGACTGTGGAGGGGTGTGACCCCTATTTGGTTCTTAAGGGCAAGACCCCTGTTACTGAGAAGGCTCTGCCCTATACTAGTTCCGTGCTGTGGTTTGGGCGCACCCGTTAACGGAAACGACTGACAGTGTGCCAGTGCGGGGTAGCTACCCGTGCGTTTATCGCGTGTGTCGTAGTCACCGTTACGTCTGTTAGCGACCTTGGGGTGGTTGACTGAGTGTAGGGCCACCACGGGGGACTCTCCCGGCCAGGAGAGTACCACGTGCTACTTCTACTCTTCGGAAAAGACTGCAATCAAGATCGTTCCCACGAGGAACATTCGAGATCAAGAAAAAAACCTGATAAATGAACCGAGTGATGAAAGAAAGAATAATTAGTTAAATAAAGAAAGAAATTGAAACAACAGCTACCTGTCCACCTTTACTATTTTTAGTTAGCTGGTTGCCACTCTACTCAGTGTTCATCGATTTCGTGTACTCATAACATTTTTCAGGTCCAGGTGTTGAGCAGCTAGAGCCTACGGCTGCAAAGGGTGCTGGGCCTAGTAGAGCCCAGTAGTGTACCTTTTTGTTGTACCGTTCCGTTGTAGTGAGTATTTTTGTTACACTTCTGTACTCCTTCGTTGTAACTTTATATTCCTGTACCTGTTTAAATTCTCTACTGTTGTGGTGGTGTGTACTGTAGTAGTTACTTCTTTACTGCTATACTTTTGTTACTGTTAGTTGCTTGCATGGTGAATGTGGGTTATTTTACTACTTTTTGGTTACTTCCTCGTTAGACGACTGGGTCTTGGGATCAGTCGAATCGGTCCGATCTCGTGTCTTATAGGGATTCGGGAATCGGGTCGTAACACTGGACGTCTAACAGCACGTAGAGTGCTGAGGTATGTCCTGCGTACGCGCCTGCATGCATGTACTTATGTTTACGTGTCGCGTTTCTTTAACCTCGCGCACATGCGCAGGTACAGGATGTGGGAAAGGCATGTGACCCACCCTTCGAGGTACTTTAGAACATCTAGAGACGGTTCCAGACATTTGACTGCACTCCCAGACAACAGGTGATAACTCTACATTCAATGATGATAATTTCATCAATTAGGGTTAGTTTTAAGGACAAATGCACACTAATAACATGTCATGATGGACATAGGGGCACTGCATGCATTACCATTTAAGATTGCTTATAAATCAATGTTTAATGGCCATATGTACAAGTGCATGTTGAAACAAGCCTCAGATGAGCAATCGGACTGCACTAATGGATTCAGATTGACGAATGGAGTCCAACGGGCTCGAAATCACTTAAATCCGACATCCGGAGCTCCCTCAACCAGCCCAAGAAGTTCTGGCCGTTGATCTGATGATCAACGACCCACAAGCGGCCACGTGGCAACCTCCACCATGCCCTCACCCGCGCAGCATCCTGCCTCATCGCGCAAAGCATTTTAAGCCATTCGATCCCTGAAAATCCACCAGCTTCGCCTGCACCATCTCTTCATTGCACCAAGATGTGATCTCGATTGTCTGATCGTCCATCGGACGGTTGAGAGTTCGCACAAAATCGCAATAAAGTGCTAGTGCACCGCAGCGGTTAGCATCCCTCCACTCTCACTGGGGGCGTGCATTCGAAACGCACCCAGCCGCATCCCAGTGCGCGATCAAAATTCAACTGTTGATGTGCGTGCAAACGGTGGGGATGAAGTCTACGCGGTGCAACGAGAGTGCGCGGATGAGCCCGGGCGGGAATGCGCGCGATCCACAGTGGGCACCCATGTGGAATCTCGATCGTCGATTAGCGATCAGATGGTTGACGCACGCCCCTCACGCACACTCGCGAGCGGCTTAGGCAACATGGCACGCCCTCAGCCATTCGATGGCGATTCGCACCTCAGATCAGATGGCTGAGGGTGCTTGAGCACAGATTGAGGAAGAAAGCATGCGCGCCTCAAAGGACCAGTGGCCAAGGGGCTTCACCGACGCTTATGGAATGGGTTTAGCAACATCCTGGATGTCGCTAAAGTCCTTACTTGGTTTGGAAACCCCTCTTCTCTATATAAACTTCCTCAACCACCCTATTCAAGGGCATTCAATACATACACTTTCCATACTACTCTAGCCTTCTCCTAACTCCACCAAATACTCCATACCCGCCTCAGAGTTGTCAAGCTGCCGATGGAGCCTCCCTCCACCGCCGTGGCCACCTTGACTCCTCGCACTCTCTCTCTCTACTTTAGTTTATGTTACACTTGTTTAAGCTTTCATCCATTGTTTTAGTTGTAAACAAACTTTCATCGCATGTTATATGTTGATGATATTTCATATATTATAGCTCACATCCTTTTAAATGATTGTCATGCTTTAAACACGATCTCTAATCTTACTCTCTCTCTCTCACGTTTTCTCGCAAGCAAGCAAATCAACCATTCCTGTGACAACTAAAGTGATAAAATAATCTGATTTTATGCCTCCTTGTGTTCGACACTTGGACAAACCAACTCCACTTCTTAAATTAAAATCGATGTCGCGAACGCATACTATAATGGCATAATTAAACAGTCGCGTTCCACACCCATCAATTTTTGGAGCCGTTGCCAAGGAGGCAACGGATTTCTTTTGTCGCTTTTATCCCGCATTTGTATTCACATCTTCTAACTCATTTTTCTTTCTCTACTTGATTGGTTGCAGGAACTCGATGCTTGGGCGACGAAGGAGTGAGATCCAAGACGGTGGACCAAGAGTAAAATGCTGTGAAGATGGTTGAGTATCACTCCACCCAGTGATTGTTTGCTTGCCTAAAAAAAATACAAAAAAAATAAAAATCTAAAATTGGCGTGGTGAATGGCTACTTGACCCACATTCCAAACTCATCACCCAACAAAAAAAATACACTCTAACATTCTTGAAGAGATAATCTTTTTGGAGTGTTCTTTCGTTTGAGTGGTGTTTACGAAGCCACCATGACTTGATTTGGGTCGCACCACTCACCATAATTAAAATCAACTCACCTGGTAGAATTACATGAACACTAGGGTGACCATACTAGGGTTCTTTTTCTAGGGCCACATCATTCTAAAGGGAATTGACTTTTGCTCGTTATATACAAAACCTTGTGTGCCCACTTGAACATTGTTTGAAAACATTAAGGAACTTCAACCCTAAAAAGCATTAAAGCAAGGACAAATTATTAAAAGACACCACATCTTAAAATCCTTGCTTGAAAACCATGTTTTGTTAAGTGCACACACATGCTCAAATCAGTTAACTAAGAGTCACAATCCCAAATAATGCCTCATCACATATCCTGAGCACAAGCACTAACCTAGCCCTCATTAAAATGGAGTAGACGTGCCCTAGGTTGGACTAGTCTAAGTCTTGAAGGTGTAATTAGGTTTGCTAGGCACTTGGCCTTCATTCCCTTTGTAGAATCTGGTGTCTAGGCTGCGGGGAAGTGTCAAACGACCGTGGTTGTGAGGTCTATGGAACCGACGACGAAAGCCAAAGGAAGAACCTTCCCTTCAACCCCCTCGTAATCAACTTGGCTAGATTAACATCGGGAAGGGTGGTTAAATGCTTACAAATTTGATCATTTCCTCTGAGGCTTCTAGGTCACCTAAGGTACACATTATAACAACTAGATTTGTTTGCTTGTTTGTGCACACACTTCTCGCACCTGTCTCTCTCCGCATCCCTTTCCGTTCTTCCCTAGTGTATGGACAGGAGACGATCACTGCATCCCGAGTTGTTTGTTTTGGATAGGGAAATCAGGAGGAGACTTGATTTTACATGAGAAATGGCTGAACCAAGAATTGATGAGGTTGAGGACCAACCCCAACCCAATGCTATGGCCATCATTCAGGCCCAAATCTCTGTCAACCACCAACTTCAAGAACAACAAATCCAAACCATCATGCAAGCCATACACAAATTGCAAAACCCTCAAGAGTAACCCCCACCTAACCCACCACAACCTCCTAAGGGCCAACCTAGGCCTCTCTGTGATTTTTACGATCCGTCTGCTATCCGGATTGAGCCACATCTTAGGGTCCTCGAAGGGGGAGATGATTTTGAGTTGAAACCTAATTTCTTGAGCTTAATTCAAAGCCACTTTCATGGGAGCTCAAATAAGGACCGCTTCCAACACCTTGAGGATCTAGATCGGATCGCCCAGACAGTGAAACCTAGGAACATCAGCTTGGACATTGTTTTGATTAAGATGTTCCCTTTCTCCCTAAAAGACAAAGCATCTCACTGGCTTAGAACCTTAGGGAGACCCATCTCCGCATGGGAGGAATTGAGGCATGCGTTCTTGAAGAAATTTTTCCCTATAGGTAAGACTAATGCCCTCAGGAGAGCCATTACCACATTTACACTAAAAGGTGGAGAACAATTCCATGAGGCCTGGGAAAGATTTAATGAATTATTGAGGAAATGCCCACACCATGAGGTTCCAAGGTGACAATTGGCCCAGATCTTCTACCATGATCTGGACAGCAACCTTAGGAACTTTGTTAATGCCTCATGTGGAGGAAACTTTTTGAACAAAGATGAGAAGAGCGCGTTCGAACTCTTTGAGTCCATGAGTGAGAATTCACTCAACAATGCCTCCATGACCAAGTTTAATCGATCCAGTCAACCTCATGGTGGGATCTATGAAGTACAAGCCAATTCTAGAATGGTTGACATGGACATTATAGCCAAGAAGTTGGATCGAGTTGAGTTGGTGGACAAAAAGTTTGATGAACTGCTAAACTAGACCAGAAACCCGCTACAGACCCTCTCCCTAGCAAAGGGAGTACACAATGTAGACTTGGTGTAGCCAATGAACCAGATACACCTGGAACAACCCCTGACCATGTTCCAAGGAGGGACCTTTGCTCCCTCAAATCTTGATTACTCCCTCCCCTCCCCCTCAGCACCTTCTATCGTTGAAGATGTCCAAGCCATCCAAGGTTACTCGAAACTTGACCCCTTCTCCAACACCTACAACATCGGATGGCGTAATCACTTGAATTTTGCCTGGACGAACCAAAAATCGAACCAATTTCAGAACCAACCCAGGCTAAACCCCCCTCCTATTAGCAAGGTCCACCGGTTAGACCACACTATAATCAGAATAGGATGGCCCCTCCCCCACAAAACCAAATGGACACACTGATAAAAATGATGGCTGATATGAATCAGAAATATCAGGAGGAAATGGCATTAGTGAAGGGACAGTTGAGCCAGTTGTTGGATTGCAAACAACAGGGATCCCTTCCTTCTCAGCCACAACCGAACCCGAGAAATGTGATCAACAGAGGCCGCAATTCTCAAGGTTCCAAGCCAATCCTAGACATGCCCACATGGTCCAGCAAGCCCCACAAACACCCCCTGGGTTTGGTGCTTCTTCTTCCTCTTCTTCTCAAGGATCTACCCATGGTCCCAACGCCTCTGCCAACTCGGTTACCTTGAGAAGCGGCACTAAAACCCAAGACCCCAAATGGCCAACCCCTCCAGTGACCTCACTTCTTGAGATACCCGAGTCTGAGGATGAGGGGGAGGAACCCAAGGACATGGAGATTGACCTGATTCAAACCCAAACACCATACCCTGAGGCCTTGGAGAAAAGGAAGAAAAAGAAAGCTGTAGTTGAGAATGAGGAGCTATTAGAGATTTTCAAACAAGTCCAGATTAATATTCCGCTCCTCAAAGCAATTAAACATATCCCGGCTTATGCTAAGTTCTTGAAGGATGTCTGCACGCCGAAGCGTAAGCAGAAAACCCAAGCACCTAGGAAGGTAGTGCTCTCAGAACAATCTAGTTCAGTGATATTGAGCAGCCTGCCTCCCAAATGAACTGACCCAGGAGCGCCCCTGATTTCTTGTAATATCAGGGACATGACATTTAATAGAGCGCTCTTAGACTTAGGTGCTTCGATCAACCTCATCCCGACGACCCTGTATCACCAGTTTGGATTTGGAGAATTGAAACCCACACCTGTGACTATCTAATTGGCTGATAGATCCGTGAAAACCCTGAAGGGGGTAGTCGAGGACGTGATTGTTCGGGTCAAGGACTTCTACTTCCCGGTCGACTTTTTGGTCCTCAACATGGAAGTCCCCGAACAGTTGCAAAACACACCTATCATCTTGGGCAGACCTTTCTTAGCTACGACTAAGGCGAACATTGATTGCGACACGGGATGCATGAAATCGCCTTTAGGGACAAGAAGATGCAATTGGATATCTTCAGGGCGGCTAAGTATTTTGATTGTGGCTGGGTCGAGGAGCATGATCCCATGGAACCTTTGGTTGAAGAATGCCTCACTCTTAGCTCTTCAGCAGACCATCTGACTCAACCAGTTGATGGCTACCTTGAACCACCCCAACCTGTGGAGGTTGACCTATGTAGAGCTGATTACCTTCAGCAATCCCCATTCGAGGAGATTGATGTTGATCAACTCCCCCCTTTCCCCTACCCATCAAATGTTGTCCCACCTACACCCAAACTAAAACCTTTGCCCGATAATCTCAAGTATGTCTTCCTAGGACCTGACTAGATCTTCCCTGTGATTATCAATGCCCACTTAACTAAGGATCAAGAACTTAGGTTGACTGCACTTAGGTTGACTGCAACCCTCTCTGAACATCAGGCAGCCATTGGGTGGACAATTCTGACCTAAGGGGAATTAGCCCTACCTATTGCACTCATAAGATCTATTTGGAAGATGGGGCTCAACCTTCTCGCCAGATGCAAAGGCTATTGAACCCAAATATGCAAGAGGTCGTTAAAAAAGAGATAATCAAGTGGCTTGACGTTGATATCATTTACCCGAGTTTCGATAGCCCCTGGGTGAGCCCCACTCAAGTGGTACCCAAGAAAGCCAGGCTCACAGTAGTCACCAATGACTAGGACTAATCCAACCCTACCCGCATCGCTACCGCATGGCGGGTGTGCATCGACTATAGGAAGCTTAATGAGGCCACCAAGAAAGATCATTCACAGATCGATTCTTGAGCGATTGGCAGGGCAGAAATATTTTTACAAGCTTAATGAGGACTCTCACTGCACTCTCTCTCTTTACTTTAGTTTATGTTGCACTTGTTTAAGCTTTCATCCATTGTTGTAGTTGTAAACAAACTTTCATCGCATGTTATATGTTGATGATATTTCATATATTATAGCTCACATCCTTTTAAATGATTGCCATGCTTTAAACACGATCTCTAATCCTACTCTCTCTCTCTCGCGTTTTCTCGCAAGCAAGCAAATCAACCATTTCTGTGACAAATAAAGTGACAAAATAATCCGATTTTACACCTCCTTGTGTTCGACACTTGGACTCACCAACTCAACTTCTTAAATTAAAATTAATGTCGCGAACACATACTACAATGACATAATTAAACAACTGCGTTCCACGCCCGTCAACAGGAGGGAGTGTCAGATGTTTAGGATCCCCCTCAGACAGTTGCGAAGGGGTTCGGACGTCTGAGGAAGCCGCAGGAAAGTAAGGTGAGATTTTGAAGTCGTTTAAGACGTCTGGGTCTAGTCTTAGACGTCTGATTTTAGTCAGTATGAACGTTTTTGGCCCATTTAGGACCCAAACGGAGTCGATTTTGCGCAAACGAAGTATTGTTAGTTTCCGTTCGAGTTTCTGTACGTGTTAGTGTCTCTCACATACTGTTTTGAACTTGTTTGATGTGATTGGTGAATTGTATAGGTCTCCAGCCAATAGAGTATACGGGGCTCGCGGAGACGACGGGATTTGTGATTCGAGCCCCCATTCCACCCATGTATCCCAGTAGAGTGGTTCTCTTTCTAATTCCAAAATTAATAATTAAATTGAATTCTTTAGAAATATTTGATTGAACCCTAGGTTGTGAAATGAACATTAGGGATGAAAGGGATGAATGCGTATGCATTAACTAATTAAATTGCTGTGATACTTACTGAAAGTAGCAAACCATGAGCTATTGTTGGCAAGCAAAACTACACGTTCGTAGTTGGATTTAAAAACTCGTCGTTGTAGTTCGAGTTGCGAAGAAATCCGTTCAACAGATAAAATTTATACCGAAAGTCGTAAAGAGGTTTCGGGTCGAACACAAGGAGGCAGAAGTTTGATTAAAAATACGCGTTTTATTTGTTTGTCATGAAATAGATTAGCTGGTCGAAAACTAGCTATCTATTTAATAAATAATAAATAAAAGAGAAAGAGAGAGAATATTACAAATAAAACCAAAAGAGGGGTAGAATAAACAAAGATTTCATTATCACAAGTTGTTCATTACACTACTCATTATGACTAGAAAGCAGGAAATCTACACTAGAAAGTAGTAAATCTACTCTAGAAAGCAGTAAAAAGAATGGAGAGAGAAGTATCCTCCTCGACGATCGCTTGGAGGACGAGCCAGACGGGATGACGCCTGGAAGACGGGGAACAGAGTGGGAAGAAGGAGGACGAAGCGGGATGAACGGGAATGAAGCAACACGTCATTGTCGTCGCAGGATCCACTTCTTGAATGCAGAGAGAGGATAACCACGGGATGCTCCATGAAGGGGAACGAAGGTGGAAAAATTATGATTTCTACTCTAGAGGAGCATCCCGGGTTTGCGACAAGCTCTTAGAGCTTTGGAAGGGGTGAGAGAAGAGAAGGGATGAGAATTTTGTAGGGTAGGGGTCTCTTTTTATAGTTGCAAGGATTGGGGGCATTTTGGACATTTTAATCAAAAACATTAATGAGGGGCCTTTAACGACAAACATAAACGTCGCTAAAGGCTGGTCGTGGACAACGTGTGCGTGCACCGCTTGCACCCGCTCCTCTTCCACGCCTAAAGCGTACGCCCACGTTTGGGCGATATCAGCCATCCGATCTCAAGATCGGACGGCTTAAAGTCATCCTCACAACACCCGTTCAACTCCTGCTGTGCGCCCGTGCGTGCGATGAGGTGTACAGACACACGTCATCACGCGCGTACGCAATCCAGCGCATGTCCTCGTGCCACGTCTCTGCTTCATCTGCCGCACGATTGCCATCTGACGATCAGAATCGACGCGCCTCGCTCCTCGGCTGGATTGAGGCGCTCAGTAAGGCTCGAACTTGCAACCCCTGCATCGCCCATAGGGGCACGACCGCTGTGCTGAAGCCTTGACTTTGTCACATAGAGGGTTTAAGCGTGCAGATCTGTTGGCCGTTGGATCGAGATCCAACGGTCCAGATCATTCGCGACCAAAGCCTTTTGAAAAGGGGAGCAGTGCTTCAGAGTTAATCCTGGCCATTGGATCATGATCCAACGGCTAGGATCATGCGATGGAAGGCCTTTGGAGATGTAGCTGCGGTTCCTTAGGGCCGATCGGGCAGCTGAGATGGTGCCACGTGGTGCCATCTCAGCCATCCATCTTCTATGTGTTGTAGACGGTGCCACGGGTGTCGGATTGGACCGATTTTCTCACCGTTAGGCTGCGATCGTCGATCCAAATCCATCCGTGCGGTCAGATTTGTCGTCTGAGGTGCAGATTAACACTATCTTGACCCTTGATCTCTATGCTTCCTTGGACTATATCTGGTGCTACGGATGTTTGATCAGAGCGATCTTGGAGTCGTTGAACTCCCGTCGTTGCTCTAATCAAATCCGTACAATTGGATCCTCGGTCCGAAGCCCTGATTAACAAGTTGCCCTATCCCTAGCCATAAAAGGAGACAATTAACCTAAATTTTATACAGACTAACCTAAATGCAAGATGATGCATGTTATGCAATATTTATAATATGTGATGTAATTCTATGCCTAAGAACATGCGTAAATAGACAGTTTATGTGATATAAACGAGTTTACATCAGCTGCATGTACCACATTTAATGAACAATGACATGAATGAAAATATCTGCGGTGTACTGAATAATCTATTGTGAAATCTTGAGCTTCCTGTATGCATTTGATGAATTAGATGTGGAAATGAGAAAGTCTATGTACAAACCCTACGGGGAACTAGAAAGGAACTCGAGTGTATGGAACTAATATCGTATGTAGAAGGGAAGTGAGCTGGCCCTCGAGTACACTGTACCAAGGAAAGCAACTATCCCTTTTGCATGGAAAGTGAGCTGGCCCACGTGTACGCAGTATCAAGGAGAGCTACCATCACTTTAGTGTAGGGGAGAACTAGTTGCCCTTAGGTTGAGACCTGAGGTTAGGAATGGCCCCCTACATCGACTCTAGTTACTTTAGTGTAGGGGGATCCAGCTGCCCCATGGGGCCCAGGGTTAAGATTGGCCACCCTACATCGACTCTTGTTAGGACCTCTGTGCAAACTGGGATAGTCGAGCGAGGGTGCGCAGACTGTTGAGGGACGAGACCGCTATTCTGTTCCGTGCTGTACGTTGAGCGTACTCGTTAGCAAAAATGACTGACTGCGTACCAGTGCGGGGTAGCTACCCGTGCACTTATCGCACGTGCCGTAGTCACCTTTACATCATGACCATGACCTCAGGGTCGTATAGACCAGGTGTAGGACTACCACGGGGGCTCTCCCATCCAGGAGAGTGCCACGTGTACATCCTACATCGCGGAATAAACTGCAATCAAGATCGCTCCCTTAGGGAACAAGAAAATTAAGAAATGTTGTGGATCCTTATTTGAATAATCGAAACAGAAACACCTAATTGAGATAAATGGAAATGAATGATCAATTACTTGCTTGTTTCTTTAAGTTAAATTGCATATAAATGGCTTAACCACCACTCTATTCAGCGTTAGCTGACTACGGATTGTATAACCATATTCAGGTTAGGGAGTTGAGCAGCCAGTGCCACCGACTGCCGAGGGTGCTAGGCTCAGCCGAGCCCAACCTTAGTGTTTTCCTCTTTTCTGTTCTAGAGCCCTTTTGTAGTAGTGAGTACTTTAGTATGTATTAGCTATTTTTGTTTAAGTTATATTTCCTTCTGTTGTAATTGTGATGGCTATGTATGTTGTAATACTCTTCCGCTTGTGGCATGTAATATTTTCGAGGCTTCTTGTTTTGTTTTCCATTACTGCCTTTTATTATTTCTACTTAGTTGGATTGCATGTGTGGTTGTAGTATATTTTCTGTTTTTGGGTTATTTCTCGTTGGATGGCTGGGTCTTGGGATTAGTCAAGACGAGCCGATCTCGGGTCCTGTAGGGAGTTGGGATCGAGTCGTAACAGAAATGGTATCAGAGCAAGGTCATCCCGAGAAACAAACCAAATGGTTTGAAAGTAACCACTCATGTACATGTAGCTAGGATAGCCATCACAACGTATTGCCTTAATCTTTGCTTCCGAGTCTAATTTCCTTATGTAACCTGGTATCATTGACAGTCCATGTTCTTTTTCTTGTATCTCCTTGTCAGAGATGCCTCGTCGAGGAGTTCTTAAGGTGGGCCGCGGACGTGGTCGTGGGCGTGGTTGTAGGGGCGAACATGTCGGACCTGAGGCACCAGTTGACCCACCCCTCCTTCCAGGCATCTAGGCCCAGGATCTCACCCAGCTGATTTGAGACAAGTGTGGGAGGACCTTCAGCAACCACCCCCTCAGCCACCCCTCCCTGAGGATGTGGAGGGAGAGTCCTCTGTGGGATAGGAGAGCCACCGTAGCGCTAGACGAGCTGGAGGGGGAGGGGGTGATCCGCCACCACCCCCACTACCCTCAGACACTTCTGAGAACGAGCCCTCTCTGCTTGGAGGCGTGCCAGTTCCCCCGTTGTAGCTCTACTATGAGCTATTCGGCCAGTTCCGAAAGTCGACGCTTCCCTCTTTCAAAGGGAATGAGAGCCCGTCTGAGGGAGAGGACTGGTTGGAGCAGATAGAGAAGGTTTTTGACACGCTTCGCCTTCTTGCGGAGTGCCGCATGGTCTTTACCACGTACTAGTTGGAAAGTGC
This sequence comes from Thalassia testudinum, assembly GCA_037157565.1. Lineage (NCBI taxonomy): Eukaryota > Viridiplantae > Streptophyta > Magnoliopsida > Alismatales > Hydrocharitaceae > Thalassia > Thalassia testudinum. The sequence goes on along the minus strand of JAZHRO010000055.1, from coordinate 27,476,020 downwards.
AGCCCACCAGTGGTGGAGGGCAGTTAGGGGATAGGAGGAGAGAGAGCCGTCGTGGGACCGATTCATGACACTTTTCTACGAGCAGTACTTCCCATAGACTTGGTAGGACCAGAGGAGTAGGAGTTCCACACTCTCTGCCAGGGGGCGATGACAGTTAGCACGTACCGTATGCATTTCCTGGAGCTGTCACGTTTCACCCTTACGGCTGCATCTACAAAGGAGTGCCTGTGGAGGTTTACTGAGGGTCTCCGACCTGCTATTCGGGGGTATGTGAAGCCCCTGAAGCTACCCACCTTCTCCCGTGTGGTCGAGGCGACCATGACTTACGAGGAGATCAACCTGGCCGTGCAAGACACTGATGGAGGAGGACGGAAGAGGCCCTACCAACCAGAGTACTTAGAAGGCTTTCGGGAGAGGAGGCACACTACACCCGCAGGGGAGCCGTCTCGCTCTGTGGGGCCACTAGTGGCCTTTGGGGGCCCCAAACAGGGGCCAGCTAATAGCACCAGATCCCCGCCCAGTCACCAGCAGGGACCGACCAAGGGAGGAGGTCATGCTCCTCTCTATTACCAGTGTGGCCAGCCATGCCACATAAGGAAGAACTTCCCATCTAGGGCTGGAGCACAGCAGATGCTCCCAGCGTTGAGCACTAGAGGCCGATCCGGCGACCGTGGGTACCAGGCACGAGGAGGAGGACAACAGTCACGGGGAGGGTACCGGCCAGCTGCTGCTCGCCCGAACTAGAGCATTGCCGCTTCTTCTGTACCCAGGGCTGAGGGGCATGTCAACGCCCTAACTCATAGAAACTCCAGAGCTTCAGGCTCCGTGGTGGCAGGTATGGTTCTAGTTTCCGGCAAACTTGTTTACGTACTTTTTGATTATTCTTTTATCGCCACAAGTTTTGCTGTCAGTTTGGGCCTGAGCAGTGTGCTGTTAGAGGTTCCATTCCTGATTAAAGGCCCAGGTGGACAGTTGTTTATCGCAGGGGAGGTCTTCACAGACTGCGAGGTCGCTATAGGGGGACACAGTCTTCTCGCTGACCTAATTGTAATCCTGATGGAGGACTTTGGCGTGATCCTAAGGGTGGACTGACTGTCTTCCTATCACTCCCTGGTGGACTGTTTTGGGAGGAAGATCATCTTCTCCATATCGAAGTTGCCTCCCTTTGAGTTTCACGGCCAGTTGGTAGACGGAGGTTTCAAGTGCATCTCCGTGCTTCAGGCAGTGAAGCTTCTGAGCCAGGGGTGTGAGAGCTTCTTAGCTTGTGTTGTAGCAGAGCCTAGCCTAGTGGTCGACTTACAGAGTATTTTGGTGGTCTGCGAATACCCCGATGTCTTCCCAGAGGAGTTGCTAGGACTACCGCCTGAGTGTGAGATCGAGTTTGAGATCCCACTAGTACTAGGGACCAGCCCCATCTCTACTGCACCGTATAGGATGGCCTCGCTTGAGCTGTGAGAGCTCAAGTCTCAGTTATAGGATCAGTTGGAGAAGGGCTTTGTGAGGCCCAGTGCATCCCTGTGGGGAGCCACTGTGTTGTTCATGAAGAAAAAGGACGATACCCTTCGGCTATGTGTCGACTACAGGTAGTTGAATCGGGCCACCGTCAAGAACAAGTATCCGTTGCCTCGTATTGATGACCTTTTCGATCAATTGAGAGACCCCATGGTGTTCTCCAAGATAGACTTGAGGTTAGGCTACCATCAGCTGAGGATCAGGGAGATCAACGTCTCCAAGATAACTTTCCGTACTCGGTATGAACACTACGAGTTCTTAGTCATGCCGTCTGGGCTGACAAACACCCCTGCTGCTTTCATGGATCTGATGAATCGTGTTTTCAAGCTATACCTAGATCAGTTTGTAGTGGTATTCATCGACGATGAACTGATATACTCTCAGGATCAAGTATAGCATGGATAGCATCTCCGTATGGTCCTAGATACATTGAGACGACGCAGGCTGTGTGCCAAGTACAGCAAGTGCGAGTTCTGATTGAGACAGGTGGCCTTCTTGGGCCACGTGATTCCAGGAGATGATTTAGCTATGAATCCAACCAAGGTCGAAGCCGTGCTCAGGTGGGAGAGGCCACGCATAGTTACAGAGATACGTAGCTTTCTGGGACTGACAAGCTACTACCGATGGTTTATCAGGGGATTCTCTCAGATTGCGTGTCTTATGGCTCAGCTAACCCAGAAGGATGTGCCATTCACCTGGACAGACGAGTGTGAGTCCTGCTTTCAAGAGCTGACTTCAGCTCCTGTACTCACCATCCCAGACAGTAGTGGCAGATTTGTGGTTTACACTGACGCCTCGTTGCAAGGGTTGGGTGGTGTGCTCATGTAGCGGGGCCACGTTGTCGCTAATGCTTCACGGCAATTAAAGCCCCATGAGCATAACTACCCCACCCATGACTTAGAGCAGGCAGCAATTGTCTTCGCGCTGAAGACATGGAGACACTACCTATACGGTGAGACGTTCGTCACGGATCATAAGAGCCTTAGGTACCTATTCGATCATAAGGAGCTCAACATGAGACAGAGACGTTGGTTAGAGCTCCTGAAAGACTACGACTACAGCATCTCCTACCACCTAGGGAAGCCTAATGTGGTAACCAATGCCTTGAGCAAGCAAGCACTCGCCCACTTGGCCAGTTTACAGGCACAGAGTTGGAGACTCATGGAGGAAGTGGGAAATTGGCAACCCCAGGTGTCACGAGAGTACTGTGGGGTAGTGATAGTTGATAAGTCGATTTTCGCTTTCAAATTATGTTATTAAGATGATTTGTCATTGTAGGATCAAAGCGGTGGCAAATCATTTAACAAAACAATTAAAATTAAATTAAACCACTCACAGGAGAGCGGGTCGTGTCCACAGGGGGCAATGACTTAGTTAAACTCGCAATTAGGTCAAAATCAAGTTCACTAAACTATTTGCCAGATCAAACAATGCCTGTGTAGCTCTGAAAGTAAACCTTAAATTTATAGAGAAGTCAAGGGGTGTGAATGTAATTTTTACGTCAGAAAATTATCCATGTGCAAGGGTATGCCATGTACTATGCACTTGCATGCATACGAAAATGTCATTCGAAATTAAATTCAATGCACATAGAGATGAATAACAAGGTTTAACAATTTTCTAGAAGAATGAACATGAAGGCATAAATTTACCATAATAAAATAATGATAAATCAAAATTCATTTTTGTGGCAGGCATGAAATGTAATTATTAATTGAGGTTGAAACAAGGGATTAGCTTCGGGTGGAGCTTGTGCACGGATGAAGGAGAGATGGACAAAGAGTTGGCGACCAAAGGTATCCCTCCTCGATCCGCACCTGATCGTGGTGGCAGCTTGACGGATGGTGGTCGGAGCCGGCCTGCCGGAGGAAAGAAGTGGTGGCGGTGGAGGATGCTGCTGCTGGCCACGCGTGTTGCAGGCGCAAGGAGGGGCAGCGTGCGGGCACTACAGGCGCGCGCGGGCGTGGGTGCGTGGAGAAGGCGAGGAGGCGCGAGCGTGCTGCCTGGGGGCGAGCGCGCGGTGGCTGGGGTGCTTGGCAGGGTTGAGTTGCAGGGACTCTTGGCGGTGTGGGCTGTCACCCCACACGCCCACGATGGTGGAGTCGCACTACCACGGTGGGAGGCCAATGGTATGGAATGGATGAGAAGCAAAGTTCTCAATGCACAGTGAGGAACAAAGGGGTGGTGGCCTCCCTTTGAACGACAACCCCTCCTCTTTTGCAGCCACGGCTAAGATTTGAAATTCAAAAACTATCGTAGAATCAATGTGATGCGTAGGAGGAGGAGGCGGAGACGGAGGAGTTACCTGCAATGGAGAAGAAGAAGAAAAAGAATAAAATAATTAGGGTTATTTATACATAACTCCTTAACTTCTATGTTAATTAAAATAGTGCACCAAATTAATTAACTAATTAAATGTATGCAACCTAGGTTAATTCTAAATGCATGAATTATGCACTTAAGTTAAAAATACGAATTAATTTATTTACATCCTAATGTATGCTGTCTAAATGTTAAAATTAACTTAATGTCTAGATACTTAAGTACTTAAATAGCCCACAAATATAGGCTAATAAAATACCCCCATGCCTAGTTTTTGCTAGTCCCTAGCAAATCCAAGCAAGACCTAGCACTCCAAGTAGACTAGCCAACCCAATAGGTCTTCCTTTAGAAACATATTAAGTTCAGACTTTAGACCTAAGGTTCCCAAGTAGTTGCTAAGTTACAGACTAGGTCGGCTAAAGACGAGTTGCAGGCACAAGTTTCCCTGATTTCTGACTCTACGCTAAGGTTTATTGATCCCTGAGATTAAAGCATCCGTGCATGTGCATTGGTCTGAGTTATTTGAAGTTGGTATGACTGCCAACCTAGAAAGGAAAAAAGGATTTTTTTTTTAATAATATATATATATATATTTTGTTTGATTCCTCTAAGTTTAACCTCGGATCAGCTATCAACACGGTCTGTGTCGGATTCATTGTCCCCATCATCGTACCTCGAAGGATGCCTGGCTTTCGATGCTTCGAGATAGCACCGCCCATAGTGATCCCAAGAACTCCTGGCAATTGACATTTCGAGATAGTATCTCCCATGGATTTCTTAAGCGAATTCAGGCCTGTGGCAATCGGCACTTCGAGATAGGGCCGCCTATGGTACCTGAACCGCACAATGCGCTTACTTACCCCCAGTAGGATGGATATCCTAAGAGACAAGCACCGAGGAGGTAATATGTTATCATCGCATCCTTAAGGTGAGTATTGACGTGGCATGGGGTGCGTGTTTAGAAGAGTCGTTATAGCTTGAGCTAGCAACGTCAATTTTAAATGAAGAAACGGATGTGAGTCCGAGTGTCAATCTCAGGGAGGCGTGAAAATCAGATTTTTCTTGTCACTTAATGTCACGAAAATAACGAGTTTTTGCTTGCGAAAACTCGTGGGTGAAAAGCGAGTGAGAGAGAGGGAAAGAGAGAGAGAGATTAGGGTTAGAATTGTTTCATTCACACATGAAAATTTAAACATAAAAGATGGCAAGTAACTGGATAAGAAACAACTTCATTTGACAAGAAACTTTAGTTTATAATTATAACACTAGATAAATGCTTGAACATAAGTAAAGTAAAGCTTAAGATAAAGAAGGAAAGAGAAAGAGAAGACGGCGAGGCAGCCACGGCGGTGGAGGGGGGCTTCGTCGGTGGCTCGTCGGCTTCGACGACTACAAGAGGGCTTAATGGTAGCTAGGAGTGGGGTAGAGCACTTGCTAGTGGAGTGAATGCCTCCCATGGGTGGTTAGAAGGGGTTTAAATAGGAAGAAAGGCTTTCCAAATGAAGAAGGGGTTTTAGCGACATCCGGGACGTCGCTAAAACCCTTCCCAAAACGTCAGTGAAGGCCCCTACCCACCGATAGCTCGCGCGTGTCCGTTCTTCTTCACGCTTGATCAAAGATCGGACGGCTGAGCTTCCGCGCGGGGCGCTAGTGCGGATCGCGTGCATCATCATGCGCATCTGGTCAAGGCACATCTGCGGGCGCCACGTCTCGCAATCGCACTAGTCTGCTCGCCGATCTACGGTCCAATTTTGCCTGTGTGCCTTCGCCTTCGATTTGCTGCGCGATGCGTTTCGATCCCGCATCGCGTGAGCGCGGGTGAGTGCTTCGATCGCTGCGCTGCCCTGTACGAATGGTTGCGATCGTGCGTCGGTGCTCGGCTGCTGCCGACCGTTGGATGGAGATCCGATGGTCGTGATCTACTGCGGGCGAAGTGTGTAGCGATGGCGATGGTAGGCATTCTCAATCGTCCGATCAAAGATCGGACTGCTCAGATCATTCTGCGATTGATGGAGGGGGCTAGGTGAGGCGTGCGGGTGCTAATCGAGCGCCATGTGGCACCTTGTGAGCCGTTGACGATCAATGGTCAGAACTTCTTGGGTCCATTGTAGCAGCTCCGGATGTCAGATTTGGCCGATTTCGATCAACGGTCAGAACTTCTTGGGTCCAATGTAGCAGCTCCGGATGTCAGATTTGGCCGATTTCGAGTCCGTTAGACTCCGTTCGTCACTCTGAATCCATCCGTGCAGTCCGATTGCTCATCTGAGGCCTATTTTGACATATCCTTGTACACATGGCCGTTAATAATACATTATAAGCAATCTTGATGTGTAATGCATGCGATGCTCCTATTCCTATTTATGATGTGTTATTTGTGTATTTTGCTCTTAAGGTAAGCCTTAATTGATAGAATTATTATCCTACGATGCAGTGTTATCATACCCCCATGCTTACTCCTTGCTAGTCCCTAGCAAGGTTTATTCCAGCCTTTATTTCTAGTCAGAATTTAAGAAGTAACTACTTAGACACTTCGTTATTTGTCAATAGGAGGAAATATACTAAGATCTTAATCTACAAAGATTCAGCAGCGCCCAGGTGTCTGCCAAAATATGAATCGCCTAAATCCTTGCTTTAATGTATGTAAATATATATGTATTTTTTTCTTATTTTTATATTTTTTTTGGAATTAAGAGTGTGTTGGTAACTTTTTACGGCTACCCAACCCACCCAAAACTCAGATAAAACTCTAAGTGCTAAGCATCTTAGTGTGAAGATTGTGATAGACTCACTCAACGGTAATTTAGACAGACTTCGAGTTTCTATGCCCCTAGGCGATCGGAAGAGGAAGTGTTTTGCCTGAAGGTGTATTTGTTCGATCGATAGCTTTCTCCCAACATTTGTTTTAATTAGGGTCAACACAAGGATTTTTCCAGTGTATATCTCTCCGGCTTGCTCTACTTCCCCGCTTCTTCCTTAAGTGTTTTGGTTCTTTTTGTGCATTTACTGAGCTGGGCTCTGGACAACCGACCAATGGGCTGTTACCCACGATCACTTGCCAGCCATACTCGTGCGGTGAAGTGTCGTTTATTTTGTTCTCTTTTTTCTCTTTTTTTTTAATTTGGTAGGTGGCTTCCCTGATCTCAAATTTACCTAGAGGCAATGAAGAAGAGGTGGTCCCGTGGTTGGGCTCTGGACAACCTACCAATGTGCTGTTACCCACGACAACTTGCCAACCATACCACCCTAGAGAGTTCATTAGCTACCCAATTTCTGTCAGAATCTTCGAGAACTGAGTCTGTGCAAAATGTGTGCAGATGTTTAGACTAAAAGTCCTTCTGAGTTAGAGGGCGAGTTGATAAGTCGTATACTTATCACCTTATTTAGTTAGTGGATTAGGGAGGCTTAAGGTTGCAAGGATTTGAAGCTAAATCCATATTTTAACAGACACCAGGGCTAATTAAGCCTGAAGGCTTGAAAAATCTAAGTGTTCAAGTTCTTTCCGTATTATTTCCCACTATTGACAAATTTCTAATGCCTAAGATTTTCTTCCTAAATTCATTTTTTTTCATTTTTTTAAAAATTTAATTTTATTCTATTCAGATTGATTAAATGAGCTCAGGATCATGTAATTTACCACCCTCCCCGATGCTTAAGTTGGACAATGTCCTCATTGACAAATACATGGATGCAACAGGGGTTCGAAAAGATATTACCTGAGTGACGTAGAATACTGGATCAGTCTGAATCCTCTGGATTGCCTCCCAAGAAGCGCTGAGTTTAACGCCTCCAGGTGGGCAGTGCTTCGTGTCATCCCTCAATAAGGGTGACACTCTCCTTTGGGGGAACTTGGGCTAAGAAGTGTTTCAATCTTTGGCCATTGACTGTAAAAGTGTGCCCAGTGTTCGGATCAGCGATTTCAACTGCCCCAATGGAGTGAGGCTTGACCACCCTAAATGGTCTTGTCTACTTACATCTAAGCTTCCCTGGAAAGAGTTTTAGGCGGGCATCAAAAAGCTTGACTTGCTAGTTAGGCTCAAAGGTCTTTCTATGGATGAGCCGGTCGTGGACGGCTTTCATTTTCTCCTTATACAGTCGACTGTTCTCAAAGGCGTCCCAACGAATTTCTTTGAGCTCAGAGAGTTGGAATGTCCTCTGCGCACCGGCTAACTGGGAGTCCATGTTACACTGCTTGATAGAACAGTAAGCCCGGTGTTCTAATTCGACAGGAAGGTGGCAGGCTTTGCCAAAGACCAGGCGATAAGGCGACATGCCTATCGGGGTCTTGAAAGCGGTCCTATATACCCACAGGGCATCATCCAGTCGTGTGGACCAGTCCTTCCTGTTAGGTCTCACAGTTTTCTGTAGAATGTTCTTGATTTGTCTATTTGAGACCTCGGTCTGCCCATTTGTTTGCGGATGATATGGGGTAGCGATGCGGTGGTTAACCCCATATTTTCTAAGTAGGGCACGGAATTGGGAGTGAATAAAATGACTTCCACCATCATTGATCATAGCCTTTGGTATTCCAAACTAGGAAAAGATGTTCCGCTTAACAAAGTCCATGACAGTCTTATGATCGCATCGGCGGGTGACGACAGCTTCAATCCATTTAGAAACATAGTCTACCGAGTCTAGGATGTACTCAAAGCCGTTGGATGGTGGAAAGGGGCCCATAAAATCAATACCCCAAACGTCAAAGATTTCGACAATCAAAATGGGTTGGAGGGGCATCATATCTTTTCTGGTCATGGTCCCCAGTGTTTGGCAGCGCGAGCAAGTCTTGGCAAAGTTGTGTGCATCCTTAAATAGGGAAGGCCAGTAAAATTCGGACTGCAGAACCTTCGCAGTCATTTTCTTTTCAGAGAAGTGGCCACCACAAGCTTGGTCACGACAAAAAGATAGCACACTCTGAACTTCGTCCTCAGGGATACACCTCCTGATGATCTGGTCGGCACAGAGGAGAAACAGCATGAGATCATCGCAGAAATAATGCTTGGCCTCGGCCAAGAACTTGTCCCATTGCTGTCTAGACCAGCTGTGCGGGGTCTGTCCTATAACCAGGTAGTTGACATAGTCAGCATACCAAGGCAGTTTCTTATCTTGTATAGCCAAAATGTGTTCATCGGGGAAGGTGTCGGATAAAGGCAGGGAAGGTCCAATGTGGTATGGGTGAAGTATGGACAAGTGGTCAGCCACCACATTCTTTGATCTGGCTTTGTCGTGGATTTCCAGGTCGAATTTCTGCAAGAGCAGGATCCATCTGATGAGCTTAGGTTTCGCGTCCTTTTTAGCTAACAGGTGCCTGATGGCTAAATAGTCAGTATAGATGGTCATGTGGGATCCTAGCAGGTAAGGTCGGAACTTCTCAAGTCCGAAAACTACAGCGAGCAATTCTTTCTCTGTGACCGTATAATTTCATTGGGCCTTGTCCAATGTCTTGCTCACATAGTAGATCACCACAGGTTTCTTATCTTGTCTTTGTCCCAGGATAGCGCCTATGGCAAAATCTGATGCATCACACATAATCTCAAAGTCCTGGGACCAATCCAGGGGTTGAAGTACAGGTGCTGTGGAAACTAAGTCCCGGAGGGTGTGATAAGCCTGGATGCAATCAGAGGTCATGTGGAATTTGGCATCGTTGGCTAGAAGGTTGGTTAAGGGTTTGGAAAACTTGGAGATGTCTTTGATGAACATTCGGTAATAATCAACATGTCCCAGGAATGAACGGATCTACCAGACCAAGCTAGGCGGAGGAAGTTTGGAAATCAAATCAACCTTAGCCCGATCCACCTCAATGCCCCTATGCGATATGATGTGACAGAGGACGATTCCTTCTTGAACCATAAAATGGCTCTTTTCCCAACTTAACACCAAATTAACCTCGATACATCATTTCAGGATTTTCTCCAAGTTGCTCAAACAGTGGTCGAATGAATTCCCAAATACAGAGAAATCATCCATAAAGCCCGCCAGGTATTCACCCATCATTTCTGAAAAAATGGCTAGCATGCAACGCTGAAAGGTAGCGGGTGCGTTGCATAACCCGAATGGCATACGACGGAATGCAAATGTGCCATACGGGCAAGTGAATGTGGTCTTCTCTTGATCTTCAGGAGCAATTGCGACTTGGTTATATCCTGAATATCATCCAGGAAGCAAAAATACTTTTGCCCTGCCAATCTTTCAAGAATCTGGTCAATGAATGGCAAGGGGAAATGATCCTTCTTGGTTACTTCATTGAGCTACCTGTAATCAATACACACCTGCCATGCGGTGGTGGTGCAGGTGGGGATGGATTTGCCATGCTCATTGGTAGCAACGGTGAGCCTGGCTTTCTTTGGAACCACTTGAGTGGGGCCCACCCAAGGGCTATCAGAGATGGGATAGATGATGTCGGCGTCAAGGCACTTGATAATTTCTTTCTTAACAACCTCTCGCATGTTTGGGTTTAACCGTCTCTGCAGCTGGCGGGAGGGTCGTGCCCCGTATTCCAGGTAAATCTTATGAGTGCAATAGGCGGGGCTAATTCCTCTCAAGTCTGAAATGGTTCATCCAATGGTGGCCCGATGTTCCAAAAGGGTCACGGTCAACCTGAGTTCCTGATCCTTGGTTAGATGAGAGTTAATAATCATAGGGAAGGTCTGGTCAGGTCCCAGGAAGACATAGTTGAGATTCTCAGGTAGTGGCTCTAGTTCGGGTGCGGGTGGAACAACAGTCAATGGGAAAGGGAAAGGCGGGAGTTGATCAACATCAATCTCCTCAAATGGTGTTGTTTGATGGTAATCAGCCCTATAGATTTCCATGGGCAGCGATGGTGACGGGTCATGATAGTCGTTACAGGATTGGTGGTCTAAGATAGAACTAAGGGTGAGTCATTCCTCGACCAAAGGTTCCACGGGATCATGTTCCTCAACATAATCGAGATCAAAAGACTTAGTCGCCCGGAAGATATCCAACTGCATTTTCTTGTCTCCGAAGGCGATTTCCATACATCTCGTGTCACAATCGATGTTCGCCTTAGCCGTAGCTAAGAAAGGTCTGCCTAAGATTATGGGTGCGTTTTGTAGTTTTTCAGGGACTTCCATGTCGAGAACCAAGAAGTAGACCAGAAAATAGAAGTCCTTGACCCGCACAATCACGTCCTCGACAACTCCCTTCGAAGTCTTCACAGACCTATCAGCTAGCTGGATGGTGACAGACGTGGGCGTCAACTCTTCGAAACCAAATTGGTGGTACAGGGTTATTGGAATTAGATTGATGGAAGCACTTAAGTTCAGGAGCGCTCTATCGAATGTTATGTCCCCGATATTGCAGGATATCAGGAGTGCTTCTGATTCAGTTCGCTTGAGTGGAAGGTTGCTTGATATTACGGAACTTTCTTGCTCGGAGAGCACAACCTTCCTAGGTGCTTGAGGTCTTGGCTTACGTTTGGGTGTACAGGCATCCTTTAAAAACTTGGCGTAAGCCGGGATGTGCTTAATGGCTTCGAGGAGCGGAATATTAATCTGAACCTGCTTAAAGATCTCTAAAAGCTCCTCAGTTTCCACAACACTTTCTTCTTCTTGATTGTCTCCAAGGCCTTAGGGTATGGTGTCTGAACATGGATAGGATATATTTCTAGGTCCTTGGGTTTTTCCATTGCCTCTTCTGAGTCAGGTATTTCAGTTGGTGAAGTCTCGGGAAGAGTCGGCCATTTCGGATCCTGGGTTTTGGTGTCGCTTCTCAAGGTTATCGCATTCGTAGAGGCATTAGGACCATGGGTTGATCCTTGAGAAGACGAGGATGAAGAAGCACCAAACCTAGGGGGTATTTATGGGGCTAGCTAGACCTTGTGAGCCTGCCTGAAATTGCCCTAGAACCCTTGAGAATTGGGGCCTCTGTTAATCATTGTTGAACGAGAATCTACGCTAACGTGTTTGGTTTTGGAAAACCCGTCGTTGTAGTTCGAAAGCGAAGGATTCGTGTTCAACAAATAAGATTTAAACCGAAAAAGAATTCCGGGTCGAACTCAGGGAGGCTACGTTGATCTATATTCGCAATTATGTTTTTTAGGATTTTTGATAAACAAGGCGAAATAATTACAATGGAGCTATCAAACTAAGAGAGAGAGAGAGAGAGAGAGAGAGAGAGAGAAAGAGAACATGCATTCAATATTTCAATTGTTTATACAAGCAAACGAAATGAAAGTTACACTAGAAAGCGGAAAATCAATTACACTATAAAGCAGGAAAATTCTACACTAGAAAAGCTGTAAATAAGAATGGGAGAGAGAAGTTATCCTCCTCGACGGTCGCTTGGAGGACGAGCCGGACGGGACGACGCTTGGACGAAGGAGAACGAAGCGGGACGAAGGAGGACGAAGCAGAAGAACGGGAACGAAGCAGCACGCCGTCGTCGTCGCGGGATCCACTTCCGAAGGGGGACGAAAATTTGGACTTTATCTCGCGAGAAGCATCCCGGGTGTGGGACAAGCTTCTCTTGAGCTTTGGAGAGGTAGAGAGGAGAAGGCAGGGATGAAAATTTCGTATGGAGGGGGTCTCCTTTTATAGTTGCAAGGAGTGGGGGCAAAATGGACATTACATCTTCAAAATAATAAATAAGGGGTCTTTAGTGACGGATAAAACCGTCGCTAAAGCCCCGCCGTCGCCGTCGCCGCCGCGCCCACGCGCGCCCGCTCGGCTGGCCTGCGTGCGTAACGCAGACGCACGTCCGCGTCGTCTCAGCCGTCCGATCGCGAGATCGGACGGCTTAGATCGCGTCCGCGCCCGCTGCGTAGCGCGCCCGCCCGCGTGCGATCGAGCGTCCACTAGAGCGTCCAATTGCGCGTCGGCGCTATCGGGCGCGCACGGCCATTGGATCTTCATCCGACGCTCGTGCGCGCCCGCTCGTCCGCGCCTTCGACCCCCTCACCGCGGCTCGAACCCGCGACCTCCGCTTCGCCCGCAGCTGCGTCGCCGCTGCGCTACGCGGGCGAAATGGTCGCGCGGGCGTTTTTAAACGCGAGCGACCGCAGCCGTTGGATCGAGATCCAACGGCGGAGAGGAGACGGTGCGCGGTCTTCACAGGACTCCTGCGGCCGATTGGGCGGCTGGGATGGCGCCACGTGGCGCTATCTTGGCCGTCCATCTTCTGGAAGTTGTAGATGGTGCCACGGATGTCGGATTGACTCGATTTTTGTGTCGTTCGGCTGCGATCGTCGATCCGAATTCATCCGTGTGGTCGGATTTTCCATCTGAAGTGCGGATTTACACCATCCTGGCCCTTGATCTTCTAGGGTTCCCCGGTCTCTATCTGATGCTACGGATGCCTGATTAGGGCGATCTTGGAGTCGTTGAACTCCAATCGTTGCCCTGATCATATCCATACGGTTGGATCTTTGATCCGAGGCCCCGATAAAATATTTGCCCTGTCCAAGCACATAAAAGGAGACAATTAACCTCCATTTTATTCAAACTACTCTAAATGCAAGATGATGCATGTAATGCAATATTTATATCATGAAATGCAATCCTATGCTTAAGAACATGCATAAATAGACATTTTAAGTAGTGTAAATGTGTTTACATCAATCATGTTTCGTGGGTTCAGTTGTGGCTGGGAAGGTAGGTGACGTGCGCTAGTGCGTGTGTGTTAAGAAGTGTCGCTATAGTCGCACTTGCAACGCCGATTTTAAAGTAAATAAACGGAGGTGAGTCCGAGTGTCGATCTCAGGGAGGCCTGGAAATCGGAATTTTGCTTAGCACTTGTTGTCACGGAAAGTGCGGAGTTTTGCTTGCGAAAGATGCGATTTTAAAAAGCAAGAGAAAGGTAGAGAGAGAGAGGGTTTAGGGTTAGAAAGTTCTTTGTTTGATCATGCAACTTGAACGGAAATTAAAATGACAATTGAAGGAAAAATAACTTCATTAATCATGCACTTGTAGTTCATAGCTTACAACATTAAATACATGCTTCAAACAAAAGTAATGGAAAGCTTAAAGAGAGAGAGAGAGTGTGTGTGTGTGGAGAGCGACGAGGCAGCCATGGTGGTGGAGGAAGCTCTGTCGGCGGCTCGTCGTCTCCGGCGATTACAAGAGAGCCTAAAGCCAGCTAAGAGAAGGGTGGAGTAGTTGCAAGGGGAGTGAATGCCTTGAATGAGTGGTTGGAGGGGGTTTAAATAGGGTTAAGGGCTTCCTAAAAGAAGAAGAGGCTTTAGCGACGTCCAGAGAGTCGCTAAAACCACTCCTAAAAGCGACAGTGAAGCCCTCCAATCGTTAGTCAGCTGCCCGCCTTGTTTCTTCTTCTCGTGTGATCCGCGGCTGCTGCACGAGAGCTGTCCGATCGAAGATCGGACGGCTGAGATCCCTCCTCGGTTGCACTGAGATCCCTCGGGCGTGCGAGTCTCAAATGTACCTAGAGGCAGTGAAGAAGAAATGGCCTGTGGCTGGGTTCTGTGCAACCTGCCAATGGGCTGTTACCCACGACAACTTGCCAACCATACCACCCTAGAGAGTTCATTAACTACCCAATTTCTGTCAAAATCTCCGAGAAGTGAGTTTGTGCAAAAATGTGTGCAGATGCTTAGACTTAAAGTTTTTCTGAGTTAGAGGGTGAGTTGATAAGTCGTATACTTATTACCTTATTTAGTAGGTGGATTAGAATAGCTTAAGGTTGCAAGGATTCGCTGCTAAATCCATATTTTAACGGACGCCAGGGCTGATTAATCCTGAAGGCCTAAAAATTCTAAGTGTTTAAGTTCTTTTTATATTATTTTCCACTATTGACAAGTTTATAATGCCCAAGTTTTCTTCCTAAATTCATAATTTATTTTTTTATTCATTCAGACTGATTAATTGTGCTCAGGATTATGCAATTTACCACCCCCCATGCTTAAGTTGGACAATGTCCTCATTGGCAAGTACATGGATGCAAAAGGGTTCAAAAAGATAGTACCTGAGTGACGTAAACTACCAGATCAGTCTGAATCCTCTGAGTTGTCTCCCAGGAAGCACTGAGTTTAACGCCTCCAGCTGGGCGGTGCTCGGTGTCAGCTCTCAACGAGGGTGACACTTTCCTTTGGGGAAACCTGGGCCAGGAAATGCTTCAATCTTTGACCATTAACTGTAAAAGTGTGCCTAGTGTTTAGATCAGCGATTTCAATTGCCCCATTAGAGTAGGGCTTAACCACCCGAAATGGTCCTGTCCATTTGGACCTGAGTTTCCTTGGGAAGAGTTTTAGGCGTGCATCAAACAGCCAAACTTGCTGGTTAGGCTCAAAGGTTTTTCTATGAATGAGTCGGTCATGGACGACTTTCATTTTCTCCTTATATAGTCGACTATTGTCAAAGGCATCCCGATGAATTTCTTCGAGCTCAGATAATTGGAGCGTCCTCTACGCATCGGCTAACTGGGGATCCATGTTACATTGCTTGACAGCCTAGTAAGCCTGGTGTTCCAATTCGACAGGAAGATGGCAGGCTTTGCCAAAGACCAGGCGATAAGGCGACATGCCTATCGGGGTCTTGAAAGCGGTCCTGTATGCCCACAGGGCATCATCAAGTCGTGTGGACTAGTCTTTCCTGTCAGGTCTCACAGTCTTCTGTAAAATGTTCTTGATTTGTCTATTTGAGACCTCAGTCTGCCCATTTGTTTGTGGACGATACGGGGTGGCAATGCGGTGGTTTACCCCGTATTTTCTAAGTAGGGCACGGAATTGGGAATGGATAAAATGGCTTCCACCATCACTGATCATGGCCTTGGGTATTCCAAACAGGGAAAAGATGTTCTTCTTAATAAAGTCCATGACAATCCTGTGATCTCATCGTCGGGTGGCGACGGCTTCAATTCATTTGGAAACATAGTCTACCGAGACCAGGATGTACTCGAAGCCGTTGGATGGTGGAAAGGGGCCCATAAAATCGATATCCCAAACGTCGAAGATTTCGACAATCAAAATGGGCTGAAGGGGCATCATATCTTTCTTGGTCATGGTCCCCAGCGTTTGGTAGCGTGGGCAAGTCTTGGCAAAGATGTGTGCATCCTTAAATAGGGACGGCCAGTAAAATCCAAACTACAAAGCTTTTGCAGATGTTTTCTTTCCAGAGAAGTGGCCGCCACACGCTTGGTCATGACAAAAGGAAAGCACACTCTGAACTTCGTCTTCGGGGATACACCTCCTGATGATCTGATCAGCACAGAGGTGAAACAGCATGGGATCATCCTAGAAATAGTGCTTGGCCTAGGCCAAGAACCTATCCCGTTGCTGTCTGGACCAGCTGTGCGGGGTTTGTCCTACAACCAGGTAATTGACGTTGTTCGCATACCATGGCATTTTCTTATCTTGCACGGCTAGGATGTGTTCATTAGGGAAGGCATTAGATAGAGGTAGGGAGGGTTCGATGTGGTCTGGATGAAGTCTTGATAAGTGGTCAGCCACCACATTCTTCGATCCGGCCTTGTCTTGGATTTCTAGGTCAAATTCCTGCAAAAGCAGGATCCATCTGATGAGCCTGGGCTTTGCGTCCTTTTTCGCCAACAGGTGCCGGATGGCTGAATGGTCAGTGTAAATAGTCACGTGGGATCCCAACAAGTACGATCGAAATTTTTCAAGTCCAAAGACTACAGCGAGCAACTCCTTTGTGACAGTATAATTACGTTGGGCCGCGTCCAACGTTTTGCTCGCGTAGTAGATCACCACGGGCTTCTTGTCTTGCCTTTGTCCTAGGACAGCGCCTATGGCAAAATCTGATGCATCACACATAATCTCAAAGTCCTGGGACCAGTCTGGTGGTTAAAGTACAGGTGCGGTGGAGACTAAGTCCTGGAGGGTGTGATAAGCCTGGATGCAATCAGGAGACATGTGGAATATGGCGTCGTTGGCTAGAAGGTCGGTCAAGGGTTTGGAAAGCTTGGAAAAGTCTTTAATGAAACTTCGGTAGAAGCCAACATGTCCTAGGAATGAGCGAATCTGTCGGACCGAGCTAGGTGGGGGAAGTTTGGAAATCAAATCAACTTTGGCTTGATCTACCTCGATGCCCCTATGCGAGACGATGTGACCGAGGACAATTCCTTCTTGAACCATAAAATGGCTCTCTTCCCAACTTAACACCAGATTAACCTCGATACATCGTTTCAGGATTTTCGCCAAGTAGCTCAAACAATGGTTGAATGAATTCCCAAAGACAGAGAAATCATCCATAAAGACCTCTAAGTATTCACCCACCATTTCTGAAAAAATGGCTAGCATGCAACGCTGTAAGGTGGCAGGTGCGTTGCATAACCCGAACGACATTCGACGAAATGCAAACGTGCCATACGAGCAAGTGAATGTGGTCTTTTCCTGATCTTCCGGAGCAATTGCGACTTGGTTATATCCTGAATATACATCCAGGAAGCAAAAATACTTCTGCCCTGCCAATTTTTCAAGGATTTGGTCAATGAATGACAAGGGGAAGTGATCCTTTTTAGTGGCTTCATTGAGCTTCCTATAATCAATACACACCCGCCAAGAGGTGGTGCTGCGGGTAGGGATGGATTCGCCATGGTCATTGGTAACAACAGTGAGCCCAGCTTTCTTTGGAACCACTTGGGTGGGGCTCATCCAGGGGCTATCGGAAATAGGATAGATGATGTCGGCGTCAATCCACTTGATGATTTCTTTCTTAACGACCTCCCGCATGTTTGGTTTAAACGTCTTTGCATCTGGCGGGAGTGTCGTGCCCCGTCTTCCAAGTAAATCTTATGGGTGCAGTAGGTGAGGCTAATTCCTCTTAAGTCAGAAATGGTCCAACCGATGGTGACTCGGTGTTCTGAAAGGGTCGCAGTCAATCTGAGTCCCTGATCCTTGGTTAGATGAGAATTAATAATCACTGGGAAGGTCTGGTCAGGTCCCAAGAAGACATACTTGAGGTTCTCGGGCAATGGCTTAAGTTCAGGTGTGGGTGGAACCACAGTCGATGGGAAGGGAAAGGGCGAGAGTTGATCAACATCGATCTCCTCAAATGGTGCCGTGTGATGGTACTCAGCCTTACAGAGGTCCACGGGTAGTGATGGTGACGAGTCAGAACAGTCATTACGGGTTTGGTGGTCTGATACAGAACTAAGGGTGAGGCATTCCTCAATCAAAGTTTCCACGGGATCATGTTCCTCAACGCAATCGCAATCAAAGGACTTTGTCGCCCGGAAGATATCCAATTGCATTTTCCTGTCTCCAAAGGCGATTTCCATACATCCCGTGTCACAATCAGTGTTTGCCTTAGCCGTAGCTAAGAAAGGTCTGCCTAAGATTATGGGTGAGCTCTGTAGCTTTTCAGGGACTTCCATGTCGAGCACCAAGAAGTCGACCGGGAAATAGAAGTCCTTGACTCGTACAATCACGTCCTTGACAACCCCCTTCGGGGTTTTTACTGATCTATCAGCCAGTTGAATGGTGACGGGTGTGGGTGTCAACTCTCCAAAGACAAATTGGTGGTAGAGGGTTGTTGGAATCAGATTGATGGAAGCACCTAAGTCCAGGAGCGCTCTATCAAATGTCATGTCCCCGATATTGCAGGAAATCAGGGGTGCTCCTGGGTCAGTTTGCTTGAGTGGAAGGTTGCTTGATATTACGGAACTTGCTTGTTCGGAGAGCACAATCTTCCTAGGTGCTTGAGGTCTTGGCTTACGTTTGGGTGTGCAGGCATCTTTCAAAAACTTAGCGTAAGCCGGGATGTGCTTAATGGCATCGAGGAGCGGAATATTAATCTGTACTTGCTTAAAGATTTCCAACAGCTCCTCAGTTTCCACAACATTCTTCTTTTTCTTGATTGTTTCCAAGGCCTCCGGGTAGGGTGTCTGAATGTGGATTGGTTCTATTTCTGGGTCATTGGTTGGTGCATCCTCTAAGTCAGGTATTTCAGCGGGTGAAGTCTCGGGGACAGTTGGCCATTTGGGATCCTGGGTTCTGGTGCCGCTTCTCAAGGTTACCGCATTCGCAGAGGCATTGGGACCATGGGTTGATCCTTGAGAAGACGAGGATGAAGAAGCACCAAACCCAAGGGGTGTTTGCGGGGCTGGCTGGACCATGTGGGGTTGCTCGGGATTGCTTTGGAACCCTTGCGAATTGGGGCCTCTGTTGATTATTGTTTCGCGGGTTCAGTTGTGGCTGGGAAGGTAGGGATCCTTGTTGTTTACAGTCCAAAAGTTGGCTTAACTGTCCATTTACCAAGGCCATTTCCTCCTGATGTTTCTGGTTCATGTCAGCCATCATCTTTATTAGGGTGTCCATTTGGTTTTGTGGAGGGGGAGGAGCCGCCCTATTTTGATTGTATGGAGGTCTAATGGGTGGTCCTTGCTGATAGGGGGGCAAGTTTGGTTGCTGGTTTGGCCTGGGCTGGTTCTGGAATTGAGGTTTCTGGTTTGTCCATCCAAAGTTGGGGTGGTTACGCCAACCAGTGTTGTACGTGTTGGAGAAGGGGTCAGGTTTCGCATAACCTTGGACAGCTTGCACATCTTTAAGGATAGCTGATGTCGATGGAGAGGAAAGAGAGTAATCAAGGGTTGAGGGAGCAAAGGTCCCTCCCTGGAACGTGGTCAAGGGTTGTTCCAGGTTCAATTGGCTCAAGGGCTGGACCAGGTCAACATTGTGAGCTCCCTTTGCTAGGGAGAAGGTCTGTAATGGGTTCCTGGTCTGATTCAGTAGCTCATCAATCTTTTTGTCCACCAATTCCACTCGATCTAGTTTCTTGGCAATGATGTCCATGTCAACCATTCCAGAATTTACTTGTACCTCATAAATCCCACCACGGGGTTGACTGGATCTGTTGAACTGGGTCATGGAGGCATTGTTCAACGAGTTCTCGCTCATAGACTTAAAGAGCTCAAACGCGCTCTCCTCATCCTTATTCAGGAAGTTCCCCCCAAATGAGGCATCGACGAAGTTCCGTAGGTTGCTGTCCAGACCGTGGTAGAAAATCTGGGCCAATTGCCACCTTGGTACTTCGTGGTGTGGGCATTTCCTCAAGAGCTCATTAAATCTTTCCCATGCCTCATGGAATTGTTCCCCACCCTGGAGTGTAAAGGTAGTAATAGCTCTTCTGAGGGCATTGGTCTTTCCTATGGGGAAGAATTTCTTTAAAAATGCATGCCTCAGTTCTTCCTAGGAGGTGATGGGTCTACCTAAGGTTCTAAGCCAGTGAGAAGCCTTGTCTCTTAATGAGAAGGGAAACATCTTGATTAGAACAATGTCAAGGCTAATGTTCCTAGGTTTCACAGTTCGTGCTATGCGGTCGAGATCCTCTAGATGCTGGAAGGGGTCTTCATTTGAGTTTCCGTGAAAATGGCTCTGGATGAGACTTAAGACATTTGGTTTCAGCTCAAAATCATCTCCCTTTGGGGATCCTAAGGTGTGGCTCGACTCTAATAGCGGAGGGATTATAGAAATCATAGAGGGGCCTTGTTTGATCCTGAAAGGGAGGTAAATCAAGTGGTGGTTGCCCTTGTGGTAAATCAAATGATGGTTGCCCTTGCGGGCCTTGCAGGTTCTATAACCGGTGTATGGATTGCATGATGGTGTGGATCTATTGTTGCTGAAGCCGGTGGTTTGCATTAATCTGGGCTTGGATGATGGCCATTGCATCTAGTGGGGGTTGGTCCTCAGCCTCATCTATCCTAGGTTCAGCCATGTTTCTAACAGAATCAGGTCGCCTGGATTCCCATCCCAAAACAAACAACTCGGGATGCAGTGAGCGTCTCCCGTGCATACACTAGAGAAGAACAAGAGGGGATGTGGAGAGTGTTGGTGCTAGAGCACCACGATCATTTGTTTTGATGATAACAAAACACGTGTTATTTAACATTTGCAATTTGAGTCCTAGATTTCAGGTCAATTGCAAATGTGGACGTGTTTAGACAGAGTTCAAGCTCGCATCCAGGACGGATTGGAGGAGCTTGACGGAAAACAGAGGAGGTTCGCGTGGAGCGAAAGATTGGAGATGGAAGACAAGAAGAATAGGATAGATTCTTTTTTTATCCTTTCATGTATCTCTTGTATTTACTTTCTTGCTCTTTTTTATTCCTTAGAACATTATGTTAAAGAGCCTCAAAGTACCCTAAAAGTAGTCCTAGGAACACCTGCACAACCCTAGGATACTTAGGTTTTCTGTAGAATACTTAGAAAACCAATATAGGGCTCAAACAGCATTTCCAGACGTCTAATTCCAAACTCAGACGTCTGATAAAGAATTTTAAGACGTCTGACTGTTGTTTCAGACGTCTGATAACTGTTAGGCTGGACTTAGTTTTCTGTCAGATAAAATCAGACGTCCAGACCTTAGACCAGACGTCTTAGAAGACGTCTGATGGATTTGCCAGACGTCCAGATAGTGGACCGTTGGCTGGCTTAGAAAACACTGAAGATTATGACCGTTAGAGCCTTATCAGACGTCCATAGGACTTACCAGACGTCTGATAAATGACCGTTTTGCCTCGGCTGACCCAAAATCTCTTCTCAGAGATTTTCTAGCCGTTGCAACGTTTGGAAATCAATTCCCACAGTAAAAGTAGGTTTCCAGATGTCCAGACTTAGTGCCAGACGTCCTGTATGTCGTCTGATGGACTTGCACAAAAACCCTGTTTAGATCTGATTCAAGTCAGGGAGAAACCCGCATAGAATCAGACGTCTGACCTTGGAATCAGACGTCTTATAATGGCCTTCCAGACGTCTGATGCCAGAGTTAGACGTCTGATAACCCTGTCAAATGCAATCATTGTCCTGATTTCGGCCTGATTCTCTTGGGCTTTGCACCCAACGGCTATGGAAGCTTTTCCAAGCCTTCCAAAGCCTTCCTAAGGCCTCTATAAATAGAGGGGAGCCTTTACACACCAAAAGACACCTAGAGAGACACAAGATACACACTAAGAGAAACAAGAGACACACCTAAGCAACTTAGTTCCACTCTTTTGTGTCCAATTGAAGCACTTGCTCTCCAAGCTCAAGCTCTACATCTTGAGAGCATCAAACAGTTTGCGCACCCGCTCTCCCGGCGTTGATAACGAGAGCGACGTAGCGCCATCGCGTGGCACACGCACCGCGTCATCGTCGACGCACTCCTTGCAAAGGGGAGTTTCCTATTTCCTATAGAAGCTAGGTTTAATTTTGTTGGCTCTATAGGACTGTTGTTTTATTTTATCTTTGTATTTTGGTTGGGTATTCGCTTTGCGAATTCCCGTCTCCTTCGTGGGACAAAATCCTTCTCGTGGAGAGAAGGGGTTGAGGAACGCTACCCTCGTACTTGTAGCGTGGTTGTATTGAGGTTGAATCACCCTCGTTCAAAGTGATTCGGTTAGTGGATTTGATCAACTTGGTTGATCGGAAAATCCTAACTCGAGAGGGTTAGGTGGTGGTTTTTACCCGGTTTGGGTTTCCACCAAAAAATCTTTGTGTACATTTTGTGATTGCTTATTTTGTGATATTGTTTATATTTATTTCCGCAATTATTACGTCACCCCCTCCTAGAAGGGAACTTTCAATTGGTATCAGAGCAGGTCTTGCTGTTTCGGCGTAACAACCAAGCAAGAAGATCGATGGAGGGAAGCAGTTCCGCGTGTAGGATTTCTGAGGGGCAGTCCACAACCCGTCCGCCCTACTTTGACGTGAACAACTACAGCTACTGGAAGCTGAGGATGAAGACGTGGCTCCAAGCCACTGAATTCGAGGTATGGGGATGTTGCGAAACCCCATACGAGATCCCGAAGCGACCCCAAGGAGGGTACTCGCAGGTGCAGATTCTAGAGCTCTCACTCAACGCAAAGGCAATGAATGCCTTGTACTGCGCATTGAGTCTGAAGGAATTCGAACGAATCCAAGAGTGCACCACCGCCCACGAGATATGGAGGAGGTTGGAAGGCACTCATGAGGATTCCAGCTCGAAGGAAGAAGAAGAAGAAAAAGAAGAAGAAACCACTTGCTTTGGTTTCATGGCCAGAGGAACCAACAGCGACAGCGAAAGTGGAAGCGACGACAGCGACAACGAGGCAAATCTCGATCTTCAAGAAGCATTTAATGAACTTTTTGAGATTAGTAAATCACTTAGGGTAGAAAATAAAAGCATTAAAAAGAACCTTAGTTTTCTTAAAAATGAAAATAATAGGTTAGAAAAACAACTTAAGAACATAGAAGCTAGTCCTAGAATTAATAACCTGTTATTAGAAAATCAAGACCTCATCAATGAAAATAATAAATTGATTGAGGAAAATAATAGTCTAAAGTTAGAAATTTTTGATTTAAAGACTAAGATACAAATTATAGAAAGAGAAATTGCATGTCTTAGGGAAAATTCTAACAATTTAATCAACAAAGTAGATAAGTTTTATAGCCCTAAGGTTGAGAAAGGATCTCCATCCAGGAGACCTTCTAACAAATCCGGATCCAAGCTCACTTGGATACCGAAGAAAAAATTAGAATCTTGTTTTGTAGGGTTCAGGGATGACTACAACATAAAGGACTGGACCTACAAGCTCAAGGCTGGTCAACTTAAGTTGGGAGAACCAATGAGTAGACCAAGGAGGAGAAGAAGAAGACCGACGAGACGGCGAACAAACGACGGACCCGCCGCACGTCGACCACCAGATTGGAGACCGGCGCCAATGCCCGGGCCTCCAAGCTACGGATGGGAGCCCCATCCGATGTGGCATCCACCACCACCATTCGGGCCATTTTATTGGCCATGGTAGGTGAGGTAAAAATTCTTAACCCTATCTTATTATCATAAGCATTTAGATAGGGGGAGTTAAAAAATGATGAGCTAATTGTCAATTTTTAAGGGGGAGAAATAAGGTAGCTAAATTTCCTTTAGTAAGGGGGAGAAAAATAATAGCTATCTTGTTGTTACAAAAAGGGGAGAATATTACCTTTGTTAAAATAAACTCATAGAAGAGCATGTTTTAAGGGGGAGTTATAGGAAATGTAAAAACAATTAAACCTTTTTGATAATGTCAAAAAGGGGGAGGATTTTTTTATGCATTATTATTTACGGTTTTGTCATCATCAAAAAGGGGGAGATTGTTGGTGCTAGAGCACCACGATCATTTGTTTTGATGATAACAAAACACGTGTTATTTAACATTTGCAATTTGAGTCCTAGATTTCAGGTCAATTGCAAATGTGGACGTGTTTAGACGGAGTTCAAGCTCGCATCCAGGACGGATTGGAGGAGCTTGACGGAAAACAGAGGAGGTTCGCGTGGAGCGAAAGATTGGAGATGGAAGACAAGAAGAATAGGATAGATTCTTTTTTTATCCTTTCATGTATCTCTTGTATTTACTTTCTTGCTCTTTTTTATTCCTTAGAACATTATGTTAAAGAGCCTCAAAG
Organism: Thalassia testudinum; assembly: GCA_037157565.1. NCBI lineage: Eukaryota > Viridiplantae > Streptophyta > Magnoliopsida > Alismatales > Hydrocharitaceae > Thalassia > Thalassia testudinum. The sequence continues at coordinate 27,451,860 of JAZHRO010000055.1, read as the reverse complement.
TACCCTAAAAGTAGTCCTAGGAACACCTGCACAACCCTAGGATACTTAGGTTTTCTGTAGAATACTTAGAAAACCAATATAGGGCTCAAACAGCATTTCCAGACGTCTAATTCCAAACTCAGACGTCTGATAAATAATTTTAAGACGTCTGACTGTTGTTTCAGACGTCTGATAACTGTTAGGCTGGACTTAGTTTTCTGTCAGATAAAATCAGACGTCCAGACCTTAGACCAGACGTCTTAGAAGACGTCTGATGGATTTGCCAGACGTCCAGATAGTGGACCGTTGGCTGGCTTAGAAAACACTGAAGATTATGACCGTTAGAGCCTTATCAGACGTCCATAGGACTTACCAGACGTCTGATAAATGACCGTTTTGCCTCGGCTGACCCAAAATCTCTTCTCAGAGATTTTCTAGCCGTTGCAACGTTTGGAAATCAATTCCCACAGTAAAAGTAGGTTTCCAGATGTCCAGACTTAGTGCCAGACGTCCTGTATGTCGTCTGATGGACTTGCACAAAAACCCTGTTTAGATCTGATTCAAGTCAGGGAGAAACCCGCATAGAATCAGACGTCTGACCTTGGAATCAGACGTCTTATAATGGCCTTCCAGACGTCTGATGCCAGAGTTAGACGTCTGATAACCCTGTCAAATGCAATCATTGTCCTGATTTCGGCCTGATTCTCTTGGGCTTTGCACCCAACGGCTATGGAAGCTTTTCCAAGCCTTCCAAAGCCTTCCTAAGGCCTCTATAAATAGAGGGGAGCCTTTACACACCAAAAGACACCTAGAGAGACACAAGATACACACTAAGAGAAACAAGAGACACACCTAAGCAACTTAGTTCCACTCTTTTGTGTCCAATTGAAGCACTTGCTCTCCAAGCTCAAGCTCTACATCTTGAGAGCATCAAACAGTTTGCGCACCCGCTCTCCCGGCGTTGATAACGAGAGCGACGTAGCGCCATCGCGTGGCACACGCACCGCGTCATCGTCGACGCACTCCTTGCAAAGGGGAGTTTCCTATTTCCTATAGAAGCTAGGTTTAATTTTGTTGGCTCTATAGGACTGTTGTTTTATTTTATCTTTGTATTTTGGTTGGGTATTCGCTTTGCGAATTCCCGTCTCCTTCGTGGGACAAAATCCTTCTCGTGGAGAGAAGGGGTTGAGGAACGCTACCCTCGTACTTGTAGCGTGGTTGTATTGAGGTTGAATCACCCTCGTTCAAAGTGATTCGGTTAGTGGATTTGATCAACTTGGTTGATCGGAAAATCCTAACTCGAGAGGGTTAGGTGGTGGTTTTTACCCGGTTTGGGTTTCCACCAAAAAATCTTTGTGTACATTTTGTGATTGCTTATTTTGTGATATTGTTTATATTTATTTCCGCAATTATTACGTCACCCCCTCCTAGAAGGGAACTTTCAGAGAGCGATAGATGCGAAAAGTGTGTTCAGTCAAACAAACAAGCCTAATCCTTATGGTGTATTTCTTAGGAGACCTAGAAATCTCAAAAAGGGTGATTAAGTCCGTAAACACTGGACACCCCTTCCCAAGGCTAATCTGGCCAGGTTGATTACTTAGGGATTGCAGGGAAGGTTTTTCCTTTGGCTTGCGCCGCCGGTTCCATAGACCCCACAACCGCGGTCGTTTGACACTACCCCGCAGCCTAGTCACCAGATTCTACTAAGAGAATGAAAACCAAGTGCCCAGCGAACAAAACCTCGCCCTTCGAAACTTAACTCAGTCTTGCCTAGGGCACGTCTACTCAGTTTTAAAAAGGGCTAGGATAGTGCTTGTGCTAGGGTTATGTGATGAGGCGTTGATTGGGGTGGTGCCTCTTAATTTTCCACTTTCAATGTGTATGCTTCTATCAAAACATGGTTTTCAAGCAAGGATTTTTAAGATGTGGTGTCTTTTAGTGTTTCTTCCTTACTTTAGTGACTTTTAGGGTTGACGTGTCTTAATGTTTTCAGACAAGTTTCAGTGGGCACGTCAAGTTCTGCACATAATTTGGTGAAAGTAGATTTCCTTTTATTCTGTAGAGGCTCTAGAATCCTAATGTACTCATCTAATGATCATGCAGCTTCTATTGGATGAGTCAGTTTTAGGGTTGAGTGGTGCGGCCCAAGTCAATTCACGGTGGCTTCGCAAACACCACTCAAAAAGAGAAAAGAACACTCCAAGAATTTATTCAGAAAGTTAGAGTGTACATTTTTTGTTGGGTGATGTGTTAAGGATGTGGGTCAGGTAATCATACACCACGCCAATTTTTTTTCAATTTTACAAATTTTTTCTAGTTTTTTTTTTTCACGCAAGCAAACTGTCATGAGTGAAGGATTACTCACTACTGGTCCTTGCTGCACCTACTCTCTTGTGACCGTCATGGGTTGCGTCATTCCGCCGTCTATGCGCCGAATTCCTGCAACCATTAAGTGAAAGGAGACAAGGCATTAGACAATGTGAGCATGGATGTGAAAGGAGACAAGGTGACAAAACAAATCCGTTGCCTCCCCGACAACGGTGTCAAAAACTGACGTGCGCTAGTGCATGTGTGCTAAGAAGTGTCGCTATAGTCGCACTTGCAATGCCGGTTTTAAAGTAAATAAACGGAGGTGAGTCCGAGTGTCGGTCTCAGGGAGGCGTGGAAATCAAATTTTTGCTTATCACTTGTTGTCACGGAAAGTGCGAAGTTTTGCTTACAAAAGATGTGATTTTGAAAAGCAAGAGAAAGGTAGAGAGAGAGGGTTTAGGGTTAGAAAGTTCTTTGTTTGATCATGCAACTTGAACGAAAATTAAAATGACAATTGAATGGAAAATAACTTCATTAATCATGCACTTGTAGTTCATAACTTATAACATTAAATACATGCTTCAAACAAAAGTAATGGAAAGCTTAAAAAGAGAGAGAGAGTGTGTGTGTGTGTGTGGAGAGTGACGAGGCAGCCATGGTGGTGGAGGAAGCTCCGTCGGGCCTTGTCGTCTCCGGCGATTACAAGAGAGCCTAAAGCTAGCTAAGAGAAGGGTGGAGTAGTTGCAAGGGGAGTGAATGCCTTGAATGAGTGGTTGGAGGGGGTTTAAATAGGGTTAAGGGCTTCCTAAAAGAAGGGGCTTGAGCGACGTCTAGAGCGTCGCTAAAACCACTCCCAAAAGCGTCGGTGAAGCCCTCCAACCGTTGGTCAGCTGCCCACCTTGTTTCTTCTTCTCATGCGATTCGCGGCTACTGCACGAGAGCCGTCCAATCGAAGATCGAACGGCTGAGATCCCTCCTCGGCTGTGCTGGGATCGCGCCTCTAGCACGCGTGTGCGCAGGCGTCATAGCCCGACGTGCGCGCGCGCATGGGCGCCCGTGAGCTACGATTGCGCCGCGTGGTGAAATCTCGGCCACCTGCTGGCCCAATTTCGTCGCGCGCTACCTCCGTCTTCGATTTCGGCTCCGCGCGGCTCGAACCCGCGTTGCGTGCGGGCGTGGTCGCTAACCGTTGTGCCATACCCGCGCTTTGTCGCGGCGACTGCGAGCGGGCGCGCGAGTCTCGGCCGTTCGATCGAAGATCGATGGCCGAGATGTGATCTCGGCTTGATGAAGGCACGTCGTGCGGTGGAGCGGGGGGCTGACGTGGTGCAATATGGACCGTTGATCTCCAGATCAACGGTCAGAACTTCTTGGGCCCATTGTAGGAGCTCCGGATGTCGGATTTGGCCGATCTTGAGTCTGTCAGACTCTGTTCGTCGTTCTGAATCCATCTGTGCAGTCCGATTGCTCATCTGAGGCCTGCTTTGACAAATGCTTACACAAATGTCCATTAATACAGTTTTATAAGCAATCTTGGTACATGATGCATGCAATGCTCCCATTCTACTTATGTTGTGCCTTTTATTCTTAAGATGGGCCATATTCAACATAATTATCACCCCCTTGTGCAGTGTTATCAGTAGGGATCCTTGTTGTTTACAGTCCAATAGTTGGCTTAACTGTCCCTTTACTATGGCCATTTCCTCTTGATGTTTCTGGTTCATTTCAGCCATCATCTTTATCAGGGTGTCCATTTGGTTCTGTGGGGGAGGGGCCGCCCTGTTCTGCTTGTATGGGGGTCTAACTGGTGGTCCTTGCTGATAGGGGGTAAGTTTGGCTGCTGGTTTGGCCTGGGCTGGTTCTGGAATTGAGGTGGTTTCTGGTTTATCCAACCAAAGTTGGGGTGATTACGCCAGCCAGTGTTGTAAGTGTTGAAGAAAGGGTCAGGTTTAGCATAACCTTGGACAGCCTATACATCTTCAAGGATAGCAGATGTCGATGGGTAGGGAAGAGAGTAATCAAGGGTCGAGGGAGCAAAGGTCCCTCCCTGGAACGTGGTCAAGGGTTGTTCTAGGTTCAATTGGCTTAAGGGCTGGACCAGGTCAACATTGTGAGCTCCCTTTGCTAGGGAGAAGGTCTGTAATGGGTTCCTAGTCTAGTTCTGTAGCTCATCAATCTTTTTATCCACCAATTCCACTCGATCTAATTTCTTGGCAGTGATGTCCATGTCAACCATTCCAGAATTTGCTTGTACCTCATAAATCCCACCATGGGGTTGACTGGATCGGTTAAACTGGATCATGGAGGCATTTTTGAGCGAATTTTCGCTCATAGACTCAAAGAGCTCAAACGCGCTCTCCTCGTCTTTGTTCAGGAAGTTCCCCCTGCATGAGGCATCGACGAAGTTTCGTAGGTTGCTATCCAGACCGTGGTAGAAGATCTGGGCCAATTGCCACCTTGGTACTTCGTGGTGTGGGCATTTCCTCAAGAGCTCATTAAATCTTTCCCATGCCTCATGGAACTGTTCCCCACCCTGGAGTGTAAAGGTAGTAATGGTTTTTCTGAGGGCATTGGTCTTTCCTATGGGGAAGAATTTCTTTAGAAATGCACACCTTAGTTCTTCCCAGGTGGTGATGGGTCTACCTAGGGTTCTAAGCCAGTGAGATGCCTTGTCTCTCAGCGGGAAGGGGAACATCTTAATCAAAACAATGTCAAGGCTAATGTTCCTAGGTTTCACAGTTCGGGCTATCCGGTCAATATCCTCTAGGTGCTGGAAGGGGTCTTCATTTGAGCCTCCATGGAAGTGGCTCTGAATCAGACTCAAGACATTTGGTTTTAGCTCAAAATCATCACCCCTTCAGGGATCCTAAGGTACGGCTCGACTCTAATAGCAGAAGGATTGTCGAAATCACGGAGGGGCCTCGGCTGGTCCTGGAATGGTGGTAGATCAGGTGGTGGTTGCCCTTGTGGGCCTTGGGAAGGTGGTGGTGGTTGCCCTTGTGGGTTCTGCAACCAGTGTATGGATTGTATGATAGTATAGATCTGTTGCTGCTGAAGCTGGTGATTTGCGTTAATCTGGGCTTGGATGATGGCCATTGTGTCTGGTGGGGGTTGGTCTTCAACCTCATCTACCCTAGGTCCAGCCATGTTTCTAGCAGAATCAAGTCGCCTGGATTCCCGTCTCAAAATAAACAACTCGGGATGCAGTGAGCGTCTCCCGTGCATACACTAGAGAAGAACAGGAGGGGATGCGAAGAGCGACAATGCGAGAAGTGTGTGTTCAATCAAGCAAACAAGCCTAGTCCTTATGGTGTATTCCCTAGGAGGCCTAGAAATCTCCAAAAGGGTGATCAAGTCCGTAAGCATTGGACCCCCCTTCCCAAAGCTAATCTGGCCAGGTTGATTACGAGGGGATTGCAGGGAAGGTTCTTCCTTTGGCTTATGCCGCCGGTTCCATAGACCCCACAATCGTGGTCGTTTGACATTGCCCCACAGCCTAGTCACCAGATTCTACTAAGGGAATGAAAGCCAAGTGCCCAGTGAATAAAACCTCGCCTCTCGAGACTTAACCTAGTCCTACTTAGGGCACGTCTACTCTGTTTTAAAAGGCTAGGATAGTGCTTGTCTAGGGTTATGTGATGAGGTATTGATTGGGGTAGTGACTCTTAGTTTTTCACTTTCAGTGTGTGTGCTCCTATCAAAACATGGTTTTCAAGCAAGGATTTTTTTTAAGATGTGATGTCTTTTAATGTTTCATCCTTACTTTTGTATCTTTTAGGATTGACGTGTCTTAATGTTTTCAGACAAGTTTCAGTGGGCACGTCAAGTTTTGCACACAATTCAGTGAAAGTAGATTTCCTTTTATTGTGTAGAGGCTCTAAAACCCTAATGTTCTCATCCTAGTGATCATGCAGCTTCTACTGGATGAGTCGATTTAGGGTTGAGTGGTGCAGCCCAAGTCAAATCAAGGTGGCTTCGCAAACACCACTTAAGAAGAAAGAAGAACACTCCATGAATCTTAGATTATTCAGAATGTTAGAGTGTTTTTTTTTTGTTGGGTGATGTGTTAAGGATGTGGGTCAGGCAATCATGCCCACGCCAATTTTTTTTCAGTTTTACAATTTTTTTTAGATTTTTAAGCAAGCAAACAACCATGGGTGAAGAAATACTCACGACCGATCCTTGTTGTACTTACTCCCTCGTAATCGTCACGAGTTGCGCTGCTTCGCCGTCCAAGCGTCGAATTCCTGCAACCATCAAGTAGAAGGAGACAAGGCGTTAGACGATGTGAGCATGGATGTAAAATGGAAGTGACAAAATAAATCCGTTGCCTCCCTGGAAACGACGCCAAAAACTGACGTGGGGTGGGGCACGTGTGTTTAGAAGAGTCGTTATAGCTTGTGCTCGCAATGTTAGTTTTAATTGAAGAAACGGACGTGAGTCCGAGTGTCGATCTCAGGGAGACGTGAAAATTGGATTTTTCTTGTCACTTAATGTCACGAAAATAACGGGTTTTTGCTTGCGAAAACTCATGGGTGAAAAGCGAGTGAGAGAGAGGGAAAGAGAGAGAGAGATTATGGTTAGAATTGTTTCATTCACACATTCAACTTTAAACATAAAAGATGGCAATTAACTGGCTAAGAAACTTCATTCCACATGCAACTTTAGTTTATAATTACAACACTAGATAAATGCTTGAACATAAGTAAAGTAAAGCTTAAGATAAAGAAGGAAAGAGAGAGAGAGAGAAGACGGCGAGGCAGCCACGATGGTGGAAGGGGGCTTTGTCGACGGCTCATCGGCTCCGGCGACTACAAGAGGGCTTAATGGTAGCTAGGAGTGGGGTAGAGCACTTGCAAGTGGAGTGAATGCCTCCCATGGGTGGTTGGAAGGGGTTTAAATAGGAAGAAGGGGTTTTAGCGACATCCGGGACGTCGCTAAAACCCTTCCCAAAACGTCGGTGAAGGCCCCTGCCCGCCGGTCGCTCGTACGCGTCCGTTCTTCTTCACGCCTGATCCGCGTGCGCGCGTTGTAAGCCGTCCGATCTACTGGTTGTGAATCATGTGCGTCATCACGCGCATCTGGTCAAGGTGCATCTGCGGGCACCACATCTCGCAATCGCACCCGTCCGCTCGCCGATCTACAGTCCAATTTCGCCCGCGCGTGCCTTCGCCTTTGATTTGCTGTGCGGTGTGTTTCAATCCCGCATCTCGTGAGCGCGAGTGAGTGCTTCGACCGTTGCGCTACCCTGTACGGATGGTTGCGATCGTGCGTCGGTGCTCGGTTGCTGCCGACCGTTGGATGGAGATCCGACGGTCGTGATCTGCTGTGGGGGAAGAGTGTAGCGATGGCGCTGGCGATGGTGCGGCGTTCTTCGATTGGATGGCTCAGATCATTCTGCGATTGATGGAGGGGGCTGGGCGAGGCGTGCGAGCGCTGATCGGGTGCCACGTGGCGCCTTGTTAGCCGTTGATTGTTAGATCAACGGTCAAAACTTCTTGGGCCCATTGTAGGAGCTCCGGATGTCAAATTTGGCCGATTTCGAGTTCGTTGGACTCCGTTCGTCGCTCTGAATCCATCTGTGCGGTCCAATTGCTCATCTGAGGCCTGTTTTGACATGTCCTTGTACACATGGCTGTTAATAATACATTATAAGCAATCTTGATGTGTAATGAATGCGATGCTCCTATTCCTATTTATGATGTGTTATTTGTGCATTTTGCTCTTAAGATAAGCCCCAATTGACAGAATTATCATCCCACGATGCAGTGTTATTAAGTATATACTCCACCTCTCTCGCAGCATTAACTCTTCCAATCAAATTGTGTTTTCAAGCCTCTCCTAAGTCAAAACTAAGAGAACCAAATTTCTTTTAAGGTGATCACTTACACAAGACCAAGTGTGTGAAATTTGGATGTTTGGGTTACAAGGACCCGTAAACCAAAAGGTAGAACAAGACTCCAGGAACTACCCCACCTTTTAACTTAATCCCTAGCTTTCCTTCCTCAACCTCTTGATGAATGGTCCGCAACTTAACTCCTACTTAAGTTTTTAAGTCCACAAAGAACCCTAAAGGTCTAAAGCTAGTATCTCACTTAGCTTCTAAACTTCGACCCTAGAATCAACTTAGTCTAACCTAGAGTTCTGATCTTATGCCTAGGAATGCAGGGCCAACCAGTTAAGCTCAATAATACAAAATATTTTTTTTTTTTAATGCAAATGTATGCAATGCAGAATGCTTTAACTAAATGCATGAATGCACTATATATAAATGCTATGTATATCCCCAAGTACACCCCCCCATGCCTAAAATCTGCAATGTCCCCATTGCATAGAAGGATATTACCTGGGTTAGAGATGAACTGCCGTTAATTTGCTAGCAGCCGAGTAGCCAAATAACCCGCAAATTAGGTTCAAGGATTGTAGAAATAGGCCCTAAAAATGAGCAAAGTAATGCTGGCCTAGAAAACAAGTAACCTAAGATGTTTGCGAGCTGATGATGAATCCTAATAGCAAATGCTCGCCTAACTAAGATGGGAATGAAATCTTCCCAGGTCACCAGAGGAGATTCTAAAGGATAAATTGGCATAACAACCTCCAAAGGGGTAGGGGGAGGATGACAAGGATCCTCCAAAAGAAATGGGGAAGGAATGGTGCAGAGATAAACCCCCAGGGCAATGGACTGGCTAAAGAAATCATCAATCCGCACCCAATACTCCATTACAGGAAATATTGGTTTGTTAAGCCCCCCGGTCAGAACAAAAGTGAGCGTATCTCTAAGCCAAGGATCGTCTAGGGTGTCTAAGTTTCAAGGTTGCGGGATGGCCATAAGATCTAGGTTGGATTTAATTAGCTCAGTGTCCATCCCTAACAATCTTTCCAAATCCTCAATTGTATCCCTAGCATTCCTTGTATTATCACACGTATCTTCCTACACTTCATCAGGAGTCAAAATTTCACCTTCAGACATAAGCGAATCAGAGGATGACTTCGAATCAAATGAAGGCAGGTTGGAAGCAACAAATCTGGGGATTATCCTATCAACGTCATCCCCAGGTTCTTGTTCTTTACTCAAATCTTCCCTGGAGTCTATATGTGAATCCACATAAATCTTAGAATTTGCTTCCAAATTTTCCATCATTTCATCATGAGGAGAAATATCATCAATGAGGGTGCTAAGGAAACCTAATTTGGTCAAACTTGTGACATCCTCAAGGGCTAATTCTTCAAATAAGATATAATCGCCCTTAGTGTCACTCCAAATCTTGAATGTAGGTTCCTCATATAATTTATCCTTCTCCTCATCATATGATTCATCATATACCCAAGGTCTAGAATCATCTAAAATCTCAGCAGATTCCCTAGGGTACTCTATCTGAGGTAAATGGTTTACACTGGTAACATCAGACTCCTCAGGTAGGGCAATTTCTTCAGGGTTAGGTTCCCTGAGGGGGGGCTAGAGTTCCATCTCGTGATCAGAAGGGAGGGCAGGATTAACAACTTAACTTCGTCCCACTTCATCAAATGTCACGAAAATACAATCATCTGGGTCGAGGTCCTCCAATGGTACCATCATTCCCTTCTTTTGACTCCAATATAATTCAAGTGGATACTCAACCTTATCATCATCTTCCTCGGGTTGCCACCTTTCTTCATCCAATGCATAGCTACTTTCATATGTATCTTCCTCCCACTTAAGGCGTGGATCTCTCAAGGAAGTGTCATCTAACGGGGAGGTTTCAAAATCGATCCTCGAAAAGTAGCTATTCTCCCTTACATAATCCCCAAAATTTCCCTCCAACTTAAAGTGTAGCTCTCCCACGGGAGATGCACCTATTGTAGAGGGGTGTACGCCATCCTCAATGGGGTAGATTGGGTGGTTAATTTCATCTCTTTCTTGTTGGCCTACTCTTGAAGATTCTCCTAACAATTCAATCATTTCATCTTGCATTTTCTGTATTTCCATCTTCAAGGAGGAGAGGTCATTTCTATCAGGAGAGAAGTCAGGTTCAAGCTTATAGTACCTAGAAATGTCTGTCTAACCATTATAATTATTCAGGGAGGGCGGGTTGGGTATTTCTATGGTGTGTGGGATATTGGGCAACGCAAATCCCGCTCCTAGGTTCTGCTCACTGATTTGGGGCTTAACGAGGACAATACTCCTATAATAGGAGTAAAATGGATCCCAATGATTGTGATTATGTCCATCAAAGGATCGACCATCTCGATGTATGGGATCGAAGAGTGCAAAGTGGGGGTAAGGGTGTGGGCAAGATGTGAAAGGATGAAAATCAATGTGGTCCATTCTAACTCACACCTCAATCAGAATTCCCCAAGCAAAACATAATTCAAAAAGGACTTTTTAGGTCTTTCCCAATTTAGGCTTTTGATTTTAAGTCAAATTGTAGGTGATAATACAATTTGTTCAATCAATTTACGCACTTATTGTCGACCTACGGATCGCCTAAGAAGACCTAACTGGGATTTAGGTGATCCTCCCTAAAGCCCAAAAAGTTTAGTCACCACCAAACACGGCAAAGAAGGATGCAAGTAGGGTTAAACCCTTCCTTTGAAGCGTTGCTTTCGCGATACCTCTTGACTGCCCTCAATCCGCAAGTTTTGGAGGCAACTTCACCTCTGAACTAAAGTTTGGGTAACTTCAGACCTCAGTAATAGGAGGCTCTAGTCCTAGTAGTTCCAAACCTAAGGAGTGTCTAAAAGCGTGCCGTGGTGCAAGAGATATAAGTGTGCATACACTGCAAAAGATTTTGAATTTTGAATCGTACGCCAAGTTTGAAAATCAAATCCTTGGTTTTTAAATGTCCCTCCTTTAATTAGTCCTTTTTTTCCAAAAAATATGTGACCACCTGTTAGATCTATTCAATACAGATTAGGTGGTCTTGAAATTAATCCAAATGCATTTGCATGACAGGTAGAAATGCAAAGTTAAAACTGCATACCTGATTCTAGCATTCTTCATGCAATATGCAAGATAGGAAATTAGATCTAGATGCTGCTCATTCAATCCTAAATGATATGACCTAAGGCAGGCAGCTTCTAGCAGGTAGCTCGTGTTTTTATTTTTTTTTTTTATGCACAATCAAGAAAAATAAAATCAATTCACAAAAGAAAACTTAGATCTAAAGAAAAAGGGAACATGCTCCCAAAAATTACCCAACACGGGCTGATGAGAACCTCATCATAAACCATAACTAGCTCATTTTGACCTAATACAGAGAATAAAAGCTCCTACATAACCTTAGAAAGGCTTGGCTCAGAGAGATTCTGAGTTTGCAAAGAAAACATAAACTAAGGGGTAAAAATGTAATTTCACCAATCCAATCTGAAAATAGGGTAACTCAGAGTCCAAACATAGGTCAAAACAACCTAATAAGAAGAAAAGTGGGATGAAATGACTCAACAAAGGCTACAGCAACTCCGAAGAATTAAATGACATCCTATAACCCTAAAAACAAACCCACTTAAATACACGAGGTTCGAGGTAAAGTAAAAATAGAATAAACCCTCTAAAATTCATATAAAAATAATCTCTAGGGTTTAGAACCTTCAATTTGGCCTTAGGAACCCATTTTGACCTACATTGAGAACCATGCCCAATTAACAACTTAATTTGGGTTTTTACGTAAATTGACCGATCAAAAAAGGTTTAATCTAGAAATAAAATTCACCATCAGAATCCTTAGGTTCTAATTAGTCATGTATAAAAACTTGAGCCTAAGAAGAAACCTTCTTGACCAACTTTACACTTTAGTCCTCATACATTTACTTTCTGGCCCTCAACTTTTGAACCCTCACATTTTGGCTCCTAACTCTCCTTCGTTCTTTGCATTTAGGTCCCTCCTGCAAAACCTGAGCAGCACCATGCTCCGGCGACCTTGCGCGGAGCATGGCGCTGCGCAGGGTAAGGGAGGGAGCCTGCCAAGTCAAATGGGGGTGCCCTGCGTCGTCAGCCGTCGCAGGAACACCCCCTTGTTGGCTGCAACCACCCATACTGGCCGTGCGAACGCACGGACGGTATGGGTATCCTTCCTCCGGCGTCCTCCGGCGGGGGAGACACGTCGTCTCCCTCCGCCCTCCTCTCTGGTTCTGCCCCTATAAATACCCCCGTCGCTCTGCCGTTCTTCCCAGCTTTGATCTGACGGAGATACCCCCTCACTTCCTCTCTTCCCACTCCGACAGACGCCCCCTTGCTCCGGCGGCTTCTCCTCCTCCTCGTCGCCCTACCGCACTACCAGCAGCAGGGTTGCCTTCCCTCTCTCTTCCCGCGTCGCGCCGCACCCAGCGCGCGCTTCTCCGACCCTCTCCTCACCGTCGCTCCTTCCCCTGGGCAACTTCTTCTCCGGCGATAGTCGATACGATTGTCGCCTGCTTCGGCTCCTCCTCGTCCTGCTAAGTAGGTATAACTTCTCCTTTTCCTCCCCTCTTCCTTTTCCTCACTTTAAACCTTTACTGTCGCCCTCGAGTCCGATCCTGACCACCGTCACCCCCTTCGTCTCTGGCTACCCTCCGGCGAGACGCCCCCATCACTCCACCACCCAACACGGCTCGCCGACCTTCACAGAACCTCCGCCTTCTCACCCTGATCAACCTCCGCCCTTCCACTTCCCGCCACTCGCCCTCTGCAGACCCCCCGAACAAACCCATTTCCCGCGCTGCAGTTTGACCTAGGGCGGCCCTCATGCTCCGCCCCGCCGCCTGCTAGACCCCCCACCACCTTCGCCGTGCCACGGCGAAGGTTCTCCGCGTATCTGATTAGGCCGAGAGGCCATTCCTCTGTGGACAGGTATCTCGACCGCCGTCGCCATTGCTGCGCTGAAGAAGCACCTTCAACCTGCAGCTCCAGATGCGCTTCGCCCAGGTCAGACTCTCAGGCTGCGCGGGGCATCTCCGCGAAGAGTCCCAGGCTCGCAGCTGGGGCGAAGGCCTCGCGTGAAGCCGTGATTGCCAGCTGCCTCCTCCGCTGCAGGCGCTCAATTGGGGTGGGACATTTAGTCCCACCTCAGAAACTTTGAGAGGCACGCGGGCGCTTAAAGGCAAAAAGTGCCTTAAGCTGTTCGCCTCCTGATCACGGGGTGAGGTCCCTCTCACCCGCCCGACTACCCGGCCTCGTCCGCGCTCACGCCCCGCGGACCTGGCCCGACCTGATTAGCCCGACCTGCACTCCTCGCCCACCACCGCACGCCGGTGGGCCTGGACCCGGGCGCGACCCGCGTACCCGATTAACCGGTTGCTCTGGGAGAGCTTTCCTAAGAGTGAATTCTGAGAGAGAGAGACGCGGGGGGAGGGTAGAGTAGGTTTTGCCCTGACTTAAACCGTGAGTGTGCAGGCACAGGTGAAGAAGGAGGAGACACACTGTAGCAGCAGCAGTTTAATTCGTCTGATTGAAAAATCAGACGACGTCCTGAAGACAAAGAAGAAGAAGAAGAAAAGAAGGACAGAACCGCAACCAAGAAGAAAAAAAAGAAAGAAGAGGAAAGCAGCGAGCACTTAGCAGCTGCAGAACAGGAAGAGAAGACAAGAAGCAGAGAAGCAAGAAGAAAAGAAGAACACGAGGACAAAGAAGAAAAAGAAGATCTGAAGAACAAGAAGACCAAGAAGAAAAAGAAAGAGAAGAGAAGAAAGCACAGGTAAAGAACAACCAAAAAGACAAGAAGAAGAAAGAAGAGAAGAAGAAGCAAAATTTTCCCCTCTCTCTCTCTATTTTTGTAATAGAAACTTTGTACCTCTTAGAATACAACTTGCTCCCTGAGTTCGACCTCGGGAGAACTCTTTTATTTCCGAGTAAAAAGATTATATATGTAATGATGGCAATAACTAGCTGTACTACAATGCTATTTCTATAACAAAAGCTAGTTACAACGCCGTTATCACGGGCCTAAAACAAAATCGGGGAACAAACCCCTCAACTGTACCCCAGAACAAGGGTTTTCCAAATGAATGCACTAAAATAAAGAGAAGAAAGAAAAAATAAAATCTATATACAGGTAAATGGATGAGATGGAGATGCAGGTGTGATGCTCCTTCTCCCAATGTTGCAACTCCACCGACGATGTCAAGGATCGCCTGATCTTTAAGGCTGGTGCGACAAGATGTCTCCAAATACGTGTACCTCGCACCAACAGAAAATCAAATTTAAATATGCCTCAAATAAAATGTGAGCAAATAATTAAATAAATGTGAGTTTAATAGTCCCGTTGCCTCCCCGGCAATGGCGCCATTTGATAAGTTGATTTTCGCTTTTGAATTATGTTATTAAGATGATTTGTCGTTGTAGGATCAAAGTGGTAGAAAATCGCTTAACAAAATAATTAAAATTAAAATTAAACCACTCACAGGAGAGCGGGTCGTGTCCACAGGGAGGCAATGACTTAGTTAAACTCACAATTATGTCAAAATCAAGTTCGCTAAACTCTTCGCCAGATCAAACAATGCATGTGTAGCTCTGAAAGTAAACTTTAAATTTATGGAGAAGTCAAGGGGTGTGAATGTAATTTTTATGTCAGAAAATTATCCATGTGCAAGGGTATGCCATGTACTATGCACTTGCATGCATATGAAAATGTCATTCAAAATTAAATTCAATGCACATAGAGATGAATAACAAGGTTTAACAATTTTCTAGAAGCATGAGCATGAAGGCATAAATTCATCGCAATAAAATAATGATAAATCAAAATTCATTTTTGTGGCAATGGCATGAAATGTAATTATTAATTGAGGTTGAAACAAGGGATTAGCTTCGGGTGGAGCTTGTGCACAGATGAAGGAGAGATGGATGGTGAGTTGGCGACCAGAGGTAGCCCTCCCTGATCCGCACCTGATGGTGGTGGCGGCTTGATGGATGGTGGTCGGAGCCAGCCTGCTGGAGGAAAGAAGTGGCGGTGGTGGAGGATGCTGCTGCTGGCCGCGCGTGCTGCAGGCACAAGGAGGGGCAACGTGTGGGCACTGCAGGCGCTGCAGGCACGCGTGGGGCGTGGGAGCATGGAGAAGGCAAGGAGGTGTGGGCGTGCTGCTTGGGGTGAGGGCGTGCGGTGGCTGGGGTGCTTGGCAGGGTTGAGTTGCAGGGACTCTTGGCGATGTGGGCTGTCACCCCACACGCCCACGGTGGTGGAGTCTCATTGCCATGGTGGGAGGCTGATGGTATGGAATGGATGAGAAGTAAAGTTCTCAATGCACAGTGAGGAACAAAGGGGTGGTGGCCTCCCTTTGAACGGCAGCCCCTCCTCTTTTGTAGCCACGGCTAAGATTTGAAATTCAAAAACTACCGTAGAATCAATGTGATGCGTAGGAGGAGGCGGAGGAGTTACCTGCAAAGGAGAAGAAGAAAAAGAATAAAATAATTAAGGTTTTTTATACATAACTCCTTAACTTATATGTTAATTAAAATAGTGCACCTAATTAATTAACTAATTAAATGTATGCAACCCTAGGTTAATTCTAAATGCATGAATTATGTACTTAAGCTAAAAATATGAATTAATTTATTTATATCATAATGTATGCTATCTAAATGTTGAAATTAACTTAATGTCTAGATACTTAAATACTTAAATAGCCCACAAATATGGGCTAATCAACAGTGATGTGGCAGGCACGACCAAAACCAATAGACCATATCATTACCAAGCAGATGGCCGATCTGTATTTGTAGACACTGCGAGACAGAGTTTGACAGGGGACCAAGGAGATTTTACTTTCTCTGACGAGATATTGCGTATGAGGGGATGTCTGTGCGTTCCTAGAGATGAGGAGCTGTTGAGAGAGCTCCTGACTGAGGCACACGGGTCTAGGTTCACCATACACCCCGGGAACACAAAGATGTACCACGATCTACGACGCGACTTCTGGTGGAGGGGAATGAAGTAGGATGTCGGTGAGTTCATCCAGCAGTGCTTGGTATGTCAGCAGGTGAAGGTCGAGCACTAGAGGCCTGCAGGGCCGCTACAACCACTTCCTGTGCCAGAGTGGAAGTGGGAGAGTATCACCATGGATCTGGTAGTGGGGCTACCAGTTACACAGCGAGAACACGACATAGTTTGGGTGATAGTAGAAAGGTTGATGAAGACAACACGGTTCCTACCGATTCGAGTCACCTTTGGGCCAGCATAGCTAGCAGAGCGATATGTCAGAGATGTGGTGTGCCTTCATGGAGTCCCTCGTGAGATCATATCCGATAGGGATACTCGCTTCACTTCCCAGTTCTGGGCAGAATTTCAACAGGCCTTGGGGACTCGTTTGAGGTTCAGTACTACCTACCACCCCAAGACCGACGGCCAGTCGGAGTGCACCATACAGACACTAGAGGACCTCCTACGTGCTTGTGTACTAGATTGGAGAGGCTCCTGAGAGGAGAATTTGCCCTTGACAGAGTTCGCATATAATAATATCTACCATTTGAGCATTGGCATGGCACCTTACGATGCTCTGTACGAGAGGAAGTGTACTGCACCCTTGAGTTGGGTCGAGGTGGGGACCAAGTGGGAGGTTGGTCCCAGGCTGATCCATCAGAGTCAGGAGGTTATAGAGCAGATTCATAGACGACTCTGTACTATCAGGAGCAGGCAGAAGAGCTATGTGTTGGTGCTAGAGCACCACGATCATTTGTTTTGATGATAACAAAACACGTGTTATTTAACATTTGCAATTTGAGTCCTAGATTTCAGGTCAATTGCAAATGTGGACGTGTTTAGACGGAACTCGAGCTCGCATCCAGGACGGATTGGAAGAGCATGACGGAAAACAGAGGAGGTTCGCGTGGAGCGAAAGATTGAAGATGGAAGGAAATGAAGAATAGGATAGATTTCCTTCTTTTGTACTTGTTGTATTTTTTCATTTCTTTTGTTGCTCTTTATTTTTCCTTAGATATTTCATGTTAAAGAGCCTCAAAGAACCCTAACAGTAGTCCTAGGAATACCGGCACAACCCTAGGATACTTAGGTTTTCTGTAGAATACTTAGAAAACCAATATAGGGTTCAAACAGACTTTCCAGACGTCTAATTCCAAAATCAGACGTCTGATAAAGCATTTTAAGACGTCTGACTGTTGTTTCAGACGTCTGATAACTGTTAGGCTGGACATAGTTAGTTCTGTCTGATGAAATCAGACGTCCAGACCTTAGACCAGACGTCTTAGGAGACGTCTGATGACTTTGCCAGACGTCCAGTTAGTGGACCGTTGGCTGGCTTAGAAAACACTCAAGATTATGACCGTTAGAGCCTTATCAGACGTCCATAGGACTTTACAGACGTCTGATAAATGACCGTTTTGCCTCGGCTGACCCAAAATCTCTTCTCAGAGATTTTCTAGCCGTTGCAACGTTTGGAAATCAATTCCCACAGTAAAAGTAGGTTTCCAGACGTCCAGACTTAGTGCCAGACGTCCTGTATGTCGTCTGATGGACTTGCACAAAAACCCTGTTTAGATCTGATTCAAGTCAGGGAGAAACCCGCATAGAATCAGACGTCTGACCTTGGAATCAGACGTCTTAAAGTGGCCTTCCAGACGTCTGATGCCAGAGTTAGACGTCTGATAACCCTGTCAAATGTAATCATTGTCCTGATTTCGGCCTGATTCTCTTGGACTTTGTTCCCAACGGCTATAGAACCCTTTCTAAGCCTTCCAAAGCCTTCCTAAGGCCTCTATAAATAGAGGGGAGCCTTTGCAACACAAAAATACACTTAGAAACACAAAAGACACACTTAAGCAACATACTTCCACTCTCTTGTGTCCAAGAAGCTCTTGCTCTCTAAGCTCAAGTTCTACATCTTGAGAGATAAATTCAGTTTGCGCACCCGCTCTCCCGCTGTTGTTCACGAGAGCGACGTAGCGCCATCGCGTGGCACACGCACCACGTCATCGTCGACGCACTCCTTGCAAAGGGGAGTTTCCTATTTCCTATAGAAGCTAGGTTTAATTATTTTGTTGGCTCTATAGGACTATTGTTTATTTTATCTTTGTCTTTTGGTTGGGTATTCGCTTTGCGAATTCCCGTCTCCTTCGTGGGAAAAAATCCTTCTCGTGGAGAGAAGGGGTTAAGGAACGCTACCCTCGTACTTGTAGCGTGGTTGTATTGAGGTTGAATCACCCTCGTTTTAAGTGATTCAGTTTAGTGGATTTGATCAACTAGGTTGATCGGAAAATCCTAACTCGAGAGGGTTAGGTGGTGGTTTTTACCCGGTTTGGGTTTCCACCTAAAAATACCTGTGTACATTTTGTGATTGCTTATTTTTGTGATATTGCTTTATATATTTCAATTCCGCATTTTTTGTCACGCTGATCTCACCCCTCCAAGTAGGGAATTTCAATTGGTATCAGAGCAGGTCTCGCGTTATCGGCGTTACAAACCGGCGAGGATCTAGACATGGAGGGAAAAGCATTCGTGTGCACTGAAGGACACGATACCTCGCGACCACCATACTTTGCAGGTATAGATTTCATTTATTGGAAAAATCGTATGACTATGTGGTTGCAGGCCTACGACTTCCGGGTGTGGGAAAAATGCGAATCCGCATTTTTGATTCCCAAGAAACCCGCAAAAGGTTACTCAGAAGATCAGGTTCAGAATCTCAACCTCAACGCAAAGGCAATGAATGCCTTGTATTGCGCGTTGAGTCTGAAGGAGTTCGAGAAAATCCAAGAGTGCACCACCGCCCACGAGATATGGAGGAGGTTGGAAGGCACTCATGAAGAGACAAGCTCGGAAGAGGATCACGAGAAGGAGGAAACCGCTTGCTTTGGTTTCATGGCCAGAGGAAGCAACTGCGACAGTGAAAGCGGAAGCGACTCCGACGACGAGGTAAATCTCGATCTTCAAGAAGCTTTTAATGAACTTTTTGAGATTAGTAAATCACTAAAAATAGAAAACAAAAGCATGAAGAAGAACCTTAGTTTTCTTAAAAATGAAAATGATAGGTTAGAAAAACAACTTAAGGACATAGAAGCTAGTCCTAAAAATGATAACATATTATTAGAAAATCATAACCTCATTAATGAAAATAATAAATTGATTGAGGAAAATGATAGTCTAAAGTTAGAAATCTATGATTTAAAGACTAAGATGCAAACTATAGAAAAAGAAATTGCATGTCTTAGGGAAAATTCTAACAAATTAATCAACAAAGTTGATAATTTTTATAGCCCTAAGATTGAGAAAGGATCTCCATCAAGGAGACCCGCTAACAAATCCGGATCCAAGCCCACTTGGATACCGAAAAAGGAATTAGAATATTGTTTTGTAGGGTTCAGGGATAATTACAACATAAAGGACTGGACCTACAAGCTCAAGTCTGGTCAACTCGAATTGGGAGAACCAAGGAGTAGACCAAGGAGGAGAACAAGAAGACCGACGAGACGGCGAACAAACGACGGACCCGCCGCACGTCGACCACCAGATTGGAGACCGGCGCCGATGCTCGGGCCTCCAAGCTACGGATGGGAGCCCCATCCGATGTGGCATCCACCACCACCATTCGGGCCATTTTATTGGCCATGGTAGGTGAGGTAAAACCCTTTACCCTATCTTTTTATCATAAGCATTTAGATAGGGGGAGTTAAAAAAGGATGAGCTAATTGTCAATTTTTAAGGGGGAGATATAAGGTAGCTAAATTTCCTTTAGAAAGGGGGAGAAAAATAATAGCTATCTCATTGTTACAAAAAGGGGGAGGACATTACCTTTGTCAAAAGAAACTCATAGAAGAGTATGTTTTAAGGGGGAGTTATAGGAAATGTAAAACCAATTAAACCTTTTTGATAATGTCAAAAAGGGGGAGGTTTTTTTTCTGCATTATTATTTACGGTTTTGTCATCATCAAAAAGGGGGAGATTGTTGGTGCTAGAGCACCACGATCATTTGTTTTGATGATAACAAAACACGTGTTATTTAACATTTGCAATTTGAGTCCTAGATTTCAGGTCAATTGCAAATGTGGACGTGTTTAGACGGAACTCGAGCTCGCATCCAGGACGGATTGGAAGAGCATGACGGAAAACAGAGGAGGTTCGCGTGGAGCGAAAGATTGAAGATGGAAGGAAATGAAGAATAGGATAGATTTCCTTCTTTTGTACTTGTTGTATTTTTTCGTTTCTTTTGTTGCTCTTTATTTTTCCTTAGATATTTCATGTTAAAGAGCCTCAAAGAACCCTAACAGTAGTCCTAGGAACACCGGCACAACCCTAGGATACTTAGGTTTTCTGTAGAATACTTAGAAAACCAATATAGGGTTCAAACTGACTTTCCAGACGTCTAATTCCAAAATCAGACGTCTGATAAAGCATTTTAAGACGTCTGACTGTTGTTTCAGACGTCTGATAACTGTTAGGCTGGACATAGTTAGTTCTGTCTGATGAAATCAGACGTCCAGACCTTAGACCAGACGTCTTAGAAGACGTCTGATGGATTTGCCAGACGTCCAGATAGTGGACCGTTGGCTAACTTAGCAAGCACGGCAGTATATGACCGTTAGAGCCTTATCAGACGTCCATAGGTCTTCCCAGACGTCTGATAATTGACCGTTTTGCCTCGGCTGACCCAAAATCTCTTCTCAGAGATTTTCTAGCCGTTGCAACGTTTGGAAATCAATTTCCACAGTAAAAGTAGGTTTCCAGACGTCCAGACTTAGTGCCAGACGTCCTGTATGTCGTCTGATGGACTTGCACAAAAACCCTGTTTAGATCTGATTCAAGTCAGGGAGAAACCCGCATAGAATCAGACGTCTGACCTTGGAATCAGACGTCTTAAAGTGGCCTTCCAGACGTCTGATGCCAGAGTTAGACGTCTGATAACCCTGTCAAATGTAATCATTGTCCTGATTTCGGCCTGATTCTCTTGAACTTTGTTCCCAACGGCTATAGAACCCTTTCTAAGCCTTCCAAAGCCTTCCTAAGGCCTCTATAAATAGAGGGGAGCCTTTGCAACACAAAAATACACTTAGAAACACAAAAGACACACTTAAGCAACATACTTCCACTCTCTTGTGTCCAAGAAGCTCTTGCTCTCTAAGCTCAAGTTCTACATCTTGAGAGATAAATTCAGTTTGCGCACCTGCTCTCCCGCTGTTGTTCACGAGAGCGACGTAGCGCCATCGCGTGGCACACGCACCACGTCATCGTCGACGCACTCCTTGCAAAGGGGAGTTTCCTATTTCCTATAGAAGCTAGGTTTAATTATTTTGTTGGCTCTATAGGACTATTGTTTATTTTATCTTTGTCTTTTGGTTGGGTATTCGCTTTGCGAATTCCCGTCTCCTTCGTGGGAAAAAATCCTTCTCGTGGAGAGAAGGGGTTAAGGAATGCTACCCTCGTACTTGTAGCGTGGTTGTATTGAGGTTGAATCACCCTCGTTTTAAGTGATTCGGTTTAGTGGATTTGATCAACTAGGTTGATCGGAAAATCCTAACTCGAGAGGGTTAGGTGGTGGTTTTTACCCGGTTTGGGTTTCCACCTAAAAATACCTGTGTACATTTTGTGATTGCTTATTTTTGTGATATTGCTTTATATATTTCAATTCCGCATTTTTTGTCACGCTGATCTCACCCCTCCAAGTAGGGAATTTCACTATGCTGATAGGAAGCGCAAAGAGGTGCAGTTTGAGTTGGGGATCATGTCTTCCTCCGTGTTTCGCCCATGAAAGGCTTAAAGCATTTTGGAGTGAAAGGGAAGCTTACGTCGAGGTTTATGGGGCCCTTTGAGGTCTTGGAGCGGGTTGGACCCGTTGCTTACCGGCTTGCCCTTCCTCCCCAGCTCTTTAGGGTGCACAACATGTTCTATGTGTTCAACCTTAGGAAGTACATTGGCGATCCCAGCCACGTTCGGAGCCACGAGAGCATCGAGGTGGGAGATGACTTGACCTATCCTGACAGGCCAGTGCAGATATTAGATGGAGTCGTCTGGAGTCTGAGATGGAACAAGGTGCCACTGGTGAAGGTCCTATAGAGAAGCTAGCGGTATGAGGAGGAGACTTGGGAGCCCGAAGCCGTGATGCGAGAATAATAATTGGAGCTTTTTGAAGTTACGTCGCTTCTGACCTACTTTGATTCTCTTTAAGTTTGTTATGCTCTTTTACGTTCCTTTCTGCACCCTAGTTAGCTCAAGTTTCAAGGATGAAACTTCCTTTAAGTTTGTTATGTTGAAATGACCCTTCCCAAGGGCCATTCATAGTTTTTCGGAAAGGTAGGGGTGTAAGTACAATTTTAAATCCCTTGTGTTTAGGTGTGTGGGTCTTACGGGAAGAGAAAGGTTCTGTGGGGGAGATTATGCAATTTTCACTCTCTCTCTCTTCCCACCCAACACACCCCCAACACACCCCCATGCACACCCTCATAAACCCTAACCCACTCCTTATTTAACCCCCACCACCACCACCTCCACCCTCGTCCTCCACCCCCTGCTAGTGATCACTCCTCTTCCCATCCCAGTGCAGCCACAAGTAGGGGAAGGAGGGAAGCTCGAGATGGAGGAGAAATAGAGAGGGAGAGTGAGAGCCTGGGCGAAGGAGTTGGAGGTGCGAGGAGCTCAAAGTAGCTCGAGAGAGAGGGCAAGGGGAGGAGTCGGAGGTGTGAGGAGGACCTCGGGAGAGGAGGCGTGACCTCTTGCAACCGCGGGAGGTGCTGCTGCGGCCTCTGCGGGCGAAGGAGAGAGTGAGGAGAAAGCTCCCAGGAGGGTACCGTGGAACCATTTCCCGCAGTATTAGACGTCTGGAATTTCATCCGGATGTCTGGAGCTGGCGTCGGACGTCTAACAGCACGTAGAGTGCCAAGGTATGTCCTGCGTACGTGCCTGCATGCACGTACTTATGTTTACGTGTCGCGTTTCTTTAACCCCATGCGCATGCGTAGGTACAGGATGTGGGAAAGGCACGTGGCACGTTCTTCGAGGTACTTTAGGATGTCTGGAGACGGTTCTAGATGTCTGGAGACGGTTCTAGATGTCTGACTGCACTCCCAGACGATCGGAGGGAGTGTCAGACGTCTAGGATCCTCCTCAGACGATTGCAGAGGGGTTCAGACGTCTGAGGAAGCCGCAAGAAAGTAAGGTAAGATTCTGAACTCGTTTAAGACGTCTGAGTCTAGTCCCAAACGTCTTATTTTAGTCAATATGAATGTTTTTGACCCATTTAGGGCCCAAATGGAGTCGAATTTGCCCAAAAGAAGTATTGTTAGTTTCCGTTCGAGTTTCTCTATGTGTTAGTGTCTCTCGTATACTGTTTTGAACTCGTTTAATGTGATTGGTCAATTATATAGGTCTCCAGCCAGTAGATTATATGGGGCCCGCGGAGATGACGGGATCTGCGATTTGAGCCCACATTCCACCCGTGTATCCCGGTAGAGTTGTTCTCTCTCTAATTCCAGAATTAATAATTAAATTGCATGCTTTAGAAATATTTGATTGAACCCTATGTTGTGAAATGAATACTAGGGATGAAAGAGATGAATGCATGCTACTTTAGAAATATTCGACTGAACCTTAGGTTGTGAAATGAATACTAGGGATGAAAGAGGTGAATGCATATGCATTAACTGATTAAATTGCTATGATACTTACTGAAAGTAGTAAATCATGAGCTGCCTGTACCACATTTAATGAACTATGACATGAATGAAAATATATGTGGTGTACTGAATAATCGATTGTTAAATCTTGAGCTTCCTGTATGCATTTAATGAATCGAATGTGGAAATGAGAAAGTCTATGTATGAACCCTACGGGAAACTAGAAAGGAACTTGCGTGTATGGAACAAATATCATATGTAAAAGGGAAGTGAGCAAGCCCTTGAGTACACGGTACGGTACCGAGGCGAGCAACTGTCCCTTTTGCATGGAAAGTGAGCTGGCCCTCGTGTACGCAGTACCGAGGAGAGCTACCGTCACTTTAGTGTAGGGGGAGTTAGTCGCCCTTGGGTTGAGACCCGAGGTTAGGAATGACCCCCTACACTAACTCTGGTTACTTTAGTGTAGGGGGGAGCCAGCCGCCCCATGGGGCCCGAGATTTGGACTGGTCGCCCTACACCAACTCTTGTTAGGCCCTCTGGGAAAATCGGGATAGTCGGCCAAGGGTGCGGAGACTGTTGAGGGGCGAGACCCCTATTCTGCTCTGTGTTGTACATTGAGCGTATCCGCTAGCGGAAACGACTAACCGCGTGCCATTGCGGGGTAGCTACCCATGTGCTTATTGTGCGTGCCGTAGTGTTTTTCCTCTTTTCTGTTCTAGAGCTCTTTTGTAGTAGTGAGTACTTTAGTATGTTTTAGCTTTTTTTTTCATGTTATATTTCCCTCTATTGTAATTGTGATGGCTATGTATGTTGTAATACTTTTCTGCTTGTGGCATGTAATATTTTTCAGACTTCTCATTTTGTTTCCATTAATGCTTTTTATTATTTCTGCTTAGTTACATTGCATGTGTGGTTGTAGTATATTTTATGTTTTTGAGTTATTTCTCGTTGGACGATTTGGTCTTGAAATTAGTCAAGGGAGCCGATCTCGGGTTTTGTAGGGAGCTGGGATCGGGTCGTAACATGTAATGTCATGGTAGCTTCTCCTTCCGGCAGGTGAAAAGTGTGAGTTTCTGGATGCCAACACTCAACTATAGCATGCATAAGTGCATAATCAAGTTACGGCCTCGACAAAGGTGATGTCGCTCCAAAACTCACTAACTCCAACTGCTCTTCCACTAAATTATTTTTTCCCCTTATACTTGATTAATCATTATGGAATGTTCAATAAATCTGACCTACAATAAAAGTTTTTAAAATTTAAAAAAATTTTCAAAAATAGCTTATATAAATGAATAATATTAAATAATAAAATTTTCAATACTTATGTAACGTCACGTCGATCCAGATCGAAGATATGAGGATGGTCTTTCTGGATAAACTCATAATCACTATGTTTTGCTGTGCCATCTATTATTACATGATAAGAAAGAAAAGATGTATATAATAAGAAAAAAAAAGGTAGTATATGTATAACTAATAAATATAAAAGTGTTAATTATTAAACAAAAAAATTTAACCTAAAAAAAACTTCTTTATATAATTAAAAATAATGGTGCAATCATTATTATTATTAAATACAAAATAATAATTTTATTTAACGTTATTCCACATGATATAATACTACATATTATTGTATTTTATAAATTTGTTAATTCTTAATATCTTATATATTATTAGTTTTTGATAACGAAGAACCCTTTGTGCAACTAGAGGTAAATTTGAGGGAGATCTTATATATTATTATAGCAATCAAAATAAAATAAATTAGTACAAATATATATAAAATAACTACACATGATATTAATTATTCTTTAAAAAAAAATTATCTAACTGTTAAATGTAGATGTCGGAATGAAGTGAAAGAAAATTTAGAGTTGAGGAGAGAATCTTTGCAAAATCAATTGGTAAAGAGGAAAATATTTTATGAGAGATTGAAGAGTGTGTGGTGAAAAGATGTGAGGGGGGATTTATATATGTTTATATCGACGAGTTGGAGAGGGAGGGGTGAGGGGGCGGGGTAACGATTATCTATAGGTCGCTAGATCATCTAGTGACTTACGCCTAACGTTCTGCTTTGCCTAATGATTGGCCAGAGGTTGTTGGATCCTTTGACAGGTTGCTGGATGATCCAATGACCTCTGTCCAAGCTTTGAACCTTGGCGATAGGTTGTTGGATGATCCAGCGATCTATTAAAGGTCGCTGGATCATTTGGCGACTTCTCCCCAACCACGATTTCCATCTCATAAGTCGCTAGATGATTCAACGATCTATAATTTTTTTTAATAATTTTAAAATTTAATAATTTTAAAATTTAAACCCTCTTTTCCAAATTTCCTCCACCGTCATATCCCTTTTACCTATAACCCCATATACATTTGTTGTCTCATTGTAACTAAAATGATAATGGAATGGATATAATATCCAACCCTTCACGTGCACATGTTACATTAATGTCTTTATGATCAAAGAAGCTACTTGAGACCATCTTTCAGGGAATAGGCTAATCTTTTTGTGACTAACAGACAAGTCATATCACCAATTGATGATCACAATGAATTGGTACGAGGCTTTAGCTTTGATATGACATCGATCACATATTTCATTTTTATATCTTGTAATGCAGAGGTCAATCTACGGTTCATTGTGGTTTATGTTAGCATGCGTTTTCCATGAGATTCAACTGCCGCGTCATTATTTCCAGGCCCCAAACAATTGATCTTATCCCTATATGGTGCTCTCTCGTGGATGCAAGAGGGTGTTACGCACTAGTGCACCTTTTGTAAGATCACACTAAGATCCCCTTGTGGCATCAATTCCGTTTCGACTTACAGGATGATAAGAATTATAATAAATAAAGATGACAATTATGATAGATGATAATGAATGGCAATAATAATAAATGGAATAACTTAGATGGTGCATACCACTTGCGTACTCTTTATTTTGATTATTTATTTTTTATTTTACTTTATTTAGCTTTTGTTGAGATATTTCTTAGATTTCAAATACACGTAATGTTGTAATATCGAGTAGCCAACAACGGTTACTTTGAGGTTGCATTTAGCATGGTAAGATAGAATTAGAGTAAAATAATTATGAGAAGGTATTTGGTTAATGAAATTATAATGATCGATGAAATTATTAATGATTGATATATTAATTTTGTGAAAGAAGAGAAAGAGTTAGTGGATTTTGATAGAATAATTGTTAAATATTTTTTTAATATAAAAGATTAGAAAACCCATGCTAACCCATTTCTTTGTTTCCTCTCTCTACCTCGATTTCCTCTCTCCTAAATTCCATCCCCACTTAGTAACCCACGCTACCGCTCCCCAATGCCTCCCCAATCCCATCTCGAATGCCTCATCCCACTTGTAGTACCGAAGCTAAATGTAACCTAAGGGTTAGTTTATTTGAGGGGTTCGGAAAATAGTGTTAAGAAGTGTGAAACTGATGTTAACCTGTAATTATGTTTACTTACGGTGTGGTGTTAACACCAGTTTTTGTTTACTTGAATTGGTGTTAAGTTATTGTGTTAATCTTTGTGGTATTTACTTGGTAGTGGTGTTAGGTATATAAAACATGAGAGATGTCAGAAATATAAGTGGTGTAGAATTTTAACACAGATTCGACTAATAGTAATTGAAATTGGTGTTAGATAAATCTATGTTAAAATTATCAAATCCAAGTTAGCAAATGAGAGATTAAATAACCAAGTAAATGAAGATTAACCTCTCAAAATTCCTCCAAATAAACTAAGCCTAAGGGACTGTAGTGTTGTGTAGTTTGTGAGTTAAAGTCATTTATTTTATAGTTAGCATACTCTATCTTGCTTATTTATTCACTACTATATATTTTAATATAGTATGTTTTACATCAATGTTGGATAATTAGTTACCTCTTGATGGGTTGGTTTAGTATTTGAAATTTTGAGTTCCATGTAATTCAATCAATTGGAAAGACTTGCGGTCATCATGTTGTATGTAAACTTATACCTTTTCTTGTGATCACCCCGGATCTTTCTCTAACACACATATACATTATATCATATAAAATTAAAAAGCTAAAACTATTGCAAAAATTGAGGCCCTTGAACAAAAGGATTAAAATAATCTTAAAAAAGAAGTTGAAATTTTATTCCATTACTACCATTTTGAAATTGACTTTTGAAAAATAGAACACTATACACTACACGAAAAGCATCCAACTTATTTATTTTTACAAAAAAATCTTAAGTTTTCAATAAAAGCCAAATATTCCTTGACATGCACCTATCGATTAATCGAGATCAAAAGAATGGGTTTAGGGTTTTTAAACTTATAAAATAGATTTTACACTTGATACATACAACTAGACACGTACGTAAACATATTTTTTTGTCAACTTCTCCATCCCTTGTGTGCACGAATATATGTGTACAATGTATTGTTTATAGGAGATTAGAAGGCTATAAATATTAAGAAATCAGATCTCCCAAAAGAGGATCAAAATAATTAAATGAATGAGCAAATGTGGAACATTGTTAATTTGATACAGTGTGGATGTCACCGACAGCATAGTTAGAGATATTCACAGACAGCACAATCAAAAGGACAAAAATATTAAGAAAGAAATTATAGGCTAAAGAGATTGAATTAAGGTAATTGTGTGGAACCTTTTGCTGCATATGCTGCATCATGTCATTTATTGACCCATTAAGAGAACCCGAGATAAGATAAAAGAAAAGGAGCAACAATATGTACATACTAGCTTTATTCCAAGCTATATAACATGCATGTCCTGCATGTATGATCCCTGCTCCCTCGAGGGCCTTTTTTTTTTTCCTTGGCAGCCTCCCGAATTCACTTAACTCACTTAATATCCCTCGTAGGGTCGGACTTGGAAAATACTAAATTCTGACCCAATTCCCAACCTTAGACCCGACGGCGGATTCGGATCCTTTGTATCCCTGCTTGCTTGCCTTGCTATTCCGGAAGTTGGAACCACCCGTGCGTGCACTCGCACGTGGGAGCATGCCACCCTGCACACATCAAGAGCACCTCACCGGAAGCACACACGGGGTCGAACGTTAGGAGCATACACCAGGTAGCGCGCGTGTCCTCACTAGCAAGCGCTGTGGTTCTCCTCACCTCTGCTGCAACGTGTAATGCACTTCACCGGTGTGGTGCATGACCACCCTCGTAAGCAAAACCTTGCCTCACCTTCATCGTAGCACACGGAGGATATCTTTCAGGCACTACCCATTACCTCTGCCCCTCCCGATCAACATGCGTTGGTCCCTCGTAGCACCTCCGGTCATCCTCTTCACCTTGCAACAGGTAGGAGCACCTCGGCCTAGCTAACTTCCACGACAACCACCACCAGCCACCCCGTCCTTAACAACTCCTCCATCACCAATTCCTCACACCACCACCGACACACTCCCCTTCAACTCTCTCCGGTCTCCCTACAGCACAGCCGCAAGCCACCTACCACCCTCCACGACCCCACAAAACACCGACCACCTCCTCACAGTCAACGCTAGATTTGCCACAAGAACCACCGCTGGAGGTCATCCCTCCTCTTCGACGCAACACCATCGACGTGAAGAAAGTGATTCTTGAGGATCACCACACAAAATGAAGGGACAAAAGCGAAAGGGGGAAAAAATGTAAAAGGAAATCGCACCGGAAGGAGATTGAAGGGAAGAAATATATGATTCCTCAGAAAATAGAACTCAAAACACTGTGGTGAGAAAAATGAAATTAAAAAAAAAATGGATGTAAAAAAATTAAAGAAAAAAAGATTCAGCGCAAAGCCTTTTTTTGGATGGATACATGGGATCAACGCAAGGGAAAAAATTCCACCAGCCCCTTACAGTTGGGGGAATTAACCCCCGATTTATCAATTGGTGTCGTTTATTTTGAAATCTTGTCATTTCGAAATCGGAGTTGCAATTTTAGATTTTAGCAATTTCATCTTCATGTAATTATCTAATTCTACTTAATCTTAATTTTTGACTTATTTTTGTATTATTACACTTATTTATTCCACCAATTAAACACTTTAAGTAAAATAAAATTCTTAATTTTTTTATAAGATAACAAATCAAATCAAGTATTGAGGTGTCTTTTGTTAAGGAAATTATTAGGAGAAGTTAAAATGTAGAAAAATACATGATGTGATGTGTTTTGTAAAAAAGTTGATATGAATGTGGTCCTCAAAAGATTTGTTATATGATAGATTTCATCACAATGAAAAAAATTACATGCTATTTTGAATTAAAATGTACATGTCATAAATAACTTTGTACTGGTGATAAATTATTTTAGGTGATTTTACATCGGTGATAAATTATTTTAAGGTGACTTTACACCGATGAAATATCATTTTACACCAATGTAAAATTATTCCAAAAGTAATTTGATGATTTTGTACCGGTACAAAGTGATTTTGACCTGTGAGTTTAAGATTTAGGTTTATGAAAAATGATTTTACCTATGAGAAGTGATTTTTCATCTTAAAGTTTAAAGTTTAAGAATTAAATCGTAAACTTTAAAGTAAAAAAATCACATTTTAAGTGAAAAATTACTTTTTATAGATGAAGAAATACTAAGAATTTAATTTTACACTGGTGCAAAGTAAGATTACATCGGTGCAAAATTATTTGGAAGGTGATATTGTGATTCTACATCAGTATAAAGTGATTTCGAAGGTTATTTGAATAGTTTGCATCCACATAAAAGTAACTTATTGTTGATTTAAATAGTGATGTAACCTACTACGTATGAGTTTTTTTGTATAAAAAAAACATACATCAAGTAAATATCACGTTCACAACTCCTTACATCACTTTTTACATCAACTTTTATATTTCGCAGTACACGTCCTCATAAAATATAAAAATTAAAAATAAAAAAAATGGATGAATTAAGGCTATTTAATATTTAGTTGGAGTTATTGTCACGTAAAAAAGTTAAGAAAATTTATTTGTTTATGATATTTGTTTTGGTAGAATTAATCAGTGAGTATAAGAAGATAATTAGTTAAAAAAAAAAAAGTGAATGTAGTTGACGGATAAAATTAGATAATTTTACAGGAGGCGAAATTAAGAAAACCTACGTGAGGAGATTTCGACATTGTCGGCACGAATTCCTCTAAATAATTTTTTTTGTGGCCGATCGCCACTTTGAAAGTGATGATTTATGTATTTTATGAGCACACCACTAGCCAAAATCAATCTTAAAAAAATCAGAAAAATAAAAGTAGTTTAAACTAAATGAATTCAACAAATGGACAGGCACACGTTACAAAGAAAAAAAAAAAAACTAAAGCAAAATTTGAACCAAAAAATTCGAAGCACGGTACATTTGATTTAGAGAACACGAGCCATGTCGTACGGATATTTGCTGGGTTTTGTTGGGAGCACAGCACATCGTTTCGTAAAAGACGGTAGATTGTCTCGAGAACTTTGTGTAAACATATTTCCCTTGGTCTCGGGAAGACACGAATTTAGCATGGAGAGATGTTTCCGCTTTGTTAAAAAACTTACGCAAACCATTTTCAAAGAAAAGAAGA
Source organism: Thalassia testudinum (assembly GCA_037157565.1). Taxonomy (NCBI): domain Eukaryota; kingdom Viridiplantae; phylum Streptophyta; class Magnoliopsida; order Alismatales; family Hydrocharitaceae; genus Thalassia; species Thalassia testudinum. The sequence continues at coordinate 27,420,502 of JAZHRO010000055.1, read as the reverse complement.
GGGAGGATTAGAATAAGAGTAAAGGAGCGGCAGCACCATAATGGCATGAAAAGACGCAAAAGGATAGTAAATGCACGGAGAGAGCATCGAAAAAGGAGGAGGAGAAGGGGAAGGAGAAGTTGTTCCTTCCTCCCGCCTCCCCTGCCCAAACAAAAGAAGCTGGGCACCACAACCACCACTCCTCCTCCTTCGCCGCCGCAGCAGCCATGCTCCGGCGGCGCCGCTCCCTCTCCCACGGCAGCTGCTTCCCCCGCATTGCCGCCTGCTTCCGCATTGCCACGGACAAAAAACTACTAGGCGAAGGGAAACAACAACAACTACAACAACAACAAGACCAAACAGAGGGCAGCAGCAGCAAGCAGCCACCCGCCAAGAAGAGGAGCAGAAGACGTTGGCTTTATAACCAATGCAGAAGGATAGCCCTGGATTTCATCCTCATCCTCTCTCCCGCCAACCCAACTCCCCGGACCAACCCAATCACCAGAGTCTTCAGATGCAGCTTCCTGAGGGGGAGGAGAGCTCCCCCGCTCGACCACAAGTCGTGGCTGCTCGAACCCAACTGCAAGGTCGCCGCCTCTGACGTCGACGAAGCAGGGGAGGATAAGGACAAAGAAGAAGAAGAAGAAGAAGAAGAAGAAGAAGAAGAAGAACAACAACAACAACACCACCGCCACTCCTCCTTCCGCTTCAGCTTCAGCTCCCAGATGGACTCCATTGCGTCCACCGTGCTGCTGTTGAACCTGGAGAAGGAGGAGGATAACGAAGCCGAGGAGGAAGATGATGAGGTGCCCTCTTCCTCGACCTCGTCTCCCTCGTCGTCGCTGTCCTCGCAGAGAAAGGGGCGGCCCTCGCTCGTCTTCAGGTGGCTACGGAGACGAGAAGGCCTCGAGAGGGCCATGTCCACCGTTCCGGAGGCACTCGTCCGCTTCAGCTTCCCGGAGATTCGCGCTGCCACCGACGGCTTCCGACGAGGTCGCTTTTGCTCTCCCGTCCTTTACCAAATATCCCGTATATGTCGGTGATACGTAATGTGGGCTTGGTGGTTGTGAACAAATAATGGCAGGGAGGATGCTGGGGAGGGGGGCGCTGAGCAGCGTGTTCAGGGGGAGGGTGAGGAGGTTGGCGGTGGCGGTGAAGCGCCTGGAGGGCCCCGAGAAGGAGTGCGCTGAGGCCTTCTGCAGGGAGCTCACCATCGCCGGCGCTTTGTCGAATGCCAATGTTGTCCCTCTACTTGGCTACTGCATTGGCAGGGAGGGCCTCTTCCTCGTCTACAAGTATGCCTCCGGTGGAAGCCTCGATCAGCGTTTGTACAGAGGTCAGACTCTGTCGATGTTTACTTGTTGTTGTTGTTGTTGTTGTTGTTGTAGTATTAGATGTTGTTGATGTGTGTGTGCGTGCGTGTGTGGGTGTGGGTGTGAAGAGAGGAATGGGGAGGTGAAGGGTGGTGGCAGGGCATGTGCCGGTGCTGGGCTTTCGTGGAGGCAGAGGTTCAAGGTGGCGCTGGGGACGGCGCGCGGGGTGGAGTACCTGCATTTCGGGACCAACAAGTGCATAATTCACAGGGATATCAAGCCGTCTAACATCGTCCTTTCCTCTAACAATACCCCCAAAGTGAGCTGGTTTTTCCTATGGCTGTTCCTTCTTTCTGTGCCTATTCTGGATCTTTATGCTGATTCTTCTTAGCTAACGAAATTCGGAGAGAAGGTCTTTTTTTTGCCATTCAGAGATTTTAGTGGACCTTCTGATTTTTTCTTTGTTCCCATTTATTCTGCTTACCTGTGCCTTTTATCCTTTAATCGCTTGTTGAAAATCATGCAAGTGTTTGGTCAACATTTTAAAAATGACCCGTTTAAGTCACCGTCAAGCTACTGCATTCGGCGTGTTTAGAACTGAATGACTTATAACACCTGTGTCGATCCTTTGCCATTACCACATCTTTTGAGGTTGTTATCCCCTTGTTTTGGCTATACTTTGCTTTGCGTTGCTGGCATCTTTCTTTCAAGCTTGAATCCTTTTGCTAAAAGGATCTTGTTGCTTTGTTGCAGCTATGTGATTTTGGATTAGCTACTTGGAGTAATGGACCGTCGCTACCTTTTCTTTGCAAGACCGTCAAAGGAACGTTTGGGTATGTCTCCTGTGCATTCTTTTGAAGGGAGTTTTCCTATATGGCAATAACATTTTGGCAACCTTGTATTTTGTATTTATGGATGCCCTTCTTCTGATTGGTGGATTGCAGTTACTTGGCTCCAGAATATTTTCAACATGGGAAACTGTCAGATAAAACTGATGTGTATGCTTTTGGTGTACTGCTGCTGGAATTAATCAGCGGGAGGAAGGCAATAGACACCACTAGACCCCAGGGAGATGAAAATCTTGTCATATGGGTAAGTATTCCTGTTCTTCTTATGGCCATTTAGTGCATGTATCTTACAGTGGTGGTAGGATATATATCCAGTCTTAACTGGTTAAATCATTAATCAATAGCAGACATATACTTTTTTTTTTTGGAAATGGCCACTAGCAGATATATTATAGTAGTTAATCCCCTTCTCCCAGTGAGGACATACTTCTTACATATGCAGTAGTATTCTCAAATTTTTCACTTGTTCTCTCTCTTTCTCTCTTTTTCTTTTGGATGGCTAGAACTATCCACTGGAGAATAATCAAACATTGATGATCTTCTCATTTATTAGATCACTTTTACTATGATTTTATGTTCTTTACGTGGTAAATGTGTGTGGTAAAACATTTGAATGTGCTGATATGCAATTTGGGAGGAAATGATTGAATAGAGGAATGTCAAAAGGAGTACCTTGAAAGCAAAGTTTAAACTACTTCCAGTATCTAATATTTTGTGTCAAAAAAAGAATTGTGTGACGATCATGTGGATGTGCAAGTGTGGTTGGCGTTGGCGACACATCTGGATATACAATAAGAAAATGAATGCTATAGACTTGATTTAAGCATGGAAATATGCATTTCCTGTCTTTGAATAAAATATTTTAAATATATTTTTTAGATATCTGGACTTGACCTGCGACGGTCAACTTGGTTAAGAGAAAGATGATGTTGTCTGTATACACCTTCAAACACTGATGGAACCAAGTAAATGGCTGAATTTATTTCATCAACAAGCACCAAGCATTTTCTGATGGTATCTCTTTAGGCCCTACATCAATAATATTGATTTATATATCCCCATAAAAAAAAAAAACAGTATGATTTGCATAGAAGGATTTTTTTTTTTTCTTTTAATTTAATCAGTATCCGGTTTCATGTGATCTATAGTTTGATATTTTGGTCCATTTCATGTTACTTCAAAAGTGTGGTGACTAATAAGGAATTCTCATCTTGCTTTTCATATTTTAGCTATCAGTATACTGCCTTATTTGAAATCTGCATTCAATTACAATTTAATGCTGTTCCTTGGATTAGTATTTTAGTACTGCAATCCAAATGGGGCCTTCAGGTAACTTAAGCCGTAAAGAAGGTGATTGTCATGGTCTGACAATTTCCTCAAGAACATTAATCTAACTCTCAATTACAAATAAGATACCTACAATTCTATCACCAGTTTCTCTTAGTCATTCATTCATGGTGACATAAAATCTTGTTTAGAACATGATGGTTCATCTTTCCTTTATTGACTTGATTGTTTAGTAAACTTTCTATTCATTACTGTCTTTTCATAACTTTTGGTAGATTAAATGTCGTTGTCGAAGTTTGGTAGTTATGATGTCACATTGCACCAAAATAAAGGTGAATAATTCAGAAGTACAACTTTTGAGCCTGCTAGCTTAAAAAAAAAAATTGAGTGAGCTGTGTAAAGGTTTGAAGGGTGTAGAAAAAGTGGAAATAATAAATTATTTCTTCCTCTTTCCATTCTGTCTATATTATACCAAGACAAACATGTCAAGCATTTTTCTACTTGCATTTTAGCCTTGCACAAAGAAAGCTCACCAAAGGTACCAGCTAGATAAATAGCTGCTGCTATTGTTACTTGATTTCTCATCAACAAGCTCCAAATTTTTACTTCAATATTGTCAATTTTTCACAGAAAGTTTCAAACTGGACTTCAAAGTTCTCAATTTGTTTCGTTAATTCTTAAGTTGTGGTTTATCACTGTACTGCAAGTTTATTATCTGCATTTTCCTTCATAATTTTAGCATATAAAATATCTCTACCGATTTCAATCTCAAGAAGGCTTTCGTGAATTATCGACCATTCAGTTTATCCATGCGGGTATATGGACCTTTGGATGTGATTCCATTAACCTTGTGTCACTATTATATTATAGCATCCCTCCTCTTCTGTGACCTAGTGCTAGTGGGCATTAGGAGTTGTACTGCCTCTATGATTTTTCCCTCTTGTTGTAGAGGGTTTTCAATGAAAATCCATATGCCAATTGTGTGATCGTATTTGCAATGATCATATTCTACGTGGTATTAGAGCCACTATGATTTAGGGCGCATGTTCTTAGGTTCCTCCATTCATGCAGTATGTCTTGAGGATTCCAAACAAATGCTGCATGTTGAAGGCCTTTGCAATTGCATCGAGGCACTCCATGGCTGCTTATAGAGGGCTGGTGGTGTTCAATGGATCAAGTTATATGTGGCCAAGATCATGGTAGGCATTGGCAGGAATTGCAGTTGAAGTGGTTGGAGTCCCCATCAATTGGTCAGATTTTTGTGGGCTCTGTGTTTCTCTTCCAGGTCTATTGAACTGATTAGGAACATTTTAATATCCAACAGATTAGGAATATTCTTGACTGGTTGGATCTATTCATGCAAAGTTTTTGAGATCTATTCATGATGATTACGACAGACAGATTTGCACCGATCTGGAGGACTCCAACCTCTTTGTTACCTTTGCAGGACACCTTACTATTGCCCTGTTGCATACAGTGGGTTGGAACTTTTTATTCACTGCATAGAGAAAAGATTAGCTTCCTAGAAAGCAAGGCTCTTGTCAAAAAGGGTGTAGATTGGTGCTCTTAAAATCACTCTTACCAGCTCTATCTTTATTTTATTTGTCCATTTATCTTTTGCTGCAGGGTATTATCAAAATGATGGATGCAGCAAATCGTCACTTCTTCTAGAAGGAAGCAAATAAAGGGAATTGATCTATTGTGTCAGTAGCTTTGGTTGATATTTATAGACCATTCTCTGGTAGGGACCTCTATCTTTCGAATTTGGAGATTATGAATCAATCACCATTGATGAAGTGGATTGTTAGACTAATGGAACTAAGAAGGATCTGCTAGCTTCAATTGTTGAGGGCCTTGAGGCTTGCTAAGATAGGATGTTGAACTGGGAAGAGAGGCTACTACCTATCAAAGGTTTGTCAGTTGTTTGGAAAGGCCTTGTGAAAATCTTACCCATTGTGATTCCTTCTCTGCTGGCAGAGCTCTGAGATGGAAAAGGCCTTTTAAGTTCTGGAGTGATGACTGGATAAGAACGGAGATTTCTCCAATATATTTCCCCTCTTGTTCATGCTTTCTTCAGATTAACAGGCCAGAGCAGCTGATTGCTGGGACATACAGGGTAATGTGTGGTCATTCCTTTTCCCAGGGACTATGTTGGGAATTTTTTAGATGAGAGACTTGAAGACTTCATATAGCTACATGGGTAGCTCTCTACTTTCTGACCAATGGTGTATTGGTAGACGGTTGGGTTTGGAAAGATGATTCATTTTCTGTGAAGATAGATTAAAGATATTTGCCCCTCCCCTCTCTGCAATGTGGATAATTATTTTCTTAAGGACTGCATGCTTTTATGGAAGATGAGGATGCCTTTGACAATCAAGATTTTTTGCATGGTTGCTGTAAGAGGGGTAGATTTATAAAGAAGGCATAAGGTTGAGGATCACTCTTAACTTTGAAGCCACTTGTTCCCTTTTTGGTTTCAAAGGGAAGATAGGAGGTCCTCGGTGCCAGAGGACAACATTGAGATCCTGAGGATGGTGGGGATGAGTGACAGAGATTGTGTGGATGGCGACACAATTGATTTGTCTCATGGATTGTTGGGTTCCACCGAATCAAATGTGATTTTGTTGGGCATTTTGCTTACTTTATCGCTTTCTTTCAATTTCTGTTGGGTATTTTTCTTGGACAAATAAAAGAAGAGAGAGAGAGAGAGGCCTCCATACGTGTTCTTGGGGTCTATCAAATTCCAACAGTTGGGTATTTTTCTTGGATTCTGTTAAGATAAACAATAAAACTAAAAAATAGGGAGAGGATAGAAGCTTTAAAAAAGGGAAGAAGATAGTGGTAGTTGTGCTTCCATCTTTTTTGAACAAAAATGATTGGTGATAAAAGTAAAAAACAGAGAAAAGAAAAGAAAAAATAAAGAGGTTGTTAACGTGGAGCGTGGAGGCTCTCTTGTGCGTGGGAAAAACAGCCCCAACAGTGGGCTGTCCACATGTGAAAACAGGGAGGAGGAGAGTAGCAGCCGGTGGCTGCTATGGTGGCCAGCAGCCTTGGGTGCTTGGCAGGGAAGGCTGGCTGCCTTGGAGGTGGCCGACTGCTATGTTGAAGAAGAGAGAGAGGAGAGGAGCCTTAGAATATGTTTGAAATGTTATTATGACTCAAGAGAAAATACAAGGGAAGATTTTCTTTATATATAGAGAACATATCCCAAAAGAGAAACAAATCTTATCTTCTAAAATAAGAAAGAACTTATTTCTAAAACAAACCAAATCGTAAATTATTTCCTAAAAATAACTTTCCTAAACACCACTTAACAAAATAACATAACTTGACATTTAAGCAATCAAACTTGGACCATAGGTCCTCTTAACCGTTGGCAGTGATAGGCCAAGTGATGGCCACTTTATGTAGGAGAAATGAGAAGTGCCCCATGAGCTCTATTTTTGAGTGTCTCCACTTTCATTGTTTTATGGCTCAAGTGGGAAGGTGGAAGATTTTGTCATTAAGCCATTTGTTTTGGGTGATTGAACTTGTTGGAGTTCCAAATTCTTTCACCATGTGGATTTCTATGTGATAGAGATAAGTTGTGATGCTCAAGACCTCTACAATAGCACGAAGAACATCAAGTTTGTGATCAGACTTGGCCTAGTGTCCCAATTAGATTGGTGTAGAGCTTTAGAGCTGTGGTTTTCACCCAGCATCTTAAATGTCAATGGCATTGAAAAATGATATTTTTTTGTTTTGCATCTGCCTTAAAGGTTTCTGCTAGAGCATCAACTAATGCCTTGGTTGATGCCAACGACTCTAATTACTAGTGGGGGGAACTAAGCATCTTGCTCTTCTCCTCTCAGCCTGCTTGAATGCCTCACCCCAATTTTAACTTTTACCTTATCAAGAGATGGGTTTTCCACTAGTGTAAGATGACTACAACTGCTTGGGATCGTTTCCCACTTTTCTGCTTGCCTAAAAGCTTCTCCATACCACAATGTTTTTGCGTCTCTTCATGAGAAGGGTTTTCAACCTGTGTGAGGCAACCATTGCTACTCTTTCCTGCTCATTACTCTTGCCTGAAGGTCTCTTTACCAATTTTTTTCCTTAACTTTAAGTACGTTATGTTTTCCACTAATGAGAGACGACTGCTTGCTTGATGGATTGACTACTTGCCTGCCTATTCTAGCCCAACGATTACGTCCGAAGGGGGAGTTCTAGTTTTGTTTTACCCTTCCAAGTTCGAGCATTGTATTAGAGATATTTTAGGATTAGGTGAATTAGGCAAAAATTGATTTGGTTTCTTGTTCTATTTTTAGATATTTGATTTAATTAGGATTTGATTTTTTATGTATTTGTTTCCTAAGTAGGATTATGGTTAAGATTTCCTTATAATCCCTTTTTTCTATATAAAGAGGGGATAGCCTTCTCTTGTTTTCAATTTAATGAAATCAATTCCCAAAATCTTTCACAATCTATATTGAACTTGAACATGGTAGACTACATATTTTTTATGAACATTAGGATATAAAATTCTCAGTGAGTCTATTTAAGCTTGTGATTTTATTGAAATTCTAATCATTTTGACTACCTCTGGTATTTTGTTTGGCATGTGTTGGGGTGCTCTTGATATGAAGAATTTTTGGGACATCGATAGCCTTGATATCTGGACGTCGAAACATAGGCATTTTTACGATGTGCCCTTGATACTTGTATTTGAAACTTTATAGAGGGAGTGGTATGGGTAAATAATAGTACATGTTCATAAAGAAATATAAAATAATAAAATGCTAGATAAATAGGAGTATCAACACTTTCTCTCAAGTTGGAGCATAGATGTCAATCGTGCTCAACTTGGAACAACGAGAATCAGATGTCGAACGAGGTAGAGGCTTCGTGAATACATCGGTTGCCTGATCCTTTGATGCCACATAAGTAGTGCGTAACAAGCCCCACTATATAAGATCTCTGGTATAGTGGTAGTCCATCTGAACGTGTTTGGTGCGCTCGTAGAACATTAGGTTGTTAGCTATGTAGGTAGCTGCTCGATTGTTACATTGCATTTCCATGGGCTCTTCAATCCGGACATGTAAATCACACAAGAGAGAGCGTATCCAGATCATCTTTGCAGCAATTTGGGCCATTAGCTTGTACTCCGACTCAACACTAGAGCAATAAACTGTCCCCTATTTCTTGCTCTTCCAAGTAACTGGATTACCAGTCACAAAGGTACAGAAATCAGTGGTGGATTTCCTATCAAGCACATATCCCGCATAATCTCCATTAGAATATCCTACCATTATCATAGGAGAGCCTCTCTAGAAGAGAATACTACAATCAGGTGCTTTCTTAAAGTATCTTAGCATCTGCATAACTGCATGGCAGTGTAGCGTCGTTGGCTTCTCTATAAACTGGCTGAGTTTGTTTACTGCTAAGGCAATATCTGGTTTAGTAATGGTCAGGTACAACAGCTTGCCCACAAGCTGTCTGTACTCTCTGCTATCAACTACCTTTGCCTCCTTATCATGTAGATGTGTCCTGGGTTCCATACGAATATTGGTTGGCTTGGACCTTAGTATGCCTGTCTCCTGAAGGTTGTCCAATGCATACTTGCGTTGAGAAAGAACAATCCCATCTCTGCTCCTAGTGACCTCGATCACCAGAAAGTATCTAAGTTGGCTCAGATCCTTTATAACAAATTGCTGTGCAAGAGACTCATTGACCTGTCTTATTCTAGTCTCATTATTGCTAGTGATAATCAGGTCATCTACATAAACTAAAAGTGCTACAATGCCATTCTTCGTTTTCCTGACAAATAGAGAATGATCTGAAGATGATCTCTGCATCCCTATCCTCTGCAACACATCTGAGAGCTTTTGAAACCAAGCTCTCGGGTTCTGTTCAAGCCATAAATGACCTTCCTGAGTTTACTCACACTCCCCCTTAACCTCAAAACTTGGGGGTTGCTGCATGTAAACCTCTCTTGAAGATCGTTGTAGAGAAAAGCGTTCTTCACATCAAGTTGGTGTAACCGTCAATCTCTGTAGGTAGCAATAGAGATGAGTACCCGAACAGTAGCAAGCCGCTCAATGGGAGAGAGAGAGAGTATCAAAGAAGTCCACCTTATATGAATGACCTCATGACTAAGGTCTTGTCCTGGAATGTGAGGGGTCTGAATGACTCGTCGAGAAGAGCTGTTTTCCGGGGGTATATTCAGAGATGGGGGCCTGATGTGATTTTTCTCCGAGAGACGAAGTGGGGGAGTTGTGATGGAAGGTTGTGGAGGGAGGTGGGGGGAGGGAGTTGTGGGGGTTTCCTGGTCCTGGATGCGGATGGGAGTGCGGGAGGAATTGCTATGGGGTGGAGGGAGTTCTCCTTGCTGGACACTCTGGTTGGATCCCACGTTGTCACTGTCAGACTTCAGAGACGTCGGGACGACATGTGTTTGCTCTTTTCCTCAGTTTATGGCCCGACGGAGGGTCGGAGAAGACAGGTCTTATGGGAAGATATGAGCCAGGTTGTGGCAGCTTTCCAGGGGGTTCCTTGGTTGATTGGTGGTGATCTTAACGTTACTCTGCGAGCTGAAGACAGACCGGGCGATCGAGGAGGTTTGGGCCAGGGCTTTGAGGCGTTTGCAGACTTTGTGGCAGACCAGGGGCTAGTTGATATGCCTTCGTTGTCTTGTCTGTACACTTGGAGGAATTCTGGAGGGCAGCAGTCCTATATTGACAGATTTCTGGTTTTGACGGCGATGGCAGAATTATTCCCGATGGCGGAGGTTAGGCCTTTGGAGCGCCCGTTCTCGGATCACACCCCCTTGCTGTGGGCGTCGAATGAGGAATGGAGGCATGATACTTACTTTAAGTTCGACAAAGTGTGGCTCATGGAGGAGGGCTTTAGGGGTTTGATTGAGGAACGGTGGAAGTCATCTCAGGCGGATGGGTCGGCGGCTGCCAGACTGGAAGTGAAACTGAAGGATTTGAGATCTTTCTTGAAGACCCACATCAAACAGGTTAGGGAGGAACGCGGGAGGAAGAAAGAGGAGGCTCTTGCTGCGATTACATGCTTGGACAGGGCAGAGGATGTTGGGCTCCTTTCAGAAGATGACAGGGTTTATAAAGCGAGGCAGATTTAGGTGATTCAAGAGGAAGACCGGAAAGCGGAGGTGGAGTGGAGGGTGAGGTCTAGGCAGAAGTGGCTGAAGGAGGGTGATTCCAACACCCTTTTTTTTCATATGGCTGCGTCGGGCAGGAGAAAGAGGAATTGGATTGACAGATTGGTGGTAGATGGGGAGGAGTTTGTGGGAAGGGAGGCGGTGGGAGGGGCAGCTGCGAGTTATTTTAGAGATTTTACGGGGTGGAGACGGGGGGAAGGTGGAGGTGGTTAGGATCTGGGATACCACAGATTCGGGAGACAGACGTCGACTTCCTGACGGGATCGTTTGGGGAAGATGATGTCCGTGAGGCGATTTGGGGGTTGAATGCGGATGGATGTCCGGGGCTGGATGGCTTTCCGGTTGCCTTTTACAGAGAGTTCTGCCCGGTGGTGAAAGAAGACGTAATGCAAGTGGTGCAAGAGTTTAGAACGGGCAATTTGGGTTTTAATAGGCTGAACAGGTTCTATATGTTCTTGTTACCGAAGAGGGAGGGTGCGGAGGAGATTCAGGAGTACAAACCGATAGCTCTTTCGAATGCTATCTACCTGGTGGTGGCGAAGCTTCTGGCGAATAGATTGAGGACGCTGGGTGGGATTATAGACTCGGTGCAGACGGCCTTTGTTCCTGGCAGGAATATTTTGGAGGGTTTTGTGATGGCCTCGGAAATCCGTTCATCCTGGAAAAGAGATAAGAAGAAGGCTTTCTTATGGAAGGTTGATTTCAGCAAAGCTTATGACTCAATCCAGTGGTCGTTTCTTTGGGCGTCTTTGGTGAGGAGGGGGTTTCCGCCGGTGTGGATTGAGTGGATGAAAATGTGCGTCACCACGACGTCTTTCTCGGTTCTTATCAACGGAAACCCAGCTGGGGGTTGGATCCAACCTCGGAGGGGTGTGAGGTAGGGTTGTCCGCTGGCCTCGATGCTCTTTGTGATTGCCGTGGATGCTCTTGCTAGGGCGGCGAGGAGGTCGTGTGAGAGACATCTGGTGAGTGGTTTCTCCTTGAGGGACGGGACGAGTATCCCACTGCACCAGTATGCGGATGATACGATCTTCTTCATTGAAGGTGGAGAAAAGGAGGCCAGAAGGTTGATGTTCCTTGTTTTCTTACTGGGTGAGGCGTTCGGATTGCAGATTAACCTGGCTAAGTCGGAGTTTGTCCCTTTCAACATGACTGAGACAGAGGCGAGGGGATGCAGTTTGGGTCTTGACATGGAGTAGGGTAAGCTTCCGATTAAGTATTTGGGCCTACCGTTGTCGGATGGGAGGATTCTGGTGAGAGACTGGACCTCCCTGGTGGAGAGGCTAGTTGGGAGGCTGGAGGGGTGGGCGTCCAAGCTTCTGTCTAGAGGTGGGAGGTTGGTCCTGCTCAAGGCGGTTCTGTCGGCGATGCCATCGTATTTCATTTTTGTACTGAAGATGCCTCGACAAGTGATTGCAAAGATTGAGCGAACTATGAGGATTTTCTTTTGGTCCAATCAGGGGACGAGTGGAAAGGGTGCCAGGTTGGTTGCTTGGGAGGAGGTCTGCAGACCGCTGAAAGACGGGAGGCTCGGTGTGAGGGATCTGGGGAGATCAAATGACAGTCTGTTGGTGAAATGGGTGGGGTGCGTGTTGGAAGGAAGGGGGGATTTGTTGGGCAAGGTGTTTGAGATGGCGTATGGCTGTCCGATGCGTTGGGATCTCCTGGTGTTCCCGCCTAGGGATGCTTCTCACTTCTTGAAAGGCTTGTCGACGGTGGCCCCTAGGGTGAGGAACTGCTTTGTCCCTGTGTTGGGAACATGGGAGATTTTCAGGTTTTGGCAGGATGACCGGATCGGTGATGGAGCGCTTTGCAGAAGATTTCAGAGATTGTTTGCCTTATCCCAGGACAAGATGGTGTCTGTGGCTGAGGTGTGGGAGGATGGGTGGTGCCCGCGCTTCGTTAGCAGTCTGTTAGATGCGAGAACGCTTGATTTTCAGACCTTACTTGCTGAGTTGGAGGGACTGCATCCGACGGCTGGTATAGACATGTTTGGTTGGGATGAAGGTGAGTTTTCAGTTGCGGCCGCATACAGGAGGTTGTCCGCTGGTGGTCCAGAGGTGGAGCTGGAACTGGTAAGAGACTGCAGACAGATTTGGAAACCCGCGTTTCCGCTGAAGGTCAAGGTTTTTGCTTGGCTGCTTAGAAGGAGAAGGCTGGTGACTAAGGTGTGGAGGGCAAAGTGAGCTCCTGGAGAATGAAAGGTATGCTCTTTATGTGGGGGTGGTGAGGAGGACGTTGACCACCTTTTTTTCGCTTGCCCTTTTGTGATGCAGATTTGGGGCAGGATGGGTGGGAGGTGGTGGGAGTATCGGCTGTTTGAGGAATTCTGGCATTGCTTCAGAAGTGAAGGTGGTGTTGGCGGACAGTTTGTTTTCCGTACAAAGAAGGAGAAAGCCAGGCCGTTGGCAGTCCTTTGGGGAATTTGGTTGGGCAGAAATGTAGTGGTTTTCCAGGGCCAGAAACCTTACATAGAGAATTTTGTTGAATCTATTAACTCTTTGTTTTCTCTTTGGGCTGAATCCTTGTGAGTGGGGGACCCTGGTGTCTGCCTGTTGTAATGTTTATGTTTGTTTCTAATATATAAGATTTTGGGTAGTTATCACTCTGGATAAGTACCCTTTCCTTTTTAAAAAAAATGTATGGGTGAACTTCTTGGCCATCAACCTGGCCTTATACCTTGAAATAGACCAATCAGGGATATACTTCAAGGTAAAGACCCATTGGAGCCAAGAAGTCGTGTGCCTGTAGGAAGCGAGGTGGGATCCCAAGTCTGTCTGCTTCGAAGTGCTGCCATCTCATCCTCCATGGTTTAATGTCACTTTGGATCAAGCATGGCCTGCTAGTAGGTAAACAGAATGCATGAAGTTGTAAGTGCTTGGCAGAAGCTGCTAAACTAAGAACCAAGACCATCTTTAGCTAAACTGCCTGCAACTCGATATCTGGACTTACACGTGTGAGGCGCCTTCCTAATAGCAATAGGAAGATCATACTCATTTGGTATCTCTGACTGAGTCTCTACAGAGGGAACCTCACTACTATGGTGATCTGCACTGTAAGGGGGATCAGGTCTAACTAGACAATCTCTGTCATTAGAGCCCACCTCAACTGCTTGTGGAACATCAGTCATTAGTGTGGGTAGAGGCCTCTCTACTGTTGCATGAGGTCTACTATATGTCTGCAACAGACTATGCAATCTCTGGTAATCATCCAAGAGGGTAGTAGACCGTGAAGAAGTCGGCAGAGGTGTGGAGATCGGAATCACCTTAAGTGGAACTGGAGGAATAGGCATAGGAGCAGCATCATCATGAACACTTGTTTGTCCAGCAACAGAAAAGTATGGTGTCGTCTCATGAAAAGTCATATCAGTGCTGACATAATGTCTGTGGTGGATGAGATCATAACATCGGTACCCCTTACTCTTGGAGTACCCTAAGAACAAGGTTTTAAATATCGATATCGATATCGTATCGACAAGTCAAAAAAGGGATATATCGGGGATATATCACTAATATCGGTGAATTTTGGGGAAATTGTTCAGAAAGGAAAAAATGTTACAAATTTTAAAATTAACGTTTTGATAACTAATACATCATGAAAAAATGCCTAGAAAATGTGTGTTGTGTGGGTGCGTGCGTGTCACAAATTTTAAAATTAACATTTTGATAGCTAATCCATCATGAAAAAATGCCTAAAAAAACTGTGCGCGCGTGCGTGCCCAACAACATGCGCTTTCCCACCCAAAGGGTAGTGCTCTCGGTGATATATTGTCGATATTTCGGAGATATCGCCTGATATATCGGCGATATATCGTTGATATCATGAAAAAAAGATACTGCAGGTGGTATCTATATGGTTGAACTTGACGATACTGATATATTGGCGATATATTGCCAATATATCCAACCTTACCTAAGAATGTGCACTTAACACCGCGAGGAGCAAACTTGTCTTGGCCTGGTGATGGCACATGAACAAAAGCAACACATCCAAAGGTTTTGGGGAACACGTGAAAAAGCTCGCCATCTAGATGCAACAGAAGAATTGATATTTGCTCGTGACGAATTGAACTCGGCATCCTGTTAATGAGGTAGCATGCCGTCAGAACAACATCCCCTCAGTATCTTTGTGGAACACTGTGGTGGATAAGTAGAGTGTAGGCAACCTCCACTAGGTGTTTGCACTTACTCTCTGCGATCCTATTCTACTGTGAAGTATGGGGACACGTGGTCTGGTAGATAATCTCATGAGTCTTGTAAAACTCAGTAAGTCTAGCAGTGCAGAACTCGAGGGCATTATCTGTTCGTGCAATCTTAACTGTGGCAGAATACCGAGTCATGATCTCCAAGAGAAGAGTTTCTATGATACGTCTAACATCTCCCTTGGTCTTTAGAAGGAACATGCAAGATACTTTGGTGAAATCATCAATGACTACAAGATAATACCGATGTCTCATCCTGTTTGGAACTCTACTCGTTTCTTAGACAACCATATGGAGTAACTTAAGAGTAGCTGCTGATCCAAGAGAAGTACTGGTAGGAAAGGAGGACTGATGATGCTTACCAATTGGCAAACATCACATTGAATAGTCATGGCAGGTGAAATGTGTAGAATCACCCTCCTAAGGCGATTCAGAGATAGATGAGCTAGACGAGTGTGCCACTGTAAGGTGCTTCTACCATTGTATTTGCTGGCTCCAGCAAAAGGCTTCTAACTAAGGTGATAATGACCATTCTTCTGTGTACCTTTGGAAATGGTTTTCTCAGAAAACTTATCTTGGACAATGCATCCCATATCATCGAAAATAACCATGCAATGAAGATCCTTTGTGATCTTGCTCACAGTCAACAGGCTTATGGGAAACTCTGGTATGTGTAGTGTTCTTGGTAGCTGCAACGTAGGGGTTACAGACGCTTCCCCCTGGCTAAGAATTGGAGCGTGCCTGCCATCAGCAACCTGTACCATTCTCCTTGGTACAATGGAATTGAGTGACTTGAAATAGGCCTGATGTACACAAAGATGCTGTGAAGTACTAGAATTGACCAACCATTCTACACCACAGTGTCTCCTATCATGCTCCTGCAGCATCATGCCCACACACTTCGCCATCCTCGTCATGGTAGTGGTATCCAATGCCATCTCTGCTCCTGAGATTGGCCTTGTGCCAAGCATGGACCAAAGGGATCACCACGGGTTAAAACTTGTCTTCTGTGAGTCAAATAACTAGAGAAGGAAGCCACGAACACGATTTGAATACAATATTTAGATATGGAAAAAAATATGAAATTAGTGTATCGTGACCTTTAGAGCATAAATTCTAAAGTCAAGAAATCATAGAAATCATCTCATGGATCAAGTACCCCTTAGATTAGGATCTAGCACATGTTAGGGTGCAATGAAGGATCCTAATAGCACTTCTAAGGGGTATTGGGCCTTGTGGGTAGAAGATTTGCCTTAGATTCTCCTTGTTAGAGGTGGTGTCGGCGACCTGAAGAAAATCGACGGCGGCGGCGTGTCTGGGAGGTGGTGGCGGTAAGGGAGCCGTTGCTTGCAGGGAAGACTGACGATGGGAGGGACGGGTCTACCCTAGAGGACTTCGTTGGTCTGCAGCAGCAAAGGCAGCGCTGCTCTTGAGTGTAGCAGCGGCGACAGGAAGAGGGGAGACCATCGGTAGTGGCCCTGCTTGCGAGCAAGTAGCAGCGGCACCGGGAGTCGACCTACCTGATGAGGGGGCAACGGAGCACCGACTGGAGAAGGTGGCGTCCTGTCGTCGTAGCGGTGACGACCCACAGTTGGCACCCTAGAGATTAGGGTTTTGGTGGAGGTGTGTAGAGGCTGTGTGGGTGGGATCGTGCTTTGATACCAAGTAGAAAAGAATGAATGGTCTTATTTTCATTGAAAAGAACCTAATACCTCTTTATAAAGAGAGGTATGGGTAAATAACTTTATATGTCCATAAAGAAATAATAAATAATAAAATGCTAGATAAATAGGAGTATCAATAAACAAAAACAGAAGAATATCTGCCTAGTAGGGCTCTCTCGTGATTTTCTTTCCTCTTCTCATGAGAGGGGTTTTTACATAAATTCAAGGTTTCTTTGTGATGCTCTCGATACTGCTGTTTGATTTTATTCTGATTTTTTTTTTTTCTACATAGATATAGATAAAGGTGAAAGGGACCCATATATATGGATTCATGTGACAATTGTCTGTGACCACCTCTTGTCTCTTGAAACAAAACATTTGAACTTAATAGTCGGAGCATTCCAAAATTCTCTGACACCTGCAATTCAAACTACCGTAGGGAATCCAGAAATTTTCCATGGATCTTTAAGGTCTATGTTCTTTCTCCTTTTTTGTAATGATATTGGTAGATTATACTGTGAAGTAGTGTCCATGAAACATTATCTCTGAATATACATGAATTTTAACAAACTATCCTGTAAGTAGAAACTAAAACAGACCATTTCTAGAATTTGTAATGATTTTCAATAGAATACTTCAACTTTGGGATCACGATAAACAAGGTAACCAAATTTGTAGAAACGAACATTTAGGTGACTAATCTTTTCTAACTGATGGAAGCTAGTAAAAGCCTTATCCTAGGAGGATTGCCTGGATCTTAGTAGGGGCGTACACGGGTCGGGTTGGGATTCAACCTAAATCCAACTGACGATTTTCAGGTTGGGATTTTTTTAACTCAACCCAACCCATTACACTATTGAACCCAACCCAACCCGTTACATTACTGAACCCAACCAAACTCAATCCATAAAATCGAGTTAAGTTGGGTCGGGTTGTTGACAAGTCAAAGTTTATGTTTATCTCTTACATGCTTCCTATGTCTTTCATACTTAATAATAAAAAATTTTGAACTCATAAACAAATTGTATCTTATAAAGAAGCAAATAAAATAGGTAAAAATAAAAAAACCTTAAAACAAACAAAATAAAGATATGATAATAAACTTAATAGGTGCATATAAAAGTTTAGGTTTATACCAATAATCGATAACAAGTATAGAGGGGGTGCTTTGGTGGTGGTGGTGGGATCTGTGGGGGGAGGAGAGATGAGAGGTGGGTTGCCTGGCAATGGAGGTGGAGTCTCTGCGGGGAAAAAGAGAGGAGAGGTAGGTCATCTGGAGGTGGTGGGAGTTCTCTGCGAGGAGGAAAAAAGGAGAGGTGGGTAATCGAGGACTCAAGCGGAGGTGGGAGGCTAAGGAAGGAGAGAAGATTAAGGGTTACCTGAAGAATGTGTGGTGTCGCTACCATTGAGGTGAGGAGAGGGCACTGCTTTGAGTGAATGTTGGAGGTGAGGTGAGGGCAGAGGGTGCTACTTGGAGTCGGTGGAGGTAACTATGGGAGAGATGAGGGGTCAGTGAGGACTAAATATTGGGAATTTAGGATGCAGGGGTGACAAGATGTCGAAATTCAAGATGTTTCAAATTTCAACTTGTAGCTTGGTGTCGCTTATGTGTGTGTGTGTATCGAATAACCCAATCCAACTCATTTTTTATTGAGTTGGAAAAATCCCAACCCAACCCAATCTATTATAATTTTCAACTCAACCCAATTGGGTTGAGTCGAGTTGGGTTTGTGTTGAACTCGACTTGTGTATTCCCCTAGATCTCAGTGTGGAGAGAGCGAGATTACTCAAGTCAGAACCATCAACAATATAAACGGCCTTAACGTCGGTCTTTATCTTCACTCATCTTGTAAAGCTTTCGAACGTGGCGAGGAGCTTTATGTTAGTGAGAAGAGGAGCTTTATGTTAAGGACAAAGAATACATCAGCTAGATGTTCTGGGGATTACATGTTTATGCCAATGGTGGTTGAATTTAACTAAATAGGTGTATTTAGGCAATTACACGATGGCCATGATTTGTTTTAGCTATCAGAATGAGAGATGAAAATGGTGCATTAACTAGATTTTGGGGTACCAAGATTGTGCATTTTAAATGTTATCTATTTAATCACAACCCCGTTATTCATCTTTGACTATATTTATATTTGTTTCAAACTTATTTAGCGGGAGGATGAGAACCCAGGAGTTGTCTATGGTTTCAGTGCTGTCTTTTTATGACAAAAATATTAATGCATCTTTTTTTACAACAATGCATAAGTGGGTTCACTTGTGAATAAGTGGGTGAAATTTTCAACTCCATGGATAAAAAAAGCAAACAACCAATAAATATAAAGGCCAGCATTCGTGCAACTGGATTACCTTTGTAGATTCGACCATCCTTTAGATTACTTCCAGAATGATTAAATATTGGTTCAAGAATAGAACATGATTAAATTGGTGGCCACATCAGGATCATGTAAAATGAGCTCGCAGGCCAGAATCAGCTGCATGAGTCGTGAATGTGATGTCAGTCAACCTATCGACTAAAATTTAGAGGTTATGCAACGATACACTGCGATGGTTAGGCTCATAGCCTTCCCTAATAACTTCTGTTGTCACTTGACAGGCAAGACCACTTCTTCAGCAGGGGGTAGGAGGTCTGAAAGATCTGAGGGATCCAAGGATGACTGGTTCTTACAATCGGGTTGAAGTGACCCGAATGGCCCTTGCAGCAGCGGCTTGTCTTGACGTCGATGACTCATCGAGGCCAACAATCACAGAAGCAATTCAAATTCTATGTGGCAATGATGAAGGTAGTACCGATGGTTGCACAAATCACTCCGGCAGTTGTTACATTAACGGCTGTGGCGCTCACTGGGAAGAGCTGAGCACAGATGGGGACAGGGAAAGTCATCTAGCTCTTGCGATGCTAGGTGTTTCAGATTTCGATGAAGATGGTGTATGATAACTGAATTCTTGAGTGCTTCTATGTTGATTGTGTTGTATATTTTTACGGTTGATACGTATGGATTGCTAAATTCTTGTCACTGCTTGTGATCATATATAGGTTCTTTTTCCCCTAGTTGTGTGTGTGTATTTGGGTGCATATGTGTATAATTTGATCTTCCATTGTTTGCTTGGGAGGAAAAGACCCACTGGGAATACCAATACATATGAACTCTTTATGTTTTCATCTCTATTTGAAAATGAAGATGTCATTTATTGTACGAGAATGCTGTTGTATTGAGAGAAGAACAAGCTACATGTGGCTTACAATATATATATATATATATATATATATATATAAGGCCCGCATGATCGGTTGCAAATCCCTTGCCAAGATCCTTCCAAGTTGTGGACAGAGGCTTTGGTCCCTCGGCTTTGTTCTTTTGTGGTCTTTTCATTTTTACCATTTGTTCTCTTGTAGTTTGGCATCGTTAGATCGCAAGAATCGGGCTTTGTTTAATGAGAAAGGGTTGTTTATGCAAATACTCCAAATACTCGCCCATTTCGATAAATAATGTAATGTCCCGAATTCATATATTGGCATGTGATAAGCGATTGGATGTTTATACACTTCATGCCTATTTTTACTGGTCATTGAAAGAAATAAGAGAAATCATGACGTTCACAAAAAGGAAGCAAATATCGAGAAACGCTGAACTATTTCAATATTAAGGTTGCGCTGGCATAGGTTAGCTTCGATTTTATGAGCTTAATGTAGAAATAAATAGAAAATTAACATTCACAGTAATAAAAATTTAATTTCAGGGGAGATTTATGAATTGTTGCTATTAAACATTGATATAGATCTAAATATATAAGCAACAAAGTTTATTATCTAAGTCAACCGAGCAAGATTTTCAATATATAATAACCTTTGAGATAGACTCGTTAGTATCTTATTAGCACTCAAGAGAAAAATGCAGAAAGTTTTTTGAATGATTGGAAATCTACAACTGTGGCCAAGGAAAGAAGTATGCGCCTGATTTCTTTAATTTAAAAGATGATTACATGAAGATGATTGGTTTTAATTTCCTTGACAATATTACGGGCAAAGCAGGAAACCACATCTTCTATCGTCTTTAGTCTCATAACTAAGAAGCTTGTTCCTGTCGAGATCAACTCAGAGATTACAGGATAATAAGTCTATCCAACAATGTATCACAATCAAAGATTATTGCTAATATATAGAAAATCTTACCATCCCGTTTCATTTCAAGATCTCAGATGTCTTTCGGTAAGGATAGATATACTATAGATGATATCATTATAGCTAAAGAGGTCGTTCACTACGAGGAAACATCGAAAAATATAAATCATATGATGATTAAAATTGACATGAACAAAGTCTTTGATGGTGTAAATTGGAATTTTATCGGTTGTCGACTAAAATTTTTGGCCTTCTTTGTGAAGTTTATCTCCCTGATATCTTGCTCATTGATTGTGCTTTGACCCCTCCCTTTAAGCAGGCTAATGGTGTTAGGACATGGGTAGGGAACTGTGCATTGTAATGTATCTTGCAATGTATATTTTTGTTTAACAAAATATATTGGTGTATTTTGATATTCAATTAGTTTGTTTTAGTTTTCCACTTGTTAAAAATTAAAATACATCGATTTAAAATTAAAACATACTAGTAAATTTTGATTTTCAACCGGTTTTCACTTATTACAAGTGTTTCTTCACCTGTGAAAAGTAAATTTTCACCTTAGGTTTTAGGTCCTAAGGTAAAAAATTAATTTTCAAGTAAAAAATCATTTTTTATAGATGAAATAACTTTTCACAAACCTAAATCCTAAATCCTAAATTCTAAAACTAAACCATAAATCCTAAATTATAAACCCAAAACTCCCAGGTGAAAACTACTTTATACTTTTTAAGTGAAAATATATTTTCCACCGATTGAAAATGAAAATACATCCGTGTATTTTTATTTTCAACAAGTGTATTTTCATTTTCAACCGATGTGTTTATTTTCGATTGGTGAGTTTTGATTTTGAATTGGTGTATTTCGGTGGACAACCAAAATACATCGGTTGAAAATAAAAATATACTAATGTATTTCGTTACGTGGGAGATACACATTGCAATACACATTTCTTTATTTTTAAGCATGGTATTAGGTTGGCTTGTCCTTTCTCACCTTTCTTACCAAAATTTCTTACCATAATAATCAACTATAATCTAAAGTGTGGCTTATTGCAAGGCATGAGATTGAGTAGACAAGGCCTGGAACTCTCCACGTCATCCTGTGTCGATGATATGCTCTTGATGAGTAGAGCCACTGCAAAGCATGCAACTGCACCAAAAGATTGTCTGGGTTTATACCAGAACATTTCTGGGAAAACGGTAGATTATGAAAAATCTTCAATAAAATTTTGTTTAGTAAGAATTGTCTAGGTCAGGTGATGTTAAGGGAGACATCAGGAATTTGTTGGGCATTACCAACTAAATAGGAGGAGATCTCTATCTTCGTGCCCCTCTGGCTAAGAAGGAATTGTAGAGAGAGTACTGAAGATTTCCTTGAGAGGGAAATCAAAGCTAATGTTCAGGCATGGAAAGCCACTACCTTTTCTCAGGCAAAGTGGTGTTGGTCAAGTCTGCTATCGCTGCCATCCACACTCATCATCTTTGTTGTTGAAAGGCACCTTGGACGGAATACATAAATAAGTGCGACATTTCTGGTGGGGAGACGTAGAATTAGATAAGGATGCGAAAACACATGTTGCAACATACAACCCCCACCCATGTCCCACCTTTTATACAAGGGGGACTGATAGCAGATTCTGCAGCTTCAGCCCTTGATTGGGCTCGAGCCTACGCCAGCGCGCAGCTTGGGAAGACGATCGTCGAGGAAAGCAGGAAAAAGGATGAAAGGAAGAAGAGAGGATCAGAGACAGAGATGAGAAATGAATTGAGATGGCCGACAGTTGTTCCCTTTTCATCTGCAGCAGGACTACAACAACCCTTTTAATAAAGGGTCATTTCCCAACCAGAAGTTCCCGCCCAATTCAGTTACACAAACTAACTAATTTCCGATATTTATTACAAGTGTCCACCATCAAGGACCTTACGGACTTTTAGATATAGCTCCGTGTTCAACATTTGGGAGGATCTCAGTTTCCCGTAGGAAATTGACAGAGAATTTTGGGAAAAATTTTCTTCAATTTAAAGCGAAGGCGTACCATCTCTGGGAATTGATTAATTTGATTCCCAATAGAAATAATGAGATCATTCTCCCAACTTAAATGTTTGAGAACAAGGTACTAGATCTTGACACATGAATTTGCTTGTTAGTATCATGGAACTGACTGCGCAACTCAAAAGATTTACGTATACCTGTGAGAAGTCTCCCGGACTCTCAGGTATTGATCAACGTATCATTTACTTCTCAGTAGTCTCCACGGTAAAATTCCGCATGACAACAGCAACTTCCACTAAGCTATTAAATGCCGTGTAAAACTTAAGCTCTCAGTGCGAATCAACAATTTTGCTTTGAAGTTTCTCTTAAAAAGAACTATTGTGGGGGGGGATAAAGTTAAAAACCTCGATCCGTACATCAACAGCTAATGCTCACTTTGCAATGAAGATTCTCAGGTACTGGTTGGTTGACGGGTTAAGGATGTAACCCGGCATCCGTCAACACTTAACCCACCACCCAGTTGCTTCGGGTTAAAGGGGGAGAAAACTTCGGAGCAATTTTATTCCACTCCCCCCATGCGAAATAGGGATTAACCCAATGTTTACTCCACTTGTCGCTCAAGTTACTCCATTGCCCTCACCCATGCGTTTGTCCTAACCGCACCCGCCCCCGCCCCACCATCACCTTCCCGGCAACCCCCTCCCCATCTGTGCTATACTGCTCCATTCGAACCTCATTTTAGGCTGATGATGGAGGATCGCGCCACAATGTCGATGTCGTTGTTTTGTTTGACATATGTGATATTTTGAGATTTGTTAATTGATTATTATGATTTTCTATCTATATTGGATAGTCGTGCATATTTCGATCTTCATTTTGTGGCTGGGCAGTGAAATTTTTACACGAATTGTTACAGCGGGGAGACCAATTGCATGGATTTACAATATTTCTATCCAATTTCGAAGGTAGTTCACGGGGCCTTACCAATGATGGTCCATGTGGCATGGATTTATAATTTTCAATTGCCAATAAAACTTAGTTTACTTGGGGATTAAATTTTATTTACTTGATTATTTAACCCTCATTTGATAACTTAAGTTTAGCTATTTTAACATAGATTTGTCTGATATCAATTTCAACTGATGTTAGCCAAACCTGTGTTAAGATTATACACTAATTATGTCTCTGACAATCCTCATGTTACATATTCTTAACATCACTATTAAGTAAATATCACAAATATTAACACTACAACTTAATACAAATTTAAGTAAACATAAATCAATATTAATACCACTCTATTAGTAAATATAATTACAAATTAACATTAATTTTATATTTTAATATTACTTTCCTAACCATTTAAATAAACTAACCGTAAAAAATCCATCGTATGACTAAATTTTCATGTAATAACAAAAAAAACTTACATATCTTTTCTAAAATCAAAAAATTTACATTACTTCTATTGAAGCATATACAAGTTCACAACATCAAGAGTAAAATCAACTGTTACTATTATTTAACCCATTTAAAACAATCAAACTTACAACTTATTCTACTAAATAAATATCTTAATTAAAATAACTTAACTTTATCCCTTCACTTATTTCGCTCCTTATCAAATATCATAATGCTCCTGGCCATCATTTTATTGTAGTACTTTTCTATTTAACTATTTACTCCGTTACTTATTTCGCCGACCGAACGGTGCCAGAGTCTTTAACTTTTTTTTGGTTTGATTGCCCCCGTGCCAAGGGTTCTGCGGCCTACGCCGGCTTTAGACTTGAAGCCTTTGCCGTCTAATAGAGATTTTTTTATTGCAGCAAGATCAGAAAAGAGAAATAAAGTTATTAATTATATGCTTACTTTATTTTCTTTGCCTTGGAAATCAAAATACGAAAACCAAAAGGTAGACAGTAAAGTATAGCTTCATATCAGCCGGCGCAACCAAATCTAATATTGTTATTTATGATTTCTGTTGTGAACAGGAGGATTGTAGCTCATTCGACTTTTATATATATATATATATATATATATATATATATATAGCCAAAAATAAGGAAAATGCAGATATTAACATAAAAAATAACGTGAAAAAATTTATAGATACTATTTTGTAGTTCATATAATATTGTGAACGTGAACTTAATTGATAATTGATATTTAATGTAGATAAAATAAAAAAATTGTAAGATTTGTTACGTGTTGATTCCATCACATTCAAAAAATTATTACACCACTTTAACTTAAAATGTATAAGTGATAAGTAACTTTACATCGATGATAAATTATCCTGAGTGATTTTGTATCAGTGTAAAATGATTTTGTATCGAGTATAAATTATTCTAAGGTGCTTTTGCACTGGTAAAATCTAATTTTGCATTGGTGCAAAACTATTCTAAGGATAGCTTCACCTGTATAAAGTGATTTTACACCTGTACAAAGTGATTTTGACCTTAGGGTTTAGGTCTATGGAAAGTGATTTTTCACTTGAAAGATAATTTTTCACCTTAGGGTTTAGGATTTAGGGTTTTACCTTAAATCCTAAATCCTAAATCCTAAGGTGGAAAAATCACATTTCAAGTGTAAAATCACTTCTCATAAATGAAGAAATACTTGAAATTTAATTTTGCACCGGTATAAAGTAGTTGAAAGTAAGATTGTATCGGTGTAATCTTATTTTGCACCCGTACAAAATTATTTTGAAGGTGAAAAGTGGTTTTGTACTGCTGCAAAATAAAATTACATTGGTGTAAAGTGATTCCGAAGGTGATTTGAGTGGTTTGCACCTATACAAAAGTGGTTTGTTGGTTTCAACAGTGGTGGATCATACGATTGATTGCTGTGAGGGGGATTCTGTCCTTAGGATTACTGCCGTTTATGCCTCTTATGATGCTGAGGATCTTAGCTCTCTTTGGGATTATATCACCTCTTCTGCTCAGGACCCCCTCCACCCCTTGTGTTGTTGCCGGTGATTTTAACTGCATTCTTTCTGCCTCGGAGAAATCGAGTGGGCTTCCCTTCCATGATTCCCAAGCAGCTCCCTTTAGGTCCTGTATCGATTCTGCTACCTTGATCGACTTGCCGATGGTAGGTTCGCAGCTCTCTTGGTGCAACGATCGTAAAGGGTCTGCTTGTATCTACAAGAAACTTGATAGTATCTTTCTTAATGCTGATGCTCTCCCTTTGTTTTCCTTTGGTTCTTACGCTTGCAGAAGGAACTCAGACCACTCACCCATGGTTCTTTGTTCTTCTCCTATCTCTCTGTCTAAGCCTCGCCCTTTTCGCTTCCAAAATATGTGGCTTAGGGACCTGTCTTTTCTTTCTTTGGTGGTGGACACCTGGAGATTGGCTGACTCCCATTTGCTGCTTGACCCCCTCTCTAAAATGTGCGTCAAACTCTCTATTCTTAAGAGGACTCTTATCCAGTGGAATAGGATGACTTTCGGGAATATTCATTCCATTATTAGAGACCTTGAGGTTCGTAGAGATGATGTGGACTCTAAACTTGCATCTCAATGGGATGACAAT
This sequence comes from Thalassia testudinum, assembly GCA_037157565.1. Taxonomy (NCBI): domain Eukaryota; kingdom Viridiplantae; phylum Streptophyta; class Magnoliopsida; order Alismatales; family Hydrocharitaceae; genus Thalassia; species Thalassia testudinum. Next base: position 27,394,390 of record JAZHRO010000055.1, on the reverse strand, counting down.
CTTTCCACTGAGCTCAATGACATTCAAATCCAGCTAGATGATGCTCAAGCAAAGCTCAATGATTTTTTTTCTCAGAAGTCTAAAATTGATTGGATTAAAAATGGGGAGGGTAATAACAAATTTTTCTATACAACCATTAAAAGAAGATTTGCTAAAAAGTCTAGATCAAATCTTACCTCATCCTTGGGTAATGGCTCCTGGGAGGTCATCGCGAATACCGCTATTGATTTTTATAGCAACCTTCTCACCTCGGATCATGTTTCTAGTTTGCTCTCGATGATTGATCTTATTCGCCCCTTAGTGACCAAGTTAGACTCCAACTCTCTCATTGCCCCTCCTTCTTAGGAGGAAATTTTTCTTACTCTCTCTTAAATGCCTTTCAATCGCATTCCAGGTCTTGATGGCTTTAATACGGAGTTTTTTAGATACTTTTGGGACCTGATTAAGGATGATTTGACCCTCGCGATCTCCTACTTTTACGTTAATTGCAAGGGTACCAAATCTTTCAACAACACGTTTATTTCCCTTATTCCCAAAAAGGGGAATGCCGATGATCTCTTCGACTTCCGCCCCATTAGCCTCTACAATGTCATTTACAAAATCTCCTCTTCTATCTTCGCTAATAGGTTGGCTGGTCTCCTTCCTAAACTTATCTCTCTGGAGCAAGCCGGTTTTGTTAAGGGCCGCTCTATTTTTGATCGCATTGCTACTACCTTTGAGCTTGCCCAGCGTATTGACAAAAAAGTGTTCGGTTCCAATGTCATTATCCAGCTGGATCTCTAGAAAGCTTATGATAGGGTAGAATTGAACATTTTATTTAATATTCTTAGGAGATTTGGCTTTTCTGAGAAGGTCATTGATCTTGTTACGGGGTTCGTCCATCATGAACAATCTTCCCTCCTCATTGATGGAGCTTCCTCTTCCTTTTTCAATGTCTCTCGGAGCCTTAGGCAAGGGGACCCTCTATCCCCTTTGCTATTTCATCTCTTCATGGAACCTTTCATACGGGGTATCAAGGAATTAGCATTTTAGGGTGACTTGGTTCCCTATTCTGTTAAGTGGGGAGTCCCTCCTTGCTCTCCTGTATGCCGACGACATTGTCCTCTTCCTCAAATGCAATGTGTGTTCGATCTCCAATCTCTTTAAATTTGTGAACTCTTTTGTGACCGACTTTGGTCAGCGCCGCAATCATTTGAAGAGTTTCTACTTCTTTGGGAAGCATTTTCCCTCTGGAAAACTTCACCATATGTTACGACCCGGTTCCCGGATCCCTACAGGATCCGAGACCGGCTCGCCTCGACTAATCCCAAGATCGAGTCGTCTAATGAGAAATAACCAAAAGCAGGAAATAAACCGCATTCACACATGCAATATAACTAAGCATAAGGAAAAGCAAAACGTAAATGAACAACAGAGTTAAAAGTCTCAACAAAGTAATACATGCCATCACAACAACAACAGTGGAAAAGAAGACATAAAGTAACATGAATAGTAAACTAGATGTCTATTACTCACTACAACAATAGAAAACAATAGGACTAGAAAGAAACAACTACGACTGGTGGTTGGCTCATCGTTTAAGGTGTTTTAATGATATATTCGTCGCAGTATATTGTAAAAAATGGTCACCAGTTTAATTTATTTATTACTCAAGATTTAGATTATCCCGAGGTCGAACTCAGGGAGCACACGTCATTCTAAAAGCATATAAGTTCACAATATTGTTACAAAAATTTCTCTTTTTCTTCTTCTCTCCTTTCTCTTGGCTTCTTCTTCTCTCTTCTTGCACTATGCTTCTTTTCTTTCAACAGCTGCGGTTCTTTTCTTTCTCTTTTCTTCTTCTCTTTCCTGTCTCTTCTTTTCTTTTCCTTCTCTTTTTCTCTTTCTTTTCTGCCTTTCCCTTTTCAGATGTCTGATTCTCTGAATCAGACGCCTTAACGGCCCTGTTGCTACAGTGCCTCCTTCTTTCTGCAGCAGCTCCTCCTTGGCTTCTTTTTTTCTTCTGTTGTCTTCTCTTCTTCTTCTTTCTTCTTTCTTCTGCGTCTTCTTCTCTTTCTTCCCTGTTTAGCTTTCCTCTTTCCTGGCTTCAGCTTCTTCCTCTTCTTCTCCTTGCTGCGGCTTCTCCTTCACCTTCTCTTTTTTTTCTTTGCTTTGCGGCTAAGTCCTTGCCTTCTTCTTTCTTCTTCTCCTTGCGGCCAAGTCTTCGCTGCTTCCCTTCCTTCTCTTCTTCACCCGCTCCTTGCACACATGCGAACGTAAAACCTACCCCTATCCTTTCCCGCGTCTCTCTCTGAATCTCTCTTTGGTACGCTTTCCTAGAGCCGGGTAATCGGGTCGGGTCGCTTGCTATGGTCCAGGTGCACCGACGTGGGTGGTGTGTGAGTAGTGCACGGATCAGGGTAATCGGGTCGCGGGTCAGGTCCGCGTGGGCAGTGTCGCGGACGAGACCCGGTGAGTGAGCGCGAGGGACCTCACCCCAGTGTTTCGAGGCGATAAGCCAGGAACACCTTTTCAATTTATGTGTGGGCGCACGCCCACACACTTTCGAGGTGGGACTAAAGTCCCACCTATGTTTTCGGGAGTTTGCGGGAGGAAGGTTTGTCCAATTGGGGCAGCGGCAGAGGCTTGCGACCCCAATTTTGAACCTGAGTGTGTGCGCAAGGAGGTTCCGCACCTACTGGTCCTGGGCGCCTGGAGTGTTGCAGGCTGGAGCAGCTTGCGAAGCAGCTCCAACCCACTCGTTAATGGCGGTGAGCCACGCTGTCACTGAAACACGCACACGGCCTCGCGGCCTTGTCAAATACCTTGGGCGGCTTCGCCATAGTGTGGCGAAGGTGCAGAGGTGGTCGGAGTGGTGCGAGGGTGTCTGTGTGAGTGTGCCTAGGACACACAGTGTGCGTGAGAGTGGGTGTGTTCGGGGGGTGTTCTGGAGGTGTGGCTTGGTGAATGGAGTGCGGATTTAGGGTCAGTGAGGTGTCACGATGCTTAAGGGGTAGCTGGCGAGGCAGATGGAGGTGTGGAGCGGCGGGAATGCCTCGCCGGAGGACGGCCGGAGATGAAGAAGGTGGCGATGGACAGTGGTGGTCGGTGGGTGGAAACAACAAAATAATAAGGGGAAAATAAAGGAGAGAGAAAGGGGAAGAGTGTTTACCTACTTAACTGACGAAAGGGGAGGAGGAGGCGCTCGGCGTGTGGCTGCCGACGTCGAAGATGAAGATGCCCAGAGGGGGATAACAGCGACGAGGAGGAAGTCAGGAAGGTGCTAGCTGGTGCGGCCTGGCACGGAAGGATGAGGAGGAGTGAACTCTGCTGCAGGTATGGCAGTAGAGAGACGAAGGGGAGGAGGAAGGGTCACCGGAGCCTGTGGGCACTTGACCGGAGGAGGAGGAGACGAAGTTGGGGGTTTTCCTTGGCCAAAACAGGCTTGAGATGACCGGAGAGCCCTACCATCCCTTAAATAGCAGATGGTGAGATGAGAATCTCGAGGAGAGATCGTGGAGAGCTTGCCGGGGTTGGCTGGAAGTGGAGACCCATTCCTCTTGCGCGTTCGCAAGAGAGGAGTGGGTAATGACAGGACATGGGAGGGGGTCCCTGCGAAAGAGGACGACGTAGGGAACCTCCCTTTCGTTTCTGAGAGCGGCTCCCATACCCTACGCGGCGCCATCTTCTGCGCAAGGTCGCCGGAGGTATGGGCAGCTGCATGGGGTGGCAGTGGGACCGTTCTGTAAAGAACGAAAGGGAAGCTGGTGGGCAAAATGCAAGGGTTCAAAAAGATAAGGGTCGAAAAGTAATTCAAGAGGACCAATTTGTAAAGTAGGTCAAGATGGCCTTTCCTTAGGTCCAAATTTTGGTATAAACCTAATTTGGACCTAAGGAATCTAATGGTGAAGTTTGATTTTAGATTTGACCACGTTTGACCGGTCAATTTGCACAAAAATCCAAATTAGGTTAAAAATTGGGTATGGTTCTCAATTTAGGTCAAGACAGGTTCCACTAGCCAAATTGAAGGTTCTAAATCCTAGGGGATGTTTTTTCATGAATTTTAGAGGGTTTATTTGACTTTTATCTTGCCAGGAACTTCGTGAATTAAAGCGGATTTATTTTTTGGTTTATAGAATGTCATTTAATTTCTAGAAATTGATATAACCCTTTTCAGATCAAATCACCCCTCTTTCCCTCTTGTTAAGCCCATTTGACCTGTGTTTAGACCCGTAGACATCCCGTTTGTGAACTGCATTGGTAAAATTACAGTTTTACCCCTTGTGTGTTGCTTTATATTCAGATTTATATTTCTTTTATTTAGGCTTCCCCCTAGGTTTTGTAGGAGCTTTTGTATACTTATTTAGGTCAAAATGTGCTAGTTAGGACTCATGATGAGGCTCTCATCATACCCCCATGCCTAGCTTTTGCTAGTACCTTAGCAAAAAATTTAAGGTTTTAACCTTTGTTCTAGACCATGAACTTCTTCCATCAAGTTTTGATAAGTGCTTTTCCTCTTGTATCCTTGATTAGGTCAGAATGTCAATCATAGGCCTAAAAGGTACTCTAGTACCAATCAAGATTTAGATCTGTCTAGCTTTAGCTTCAGTCCTTATCAAAGGTTTTTAAGGCTTACAGGAACTAACTCAAAGTTTATTGGACTCTGTGGTTAAAGCACCCATTACTGAGATATTTTTAGCCTTGGTTCAGTTTGTAGTGCGTTTTGTAAGAGAGAGACAGAAGATTTATATGTTTAGAGAGTTTTCTCTCTCTTTTCTTTTTAATTCTTGGTTAGGATTAGCTTCACAACACCATCTGTATCGGATTCCTTGTCCCCATTATCAATCCTCAAGGGTCCCTAGCAGTCGATGCTTCGACATAGCACCACCCATAGTAACCCCCAGAATCCTGACTTTCGAGATTTCGAGATAATCCTATCCATGGTGTTCCGTGGCCGAATTCAGACCCTGACAATTGACACTTTGTGATAATGTCATCCATGGAATCTGAACTGGCAGAGTGCTTACATGCCCCCAGTAGGATATGTAAATATCCTAAGAGACAAGCACCGAGGAGATGATATGTTGTTAAGCATCTTTGAGGGGAATTTCCCACCTCTCCACGCCGAGAACTCATCCAAATCAACTTGTGTTGATCGACTGCTCCTAATTTAGGTGACATTTTCAGAATATTTGAAATGCTTCTACGTGATTTTGATACTTATGCTCACTGAACCAGACTGTGTGTGTGAATTCGGGTGCTTAGGTTACTGAGTCCCGTAAACCAAAAGTCAGTTAACGAGGCTGAATACTCCCTAAGCCTTGGACCTAATACTTTAACTTTTCAATTTCCTCAACCTCTTGAGGAATATCTATATCTTAATGGGTACTAAGAGTCTATCCAGGAATGCCTAAGGTTTGCATTTTTACTGATCTTGTTGTGCACTTTCCTTTTTCTTTTCCTTAATGTGATCTAGAACTTAGGTTAATTCCTTAATTTCTTACTAATGACTATCTCTTTTCTTTCATTTTGTGTTCCTTTTTATCATTTAGCTCTTTTTCTCCTCCTCCTTTTGTAAAATCCACAAGAATCCTTCCCTCCTTTACAATTTTTTTTTTATGTTGAAACCTTTTCTTATGAGTTTTTATTCATTTTACACTTTCATACCCCCCCATGCCTAAGATTTGCAATGTCCTCATTGTAAATTAGGAGGATTTTTATTTAGCTTGGTTCATGCATTAGGACAGGTATTTTGGTGAGTGGATGGGTCAGGGTGACTGTTGCGGATGATTTCTAATCTTAGATGCGAGCACCTGAGGTGGAGTCGGCTGTCCTAAAGGATGAACCTAAAGTGCAAAGAGGTGTCAAAAAAGGTTTCGGGTTTTTCAGAAAGAATGACGGGCTGCCTCCCGTTAAGTGCGGAGTTTTACGCCATCAGTTGGGTGCAATAAGCTCAGGGAGAATGGAAGATAAATGATGACTCAGCCAAATCTGTAGAGGTTACATCATTGAACGGTTTGTGTCTCTGATTTTTCACGATGAAAGGTTCGGAATCGTGGCTGAGAAGATTGATTTCAACGGCTCCATTTCTAAAAACTTGTCGGACAAGATACGGTCCGACCCACTTGGATCGCAGTTTCCCAGGGAAGAGTTTGAGTTGGGCATCGAAGAGTAGGACCTTCTGACCAGGGTGGAAGATCTTCCTAGATATGTGCTTGTCATGGAAGGCTTTAACCCGCTCTTTGTAGATTCGCGAGTTCTCATACACATCAAAGCGTAATTCATCGATCTCGCTTATCTGAAGCTTTCTGTGGGTTCTAGCCTTAGAAAGATCTAAGTTGCAGCTCTGTACTGCCCAATAGGCTTTGTGCTCCAGTTCGACGGGAAGGTGACACGCCTTTCCGTACACCAGTCTAAAAGGAGACATGCCTAATTGGGTCTTGTGGGCGGTCTTATAAGCTCACAAAGCTTCCGGAAGTCGGGGCGACCAATCCTTCCTGTCAGGTTGAACAGTAACCTGTAGGATTTTCTTGATCTCTCAATTTGATAGCTCAGCTAGACCATTAGTTTGGGGGTGGTAAGGAGTAGAGATTCGGTGAGACACCCCGTATTTGGTCATCAGTGACCTGAACTGAGCATTGGAGAAATGGGTCCCTCCGTTAGAGATGATTGCACGAGGAATCCCGAATCGTGAGAAGATATTCTGATGAATGAATTTGATGAGGATCTTGTGATCATAGGTTCGGGTTGGAATGGCTTTGATCCATTTGGACACGTAGTCCACAGCGAGTAAAATGTACTCGAAGTTGTTCGAAACAAGAAAGGGGCCAATAAAATCAATCCCCCAAATATTGAAGATCTCGCATACGAGAATCGGCTGCAAGGGCATCATGCTGCGGTGGCTCATGTTGCCCAAAGTTTGGCAATGACTGCATGCCTTACAGTGTCTGTATGCGTCCTTGAAGATAGTGGGCCAGTAAAAGCCACACTGGAGGATTTTTGATGCGATTTTGTGCCCAGAGAAGTGGCCACCGCATGCCTGGTCATGGCAGAAGGAGAGAATGTCATTAACTTCGCCCTCCGAGACACATCTCTGGATGATTTGGTTAGCACTTATGTGGAAAAGGTACGAGTCTTCCTAGATGTAGTACTTGGCATCGGAGCGCAACTTGTCTTTCTTGGCCTTTGGCCAATCAGACGGGATCTGATGAGATGCCAAGTAATTTACTATATTAGCAAACCATGTAAGCCTAGTACCAATAGTCAATAGGTGCTCATCAGGAAAATGCTTCGTGATGGATCCAGAAGGGTTGATGATTTCAGAAGGTAGGCGAGACAAGTGGTCAGCTACCACGTTCTATCTTCCCGCCTTGTCACGAATCTCGAGGTCGAATTCTTGCAACAGCAAGATCCATCAGATTAATCGAGGCTTCGCGTCCTTCTTATAAAGGAGATGCCTCACAGCTGTGTGATTCGAGTAGATTATGACGTGGGAACCCAGGAGATAAGATCGGAATTTTTCGAGGGCAAATACTACGGCTAGCAACTCTTTCTCCGTAACCGTGTAGTTACACTGAGCCTCATCAAGTGTCTTGCTAGCGTAGTAGATGACCACGGGTTTCCCGTCAATCTTTTGCCCCAGAACCGCTCCTACAGCGAAGTCAGATGCATCGCACATGATCTCAAAGGGTTGAGACCAATCAGGGGATTGTAGGATCGGGGCTTGGGTGACTCGGTCATGAAGGTTCTCAAAAGCTTGAGTGCATTCCTTGGAAATTTCAAAGGGTACATCCTTGGAGAGAAGAGTAGTGAGGGGCATGCGATTTTGAGACCAATCAGGGGACTGTAGGATCGGGGCTTGGGTGACTCGGTCACGAAGGTTCTCAAAAGCTTGTGTGCATTCCTTGGAAATTTCAAAGGGTACATCCTTGGAGAGAAGAGTAGTGAGGGGCATGCGATTTTCGAGAAATCAGGGATGAAATGACGGTAAAACCGATGTGCCCCAGAAAAGATCGGATGTCCTTGATCGAGCTAGGCATAGGAAGTCGAGAAATCGGATCAACCTTGGCTTGATCCACTTGGATGCCTTTCTCAGAAATTAAATGTCCTAGGACGATCCCCTCAGGCACCATAAAGTGGCTCTTTTCCCAGGAAGGAACCAAATTTACGTCAATGCAACACCTGAGTATATGAACCAAGTGCTGGTGGCAATCATCAAATGATACCCCGAAAACTGAGAAGTCATCCATGAAGACTTCAAGATAATCACCTACCATATCAGAGAATATAGCAAGCATGCACCGCTGAAAAGTTGCGGGTGCATTGTAGAGACCGAAAGGCATCCTTCGAAATACGTACGTCCCTAAGGGGAAGGTGAATGTGATCTTCTCTTGGTCCTCAGGATGAATCGCCACTTGGTTATAACTGGAGTACTCGCCAAGAAAGTAGAAGAATCTATTTCCCGCTAATTTCTTGAGAATCTGATCAATGAATGGTAGTAGGAAATGATCCTTCTCGTGCTTTAAGACGTCTGGGAGGTATCCCAAACGTCGTACCAGACGTCTGGTATCACTTCCAGACGTCTGGGATTCATTTTTCTGCGGCGCACACCGTTGCGTCTGCGCGCTTGCACGTGCAGACTTGCTCCGCCTCTTCTTTTTCCCTCTCCCTCCTGCGTCCTCTGTCGCGCTCTCTCTCTCCTCCTCACACGGCCTTAAAAGGCCACGCCCTCCCCCTCACTCCCGTCACCTCCGCCCCCTTCCTCTTCTCCTTCCAGTCGGTGCGCGAGAGCGGGCGCGAGTGAGCGGCGGCGGCGACAGCCGCGGTGGGTGCGGGAGGAGGTGCTGCGCGGGGGAGGAGAAGTCGGCCGTGAGGGCTCGAGCCTGCCGGGGCAGCGGGAGCTGGCCGGCGGGGGCGCAGCGGGTGCAGAGTGGTGCGGGAGGCCTGCTGCAGCTCGAGCAGCAGGCGAAGCACTCGCAGCGTGGCCGAATGTCGCGAGCGGAGGGCGAGTGGCGCCCTGATTCCGGAAAATTTTCCGGAATCAAACGTCTGTGAGTCTAGACGGACGACGTGGGCGACGTCTGGAGGACTGTCCAGACGTCTGAAACGTGAGTTTTTCCATCTTCTTCCTCTTCTTCGACTGACCGTACTAAGAGAGAGAGGAAATGGGTGCACGCAGGTTCTGAGATTCGCATCCAACGCGAATCAGACGTCTGGCTGTAGTGACAGATGACGGGAACGACTTCCAGACGTCCGGGGTGACCATCGGACGTTTGGGAACTAGGACAGACGCCCCTGCAGGCTTCTGGACGTCTGAGAGACCACGCAGAGCAAGGTAACCCCTGATCCACTTTTTAAGACGTCTGATTTTGCACTGTTTCGTCGTTTTCGACCCGTTTAGGGCCCGTTCCGGTTCCATTTTCCACGTTTCGAGTTGCGTTCCATTGCAGTCTCAGGGGTTGCGGAGGCACGCGGGATTCCCGACCACGCCCCCAGTTCGCTTGTTGTAACCGGTAGAGTGGCTTTAAGTATAATCTGTTAAATCATGAAACCATAAATAGAACCTAGGACTTTGCATGAATCCTAGGAATGAGAAATAGATTGAATGGTAGATCCTAGGGTGTTGCATGAATCCTAGGGTTGGAAAACTAGATTGTATGATAGATCCTAGGATATGGCATGAATCCTAGGACGGGAAAACTAGTGGAGTGTATGAATACCGTAGTCCTGGAAAATGTGGAAAGGAAACAATAGCTGCCTGTGGATTGAATTAACAGCTGTCTGTTATGAATAAATGAATATGATTAAGAATATGGGATGTATGAACATGAAACTGGAAAGGTGAAACCGGAATGCGCTGAGTTAAAGAGCTAGAACCCTACGGGGAATTAGGAGTAGAACTCCTGGAAAGTGAATGGAATAGAATTGGGGAAGTGAGCTGGCCCTTGAGTACGGAGTACCAAGGAGAGAGACTGTCCCCCTGTTTAGTGCAGAGCGGAGCTAGCCGCCCCAGGGACCCGGGGTTAGGATTGGCCACTCTGTATCGACTTGCTGGCCCTCGTGTACGTAGTACCGAGGAGAGCTACTAGTGTAGGGAGGTACTAGCTACCCCACGGGCCCCAGGGTTCTGCTAGCCTCCTACACTGACTTGTTAGGCCCACAGTAACAGTGTGTGCGGACTGTGGAGGGGCAAGGCCCTTGTTTGGTTACTGTGGAGGGGTTGGACCCCTGTTACTGAGAGGGCTCTGCCTTGTACTGGTTCCGTGCTGTGCTTTGGGCGCACCCGTTAACGGAAACGACTGACCGCGTGCCAGTGCGGGTTAGCTACCCGTGCATTTACCGCGCGTGCTGTAGTCACTGTTACGTCTGTCAGTGACCTTGGGGTGGTTGACTGAGAGTAGGATCACCACGGGGGACTCTCCCGGCCAGGAGAGCACCACGTGCTACTTCTACTGTTCGGAAAAGACTGCAATCAAGATCGTTCCCACGAGGAACATTCGAGATCAAGTGAAGGATCTGAGAAATAGATAAATTGTGAAACAATAGAAAGACGTAAATAAAGGAAGAAAGAAAATTAAAACAGCTACTGTACACTTTACTGTTTCTTTAGTTTAGCTGCGACTCTACTCAGCGTTTTGCTGACGTGTTACACTCGTTACCTTTCAGGACCAGGTGTTGAGCAGCCAGGGTCAGCGGCTGCAGAGGACGCTGGGCCGAGTAGGGTCTAGTAGAGTTACCACTGTTCTCTTGTACCTCTTTTTGGTTCCACTGTAGTGAGTAGTTCTTGTTTCCGCTGTACTTTTCTTTACCTGCAGTTCATATTATGTTATGAATGTTGTTCTACTGTTGTGGTGGTACATACTGTAGTAGTTTCTTTCCTTACTGCTGTATTTTCTTACTGTTAGTTATATTCATGTTGAATGTGGTTTATTTTACTGCTCTTTTGGTTACTTCCTCGTTGGACGACCAGGTCTTGGGTTTAGTCGAGTCGGTCCGGGTTCTCGTGTCTTGTAGGGACTCGGGAATCGGGTTGTTACAGCTACGGCCTGCATGGCGGAAAGTAGAGTAGGGAACACGTACCTCCGCATGATATTATGCTTTCAGATGTCCGGCTTCAGATTTGGAAATCCTGATGCCGCTCTAGACGTCTGGTCGACCCTCTAGACGTCTGATATTGGAAAACTTCCAGTATCAGGCCTGCCTCTGCGATGCTACTTCCCTCGCAGTGCAGCCCGTAGCACGCCGCAGTAGCCTCAGCAGCTGTAGAGGGCTTGGAGGCCGCCTCCTCGAGCCCTCCTCCTAGTGCGTGTGCCTGCCACTGCTCACGTGAGCTCCTCCAAGCTTCTGTCAAAACTCCTCCGAGCTTCCGCACGAGCTCCTCTGAGCTCCGCCGAAGCTCCTCCAAGCTTCCGCATGAGCTCCTTCAAACTCAACCGAAATGCCACCGACCTTGGTCCTCCCTTCGCGTTCTTCCTCTCTCTCCCTCTCGTTCTCCCTCGCTCACCCTCTCTCTCTCGCTCTCCCTCCTAACCCACACCGCGGCTACATAGGGATGATGGCTGGAGGTGGCGGTGGCTGGTGGTGAGTGGCGTGGGTGAGGGGAAGTGAGCGTTTAAATAGAAGGGGATTAGGGTTTCGGGTGAGAGGGTCCTGAGGAGAGAGAACGGTCCACGTGCTGCGCGCGTGCGGAGGAAGAGTAGGTTTCGATTTTTCCCACTTTCGGACATCCGAACATATGTCCAGATGTTTGGACAGACGTCTGACTGACACTCTAGACGTCTTATCCGACTAAAAGGGTGGTGGGTCATTTCACCATATTCTTCATCTTATGGGGTGCTAGATAGGTTCATTCCCTTTCACCTACTTGGGCTGCCCCATCTTCCCCGGTCGTGCAAAAATCTCTTATTTTTCCCCCATTGTTGATAAAATCAATGCTAAATTGGCTAGTTGGAAGGCTAACCTCCTGTCCTATGCCTCAAGACTACTCCTTATCAAGCATGTGCTCTCTTCCATGCCCGTCTATATCCTATCCGTTTTGGATGTCCCTAGGGCTATCATCAAAAGGTTTGAGAGCACATTTGCAGACTTCCTTTAGTGTTCCTCTAATACCGAACATAAACATCATTGGATTGCTTGGAAGCATGTTACCAAACCCATTTCTCATGGTAGTCTTGGCATTCATGATGTTGGCCTTTTCGTTCAAGCTCTTCGGATGAAGAGGGTGTGGAATATCTTTTTCTCTGACTCGCCTTATGCCAACTTAATGAAGTAGCTTTATGGAAATATCTTTGCTGCCTCTTGCCCTCTCCCTTCCTGAATTTGTACCCTTTGGGAGACCTTTCTCTCAATGAGGCACTATATTCACTGGTAGGTTCATGAAGGGACTGTTGATTTCTGGGTTGATATTTGGATTGGCAATACGACTGTCAGAAGATTTCTCCCCAAACCCATTGACCTTGCCCCTATTTTTGTCAAGGACATTTTGGATCACCTTTCTGAGGTTCCCCAGTTCGATCTTCTTCCTTCCAATATTAGATCGCGTATCCTTTGGACTAATCTGGATAACTCTCTAGACATCCCAATTTGGTCCCCCAATTCCTCTGGCTCCTTCTCCATGGCTTCTACTTATCTCACTTACTTTCCCAAAGAGCCGGAGATCCCCTACATGAAAGAGATATGGAAGCTTGATTTGCCTATCTCTATCTCTATGTTGGCTTGGAGAATTCTTCACTTTAAACTTCCCACTGACGATAACATCTCTAGGCTTGATTTCAATCTTCCTTCTAAATGTTTGTGTTGCCCTTCCCATCCTGCTCAGGAAACCCTCTCTCACCTTTTCTCTGGTAGTGAGCTTGTGCATCATATCTCCAATTGGGTTATCTCCAAGCATCTCATTGCTCTTGTCCATTCGTCTCATTTTTTCTACATCATGAAGTCTCAGGCCTTCTCTTGGAGAGCCAAGATTCTTAAGGGCCTTATCTCTTTTATTTGGTACAATGACTGGTGGGTTAGGAACAAGACTAAAAATGAGGGTCTCAATCCTACCAGGGTTAATTTTGTCTTTAGTCATAACTAGGATAACTTTAATATGTCCTTATGGTTTAAAAGACAGTGCCCGAAGACTTTTATAGTGTTCTGGATTTGTCCTTCAGAAGGGATCAAGGTTAACTTAGCGGCGATTTCTGGTGTGCATTGTACTTATGCTTCTTGGGTTATGCGCAATTGCAATGGGAGCTTCTTAAAGGTTGTACACATCAAACTTGGGTACATTAATGGTAATATTGCCCTGATTAGAGTGATTAAGCATTTCTTGTCTATCACTCCTTGTGGCTCTACCATTCAGTTGGAGATTGATTCCACCCTTTTGCACTTTTGGTGGAATGGGAAAGTCTCTTTGCCTTGGAAAATTAAGATGGAGTTTGGGGACCTTGGTGGCCTCCCTCGCGTATATTCACCCTTCAGCCAATTCTTTAGCAGCCAAGGTGGTTGTTTTGGCCTTGGACCAGTGGGCCATTCTTTCATCTGTTAGGGATCTCCCTATGTGTATTCAATGCATTATTATATTGGATAAAATTCAGATGTCCTATGTGATTTCTTGATTGTGGTTTTCCTATCTGTTGTTGGTCGCTCTTGCTGGTTCTCTTTTTTTAGGCTTGTGTTGGGGTCTATTTGCTTTGTGGCATGGGTGGGGTGTGTTTTGTTTTTGATTTTGTGCTATACCACGAGTCGTGGTCCGCTTCTTTCCTTTGTATTAGGCAGGTTTGATTTGATCTTCCTATCTCTTTTTTTACCTCTAGGAAGTGGGGATGGCTAGAAATACTCCCATTTTTTTTTCTTTTTTAAACCATGTGTCAGTATTTTTCTACATAAAAAAAAGGATATATTAAGAATCACGTTACATCAACTTTTATGATAATTTTTATATTTTCCCATATATATATATATATATATATATGTATATGTTGCATTCTCAATGGTCTTTAAAGATGGTGTAGTTTGTAAATTTTTTGTTTATGAACCACAACCCTTACAGGTAAAATAGGGAAATTAACGGTCCTGAATGCAGGATCGGGCTTCAAATTCAAATTCCTTCTACCGTAGTCATGATTACCATTAGTTGAGTGCTAACCTGACAAATATGATGTGGCATTTTACTTATCTTCTAGAAGAAGACTCGGATGAGCTTCGACATGGCAGCCAAAGCCTTGTCTCTCGAGATTAGGGATGAAAGTTTTCTTGAGGAGCGGACTTATGTTGTAGTGAGAGGGGGAACGTGTCCCCCTTGAAGTTGGAAAATCTTGAGATTAGATAATTATTGGTCATGATTGTTGAAAAAAAAGTGACATAGAATTGTGCCCTCCATAAACTGATCCTATGGCTATATGTTGTTTCGCCTAAGCAATTGCCCCCATTATGAACATGAGAATAATGAGAATTATATTATATTATTAAATCATAAGCTATAAATTTGTATTTAATATCACATACGTGATCATTAATGTGATTTAATTAAGTTAATTAATCACTTTTGTCTCGTAAGGATATGGAAATTTTATACATAGATATCTTAAAGAAAATGCAATTCTATGATAGAACAAATTTGTCAATTTATATTAACTGGTTATGATATTTGAAGGGATAAGAAAGAAGTGGATGGTTACGGTTCTTTACATTCCATCATAGAGAAAGTTATATATAATCCCCAGAACAGAACTCTTGGGGTATGATTTTTCCCTCTCAGTTTCTTTCGCACTATCTCTTTATTATCTTTGGAAGCACCATAACCCCTTCTCTGGAGAAGGATTCCACGACTATAGAGAATCCACACATGATTCTTCGTCATATCATCGTAGGGATGGATCCAGGTATGCTTTCATCCCTCCTCTTCCATTTCGTTTCAGGTTGATGATATAAAGATTAGATTATTCTTGAAATTAGAGAAAAGCTTATTTTTGATTAAATTTTTCGTACAATTGATTAACTCCATCAATGAGGCCATATCCATTGTAAGTTTTCATCCTCAATCATTTAAACATCTTCCAATTCCCCAATCAGGCCATCCTCTCTTACTATCTCCTATCTCTCTTCAAATCATGCAATGTTATAGCCCCGCAGTCCACCCCAGGTCCACGAACGATAATCACACCTCCACCACTGTTCCACCACCACTAAACGCACCTTTGATGTAGCTCTACCAGCCGTGTCTTGCTTTAATTTATCTTGCTCCTTATTAATTCCGACGTCCCTTGTCCTCGTCACGGGCTTTCACATATCGTTCTTGATCCATATCTACATGTTCTTGACAATTTGGTTTGAAGGATATTCTTGAAATACTATTTTTAACTAGATCTTTGATTGGTTTTGACTCGGTTGATATTTTATTTTATTGATTTTGATTCGGAAGATATTTATTTTTATGTTTTCTCCTGATCAGATAATAGAACCTTTGCCTACAACATGATTATGAAAGTGCATGTTGAAGATTTCAATCAAAGAGCTAGATAAATTGGCACCAAATTGACACATAGAATCCTCAATATAAATGGATCGCTGTCACAAATATTATTCCCTCCTAAAATGCAAGCTACAATAATACTTAGAAATACTACTCCTCCCAGGAACAATAGTACACAAAGTTAGAGTATAAATAAGATATTATATTGTAAAGAGAAAATTGCATCCTTCATGGGACTAATAATCCTGAATAAATAATTTAATGATTATTTGGGATGATCACAAAGGATATAACATATTAACCGTGTTCGTGAGACTTGTGTGCATATAGACAACGTTTAGATATTGTGTGTTTCCTATCCTAAAATCAGTGACTTGGTTACTATGATATCCTAAAATCCCTCCATATCCTAAAATCCTAAGTTCACTATTGGTTTTCTTCAACTTGACCCAAATTTGATCTACCCAATTGACCCATTTATAAATGAGTAAGTTTTAATTTGAAAACCTTAATAGGTATGATAATGCCTATGGTTTTGATTATTTATCTATTTACTTGATCTTATGTTACTAATCTATTTATTTGCCTTTTGGAGTCCATGCTAAGAATGGTTTGTTAATGATTTTTAATGTTAAATGTGGTTGTAGGTGCTTCTATGTACAAATTGTTAATGTCATCCCTCTAGTTCTTTTGACGATTAACAAATACGATAAATTAGTCCATAAATAAGATGGAAATATTTGCTACATGTTTTTGTGCCAAGTTCTTCAAGCTCTTAATTATGGAAGATGGAAAGAAATTCAAGAAAGAAGATTCAAGTTCATGCTAGATCAAGCAAAAAATGACTTCATAATTTATTGATGTATCTTTTTCTTTCTTTCAGATAAATTGTAAAGGGCTCAAAGGAATTTATTAAGTAGACTTAAGACTTTAGGTTTCAAGCCTATTCTGTTGAGAATTCTCACCCAACGACTGTAAAATAAATAACCCCAATTGTATCCTTAAATAAGATGTCTAACACACTCCGTGAAAGTCTACGAGTCTTCCCACGTGTTTAAACTAACATCAGATGCCCAATACCTATATGTTGGCATTAAATGATTGTACTTTGGAAGCTTAAACGTTGAGATTGTGTTGTCAAGAAAATATCCAAGTCATAATTAATTTTGTGTTAGCAGTGCTTGTCTTTGCTTTGAAGATTTGACGACATTAATTATATGGGGAGTCATTTGAGATTCATATAAATCACAAAAGGTTGAAGTATCTATTTTATTAGGAGTTGACGGTGTCGGTCCGAACACAATACTGTAGTTGATAGTTATAGTCATAGTTTTCAGTTGATGTTCTTTCCTTTTAGATTCTGTAGTACTCTATCAATTTATTCCAGTGTTTGTTCTATTTTCTTCATATTTGTATTTCTACATTGATGGCTATGAATATTGAATAATAAATTTTCAATTTTATTTTCTTTCTGTTATTTCATGCTTATGTGAGATGTGATGCGTTGTGAATGCTTTTATTATTCTCTGTATATGTAATGGATGGCAAGATCTTGATCCCTACCAGGGTGGGGGCTTGGGTCGTAACAGATGGATGTCTACTCTTCTTATTAGATGTCTTACTAGACGTTTGACATTTTAATCAAACATCCCCTTGAGGCTCCATCGCACAAACACCCAACTCGAGTAACTCTATGACTTTTTCCCTTTATAGTCAAACAACTAACCAATTGACCAGTGTAACGACCCGATTCCCGAGTCCCTACAAGACACGAGAACCGGACCGACTCGACTAATCCCAAGTCCTAGTCGTCCAACGAGGAAGTAACCAAAAGAGCAGTAAAATAAACCACATTCAGCATGAATATAACTAACAGTAAGAAGGTACAGCAGTAAGGAAAGAAACTACTACAGTAGATACCACCACAACAGTAGAACAACATTTATCATATAACACGAACTGCAGGTAAAGAAAGTACAGCGGAAACAAGAACTACTCACTATAACAGAAACAAAAGAGGTACAAAAGACTGTGGTAAACTCTACTAGACCCTACTCGGCCCAGCGTCCTCTGCAGCCGCTGACCCTGGCTGCTCAACACCTGGTCCTGAAAAAGGTAACGAGAGTAACACGTCAGCAAAACGCTGAGTAGAGTGGTAACGAAAACTAAGACAACAGTAGAACGTACAGTAGCTGTTATGTTCTATTACTTTCTTTATTTACATTTTTCAATTGTCTCACTATTTCATTTATTCCTCAGATCTTTTACTTGATCTCGAATGTTCCTCGTGGGAACGATCTTGATTGCAGTCTTTTCCAAAAAGTAGAAGTAGCACGTGGTGCTCTCCTGGCCGGGAGAGCCACCCGTGGTGATCCTACCCTCAGTCAACCACCCCAAGGTCACTGACAGGCGTAACGGTGACTACGGCACGCGCGATAAACGCACAGGTAGCTAACCCGTACTGGCACGCTGTCAGTCGTTTCCGTTAACGGGTGCGCCCAAAGCACAGCACGGAACCAGTACAGGGCAGAGCCCTCTCAGTAACACGGGGTCCAACCCCTCCACAGTAACCAAACCGGGGCCTTGCCCCTCCACAGTCTGCGCACCCTCGCCTGACTACCCTGGTTTGCCCCAGTGGGCCTAACAAGTCGGTGAAGGAGGCTAGCAGAACCCCGGGGCCCGTGGGGTAGCTAGTACTCTCCTAACACTAGTAGCTCTCCTCGGTACTACGTACACGAGGGCCAGCAAGTCGGTACAGAGCGGCCAATCCTAACCCTGGGTCCCTGGGGTGGCTGGCCCCACTCTGCACTAAACAGGTACAGGTACTTCCCTTGGTACTGCGTACCCAAGAGACAGTACGAACAACATCTCAGTTCCATTCCTTTCTCTTTCCAGGAGTTCCACTCCTAATTCCTCGTAGGGTTCCATCCTTTTAACTCAAACATCCAGGTTTCACTTTCCAGTTTCACATTCTTACAATCCATGTTCTCACCCACGTTTCTTTATTCATAACAGGCAGCTGTTAATTCAATTTACAGGCAACTTTATATTCCTTTTCATTTTTCCAAGACTGCAGTATTATACATTCCGCTAGTTTTCCATCCTAGGATTCATGCCATATCCTAGGATCTATCATACAATCTAATTTTCCAGCCCTAGGATTCATGCAACACCTAGGAGCTATCATTTCATACATTTCTCATTCCTAGGATTCATGCAATGTCCTAGATTCTAGTTAAGGTTCCATACTTTAACAGATTTTAATAACTTAAGCCACTCTACCAGGTACAACGGGAGTAATGGGGGCGTGATCGGGAATCCCGCGTGCCTCCGCGACTCCCAAGACTGCAACTGAACGAGGTCCTATCACAAGGATCAAACACAAGGAGTGTCTCAAAATAGTGTATAGCTACTGTAGACGGGTAAAGGAATTAATTCTGAAAAGAGCGCAACTCGAATCGCGGAAAACGGAACCCGAACGGGCCCTAAACGGGTCGAAAAAGACGATACTGTGCAAAATCAGACGTCTGGAACTTCTTCCAGACGTCTTAAACAGTGGATCAGAGAATTACCTGTTCAGCGTGGTTTCCCAGACGTCCAGAAGTCTGCGGGGACGTCTGGCCTAGCTCCCAGACGTCTGGCCTAGCTCGCAGATGTCCGATGGTCACCCCGGACGTCTGGAGGTCACTCCCGCCGTCTGGTACAACTTCCAGACGTCTGATTCGCAAAGGATGGCGAATCAGCGAACCTGCGCACAGCCAACTGCCTCCCTCAGTACGGTCAGTCGACAGGAAGGAAGAAGAAGGCGGAATACTCACCTTTCAGATGTCTGTATGAGCTTCCAGACGTCGCCCTCGCCGTCTGACTATCAACCCAGACGTCTGATTCTGGAAATTTTTCCATAATCAGGGTGCTACTCGGCCTCCGCTCGTGACGCCGCCCGCGTCGTACCTCGCGCGTCTGCTGCTCCGACCGCAGCAGGTCCCTCTCCGCGTCGCTCCGCACCCCCTGCGCCCTCCGCTGGCTGGCCAAGCCGCTCCGGCGAGCTCGCCCTCACGGCAGAGCTCCGCTCTCGCACGCCGCACCTCCTCCGCGCTCACTGCGGCCGCCGCTGCCGCCCTCGCGCTCGCGCTCACGGTCACGCTCACTGGCTGAAGGAGAAGAAGGAGGAGACGGTGGAGACGGGAGGGGAGGCGTGGCCTTTTAAGGCCGCGTGAGGAGGAGGGAGAGAGAGCGCGGCAGGTCTGCAGCCGCAGAGAGAGAGGGAAAAAGAGAGAGAGAGGGGAATCGCGGGTCTGTGCGCACAGGCGCGTAGACGAATCTTTCGTGCGAAAAAAAAAAACTGTTTTCCAGACGTCTGGAAACGATCCCAGACGTCTGGATTTGATCCCAGACGTCTGGTCTGACGTCTGGGTCCCCTCCCAGACGTCTTAAAAGACGTCTGGGGCACGCGTTCGTAACAATATAACAAACTCAAAGGAAGTTTCGTCCCCGAAACTTGCGCCAACTACGGTGCGGGAAAAAGATGTCCAAATAACCATTACAAACTCAAAGAGGACCGAAGCCAGTCCGAAAAGACGTACCCGCGAAAAGCTCCGGGTACTGCTCCCGCACTGCCGCCTCAGTCTCCCAGGTAGCCTCCTCGTACCGCTGGCTCCTCCACAAAACCTTTACCAGGGGTACTTGCTTTCGTCTCAACCTGCGGACGTCTCGGTCTAGGATCTGCACTGGCCGCTCGGGGTAGGTCAGGTCGTCGCTCACCTCGACGCTCTCGTGGCTCAGTACGTGACTGGAATCGGCTACGTACTTCCTGAGGTTGGACACGTGGAACATGTCGTGCACACCAGAAAGCTGCGGGGGAAGGGCAAGTCTGTAAGCAACGGGTCCAACCCGCTCCAGGACCTCAAAGGGCCCCACGAACCTCGGCGCGAGCTTCCCTCTCACCCCAAACCGCTGTAAGCCCTTCATGGGCGAAACACGAAGGAAGACGTGGTCCCCAACCTCGAACTGCACCTCTCTGCGTCTGCGATCCGCGTAGCTCTTCTGTCTGCTCCTGACAGTGCGGAGTCGTCTGTGGATCTGCTCAACTACCTCCTGACTCTGCCGGATCAACCTGGGGCCAACCTCCCACTTGGTCCCCACCTCAACCCAACTCAAGGGTGCCGTACACTTCCGTTCGTACAGAGCCTCGTAGGGAGCCATGCCGATGTTCGAGTGATAACTGTTGTTGTATGCAAACTCCGCCAGGGGTAGGTGCTCCTCCCAAGAGCCCCTCCAGTCCAGTACACAGGCACGCAAAAGGTCCTCAAGTGTCTGTATCGTGCGCTCCGACTGTCCGTCCGTCTGGGGGTGGTAAGCCGTGCTAAACCTCAACCTCGTCCCCAAAGCCTGCTGAAACTCAGCCCAAAACTGGGACGTAAAGCAGGTATCTCAGTCGGATACGATCTCCCGCGGAACTCCGTGTAGTCGCACCACATCACAGATATACCTCTCTGCCAACTGTGCTGGTCCCAAAGTGACTCGGATCGGCAAGAATCGCGCCATCTTCGTCAATCTATCCACTATTACCCACACTGCGTCGTGTCCCCGCTGGGTAACAGGTAAGCCCACCACCAAGTCCATGGTGATGCTCTCCCACTTCCACTCTGGCACTGGAAGCGACTGAAGCGGCCCTGCAGGCCTCTGATGCTCGGCTTTCACCTGCTGGCACACTAAGTACTGCTGCACGAACTTACCCACATCCCGCTTCATCCCTCTCCACCAAAACTCGCTTCTCAAGTCATGGTACATTTTCGTGTTTCCGGGATGTATGGTGAATCTGGAACCGTGTGCCTCAGTCAGGAGCTCTCTCAACAGCTCCTCATCTCTGGGAATGCACAACCGTCCCCTCAAGCGTAACACCTGGTCTGTGAAAGAGAAGTCCCCTGGGTCCCCTGATAGTACTTTGTCGCGCAAAGACTGCAAGTACGGATCGGCCAGCTGTCCCGTGATGATGCGGTCTATCAGCTCTGGCTTGGTCTGCCGTGTCACCGTCACTGCCCCACAGTATCCTCGTAACTCTAGAGGTCGCCAACTGCCCACCTCCTCCAAAAGGCTCCAACTCTGTAACTGTAGACTGGCCAAGCGTGCGGGCGCCTTACGGCTCAAGGCGTCAGCCACCACATTGGCTTTTCCCGGGTGGTAGGAGATGCTGCAATCGTAGTCCTTCAGGAGCTCCAACCAACGTCTCTGTCTCATGTTGAGCTCCTTCTGGTCAAAAAGATACCTGAGGCTCTTGTGATCTGTAAAAATCTCGAAGGTCTCACCGTACAAGTAGTGCCTCCATGTCTTCAGCGCGAAGACAACAGCTGCCAACTCTAGGTCGTGGGTAGGGTAGGTATGCTCATGGGGCTTCAGTTGCCGCGAAGCGTAAGCGACCACGTGACCCCTCTGCATGAGCACACCTCCTAACCCTTGCAAGGAAGCGTCCGTGTACGCAACGAACCCGCCACTACTGTCAGGGATGGTGAGCACGGGAGCCGAGGTCAACCTCTCCTTCAGCTCCAGAAAACACGCCTCACAGGCGTCTGTCCAAGCGAAAGGCACGTCCTTCCGGGTCAACTGTGTCATAGGACGCGCAATCTGTGAAAATCCTCTGATGAACCGTCTGTAGTAACTTGCCAGTCCCAGGAAACTGCGAATCTCAGTGACTGAACGCGGTCTCTCCCACCTGAGCACTGCCTCGACCTTGGCGGGGTCCACCGCCAGGCCTTCACCAGAGATCACATGACCCAAGAAGGTCACCTCCCTCAACCAGAACTCCCACTTGCTGTATTTGGCGTATAGCCTGCGTCGTCTCAGAGTGTCCAGAACCATCCGCAAGTACTGTCCGTGCTGCGTCCGATCTCTAGAATAGATGAGTACATCATCTATGAAAATCACCACAAACTGGTCCAAGTACGGTCTAAACACCCGGTTCATCAGGTCCATGAAAGCAGCGGGGGCATTGGTCAGCCCAAATGGCATGACCAAAAACTCATAGTGTCCGTACCGGGTGCGGAAAGCTGTCTTGGAGACGTCGGTCTCCCTGATCCTCAACTGGTGGTATCCAGACCTCAAGTCTATCTTGGAAAACACCGTGGCACCCCGCAACTGGTCAAACAAATCGTCAATCCTCGGCAGCGGATATTTATTCCTGATGGTGACCCTATTCAGCTGTCGGTAGTCCACACAAAGGCGTAGGGTCCCATCCTTCTTCTTCACAAACAGTACCGGGGCTCCCCAGGGAGACGCACTGGGCCTCACGAAACCTTTCTCCAAAAGGTCCTGCAACTGGGACTTGAGCTCTCGCAGCTCAAGCGGTGCCATTCTGTATGGCGCGGTGGAGATGGGGTTGGTCCCTGGTACTAGTGAGATCTCAAACTCGATCTCATGCTCGGGCGGTAGTCCTGGTAACTCGTCTGGAAACACGTCGGGGTACTCTCTGACCACCGGGATGCTCTGGAAGTCTGCCACGGGGCTAGGTTCTGCCACCACACAAGCTAGGAAGCCCTCACACCCCTGGCTCAAAAGTCTCGCCGCCCGAAGTGCCGATATGCACCTGAAACCTCCGTCCACTGGCTGTCCGTGAAACTCGAAAGAAGGCAACTCCGGAATGGAGAAGACGATCTTCCTCTCAAAACAGTCCACCAAAGTGTGGTAAGCGGACATCCAATCCGTCCCAGAATCACTCCAAAGTCCTCCATGTGTATCATAATCAGATCAGCTGGCAGGCTATGTCCCCCGACGCTGACCTCGCAACCCGTGTACACCTCCTCAGCTACAAACAGCTGACCACTCGGACCTCTGATTACGAACGGATTATCTAACAGTATATAATCCTGGTCCAAACTAACTGCGAAACTGGCTGCGACAAACGAGAGCGTAGCGCCGGAATCGAAAAGCGTGTAAACGAGTCTGCCAGAAACTGAAACCATACCTGCTACCACGGATCCTGAAGCTTTGGCGTCCCTATGTGTTAGGGCGTTGATACGTCCCTCAGCTCTAGGTGCGGACGAAGTAGCCACACTCTGCGTCGGACGGGTAGGTGCTGGCCGGTACCCTCCTCGCGACTGCTGTCCTCCTCCTCGCGCCTGGGAACCACGGCCTCCTACGCACCCTCCAGTGCTCTGCGCGGGAAGTATCTGCTGACCTCCTGCCCTAGATGGGCAGTCCCTCCTGAAGTGGTCCGACTGGCCACACTGGTAGCAGAGGGGAACCCGACTCCCGCCCTAAGTGAGTCCCTGCTGTCGGCTAGGCGGGGGTCCGGTGCTGGCGACTGGCCCCTGTCGAGGGCCCCCAAAGGCCACTGATGGCCCTGCACAACGTGACGGCTCTCCTGCGGACGCCACGTGTCTCCGTTCTCGCCGGCCCTGTGAGAAGTCTGGCTGAAAGGGCCTCTTCCGCCCGCCGTCGGTCTCTCGCGCGGACGGGTTGGTCTCCTCGTCAGTCATAGCTGCCTCTACCACCCTCGAAAACGTAGGCAGCTTCAGGGGTTTGACATACCCCCGGATCGTAGGCCGGAGCCCCTCGGTGAACCTCCAAAGGCGCTCCTCCTCAGTGGCTACCGCTGTCGTTGCAAAGCGGGACAGCTCCAAGAAACGCGTGCGGTACGCGCTCACAGTCATCGTCCCCTGGCGGAGAGTGTGGAACTCCCGCCTCCTCTGGTCCTGCCACGTCTGGCGGAAGTACTGCTCGCAGAAGAGGGTGACGAACTGGTCCCACGTCGGCTCGTCCCTCTCCTGTCCCCGGACCGCCCTCCACCACCGGTGTGCTGCACTCTCCAGCTGGTACGTGGCAAAGGCCACGCGGCACTCCACTGGGGGGCGAAGGGTGTCGAAGATCTTCTCCAGCTGCTCAAGCCAGTTCTCTGCCTCGGTCGGGTCCTTATCCCCCTTGAAGGAGGGGGGCTTCAGCTTCCGGAACTGTCCGAAAAGCTCGAAGTGGCGCTGTAGGGGAGGTGCTAGTGCACCTCCAGGCGAAGGTGCCTCGGGTACAGAAGTGTCGGAGGAAGGTGGGGGCGGCAGCGGCCCATCCCCTCCCTCGTGTCCAGCGCCGTGTCCATCGCGTGGTACCACAGAGGACTCCCCCTCTGCAACCCCAGGAGGAGGTGCTCGGGGCGGTGGGTGGAGCTCCTCTCGTACAATATCTCGAATCAGTCTGGCGAGTTCCTGGGCCTGGATGCCAGGGAGTGGTGGCTGGTCCACCGAGACGTCAACGACAGCACGTCCACCTCGCCGACCTCGTCCTCGGCTGCTCCCGCGGCCAGTCTCGCCAGTCCCGCGACGAGGCATCTCCTGCAAGGAGACACGAAACAACACGGAAACGTCAAAACAGACGGTACCTAACGAAACTTCTAAGAGCTCAAGTCAGGAGATATGTTGTGGTGGCTACTCTAGCTATAAACATGCGAATTGGTTATTTTCCAGTCAGTTGATTCACTTCTTGGGACGACCTTGCTCTAATACCATCTTGTAACGACCCGATTCCCGAGTCCCTACGAGACACGAGAACCGGACCGACTCGACTAATCCCAAGTCCTAGTCGTCCAACGAGGAAGTAACCAGAAGAGCAGTAAACTAAACCACATTCAGCATGAATATAACTAACAGTAAGAAGGTACAGCAGTAAGGAAAGAAACTACTACAGTAGATACCACCACAACAGTAGAACAACATTTATCATATAACACGAACTGCAGGTAAAGAAAGTACAACGGAAACAAGAACTACTCACTATAACAGAAACAAAAGAGGTACAAAAGACTGTGGTAAACTCTACTGGACCCTACTCGGCCCAGCGTCCTCTGCAGCCGCTGACCCTGGCTGCTCAACACCTGATCCTGAAAAAGGTAACGAGAGTAACACGTCAGCAAAACGCTGAGTAGAGTGGCAACGAAAACTAAGACAACAGTAGAACGTACAGTAGCTGTTATGTTCTATTACTTTCTTTATTTACATTTTTCAATTGTCTCACTATTTCATTTATTCCTCAGATCTTTTACTTGATCTCGAATGTTCCTCGTGGGAACGATCTTGATTGCAGTCTTTTCCAAAGAGTAGAAGTAGCACGTGGTGCTCTCCTGGCCAGGAGAGTCCCCCGTGGTGATCCTACCCTCAGTCAACCACCCCAAGGTCACTGACAGGCGTAACGGTGACTACGGCACGCGCGATAAATGCACAGGTAGCTAACCCGTACTGGCACGCGGTCAGTCGTTTCCGTTAACGGGTGCGCCCAAAGCACAGCACGGAACCAGTACAGGGCAGAGCCCTCTCAGTAACACGGGGTCCAACCCCTCCACAGTAACCAAACCGGGGCCTTGCCCCTCCACAGTCCGCGCACCCTCGCCTGACTACCCTGGTTTGCCCCAGTGGGCCTAACAAGTCGGTGAAGGAGGCTAACAGAACCCCGGGGCCCGTGGGGTAGCTAGTACTCTCCTAATACTTGTAGCTCTCCTCGGTACTACGTACACAAGGGCCAGCAAGTCGGTACAGAGCGACCAATCCTAACCCCGGGTCCCTGGGGTGGCTGGACCCACTCTGCACTAAATAGGTACAGGTACTTCTCTTGGTACTGCGTACCCAAGAGACAGTACGAACAACATCTCAGTTCCATTCCTTTCTCTTTCCAGGAGTTCCACTCCTAATTCCCCGTAGGGTTCCATCCTTTTAACTCAAACATCCAGGTTTCACTTTCCAGTTTCACATTCTTACAATCCATGTTCTCACCCACGTTTCTTTATTCATAACAGGCAGCTGTTAATTCAATTTACAGGCAACTTTATATTCCTTTTCATTTTGCCAAGACTGCAGTATTATACATTCCGCTAGTTTTCCATCCTAGGATTCATGCCATATCCTAGGATCGATCATACAATCTAATTTTCCAGCCCTAGGATTCATGCAACACCTAGGAGCTATCATTCCATACATTTCTCATTCCTAGGATTCATGCAATGTCCTAGATTCTAGTTAAGGTTCCATACTTTAACAGATTTTAATAACTTAAGCCACTCTACCAGGTACAACGGGAGTAATGGGGGCGTGATCGGGAATCCCGCGTGTCTCCGCGACTCCCAAGACTGCAACTGAACGAGGTCCTATCACAAGGATCAAACACAAGGAGTGTCTCAAAATAGTGTATAGCTACTGTAGATGGGTAGAGGAATTAATTCTGAAAAGAGCGCAACTCGAATCACGGAAAACGGAGCCCGAACGGGCCCTAAACGGGTCGAAAAAGACGATACTGTGCAAAATCAGACATCTGGAACTTCTTCCAGACATCTTAAATAGTGGATCAGAGAATTACCTGTTCAGCGTGGTTTCCCAGACGTCCAGAAGTCTGCGGGGACGTCTGGCCTAGCTCCCAGACGTCCGATGGTCACCCCGGACGTCTGGTACAACTTCCAGACGTCTGATTCGCAAAGGATGGCGAATCAGCGAACCTGCGCACAGCCAACTGCCTCCCTCAGTACGGTCAGTCGATAGGAAGGAAGAAGAAGGCGGAATACTCACCTTTCAGACGTCTGTATGAGCTTCCAGACGTCGCCCTCGCCGTCTGACTATCAACCCAGACGTCTGATTCTGGAAATTTTTCCATAATCAGGGTGCTACTCGGCCTCTGCTCGCGACGCCGCCCGCGTCGTACCTCGCGCGTCTGCTGCTCCGACCGCAGCAGGTCCCTCTCCGCGTCGCTCCGCGCCCCCTGCGCCCTCCGCCGGCTGGCCAAGCCGCTCCGGTGAGCTCGCCCTCACGGCAGAGCTCCGCTCTCGCACGCCGCACCTCCTCCGCGCTCACTGCGGCCGCCGCTGCCGCCGTCGCGCTCGTGCTCATGCTCACTGGCTGAAGGAGAAGAAGGAGGAGACGGGAGGGGAGGCGTGGCCTTTTAAGGCTGCGCGAGGAGGAGGGAGAGAGAGCGCGGCAGGTCTGCAGCCGCAGAGAGAGAGGGAAAAAGAGAGAGAGAGGGGAATCGTGGGTCTGCATGCACAGGCACGCAGACGAATCTTTCGTGCGAAAAAAAAAACTATTTTCCAGACATCTGGAAACGATCCCAGACATCTGGTCAGACGTCTGGATTTGATCCCAGACGTCTGGTCCGACGTCTGGGTCACCTCCCAGACGTCTTAAAAGACGTCTGAGGCACGCGTTCGTAACAACCAGCCTCCCTATTTGACTAAATGAGCCATCTGATCATTAGGTTATATTTCTGATTTCTGGTCTATTGTGGCCTCCTTTGTGTATAGAAATTAGACAACACACATTTTCACCTAGATGTCTGATCACTACTTATTTAGGATGTCTAACAATCTCTTTAGATGCCTGATTGTACTGTAGAGTGAGTGACCTTTTACATTTAATTTATGTTTCGATCGTTTATTTCTTTAACTCACTCCAATGACCACTCAAGTCTCTTCAGTCTATCTAAGGTTGTCCTTTGGCTCCTATAAATATAACCTTAAGCTCACTTAGTCATACACAACCACTTGAGCTCACAATTCACTAAAAATCTTACTCAAGTTCTCAAGTGTGCCCCAAACTCTCTTACACCAACTCACTAAAGTTGAAAGCTCCTATAAATATAACCTTAAGCTCACTTAGTCATACACAACCACTAGAGCTCACAATTCACTAAAAATCTTACTCAAGTTCTCAAGTGTGCCCCAAACTCTCTTACACCAACTCACTAAAGTTGAAAGCTTTGAAATTCCCTTGCTACACTCTAACCTTCATTTTTCTAAGGGACATACTCTCAACCTATGAAATCTAGGCTCCATTCCATCTTTGACTTTATAAGATTCTTTATGTTTTTGTTTTCTTTGTTGTAATTGGATATTTAGACTATTAGATCTTTGCCTCTTCCTACAAAGGGGAGAGAAACACTTTGATTAGGACCAAAGAGGGGCTTTGTACTTGAGGTACACTAGCCTTGATTTTATGTGTTGTAGTTAGTGGATTTACGATCTATTTATGATTGGAAAATTTTAGGTCGGGAATACTTAGGTGGTGTTACGAACGCGTGGCTTCAGACGTCTTTTAAGACGTTTGGGAGGTGGCCCAGACGTCGGACCAGACGTCTGGAACCCCTTCCAGACGTCTGGGATTCGATTTCGGCGGCACGCGTGGTTGCGTCTCCTTTTTCCCTCTCCTCCACAGGTGCTGCCCCCTCTGTCTCGCTCTCTCTCTCTCCCCACGTGGCTTTAAAAAGCCACGCCCCCTCCCTCACTCTCATCACCTTCGCTCCCTTCCTCTTCTCCTTCCAGCCGGTGCGCGAGTGCGAGCGTGAGCGAGCAGCGGCGGCGACAGCCGCGGTGAGTGCGGGAGGAGGTGCTGCACGATGGAGGAGGCGTCGACCGGGAGGGCTCGAGCCTACCGGGGCAGCGGGAGCCGGCCGGCAGGGGCGCAGCGGGCACGGAGTGACGAGGGAGGCCTGCTGCAGCTCGAGTAGCAGGCGGACGAGGCGCGGCGCGGCCGTGCGTCGCGGGCGGAGGGCGAGTCGCGCTCTGATTCTGGAAGTTTTTCTAGAATCAGACGTCTGGGTTTCCAACTAGACGACGGGGAAGACGTCTGGAGGACTGTCTAGACGTTTGAAAGGTAAGTTATTTTCGTACCTTCTTCCTTTCCTTCGACCGTCCGTACTGAGCACGAGGAATGGGTACGCGCAGGTTCTGAGATTCGCATCCAACGCGAATCAGACGTCTGGCAGTGGTGCCAGACAATTAGAGGGACTTCCAGACGTCCGGGGTGACCATCAGACGTCTGGGAACTAGGCCAGACGCCCCCGCAGGCTTCTGGACGTTTGAGAGATCACGCAGGACAAGGTACCATCTGATCCCACTTTTCAAGACATCTGGATGAAGTTCCAGACGTTTGATTTTGCACTGTTTCATCGTTTTCGACTCGTTTAGGGCCCGTTCGGAGTCCGTTTTCCGCGTTTCGAGTTGCGTGCTTTTCGGAATTAAATTCTCTACCTGTCTACAGTAGTTGTATACTATTTTGAGAAACTCCTTGTGTTTGATCCTTGTGATAGGATCCCTTTCCGTTGCAGTCTCGGGGGTTGCGGAGATACGCGGGATTCCCGACCATGCCCCCAGTACGCCTGTTGTAACCGGTAGAGTGGCTTTTAAGTTTATTAGTATAATTTGTTAAATTATGGAACCATAAATAGAACCTAGGACATTGCATGAATCCTAGGAATGAGAAACTAAAATGAATGGTAGATCCTAGGGTGTTGCATGAATCATAGGGCTGGAAAACAAGATTGTATGATAGATCCTAGGGTATGGCATGAATCCTAGGATGGGAAGAACTAGTGGAATATATGAATACTGCAGTCTTGGAAAATGTGGAAAGGAAATAATAGCTATCTGTAAATTGGTTTAACAGCTGCCTGTTATGAATAAATGAGCATGATTGAGAATATGGGATGTATGAACGTGAAACTGGAAAGGTGAAACCTGAATGTGCCGAGTTAAAAGAGCTGTAACCCTACGGGGAATTAGGAGTAGAACTCCTGGAAGGTGAATGGAATAGAATTGGGGAAGTGAGCTGGCCCTTGAGTGCGGAGTACCAAGGAGAGCGACTGTCCCCCTGTTTAGTGTAGAGCGGAGCCAGCCGCCCCAGGGACCCGAGGTTAGGTCTGGCCACTTTGTACCGACTTGCTGGCCCTCGTGTATGTAGTACCGAGGAGAGCTACTAGTGTAGGGCGAGTACTAGCTACCCCACGGGCCCCGGGGTTCTGCTAGCTCACCTACACCGACTTGTTAGGCCCACTAGGCAAACCAGGGTAGTCAGGCGAGGGTGCGCGGACTGTGGAGGGGCAAGGCCCCTGTTTGGTTACTGTGGAGGGGTTTGACCCCTGTTACTGAGAGGGCTCTGCCCTGTGCTGGTTCCGTGCTGTGCTTTGGGCGCACCCGTTAACGGAAACGACTGACCGCGTGCCAGTATGGGTTAGCTATCTGTGCGTTTACCGCGCGTGCCGTAGTCACCGTTACGCTTGTCTGTGACCTTGGGGTGGTTGACTGAGAGTAGGATCACCACGGGGGACTCTCCCGGCCAGGAGAGCACCACGTGCTACTTCTACTTTTTGGGAAAGACTGCAATCAAGATCGTTCCCACGAGGAACATTCGAGATCAAGTGAAGGATCTGAGAAATAGATGAATTTTGAAACAATAGAAAGACGTAAATAAAGGAAGAAAGAAAATTAAAACAGCTACTGTACACTTTACTGTTTCTTTAGTTTAGATGCCACTCTACTCAGCGTTTTGCTGATGTGTTACACTCGTTACCTTTTAGGACCAGGTGTTGAGCAGCCAGGGTCAGCGGCTGCAGGGGACGCTGGGCCGAGTAGGGTTCAGTAGAGTTACCACTGTTCTCTTGTACCTCTTTTTGGTTCCACTGTAGTGAGTAGTTCTTGTTACCGCTGTACTTTTCTTTACCTGCAGTTCATATTATGTTATGAATGTTGTTCTACTGTTGTGGTAGTATATACTGTAGTGGTTTCTTTCCTTACTACTGTATTTTCTTACTGTTAGTTATATTCATGTTGAATGTGGTTTATTTTACTGCTCTTTTGGTTACTTCTTCGTTAGACGACTAGGTCTTGGGATTAGTCGAGTCGGCCCGATTCTCGTGTCTCGTAGGGACTCGGGAATCGGGTCGTTACAGGTGGTGATTTTTACCCTTAGAATTTTTTATCTAAAAATCTTGACTCTTGTGGTGTGATATCTTGTGTGCATTTTATTTTCTTATAAATATTTGATTACAGTAATCACCCCTTAGTGCACTCTAACAAATTATTTACTTAATGCTAACATTATTTAAATATAAATATTTGATGGTTAACTATAGGAGTAGATATTAGACTTGTAAATAGATACAAAGATGTACTTAAATTCAAGTTGAATCTAATCCATCGACTTCTTTAATGATAGTTTTTGAATAAGTGAATGAGTACCCTACATGTAAGTGGATGTCATTGGGTAGATGGGTTTAGCTATGTATTTTGATTTAGGAACTTGATGGGTAATTTTTTTTTTTTTTCCTTTTTTGCTGAGCAAAACCTCAAATCCATTAATAGGGAGAGAAGTGGCATGCGTCAAAGAGTTACTCCACGGGACTGGGGAGGGAGTACGACGAGGGAAAGAGAAGAGGCAAAAAAATAAAATAGCTCCACCCGTCATTGGACGACAAAAGGGTGCATGTGAATGTGATTGGCTAACCAAGACCACAATCCACGCAACCAGTGTGCTCCACTTGCTCGACGAACCTCGAACCTATCGGGCCTTTGGTGCCTTCAGGGGTTGGAGGGCGAAGTGAGCGGGCGGAGGTCGATGGCGTCGTCGACCACCACTTTTTGGTTGGTCGGGGGCCCATGGTGGTGCTGGGAAGGGCTTAAGGTTTGGAAAGTTTTCAGGGACGAGAATGGCGTTCGCGGGGAGTCGCTTAAAATCCGTTGGGTAAATAGGTAGGAGATAGATATTAAATTTGGAAATACGTATACATTTGCGTTTACGGAAGCTAGACTCAGAGTTTGACTCCTTTGCATCCACACCAGAGATTGGCATAAGCAAAAGTCCTTTTCATAGCTCGGATACCATGAATATGATATCCACGGAGTGTTTAGCCTAGAAACAAGGGCGAGGAGGTGATAGGGTGCATTTGTTTCCAAAAATTTCTAATTATATTCTATCTATTTATTTATCGAATACAAAGATTTAAATCTATAATCATATTTATTTATTTATAAATTTATCTTATAACTAAATTATACTTAAACTAGAGTTATAGAAGAAATAAAAAATTATAACATAATTAATTAATTATTTATCTTTAACAAATTTAAAATATAAGAATTCAAGAAATGAAGAATTTAAGATGACATTTATATATCTTAAATGAATACAAATTTTATCGGATATTCCGGTGAAGTAATCAAATATAAACCTCTGTCTATATCTAAATCCGATAGGAGTTTTTTTAGATAAAATCCAAAACATTTTATCCATTTTACGTAGGTTGGACTTACTCCTGAAACTTGCACCCCTAGGCGGTAATGCATGTGGGGGTGAAGAAGGCGTTGGTGCACCTTTGGGTTGGGCGTCTACGCTGGAGAGGAAATATCCTGTCCATCGTGGAAAAAAATTAATGAGCTTTACTCGTTAATTCATAAGCTTAAACCGAAAACAATTAAGTGGCCCCGGTCCCCAAAGAATTGTGTGGCCCAGCAACCCCACCAATCAGAAATCTCAAATTCTCAATGGTAACAAAAGACAGCGTACTTAACCAATCAAAAGATGCCACGCATTCTCATACCCAAAGCTTAGAAAAACCTCCTACTTCAAATTCCATCAGCGGCTTACTTTTTGTTTACTTTACGTGGGAAAACTTTTCATATCGAATATCATACCATTCTCATTTACACGTGTATATGTAAGCCCTAAAAAACTCATAACTGCTTCATATCATTTTATTTTGCTGTCAGTGCATGTATGACCTTGAAATCACCTTCAATTAGGAAGACACGATTGCAATTAGGGATGTAAAAGGTAGGATAAGAAAGCTAGTGTTATTCATGTGTTTATCATATGTAGAGATGCAAGTTTTAATCAACTTTGATAGAAAATTTGGATACTTAACCCTTAGCCTGTTTTTGTTAATATCATTAATCAAACAAAAAATTACCCGAATTCATTGTGTCTGAATCCTATTAAAAGAGGTTTTGACCTTCTTGAATCTGTTCAGGAGGGACATGGCTTTCTTGAATCCTCCAAGGAGGGGTTTTGGCCTTCCAAAGAATGAGAGAGAGTCACCATCCTCTTTCTCAAGTCACGCACCCACTTCAGAATAACTCCGATTTTCACTTATGTGATGGTGATAGATAATGAAAGTTCTCTCTCTTCGTTCGAGATCATAACCATATGCTTATTTCTAGTAGATAGGTTGGTAATTTATAGTTCTTCCCATCAAAGAATTTAAATTTCTAAAATGGTCGTATCTAGACATTTTATCTTATACTACAAGAGGTACATTATATGGTATAATGTATGTAAGCTCACAAATGATTTTTACAATCTCCTACTTGGACTACATACATTATCTCTGTATATATGGTCACACATTACTAGAAAACTTTATGAGTTCAAAAACTACTATCATACTAAATGTCACCTCCATTAATCTCATCCATAATTATATTAATGTAGAACGAAAGTGATCTTTGTCAACATTTTATCTGACCAAACCCATCAAAGATCACATACATTAATATAATCAATGATATAAATCAAGTACATATGTGTAGCATGAAATTACATGTCAGTGTGATTCAAAACATGCCTATTTTCAACTAATCCTACTAAAATACTCTAAGAGATCATTACATATGAGTTCAAAATAAAACTTAAACAATATTGTGAACAAATGACAAATGTGTCCACAGTTAAAGAACATCAAAGGAAAAACCTAAATTATAAACCAAAGTATCATCTAATGATACAATACCCATTTAAACAACATGCTCATGAAAGACCTTCGGTGGTAACCCTTTAGTGAGCAGATCCTCAATCATGGAGTTAGTTCCAATGTGATTTATAGATATTTGACCATTTTGAATTTTTTCTTTAATGGTCAGATTTTTTTTTTTTAAATCCTACAACCAAAGTTCATTAAGCTTGCCAAAAAATTTCTACTAGCCTCACCACAAGCTTGTGACACATCCTGCATTTTCCAAACACAAAGTGGAAATCTAATGAACTGATGAAAAAAGGGTATAATCAACCCTTGAAGTCAATGGTGGTTCTTTTGATTCAAACACCAACCTCTAACAAGAAAGGAAATAGAGATGACTAGATTAATCGAAGAGTGAGAATCCCATGTCCTCATCACTTTCTTCCTCCTCTTCCTCCTTTTTCTTCTCCTTAGTAGGTGGGACCTTGGCAGCAATTGCACCACCACCAGCACCTGCAAAAGTAGCAGCACCATCACCGCCTCCATTGAAAGCATCACCTCCAATGGCGCTAATAATCACCCGGAAGACGGTAAGGGAGGGGGTGACGCAGGAGAAGTAGGATGATTGGATGCCAACGGAGGAGTCAACGGCGTTGGCGGCACTGATGAGCTTCCTTTGGAGTTCGAAGGTCATGGCGGTAGAGGCTTTGAGGTCACCTGAGAGCTGCTTCATTGGCCATCACCGCTAGAGCTCTTAACATACGAATGTGAACACTCCCATCTCCTCCTTCTCTCTACTGATCAACGCCGTGTTCCTCCTCTTTCTCTCTCTCCTTACTCTTGAGCGATGAAAACCCTAGTTTAATAGTAAAAAATTTGATGTCAATGTGCTTTGACCTTGACGAGCTTTTATTGTTGTTGGAATAAAGTATTGCTAATTTATCGTCATAGAATATCTTTAATGGTCTTTTGATGTTATTCACAATGCGTACTCCTTTGACGAAATTCCCTAATCATATTCCATGATTAGACGTCTCATAACAGGTATGAATTTTGCTAACATTGTTGAGGTAGCTATTATCATTTTCATAATGCTCCTCCATGAAATAGCTCCTTCATCTAGCAGATAATATTGTAGCTTGATGTGGATCTAAGACTATCCTGGCATCTTGTGAAGTTAGAGTCCAAATACTTAATGACCTCTAACCAATCTAATCTCTTGGAAGTGAGCATGAAATTTTTTGCTCTTTGTAGGTAGCACATTACCTCCTTAGATGCCTTCTAGTGATCAAGTCTAGGCTTACTTAAATATCTACCTAGAATTCCAACAATGTATGTAATGTCTGGTCATGTGCAGACTTGAGCATACATCAAACTTCCCATAGTTAATGAATATGGAATATTTCCCATCTCTTCAGCCTCAACTTGATTTTCAGGGCACTGATTGAGACTGAATTTGTCTCTCTTAGCCACAAAGATATCTCTTGGTTTACATTATTTCATGCCATATCTTACCATGTCCTTTAATGTTCTATTTCGCCTCTCAGCAACACCATTCTTTCTAGAAGTGCTTGGGATGGTAAGCAACACCGCATTCCTTTAGGAAAGTACGTAGCAAATGACCTAAACGTTGTTCACTTGATCCATTATAAGGTGTTCTTCACCAAAGGGGATGGCCAGGCAAAGGAGGAGGAGCTAGGGTGGACGTCCACCTTGAGGAGAGAACCATAGGAGAAGCATATGAAGAAATAAGCTAAGGAGATGCCCTTTTCAAGCGCGGGAGCAGCCGCATTTGGAGCAAGGACCATCCATAGCTTCAGCTGGAGTTTTCCATTTCTCTACTTCGTCTTATTTTGTATTAGCTATTTTGTTTTTAGGAAGCTTTCCTCTACAAGCATTCCTTTACATTTAACATTTTTAAATAACAATACAAATTCTAGTGCCTTTCTTATTCGATTTGTCATTTCATGTGCTTTCATAGTAGTTAGATTCTTGTTGCACCCACTTCTACCCTCTAATTACCCTAGGTACACCTTCCTAGGGTGAGCTTAGAGGTGTAGATTTCGTTGTTGCACTTAGGTGTGGTTTTACTTCATATCGTTATCCCAATTATTCCTAAAAACCCTAAAAATCGCAAAACCAAAAATATAAAGTGGTGATTTGAGTTAGAGAGAGAGAGAACATAGTTTGATAACTAAGAATTTGGCCTCCTTAGACGACCTTAGATACTTCACCCTATCTAGGAATATAAATTTAAAAGTTGATCGATTTTACGCGTTGCAACGATTTAAAAACCCTTTTTATAAAATCACGTATTTTCACTATCAGTTTTTGGACTTAGTGCTTCAATGAAAGCACAAAATGGTATGGAGTATTCTTCTTTGAATGCACAAAAATGGCATGGAGGTTTGAAGTAATTTCTCAAAATTGAATTTGCAAGAGAGAGTATGTGCTTTTTATAATGTATGTTGTTGTAAAGAATAAATGAACCCATGTAAGGTATATATAGATTAAAGATAGGAAGTTTTTATCTCATGAAAGGGTGTAAATCTAAGAGATGCCAAGATTATAGTCGTTTGCACATGTTGGAATTCGAGTATAACCGTTTGGAGTCAGTTTAAGTGATTAGTTGATTGATTAATACATTCATATTTGTCTTTAGAAAAATCGTAGAAAACTATCTAGCAAAATTAATTGATTAACTAATCGATTAAAAGTAGTTATTTGGATAGTTTTTCTTTTGCATAAGGTGTAACTACACATATAATTTCCCATGTGAATGGATGAAACGTTCAAAATGAATAACTACCCTTCTAAAAAGTGTAACCACCCATTCTAGAAGAATAATTACTAATTTAAGAAATATTTTAAATGTATTTTACACATGTTTTAAATGTTTTATCCATTCTAGAAGTTATAACTACCATTCTAGAAGTTTGATTTAGTATTAATAAATATTTTAGAACATGTTATATGTATGGAATTAATATTAAGTATTTTAGAGTTTATTTATTTATGTTATGTGCTTGTAATATATTGGAAATATTACATTTAGACACTTGAATTAATTTGTGCATCTGTTTACATGTGTTTGGCTCTTAATAAAAAATATCTAATAAACAATACAACATCAAATTAAACATAAGAGAAGCTAGGAATCATCAAATTGAGTCTCCTTTTGCTACAATCAACATCTTTAAATAACAATGAAACTTCCTTTCATCATTATTAATCTTCATCTTTATATCTACAACAACTTTATAATATGATATGATAATACATAAAACATCAAAATAAATATAATTAGAACCTAAATACTAACATTTAACGTAGTATTCTCCACTACGGTTAGATTTGACAGCTTTAATCCTTTTTTTGAGTTTGAGTTTCAACTTCGGCCTTATAGGATTTAAGCACTTCAAGGATTGAGACTTTTCTTGAATTCAATATAGGTAATCATATCATGGATAGTCATCTATGAACTTGATAAAATATTGTTGTCCATTCCAAGAAATCGTACGGAATGATCCATAAATATTAGTATGAATCAGTTCTAAGACATCCAAAGTTCTAGTGGCACCTCTTGTTATTGTGTTTGTTCATTTCCTTTTCAAGAACTAATAAATACTGTAAAAACGTGAGTAGGGTTATTTAATTAGGTGATATTAGCGTCGAAATTGATATAGTGGAAGTGATTACCTACAAGTGAATCTACATTAGTTTGTCAAAAGTTTATTATCCTAGCTAAATCAGATTTTAAGAAAGTCACTTTTAGGCCAGGGTCGAACTCAAGGAGGCGGGTTTTGGAATTAATCATTTTCTACACACTTCCTAAACTTGCATTAATTCATTTCGCTTATTATATTTTATTTTGGTTTTCTTGATTTTAGATTTTTTTTTGATATTCTTGCTCTTGAGGTACACCCTCAACAAAATGGTCCTTGGCTACACACCAAAACAGTCAGAAACGGTCTCCTACACGCGAGACTGCTCCTGCAAGTCAAGAATTCTCTTTTCTATTTTATACCTTTTTTTGTCTTTTCTTAATCAACAAAATAAAAGAGAATATAAAAGAAAGAAAAGAGAAAAATGCAGAATTGAAATGCGGAAAATGAAATGAATTGAAATACTTAGCTTATATATATATTATAGATAATAAGAGAGTGAAATATTGAATCAAGGATTTAATGGGAATGTAGCACAATGCTAGGTTAACTGTCGTCTAAAGAGATGCGATTAACCTAGCTATGTGTCGCATGCGGTGT
The DNA here is from genome assembly GCA_037157565.1 of Thalassia testudinum. Taxonomy (NCBI): domain Eukaryota; kingdom Viridiplantae; phylum Streptophyta; class Magnoliopsida; order Alismatales; family Hydrocharitaceae; genus Thalassia; species Thalassia testudinum. The sequence goes on along the minus strand of JAZHRO010000055.1, from coordinate 27,356,230 downwards.
GGAGCGGACGTGTGGAAGTGTGTGTGGAAAGCTTTGATGTGCATGAATGTCGAGGATATATGCACAACTGGTGCGAATATACCTACAATGGAATGCGTGGAAATGGGATGAGTGTGCGGTATCGTGAGTGGGAATGTATGGGTGTATGTGTGTAGATGGAATGCATATAGGTGTATAAATATATATATCTATATATGTATATCTCTATATATATGTATCTATCTATATATATATGTATATGTATATGTATATATGAATATATATATATGTGTGTGTGTGTGTGTGAATGTGTATGTGTGTGCGTGAATTATATATGGGTATATGTATGTATAGGTGTGTGTGTATATGTATGCAGGTCTGTGAGTGTATATAATATATATATGTGTGTGTGGGTGAGTGTCTGTGAGAGAAGTGTAAGGTGCAGCATGCACTGGCGCGTGAGGTGAGGGAGCTGTGTAAGGCGTGCGACAGCGAACAAGCGCATGAAATGAGGTAGAGCGCATGCGCAGATGAGGGAGGACCAGTTGCAGGTGGTGGGGCACAAGGAGAGAGAGTGCCGGGTGACTGGCAAAATGAGGAACGGCTAGTGACCGCATGGATGAATAGCGAGGGGTGTGAACAGTGCTCCAAGGGTAAAAAGCACCGGTTGACTCGTGATTTCACCGGCTAAGTTTCTCACTTAGCCGATGAAATAGGGGAACACGTGTGGGAAGGTAAAGCGGGAACCAGCTTGAGGCGTGGAAACAGGAGTGCGTGGGTGAGGCCACCGGATAGCTGAGGAACGTCTGGTTGCGAGCTAGGAAAATGGGTTGCGATGAACCATGATAGTATGCTACAGTGCAAACAAAGGAAAAATAGAGTAGAACCTTTAGAGAGCTCAGCGCTAATGGCGAAATGAAATGAAATAAACAAAATAAAAAAATAAAAATAGAGAATCCATCACGCCCACTTGCTCGCGAGGGAGGTGGGTAGTGGTGTACCCTCACCATGGTGGTTGCAACCACTGTAGGGACTCCTTCGTTCTCAGTGTTCCTCTCAACTTGTGAGAGGAAATTGAGAGTGGAGGAGGGGAAAAGAGGGAGAGAGGATAGCTTAGGTGAAGAGTGTAGGATCTAAAGGGCACAAGCACACTAGAAGATGGGGATGAATAGTGTGGTAAAAAATATTGCAAATAAAACAAACCACATAAAAAATACATCAAATATATAGTGGTTCCTCTCACTTGGGTACTCTACTACCTAAGTCTCCCGACTAAGGATTTTAAACTAGATTCCTCCAACCCAAAGGGAATCGATTTACTAAAAAATGAGGTAATTAACGGGTTATCTCAACCCAATTACAAGAACAAATATAAGCAAACTAATATAGGTATAAGCAAGAAATAAAATAGCTTACAACTCAATTCCTAAGTCTCCGACAATAATTAGTTTAGCAGATATTTGATATAAAGATCTAGTGATAAACAATAAAACACAGAAAATAATATTATGAGAATAAAACAAACGTGCCAAAAGAACTTGTTGCGAAATGAAGATCTCCTTAAAGAATGGATGCAACAAGTCTATCACTCTTGCAGCTAAAATGAGAGAAATATGATCTGTAGCAAAGAGGATTTTTGATTCTTGTGTTGTATGAAAATGACACTCAAAAGGTGTTTTTATAGGCCACTAATCAACCCTCTGCGCCTCCTAGCCATTGGAGGCAAAATAAGATGGTTACGAATAAGATTAATTGCAAAATAGTCATTCAGATCAGGCACAACGATTAGTTTGTATAGGTACTAAAGTTGTGGTATCTGTACTGACTGCTCACGGTTATCCAGGAGCCAACTCAACAGAGCCTGGGTACTGGTACTCATCATAAGTACCGGTACTCAGTGCTTACAGTTGAGTACCAACTAAGTCACCAGATACCGGTACCCATAATGAGTTCCGGTACTTGTGACTTACAGGTTTGAGACAAGTCAAAAACTGTGACCTACATGTACCGGTACTAGTGATTAGTACCGGTAGTTGTAAGGTTGAGGCACTACCACTGTCCATAAACTGTGAGCACTTGGTTCCGATACTCATGATGAGTACCGGTACTTGTTCACAGTTTGAGACTGGGGACCAAACCTGTGCCTTGCATGTACTGATACTTATGAACAATACCGGTACTTGCTAAAAGAACCTTGTTTTGAGTGATTTAATCAATTTTAGTGCTAAATAAACTTAACTACACAATTAATATTTCAAAGAAACGATTTTGATTTTTCAAATGAATGATTAAACCATGAGTTCGATACCTAATTATCTCTATATTGATTTTACTTTCTAAATCAATTTTCTTGTTTGGGAGACATACAAATTTCTAGATTACAACAAATGAACATAAAAACAATCTTCATCCTTCATATCATCCACACTTCTTCCTTGTTATCATCCATAGTTCCTAAATTCTGTGATTTCCTATAAATAACACTTCATAAACTCATTGGATTTAAAACAATATGTTAACACCAAAACATAAAAGAGAAGTGGAACTGGTCCCAATAGAGAGGATGATGGCTGGCTGGAGGAATGGCTGTGTGTGTGTGAGGGAATGTGTGCGTCTGTGAGAGAGTGGATTACCATGGTGGAGGTGGAGGCCAACCCTCCGCATGGGAGTGGGGTGGGTGGTTATATAGGTGAAGGGATGAGGGTGGCAGGTGAGGACGAGCCATTAGGAGAGATTTTTTTAGTGGGGATATTTTGGGTAAATTATGGTTAGGCACTTAGACTGTCATGGAATTGATGTAGGTGGTGTTAGGTGGTATTAGGTGGTAGGAATGTGGTGGGATTGAAATGGGAATGAGGTGGAAATTGGGGGGGGGGGGGGGGGGGGGGGGAATATGAATGAAATGGAGGCTCAATCTCTCTCTCCATCTTCCTCTCCAAAAAATGCACAAATGCAAATATTTATATAATGCATGCATAACTACCTAATCTAAATGCCTAACGTTAGGAACTAGCATAAGATGGCCTAATTATAGGCGTGTATTGTTGCGCAATTACATACACGAGACCTATATAATCAAGGGAATTAAGAATTTCTATTGACACAAGTCGCTCCATTTTTTTGGAGATATGACACAAACACTTGTGTTGTAATACATTGGAGTTCTCATTGGTTAATTTTTGTTTTGTACTACATAAAGTTGCATGCAAGGTTTCATGATATGAGGTAGTCATATGAAGCAAATAAAGGGTACATTAATAGATATAAAGAACCAGTATCAATCAGGTTTGAATTAAGAAACAACCTAAGCTTCTTGTCATAACCAAATTTGTCCAAGAGATAGATGGAAATCAAGTTTCGCCTAAATGATGGTACAATGAAAGTTTGTTTCAAATCCAAATAACAACCAATACTTAATGATAATTTGAAATCTATAATTGCTTCAACTTTCACCTTTTAACATTACTTGGCATTCGATAATTTAGATAGCTTTGCATTGACACAGTTAGGCGAATAGTAGTACTAGAATCTATTCACTAAATATCTTTAGGTATAGAAGCTAAATTAACTTTAGAGCAAACTAGAGTAAGGGGCGTAGCTTTCTTTTCATGCCAGGCATGATATTTAGTCCACTCCATGTAACTTTCACCCTTACACAAGAAATAGTTTGACTTGTTTTCCTTAGGTTTCTTCTGATTGCCTTTGGATAATGTATCTGTAGTAGCTTTCTTAACCCTTTTCCTTTTATTATTCTTAGAGATAGTTACTAAGTGAGCACTTTTAGTCTTATCTTATTGCAATCTCTTTTCCTCTTACACATAATGAGAAATAAGCTTATTAAGAGTCAATTTCTCCCTTTGACAATTGTAATTTATCTTAAATTGTCCAAATTGTGTATGAAGATCCACTACAACAAAAATAGTTTTTATCGATAGAAAAGATATGTTGCTAAAGCATTAATATTTGTCGCTATAGACATTTTCCAACACATTTTGAATTCGTCGCTTGTCCGTCAGTATAACTAGTATCGCTAAAGATTTACCGACAATTTTAGACTGTCGGTATTTTTTGAATCTTTAGTGGCAATTACTTTTTTCGATATGTTTGTCGGTAAATGTTACTTTTAACGACTATCTTTTTGTTGCTACAAATGACACTATTGTAAAGAAAAAATAGTGACAAAAATAATTGTCACAACAAATTGACGATTTAAGATGCTTTAGAGGCAATCACTTTTCATCGCTAATTAATCTCACAATTCTTTTGATTCTTGTGATGACAAAATTTGATGTCATTAATGGAGATTGTTAAGGGTAGTAAAATATGTTGCTAATTTTAAATAATAAACATTTTATTCAATGCCATAATTTTATCACTAATAGTATTATTGTTTTATATACTTGATAAATTAACTTTGATTGGTACCTAATGCTATATCTTAAGGGTCATTATTACACTTTCTCTTACATTAACTTTAATTATGGAGTATATGACTCTAAAATTGTAATGAATAAATATTTAAATGAAAAAATATTATAAAGATATATTGTGATAAAAATAAATATTTTCATTTTAAAATTAAATAATGAAAAAGTGATAAGACGTCTAAATCAACTGCACGTTTTTATAATTTAATGGTAGTAAGAAAGAGCAAACATCTAAAATGACATGTCGATCGTATACAATATCCATTCGTCAACCAATAGTCTTTTATTAGAAGAAAAAAATTTCATAAAAAAGTAAAAGTTGTAGATAACATAACAAAAAAAGGTACATGTCCAAGATAAAGCGAAAAAAAGTCTAAAAAAATATTTTGACTAAATTAAAAGCACGTAAAAAGATTTCTGCCGATAACTCGAATGCATCTTCTATTAGCAACTTGAAAAGATCATGAAAAAAAAGAAAAATTCCATCAGAAAAATATTTATTATTAATAATACATTTAAGTGAAAATCAAAGGGAAAGTTTAGTGTGTAAAGCACTAACAAGTAGAAAAATAAAAATCAAAACCAATTAACATGCAGATGAAGTGCATAAGAATGAAAAAAAACATAGATTTTCTTGGGTGAAAATGCAATGATGGACATCTTGTTTTTAAGTAATTCTTAGTAGGGTTGGATTATAATTAATGATCCAAGTTTGGGGAATCTAAATAACTAAAGGCCTAAATTCTATCAAAAATTCGGTAGAGTTTCCCCTGTTTTATTGTGTTTTTCTAAAAAATCTATACATGTAAAGAAGTGATTTATGCAAGAATATATAATAATAAGGTGAGTACACACCACAATCACATTCACAAACCACAAGAAACATAAAAAAAATATTTACAAGTACAGGCACACCTAGCTTATATATGTAAGAATATCCTATAGCTGACAAATCCATCAATATCTAATTACCTTTTTTTCTTCTCCACAATCACATTCATGAATATTCTTGTCATTTACTTTTTATGCTACTAAGTTTGTATTATTTGAGTTTATTGTACATGGTGCTTGAATTTTTGATACCCAATAGAATATGAAATTTTGAAATTCTGAATCCTTTTTTTACTTAAAACAAAGGCCTGGATTGAGAACAAAAATGGTTAGGAGGATGTTCAAGATTCCACATTGGGGGGGCCGGGGGGGAGTTAGTGTGGAACTTGGAACCTATAGTGTATCAATTGGAAAATGACACAAATGTCAAGATACCATTCTTAATGTCATTTATTCCTAAAGATATGTGCCATTGTTTTCTTTGCAGGTGAATATCATTGTCCTGTACTAAATAAAGTGTTTACAGAATTTACCCATATCGATGCTATGAAGACGATAGGAAATGTTTTTTGTTACGAGGTTCCCCTAGATCAATTAAAACTTAGCAAGATAACCGTAGTCCTTTTGACATTCTTTACTCTTTTCTTATGGACTCTTTACTTACTTTTTGTGCAGGCAGTCAAGGAATTGAATATCAAAACTAAAAATTGGAAGGAGTTGCTCACCGATGAGCCATTTACTAAAGAGGATATTGTTACTATACAGGTAGCAATTGTTAGTTGAAATCAGCTTTAGCTCATTTCACTATATTTACTTGTGAAGTGTTTCCTGTTATGCCTTTCACATGCTATAATTCTACAACAGTTGAAAGGATAGGGGCAATGGTGAAGGAATTAAGGTGAATTTTCTAATTAATTTTCCTTGATGAGATTTTATCTACCTATTTTGTGAAGAACATTCAACCATTGGAAACCAAACTTGCCATTTCCTCAATAATTTGGTGTTGCCTATGCATCCATTTATAGAGTCATGCTAAACTATTGAATTTAGGTTCTTATAAGCAAGATTGCAAGATTGACTTAATGCTTAGATTGCATCTATTCTTTTGTGGAGTTAGGTCTATAGTTGTCATCATTATTTTTTTCGTGAAAATGAGAAGGACAGATGTAGGAGGTTAATAGCTATCCGCTTCATTTTACCATAAAAAAATATCTTTCACAAACTAAGTAAAAAATAATTATGTTGAATGTATGCCTCCCTTGCAACATTTTCAACCCATGGCTTCTCATTCCAAAAAATTGATCTATTCCTTTGCAACCAAATAGATTAAAGAGCGGTAGAAGCCTTTATCCAAGAAATGTTGCTGGTCTAAACACTAGTTCTAAAAGCCTCCCAAAGCTTCATCAATGCATGCCCTAAAGGACGTGAAAGAGGGCAAATGGGGCAAGGAGAGGGAGGAGAGGTGAGAGAGGGGACTCATAGGAGAGAAGCAACGTCTTGTTTGCAAGAGGTGCTACTGGTGAGGAGGGTTGGGTTCTCGTAAAGTGTTCGTGACATAGGAGAGGGCTTGGGGATGATGGGGGACATCTAGCTGCAGTTGGGGAAATGTCTGTTGTTTCCAGTGTCGCAATTATGGGCATATACAGGGGAGTGCCAGTTATCGTGAGAAGTGGTGTTGCAATTGGAAATGACACCAATTGTCAGGGTGAAGTTAGTGCTGAACTTGGAAGTAGAGGCGTGCCAGTTGGAAATCACTCTGATCAGGATGATGCAAAAAAGGATATTGTTTGCACAAGAATTCAGGAAGATGCCATCATCAAGAGATCTGTTCATCTTTTACCCCCTTTCCTACAATAAGATAGTCCATGTGCATCACTACCCTAGGAATTTTTTTCTTTGGTCAAGCATGGTATCTTCCTTGGATTTGGTTTCCATCAGGGTTAGTGTGTTCTATTCACTCATTGAGAGCAATACATCTTTTGGCATTTGTTCTTTGGCATTGTATTGAAATGGTCTATACAAAAGTATCATTTACACTTGGTATGGACATCAATCCCTCTGTTAATTATGAGAAAGTTTCTGCCATTCTCTTCATTTGTTTGTAAAATGTTAACTTGATTCAAAGCTTCAGGCGCTCCTATTTGTTATCCTCTTTTGCCCTTAAAGAAGATGGTGTTTGTTTTTTAAATTCATAGATGGTTTTAATGTTGGGATTTGAAAAAGTTATCTACCAATAAAACTCATAAAGTTACATCACTTTTCATGAAAAAGTTGTTGGCTGGAAACATTTATCTAACTTTTAATGACCTCTAATGTTCACCTATATTGCTTATTAAATACATGAATTTCTTTCTTACCATCAAGCACCTTAAGAGCATTTAATCAGATACATTAGAATAGCTAAATCCCAATTAAAAGGATTTAAGTGGTCCATCTATTTTAGTCTGTTCTGCATTTCTTTTCTGGGTCTCAAATTGATCTTTTATTTTTCTGTGACTGATTTCTATTTTGATCAAAAAGTTAGATTCATCACAAACAAAAGAAAGAATGAAGGCTATGGTACGGCATGGAGACTATGATGCCGCCAAGAGAATGAGAGTTAATTTTGTTTTTCTTTCTCAATTTTGGAACTTGGCTTTTTATATCCTTCCTACTCATGCCAAGTGGATACTCTAAAAGCCAAGGATGAATGATACTGACTCTTTTCTACTTCCTAGCTATCTTCTCCTTCAATCTTGATATCACTTTTTTTTAGCTCTGTGTCTACGAAATAGAGGAGATTCAAAGCTCTTTCTTTCCTTTATCAATCATAAGGTGCGGTGTTAACACCAAAGGCAACTCACTGATGAAAAGCATCACAAGTACCAATGTTTTTTATTGTAGTATTATGTAATGACATATTTTTCTAGAAAAAAATATTAATTATGAGTTTTTTTGAAAAGCAAACATATTAACTGTGATGTTTTTACATGACTTGTATTTACCTAATGCTCTTTTTGAAATCACACCCTCTTTTTATGTGCTATATGTGTTTTTGATTCTTTACCTTTTACTTATTAAATTATTTTATATTCCACAAACTACATATTATATAGGTTTACCTCTAAGCAATTACATCAACCAATCACGCTAGTAAATGTTTTTGAAGCTTCCATCTTTAACAAGCTACAAGACAATTCTCCATTTGTATAATCCAGGGTTTTGATGTCAGAGAATGAGAGACAACCAAAAGTTCCCCAAAAGTCCATGTTGAATGGTGTGGTCACAATGAACGGTTTGTGGTTTAATCAGGCAGTCAGTTTGGGATGTTAAAGATAATCAATTTAAACTACATTGTAACAAAAAATACAAAAGTTGTATGGATTTTTTTGGTTTGGTGATGTATTTTCTCCATTGTAATGCAAATTTTCAAGAATAGTGTAATTTGTACTATGAATTTGAATTTCAAAAAAATAATATATTTTGTTAAAGATCAATTTTATCAGGTTGTATGACTAGTTGTTTCCAATCATAGATCATTCACTCTTAATTTTCAAAATTTATTGAAAGAGTTGTCAATCTACTGTAATCTAGCCTTTGTGTACACCCTTATTGTTGAAGGGCAAGGATTGGCTTATGTCCTCTTGTTCATCCCAACAAAAGGGACAAGTATTTACTACCCCCCTCCTGCAATATCTATTTTTGTTGCCTTACTTTTGTCATAGTCTGTCTTCTCTATAGCTCCCAAGCAAGGAACCCACCAATAGACTCATGTAGTTGTAATAATTCTGTTGCATTAGCATCTGAAAGTTTTAAGCAAAAATTAGAAGCCCACCAACCTCTTCACCCCTACATTGTCCTCCATCAACATTCCATCAATTTGGCCTCTTGGTCCGATAGTTTCCCAAAAGCTTAGGAAAACAAGACATGAGAGTTCCTAAAGAATGGCTTTAGAGGAACCATGCATCCCTAAAAAATACTAGGACTGATTTATTGCCCAATTTTAGAATAGAAAAGATCTTACAAGTAGGGGAAGTCCTTTATAAACCACATTAGAAAATTGATATTCTACCTATTGCTTGATAAGGGTCATCCCATGATCAAACAAAGCAAGGAGAAAATAGATGGAGAGCCTGTTATTTTTTACTATTACCTTCAACAAAATAGTGAGTTTGGTCCAATCATAGGGATTGATCTATTCTGCTAAATAACATAGGTGAATGAGAAACACAACTTTTTGGCTTTGTCTTGATTGTTATAGGAAGTTTACATACCAACATGCTTTTCAATAAGAACTTTTTCCAGAATATGATGTTGCTGAACCTAGGAAGTATACCTTCAGTCCTCATCTAAACTTAGAGTGGGTTGAAAGACAATGAGGCTCATGACAAAATTTTTTCATTGGGATTAAGGAAACAAGATGCTTTTGGTCACCAACCTATATTAAGGCTCTTCGCAAGCCAGTAGATGAAGAGGAAGCTGGTGGTCAAGACGTCGCAGGTGGGTGAGAGAAGGCCGTAGGCCAATCAGGAGAGAGGAGCCTGTTGGTGAAGATGTCGCACTGTGAGGTCAGTCAATGGAGATGAGGCCGGTCAGGCTTGTGAGATTGACGAGGGCACGATGGTTGAGGTTAGGGTTTTGTGAGATTGACGAGGGTTGAGGATGAGGTTAGGGCTTGTGAGGAGAGCACTAGGGTTGCAAGGTCATGGGTGTAAGGGGTGGGTTGGGGATTCGATGATGGGTTCGGCGGTGAAGGGGATTGTGGGAGGGGGCAGGAAGGGTGACGCTCAGCGACAGGGTCGTGGGTAATGGAAGGTTGCTTGCAGCGGTTGGCTGCGAGGACTTGCAAGGCTTGATCTAATTTCATGGAGGAAGGAACGTACCTAAGGCGCGATGTAGGTGGGGACGACGCGTGATGGCTAGGTGATCTGCAATAGGTGGGGACGACGCGTGATGGCTAAGGGGGATGGCTGCGATCTATTGTAAGGGATGGCTGGACTATGTGCGTGTGATATGCTATGGTGGAGAGTGAGATGGAGATTTGCTAGAGGGGTAAACTGCGACGAGGCCGATATGCTGTGGTGGGGAGGGTGATGTAGATTTGTTAGACTGCGACGAGGGGAGTGGGGGGAAGGTCGCACGTGGGCGCGGGTGGGGGGAAGGTCGCCCAGGTGGGGGGTGTTTTTAGGTTTCTATCGATTGGGTTTTGCATGGGCGGGGGATTTAGAGATGGGTTGTGAAGGGGGGCAGCGGGGTTTTGGGGAGGCACTAGATTTGCAGTGGAGGCACGGGATTTTGCAATGGATTCGTAGGACGAAGAGTTGAGGAGATGGACGTGTTGAAATAATGTCTCAAATAGTCAGTTTTAATTTTATTTTTGTTATTATATTTGGGATCATTTTTTATTGTCTTAGAAATTATTATAGCATAATTTTCATTATCATATTGTTATTGTCACAAAAAATAAATATGAACACTTTTGTAACATTACATTTTACCATTATATATAATCATTTCAAAGGCATTATTTTTTTTTTGTAGTGATACTGCTCAATTAAGATAGAAAACAATGTTATATTTTTAGGCATTTATGTAAAAATTGAAATAATATAATGGTAACTTTCTTGAAGAAAATGATCACTAAATCTAATATGTTATTTACAAAGGGATTTATGTAGTTTCAAAAAAATAAAGGGATTTATGTAAAAATTTAAAGTATATCTTCGTGCATTAATTAATAGTAACTTTCCTTACTAACATATATCAATATATATTTGCCTAAATTGTAATAATAACGACATTTATATTCACCAATGTAGTGGTAAATAAATGAACATGTCCGTAACTCATAAAAATACCAATGAATAAAATTTGACGCTAAAGGTATTTGTTAGTCAACATATTTATATAGCGGCAAATAATATAGTTATGTCGCTAATGCATAACTTTACAGACATATAAATTTGTCGCTAAAAGAATTGTTAGTTAACATTTTTTGTTAGCGACGAATTATTTTGACATGTTGCTAAAGGATACTATTAGTGACACATGTTTTATTTGTTGCAAGGTGAAATGTTGCTAAATCTATATTTTGTTGTATTGAGAGAGATAAAAAATAAATGCACGAGTAAGCTCTTAGGCAACTCTAACTTTATTTCCTTTAGTTTTGAAGTAAGATGTAACATTTCAATAATGTGCTCCCTGATGCTCCTACTTCCCTTATACTTTATTGACACAAGCATCTCAAGAAAGTTATTTGTACGTCTTAGCCTTTTTGTTTTGCACAAAATGCTTTTCTATTTCATCGAGGAACATCTTGGCATTACTCTCCTCAGAAGTAGTGCACCCAAAGTTTTCTAAGATTGCATTCATGATGATTAGACACATGAGATTGGAACACTTCCATCTTTCAAGGCTTTTCCTTTCCTCAATAGAACTTTGATCTCTAAAAGGAGATGATTATTCCTCCCTAAGTGCAAGGTCCAAGTCCATGCAACCCGAAACAATCATAACACTCTTTTTCCGTAACCTAAAGTTTGATCCATTTACTTATGTAATAGATTAATGTTGGTAGATACCTTTGAAGTATAGTAGTTAACTGAACAATGAACAAATATACTCACAATCCATACATGACTCCCATCATAAGATACTAGGTACAACATTGATACTTAATCTTTCGACAAAAAAAAATATAATATTTTAAATAGTACTCTTAAAATGACAATTAGATGTTGATGATTTATTTTGTCAAGAATATGGATTTTTGTTTGGATCAACCCATAGCTCACATGAAAACTTTACAATTATCACATATTTATTGTCAAATGCATACATAAATTTGGTTAAATAGTAATCTTTCTTTAGGCCAATCCTATTCACATATATATTATATACATACAGTATTTCAATGTTTCAAATAAACTAATATACTAAACAATTTTTACTTTGGTAACCTTCTATGTGCCCTGATGTAACTAAAAGCATCAAACAAAATAGCACAAAAGTGCATTAATACAAAATTTCACACAAAAATTTATTCACCCTACTCCCTTTTGAATTGAATTACATAAGTGAGTATTGAATATCACAAGTGCAAAACGAATATCATGGTGCAAAGTGACCATATATCACAGATGATAAATGAATATTATCGTTGCAAAATGATGAAAGATCACTGGTGAACGACCAAATATGACTAGTGACAAGTGAATATCACCAGTGTAAAATGACTAAAGATCACACTAGTTTTGCACCAGCGATGAATGACCAAATATCATCGGTGATAATTAAATATTATTGGGGATAACTAAATTTCACGGGTGCAAAATGACCAGAGATCACATTAGTGATGAACGAGGAAATATCACTAGTGCAAAATGACCAGAGATCACATTAGTGATGAACGAGGAAATATCACTAGTGCAAAATGAATATCATCGGTGATATCCACTTTTAAAGAGTGCATGAACTTTTTATGTGTACTATATATTATGTTTTTAAACCACGATCTAACGAGATATTGGGATTGAATTCATTGAATTAAATATAAAATTGAGGGATTGATCCTTATCCAAGTGATGAGGTACAAAATAAAGTAATCATAACTAAAAATTGCACTCAAAAGAAATGGAATAGGATTCATCCCTTGAATATCTAAATCCATTGTGATTAATGACTTAATAAAGAACAATGGCTCTAATATCACTTGATGGAAAAATCAAATACTTAATCCCTAGACTGTTCCTACCAATATCATTAATCAAATCAAAAGTTACCTAAATCCATTGTGTTTGAATCCTTCCAAGAAAGGGTTTGGCATTCTTGAATTTGTCTAGGAGGGTGATGTGTTATTTCTCAACACAGTTAATTAAGGTTATTAGTCTTAATTAATTACATTAGAAGTAACTTAAGTTAACTCAAATTAGTGTCATGGGTGTATATAGGGTTAAGTTAACCTAACATTTTAGATTTTTAAGTTCATTTAACTGGTTGAGTGAAGGTCGTTCACTGGGAGGTATAACAGTAAACTTAATTCACCATTAATTCCTAAGGCATAATTAGTAACTATTTAATCAATCAGATTAATAATTATAATACTTTAAGCACATGAATAATTGCACAAAATAATAACAATGAAAGCATGCAATATTCCATTAATAAGAACAAGTATACAAGAAAGATTTTTCATTAAAATCCCAATAGAACATGTTTATTACAAAATAAAAGGCTTAATAAATGTTTATAAGAATGATCAAGCCTTTATACAACATTTAGAACTTGAATATAGAAGATATAGTAGCTTCAGCATTAAATCAGACGTTTGAAAAGAAATTAGATGACTTAAAAGTAAAAATTAAACTTCTAAAAGTTAGCTTAGACGTTTTATTTTCTTCTTCTCTCTCTTTCATTCATTTTATCTTCTCCTTTCTCATCTTTTAAGCTCTCTTCTTCTCTATCTTTTTAATTTCTACTCTTGCCTTCTCTATATCTTCTCTTCACTTCAGTGCTTCTTAATCTCAAGAGCTCTTTTAATCTTCTCTTAATTCTCTCCCTTATTGTGCACTCTCATTCTCCACACTTAGTCATTTAACAGTCAACTTAACTCGTTAACCCATCACTTATCAAAAATTATATTTTTAATGGGTCGCCTAGCCTTTCAGGGATACACAGCACCCCAGAGGGGTGGGACCAGACCTTACTAAGCCAGGCCTAGTTAATATTAGGTGTATTTTTGTCCATTTTCCACAACGCATAGTTAGGCCCATCATAGGCCCACAAGTTCACTCGCCCACCCGGGCACACACACGGGCACACACCTACGCACACACACACACACATGCACGTGCATATGCATGCTCCCAATATGCTCAAAATAGGTTCGGTTTTGTCCGCCCAGCTTTGTCGACTGAAGCGCGGGGTGCACGAAATCGTATTATACTAAGGCACTCACCCACTCACTCCCGAGGTGGGACTTTGTTCACTCGCCTCCTTCGCGCATAGTTGCGATAGACCAATCTTCAAATGAGGATTCTAGCCTACTCCAAAGTCCAAATCGAGCCATCAAGGGCTCGGTTGAAAGCTCTTTCGGTGTTCTATCCAATTTTAACATAATTTAATCAATGGATCATGATTGATTCATTGATTCTAGAGGTGAACATGACTATTTCGCCATGGTGAAGCGGCTTGCAGAGGATCTGAATACTTTTAGTAAGGCATTCTGTAGGGTTTAGAAGAATAGGGAGGTTTGGAGATGCTTCAGTGAGCTCCAAAAGCTTGAAAGCTTCTCTGGAAGCTTCAGAGATCAAATTTAAGCCCGAATTTGTCTAACAGAGAGAGAACAACCTCAAAAGGTGATCTGAACAGATTCAAGAGGTCAAAAATAATAGATCTGGGTGGGATTTGAGTTCAAATCTCATCAGAATACACATGAACAATATTGGGTTCCCTTTGGAACCCAAAACACACAGTAAATTCAAATCCCTATTATTCAACAATCAAACTTAATCAAATCAATCTTAAACACTTTAAAATCATCCAAGGAACTTAAGCAACCTATTAAATTAGAGTTTCATCCATTTAATCCACAAGTTGAACCTAGGGTTGACCTACTGCAACCAAGATTTGACTTTCTAATTTAGGGCTTCATAGATCAAATTAAAGGCCTAGTCAGATTCAGTTCATCCTCAGGAATCTGAGGCACACATGAAAATCATGTTTTAATGAGCCTAAAGGTGCTCTCAGGCATCACCGCCTGAGATCTGATGGAGGTGAGTTCAGCAGAGCAATCTATAGGTATTCAGTCCAATTAAAGACCTAGGATCGATTTCTTAAGTTCTACTGAAGCTTTTGGACCTATTCCTAGAATCTAAACCCTAATAGAATTGTCTCTCGAACTCTGTCGAAGTTGGAGAAGACGAAGATCAAGAGAGAGCTCTAGTCATTAAAACACAAACCTAATTACTGCTACATAATCCTAAGATCATAGAGAAGCAGTCTAGAGTCTTCTCAAAGTTTCCCAAGAGTTGAAGCTTGAAATTAGTTCGCCAGAGCTCGTCGGAGCTCCAGTGAACTTAGAAATAAGTGTTTGGAGTAAAAAACTCCACAAAATAGACCATGAATGATCTGGACATGTTCCTGAGATTGCAAGGAACCTTAAGAAAATAATGGATGCATCAACTGAAGAACCTGACACTGAATTCACCAAGAATTCAGTGAAATCAAGGCTTTGAGTTCGATAGAACTCAAGAACTGATCTCCCTCAAAATTGAATGAGGGGAACTACTAATTAGGATGTGGTGATGATATAGGAGTGATTAATTAGGTGGAACTACTCCTCCTGAGCCGCCATTGACAGCGAGCTTAGGAGGTTGAAGAAATTAGGTGCTTTTATTTACGGTTGGTAATATAAGCAATTAAGTAGGTCGAGATGGTCCTTAGAGTGTTGCGAGGGTGATGGAGGACCTGTATGGGTGTGATAACAGCTCTGAACACATCACCATGGATAGTGAGGTGTCAGGTGAAGGTGTAGGTGATTTAGGTGTTGAGGTGCTTAATTCAGTACATTAAGAGGTAGAACGGGGCCCTAAATTCATGTAGAAGTGGTGAAGGGCCCCTAATGGAGGTGTTCTATGCCGTAGACCTTTGCCATAGACAGCGGAGGTCGATAGTGGAGGTTGAGGTGGTTTAGGCAAATAATCTGATAAAATTGAAGGAAAAGAAGTGGAATGAAATCGCGGAAAGATAAGGAAGATGATCAAATGAAGAAATAGTGAAATAAGGTCCATTGAGGCCAGACTTGGCTTTGTCGGAGTTGGAGACGAAGGTCTGAAACTACACTAACATTACACTAACTAACTACCTCATTGTTTGTTGCTTTGAAACGGGTTTTAAAATTGTCGTGTTGTAGTATAGTTCGAATTAGTGCGAAAAACAAATAATATTTATGCTCGAAAGAAATCCGAGGTCGAACACAGAGAGCAAGTAGCAATTTAATACTCAAGATCTCAATCAAAGATATAAGAATTTGCAATCAAGACTTAATAGAAATGAAGGGCAAAAAGAAGGGGTTAAAATGGTGATTTGAATCACCAAATTAATCCTACAATTTAACTACAATTATTTCAAATGTTTGCACAGTATCAACCATAATTAATTCATGCAAGATGATAGGCAATAGATCCTGAGAGGCTTGGATATGTGAAATCAGACGGCGGATGCGTAGATCAGACATCTTAAACAGCAGTTGCTATAGTGCCTCCAAGAGACTCAAGGGTCTCTTCTTCCTTCTTCTCTTTCTCGTCCTTCTTCCTTTTCTTCTTCCCTTAGCTTTAGAGAAGGCGCAGCACAGGACTCAGCATGCCATTAGAGGCACAGGCCTCTCTCAGATCTCACAAGAGTCAAGAGGAGGGCGGCAGAGCAAAACCCCCCTCTCCTCTCCTTTTTCTCTTCTTCCTCCCTTAGAACCAGCAAACTAGACTAGATTCGGGTATTCGGGTAAACGGACCAAGCCTAGACCCGCGAGGCATGAGTGCAGGTGTAACGAGCGCGTGCCCCAGACGTCTGGGAGGTGGCCCAGACGTCTGTAAAGACGTCTGGGATCACATCCGGACGTCTGAACAGACGTCCGGGATAGTTTACAGACGTCTGGCGAACAGTTATGCTCGCACGGGATATTCGTCTGCGCGCCTGTGCGCGCAGACCTGCGATCCCGCATCTTCTCTGCGGCTGCAGGCGACTGCGACCGTCTCTCCCTCCTCTCCGCGCGGCGTTAAAAGGGGGAGGGGGTGCGCCTCCCCTCCCGTCTCCACCATCTTCCTCCTTCTCTCCTGCCTGTGCGCGAGAGCGAGCGGACGCGAGGGCGCAGCGGCAGCGGCGGGCGCAGTAGGCGCGGAGGAGCTGCGGCGTGCGAGGGCGGGGCTCTGCCGTGAGGGCGAGCTCGCCGGGAGCGGCTTGGCCGGCCGGCGGAGGGCGCAGGGGGCGCAGAGCGTCGCGGAGAGGGACCTGCTGCGGGCGGAGCAGCGGACGCGCGAGGTGCGACGCGGGCGGCGTCGCGAGCGGAGGCCGAGCGAGGTTCTGATTCTGGAAGAAAATCTCCAGAATCAGACGTCTGGACTGATATCCAGACGACAAGGTCGACGTCTGTGAGATCATACAGACGTCTGAAAGGTGAGTTCCGCTTTCTCCTTCTTTTTGTCGACTGACCGTACTGAGGGAGGAGGGTTGGCTGTGCGCAGGTGTTCGGATTCGTCATCCTTTGCGAATCAGACGTCTGGAAGTTGTACCAGACGGCGGGAGTGACCTCCAGACGTCCGGAGAGACCATCGGACGTCTGGGATCTAGGAGAGACGTCCCCACAGACTTCTGGACGTCCGGGGAACCAAGCCGAACAGGTAATTCTCTGATCCACCGTTTAAGACGTCTGGAAGGAGTTCCAGACGTCTGATTTTGCACAGTATTGTCTTTCTCGACCCGTTAGGGCCCGTTTGGGCTCCGTTTTCCGCGATTCGAGTTGCGTTCATTTCAGAATTTATTCCTCTACCCGCCTACAGTAGCTATACACTGTTTTGAGACACTCCTTGTGTTTGATCCTTGTGATAGGACCTCGTTCGGTTGCCGTCTTGAGAGTCGCGGAGGCGCGCGGGATTCCCGACCACGCCCCCATTACTCCCGTTGTACCTGGTAGAGTGGTTTTAAGTATTAAAAATCTGTTAAAGTATGGAATCATAACTAGAACCTAGGGCATTGCATGAATCCTAGGAATGAGAAATGTATGGAATGATAGCTCCTAGGTGTTGCATGAATCCTAGGGCCGGAAAACTAGATTGTATGATAGATCCTAGGATATGGCATGAATCCTAGGATGGAAAAACTAGTGGAATGTACCTTACTGCAGTCTTGGAAATGGAAAGGAATATATAAAGCTGCCTGTAAATTTAATTAACAGCTGCCTGTTATGCATAAAGAATCATGTTGAGATCATGGAATGTGAGAACGAGAATCTGGAAAGTGAAACATATGATGTTCTGAGATAAAGAGCTGGAACTCCTGGAAAGAAAAGGAATGGAACTGAGATGTAGTTTGTACTGTCTCTTGGGTACGCAGTACCAAGGGAAGTACCTGTACCTGTTTTAGTGCAGAGTGGGGCCAGCCGCCCCAGGGACCCGGGGTTAGGATTGGCCGCTCTGTACCGACTTGTTGGCCCTCGTGTACGTAGTACCGAGGAGAGCTAGTAGTGTTAGGAGAGTACTAGCTACCCCACGGGCCCCGGGGTTCTGCTAGCCTCCTTCACCGACTTGTTAGGCCCACTAGGGCAAACCAGGGTAGTCAGGCGAGGGTGCGCGGACTGTGGAGGGGCAAGGCCCCGGTTTGGTTACTGTGGAGGGGTTGGACCCCTGTTACTGAGAGGGCTCTGCCCTGGTTCCGTGCTGTGCTTTGGGCGCACCCGTTAGCGGAAACGACTGACCGCGTGCCAGTACGGGCTAGCTACCTGTGCGTTTATCGCGCGTGCCGTAGTCACCGTTATGTCTGTCAGTGACCTTGGGGTGGTTGACTGAGGGTAGGATCACCACGGGGGACTCTCCCGGCCAGGAGAGCACCACGTGCTACTTCTACTTTTGGAAAAGACTGCAATCAAGATCGTCCCACGAGGACATCCGAGATCAAGTAAAGGATCTGAGAAGTAAATGAAATAGTGAGAAAAATTGAAAGATGTAAATAAAAGGAAGTAATAGAACATAACAGCTACTGTACACTCTACTGTTGTCTTTAGTTAGTTTGCCACTCTACTCAGCGTTTTGCTGACGTGTTACACTCGTTACCTTTTTCAGGACCAGGTGTTGAGCAGCCAGGGTCGGCGGCTGCAGAGGACGCTGGGCCGAGTAGGGTCCAGTAGAGTTGCCACAGCTTTGTACTTTCTTTTGTTTCTGTTCTAGTGAGTAGTTTTGTTTCCGCTGTACCTTCTTTACCTGCAGTTTTTGTTATATGATAAATGTTGTTTTACTGTTGTGGTGGTGCCTACTGTAGTAGTTCCTTTCCTTACTGCTGTACTTTCTTACTGTTAGTTATATTCATGCTGAATGTGGTTTATTTTACTGTCTTTTGGTTACTTCCTCGTTGGACGACTGGGTCTTGGGATTAGTCGAGTCGGTCCGGTTCTCGTGTCTCGTAGGGACTCGGGAACCGGGTCGTTACAGCAGGCGAGGGCATGCGTGGGCACGTGCGAGGGGACCTCACCCCGTGCTACTGAGGTGATAAGGCTTTAGGACAAAATCAATATAAGCGGCTTCACGCGCCCGTCAGCAAAAGAGGTGGGACTATGTCCCTGCCTCTTTCTTCGTGTGCAGCCGCAGGAGGTAATGCCTCCAATTGAAGGTGAAGGAGTGGCTGTGGTCTTCTATTGAGGACCTGGGAAGGGTCCTAGAGATGCTGCGCATCGCCTGGGCATGGAATTGGCGAAGAACATGACCATCAAAGTCGAAGGCGGCAGCAGCTGTCCGGCGAACACCTAAAACGTAAAATACGGCCTTGCGGCCATGTAAAAATAGTCTTGAGGGATCGCCTTGGAACGGTGAATGTGGTGAGGGGTTTAGTGTGGAGTGGGAGTGGCTGTGGTGGTCGGATAGAGTCGGGATCGAAGGTGCGGTGATGGGTTGTTCGGGGGGCCTATAGAGAGGCCAATTGAGTGAACAACTGGAGGGCTTTTGCTCTATGGAAGGTGGCGATGATAATGGGTGCGATAGCGGCGAGTTTCGAGTGGTGTGGTGGCATGTAGGAGTCGTCGGAGCTTCGCCGAAGTGGAAAAAGGTGACGGTGTTGAGGGAGAGTCGGTGGTCGCTTGTGTTTTGAGAGAGTGGGAAAATAATGTAGAGCGGAAAAGGGAGAGATAGAGGGACATAGGGATGAGGTAGAGAGGCAGGGGGATCCGATGTTGGTCGACCAGAGTTGGAGAAGGAGGTAGAGGCGATGAGGCGGCGACAACAAGGTAGACGGAGATACGCCCTCCCTTTGGCTGGGGAGGGTCGCGAGGAAGAGAGGAAGCTAGTCAGTTGTCCAATTTTATGGTTGGACAGCCGGAGGAGGAGGGTCAAAGAGGTCACTGGAGGGATCTACAGTGGTCGGAGGTGGGTTTCTAGGGCCTTTTGACGTGCCAAGACTTGCTGAAAAGAAGAGGATTGCGACAGGGGTTCTTTTATAGGCCATAGGAAGCACTTCCAAGCTTGGAAAGAAGCTCTAAGCTTGAAAGGTCACGCACATGTCGGATACCCGAACCTTTGAAAGGTTCGCATGACCTTTTGGGAAAGACGTAGAGCCCAAGGAATGGCTCAAACGAAAGGTAACTTCCCAAGGAATTTTCGGTTCAATTTTGGGAGAGATTGATTGAGAATCGCACGAGAAATCCTCGCTCGAAACTCGAAGGTGACGATTTAACCTTACAAAAATGGTGTGAGGACCTGTTTGTGAAAATGATGACAAAGTTAGGGGAATTTTTGTAAGGATTTTGAAAGTTAAGGGCATATGTGTGATATAAAAGAATCAGACAGGATAAAATTGCAAACTAGGTCAAGACAGTCTCAGATTAGGCTCAAATTTTGGTACAAGCCTAATTTTGACCTAAGGAATCCAACGGTGAAGTTGGATTTTGGTTTTGACCTAGTTTGACTGGGTAATTTATGCAAAATCCTAAATTTGGGTAAATGTCAATCTAAGACTCTGTTTTCGGTTAAGATGGGTTTTGATGGTCAAATTGAAGGTACCAAACCCTAAAGAATTTTTATCTATGAATTTTAGAGGGTTTAGGTGAATTTTATCCTGACTAGAACCTCAGTTAATTAAGCAGGTCTGTTTTTAGGGTTTCAGAAGTCATTTAATTCTCAAAATACGCGAAAACCCTTTTCTGTCTGTATGAACCTAGTTGTTGGATATTTAAGATCATTTGACCCTTAATTAACCCCTGAGGAAACCTGTGATTGTACTGCATTCATGATATGATGGTAAAATTATAGTTTTAACCCTATTTTCTTATCTTTCCCTCAGAATGGATTTGCAGTGATTTAGAGCTCTCTGGTAGTTATGTAGGGGCATTTATTCCTTGATAATGACTAAATTGAGCTAGTTATGGCTCATGATGGTGTTCCCATCACTAACTATGCTAAACTAAATCCTAGCTAATCTACTGTTACCTGGACGAAGTAGGGGAAAGAGATCTCCGTCGAAAGCCACATGACGGAGGACGAAATCAGAGGGTGTTGGAAAGAAGTCTGGCGAGAAAGGAAATGGAGAGGAAGGAGAGTGGCGGTGCTCCCATGCCCTGTTACAGCTACAGGAGAGGAAGAGGAGGTGAGCGAGACGATTGCCTCTACTAAAGGCACTCCGAGGGAGGGTAAGAAGGTCGTCGGAGTTGAGGACGAATAGCCTATTGTCAACTCGATGTGGGGAAGAGGGAAGGAAGTTGACTTCTAGCATCGGAGGAGTTGGGGGATATTTATAGGTGGAGATGGAGGTAGGGGGCTTGCATTTGGACGCGAAGGTGTAAGGTCCTTCGTCTCCGACGACGGTGAAGTCACTGTGCCGGAGTTTGTTAGGATTAGGAGGATCGGGACCGTAGGATGGAATGGTGGCGGTGAGCGGAAGGCTGGTGGCAAGGGCGGAGTTCAGACGCGAGATGGAGAGTGATCGGAGGGTGCGGTGGCTGGTCATCCTCAGTCGTTCAATGCGAAGGAGATGATGTTGACAGTGCTCACAGGGACCTTAATGCAAGAAAACCTAAGCACCTATAATAAATAAAAGGACTCAATTGAATAAAAACCTGAAGACCTAAGCGTAAATAGAGGCATTTAAAGCTTATTTTAATTTATTTCTTTTTCAAGTTTTTATATGTTATTGTAAATTAGATAAATAACATATTCATGCCTTGAAATTACTTTTTTACCCTCTTTAGCTTTATTTAATTAAATGATTAAGTTATTTAAGTTAATTAAGCACTTAGGGTTAAATATTGATTAAGTTAATTTAGATATTAATTAACTAGCTAAATGTTTAGCATTTGAGTCTGAATTAGAAATTAAATTATAATTATGATTAATAGATATTTAATTTAGTGTTTTTATGTTATTTTAAAGGTCCTTAGTATTTAATCCCCTTTATTATAATTAAACCTTAATAGTACATATCCTTAGCTAATTAACTACGGAAACTAGTAAATTAGGGGTAATTAAGAGCCATGATGGGTCTCTCATCAGAGGGGTATGCCCTTGTCGGATTCTTCAAGGAGGGTTTTGACCTGCCAAAGAATGAGAGCCAGTCATTATCCACTTTCCTAGGCCAATAACTTCGATTTTCGGGATAAATAGCAAAGGTCTTTCTCTTCCTTAGGGACAATAACCATATGCCTATTTTTAGTAAATAGGTTGGTAATTTGTAGTTCTTCTTATTAAAGAATTTAAATCTCCCAAAAGGTATCTCCACATTTTATTTCATACTATAAGAGGTGCATTATATGATCTAATAACTTTAATAGATCACTTTAAAAGACCAACTTAATAGCAACAATGTATGAATCTTATGATAATGTATGTAAGCCCACAAATGATTCTTACAAATGCAACCCAAACTTGACCCAAAAAAAAAAGAGCAAAGCTTGAAATGTTTGAATTCAATTTCAGGATTGGGTTTTATCAAAAAAAACCCAATCGGGCTTAGGTACGATTGTGGGTTTAGGTCCATGCTAATTAACTTGACCCAATAACTTGACCCATATGCTCAATTTATATTATGTATAAATTTTTGACCTTTTATGTTATGTATGACTTGTTACTTTTTTATTAGTGAAAAGACCTTCTATATTTTATGTATACGACGAATGGTATGATCATCATATCATTTGAATCTCCTTGCAAATTAGCAATGATGTTATTGATTTTTTTTTCTTTTAATGATTTGATTGAAAGATCCATTTATAAATGTCTATCTGATGGGCTAATGGATATTCGATGGGTAGATGTATGGATTTAAGTTTTCTTGTCCAATAAGTGAACAGATAGGGATGAATAAACTTACCTACAAACTTACCCACCAATGTACCCATCTTAGGTAGCATCCTCGCTGGCATAGTTCCACATCAGATGTTGCCATATGGAGATCAATGTGCAATATTGTTGGTTCACCATTGCATGCGGCAGCTTTTTCTAACATTGTTTACGTCCATGTGCAACATATGCAGCCTCTGCTACATAATGGTATAGGCCTGCAATCCTTTCCATTTTTGTGCAAGACTAATGGAGGTAGCTGTTGTTGGTAGGATTGCTGGTGTTGTTGGCAGATGTGTTTGCACTGATATCGTACGCTTCATGTAAGATGCGTTGATGGTCACTCCTACTGATGGTGTTCTGAGTAGTCTTCTTTATGTAACTACGTCAATTGTAACCAACTTTAGCTTTTTTACGTCCATCTCGTTCTGTCATAGAAACTTTCACGTCCATCTATGATAACTCTCTTTAACTATCAACTTTTGTATATTTAATATGTATGTTGGTAGAGATCGATTGTGGAATACTTCATTCAGTTAACAAAGTAGCTGAATGTTGCCAACAGTGTTATGCAGACAAAGAATGTTGCCAATAGCATAATGAAGTTCTTAACATTGTTGCTAGCAGCACTACGAATTTGTTAACAATGCTCCAATAACATTATGAAGTTCTTAACAATGTTACTAGCAGCATGATCAGTGAACTGGAGATTTCAGTTGTCCGAAAAATACATCGACGCAGTGATGTAAATCATGGTGGAAAATCCTGAACAAAAATATGTATCAATGAAAATTAACCATGGTAGATTAGGTCATAGCCATAGGGAGTAACAAGGCCAATAGATCTACAAATATTTTCAGTGCATTATTTGGACACTTTGTACGAGGCTAATATGATGCAAACTAAATGTGTCACTAAGTTGTAACATCAAATGAGATGAAGAGTTACTTGAATTGACATTAATATGAAATGTAGAGAATTAAGAGTGTTTGAGAAGCAATTACCCAATAATATAAAATAATATCTCAAAATTTCAATTCTTCAACCGATGCCATTTAACTTAATTCACCTCCTCTTGTAGCGAAATAGGGGAGGTTGATCTTCTCAAATGTGCATTGGATTGGAGGCACCATCGGACGAGTGGCACAACGGAGGAGTAGGGTCAGCGGAGAGGAGTATGCCGTTGGTGGTTCAGTGGTGGGCGGTGGTCAGAGCTGCCGCCAGTGATGAGGAGACGTGGCAGCGAGGGGTTGTTGCAGCTGTTGAGATTCGCTGTGGGCGGTGCAGGTTGCATGGGGATGTCGGCTGCTATGCGCGGGAGGGCACATGCGACTATAGTGGCGTTGAAGAGGTGTTGATGCTTGATGTGTATGCATTTGAATAGCGTAAAATGTCTATTTATGCAAGTTCTTAGTGTCGTACAAGCATCATACATTATAAATATTGCATAACATGCATCATCTTGCATTTAGGTTAGGTTGTATAAATTTTAGGTTAATTTCTCCTTTTCATGGTCAGGTGATAGGGCGACATTTAATCGGGGCCTCGGATTGAAGATCCAACCGTACGGATCTGGTTAGCGCGACGATTGGAGTTTAACGACTCCAAGATCTCCCCGATTGGTCTTCTGTAGCATCAGATGTAGTTCGAGAAAGATCAGAGGTCAAGGGGCCAAGATGGTCTAAATCCATACATCAGATGACAAGTCCGACTACATGGATGGGTTTGGATCGAAGATTGCAGCCAACCGGTGCAAAAATCGATCCAATTCGACATCCATGGCACTATCTACAAGTCACAGAAGATGGACGATCCATGGCACCATCTTAACCGCCCAAACCAGTCAAAGGCCCGCTTGCCGTCTCTCTCTCTTTAACCGATCGTTTGATCTTACCCGTTAGCGCCTAATTCTTCTACACGACACAAAGGGGGAGTGGCTTGTTGGTTGCGTGCCTGTGGGCGAAGCACAGGTTGCGAGATCAAGCCTCGCCCCGCCTTAAATCGCGTGGGTAAGCGGGTGTAGCTCAAATTGGGCCATTAGATCGGAGATGAGTGGCGACAGGAGCGCCATGTGGCATGCTCAGATGCGAGGAGCCCCACACGCGTGATTAAATGCACCTTTGTATGCGTGATCGCACGAGGGGGCATTTTGAAGGCATGGGCACAATGCATTTTCAGCCGTCGATCGCAAGATCTGACGGCTGATATTTTGCGATCGTGCATAAGGCGTTGCAGCAGAGGAAGGAGAGGAGGGCACGGGTGGGTGACTACACCCACGTTTAGGGCTTTAGTGACGCTTAAATTCATCACTAAAGGCCCTTGCATTAATATTTTAAATATGAAATGACCTAATTTCCCCTTTATTCTTCACCTATAAAAGGCCCTACGACTCCTACACTTTCTTCATTCCTTCCTTCACCTCTCTCCCTCTCCAAAGCTCTAAAGAAGCTTGTCCCAAACCAGGGATGCTCCTCTAGAGTTAAAAACAAAAATTTTGTCCATTTCGCATCCCGTTCATGGAGCTCCCGTGGTTGTCTTCTCGTCCCCATTCCGGAAGTGGATCCCGCGACGATGACATCTTGCCTCGCCCCCAGTTCTTCCAATTTCGTTCTCCGTCTCCCATCTCCGTTCTCCATCTTTCAGGCGTCACCCGTTTCATCTCGTCCTCTAAGCAGCCGACAAGGAGGATAATTTCTCATCTCCCTTCTCTTTTACTACTTTCTAGAGTAGATTTTACTGCTTTCTAGTTGTGAAAGCATTATCCATTTTATAAAAGTGTTTTGTTCTCTCTCTCTCTTTCTCTAGTTTAGTATCGATTTATTGTGATTATCTCACCTTTAAACAAAAAGTATGAGAAAAAGTATAATTGCAAATTTAGAATCGACGTAGCCTCTCTATGTTCAACTTGGAATTCTTTTCATGTTTCGGTTAAATTTATCTGTTGACGGTTTTTCTCACAAATCGCACTACAACGAGTTTTTAAAACTCAAATCCATTTGCGTAGATTTTTCGACACAACATTTTTGCGCCGATGCCGGGGAGGCAACGAATCTCGATTTACTTTCCGCATTTTCTTGCACTTATCTATTTTCTAACTTGCTTTTATTTATTTTGTATTGTTTTGCAGGTACCTCAACAGGGAATCTTCAAGCTGTAGAAAGGAGTAAAGTGCAGTTGAAGATAACTTTAAGTGCTCCCCATTCTTCCCCCCTCTATAAAGTTCATTTCATAACCCTAATTCAAACCGTAATTAACCTAGGTGTTCTCATAAACCTTAGGATTAGTTTTGATTATTTGATTTCCACCTCCACCCATCTCACCCTTCGTATATAATTTAAAAATTAAAAAAATCTCACAAAGGTACACGACCTCTTCTGATTTTCAAACTCAACCAGTCAATTGATCTTTGGAACAGGTGCACACACCCAAATGCATAATTGAATAGAGATCAGATTAGGTAACCACTTGTGTGACTCACTCAATGGTGCATTAAGGCCAATTGTTTGAGTTGTTTGGGCCACACAACTTCATCTAAAATCAACTTATCAAGTAGCTTCCCCTTATGGTTTACAATTTAGGTCAATACCAGACACTCCACTTTACTTTTGATTTCAAAAGGAAAATATCTTCACCCGTGTTTTAAAAATTTGGTTTGCCTCTTGAACTTGATTGAATTTACCTAATTCTAAACCCTAAAAGCTACTTAGGCAAGATCTGAACCCTAAAATCCACTCATCCAAATAATTTTTCTTGAAAACCCTGCTTGTGCACTCACTCACACATATTCAATCAATCATTAAGGGCACAACCCATTTTAAGGGCCCATCACATTTCATAAGCACTACAATCCGAAGCCTAAGTTAAAATTGATTAGACATTGGCCTTAATGACTGATTCCCTCTTCGGGGTCCAAATTGAGATTGTTCATGATTAACCTGCTTGTACTAGTCAATCTGATGTCTAGTTAGGGCAGTAGCGTCAAACGACTGCGGTTGGGGGGTACACTCGGAACCGGAGGCGCAAGCCAAAGGAAGAACCTTCTCCTCAGCCCCTCCTTCTAACTGGTTGGATTGACTGGATACAACTAGAGTAAATCATCTATAATCTTAAGACGAATTCTGAGAGTCTGTAGATCCTTAGGCTACTCAACTTAAGGACATGCTTGTTTTGTTGTGCTGCAGGGTTCTTATCCCTGGTCCTTCCGACCTCTTCCTAGTTTATGCTTGGAAGGAGGTCATTGAATCCCCAATTGGAAGGATCATTAGATCATTCTTGGTGGCGTAGATTGAATTTTGGTCAAATTGATCCCATGGCCGATTAACAACCTCCTCTGCTTTAGAATCAACAAGAGATGTTTCAAATTCAGCTGGAACAAATGCAGAGAATGCAAGAATGGTTCCAAAGAATGCAGGGCACTCAGCCCTTGAAGGATTTTTGTGATCCTTAAATTTACGGGGAACGTCTCGGTGTCCAGATTCCTGCCGGAGACATAGAAATCAAGCCCCAGGTGTTAGGCTTGATCAAACATTTTCATGGGCTTAGCTCTGAAGACCCATTTTAGCATTTGGAGGACTTGACCACTTTGGTCCAGACCACCAAAGCATGAAACGTGAATGAAGAGTAAATGATCATGAGGCTCTTTCCTCACTCTCATTGGTACGGGACCATTGGAAGGCCGATAGCAACTTGGAACGATCTTAAATCGGCTTTCTTAAAGAAATTTTTTCAAGTTGGGCATACCAATGCACTGAGGCGGGCGATTACTACTTTCGCCCAACGGTCGGGGGAGCAATTTCATGTTGCCTGGGAGTGATTCAAGGACTTATTGCGGAAGTGTCCACACCACGAGGTGTCCAAATAGCAACTTGTGAGGATCTTTTACCACGGGTTGACCGAGTAACTCAGAAATCATGTGGACGCTTCTTGAGGAGGCAATTTCCTCAACAAAGACGCAGATAGTGCGCATGATTTGTTTGAGGAAATGAGTGAAAATTCAATCAATCATGCCTCCATGGATGCATTTAACAGGTCCTAACAACCTAGATTGAATGTTAATGAGGTCCATGACTCTCATTCATTCGATATGGAGCTGATTTGTAATAAACTAGATAAGGTGGACCTGGTTACCAGAAGGATGGAGGAGTGGATGGCGGGAAACTCTGCAAACAATTCTCAATCCACTCAATTCCATAATTCGGGATTCCATTCTTCATGAGCTCCTTCTAGACGAGAGTTCGTGAATCAACTAGATGTGGCTCAACTTGTGAGCTAGCATTGCTCAGAACCCCACGGGTTCCAAACTGGGGCCTTTGATCCCAATTTCTTTGATCCCTCCCTTTCTTTCTCTCCATCCTCGCCCTATGAGGATGTCTATGTTATACAGGAGAACGTTAGGTCCAACTCATATTCCAATGCTTATAATCTAGGTTGGAGGAACCACCCTAACTTCTCCTAGAAAAATCCGAGGCAACAAACCCAATTCTGACCTAGCAACTATGCTCCGCAAAGACCAATGGGTCAGGGTCTTGTTTATACTCAGCTGTCCCCAAATCAGGTCAATCAGCTAGTTTGGAATGCTCGTCAACCCGTAGGGCAGGTTGATTTGAACTGTTAGATGGTAGAGATGCAAGGATCTATGCTTTAGCTTATGCAACAAATGAAAACCTCGCTGGACAACTTGGAAACTGGACTCATTTCTAATACCTGTCAGCCCAGATCTCTTCCATCTCAACCCGTACCCAACCCGCACAACATACAGAATCCGGGAAATCAAAACCAAGGGTACAGGAATTAGAGGGACCCACACGCACATGCTCAAGTGGTTGAGCAGGGTTCTTCCTCTTCTACTTCCTTAAATCCGTTGTTTTTGGCTAATCAAGCCCCTCCGATCTTTCCTAACCCTCCCCAAGACCCAAACCCATTCGCATATGCCAACTCCATTACTTTGAGGAGTGGAAGGCAAACCCAGGACCCACACATACCCTACTCTAGTCAAGAAAATCCTGGTGAGTCTGAGTAAAGAAAGGAAAACTCTGAAGAAGAAATCAAGGCTCAGGAACCTGATTCCAAATATCTGACTCATGTTCCTTTTCCTGAGGCCTTGATTAAACCCAGGAAGAAGAAGCATGTTGATAGTAACGAGGAGCTCTTGAATATATTCAAGAGTGTTGAAATTAATATCCCCCTCCTCGATGATATCAAACACATACTGGCTTATGCTAAATTCTTAAAGGATTTATGCACCCAGAAGTGTAAGCCGAGGGAATCTATTCCGAGGAAGGTGATATTCTCTGAATAGGCTAGTTCTGTTATCTTACATCACCTTCCTCTGAAAAAGAGAGATCCAGGTGCCCCTTTGATTTCATGTGTTATTGGAGATTACACTTTTGACCACTCACTCTTAGATTTAGGTGCATCCATTAACCTAATTCCGACTTCTCTTTACAAGAAGTTCAGATTAAGTGAACTTCGGTCGACTTTAGTAACGTTGCAGTTAGCAGATTGTTCGGTTACAAATCTGAGAGACGTTATTGAGGATGTTATTGTCAAGGTTAAGGACTTCTATTTTCCTGTAGATTTCCTTGTCGTTGACATGGATGTACCTAAGAATTTGAGAAACACGCCCATCATTCTGGGGCGTTCGTTCTTGGCTACCGCTAAGGCCAATATTAACTGTGAGAGCGGTAGCATGGAAATCGCCTTTGGGGATCGGAAACTGAAATTAGATATTTTCAAGGCAATTAATAAATTTGAGGATTGTGGATTTATAGAGGAACTCGAGGAAGATCATTTGGATATTGAAACATGTATGGCTGTATCTGCTATTGAGAGTTCTTCCTGCACCAATGAACCCAACCCACAACCCTCCGTGGAAAACCTGCCACATGCTGAAGAGGTTGTTGATTTTGTTCACTTTCTGTTACGAATGCGCGGCTTCAGACGTCTTTTAAGACGTCTGGGAGGTGGCCCAGACGTCAGATCAGATGTCTGGAACCCCTTCCAGACGTCTGGGATTCGGTTTCGGTGGCACGCGCGGTTGCGTCTGCGCGCCTGCACGCGCAGACATGCGGTCGCTTTTTTTTCCCTCTCTCCTGCAGGCGCAGGCTGCCTTTGTCTCGCTCTCTCTCTCTCTCTCCCCGCGCGGCTTTAAAAAGCCTCACCCTCTCCCTCACTCTCATCACCTCCTCTCCCTTCCTCTTCTCCTTCCAGCCGGTGTGTGAGTGCGAGCGTGAGCGAGCGGCGGCGGCGACAGCTGCAGCGAGTGCGGGAGGAGGTGCTGCGCGAGAAGAGGAGGTGTTAGCCGTGAGGGCTCGAGCCTGCCGGGGCAGCGAGAGTCGGTCGGCGGGGGCGCAGCGAGCGCGGAGTGACGCGGGAGGCCTGCTGCAGCTCGAGCAGCAGGGGACCAGGCGCGGCGCGGCCGTGCGTCGCGGGCGGAGGGCGAGTCACGCTCTGATTCTGGAAGTTTTTCCAGAATCAGACGTCTGGGATTCCAACCAGACGACGGGGAAGTCGTCTGGAGGACTGTCCAGATGTCTGGTAAGTAAGTTATTTTTCGTACCTTCTTCCTTTCCTTCGACCGTCCGTACTGAGCACGAGGATGTGTACGCGCAGGTTCTGAGAATCGCATCCAACGCGAATCAGACGTCTGGCAGTGGTGCCAGACGACTGAAGGGACTTCCAGATGTCCGGGGTGACCATCGGAAGTCTGGGAACTTGGCCAGACGCCCCCGCAGGCTTTTGGATGTCTGAGAGAACATGCAGGACAAGGTACCATCTGATCCCATTTTTTAAGACGTCTGGAAGAAGTTCCAGACGTCTGATTTTGCACTATTTCGTCGTTTTTGACCCGTTTAGGGCCCGTTCGGAGTCCGTTTTCCGTGTTTCGAGTTGCGTTCTTTTCGGAATTAAATCCTCTACCCGTCTACAGTAGTTGTATACTGTTTTGAGAAACTCCTTGTGTTTGATCCTTGTGATAGGACCCCGTTCCGTTGCAGTCTCGGGGGTTGCGGAGGTACGCGGGATTCCCGACCACGCCCCCAGTACGCCTGTTGTAACCGGTAGAGTGGCTTTTAAGTTTTTCAGTATAATCTGTTAAATTATGGAACCATAAATAGAACCTAGGACATTGCATGAATCCTAGGAATGAGAAACTAGAATGAATGGTAGATCCTGGGGTGTTGCATGAATCCTAGGGCTGGAAAACTAGATTGTATGATAGATCCTAGGGTATGGCATGAATCCTAGGATGGGAAGAACTAGTGGAATATATGAGTATTGCAGTCTTGGAAAATGTGGAAAGGAAATAATAGCTACCTGTAAATGGGTTTAACAGCTGCCTGTTATGAATAAATGAGCATGTCTGAGAATATGGGATGTATGAACGTGAAATTGGAAAGGTGAAACCTGAATGTGCTGAGTTAAAAGAGCTGGAACCCTACGGGGAATTAGGAGTAGAACTCCTGGAAGGTGAATGGAATAGAATTGGGGAAGTGAGCTGGCCCTTGAGTACGGAGTACCAAGGAGAGCGACTGTCCCCCCTGTTTAGTGCAGAGCGGAGCCAGTCGCCCCAGGGACCCGGGGTTAGGTCTGGCCACTTTGTACCGACTTGCTGGCCCTCGTGTACGTAGTACCGAGGAAAGCTACTAGTGTAGGGAGGTACTAGCTACCCCACGGGCCCTGGGGTTCTGCTAGCCTCCTACACCGACTTGTTAGGCCCACTGGTTAAACCAGGGTAGTCAGGCGAGGGTGCGTGGACTGTGGAGGGGCAAGGCCCCTGTTTGGTTACTGTGGAGGGGTTCGACCCCTGTTACTGAGAGGGCTCTACCCTGTGCTGGTTCCGTGCTGTGCTTTGGGCGCACCCGTTAACGGAAACGACTGACCGCGTGCCAGTGCGGGTTAGCTACCTGTGCGTTTATGGTGCATGCCGTAGTCACCGTTACGCCTGTCCGTGACCTTGGGGTGGTTGACTGAGAGTAGGATCAACACGGGGGACTCTCCCGGCCAGGAGAGCACCATGTGCTACTTCTACTTTTTGGAAAAGACTGCAATCAAGATCGTTCCCACGAGGAACATTCGAGATCAAGTGAAGGATCTGAGAAATAGATAAATTTTGAAACAATAGAAAGATGTAAATAAAGGAAGAAAGAAAATTAAAACAGCTACTGTACACTTTATTGTTTCTTTAGTTTAGTTGCCACTCTACTCAGCGTTTTGCTGACGTGTTACACTCGTTACCTTTCAGGACCAGGTGTTGAGCAGCCAGGGTCAGCGGCTGCAGAGGACGCTGGGCCGAGTAGGGTCCAGTAGAGTTACCACTGTTCTCTTGTACCTCTTTTTGATTCCACTGTAGTGAGTAGTTCTTGTTTCCGTTGTACTTTTCTTTACCTGCAGTTTCATATTATGTTATGAATGTTGTTCTACTGTTGTGGTGGTATATACTGTAGTGGTTTCTTTCCTTACTGCTGTATTTTTTTACTGTTAGTTATATTCATGCTGAATGTGGTTTATTTTACTGCTCTTTTGGTTACTTCCTCGTTGGACGACCAGGTCTTGGGATTAGTCGTGTCGGTCCGGTTCTCATGTCTCGTAGGGACTCAGGAATCAGGTCGTTACACTTTCAACCTCTTCCTCTCGATCGTCCATATGAATCCTCATCAGCATCCTCCTTACCTTCTATCTTAGACATGCCCCAGGTCGAATTGAAACCATTGCCTGAGAGTTTGAAATATGAATTTTTATGACCTAAGAAGATGCTCCCTGTGATTATCAGTTCTAAATTGACTACGAAGCAGGAGATAAAATTGATCAAGGTCTTAAAAGAACATAAAGAGGCAATTGGTTGGACCATCCATGACCTTAGGGGGATTGAGCCATCTTACTGTAATCACAGAATTTTCATGGAAGATGTATCCCGCCCTTCTCGCCAGATGTAGCAGAGATTAAACCCTAATATGCGAGAAGTGGTCAAGGAAGAAATTATTAAGTGGCTCGATGCAGGAATCATCTATCCAATCTTGGATAGTCCATGGGTAAGCCTTGTGCAAATTGTTCCCAAGAAAGCTGGGATTACCGTTGTGACTAACGAGAAAGGAGAATCTATCACAACTCGTTCAGCTTCCTCCTAGAGAGTCTGTTTCGATTACAGGAAGCTGAACATAGCCACCAAAAAGGATCATTTCCCTCTGCCCTTCATTGATCAGATCCTTGAAAGATTATCCAGGCAAAAGTACTTCTGCTTCCTGGACGGTTACTCGGGATACAATCAAGTCCCTATCCATCCCGAGGGTCAGGAAAGGACACCTTCACCTATCCCTACAGAACCTTTGCTTTCCATAGAATGCCATTCGGTCTTTGCAATGCACCTATGACTTTTCAAAGGTCTATACTGGTCACTATTTCTAACATGGTGGGAGAGTTCATGGATGTTTTCATGGACGATTTCTTCATTTTCAGAGACTCATTTGAATCTTGCCTAGGTAATCTCGAATTGATCCTTAAAAGATGCATCAAAATAAGATTTGTCCTTAGTTGGAAAAAGAGCCATTTCATGACACAAGAAGGTATCCTCTTGGGTTATGTAATCTCTGAACAGGGAATTGAAGTTGATAAAGCTAAGGTTGAAGCTATTTCTAAACTTCCTCCTCCCACATCTGTCAAACAAATCCGTTCATTTCTTGGTCATGTGGGATTCTATCAGAGGTTCATCAAGAACTTTTCTAAGGTTGCTCGCCCTCTGAGCAGCCTTATTGCCAAAGATACGCCATTTTATTTCAACGAATCATGCCGCAAGGCATTCTTTTTCTTAAAACGATAGTCACTTGTGCACTGGTGTTGCAACCACTGGTCTGGTCAACCCCATTTGAGGTCATGACCAACGCTTTTGATTACGTGGTCGGGGCTTTTTTGGGTTAAAAGATTGACAGAAAGCCTTCTGTCATCTCTACGCTAGCAAAACTCTAAACGAGGCCCAGAGGAATTACACTGTTACTGCGAAGGAATTGCTAGCTGTAATATTTTCTTTAGAAAAATTCATGGCTTATCTCTTAGGGTCTCACGTCATAATTTTCACAGACCACTCGGCCTTGAGATATCTCTTGTCCAAAAAGGATGCTAAACCTCGGCTCATTTGGTATTCTTTAGCTTCAAAAATTCGATCTTGAAATCAAAGATAAATCCGAGGCACAGAATGTGGTGGCAGATTATCTTTCGAGGCTTCTAAGTGATTCTTCTCATCCGGATTTTTCGATTATTGATACTTTTCCGGATGAGACTATTTTGGTAGTTTCAGGTGTCCAAACCCCTTGATTTGCAGATATAGTAAATTATTTGGCTGTTGGTCAAATCCCCCGTAATTGGAGCAAACAACAATAGGATAGACTTGAATCTGAAGCCGAATATTACTTCTTGGATGATCCTGGACTGTATTGCATTGATTCTGATCAAATTATTCATCAATGTGTACCGGAGAATGAGTTTCAAAGCATACTTGAGTTCTGCCCTGCATTTACATGTGGTGGACATATCTCTAGGAAAAAAAGACTGCTGTAAAAATACTTCAATCTGGATTCTATTGGCCGTCTTTATTCAAGGATGCCAGGAATTCTCGAGGCTGTGCTCTCGATGCCAGGCACTTGGGAGCATAACCAAGAGAGATATGATGCCTCTAAACCCAATCTTTCCCGTCGAAATCTTCGATGCTTGGGGCATCGATTTCATGGGACCCTTCCTCTCTTCATTTGGACACCAGTATATTCTTGTTGCTATTGATTACGTGTCCAAGTGGATCGAGGCTATTCCCACCCGAACTAATGACCACAAAGTGGTCATCGATTTCATCAAAAAGAACATCTTCAGTCGGTTCGGGATTCCGAGGGCCATCATCAGCGATAGTGGTACTCACTTCATAAATGCCCAATTCCGTAGTTTACTGGCAAAATACGGGGTAAAACACAGAATCTCCACACCATACCACCCTCAGATGAACGGACAGGCCGAGATCTCCAATTGGGAGAACAAGAACATCCTGCAGAAGACGGTTAGGCTTGATCGAAAAGATTGGACTCAAAAGCTTGAGGATGCTCTTTGGGCTTGCCGTACGACATACAAAATGCCTATCGGCATGTCACCGTTTCTTCTGGTGTATGGAAAGGCATGCCATTTACCCGTAGAGATTGAACATCTAGCATTGGGCAATCAAGAAATGCAACTTTGGTCTAAGTTTAGCTGGAAAGGCTAGGAAATTCCAACTATCTGAGTTGGAGGAGCTTAGAAACGATGCGTACGAGAATTCCAAAATCTATAAGGCTCGGACCAAAGCTCTTCATAACTAACTGATTTCCGCAAGAGCTTTGAGCCAAACTAGAAGGTCTGGCTCTTTAATTCTCGACTTAAGCTCTTTCCCGGCTAGCTTAGGTCAAAGTGGGATGGCTTGTTCATCATCGATCTAATATTTTCCAATGAAGCCATTGAGATCTCTGACCCAAAGACGGGTAATTCTTTTAAGGTCAACGAACAACGTTTAAAACCTTATGTTGACCGTGTTATTCCAGAACCCGTCTCCGATAAGGTTGCTACCTTAATGTAACTTCTTTGGCTAGACTTCGCCTTGCTGATGGCATTAAAATCAGCACTTGTATAGTCTGACTCAGGGTGACCTGAGCATCATGGAATACATGTGATATTTTCTTCATTCTATCCTGCTTCTCATGCATTTTATTTTCAATGAGGACAATGCATCAGTTAGGCAAGGGGGGGTGGATTCATTTCTGAATCATTTTGTTAGCTCTGTGGAATTCTTTTAAATTTTACTTATTTTCCTCTTTATTAAAAAAAATGAATTAGAAAAGAATAATTAGGCATTAGGATTTTTCAACCTTAGGGAATAATACAGTAGGATTTGAATACTTAGACCCTTTAGGTCTTTGGGCTTAATCAGCCCGGGTGTCCACTAAAATGTGGATTTGTTTATCGAGTTCTTGCCATTCTGAATTTACTTCAATTTGATTAAATAATTTAGGGTGATAAGTACACAACTTATCAACCTGTCCTCTGATTTGAGGAGATTTTAAGTCTAAGCATTTACACACTATTTGCACTGACTTGCTTTTCGACGATTTTAACGGAAATTTGGTAGCTAATGAACCTTCTAGGGTGGTATGGCTGGCAAGTTATCGTGAGTAACAGTCCATTGGCAGGTTGTCCAATGCCTAGTCACACGACCATTCTTTTCCTGCTACCTTTAGGTAAATCTTAGATCAGGGAAGCCACCTACTTAAAGAAAGAAAAGAGAAAAGAAAAATATCCAAAAAGAAAAGAAAAAAATGGAAAAGGAGAAAAGAAAACAAAAAAAAGAAATACGCCATACTTCATCGCACGAGTATTGTTGGCAAGTTATTGTGGGTAACAACCCATTGGTAGGTTGTCCAGATCTCAGCTCAAGAAATGCACGTATAATTCCAAAACACTTATGTAGAAGCGGAGAAGTAGAATAAGCCGAGGAGATATATACTAGGTTTGCCCTTGTGTTGACTTCAAAAAAATAAAAGTAGGGAGAAAGCTATTGGTCGAATAGATACACATTTGGGTAGAATTTCTTTTCAAGGTCACCTAAGGGAGTAGAAATCCGAAGTCCATTCTAATCGCCGATCAGTGAGTTTATCACATTTCATACATAAAGATGCTTAGAACTTAGGGTTCTCTTCGAGTCTTGGGTGGGTTGAGTGACCGTAGAAAGCTGCTCCGAAACACTAAACTCAAATCCAAAAATATTAGAAAAGAAGAAAAGAGGAAAAAGATCCTTCTTTGAATAAGGCGAGGGCTTGAGGCAGTCTGCATTTTGGCAGACACTTGGACGTTATTGCATCTTTGAAGAATAACTTTTACCCAAGAAATCCGATTGAAATAACATATAGCTTTTGCTAGGGACTAGCAAAAGATAGGCATGGGGGTGTGATGTGTATGCGTCTAAATAGCCTAAAATGTCTATTTATGGATGTTCTTAGTATCGTAGAAGTATCATATGTTATAAATATTGCATAACATGCATCATCTTGTATTTAGGTTAGGTTGTATAAATTTTAGGTTAATTTCTCCTTTTTATGGTCAGGTGATAGAAAGACATTTAATTAGGGCCTTGGATTGAAGATTCAACCGTATAGATCTAATCAGGGCGACGATTGGAGTTCAACAACTCCAAGATCGCCCTGATCAGATTTCCGTAGAATTAGATGCAGTCTGAGAAAGATCAGAGGTCAAGAAGCCAAGATGGTGTAAAATCGCACATCAGATGACAAATCTGACTGCACGGATGGGTTTGAATCAAAGATTGCAGCCTAACGGCATGAAAATCGGTCAAATCTAACATCTGTGGCATCATCTACAAGTCACGGAAGATGGACGGCCAAGATGGTGCCACATGGCACCATCTTAGCTGTCGAAACCAGCCAAAGGCCCACTTGCTGTCTCTCTCTCTCCTCAACTGATCGTTTGATCTCAACCGTTGGATCAAGATCCAACGGCTAAGAAGGGCCAGCGCCTAATTCTTCTACGCGACACAAAGGGGGGTGTGGCGTGTTGGTTGTGTGCTTGTGGGTGAAGCACAGGTCGCGAGATGGAGCCCCGCCCCGCCTCAAATCATTCCAGTGAGTTGGTGCGGCTCAAGTTGGGCGATCAGATTGGAGATGAGTGGCGGCAGGAGCACCACGTGGCGCACCTAGATGCGAGGAGCCCCGCTCGTTCGATCAGACGTGCCTCTACATGCGTGATCGCAAGTAGGGGGCATTTTGAATCCATGGGCGTGATGCATTTTCAGTCGTTGATCTCAAGATTGGACGGCTGAGATTTTGCGATCATGCATAAGGCATTGCAGTAGAGGAAGGAGGAGAGGCGCACGGCCGGGTGACCTACGCCCACGTTCAGGGTTTTAGTGATGCTTAAATCCATCACTAAAGACCCTTGCATTAATATTTTAAACATGAAATGACCTAATTTCCCCTCCATTCTTCACCTATAAAAAGCCCTACGACCCCTACACTTTCTTCATCCCTTCCTTCACTTCTCTCTCTCCAAAGCTCTAAAGAAGCTTGTCCCAAACTCGGAATGCTCCTCTCGGGTTAAAAACAAAAATTTTGTGCATTTCTCATACCATTTGTGGATCTCCCATGGTCGTCTTCTTGCCCCCATTTCAGAAGTAAATCCCGCGACGACGACGTCCTGCCTCGCCCCCGATGGACTCTCGCGATGACGATGTCCATGAAAACCTCAACGAACTTGTCAATCATGGTTGAAAAGGTGGACATGATACATTGTTGAAATGTTCCCGGAGCATTGCATAGTCCAAATGGCATCCGATGGAAGGCAAATGTGCCATAAGGACTCGTGAAAGTAGTGTGCTCCTGGACATCTGGAAATACGGCAATCTGATTGTACCCAGAATATCCATCGAGAAAATAGAAGTATTTATTCCCTACCAATCTCTCTAGTATCTGAACAATAAATGGAAAGGGGAAATGGTCTTTCTGGTTGCGGTGTTAAGGTAGCGGAAATTTATGCATACCCTCCATCCAGTTATGGGTCAGGTGGTAACTTGCTCCCCTTTTTCATTGGTTTCTACCATGAATCCCACCTTTTTGGGCACCACATGAATATGACTGACTCATTTACTTTCAGAAATGAGGTAGATTATCCCCATATCCAACTTGTTGACGAGGCGAGATCGTGGTTTTAGAAGATGTCACGTTGTAGTATAGATGAAATCGCCTCGAAAATAAATAAGAATTTATTACTCGAAAACCTAAGTATCCGAGGTCAGACATAGGTAGCAAATGGAATTTATTCACTAATCTCAATAATGTAATTGAACACATAGAGTTACTCAAAACCTAATTCAGAATATAAATGCAAGAGTTTAGGAATTGAAATATAGCAAAAAAGTAGAATTGGACGTCTGATTCTATAATCAGACGTCTTAAATGATAGCCTCTTATTTCCTTCTCCTTTCTCTCCTTTCTTTTCTTCTTCTTTCTTTCTGACTTTGGCCGTCTGCCTCTTCTTCCTTGTCTCTTCTTTTTCTCTTGCATAGTGCCTTTCTCCTTCTTCTTCCTCTATGGTCTTCTTCTTTCTTCTCTCTTTGATTTCTTTCTTTCTTCTTTCTTCCTTAGCCGCACCGCTGCTATAGTGCTTCTCCTTCCCTTGGCTTCTGCTTTTCTTCTTCTTCCTTTTCCTTCCTTGGCTTCTGCCTTGATTTCCTTCTTCAGCCTTTTTCTTAGCTCTCCTTTGACTTTCTCTTCTTATCTTTGGCCTTCCTTCCTTCTTCTTCCTTTCTGCGGCTAAGTGTATTTCCTTCCTTTCTTAGCTTCACCTCAGTTGCGTCTTCCTCTTCCTTCTTCTCTTCTTCTTCCCTACGCATGCACACAGAAGCAAAACCTATCCCCTACCCTCCCCCGCATCTCTCTCTCTATTTCTCTCTTAGGTACGCTCTCTCAGAGCCAGGTAATCGGGTCGGGTTCCACGCACCTGGGTCTGGCACACCGACGTGAGTGTGATGTGCGAGGAGTGCGTGGGGTAATCGGGTCGGGTGCCAAGTTTGCGGGGGCAGGGGTCGTGGATGAGGTGTGAGCAAGTGAGGGAGAGGGACCTCACCCCGTGTATTGGAGGTGATGAGAAGAAGGCACAAATCCAATTTATCCTACATACCGCGCTCTTGCGTTCACGAGGTGGGACTAAAAGTCCCACCTGCTTCTGTGCGCACACCTGCAGGGTGTCACTTTCAATTGCCACAGCTATAGTTGTTCTCCAGCCAATTGCCTAGCTTTGTGGATGCGCAAGACCAGCCCGCACTGCCTGGAGCGACCTTGCAACCTTATTGCTTCGGCGTCAATGGCAGAAGGGGGGTCGACCTGCATTTCGCTCAATATGGCCTGTCGGCCCCATTAAAAAACCTAAGGAGCTTCGCCGTGTCAAGGTGAAGGTAAGACAGTAATTGGCTGGCTGCGGGGTGGCCTAGGCGTGCGTGCCTAGGTCACCCTGTGGCTGTGCTTATGGGTTAGGTCGGGGGGCGTTTAGGGAGGTGTCGGTGGTCGATGGATAAGCGGAAGGTGATCAGTGGATGATGGTGGAGGTGGTGAGGTGTCTGGCGAGGCGTGTGGAAGTGCAGAGTGGTGGAAGCGCCACGCCAATGGGCAGCTGGAGATGGAGAAGATGGAGGTGGGCAGTGGCTGCGAGGGGTCGAAAGTGGAAATAGAAAGAGGGGAATTGAAGAGGAGATAGAGAGGAGTAATTCTAAATTAGACAAGTGGACGAAGGGGGAGAGGAGGCGGCTGGCTGTACCTGCTGTCGTCGGAGAAGACGATGTCCAGGGGAGGGTTAACGGCGACGATGACGGGGCTAGAGGTGCGCGCGTGGGTGTTGCACGACGCGGAGGAAGGTGGTGAAGGCGACTCTGCCAATGGTATTGTGGCAAAGCAACGAGAAAGAGGAGGAGGGCTCTCCAGAGCTCGCTGGACTCCTGACCTAAGAAGGAGATGAAATTGGGGTAATTCTTCGGCCAAGTCGAGCTGAAGAGATGCGGTCGGAGTTGTGGATCCTTTTATAGGCACTGGTAGGGGCTCTTGTGCTTGGAAGACAAGCTTCCATGTGCGAGAGTCCTCATTGGAGAAGGAATCAGTTGGATACACAAATATCTCGAGCTTTCGCACGAGAGATTGGGTGTAAATCAGATCTTGTTATTGCACTCAAATGGAAGGGAATTCCTCAGAGAATCTCCCTTCCAAATCTGGGAGGAGATCTCTGAGGAATCAGGGAGTAATCCCCCTCCATTCCTTACCGGAGTAGGATTTCTCCCTATTACTGGTGGAGGGACCTGATTGTAAGAGTAGCAAGGAAGTTAGGGGGGTTTGTGTAAGAGTTTTCAAAAGTTAGGGGCCAGAATGTAATTGGGTGGACTATTTTGCAAAGTAGGTCAAGATGACCTCCCTTTAGACCCAAATTTTGGTAAAAACCTAATTTGAATCTAAGAAATCCAATTGTGAAGTTGTATTTTAGGTTTGACCATGTTTGAATAGATATTTTACACAAAAACCTAAATTAGGTCAAATAATGAACTAGGACCCTAATTTAGGTCAAAATAGGCTTCTAAGGCCAAATTGAAGGTTCTAAACCCTAGGGGATATTTTTCCTTGAATTTTACAGGGTTTAGTTGATTTTTATCTTGACCAAAACCTTGTTGAATTGTGCGAGTCGCTTTGAGGGTTACAGAATGTCATTTAATTCTTGGATTGCACAATAACCCATTTCTGACTGAACCAACCCACTTTTTATCTTATTCATACCATTTGACCTATGTTTTGCCTTTGAGAAATCTTGTTTATGTATTGCAATTGTAAAATTACAGTTTTAACCTTTGTTTCGTGTTTTCTTCTCAGAACATTAATTCCTTGAATTAGTCCCTTCTCTAGGTCATGCAGGAGCTCTTATTCTCTTAGGTCAAAATGAGCTAGTTAGGGCTCATAATGAGGCTCTCATTATAGCCCCATGCCTAGCTTTTGCTAGTCCCTTAGCAAAATTTCAAGGTTTTAACTTCTGTTCTAGACCTTGTGTTTTTGTCACCATTTATGATAAGTGCTTTTCTTTTTCTGTTGATTAGGTTTAGAGTGCTGACTATAGGCCTAGAGGTACTCAAGTACCAACCAAAATCCAAACCTGTCCTGCTTTAGCCTCAGTCCTCCGCAAAGGCTTTTAAGGCTCGCAGAAACTATCCTAGGGTTCATTGGAATCATCGGTTAAAGCACTCGTGCTTGAGACATTTCTAGCCTTGGTTCAATTTGCAGTGCATTTTTATAAGAGAGAGACAGAGGATTTATTTGTTTGGAGAGCTTTCTCTCTCTTTTCCTTTTTTTTTCTAGCTTCGGATTAGCTTCTCAACACGGTCTGTATCGGATTCCTTGTCCCCATCATCAATCCTCAAAGGTCCTTGGCAATCGATGCTTCATGATCGCATCGCCCATGGCAACCCCTAGAACCATGGCTTTCGAGATTTCGAGATAATCTCACCCATGGCATTCCGTGGTCGAATCCAGACCCTGGCAATCGACATTTCGTGATAATGCTGCCCATGGTATATGAACCGACAGAGTGCTTACATGCCCCCGGTAGGATGTTTAAATATCCTAAGAGACAAGCACCAAGGAGATGATATGTTGTTATGCATCTTCAAGGGGAATTTCTCGCCTCTCCATGCCAGGAACTCATCCAAATCAACTTGTGTTGATCAGCCGCTCCTAATCTAGACAACTTTTTCAGAGCATTAAAATGCTTTTGCGTGATTTTGATAGTTATGTGCACTGAACCAGACTGTGTGTGGGTTGGGGTGCTTAGGTTACCGAATCCTGCAAACCGAAGGTCAGTTAACGAGGCTGAATACTCCCTAAGCCTTAGACCTAATACTTAAGCTTCGGATTTTCCCCAACCTCTTGAGGAATATCTAGATCTTAGCGGTACTTGAATTTTTAGGCCTAAGAGTCTAGCCCAAAAGGCCTAAGATTAGCGTTCCTGCCAATCTCTTTTTGTGTCTGATTAACACTTTTCTTCATTCTTTATCTTCTTCTTGATGTGGTCTAGAACTTCGATTAATTCCTTAATCTTTCACTAATGAGTATCTCTTTTTTCTTTTTAATTTTGTGCTCCTTTTTGGCATTTTGCTCTTTTCCTCCTCATGATTATGTGGCTCACAAAATTTCCTCCCTCCATTTTTTAATTCCTTTTCATAATTTTTCAATTTTTTTGTGGTTTTGACATATGTGAATTTTTTTGTGAGAATCCTTCTGACTTTTTTTTGGTTCTGTATGTATGCACTTTAGCACCCCCCATGCCTAAGTTTTGCAATGTCCTCATTGTAAATGGAGGGTGTGAAATAGTGTTGAGGTCAGGAACTTAGAACAGGATACTTCGGGTGGGTGAATGGGTCGGGAATGAACTGATGTGGATGATTTCAAGCTCTGGTACGTGTACCAGAGGTGGGATCGACTGTCTAAGGCTGAACTCAAGGTGCAATAAATGTGGAGTACAGATGGATAATCAGACTGGTCTCTATTTTTGGAATGACGGGTTGCCTCCCGTTAAGCACTAAATTCAACGCTTTCAGTCGAGCGGAACATGGGATGGAGAGGGAGCGGTTAAATCAGCAGATTTTTGTAAAACAAGCACCTTGATTAAGAGCCTGGTTGGTCCAACTAGGTGCTTGTTAAGATTAACAGGCTGATGATGCAGCCTAAACCCAATCAGTCTGGTGGATTGATAGATGTAGATTGATAGATGCGGAACCCACCATATGCAATGTGGCTCGGATGGATAGGGAAGTGAACACTCGAGTTTAGGCTGAGTCGAATCAGCCTGGTTAGAGTAGGGTTCCGAAAAATGATCAGTGAATAAGGCGGAAACCTTATAGGGGTGATCAGAGAATGATGGGTCATGTTTTTCAGTCTGATCAATGCCCGATGCCCGGTATAGATGTGGAGTTGAATCATCTGCAATCGGCTCAGTGAGAGGTGAATCAGAATAGAAATTGAGTTCGGTTGCGGGTCGGGGTTGAGAACAGGTTTTGATTGGTTCTGTATGTGTGGAAGAGGTGGCTTCAATGAGAATTGTGAGTGAGGGCTCTTCTAGAAAGGAATGACAAGTGGTCTCATGTTGAGAGTCCTCATAGTAACTTTCAAAATAAAAAATGAATGCCTGGAGAGTGTTTATGGGATATTGGAAATCGGAGTCGAGAAAAGATTTGTATTCTGGGTCTCAATCACTCTCGGCATTTTCTGGTTTTGATTCCTAAGGATCGAAATGGAATGATTCCATGTCACTGGAACCTGGACTGAAATCAGTGATCTTGGGAACCAGGACCTCAGAATCAGAGTTAGAGAATGAGTCATGTGAGATGAGGTCGTAGATTGGCTTGTTATAATCAGGAA
This sequence comes from Thalassia testudinum, assembly GCA_037157565.1. NCBI lineage: Eukaryota > Viridiplantae > Streptophyta > Magnoliopsida > Alismatales > Hydrocharitaceae > Thalassia > Thalassia testudinum. The sequence continues at coordinate 27,312,031 of JAZHRO010000055.1, read as the reverse complement.
GTAGATTTTCTCTGATGTTATGGTCAGATTCGAAATCGTCAGAGAGTTTGCGAAAATCAAAATTTGAATGAGATTCAAGATCATGAGTTCCACCATCATATGATGTGGATTCAGCAATCTGATTGGGGTCTAGCCTATATGTTGATTCTGAGCTTAAAAAGGTATCCTTATCTGATATAGGCTCAGGTGCCAAGCTGGTAGGACATACCCAATTGAAACCCCACTCGTCCAACTCCTCGGTTTCTGTATCGTAAATTAGCATGACTTCTGAAAAATTGATTTGTTTCTCTGAGGATGTTGGAGAGGGATCTTCATCAAATAGAGGCCCAAAATTGTATTCTTCATTGAAAAATTGATCTTCCTCATATGGGGCCTTGAAATCTTCCCAATATGTTTCAGTTCTAGATTCTGGGCTTGGGATGTGGGTAGAATCACTAGAATCTAGGTCCGAATAACCTCGAGGGTCATCTTATCAGAATAAGGGGCGGAATTTACACCCTCGAGAGGTTCAATTCTATTCTCATCAATGCAGGAGTTTTGGAATTCTAAGCTTGGTGTTTCATGGTCTAGGGTTGGCTCAACATTGTGTTATGCAATTTCCCAACCTACTTCAATATCAAGCATGTTGTATTCTATCTGGGTTGGGCATTCACAACCTCTTTGTGCCTCAAGCCCGAGATCTGGGAAATCAGATTGATCCTCGATATTGTTCCAAGATGGTTCATCCTCTGGTTGTGGTATGTACGGGTATTGTTGATCGATAATTTGTTTCAATAATCTCATCATTTCTTCCCATTTTTCAAGATCATCTTGGTGTTGTTCCCAAAGTACAGGATTTGTTATGCATTGAAGGTATTCAAGATTGTACAATTTTTCTATCTCAATGTATCCTGTGAGGGGCATGTCTCGGGTTGACCCTTTTGTGGCTTCTGCCAATAACACTTGGATACAGGTTATGATGAAGGTTGTGGTTGTTGGGACATCAACCTGAATGTTTTCTACTGGTGTTGAGGTTTTTTCTTCTTTTTCATAGAGTTTTAGGGCATTCTCAATAATCTTATCTCTCATGGATCTCCGGGATTCAGGTTTCTTGAATGGTAGTCGTAAGTGGTTTGGCTGCATATTTGGATTGAGTGGTGGAATCAGAGTTTGAATCAAGATGTAGAATCAATTTATGAAGTGACTACATCCGAATAAAGAGTCCCACAGAAGTTTTATGTGTGTGCTCTAAAGAAAAAAGATGAGGGATTGGATGCTTTTGACCCAATCAAGGCACCCAAAGATGTTTGAATGACTATGGAGGTTCAGGGCGGATGATACCCTTGGATTAGAAGGTCGTCCGCCTGAGAATTACCTGAGCAGCCAGAGAGGGAGAGTCTTGCAAAGACCCCTACATGGTAGAGCATCCCCACGGGTTACATGGTTTCCCCCACCTGACCCCTCTTGTCACTGAGAATCTAGGTAGACCACAATGGGAACCTAGACCTCTTAAGTCTACCACTTTTATTTCAATGGTGCTTTAGGGTTTTCACTTGAACTTTAGATGTTTTGATGTTGTGACCTAATTTAGAGGTTGGTTGACCTAAGGGGTCAACTTCACCTGACTTGTCCTAAAAATGGCAGAATGATTCTAGGTCAAGACCTAGAAGTCACCCTGATTTGACTCCTAGTTTATTAGGTCCAAGATTTTAAGATTCAAGTGATTTTAGAGCTCAAATTTTTAGGGTTTGTCTTGTTTAGATCTCTTCACTCAAGGGTTTGGGTAGCACACTGATGCGGGAGGGTTTATTTCCTTTTAAACAAGCATGTGTGACTAGCACTCCAAAAACCCTACTGTTGAAACCCTAATTTGGATCTATTTCCAATCCTCTTTTTCACAAAAGTTCTCTTTGGACTCAAAAATAAGAAGTGTGCGGTCCGCAGAGATTACACACGATTCCTATTAGGCACAGGAATTTGTGGGGTTGGATCTCTAAAAAAAAATCTCTTCTACTTTGATATGTTTTTGAAAAATTTCTGCAAAATCAGGAAACCTTTGCCTTAAAGATGGTAACTACTATAGAAAGAAGGCAATTGATTCCTAAGTTTGTTTCTTCCTTTTGTCTTTCAAGGATTAGGAGATGGATTTTATGGAAGAAGAAAGGTTACCTGCCCTGGAGAGGTTGACTTGCGCGGGAGATCTTCTCGTGAAATTCCTTGCAAGATCACAACAAAACAAATAAGGCAAGTTAGTGCTCAAATATAATCACAAATAATGTAGAGATTAGTGATAAATTGCGCGTTGCTCCCCGACAACGGTGCCAAAATGTTGACGAGGAGAGATCGTGGTTTTAGAAGATGTCGTGTTGTAGTATAGATGAAATCACCTCGAAAACAAATAAGAATTTATTACTCGAAAACCTAAGATCCGTGGTCGAACACAGGGAGCAAATGGAATTTATTCATTAATCTCAATAGTGTAATTGAACACTTAGAGTTACTCAAAACCTAATTCAGAATATAAATGCAAGAGTTTAGGAATTGAAATATAGCAAAAAAGTAGAATTGGATGTCTGATTCTATAATCAGACGTCTTAAATGATAGCCTCTTATTTCCTTCTCCTTTCTCTCCTTTCTTTTCTTCTTTCTTTCTTTTTGACTTTGGCCATCTGCCTCTTCTTCCTTGTCTCTTCTTTCTTCTCTTGTATAGTGCCTTTCTCCTTCTTCTTCCTCTGTGGTCTTCTTCTTTCTTCTTCTACTCTCTTTGATTTCTTTCTTTCTTTTTTCTTCCTCTGCCGCACCTCTGCTACAGTGCTTCTCCTTCCCTTGGCTTCTGTCTTTCTTCTTCCTTTTCCTTCCTTGGCTTCTGCCTTGATTTCCTTCTTCAGCCTTTTCCTTAGCTCTCCTCTGACTTTCTCTTCTTCTCTTTGGCCTCCCTTCCTTCTTCTTCCTTTCTGCGGCTAAGTGTCTTTCCTTCCTTGCTTAGCTTCACCTCAGTTGCATCTTCCTCTTCCTTCTTCTCTTCTTTTCCCTACGCATGCACACAGAAGCAAAACCTATCCCCTACCCTCCCTCGTGTCTCTCTCTATTTCTCTCTTAGGTACGCTCTCCCAGAGCTAGGTAATCGGGTCAGGTTCCGTGCGCCTTGGTCCAGGCACACCGGCGTGGGTGTGATGTGAACGGAGTGCGTGGGGTAATCGGGTCGGGTGCCAGGTTCGCAGGGGTAGGGGTTGTGGACGAGGCGTGAGCGAGTGAGGGTGAGAGACCTCACCCTTTGTACTGAAGGCGATGAGAAGAAAACACAAATCCAATTTATCCTACGTACCTCGCTCTTGCATTCATGAGGTGGGACTAAAAGTCCCACCTACTTCTACGCGCACACCTGTAGGGTGTCACCTTGAATTGCAACAGTTGCAGTTGTTCCCCAGCCAATTGCCTAGTTACGTGGATGCGCAAGACTAGCCCACACTGCCTGTAGCGCAACACCTGGATGGATGCAGCCTGGAGTGACCTTGCAACCTTATTGCTTCGGTGTCAATGGCAGAAGGGGGTCATCCTGCATTTCGCTCAATATGGCCTGTCAACCCCATTAAAACACCTGAGGAGCTTCGTCGTGTCAAGGCGAAGGTGAGACAGTGGTTGGCTGGCTATGGGGTGGCCTAGGTGTGCATGCGTAGGTCACCCTGTGGCCGTGCGTATGGGTTAGGTTGGGGGGCGTTTAGGGAGGTGTCGGTGGTCGATGGATGGGTGGAAGGTGATCAGTGGATGATAGAGGAGGTGGTGAGGTGTCTGGCGAGCATGTGGAGGTGCGGAGTGGTGAAAGCGCCTCGCCGGTGGGCGGATGGAGATGGAGAAGATGGAGGTGGGTAGTGGCTGCGAGGGGTCGAAAATGGAAATAGAAAGAGAGGAATTGAAGAGGGGATAGAGAGGAGTAATTCTAACCTAGCTAAGTGGAAAAAGGGGGAGAGGAAGCGGCTGGCTGTACCTGCTATCATCGGAGAAGACGATGTCTAGGGGAGGGGTAACGACGACGACGACGGGGCTAGAGGTGCGCACGTGGGTGTTGCATGACACGGAGGAAGGTGGTGAAGGTGGCTCTGCCACTAGTATTGTGGCAAAGAGACGAGAAAGAGGAGGAGGGCTCGCCGGAGCTCGCTGGACTCCTAACCAGAGGGGAAGGAGATGAAATTGGGGTGATTCTCCGGCTAAGTCGAGCTGAGGAGATGTGGCCGGAGTTGAGGATCCTTTTATAGGCACTGGCAGGGGCTCTTGTGCTTGGAAGACAAGATTCCAAGCACGAGAGTCCTCGCCGAAGAAGGAATTAGTTGGATACCCAAATCTCTCGAGCTTTCGCACGAGAGATTGGGTGCAAATCAAATCTTGTGATTGTGCTCAGATGGAAGGGAATTCCTCAGAGAAGCTCCCTTGCAAATCTGGGAGGAGATCTCTGACGAATCAGGGAGTAATCCCCCTCCATTCCTCGCCGGAGTAGGATTTCTACCCATTAATGGTGGATGGACCTGATTGTAAGAGTGGCAAGGAAGTTAAGGGGGTCTGCGCAAGAGCTTTCAAAAGTTAGGGGCCATAATGTAATTGGGTGGACTATTTTGCAAAGTAGGTCAAGATGACCTCCCCTTAGGCCCAAATTTTGGTAAAAGTATAATTTTTACCTAAGGAATCCAATGGTGAAATTTTATTTTAGGTTCGACCATGTTTGAATGGACATTTTACACAAAAACCCAAATTAGGTCAAATAATGAGCTAGGACCCCAATCTAGGTCAAAATAGGCTCTTAAGACTAAATTGAAGGTTTTAAATCCTAGGGGATATTTTTTCATAAATTTTAGAGGGTTTAGTTGATTTTTATCTTGATCAGAACCTTGTTGAATTATGTGGGTCTCTTTGAGGGTTACAGAATGTCATTTAATTCTTGGATTACACAATAACTCATTTCTGACTGAACCAAGCCACTTTTTATCTTATTCTGACCATTTGACCTATGTTTTGCCTTTGAGAAATCTCATTTATGTATTGCAATGGTAAAATTGTAGTTTTAACCTTTGTTTCATATTTTCTTCTAAGAACATTAATTCCTTGAATTAGGCCCTTCTCTAGGTTATGCAGGAGCTCTTATTCTCTTTCTTAGGTCAAAATGAGCTAGTTAGGGCTCATGATGAGGCTCTCATCACAACCATTTCAAAATTTCCTTCATCACTTCCCTCATGTTGGGGTTTAATCGCCTTTGCATATCTCGAAAGGGTTTCACAGTGTCGTTCGTGTTAATGTGATGCATACAAAGAGTCAAGTCAACCCCTTTGATGTCAGCTATAGTCCAAGCAATGGCTTCCTTGTGCCATTTAAGGCATTCAATTAATGCTCCCTCTTGCGTCTCAGATAGAGTAGTCGAGATGATGAAAGGGAGCGTATCATTGGGCCCAAGGAAAACATATTTGAGGGTCTCTGGAAGTGTTTTAAGCTACATGTCAGGAGCTTTTTGAATCGAGAGAATTATGTTCGATGTCCTCGCCTCTGGTAGTAGATCTATCTTGATTGTCCATGGTAGGTAGAGGGACTCAATTTTGACACCCAACAGCTCTTCTAATTCAGGCGTATCTCCCTCTCCTTTTTTAGGATTCGGGGTATGGTCCTTAGAAATGACCATTTGGAGGGGATCATCGCACAAAAGAGTTGGTGTTGTCTCCTCTATAATTTCATCGATCACCTCGATTTGGGAGCAATCTTCCAATTCAGGTTGCTTATAGGAATCAAACGCATTCAGCCAGATTTTCTGATTCTATAAGCCTATCTTGAGCGCCCCTGATTTTCAATTGATGGATGCATTGGCCATAGCAAAAAAGGGATGCCGTGGGATAATCGAAGGTCTGGTTGGCATATTGGACAGTGTCCAATATCAAAAAGTTGATGAGAAAGAAGTCCTCCACTCTCACCAGTACATCTTCTAAGAGCCTGTGTGGTGACTTCAGTGATCTATCAGCTACTTGGAGGATCATTGGACTAGGCTTCAATTCACCTCCTCCTAATAGCTCATAGATTGAGCTCGGCAATATATTAACCCTCGGGCCCAGATCGAGGAGAGCCTCATCGATGCATTGGTCTCCAATGACCACAGAATATACGAGGCTCCTAGATCCTTCATCTTGGGGGATGTACCTTGTTGTAGGATCGAGCTGGCTAGGTCGAGTAGGATAACTTTAGCCTAAACCTATTTCCTTGATTTCCTCTTCTACGTGCAAAGGTCCTTTAGAAATTTAGCATAGGATGAGATTTTCTTGATAGCATCCAATAGAGGCAAGTTAATGTGAACTTGCTTGAATGTCTCTGTTATTTCTTTCATCCTATCTTTAGCTCTAGATGAACTTGCAATAGGTGCCTCAGGGGCGGATAAGTGCTTAGGAAAGGGCACTCTTAGCCTCTGGGTGGAGGGGTTGTCATGGCGGGACAAGGGTGGAATGGGGACAACATCCTCCGGATGAGTGTTTTCAAGCGAGGAGGGGTTTAGTGGCTCTTCCTCGATGGATGTGTAAGTGATCGTCGGGTTTTTAGGAGGGGTGATCACTGGAGTGAGTTCAGGTTTGGAGAGTTGTTTGCCACTCCTCAAAACGGTCACAACCTTAGAGTGCTCCTTTATGAAGGGCGCTTTACCCTTAGGATTCTCCTCAGATTAGCTAGGCAACTTCCCAGGATTGCGTTGTCAACAACCTCAACAAGATAGCCAATTTGAGATTGCATTTCTTGGATTGCCTTATTCTAAGATTGAATGATCATATTCTGATTTTCTTGCATGGCCTTCATCATAGCTTTTAGATCATCCATCTCAGAATTGTTGGGCTGAGGAGGCTGGAATTATTGTGCCTGAAAGGGTTGGGTGGGTTAGGCTCTTGAATTCCCGAGTTAGAAGCAACACCTTGTTTCCGTGAGAAATTAGGATTGTTCCTCCACCCAGGATTGTAGGTGTTTCCAAAAGGGTTGTTCCTGGGAGGTGGACGAAACCCTTGGATAGCATTCAGGTTAGCCTAAACTAAATCAGGGAATAAATGGCACTCAATAGTGGCGTGAAGAGTGTTTTGGAAAATGGAGCATTTAGAAAGAGACTAGACTTGGGAAGCTGATTGCGGAAATGTGCCAGGGTTTTTCATGAGTCTTTCAAAGTTATGGTTCAACAATTGGATTTGGAAGGCTAAATTCTGTGTAGCCCCATCTTCATTAGCTTCCACTTTTTCTTGGAGGATGGAAGGTTTTCTATTCTGATAGGCTGAGGTCAAGTGGATAGAATTATCACTCGATGACTTAAATAATGTCCAGGCCTCATCCTTTGTTTTGGTAAGAAGGGTTTTACCACAAGCAGCAACCACTGTTTGCTTATGCCTATCAGATAGTCCAGTATAAAACCTCTCTACCAATTGCCATTTGGGCAATTGATGATGGGGGCATAATCGAATTAGATTATTGAAGCACTCCCAAGTCTCGTGGAAATGTTCCCCATCTAATTGAGTAAACCACATGATCTCCCTCCTGAAGTGGTTGGTTTTGCTCATTGGGAAGTATTTCTTCAAGAATTCTCCCTTAAGGGCATTCCAATCATTCGCCCTTGCATCCAAGGTGTGATACCAATGTTTTGCCTTATCCTTAAGGGGGAAGGGAAAGAGGGTCCTCATCAGAGCTTCATTAGTAAAGTTCTAAAGTTTCACTGTGGAGCAAACCTCGGAGAATTCCTCTAAATGCCGGTAGGGGTCCTCCCTGGTAGTACCATAAAAGGAGGGCAACAAGGATATGGTACTACTCTTGATCTCATATGGATTATCCTTTGCCGGTCATCTCAGTGCTTGAGTGGGTTGGTTGGTTAGGATGAAGTAGTCCCTTAGGGTCCTTTGGTGATTTGCTCCTTTATCTGCCATTTCTTTTCCCTTCTCTTTTTGGTAGGCTCTCCTAAGGATTCTCTCGGGCTCAGGATCAAACACTAGACTACCCTCAGGAGAGCGTCTGCCAAGTATACAATATCTACCAATCACAATTCAAGTTCTTATTAAGTGAGAAAGTGAAACCCCCACTCAATAGATTGGTCAAAAAGGGTCAAGGTGATGTCCCTTCTTTCCCACGAAAGTTGTATAAGAGGTAGAATTGGTTGATATAGATGGCCAAACAAGTTATTCAATGTAGTTACGCGTCCTAATTCAACCTCCAAGAGCCCTAGGACCTATAGCTTGCTTCAATGATACTCTCAGGTGATCTAGTGAAAAGTTACTCCACGGACGGAACTAAGGGATGCAAGTAGGGCAAATCCTTCCTTTGAGGCGATGCGTAAGTGGTGCATCTTAACTACCCTTTTGTTCCTTTAAGGGGTGTCCCTCTCCTTGAAGTATCAAAACACTTGGTTACAAGATAGTACCACCACCATAAGGTGAAATAGGAGGGTCTGCACTGATAAAGAAATCGGTACTTATAGCCTTAAGGGACCGAGACCTAGTGTAGTGCTTAGTGTGCGTGTTCAATGTTAGAAGTGTGCATTACACCACAAATCAGCTTGATTTTGAGAAGAATCTCACACAAGTCCCTTTTGATCAGATCAAATTTGATTTTGATTTTAAGGTTGAATATTATTAGCAGTCCCAATTTCAGTTATGCGACCACTGAATTAGGTCAATTCAATCAATTTTGTGGTCTTAAGATTTAATCCACATACAATGTGTGAACAGGAGCTAGATGCAACGATAGAATGATATACCTGACTCCAGCAATCTTTGTGCAGATATGTATGCGATGCAAGGAAAGAGATCTAATATGCTACTTAATCACCCCTAAATGCACGCATCTAAGGGTATGAAATTCCTAAACAGGCAGCTCGATATTTTTCTTTTCTTTTTGGAGCAAGCAAGTAGAACTGAATCACACACACAAAGAGAAATAGCCCTAGTTGCTAAAGAAAATGGGGACGTAAATCATGGTGGAAAATCCTGAACAAAAATATGTATTGTTGAAAACTGACCACGGTGGATTAGGTTGTATCCACAGGGAGCAACAAGGGCAATAGATCTACCAATATTTTCCGTACATGATTTGGACACTTTGTACGAGGCTAATATGATGCACACTAAATGTATCACTAAGTTGTAGCATCAATGAAATGAAGAGTGGCTTGAATTGACATTAATATGAATGTAGAGAATCAGGAGCGTTTAAGAAGCAATTACGCAACAATATAAAATAATATCTCAAAATTCCACTTCTTCAACCATTGTCATTTAACTTAATTCACCTCCTATTGTTGCAAACCAGGGGAGGTTGATCTTCTCAAACGTGCGTTGGATTGGAGGCACTGCTAGAGGGGTGGCACTATAGAGGAGTAGGGCCGGTGGAGAGGAGTACGTCGGTGGTGGTTCGGTGGTGCGCGGTTGCTGGAGCTGCCGTCAACGACCAGGAGGAGATGCGGCAGCGAGGGGTTGTTGCCACTGTTGAGAGCCGTTGCGGGTGGTACGGTCATGCGGGGACATCAGCTGCTGTGCGCGGGAGGGCACGCGTGACTGTGGTGGCGTCGGAGAGGCGTTGACGTCGAGGAGGAGGTGGTTGCACGGTGGTGGCTATGGGTTCTCTTCTTCATTGTAGCGGTTGAAAGAAGGAGATGAAGAAGATTAAGTGGAGGAAGCCACACATACGGTTATGGGTGCGTGAGGGAGAGGACGTGCACGAAATTAGGTGTTGATTGCACAACAATCATGCAACCTAAACCGCCTGAATTAAGTTAGATTCTAACATAACTTTGGAATAATGCATGCATAAGTGTCGTAATTCGCATAATAGTTAGTTTGTTAGCTGTATAAATAAGATTGTCATTTTATGCACTAAAGAGAGATGAAATTAATTCCAAATTCTTCGAGGTTGAGAATGATAGATCATACCATACAGATCTGATTAGGATGACAACGGGTGTCCAACGCTTCCAAAACTGTCTTGATCAGACAACCATAGCATTTTGTGTAGCCCATAAAAGAATAGAGGCCACAGAGTAGATGACAAAGATCCAAGCCTTAGATGAAAGATCTGATCACATGGATGGATTCGGATCAACGATCGCAATCCAACGATGCAAAAATCAACCCGATCGGAGCCTACATCACTAGTTACAAAGAAGAGAAGTTGGACGGCCATGATGGCTCCACATGGCACCATCGCAGCCACCCTTGCCGCACACCCAACCTTTGAAGGAAGAAATAAGGATCGTTGGATAGTCATCTAAGGGCCTTAAAGAATCCACGTCGCTCGCCTCACTGCGCTTCAACAACAGGAAGGTTACTTTCAGCCATTGGATTTCGATCTAATTGTCGAGAGCAGTCAAGCATAGAAGAAGAAACTCGCCCATCCGCGACCTTAGCGCAACAGAGAGCGCACTCAACCGCAAGCATTAAGACTCTCTTAGTGCTAAAATTGGGAAGCCGGTGGGAGTGCACGCGATTGGCCGTTGGATGGTGATTAGAGGGACTAATACAGCTGCATGGCGCAACTAGAGGCTTCCACGCTGCACACGAGAACTAACGTGCGATCTCACGTGCTCTCTTCAATGAAGGCGGTGCAGGTGAGATTCTAAGCCGTCCGATCGAGAGATCAGACGGTTGAGGATTAATGGCATGCGATTTGAATGTGCTGGCGTGCCCGAGGAGAGAGAAAAGTGAGGTGGGCGCACAAAGAAGTGGAAGGCATGATGATGGCCGCACGATCGCAATTTGAGGGCTGCAAGCGTGCCACGTGTCGCCACCAGAATAAATTCGAGCATAGAAGGCATAAATGTGGTTGTTTTGAGGCCAAATCAGAGCCGTTGATCTCTCAATTGACAGATCTGATTGACCTAGAGTTGTTGCACGATTTTAAGGGATAAATGCCCTCTTTGCCCCTCATCAAAGCTATAAAAGAAGACCAGGTGATAACGCTACATTTTATGGTGATAATTCTGGCAATCAGGGTTTCTCTTAAGGGTAACATGCACAAATAACACATCATAAATGGGCATGGGAGCATTACATGCATCGTACATTGAGATTGCTTATAAATTAGTGTTAATGGCCATTTGTACAAGTTCATGTTAACACAAGCCTCAGATGAGAAATCGGATCACACGGATAGATTTAAAATGATGAACGGAGTCCAACGGACTCAAAATCGACCAAATCCAACATCCAGAGCTCTTGGAACAAGCCCAAGAAGTTCTGGTCGTTGATCTGATGATCAACGGCCCATGCGTAGCCACGTGGCACCATCACCACACACCTCACTCACACAATGCGCCTTGGCTTCAACACGCAAAGCATTTTAAGCTGTTCGATCTGATGATCTGATGGCTGAGAATGCACAAGCCTCGCCCACACATCCACAGCACTCACACGCCTTCGCAGCTCCAGCATCAGATCTCGACTGTTGATTTACCATCCAACGGTTGACACGTCCGCACACTCTCCTCCTCTTCACGACCATGCGCGGGCAACAGCGCAGCGGTCGACCCACTCACTCGCGTACACACGACACGGGGTTGAAATGCACCGCGCAACAAATCTGAGGCGAAGGCGCACGCGTGGACGAAATTCAGCCGTCGATCAGCGCGCGGACGGTGGGGATTGCGATACGTGGCGCCCGCAGATGAGCGCGCCAGACGCCCGTAGAAGCGCGATCCGCGAGCGTGCCCTTCGTGCAATCTCAGCCGTCCGATCTTCAATCGGACGGCCCTTAAGGCGACCACGTGGATCGTGCGGAAGAAGAACGGCGCCTGCGTTGGACAGGAGGGTAGGGGGGCTACACCGACACTTTCGGCATGGGTTTAGGGACGTCCTAGACGTCGCTAAAACCCCTACTTAAATTAGAAACCCCTTCTTCCTATATAAACCCCCTCCAACTACCCATGTAAAGCATTCGGTACCCTTGCAAGTCTTCTACCCCACTTCTATCTTCCCTTAGCACCTTTTGTACTCACCGAAGTCGACGAGCCACAGACGGAGTCCTTCTCCACCTTCGTGGTCGCCTCACCGTCTCCTTTCTCTCTCTCTCGCTCTTTATCCTAGCATTACTTTACTTTTGTTCAAGCATTTAGCTATTGTTGTATTTATAAAAACTCAAGTTACATATTAAATGAGGATGTTTCTTATATAGCTATTGTCTCTCTCTTTTCGCTGAGTTTTTCTTATTGTGATTTACATGACTACCATGACTTAAAAGATTCTAACCCTACTCTCTCTCTCTCTTTCTCTCGCTCTTACTTTTCTCCCACGTTTTCTCGCAAGAAAAGCTTGCCATTTCCATGACAACCAAGTGACAGAAAAACCCGATTTGTTCGATACTCGGACTCCCTGTGTTTGGCACTCGGACTCACGTCTGTTTCTTTATTTAAAACCAACGCAGCGAACACGAGTTACAATGACTGATTTAAACAAGCGCGTCAGGACCACGTCAATTTTTGGTGCCATTGCTGGGGAGGCAATGGATTTATTTTGTCGCTTTCATTTTGCATCCATGCTCACATCGTCTAATGCATTTTCTCCCTCTACTTGATTGATCACAGGAACTCAGCGCCTGGGCAATGAAGGAACGCGACTCGTGATAGCGGAAATGGAGTGAGCATAGCAAGGATCGGTTGTGAGTATCGCTCTACCCGTGGTTGTTTGGTTGCCTGAAAAATATAAAAAAAGATTAAAATCAGCAAAAAATCGATGTGGTGAATGATTTCCTAATCCTCATCCTTAACTCATCACCCAACAAAAAAATTTACACTCTAACATTCTCAAAGACCTAATTTTTTTGGAGTGTTCCTTTTTCCTTTTGACTGGTGTTTGCGAAGCCACCATGACTTGATTTAGGCCGCACCACTCATCCCTAAAATCAACTCACCTGGTAGAAATTGCATGAACACTAAGGTGAGCACATTAGGGTTCTAGAACTCATCATGTTAAAGGAAATTCACTCTCACCTATTGTGTGCAAAACTTGGTGTGCCCACTTGAAACTTGCCTGAAAATACTGACACGTCAACCCTAAAAGACACTAAAGTAAGGACAAACATTAAAAGACACCACATCTTAAATCCTTGCTTGAAAATCATGTCTTGTGAGGAGCACACACATTTGAATTGGATAACTAAGAGGCACCACCCCAATCAATGCCTCATCACATAACCTAAGCACAAGCACTACCCTATCCCCCATTAAAACAAAGTAGATGTGCCCTAGGCAGGACTAGGTTAAGTCTCAAGAGGCTTGGTTTTGCTTGCTGGGCACTTGGCCTTCATTCCCTTAGTATAATCTGGTGACTAGGCTTTGGGGAAGTGTCAAACGACTGTGGTTGTGAGGTCTATGGAACCGGCGGCACAAGCCAAAGGAAGAACTTTCCCCACAATCCTCTTGTAATCAACCTGGCCACATTAGCTTTGGGAAGGGCAGTCTCGTGCCTACAGACTTGATCGTTCCTTTGGAGATTTCTAGGTCTCCTAAGTAATACACTGTAAGGACTAGGCTTGTCTGCTTGGTTGTGCACACATGCTTCTCGCATCTGTCTCTCTTCTCATCCCTTCCTCGTTCTTCTCTAGTGTAGGCACGGGAGATGATCACTTCATCCCGAGTTGTTTATTTTGGGACGGGAAACCAGGAGACTTGATCTTGCTAGAGATATGGCCGAACCTAGAGTAGATGAGGTTGAGGACCAACCTCCACTAGATTCGATGGCCATCATCTAGGCCTAGATCAATGCAAACCACTGGCTTCAGAAGCAACAGATCCACACTATCATGCAAGCCATACATCGGCTGCAGAACCTGCAGAGGCAACCACGACCACCTTTGCAGGACCCGTAAGGGTAACCATCACCTGATCCACCACAATTCCAGGGCCAACCTAGGGCCCCCCGCGACTTCTACAATCCTTCTGTGATTCGGATTGAACCACACCTTAGGATCCCCGAGGGGGAAGATGATTTTGAGCTGAAACCAAACGTCCTAAGCCTGATTCAGAGCCACTTTCATGGGAGTTCAAATGAGGACCCCTTCCAGCACCTAGAGGATCTTGACCGGATCACCTAGACTGTAAAGCCCAGGAACATCAACCTAGACATTGTTTTGATCAAGATGTTCCCCTTCTCGCTGGGAGTCAAAGCATCTCACTGGCTTAGATCTTTAGGAAGACCTATCTCCACTTGGGAAGAATTGAGGCAAGCATTCCTAAAGAAATTCTTCCCCATTGGAAAGACCAACACCCTTAGAAGAGCCATTACCACCTTTACACTCCAGGGCAGAGAACAGTTCCGTGAGGCGCGGGAGAGATTTAACGAATTATTGAGGAAATGCCCACAACATGAGGTTCCAAGGTGGTAATTGGCCTAAATCTTCTACCATGGTCTGGACAACAACCTTCGGAACTTCGTCGATGCCTCATGCGGAGGAAACTTCCTCAACAAAGATGAGGAGAGCGAGTTTGAGCTCTTTAAGTCTATAAGTGAAAATTCGCTCAATAATGCCTCCATGACCCAGTTTAGTCTATCCAGTCAACCCCGTGGTGGCATCTATGAGGTACAAGCAAATTCTGGAGCGGTTGACATGGATATCATTGTTAAGAAATTGGATCAAGTGGAATTGGTAGATAAAAAGATAGATGAACTAGTGAACTAGACCAGGAACCCGCTACAGACTCTCTCCCTAGCAAATGGAGCTCACAATGTTGACCTGGTCCAGCCACTAAGCCAGATGCACCTGGAACAACCCCTGACCATGTTCCAGGGAGGGACCTTTGCCCCCTTAACCCCTGATTATTCTCTTCCCTCCCCCTCGACACCTTCTATCTTTGAAGATGTCTAGGCTATCCAAGGTTATTCCAAACCTGACCCCTTCTTCGACACCTTCAACACCGAATGGCGTGATCACCCAAACTTTGCTTGGATGAACCAGAAACCGCCTCAATTCCAGAACCAGCTCAGGCCAAACCATCAGCCAAACCTACCCTCCTATCAGCAAGGTCCACCTGTTAGACCCCCTATAACCCTAATAGGGTGCCCCCCCTACAAAATCAAATGGACACCTTGATAAAAATGATGGTTGAAGTGAACCAAAAACACAAAGAGGAAATGGCTTTAATGAAGGGACAGTTGAGCCAACTGTTGGATTGTAAACAACAGGGATCCCTTCCTTCTCAGCCACAACCGAACCCGCGAAATGTAATTAATAGAGGCCCCAATTCACAAGGGTTCCAAGGCAATCCCGGGCAGGTCCACATGGTCCAGCCAACCCCACATACTCCCCCTGGGTTCGATGCTTCTTCTTCCTCTTCTTCTCAAGTATCAACCCATGGTCCCAATGCCTCTGCAAATGCAGTGACCTTGAGAAGCGGCACTAAAACCCAGGAGCCCAAATGGCCGACTCCTCTCGAGACTTCACCTCCTGAAATACCCGACTCTGAAGATGAGCAAGAAAGACTCAAGGACCCAGAGATGGACCCTATTCACATCCAGACACCATATCCCGAGGCCTTAAAGAAGATAAAGAAAAAGAAAGTTGTTTTGGAAAATGAGGAGCTTTTGGAAATCTTCAAGCAGGTTTAGATTAATATCCCGCTCCTCGAGACAGTCAAGTACATCCCGTCTTATGCTAAGTTCCTAAAGGACGCCTGTACGTCGAAGCGTAAGCCACAACCCCAAGCACCTAGGAAGGTTGTGCTCTTAGAGCAAGCGTATTCCATGATATCAACCAACCTTCTGCTCAAACGAACTGACCCAAGAGCACCCCTGATATCCTACAATATCGGGGACATGACATTTGATAGAGAGCTCTTGGACTTAGGTGCTTCAATCAATCTGATCCCGACGACCCTGTATCGCCAATTTGGATTTGAAGAGTTGACGCCTACAGCTGTGACCATCCAGTTGGCTGATAGATCCGTGAAGACCCCGAAGGGGATTTTTGAGGACGTGATTGTTCAGGTCAAGGACTTCTATTTCCCGGTCGACTTCTTGGTGCTCGACATGGAAGTCCCCGAACAGCTACAGAACACACCCATCATCCTAGGAAGACCTTTCTTAGCTACGGCTGAGGCGAACATCGATTGTAACGCGGGTGCATGGAAATCACCTTCTAAGACAGAAGGATGTAGTTGGATATCTTCAGGGCGACCAAGTCTTTCAATTGCGACTAGATTGAGGAGCACGACCTCGTGGAACCTCTGGTTGAGGAATGCCTTACCCTTAGTTCCTTAGCTGACCATCAGACCGAACCCTGTGACGACTGTTTTGGCCCATCCCCGACTGTGCATACTGACCTCTGTAGGGCTAATTACTATCAGCAACCACCGTTCGAGGAGATTGATGTGGATCAACTCCCACCTTTCCCATACCTGTCGAGTATGGTTCCACCCACACCCGAGCTGAAGCCGCTACCCGAGAATCTCAAATACGTCTTCCTTGGACCTGACCAGACCTTCCCAGTGATTATCAACGCCCATCTAACCAAGGATCAGGAACTCAGGTTGACTGCGACCCTATCTGAACATCGGGCCGCCATTGGTTGGACCATCTCGGATTTGCGAGAAATTAGCTCCACCTATTGCACCCACAATATTTATCTGGAAGATGGGGCTCGACCTTCCCGCCAGATGCAGAGATGATTAAACCCGAATATGCGGGAGGTCGTTAAGGACATTATCAAGTGGCTTGACGCAGACATCATTTACCCAATCTCCGATAGCCCCTGGGTGAGCTCCACTCAAGTGATCCCCAAGAAAGTCGGGCTCACCGTTGTCACCAATGAGCGTGGCGAATCCATCCCCACCTGCACCACCACTGCATGGCGGGTGTGCATTGATTATAGGAAGCTCAATGAAGCGACCAAGAAAGATCATTTCCCTTTTCCATTCATTGATCAGATTCTCGAGCGATTGGCAGGGTAGAAATATTTTTGCTTCCTGGATGGATATTCAGGATACAACCAAGTCGCAATTGCTCCTGAAGATCAAGAGAAGACCACTTTCACTTGCCCGTATGGCACATTCACATTTCATCGTATGCCATTCAGGTTATGCAACACACCCAATACCTTTCAGTGTTGCATGCTAGCCTTCTTTTCAGAGATGGTGGGTGAATATCTGGAGGTCTTTATGGATGATTTCTCAGTATTTGGGAACTCATTCGACCATTGTCTAAGCAACTTGGAGAAAATCCTCAAGAGATGTATCGAGGTTAACTTGGTGTTAAGTTGGGAAAAGAACCATTTCATGGTTCAAGAAGGAATTGTTCTCGGTCACATCGTATCACATAGGGGCATTGAGGTGGATTGAGCTAAAGTTGATTTAATTTCCAAACTTCCCCCACTTAGCTCGGTCAGGCAAATCCGCTCGTTCCTTGGACATGTTGGCTTCTATAGAAGGTTCATCAAAGACTTCTCCGAACTCTCGAAACCTTGACTGACCTTCTGGCCAACGACGCCCTATTTCACATAACACCTGATTGCATCCAGGTTTACCACACTCTCAGGGAATCAGTCTCCACCGCACTTCTGTTACAGCCCTCAGACTGGTCCTAAGACTTTGAGATCATGTGCAATGCATCAGACTTTGCCATCGACGCAATCCTAGTATAGAGACAAGACAAGAAACCCATGGTGATCTACTACGCGAGCAAAACGTTGGACGAGGCCCAACGGAATTATACGGTCACAGAGAAAGAACTACTCACCATAGTTTTTGGACTCGAAAAGTTCCGATCTTACCTTCTGGGATCCTACGTGAACATCTATACAGACCACTCGACCATCCGGCATTTGTTGGCCAAGAAGGACGCTAAACCCAGGCTCATCAGATGGATCCTGCTCTTGTAGGAATTTGACCTGGAGATTCGTGACAAAGCCAGGTCCAAGAATGTTCTGGCCGATCACCTGTCTAGACTCCACCTGGACCACATTAGGCCCTCCTTGCCCTTATCAGACACCTTTCCCGATGAGCAACTTCTGGTTGTTCAAGACAGGAAACTACCTTGGTATGCCGACTTTGTCAACTATCTGGTAGTAGGGCAGACCCCGCACAGCCGATCTAGACAGTAACGGGATAAGTTCTTGGCTGAAGCCAAACTTTATTTCTGGGATGATCCCAGGCTATTTCACCTCTGTGCTGACCAAATTATCAAGAGGTGTATTCCAGAGGAGGAAGTTCAAAGTGTGCTATCCTTTTGTCATGACCAAGCTTGTGGTGGCCACTTTTCGGGGAAGAAGACGGCTGCAAAGGTTTTGCAATCCGGATTTTACTGGCCCTCATTATTCAAGGATGCACATAACTTTGCTAAGACTTAATCTCACTGCCAGACTTTGGGGACCATGACTAGGAAAGACATGATGCCCCTCCAGCCCATTCTGATAGTCGAGATCTTTGACATTTGGGGCATCGATTTCATGGGCCTCTTTCCACCATCCAACGACTTTGAGTACATCTTTGTCTCAATAGACTATGTCTCAAAATGGATTGAAGCCATCGCCACCCGTAGATGCGATCATAAGGCTATCATGGACTTTGTTAAGCAAAACATCTTTTCTCGGTTTGGAAAACCAAACGCCATGATCAATGATGGTGGAAGTCACTTTATCCACACCTAGTTCCGTGCCCTACTTAGAAAATATGGGGTTACTCACTGCATTGCCACCCCTATCATCCGTAAACCAATGGGTTGACTGAGGTCTCCAACCGACAGATTAAGAACATTCTATAGAAGACTGTGAGGCCTGACAAGAAGGACTAGTCCACATGACTGGATGATGCCCTGTGGGCATACAAGTCCGCTTTCAAGACCCCAATAGGCATGTCGCCTTATCGCCTGGTCTTTGGCAAAGTTTGCCACCTTCCTGTCGAGTTGGATCACCGGGCTTACTGGGCCATTAAACAATGTAACATGGATTCTCAGTTAGCCGGTGCACAGAGGATGCTCCAACTCTCCGAGCTCGAGGAAATTTGTCGGGACGCCTTTGAGAATAGTCGGCTTTACAAGGAAAAGATGAAATCCGTCCACGACCGACTCATCTATAGAAAGACATTTGAGCCCAACCAGCAAGTTTGGTTTTTTGACGCCCGACTCAAACTCTTTCTCGGGAAGCTCAGATCCAAGTGGACAGGACCATATAGGGTGGTCAAACCTTATTCCAATGGGGCAGTTGAAATTGTAGATCCGAACACTGGGCACACTTTCACGGTAAACGGTCAGAGATTGAAGCACTTCCTTGCTTAGGTTCCCCCAAACGAGGTTGTCACCTTCTTAAAGAGTGCTTGATCGAGTTTTAAAAAGGTCGCATTGTAGTACAGTCGAAAAAAGCATTCAAAACAAATATAATTTATTACTCGAATTTTAAAGTCCGAGGTCGAACACAGGGAGCAAGTGGGATTCACGCACTAACCTCAATAATAAATGCAATTTGAACACATAATACTACTCAAAAAATCTAATTAAAAATATGAAGCATGAGTATATGGATAATAAGAATAAATGCAACTAAAAATATAATGGAGGACTTATGAAGAATTGAACGTCTAATTATAAAATCAGACGTCTTAAAAATGATGTGCTACAGTGTCTTTTCCATCTTCCTCTTTCTCTGCCTTCTTTCTCTGATTTCTCTTTCTTCTCTATGTCTTCTCTTTCCTTTACCTTCTCTATCTTCTTCTTCCTCCTTCCTTCTTTCTTCTTTCTTCTTTTTCTTTTTCTTCTTCTCTGGTCTTAGCCTTGCAAACCTCAGCTTCTTCCTTCTTCTCTGTTCTTTGGCATCTCTTTTCTTTTCTTTCTTCTCTTTGTCTTCTCTTTTCTTTACCTCCTCTATCTGTTTTCTCTTCCTTGGCTTCTTCTTCCTCCCTTCTTCTTCACCTGACTCCTCTTCTTCCTTCCTTGGATTTGGCTAGGTATGGAGCCAATCTTTCCACAGCAAAACTCCCCTTCCCCTGCGTAGCGTTCCTCTCTTCTCTCTTCTCTATTTCGGTTCGCTCTCCCAGAGCCACATCCGGGTCGGGTAATCGGACCTAACGGAGACCCGGGTCCAGGCACACCAGCGTGGGTGGTGAGCGAGGAGTGAGTCGGTTCGGGTAAACGGGTCGTGGCCAGGTCCGCGTGGGCAGTGCCACGGATGAGGCTGTGAGAGGGGGAGAGAGGGACCTCACCCCGTGAGTAGGAGGCGACAAGGCTTATGCATAAAATCAATTTATGTGCATACGCTCACTTGCCCACATCCGAGGTGGGACTAGACATCCTACCTCCCTTGCGCACGCTGCAGCAGTAGGTGTCTGGCTTAATTGGCGAGGCTGCTTGGGCCGTTGACTCCAATTGGTAGTCTGGATGCACTCGTGCCTCAAGTCCACGTCGCCTGGGACTCATGCCTGGAGCAGCAGCAGCTGGAACACAGGAAGTAAGCTCCAAGCTTCTTCATCCATGGTGGCCGGTGTTGCGCGAACCTGAAATCATGAGCACGGCCTTGTGGCCACGTTAAAACATCCAAGGAGATTCTCCAAGGCATGGAAAATATGTGGCGGTGGTCGTCATGGCGTGGGAACGACTGTGGTGGCGTGCCTAGGGTTCTCTATGGCCATGTGAGTAGGTGTGTTCGATGGCGCCGATGGGTGTTCGACGGAGATATTGGAGTAGTGGGAGATGATCAGTGGGGTGTTGCGGAGGTCGTAGGGTGGTTGGCGAGGCAGATGGAGGTGCGGAGTGACAGGGGTGCCTCATTGGATGTTTGGCCAGAGGTGGAGAAGGTGATGGTGATTGGTGGCGTCGAGGGGTGTTTTTGAGAACTGAAGAGGGGAAAAGGGAAAAGAAGGGAAAGAGAAGCTAACTAACCTAAACTAAGGACGAAGGAGACATAAGAGGCATCTGGGATGGTACGGCCGACGTCGGAGACGAAGATCTCCGTAGAAGAGGCGGCGACGAAGATGAAGGCAGTGGCAGCGTTAGGGCTGGTATGACCGACGCGGATGAATGAGTGGAAGGCAACCCAACCACTGTATTGTGGTTGGGCGACGAGAGAGAGAGAAAGGATTCACCGGAGCTTGCGGAGATGTTGTGGCCAGCGAGGAGAGAAGAATGTGAGGTGGATCGGCCCAATTCCAAACTGAGGAGATGCGGCTGGATCAGGGGTTGCTTAAATAGTCCTTTGGGGAAGGATTTGTGCTTGGAAGCCAAACTTCCAAGCAAGGTTTGTCCACCAAAGTTGGAAGCTTCAAAAAGACCAAAATCTCTCATGCGTTCGCATCAGAGATTAGGTACAAATTAGGGTTCATCAGTGGGTTTAGATTGGAGAGGATTACTAAGAGTCTCCCTTCCAATTTTGGGAGGAATTCTCTGAGAAATCAAGGAGAATCCATCTTCTAAAGTTCTTCGGAGTAGGATTTCCTCTGCTATAATGGCAAAGGGACCTATTTGCAAGGACGACAAAGAAGCTAGGGGGCCAAATGTAAGGGTTTTTGAAAGATAGGGGCAGAAATGTAATCAAGTTGGATTTATTTGCAAAGTAGGTCAAGATGAGTTTCCCTTAGGTCCAAATTTTGGTACAAACCTAATTTGGATCTAAGGAATCCAATGGTGAAGTTGGATTTTGGTTTTGACCACGTTTGACTGGAAAATTTATGTAAAAACCTAATTTAGGGCAAATATCTAGCTGAGACCCCATTCTAGGTTAAAATAGGTTCCAATGGCCAAATTGAAAGTTCTAAACCCTAGAGAATATTTTTATATGACTTTTAGAGGATTTAAATGAATTTTATCCTGATCAGAACCTTGGTAATCAAGCAGGTCTGTTTTAGGGTTATAAGAAGTCATTTGATTCCCAGAACTCACACGAACCCTTTTCTATCTGAACGAACCCACTTTTTATCTTTTATGACCTTTTGACCTTTGTTTTGACCTTGAGAAACCTGCTGTTGTACTGCAATGGTAAAATTACAGTTTTACCCCTTGTTTCTTACTTTTCTCTCAGAATGGTTATTCAGTGAATTAAGACCTCCAATTGGTTATGTAGGAGCTCTTGTTCTCTTTTATAGGTCAAAATGAGCTAGTTAGGGCTCATGATGGTGTTCCCATCATGCCCTCATTGAGGGTTGACACGAAGCACCGCCTAATTGGAGGCATTAAACTCAGTGCTTCCTGGGAGGCAACCCAAAAGATTCAGACTGATTATGTATACTGCATTACTCAGGTGATTTCTTTTTGAACCCCCATTGCATCAATTTATTTGTTAATGAGGACATTGTCCAACTTAAGCATGGGAGGGTGGTAATTTGCATGTTCTGAGTTCATTTTATCAGTCTGAATAAAATAAAATTTAAACAAATGATGAAGTTAGGAAGAAAAACTTAGGCATTAGGAACTTGTCAACAGTGAAAAATAATATGCGAGGAACCTGAACACTTACACTTTTCAGACCTTTAGGCTTAATCATCCCTGGTGTCTGATAAAATATGGATTTAGCCTTGAATCCTCGCAACCTTAATTTATTTTAATTCACCAATAAAATAGGGTGATAAGTATATGACTTATCAATCTGCCCTCTGACTCGGAGGGACTTTTAGTCTAAGCATCTGCACACATTTTTGCACTGACTCACTCCTCGGAGATTCTGACAAAAATTGGGTAGCTAATGAACCTTCTAGGGTGGTATGGCTGGCAAGTTGTTTTGGGTAACAGCCCATTGATCGGTTGTCCAGAGCCCAGCCACAGGACCACTTTCCTCTTATTGCCTCTAGGTAAATTTGAGATCAGGGAAGCCACCTACTAAACAACAAAAGAAAAGAAAAGAAAAGAAATATAGAAAAGAAGAAAAAAGAACAAAATAAGCCACACTTCACCGCATGAGTATGGCTGGCAAGTGGTCGTGGGTAACAGCCCATTGGCCGGTTGTCCAGAGTCCAACTCACTAAAATGCACAAAAAGATCCAAACACTTAAGGAAGAAGTAGGGAAGTAGAGCAATCCGGGGAGATATACATTTGAAACACCCTTGTGTTGACCCCAAATAAAATAAAAGTAGGGAGAAAGATACCGATCGGACAGATACACCTTCAGGCAAACACTTCATTTTTCGGTTACCTAAGGGTGTAGAAACTCGAAGTCTGTCTGAATTACCATTGAGTGAGTCTATCACGATCTTCACACCAAGATGCTTAGCACTTAGAGTCTTTTTCGAGTTTTGGGTGAGTTGGGTAGCTGTAAAAAGTTACCAGCACACTCTCAACTCTAAAAATATAAAAAAATGAGAAAAGATGAAAAAGAAAAAAATATATATGCCTTAAAGCGAGGATTTGGGCGATTCACATTTTGGCAGACACTCGAGCGTTGTTTAGTCTCTATAGATCAAGATCTTAGTATATTTCCTCCTGTTGACAAGTAACAAAATGTCTAAGTAACCAATTCTTGAATTTTGACTGAGAATAACAGCTAGCATGAACCTTGCTAGGGACTAGCAAGGAGTAAGCATATGATAATGCTACATTTTATGGTGATAATTCTGCCAATCGGGGTTTTTCTTAAGGGTAACATGCACAAATAACACATCATAAATGGGCATGGGAGCATTACATGCATCGTACATTTAGATTGCTTATAAATCAGTGTTAATGGCCATTTGTACAAGTTCATGTTAAAATAGACCTCAGATGAGCAATCGGATCGCACAGATAGATTCAAAATGACGAATGGAGTCCAACGGACTTAAAATCGACCAAATCTGACATCCAGAGCTCTCGGAACAAGCCCAAGAAGTTCTGGCCGTTGATCTGATGATCAACAACCCATGCATGGCCACATGACACCATCACTGCATGCCTCACTCGCACAGTGTGCCCCAGCTTCAACACGTAAAGCGTTTTAAGTCGTTCGATCTGATGATCGGATGGCTGAGAACGCACAAGCCTCGCCCACACATCTACAGCACTCGCACACCTTTGCAGCTTCAGCATCAGATCTCGACCGTTGATTTACCATCCAATGGTTGACATACCTGCACACCAGCCTCGTCTTCGCGACCATGCACGGGCAACAGCGCAGCGGTTGACCCTCTCACCCGCGCACACCTGACGCGAAGTCGAAATGCACCGCGTAGCAAATCTGAGGTGAAGGTGAGAGCGTAGAGAAAATTTGGTCGTCGATCCGCACGTGGACGGTGGGGATTGCGATACGTGGTGGCCTTAAATGAGCGCGCTCAGATGCCCGCGATGATGCGTGGGGGGCGCGTGCTGCGCAAGCGCGATCCACGAGTGCACCCTCCGAGCAATCTCAATCGTTCGATCGAAGATCGGATGATGCTCAAGGCGACTATACGGATCATGCGAAAGAAGAATGGTGCCTACGTTGGACTGGGACACTTTCGGCATGGGTTTGTGATGTCCTGGACGTCGCTAAAACCCCTACTTAAATTAGAAATCCCTTCTTCCTATATAAACCCCCTCCAACTACCCATGTAAAGCATTCAGTACCCTTGCAAGTCTTCTACCCCACTCCTAGCTTCCCTTAGCACCTTTTGTACTTGCCGAAGTCGACGAGCCGCCGACGAAGCCCTCCTCCACCGTCGTGGCCTCCTCGCCATCTCCTTTCTCTCTCTCTCTTTATTTAAAATCGACGGAGTGAACGCAACCTACAACGACCGATTTAAACAAGCACGTTCAGACTATGTCACCAGGGCCCCCTATTGAATAGATCTTCCACCGTAACTCCAACCAGATACAACTCCAGCCTCTCTCCCTCTCTACAACTCTTCTCCGGACTTCATCCCAGCGCTTTGGATCTGAAGTGCTGTCGAACTTCCCGCAAAAATCCCATAAGTGGCGTCATCGTCACCTGCTCTCTCTCTAGCATAGTTATTTCTATTCATAGTTGAAAAATTGTTTCCAAATAGCGATAAAGTTTTCATTATTTGGATATTTGATGCCTATATATTTACATATATAAATATATAAATATTTGCTTAAAATAACTTTCTGAAAGGCTTTTGCATAAAAATCATGGTTTGCCTCCCTGTGAACGACTCGGTATTCATCGAAATCTTTATAAATATTATTTATTTCACCATGATTCGCAACTACAATGAAATAACATCTTTTAATGTGTCTTGGGGTAGAATAAGTTGGTGCCGTTGCAGATTAATCAGATGGATCCTTTTGCTACAAGAATTTGATTTAGATATCAAAGACAAATTTGGTGCCCAAAATGTAGTAGTAGATCATCTCTCTAGAATCCTTGTAGACTCTACAACTCCTCAACTTTCTGATTCATTTCCTGGTGAGACTCTCTTGACTGCTTGCAAATTACCTTGGTTTACAGACATTGTCAACTATTTGGACATCAGAAGACTACCCTTGGATTGGTTTAAGCATAAGTAGAATAAGTTGGTTTCCGATGCCAAATACTACTTTTGGAAAGATTCGGAGCTATTCAAAATATGCGCGGATCAGGTTATCCGCTGTTGTGTTCTAGATGAGGTGATCACAAGTGTACTAGAATTCTGCCATACTTTTGCTTGTGGAGGTCACTTAGGAGAAAAGACAGCAACCATGGTACTGCAAAGTGGATTGTATTGGCCATCTTTATTCCGCAACTCGTACAACTTATGTAGGTCATGCATTAATTGCCAAACTCTAGGAAACTTGATCAGGAAGGATATGATGCCCCTAAATCCAATCCTTGAGGTCGAAATCTTTGATGTCTGGGGCATTGATTTTATGGGACCTTTTACTAATTCATTTGGGTACATATACATTCTGGTTGTAGTCAACTATGTATCCAAATGGATTGAGGCCATCCCAACCCGAACCATTGACCATAAAGTGGTGATGAACTTTGTAAAGAAAAACATCTTTAGTCGGTTCGGTGTACCTAAAGCTCTGATTAGTGATGGCGGGTCCCATTTTACCCATAATCAATTCAAGACCTTACTGAACAAGTATGGAGTCACTCACAGATTCTCTACTCCATACCATCCATAGGCCAACAGACAAGCTGAAATTTCCAATCGGGAAATTAAGAAAATCCTTCAAAAGACGATCCACCCGGATCGGAAGGCCTGGTCTACTAAATTAGATGACGCTCTCTGGGCCTACTAGACGACGTATAAAATTTCGATTGGGATGTCTCCATTCTGTTTGGTCTACGAAAAATCTTGCCATCTGCCTATTGAACTTGAACATAAAGCTTATTGGGCAATCAGAACTTTTAACCTGAATCTTGATCAATCTAGACTACAAAGAAAACTCCAATTGACTGAATTGGATGAAATCTGGAATGATGCTTATGATAGTGCGAGAATCTATAAGAATAGGACAAAAACTTTACATGATAAGTATATCTCTCGGAAAAGCTTTGTAACTAATCAAAAGGTTTGGCTATTTGATGCGCGGTTGAAGCTCTTTTCGGGAAAGTTAAGATCAAAATGGACAGGTCCTTTCGTTGTAAGAAAAGTCTATCCTCATGGAGCTGTTCTCATCTTGGATCCCAAGGCTGGCCATGAGACCAAGGTAAATGGTCAAAGGTTGAAGCCTTACATCACTTAGAACTGTGATCCCATTCGTGATAGTCACATCAACCTTCTGGAATCATAGTAGAGCTATACTGAGTCCGGCAAATGATGTTAAAGTTAGTGTTGGCTAGGAGGCAACCCAGTACTCTTTACAGGTAGTTTTGCATCCAAGCTGACCTGGAATAACAAGCTCATTTAGGTGATATCCCCTCCTCTTGCTCGTTACTTTTTGATTTTCCTGCATACATTTCAATGAGGACATTGTAATGAATAGGCATGGGGGGTGGACAATGCTTGTCTTATTTCTATTTTTATGTCAAAAAAATATTGCATTCATGCATAAGAAATTTTTATTAAAAAGGTTTTATTAGGTATTCATTCTTAAGTTGATTCTTTTATTTAGAATCTAGTACAATTTCACACTTACACGCAGAATTTGCAATGGATCCTCTGTGAAGACTGATAAATATCTTCAGTTTGTTGAGAAAAAGCAATGCTTCTTCTCTTGAGCCCTTGGATAGTAATTAGGGAGTTAGGCAAACTATCTTCTAGTAGATCCACCAAAATAAGTGTAAGGTGTGAGTAGAAAGTCTACTGGTGCTCTAAGGCTAGTATGAGGAATCTTAAATTCTGGATAATTAGATAATTAGATAATGATACTCGGAGTTACACATAGTTTTTCACTCTTGGTTTCTGTGTATAAAATTCTTAGTGCGAATCTTTTGAGAGCCACCAAATAAGGCAAATACGCAGAGAGCAGGTTCTAATAAAATTAAGAGTAAGGTGGATGGTCACGACCATCCTTTACGGAATTCTCGGCTGAAGGAAGGTATTAGTGTCAAGGTCAGAAATACGTTGTCCTATCCATACCTTTCCCGATGTTGGGAGTAGGCACGTCCACCAAATAAGCCACCCGATATCCTCTTGAACATCCCCAATCCCGCATAATGCCTCGTAAATAAAAGTTCATATGCTCTATTGCGTTGCGTTAGTAGATATATGGATGTGAAAAATAAGAGAGAGAAAAGAAAAAAAATACATATATAAAAAAAAGTTGAAGAAAAAGAAAAAGAAAAGAAAAAAAATATATACATAGAAAAAAATTTAGAAAAAGAAAAGAGAAGAAAAAAATGAGTTTATGAGCTCAGAATTTGTTTCAAGTATATTGAGGCAACAACACCTGCCACCCTCACGATCCACCAAATATAGCCTTGGCCTACTTTTCTGTATTTCCGGCTGTCTGAATACTGGTTGATGAATTCTGACCATAGGGTTATCAAAACCTAATCAAAGTGTTCATGCCAGGAAAGACCACCAAATATACTAATAAATCTGGTGAGATTGTGAGCTCAAAAAAAAAGAAAAGAAAAAAGAAGAAAAAGAAAAAGAAAGAAAGAGAAAGAGAGAGAATGAGTACAAAGGAACTAAAGATAGCACAGTTTCTCCGCCCCTCTTTAAGTTGATTTATTTAATAGTTTGGAAATCTATGTTCTAAAGTATTGGTTTATATGTAGCAACAGATGAGCATAAGCCACCAAATACAAATCTACTAGACTCAAAGTATCTTCTACCTAAGCCGAAATTCGGGGATGAATTTACAGATTACTTTATAACCTCGAGGGAAGAAGTTTGCCTATCCTAATAGAATTTTACTAAGGGTCAAGTATGGGATTTAGACATGGATTGGCTTTTCACTTGGATCAATTGCACATGCTATAATAATACACTTTCACGACTGCTTGGATTTCTAAAGTCTTGGATGAAAACAAAAGAAATAAATCTCTAAACGAACACTGTCATATAGGACCACTTTGCATTTAGTCATGCATTTGCTAGGGACTAGCCAAATTTGGGCATGGGGGTGTGATTGCACAACAATCATGCAACCTAAACCACCTGAATTAAGTTAGATTCTAGCATAACTTAGAAATAATGATGCATAAGTGTTGTAATTTGCATAATAGTTAGTTTGTTAGCTCAATAAATAATATTATCATTTTATGCACTAAAAGAGAGATGAAATTAATTACAGATGATTCGAGGCTGCGAATGACAGATCAGACCATACAGATCTGATCAGGACGACAATGGGAGTCCAACGCTTCCAAAACTGTCTTGATTAAACAACCATAGCATCTTGTGCAGCCCATAAGAGAACAGAGGCCACAGAGCAAGATGATAGAGATCTAGGCCTCAAATGAAAGATCAGACCGCACGGATGGATCTGGATCAATGATCGCAGTCCAACGGCGCAAAAATCAACCTGATTGGAGGCCTACATCACCAGTTACAAAGAAGAGAAGATGGACGGCCATGGTGGTGCCATCACAGCCACCCTTGCCGCATGCCCAACGTCTGAAGGAAGAAACGAGGACCATTAGATCGTCATCCAACAGCCTTAAAGCAGCCACGTCGCTTGCCTCACTGCGCTTCAACAACAGGAAGGTTTCTCTCAGCTGGATTTCCATCCAACAGTTGAGAGCAGTCGACCATCGAAGAAGAAACTCGCCCATCCGCGACCTTAGCGCAATAGAGAGCTCACTCAACCGTAAGCACGAGGCGCGTTCAAGATGCTCTCAGTGCTAAAATTGGGAAGCCGAAGGGAGCTCACACAATTGGCTGTTGAATGGTGATTAGAGGGTGGTGATACAGTCATGTGGCATGGCCGGAGGCTTCGGCAGCTGCACACGAGAACGAACACGCGATCTCACGCACTCTCTTCAACGAAGGCGGTGCAGTTGAGATTCTAAGCAATCTGACGGCTGAGGATTAATAGCGTGCGATTTGAATGTGCAGGCATGCGCGAGGAGAGAGACAAGCGAGGAGAGTGTGCAAAGAAGCGGAAGGCGCAATGACGACCGCATGATAGTGATATAAGGGCTGCAGGCGTGCCACGTGTCGCCACCAGAATAAATTTGAGCATAGAAGGCATAAGTGAGGTTGATTTGCAGCAAAATCAGAGCCGTGGATCTCCCGATTGATGAATTTGATTGGCCTAGAGTTGTTGCACGATTTTAAGAGCTAAAATGCCCTCTTTAGCCCTCATCAATGCTATAAAAGAAGACCAGGGCCCCCCTGTTAAATATATCTTCCACCATAACTCCCACCAGATGCAACTCTAGCCTCTCTCCCTCTCTGTAACTCTTCTGCGGACTTCCTCCCGGTGCTCTGGATTTGAAGTGCTACCGCACTTACCATAAGAATCCCCCAAGCGGTGTCCTTGTCATCTGCCCTCTCTCTCTTTTTTTAGCAGAGGTTTTTTTATTCATAGTTGAAAAACTATTTCCAAATAGCAATAAGGTTTTGTTTATCTGGATATCTGATGCCTATATATATACATATATAAATATATAAATATTCGTTTAGAATAACTTTCTGAAAGGCTTTTGCATAAAAATCATGTTTTGCCTCCCTACGAATAACTTGGTATTCATCGAAATATTTAGAAATATTATTTGTTTCATCGTGATTCGCAACTACAATGATACAACATCTTTTAACGCATCTCACGGTAGAATAGGTGTGCAAGGTGGCCAGCCGCACTATGGCCGCGCAAGGGTGTGGCTATGCTAGGGTGTGGCTGCCTGAAGAGGCACGTGTGGGGTGGTGCGCACGGTGTGCTAGCTGCACATGAGGCTGGTGGTGCGTAGTTGACGTTGTGGAGGAGCACTTGGGGGTGTGACCGCTCCTCTGTTGTAAATCACGAAGGTAGAGAAGGGAAGCCGGAGGTGTGGTTGCGGTCGAGGAAGAAGAAAGTGAGGGAGTGTTGATAACATCATCATGAGCCATAACTAGCTTTAATTAGTCATAATCAAGTGACAAATGCTCCTACATAATAGCCTAAGAGACATAAGTCCTTGCATATCCTTTCTAAGAGAAGAACATTAAAACATGGTTAATTATGTTGTTTTAACATCATATTATGAAAGCAGAATAACCAAGGGGTTTGCCATGGGTTAATCTATGGTCTAATGAGCACTAAGGTCTAATAAGAGGGTCCACATAGAGATTAATGGGGTTTCATGCATTTCGAGAACCAATACAGCATCCAAAACCTTAATTTTAGACTCACTTAAATTATAGAGATTCTGGTTATGATAAAATTCATCTAAATCTCTTAAAATTCATATAAAAATATTCCTTGAGATTTGATATCCTTAATTTGACCATCCAAACCTATTTTAACCTTGAACAGAGTCTCAGATGGATCTTTACTCTAATTTGGGTTTCTGTACAAATTGCCTAGTCAAACTTAGGAAAAAATCAAATCCTACTTCACCAATAGATTCCTTGGGTCCAAATTAGGTTTGTACCAAAATTTGGGCCCAATCAGAGTTCATCTTGATCTAGTTTGCATTTTAGACCCTAAACCTCTATTCCTTACATTTAACCCCTTAGCTTTCATCCTTTCTTTTCAAAAACGTCCCTAGCTTCTCACCTCTCTTGCAAATAGGTCCAATTGCCATTGTCTTCCTCACGAAGCAGAAAAGGAAACTCGCAGCTCCTAAACCCAATCTGCTTCATTTAATCCTACAAATTGATTGATGAAATCTAACAAAAAATCGCCAAATTTGGCCAAATTGATCCTCAGATCATTCCACGTCGACCAAGGCCTTCTTTAAGGTCAATCATGGCCAGAAATCACGCCAACGAGCTTGAGAAAGCAAGCTCTGCAGGTGGTTCAGGACACCTTCCTTTTGGGTACTTCAAGGGAGAGAAACCTCACTTATAAGAGCGGCCGCACTTGTTCAATCCATCCTTCTTTAGTTTTTGGCACGCAACCCCTCTCTCCTCCATCGTCCTAGGCCACCATTAACGAAGGCCTGGAGTTTCACCAATCCCCATCATCGGCCGCTCCCACATACCATAGGGAGAGGGCTTCCTGTTTACTCCTCCTCGTCATGCTTCCGAACAAAGAAGGTGGCCCAATTACCCCCTCGTTGGCTCCATCTCCACCTCCTTCGTCCATAGCACCAGCGTACCTCTAGCAAGCCTCCTCATACCTCCATTCATCCAATTACCTTAAGGCTTTTCTCTCTCTACCCTCCAATTAAGTTTAGGCTAAACCTTAGGTCCTAATTCCTTCCCTTTCTCCTTTTCCGACTCCGGCAACCACCTCCACAACCGCCTTCATCGTCGGAACTCCCCTGCCCCGTTCCACCCAAATTAGGTTGGGCAAGAGCTTACACACACCTCCTCTATATTTTTGCCTAACCTAATTTAGTACTTCAACACCTCCACCTCCTTCCTCGACTCCGTTCGCCGGAGCTTCACTCACCTTCACTCTTTGGCCACTGCACTGCACCTCACACCAAATCACCTCCACCATTGCCTTTGCCACACCACAACGAAGGTTTCCACTCATTTAATTGGGCCTTAGGCCATATTATTTTGCAGGTCACCGTCGTCACCGTCGGTTGTCTTCCCCAATGCCGTCAGTCACTGTCAGACACCTGCAAGCTTCGCCTCCACCTTCAATCGACGCGGCTTGGCACCCTGATGAAGCCCAGACCCTTAATTGAGTGAGGGAGGAAAAGTACCAGCTACAATCAATGCACGCTTCTTGCTAGCATCACGTAAAGGAGGAGCACCTCACTTTAGTCCCACGTCATGGGCTGAGGTTCTTGTAAGCAAGCATAAAAGGATTTTGTAAATCCACCTCTTCGCCCAGTACACAGGGGGTCAAGTCCTCGCTTCACGCACCTCCTCACACAAACACGGCCACAGGTTTGGAAAAATCTTAGTATCCGATAACCCAATAACTTTACCCGAGTATACACCTGGGTCTGAGAGAGAAGAGAAGAGGAGAGTTCTATGAGGGGAGGTGGGTGGGTTTTGCTCTAAAGTGCTTGGGCATGTGCTGAAGGATGGCTAACACTTGGCCGTGTGCTTGTGCTTGAGAGAAGCCATGGTCTTTGAAAGGCTTGAGAAGAAGAAGAGAAAGCCTTATGCTCTGCTGAGGTTCTGTGCTCCTGTTAAGGCATTTGATGCTTTGTTCCTGTTGTCTGAAAGGTTGTTGCTGCTACTGTTGGGTTATTTAAGTACCTAAGTTAATATTGATTATCTGATTAAGATAATGTTGAATGATTTAAATGTTAGGGTATACGCTTAATTAAGATGAATAATTGATGATTCAAATCACCATTGTTTTGTCTTTTTATTTCTTTTTACCCTATGACTCTTTGAGATATTGATGATTGTTATTAACTATCAATTGAAGAAGTTGTATTCATTGAATATCTATTATTATACTCAATTGATTGTGCTCATCTATTTTAAATAAAGATTAATGTGTAAATTCCACATTTGCTCCCTACGAACGACCTCGGACTCCCTTTAGATTCTGAGTTTATAAATTTAAATGATTTGTTGTGCGATTTAGGAGTATATTACAATGAACACATATTGAAAATCTCCTTGATTCGCACCTAACAATAGGGAGGCAGGTGCGGTCTCTAGACATCCATGAAGGTTCCTAGACGTCTTAAATGAAGGGGATGACGTACGGTGGTGATGGCGGTGTCACGGTTGTCGTCAAGGCTCACGATGGTGGTTCTAGTGGTGGCACATAGTGGAGTTGGAGGCACACAGTGGTGGAGGGTCCATCCAAGAGGGGGTTCTCCCCTCTGTTGGATGGAGGAGAGGTTCCTGTTGGGTGGAGCCGTGGGTGGAAAGATGATTCCCCCTCGTTGCTCTTCATGTCTGTTATAAACAAAGAGAGAGAGAGAAAATCAGAGAGAAAAATTGCAATTTCATGTTACCAAAAAAAGAAAGAGAGGGGTTTGAGGGAAAATATAAAAGGAAGGAATACCATTGATTAATTTGAGAGACAAAAAGGGATGCAAAAAATGATTCCCTTGCTATATTTTGCTAGAACAAAATTCCAACATTATGGTATCTCAAATTGAGATTTGATGTGATGCCCTTGCCTCTAAAGTGAATAATTAATCTCTTAATATAAAGATTAATGCAATTAATGCATGAAATGATAAATCTAAAGCTTACCCAATTTTGTCAATATCATGTATGCTTTAAATTAATTTCTTCTTCCAATAACAATATTCTTAGGCTCTAATTTAGTCCACTAAAGTGGACCTATCAATCAGCGAGAGTTCGTACGCAAAAAGTTCAAGTTAGACACCCATTGTTGTAGTGCGTAAAAATCTTCTATCAGATAAATTTAATTGAAACTCAGGTGAGTCCTCGATCGAACATGGGGAGGCGAACGTTTGATTTAAAATTTGTGTTTATTTTTTAAAGCAGAGTAGCTGGTTGAAATTAATCTACGCTAGCTATTCTACTAAAAGAATAAATAATAAAAGAGAGAGATAAAATAATACAAAGAAAGAGAAAAATAGAGAGAGGATAAACAAGTCTTGCATTTAAATAATCCAGAGTCTATTACAACTACTTGAAGAAAATAACTCTACACTAGAAAGCAGTAAAAACATAGGGATAAGAAAAATCCTCCTCGACGATCGCTTGGAGGATGAGCCGCATTGACAGAGCACCCAGAAGAGGGTGGTGAGATGCTAGACGAGGGAGAACGGGGTTGGATGAAGGAGGACAAAGCAGGGTGGAGTCACAGTGGAATCCAATTCCCGAATACTGGCAAAAGGACAACCATGAGCGCTCCACGGAGGGGATGAGAAGACGTAAAATTATTTCATTTTAGCTCTAGTGGAGCATCCTAGGTATGGGACTGGCTCTTAGAGCTTTGGAGGAGGTGAGAAGAAAAGAGAATGGATGAAGAATGAGGAGGGTGTAAGGTCCTTTTTATAGGCAAGGAGAAAGGGGTAGAATGATTATTTCAATGGCTAGAAAATGAATGCAGGGCTTTTAGTGATAGATGCTGTCGTTGCTGAAGTCAAACGTCGCTGAAGGTGCATGGAGGAAAGAGGAATGTCCGATCTTGCAAATGGTGCAGATCGCATGTGTTACAGCCAGCAAAGGGCCAACTGCTCACAACTATTGGATTGTAGATGAATGGCCCAGCTTGTGAGACGTCCTTCCTTCACAACGCAAGCAGCGCTCCATGTATGATCGCGCGCGTATGCACAGCGCTTGCATCTAGCACGTCAGATTTGTCCACATGGCTGCACCACATCCGCTCAATCTTGGTTGCACAACTGAATTTCATCCGCGCCTCCTCTTGCGGGTTAAATCTACTCACGCGGCTTCGAGCACGTGCCGCTTGCTTGTGATAGGGCGTTCAACTGCTACTGTATGCCGCCTTCTTTGTTGCATTTATGTTTTAATGCTCATGTACTCACGACCATTGGGATCTTGATCCAATGGTCAAGATCTGACACAATGGAACCTTAGATCAAGTATTCTATTTCGCCCAAAATTGGCTTCCCAAATTGTCATTTCTTGGCTCCTATCCTCCAAAATCAGAGTTTTCAGGATGTCACAAGTGTTATTAACCCCATATAAAGTATCCAAGTCGAAGATTTGTGGCTGAATCAGAATTGACTTGGGTTTGGTAATCTCAGAAAAGGAGTCATCATTGTGCTCAACGGGGTGTGTGTGAGGACTGGGGTTATTACTTGAATCATCCATTAACTCAGGATCTGAATTCTCCATGTCAACCCTAGTAAGATCACAATCTTCAATTATCGGGTTGTCAAATGATTCAGCATACTCATCGGGCCTGTTTGTCTCACTAAAATCATTTTCTTCAAACTTGAATGAGACTTCACATAAAGATTCTTCACCTTTAGAATCAAAGAATTCTGGATCCTCATTTATATATGTCTCAAGATCGTATGTTGTTCCTTGGTTCACAGACACATATTTTTCCTCATACCCTAGTTTTGGGATCTTGGGTGAAAGAATCAGTTCATCCTCAATAGGTTGCTCTAGACCAATCTACTCATCCTCGGTCTCTTATGTGTCCCCCCTACAAGTGACTGAGCGGGTTCTAACATTGACTCTCCTGAAGGGGGTTCATCTTAAGAATTGTCTCAAGATTGGACCAGAGCAATCACAAATTTCATTCTCATCCTTGACAATTTCCCAAGTAAAAACTCACCTGGGTCCTTATCCTTAACATCTTTGAGCCAATCCAATAAATACTTGTTAAGATCATTAATCATTTGAATCAGAGGCTCCAATTCTTCAGTGTAGGGTGTCGGTTAAGCTTCTAAAGATTGTATGATATTCGTTAAGTTAGCCAACACCTTATCTTGGATTTGGTTACCTGAACCAAATGGTTTGATTCAGGGTTGGGTGAGTTTGGGATCAGTCTAGGGGAGTCAAGAAATTGAGGTTTTTGGTGCTGTCCCTGATAATAGGTCATTTCGGGTTATTCAAAGTGGGGTGGTGACCTATATGCAGCGTAATTCTGGGGAGGGTAGAGATTATAATCAGCATATCCTTCTTCATTATAGATCATGTTAGGTTGATGATCAAAGGGTGGAGATCTATACTCAGTATAGCTCGGAGAAGGATAGAAATCACAATCATAATGTCCAGGGTGAGACCCTGAACACGGAGGTTTGGAATTGTATCCCAAATCAATGTTATCCTGATTAGTGGATGGATGGTTATAAATCGGGTCGGGATAATAATGATCTTGGGAATAAGTGGTGGTAGGAGGGTAGGAGTGGAAATGTGAGTAGGATGTGGAAGGATCCATGGCAAAGCAGGAGGGAAAAGAGAAAAGACAGGTGCCCTAAAGTACGAACAATCAAACTTTTCCTTAGGTGGGGTAGCCTAAAGATCTACAGACTCTCAAAACCTGACTTAAGATTAAAGATGATTTAGTCTACTATCTGGTCAATCCAACTAGTTGAGGGAGGGATTGGGGAGATGGTTCTTCCCTAGGCTTTCACCTTAGGTTGCTTTGATACGCCCCAACCATGGTTGTTTGACACTATTCCCCTAGTTAGACATTAGATGGATCGGTAGAAGCAGATAAATCACAAACAATCTCAATTTGGGCCCCGAAGAGCGAGTCAAATCCTTAAGGCCAACGTCACTTGATTTTAGTTAGGCTTAGGTTTTAATGCGCTTGGGAAAGTGATGTGCCCTTTATCTAGGTTGTTCCTTTAAAAATTGATTTATATGTGTGTGCATGCACAACTAGGGTTTTCAAGCAAGATTATTTTTGGATGCAGTGAATTTTAGGGTTTAAATCTTGCTTGGTAGCTTGTAGGATTCAAATTTAAGGTATATTCAAACAAGGTTTTGTGAGGCACACCATGTTTTGAAAGCATAAGTGAAGATATATTCTTTTAGAAATAAAAAATAATGTGGTGTGTTTGGTTTAGCCCAAAAAATTGAATCCTATGGGGTAAGCTACTGATGAATCACTTTTATCTTAAGTGGTGTAGCCTGAACAATTCAAGAAATTGGCCTTGATAAACCACTGAATTAGGCACACAAGTGGTTACCTAATTTGATTTCTACTCGATTATGTGTTTGTTTGAGTGTACTGGTTCCAAAGATCCATTTACCAGTTGAACAATGCAAATTAGAAGAGGTTGTGTACGTGATGTGTATGGTGATTGCACAACAATTCACGCCACTAATTAATCCTGCTTATGCTATTTCCCAGCTTTGCGCATGTAGATTAGGTAGATATTCATGCATTTTGTAAATATGTGCATGCATGCATTTTATGGAGAGGAAGATTGAGAGAGAGATTGAGCCCCGTATCCCATTCATTTCCATCACCTAATAGCACCTAACACATCACCACCCTACACCACCTACAATAATTTCCTAGGAACCTAAGTACTTATTCACAAAACACCCAATACCCTACAATATCTTTTGCTTGCTTCCCACTCCCTCCATCCCATCTCACCTATATAACACCACCCAACCCCCCATGCAAAAGGTGTTAGCACCGACCTCCACCACTCCATCCACCAACAGTCCCCCCTCCCCTCCTCACTTGTAGACACACATCACTCCACAGCAACCACTCACTCACACATACTACCACTCCACACCCCTGTCGGCCAACATCTACCCCTCTCCTCTCTCCCTCTCTTCCTCTCCATAAGCAACCCCCTCTTACCAGTTGAGAGGGGCACGCTACGTGTAGGAGCAAGCTTCAAGTGGTCCCGATACACCACCGTGAGCTCCACCACCACCCAACTCCCTCGCGAGCAGGTGGGTGTGGTGGGTTCCTATTAATCGCTCTGAATCGGGTTTTAAAATCAATGCATGTAGTATAGGTTGAATCAGCACGAAAAACCAATAAAATTTATTACTCGAATAGAAGTCCGAGGTCGAATACAGGTAGCAAGTAGGAATTCAAGTGCTAATCTCAATTAATAAGTAAATGAACACAAGAAAATGAGCCAAATAATGCTATGCAATGAATATTAATTACTCAAAATTGATCATCAATGTAGAATATAAGTCAAACAAAAGTTTGGCCAAAAAGAAATCTAGAATAAAAATAGTGGTGATTTAGATCACTAATTATTTAATCTAGATAAACATATAATAGTAAAGCAAGAATGCCAAATAAACCCAAAATATCCAGGACCACTTAAGCAATTAAATAAATGAACAGTGCCTTGGATGTCTGATTTAATAATCAGACGACTTAAGTGCTTCCTCTTCTTCTTCTTCTTCAATGTATGCCGTAGCTTCTCTTCTTCTCAGCCCTTGTTTATTCTGTAATTGTTCTTCTCTTCTTCTCTTCACTGTGCTATCCTCTTCAGCCAAGGCCTTCTTCTTTTTCTCCTATTCTTCAAACCTTCTTTCTCCTTTTCTCGCAACTAAGTGTCGCACAGGGCAAAACCCCCTTGCCCCCACGCACTCTCTCTCCTTTCTCTCTCAGGGATCTGCCCTGCCAGGGCCAAAGTCAGGGTAATCGAGTAAACGGGCACATGCGCACCCGGGACCAGGCTCACCAGCAGTGGGTGGTGAGCGAGGTGTGAACAGGGCTTAGGCGGGTAATCGGGTGAGCTAGACCCGCAGAGGACAGTGTCGCAGGTGAGGCATGCGTGGGTAAGGAGGACCTCACCCTTATGTTAGGAGGCGAAGAGCGTATGTGACAAAATCAATTTATGCGATGCCGCCTCTTCATTAGTTTCTGAGGTGGGACTATCCCATCGAGCTTCTTCTACGTGCAACTGCAGCTGCTGCTTCGTTCAATTGCAGTCAAAGGCCTGGTTAAAGGGCCAAATTGGTCCCTGGGTTGTGGTCCTAGAGACTCTCCGCTGTGCCTGGGACTTCACCTTGGGCATGCAGGTGCTGTAGAAAGCTTCTCTCGAAGCTACAGCAATGGTGGCGGAGGACCTGCTACCTGAAAACACAAGAACAGGCTTTTGGCCCTCTCAGAAATGTTCAGTAGGATCATCGTGAATCAACGAATGTGGTGGTGGGTGTAGTGTGGAGTGGGTGTGGCTGAGGTGGCCGGACGGTGATGGAGTTGGTAGCCGGTGATGGGTTTGTTCAGTGGCGTGATTGGGTGGACGATGGAGTGTGATTGGTTAGGGCTTCTGTGCGGGAGGATTAGGCGAAGGTTGTGCGGTGGTCGACGAGGTGGATGGAGGGGGATAGTGGCATATACACCTCGCCGGAGGAGCGGTCGGAGATGGAGAAGACGAGGATGAGCGGCGGCGTCAAGGGTTATTTTTGGGATTTTTGAGTAGGAAACTAAACTAGGAATCTAAATTAACTAATCTAACCTAACTTAATCAGACGAAAGGGGGAGAACAGTGCCGGCATTGGTAGGCTGGCACCGGGGAAGATGAAACTTCAGTAGAGGGGGACGGCGACGACGACGGAGAATTGAGGATGCCCGCCGGTATGGCGTGGCGCGGAGGAAGGTGAGGAAGACGAATCTGCCACTAGTATTGTGGTCAGACGATGAGAGGAGTCGGAGGGAGTCGCTGGAGCTCGAGGAGCTATTCGACCAGATGAGGAAAGAGGAAATTGGGGATTCTCCAACCAAAATCGAGTCTCGGATCTTCGGTCTGATCTGGGTCATCTTTTATAGGCTTCTGGAGGGTGTTTTGGACTTAGGAGGCAACCTTCCCAAGCTAGGAAAGCTCGCCATAGATAGGAATTCTAAGATACCCTAATCTCTCATACATTCGCATGAGATATTGGGAAGGTTTTGGGGCTCATTGGAGGATTCAATGGAAAGAGGACTCCTCAAGGAATCTCCCTTCCAATTTTGGAAGGGATCAATTGATCAGAGAAGGAGTTCTCCTCAATCAAAGGTTGCCAGAGTTGTAGGAGTAGGATTTCATGGCGGCAGGGACCTTTCTGTGAAGAAGACAAAGAATTTGGGTGCCTTTTTGTAAGATATTCAAAAGTTAAGGGCATTATGTGAGAGAAAAGAATCAGATAGGACCAGATTGCAAACTAAGTCAAGATGATCTCAGTTTGGATCCAAATTTTGATACACACCTAATTTGGAACTAAGGAATACAATGGTGAAGTTTGATTTTGGTTTTGACCTATTTTGACTGGGTAATTTATGCAAAAACCTAAATTAGGGCAAAAGTCTGTCTGTAGTTTTGTTTTGGGTCAAGATGGGTTATGATGGTCAAATTGAAGGTACCAAACCCTAGAGAATATTTTTATATGAATTTTAGAGGATTTAGGTGAATTTTATCCTGACCAGAACCTCAGTTAATTATGCGGATATGTTTTTAGGGTTTCAAAAGTCATTTAATTTTCAAAACTCTCAAAAACTCATTTCTGTCTGTACTAACCCACTTGTTAGACTCTTAAGACCATTTGACCCTTAATTAATCCTTGAGAAAACATGTGGTTCTTCTGTATTGAAGATATAATGGTAAAATTACAGTTTTACCCCTATTTTCTTATCTTTCTCTCAGAATGATTATGTAATGAA
The DNA here is from genome assembly GCA_037157565.1 of Thalassia testudinum. NCBI lineage: Eukaryota > Viridiplantae > Streptophyta > Magnoliopsida > Alismatales > Hydrocharitaceae > Thalassia > Thalassia testudinum. The sequence continues at coordinate 27,271,720 of JAZHRO010000055.1, read as the reverse complement.
TTATGTCTCTCTGGTGGTTATGTAGGAGCATTTAATAACTTAATCAGATCAAATTGAGTTAGTTATGGCTCATGATGGCGTTCCCATCATACCCCCATGCCTAGCTTTTGTTAGTCCCTTAGCAAAATCTCATGGAATCAACTTAAATTCTAGAGCATGTGACTTTTTATGCTCAGAACTCTAATGTGTGCTTTCTTTTGTAGATTAGGTCAGAATGCCAATAGTAGGCCTAGAGGTAGTCAAGTATCAACCAAGATCTAAACCTGACCTACTCTAGCCTCAGTCTACCGTGAAGGTTTCTAAGGACCACAGGAACTAACCTAAGGTTCATTGAACTCCATGGTTAAAGCACCCATGCTTCAAACATGTTTAGTAATGGCTCAGTTTGCAGTGCGTTTTTGTAAGAGAGAGAGAAGATTTTTTTTTTTTTTTTGGAGAGTTTTCTCTCTTTTCTTTCTTTATTTCTAGCTTCGGATTAGCTTTACAACACGGTCTGTATCAGATTCCTAGCTCTCACCATCAATCCTCATAGGGTCCCTGACTTTCAATGCCATGGGATAGCATCGTCCGTGGCAACCCCCAGAACCCTGGCTATTGACACTTTGAGATAGTGCCGCCCATGGCGTTCTGTAACGAAATTCAGGCCCTGGTAATCGACATTTCGAGATAATCCCACCCATGGCACCTGAACCAGCACAAGGTGCTTACGTGCCCCCGGTAGGATATTTAGATATCCTAGGAGACAAGCACCGAGGACACGGTATGTTATTGCGCATCTTCGAGGGGAATTTCTTGCCTCTCCACATAGGGAACTCTTCTAAATCAACTTGTGTTGATCAGCTGCTCCTAATCTAGGTAGCTTTTCATAACAGAATTAATGCATTTGCGTGATTTTGATAATTAAGTGCACTAACCAGATTGTGTGTGGATTGGGGTGCTTAGGTTACCGAGTCCTACAAACCGGAGGTCAATTAACGAGGTCGAATAATCCCTAAGCCTTAGACCTAATACTTAAGCTTCGCATTTTCCCCAACCTCTTGTGGACTATCTAGATTTTAACAAATACTTGAATTTTTAAGCCTAAAACACAACCCAAGAGGCCTAAGATTAGCATTCATACTAATCTCTTTTGTCTCTTAGCACTTTTATTTCTTTCTTTTTGGTTTGGTCAGAACTAAGTAGATTCCTTAATCTTTTACTAATGACTATCTCTTTTGGATCAAATTGTAGCTCCTTTTTGACATTTAAAAATATCCTCCCCATTTTCCTCCTAAGAAATGCATTTAATTCACTCAAAATTTCCTCCCTTCATTTTTTTTGTTCTTTTTCAATTATTATTTTTTTTTTGGGTTCTGTTTAGAATGTGTAATTTTTTGTGAGAACCCTTCCAAACTATGAATTTTTGTATGTTTGCACTTTAACACCCTCCCATGCCTAAGTTTTGCAATGTCCTCATTGTAAACGAAGGATATGAAATAGTTTTGGGTTCAGGAATTAGAACAGGATTATGACTGTTGCGGATGATTTCAAGTCTTGGTACGAGTACCAGAGGTGGGATCAACTGTTCTAACACCGAACTCGAAGTGCAATAGACATGAAGTACAGGAAGATAATCAGAAAGATCTTGGATTTTTTTGGAATGATGGGTTGCCTTCCATTAAGCGCTAAATTTGACGCCTTCAACCGAGTAGAAAATGGTATGGGGAAGGTGTGGTCAAATCAGATGAGTTTTTTAGAATAAGCACCTTGATTAAAATTCTGATTGGTCCAACCAGGTGCTTGTTTAGATCGGTAGGATGATGATGCAACCAATCAATTTGGTAGGTTGATAGATGTGGATCAAGAGATGCAATGTCCACCAGATACTGTGGAGCTGAAAAGGATGTGGAAGTGAAAAGCTAAGGTTTGGTTGAGTCGAATTAGCTTAGTCAGAGTAGGGATCCTCAAATGAAAATGAATCAGTGGAGTATGTAGGAACCCTACGAGAGTGATCAGAGAAGGATGGGGTGTGATTTGTAGTTTGATCAAAGTTCGAAACCCGATTGAAATGTGGAGGAGAATCATGTGCAACCGGCTCAGTGAAAGGAGAATCAGAGTAGAAATTGAGTCCGGTTGCGAGTCGGGATTGAAAATGGGTTTGGATAGGTTCTGCATATGCTGTGGAAGAGGTGGCTTCAAGAATAATTGTGTGTGAGGGATCCTCTAGGAAGGTTTCAAAGGTGGGTTCATTTAGAGAGTTCTCATAATAGCCACCAAAATCAAAGGTAAATGCCTATAGAATGTTTATAGGATCAAGGAAATCTGAGTCAAGAAAAGATTCGAACTCTAGGTTGTAGACACTCTCGAAAATTTTTGTTTCTAATTCCTGAGGATCAAAAAGAAACAATTCCTTCTCAATGGAATCTGATTTTGAATCAATGATCTCGGGATTTGGGACCTCAGAGTCAGAGTCGAAGAATGGATCATATATGCTGAGGTCATAGATTGGCTCATAGCCGTCAGGAAACAATGGTTCTCCAAAATTAGAGTAAGATTCGAAATTATCGGAGAACTTATGAGAATCAAGTTCTGAATCTGATTCGGGATCAGAGGTTCCACCATAGAATAAATCAAAAGATGTAGACTCAGCAACCTAACTTAGCCTATTCTCAGATTTCGAGCTAAAAAAGTTGTTCCTATTAGGCATGGGCTCGGGTTGTTGGCTTGTATGGAAGACCCAATCAAAACCCAACTCTTCCAACTCCTCGATTTCTGTATCATAGATAGGCGTGACTTTTGAAAAATCAATATGTATCTCTGAGGAGGTTGGAGAGGTGCACTCATCAAATATGGGCCCTGAATCATAACCCAAATTCAAAATTTGATTTTCATCACATTGGGCCTTGTAATCATCCCAAGAATGCTTCGATCCATATTTTAGGTTAAGGGTGTGGGTTGGATCAATAGAATCTAGGTTAGGCTCTATAGGGATGTCAGAAATGCTCTCGAGAGTGACCTTATCAGAATAAGAGACGGAGTTTACACCCTCGAGAGGTTCTAATTCAATCTCATTATCTCAGGAGTCTGGGGAATCTAAGCTTGGCGGACCAGGGTTTTGTATCTCTAGGGCTGACTCGAAATCATGATCTCCTGTAATTGGATCCTCCTAACCCTCATCAAGATCAGGAAGGTCAATTGCTATGAAATTTGAATCTGAATTTATTTGGGCTAGGGATCCACAATTATCATCATTGAACCCGAGATTTGAGAAATTGTGTTGATCACTAGTCTCACTCCAAGATGTTTTGTTAGTTTCTAACGGGTATTTTTGATCAATTGTTATATATAACTTATTCAGTAATTCTCCCCTTTTTTCTAAAAATTCATAGAATTTTTCTAGAAGTGAAGGGTTTGACCAACATTGCAGACAATCATTGTTGTGTAATTTCACCAATTCACTGTGTTCTGCTAATAGGAGGTCCCAGGTTGAACCGTATTTCATTCGTGTCCATATTATTTCTACACAGTTCATGATGAGTTCTGTTGTTTTTAAAAATCTTTCCTAAATGTCCCTTGCATAGTATTCTTCATGGTTTCTATAGGCATTCTCAAGTATCTTTTCTTTCAAGCCCATTTGGGACTTAGGTTTTCTAAATAGTCTTCCTATATAGCCAGGCTGTATTTTTGAATCAAATGGTGAAATCAAGATGTAAAATCAAAACTCAGGTTAGATTGAAGTTGATCAGATCTGAAAAGAAACACTCAAGATCTACTGAGGCCTCTTAAGATAAGAACCTAAGGACCCTCCCGTGTGTGTGTTCTAATGAAAGGTATTAGAGACCGGATGAGAGATTTGACCCAATCAAGGCACCTAAGAATTTTTGGATGACTAAGGTAATTTCGAGGTGGATGATACCTCTGAATCAGAAATTCGCACACTCGAGAATTACCTGGGTAGCTAGGAAGGGAGAGCCCCGCAAAGACCCCTACGCGATAGAGTGTCCCCACGAGTTATAGGGTTTCCCTCACTTGACCTTCCTTGTCACTGAAGGTCCAGGTAGACCAGAATGTACGAACTTAAGTCCTTAAGTCTACCAATTTTATGTCCTATTTTGTGCATTTGATTTTCACTTCATTAGAAGTTAATTCAACTTATGACCTAATTTGTAGTTTGGTTGGCCAACAATGTAGACCAACTTCACCTGACCTGCCCTAAAGATGGCAAAATGAGCTCTAGGTGAAGACCTAGAAATCACCCTGGTTTGACTCTCAAGTTATTAGGTCCAAGGATTTTAGGGTTCAAGTGAATTTAGAGCTTGATTTTTAGGGTTTTGTTGATTAGCTCTTTTCAACCAAGGGCTTGGGTAGCACACAAATGCGAGTGGGTTTGTTTCCTTTTATGCAGGCAAGTGTGAACTAGCACTCCAAAATCCTAAAAATTGAAACTCTAATTGGCTCTATTTCCAAATCCAATTGATCTTAACTTGTTCACCTTGGGCTTCAAGCAAGAAATGTGTTAGCCCAAAGAGATTTAGAATTTAAGCGTGGTCCCCAAAAGGCATGGGAAATTTGGGATAGGATCTCTAAACAGAATCGCTTCAAACTCCAATCATATTTGAAAAAAATTTTTGCAAATTAGGAAACTTGCCTTTTAAATGATAATTACTATGGAAAATAAGGCAGGTGATTCCTAATTGATTGTTTCCTTTTTGTCTTCCGAAGATTAGGAGGTTGATTAGGGAAGAATAGAGAGTTACCTGCCCTGGTGTGGCTGTTTTTGCGTGGAAGATTTTTTCATGAAGTACCCCACAAAATCAAAATAAAGCAATCAGGGAAATTCAGTGCTCACATATAATCAGATAGTATAGAGAATAGAGGTGAATTGCGTGTTGCTCCCCAGCAACGGTGCCAAAATGTTAATCACACTGAATCGGATTTTAAAATCAATGCGTGTAGTATAGGTTGAATCAGTGCAGAAAATAAATAAAATTTATTACTCGAATAGAAATCCGAGGTCGAACACAGGGAGCAAGTAGGAATTCAAGCGCTAATCTCAATTAATAAGTAAATAAGAACAGGAAAATGAGCCAAATAATGCTAAGCAATGAATATTAATTACTCAAAATTGATCATCAATGTAGAATATAAGTCTAACAAGAGTTTGGCATATCAAAAAGAAATCTAGAATAAAAATAATGGTGATTTAGATCACCAATGATTTAGTCTAGATAGACATATAATAGTTAAGAATGAATGCCAAATAAACCCATAATATCTAGGACCACTTAAGCAATTAAATAAAGGAAGAGTGCCTCAGATGTCTAATTTGATAATCAGATGGCTTAAGTGCTTCCTCTTCTTCTTCTTCAATGTATGCCGTAGCATCTCTTCTTCTCAGCCTTTGTTTGTTCTGTAGCTGTTCTTCTCTTCTTCTCTTCACTGTGTTGTCCTCTTCAGCCAAGGCCTTCTTTTTCTCTTATTCTTCAAACCTTCTTCCTCCTCTTCTTGCGACTAAGTGTCTCACATGGCAAAACCCCCTGCCCTCATGCACTCTCTCTCCTTTCTCTCTGTGATCCACTCTACCAGGGCCACAATCAGGGTAATCGGGTAAACGGGCACATGCACACCTAGGACAAGGCTCACCTGCAGTGGGTGGTGAGCGAGGTGTGAACAGGGCTTAGGTGGGAATCGGGTGAGCCAGACCTACGGAGGAGAGTGTCACGAGTGAGGCATGCGTGGGTAAGGAGGACCTTACCCTCATGTTAGGAGGTGAAGAGCATATGTGACAAAATCAATTTATGGGGTGCCGCCTCTTCATTCATTTCTGAGGTGGGACTATCTCACCGAGCTTCTTCTGCATGTAGCTGCAGCTGCTACTTCGTTCAATTGTAGCAGAGGCCCGGTCAAAGGGCCAAATTGGTCCCTAGGTTGTGATCCTAGAGACTCTCCGCTGTGCCTGGGACTTCACCTGGGGCATGCAGGTGCTGGAGCAAGCTTCGCTCGAAGCTACAGCAATGATAGCAAAGGACCTGCTACCTAAAAACACAAGAATGGGCTTTTGGCCCTATCAGAAATGTTCGGTAGGATCGCCATGAATTGGCTAATGTGGTGGTGGGTGCAGTGTGGAGTGGGAGTGGCTGAGGTGGCCGGACGGTGACGGAGTTGGTAGCCGGTGGTGGGTTTATTCGATGGCGTGATTGGGTGGACGATGGAGTGCGATAGGTTAGGGCTTTTGTCTGAGAGGATGAGGCGAAGGTTGTGCGGTGGTCGGCGAGCCAGATGGAGGGGGTAGCAGCGTATACGCCTTCCCGGAGGAGCGGCTGGAGACGGAGAAGACGGGGATGAGTGGTGGCGTCGAGGGTTATTTTTGGGATTTTTGGGTAGGAAACTAAACTAGGAATCTAAACTAACTAATCTAACCTAACCTGATCAGAGGAAAGGGGGAGAACGACACCGGTGTTGGTAGGCCAGTGCTGGGGAAGATGAAAGTCCGGTAGAGGGGAACAGCGATGATGACAGAGAATTGAGGATGCCCGCTGGTGTGGCGTAACGCAGAGGAAGGTGAGGAAGATGTATCTGCCACTGGTATTGTGGTCAGATGACGAGAGGAGTCAGAGGGAGTCATCGGAGCTCGAGGAGCTATTCGGCCAGATGAGGAAAGAGGAAATTGTGGATTCTCCGGCTGAAATCGAGTCTCGGATCTTCGGTTTGATCTGGGGCATCTTTTATAAGCTTCCCAAGCTAGAAAAGCTCGTCGAAGATAGGAATTCTAAGATACCCTAATCGATCATGCATTCGCATGAGAGATTGGGAAGGTTTTGGGGCCCATGGATGAATTCAATGGAAAGAGGACTCCTCAAGGAATCTCTCTTCCAATTTTGGAAGGGATTGATTGATCAGAGAAGGAGTTCTCCTCGATCAAAGGTCGCCGGAGTTGTAAGAGTAGGATTTCATGGTGGTAGTGACCTTTTTGTGAAGAAGGCAAAGAAGTTGAGGCCCGTTTTGTAAGATATTCAAAAGTTAAGGGCATGTATGTGAGAGAAAAGAATCAAACATGACCAAATTGCAAAGTAGGTTAAGATGATCTCAGATTGGGTTCAAATTTTGGTACAAACCTAATTTTGACCTAAGGAATCCAATGGTGAAGTTGGATTTTGGTTTTGACCTATTTGACTGGGTAATTTATGCAAAAACTCAAATTAGGGCAAAAGTCTGTCTGTGGTTCTATTTTGGATCAAGATGGGTTATGATGGACAAATTGAAGGTACTAAACCCTAGATAATTTTTTTATAAGAATTTTAAAGGATTTAGGTGAATTTTACCCTAACCAGAACCTCAGTCAATTAAGCGGGTTTGTTTTTAGGATTTCAAAAGTCATTTCGTTTTTCAAAACATGCAAAAATTCATTTCTGTCTATACTAACCCACTTGTTAGACTCTTAAGACCATTTAACCCTTAATTAACCCCTAAGAAAACTTGTGATTGTTCTGTATTCAAGATATGATGGTAAAATTATAGTTTTACCCCTATTTTCTTGTCTTTCTCTCAGAATGATTATGTAATGAATTACGTCTCTCTGATGGTTATGTAGGGGCATTTAATGACTTAATCAGATTAAATTGAGCTAGTTATGACTCATGATGGTGTTCTCATCAGTTTCCCTTTTTTCTTCTTTATCTTTTGCTGTTATCACCATTAGTGTGGAGCTCTTGTAAGTCCTCTATTTAATTTGCGTACCACTGTTGCATCCATAGCTACTGATTTTATCTCGCTATCCACCGAGGGCTTCTCACTTATCTGGTGGAAAGCCCACGCATGCGCCTTTGCACGGCACTCCAGCCGGTCACAACGCTTAACATGCCTCAAGCCCATACGCCTTCTTCCCTTGAGTCCACCGGCTAACTAAGAAGGTTAGCCGGTCAAATCGCGAGCCAACCAGGCACTTTTACCCCTCGACTATTGTTCACGCGCTCACATAAAACTCTCTCGTGCTCGTAGCAACCAGCACGCTTCTCAGCTAGCTGGTTAACCGTCTGATTGCACAGCAATCATACGGCCTAATCTACTTGAATTAAGTTAGATTCTAGCATAACTTAGGAACAAAGTATAGATAAGCATCATAATTTGCATAGTAGTTAGTTTAATAACTTTATAGATAATATTACCATTTATGCTCTAGAGGAGAGACAAAATTGATTGTAGATGATCTAAGGCTACAAATGATAGATCAAACCGTACGAATCTGATCAGGATGACAACGAGAGTCCAACACTTTCGGAATTATCTTGATCAAACATCCATAGCATCATGTACAATCCATAGAAGATCAAAAGCCAAGGAGCAATAGGGCAGAAATTTGGACCTCAGATGCTAAATCCGACCGCACGGATGCATCCGAATCAATGATCCCAGGCCAACGGCACCAACTTGTTCTACTGCGAGATGCGTTAAAGATTATCGTTATCGTTATAATGCGAATTGCGATGAAACAAATGACATTTATAAAGATTTCAGTGAATACCGAGTTGTTCGCAGGGAAGCAAAATGTGATTTTATGAGAAAGCTTTTCAGAAAGTCATTCTAAACAAATATTTATATATTTATATATGTATACATAGACATTAGATATCCAGAGAATAAGCATTTTATTGCTATTTGGAAATAGTTTTTGAACTAGAAATCACTAAGCTAAAGAGTAGATAGAGAAATAGAGAGAGAGAAAGATAGAGATAGAGAGAGATAGCAGATGAAAACGGTGCTACTTTTGGGATTCTTGTGTGATCCATGGACCCCCTTAATTTCATGTGAGATAGATGGTTTTATCTTGGATCGAGCCTTACTAAACCTTGGTGCCTCTATCAATCTAATTCCCACAGAATTATATGAAGAGTTGGACTTGCAACACACTGAGGTTACCCTTTAGCTCGCTGATAGGTCAACCAAGATTCCAAAGAGACTCTTACAAAATGTGATTATAAAAGTGAGGGATTGTGAGTACCCTATGGACTTTCTTGTTTTGGATATGGAGGCATCAGAAAACTTGAACCACACCCCAATAATCTTAGGAAGACCTTTCTGGGCCACAGCCAAGGCCGTAATCAACTGTGAGACAGGGATCATGCAAATCATATCTGGAAGGAAAACTTGTCAACTCAATATCTTTGAAGCCTCCCAAAAGAGCAAGGTGAATTGTGATTCCATCGAGGTCGTAGGAACAATTGAAGAGGTTTTGGCAATTCACACTAAAGATGATCCAAATCCTGTCAAATCTCAAGATCAACACGAAAGACAAGAAAGTGATGTACTTGAGGATGATTCTGATCTACCACCTCCCATAGAAAATCAAATGGAAAAAGACATTAGTGAGATTGAGAAACTCTTAGGAGTATCTTATAGTGAATTAGATGATAACATAAAGAATCCTCAATACATCCACCTTGAATTTTAAGAACTATTGAACTTTGAGGAGGTTCAAGAAATTGGAAAATCTAAGGACATGAATGAGGTAAACGAAGAAACAACCTCAGAAAAAGAAGATCAAATCATGATGGACTAGGGAAGAACTTACATTCCGATTGGTTCAAATTGATGGCTTGAATCTAAGGAAGAAATGACTTCTGATGAGGAAGAAGTAATTTCTGATGAGGATTTTAATGAATTCAGCACAACTCTACCTGATTTTTGACATCAACTACATTATGAGGATCCTTATGATTCTGATTCAAAACCAGATTTAAATCTCAATCATGATTTCAATCTAGGCCCTCTACCACCTCTTCTTGAATTATGGAACTGGATTAATCAACATGATCTACACAATGAACCTTAGCTATCCGACCCTATTTTCTATTTCAAATCAGAAAAACTCTTCGGAGTAGGACTACATCATCAGTTGGTCCGCATTTGTGGATCACTGATTCTTGGAACAAACGATCATATCTTTATACTAATTTTAAATCTCTCAGCAACAGTGATTACACCTCTTGACTCACAATATTGAAATAGATATTTCTTTTGGGTTTAGGTCCGGCAAATGATGTTAAACTTTGTACTGGTTGGGAGGCAACCTAGTATTCTTTACAGGTAGTTTTGCATCCAAGCTAACTTGGATTAATAAGCTTTGTCATGTGATATCCTCTCCTCTTGTTTGTTGCATTTTGATTTTTCTGCATACATTTCAATGAGGACATTGTAATGAATAGGCATGGTGGGGTGGGCATTGCATGTCTTATTTTTATGTCAGAAAAAAAAATGCATTCATGCATAAAGAATTTTTATCAAGAAGGTTTTTTTAGGGATTTATTCTTAAGTTGATTCTTGAACTTAGAATCCAGTACAATTTTACACATAGAATTTGCAATGGATCCTCTGTGAAGATCGATAGACATCTTTAGTTTGTCAAAAAGAAGCAATGCTTCATCTCTTGAGCCCTTGGACAGTAATTAGGGAGTCAGGGAAACAATCTTTTAGTTGATCCACCAAACAAGTGCGAGGTGAGAGTAGAGAGTCTACTAGTGCTCTAAGGCAAGTATAAGGAATCTTAATTTCCAGATACTTGGATAATGATACTCGGAGTTAGGCATAGTTTTCGCTCTCAGTTCCTATATATAAATTCTTTGTGTGAACTTTTGGAGAGCCACCAAATAAGGCAATACACAAAGAGCAGGTTCTGATAAATCTAGGACTAAGGTGGATGGTTACAACCGTCCTTTATGGAATCCTTGGCTGAAAGAAGGTATTAATATCAAGGTTATAAATACGCTGTCCCATCCATTCCTCTCCCAGTACCTAAAGTAAGCACTTCTACCATATAAGCCACCGGATATCCTCTTGAACACCCCAATCCTGAATAATGCCTCGTGAATAAAAATGTGTATGGTTGCTACAGTATATTGTGTTGGTAGAAATAAATATATATAAAAAAAGGAAGAAAAAAAAAGAGAAAAGTAATATATATATAGAAAAATATATAGAAAAAAAAGGAAAAAAAGAGAGAAAGAAAAAAAGAGAGTGTTAATTGCGTTGTGTCGAGTACATTGAGACAACAATACTCATTCCCTTTAATCCACCAAATTTAGTCCTGACCTACTTTTCTGTATTTTTGATCGCCTGAATACAGGTCGAGAAATTCTGATTTAGTCATAGGGTTATTAGAACTTAATCAAAGTGTTAATGCCATGAGAGGCCACCAAATATATTGACAAATCTATTAAGATTGTGAGCCGTCGGAACTCGAATAGGTTGAGTTAATATGGTGAAATTATTGTTGAAGTAAGTATAGTGGTTAACCTAAATTGAGCTTAACCATCTTTTTACAAAATTTTTAACCTGGCCGACTTAATTTTATCTTGGTCACTTTTAGGCCTAGGGTCGAACTCAGGGAGGTGGGAATTAGAGGTGAATAAGTTTCTACACCTTTCCTACAATGAATCTCTTCCGTGCGTTTATTATGTTTTTGGTTTTTTTCTATTTAAGATTTTTTTTGCTGATAATTTTGTCCTTGAGGTACACCCTCAAAATCAGGTCCTTGGCTTTGAGCCAAATTGTTCTTGGCTTTGAGCCAAATTAGGGTTCCAAAAACTGGTCTTACTATTCGCAAGATCGAGTACCTGCAAGACAAGGATTATCTTTTCTCTTTTACTTTTTTTTTATCTTTTTAATAGCAAGAAACAAAAGAGAAATAGAAACTAGATAGGTTGCTTGTAAAGAAATAAATATAGTATATATATATATATATATAGGGGTGGGGGTGGAGGTGAAAATGGCGTGTAGCACAGTGTCAAGTTGGTCCATGTCTAGGAAGATGCAACCAACAGGATGAAGTGTCGTGTGGAGTGTAGGATGGATGTGTGGGAGTGTGTGCGGAGGCGCTTTCTTTACGCGGGTACCGAGGAATATCCGCAACTGGTGCAGATATTCCTGCGATATAACGCATGGAGTGACTAGTGCGTATGGATGAAGGTAGGTGATATGTATGTAAATATATATATATATATATATGTATATGTGTATATATATATATATGTATATATATATGTGTGTGTGTGTGTGTGTGTATATAGAGAGGGTTGTAACTATATAGGTGTATATGTAGTTATACATACATATATATATATATATATATATATGTAAATATATATATAGGTATATATATATCTATATTTATAACTAGATATAAATGTATATATATTTAACTATATAGATATAGATATATATAGTAATATATGTATCTAGATATATATATATGTATATATGTATGTATGTATGTATATATGTATAAATATATATATATATAAATATATATATATATATATATTTATTTATGTATGTATGTATATATACTTATATAAAGTTGTATAGGTATGAATATATATATATATCAATATGTATATGTATATGTATATATATAAGTATGTATAGGTGTGTGTACAAGTGAGTGTGAGTGTACAAGTGTGTATGTGTACGAGTGTGTGTGTGTGTAAGGGTGAGGGAGTGTCTGCTGGAGAGGAGTGTGAGAGAGAGCGGTGAGTTAAGACATCTAGCAGCCGCATGCATCGTCTGATGGCCAAGGCACAGGCGCGGGCACGTGCAGATGCAGGCGCATAAGGGTTTACGCGGAAGAGAGAATGCAATGCAGCGCACTGCGTAGCGCAGCGCACTGCGTTGCGGGCTGGTGTGGGCGCGGACAGGTGCGGGCGCTGAAGCAGAAGCGGGCGGGCGCGAGCATACGCGAACGCAGGCGTGCGCATTGGCTGGAGGCAGTAACGGCGAGGAGAGAGAGCACGCGGTGACCGGATAAGTGAGAAACTCTCCGATCACCGCACTGTAGCTATAGTGTCGTGCTAAGAGGCGTGAACAGTAGCTACAGTGTCGCGCAGCTTGGACAGCTGGTTGCGGCCAGTTCTGCGTGCGCGGGCGCGCTGGAAGCGTCTACACGCGCAGAAGGAGGCTGTGGACGGTGCTGGCGTACGCGCGGGCTACTGCTACTGCTGGTGCCGTGCTGCTGCTGCTAGAGCTCTGGAGCTTGGATCTTCAACAATGGCATGAAGGTGTTTAGTGGTGAAAACAGGGAGTGAAACCACCACGCCCAACTACTCTTGGATGGGCTGGGCGGTGGTGGAACTCATAGTGGTGGTCGTGGGATCACTGTGAGCCTGCTCCTGCCCGCAGTGTATCTCTTCAGTGGGAAGAGGTACTGCGTATGGAGGGGAGAGGGGAGGAAGATGGCCTGGACAAAGGTGGTTTTTGTGTTGTGTGTTCAGGCTCTTTCTTGCAAGGAAGAGGGCAAGGCTTTTTAAAGGAGAGGGAGGCATGCCACGGCCATGCCCTGGGTGTGCATGACCAGCCATGCAGCTGGCAGAGCATGCTGCTGGCAGAGAATGGTGCGAAGAAGAGCAAGCCCATGCCCTGAGCCACGCGAGGGTGAAGAAAATCAAAGCAAAATAAAAAAAATGAGGATGGTGAAATTGCAAGGCAGCACTTGAAGAAGATGTTATTTACATGGCCAATTATTCACTCTCCTCCCCTCTCAAATAAATGCATGCATGTGTCAATTTTACAAATGCAACTATAGCTACCTAATATGCAATGGCAGTGCTAGGAAATAACACAAGATGACATATTTATTGGTGTATTTTTGCTGTACAATCATACCCCCATGCCTATCTTTTGCTAGTCCCTCGCAAAACATTTTGTATTGTATTTAGAAAAGATCCTAAGTTGAAGATTTTCTTTTGAGGCGACATGGTTGTGTTTATTTGTTGGATATTGTGAAAACAATTGCAGAGAAGACTACCAGTACTTTAAGTCATGTGACATAGACCATCTCTCGACTAACCTGGACTCTTGATATTTAAACCTTAAGTACGATTTCCAGGACTCAGAAGGCTTTTGTCGTACTCGAGAGATCAAGAGATTATGGTTTGTGCATAGTGAAGGATCAACACTGACCAGATGAACATTAAGACTCAAGCCCAGGGTTTCACGAATCTTTAAGTGCAGGTTGGTCCCAGTTTCAACTTGTGTCTTCGGATTGACCCTTAAAAAGATGATGGAAAACTCAACTCCCATTTTTTTCTTTTGTGGCTCAAAGAATATATGGTAGAAACAGGGTATTTGTAACTTTGCCCTGAAACATTTTGAGGGAGACGAATTTACAGACGTTTGCGAGATATACTGACTTATTTGCACAGTTTTTTTTTTTGAAACAAGTGTCAGTATATCTCTTACAACTTTATTTGGAGGAGCATACTTTTCTTTTGATGGGAGAGTTTCTTTTTGGTGGAAAGAGTTTCTCCTAAACACAAGACTAAAGCCTGGGATAAAAAGTCTACCTGCGCGCACAGGTAAGAACTCCACCTTCCCTAATGGACACTAGGGTTGAATCTTATGTGCACCAGGTCTTTCTTGATATGTGTAGTGTGAACCAAGATTACTTAGGCTCTTGAGTAGAAGCAAACCAACGGATCCTGTACTAGTGTCTCAGGTTCAAGAATACGTTCTTAGTTAGGAGAGATTCCGATCTATCATGTCAATGCTCAAGTGAATTAAGCCTAGCCTGAGCGAATCAAGCTTATGTGGCCTGGAAAGTCTTCAAAATAGTGGTTGAATATCCATAAACACTTATTGTATTTTTGTTTCAGCCTTCAAATCATTACTAAACACCATTTTTTTTTTTTATGCTATGTACATATTTATAGATGGATGGAAGCTGCATGATACCATATAATACCCAGATCCTATAGATTCCTATCCACCCCCCCATGCCAAACGATGCTATGTCCTCATATGCATGTAGGGTAGAGTAGAGGAAGGTCCAAGGATCGAGGAACGAGAGCTGAGGTGCAGGGTATGTAGCAAGGTGGTAGGGTGGGTGGATGGTGGGTGGTGAAGTGAAAAGGTGCGAAGTGAAGTGTACGTGACAGTGGAGGAGTGTTGCTGGGGTTCCTCCCAACGAGCACTGAATTTAACATCCCCAGCTAGACTCGGAATGAGGTACGACATTAGTTACCCTCCAACCGGGAAACAGTTTCTCCAACGGGGCAGGTTCATGAGTAAGATAAGGTTTTAAACGCTACCCATTGACCGTAAATTTATGCCCAGATTTGGGATCTTCAATTTCAACGGCCCCATTGGGAAATGGTCTCGAGACCAGGAAGGGACCAGTCCATTTGGACTTCAATTTCCCTGGAAAGAATTTGAGCCGGGCATTGTAAAGCTAAACTTGCTGAGATGGCTCAAATTCCTTCCGCCGAATTCTGCTGTCATGAAAAGCCTTAGTGCGTTGCTTGAAAATTAAGGTAGAATCATAGGCTTCACGACAAAGCTCTTCCAGCTCTTGGAGTTGGAGTTTCCTTTCTCAACCACACAGGTCTGGGTCAAGGTTACATTGGCGAACCGCCCAATAAGCACAGTGCTCCAACTCCACGGGTAAATGACAAGGCTTCCCGTAAACAATTCTATATGGAGACATACCTAGGGGAGCCTTGAAGGCGGTCCGATATGCCCAAAGTGCGTCAATCAGCTTGTCGGACCAATCCTTATGGTCAGGCCGAACCGTTTTCTGGAGAATTTGCTTGATTTGCCGGTTCGACACCTCAGCTTGGTCGTTCTTCTGAGGATGATACGGAAATGCGATACGATGGTGGACTCCATATTTCCTTAGAAGTGCCTGAAAAGAAGTATGGGTAAAGTGGCTTCCTCCATCCGAGATAATGGCTCAAGGGATCCTAAAGCATGCAAAAATATGGCCTTTGACAAATCGAGTGGATATGACATGGTCAGCATGGTGTGTGGGAATAGCCTCAATCTATTTCAAAACATAATCAACAGCAACGAGGATGTATTCGAAGTCGTTGGAAGGAGGAAAGGGATCCATGAAATCTATTCCCCAAATGTCGAAGATTTCCGCAGCTAGGTTGGGTTGAAAGGGCATCATGTCACAACGTGACATTGACCCTAACGACTGGCACCTAGTGCAATGTTTGGCATAATTGTGTGCATCCTGGTGAAGGGAGGGCCAAAAGAAATCGCACTGCAACACCTTGGCTGCAGTTTTCCTCCTAGAGAAATGACCTCCGCAGGCCTGATCGTGGCAGAAGGATAGCACACTGGGCAATTCGCTGTCAGGAATACAGTGACGGATGATCTGATCAACACCTATTCAAAAAAGAAGCGGATTATCCCAGAAGTAATACTTTGCTTCTGCCATGAGACGCTTGCGCTGGTTTTTAGGCCAGCCACGTGGAAGGGAACCAGAAGCAAGGTAATTGGCAATGTCGGCATACCATGGTCCACTTGCCACATTAATTGCCAATAGGTGCTCATCGAGAAAAATCTCATTGATCGGAAAGGTAAGTCCAATGTGGTCAGGGTCCAGTCTTGAGAGATGATCAGCTACAACATTCTGGGCTCCAACCTTATCGCGGATCTCAATGTCAAATTCTTGGAGCAGAAGGATCCAACGAATCAGTCTAGGCTTGGCATCCTTCTTGTGCATGAGATGACGAATGGCCGTGTGATCAGTGAAAACAATAACATGCGAGCCCAGAAGGTAAGAGCGGAATTTCTCCAGCCCAAAGACGATCGCCAGTAGTTCTTTCTCGGTGGTAGTATAATTACGCTGGGCCTCGTCCAACGTCTTACTGGCGTAGTACACCACGAAGGGGTGTCTATCGCATCTTTGTCCCAGGATGGCTCCGACTACAAGGTCGGAAGTGTTACACATGAGTTCAAAGTCGAGGGGCCAATCAGGTGGCTGGAGAACAGTGGCCTTGGTGACAGCATCACGCAGCTGCGTGAATGCTCGTATGTAGTCGGGGCCCATATCGAAGGGTACGTCGGTCGATAGGAGATGAGTTAAAGGTCGAGAAATCTTAGAGAAGTCTTTGATGAATCTCCTATAGAAACCAACGTGTCCCAAGAAGGAGTAGATTTGTTTGACAGAGCCAGGCACAGGTAAATCAGCAATTAAATCAAGCTTATCTCTGTCAACCTCGTACCCCTATCGGAGATTATATGCCTGAGAACAATTCCCTCGTGTACCATAAAATGACTTTTTTCCCAGGAAAGCATGAGGTTCACATCAATACATCTCCTAAGGATACGGGTCAGGTTGGCAAGACAGTATTCAAAAGAGGGTCCAAAGACCGAAAAGTCATCCATGCCAACCTTGAGAAAGTCACCCACCATGTCGTGGAATATCGCTACCATACATCTCCGGAAAGTTACTGGCACGTTACAAAGTCCGAACGGTATCCTTCTAAATGCAAAGGTGCCGAAGGGGCAGGTAAATGTGATTTTCTCTTGGTCCTTGGGGTCAATTGCCACCTGGTTATATCCTGAGAATCTATCCAGGAAAAAGAAAAATTTATTTCCCGCTAACCGCTCCAGGATTTGGTCAATGAAAGGTAGTGGAAAGTGATCTTTCTTAGTTGCAGCATTCAGTTTCCTATAATCTACACACACTCTCCAAGATGTAGGAGTGCGTGTAGGGATGGATTCGCCCCTGTCATTGATACAGATGGTGAGTCCCGCCTTTTTGGGCACGACATGAATCGGACTCACCCAGGGGCTATCGCTGATCGGGTAGATTATACCCGCATCCAGCCACTTAATAATTTCCTTTTTAACGACCTCCCGCATGTTAGGGTTGAGACGTCGCTGCATCTAGCGGAAAGGTCGAGCCTCCTCCGTATATATACGGTGAGTGCAGTAGGAGGGGCTAATGCCAGTTAAGTCTGATAAAGACCATCCAATGGCTGGCTTGTGTTCCATAAGGACCTTTGTTAGTTTGCACTCTTGCTCCTTAGTCAATTTTGAACTAATGATTACGGGGAGCGTTTCATTTGGTCCCAAGAAGACATACTTAAGCGTATCAGGCAGCTCTTTCAGCTCAGGAGAGGATGGTGAAAGATTTGGCATTTCTTGGGACGAGAGTGTCCCAAACGGATCAGAAGAAAACAAGTCAGGAGGAAAAAGTTGGCCCTCAGTTTGGCCAAGAACAGGGGCATCTTGGATAGATGGATCCAAAAAGGGATAGCCCCAGTGAGTAGTATGTGGGCTCAAGGTCCCAATGTGGTGTTGCAATTACGCCTGATTTGGCAGGGAATAAAGGGCAATTCGATTTTCAAGAGTGTGGATCGGCGGTGAGTAGCCCGAATACGACTCAGACCACGAGGTATGGGAAGCGGAGAAAATTCCGTCAGAAGTTTGGTCAGGAGAAGGTACGGGAGAAGGGAGGGATGGGGGAACGTCACAATATGTGTCGGTCAGGCAGTCGTCCGTGTTTAAAGACAATGCACAGCAGTCAGAATAGGTCCTAATTAGTCCGATACACGTGCTGACGGTCATGTCCTCGTCAGCCGTGTCATCCTCAATGCAATCGCAATCAAAGTTCTTGGCTGCCTTGAAGATGTTAAGTTTGAGCTTCTCAGATCCAACGGCAATCTCAATACAGCCCGATTCGCAGTCGATATGGGTGCGGGCTGTGGCCAAGAAAGGTCGACCAAGGATTATCGGACAATCAGAAAGTGAGCTAGGAACTTCCATATCCAAAACAAGAAAGTCAACAGGAAAACATAGATTATTGACCCTAACCACCACGTCTTCCACCACACCCTTTGGTATTTTGACAGAACGATCTACCAACTGTAACGTGACAGGGGTAGGTTTCAGATTTCCTAAGGCAAATTTCTCGAGCATGATGGTTGGTATAAGATTGATGGAAGATCCTAGATCAAGCAGGGCACGGTTAAAATTGTAACCTTGGATGCTACAGGAAATAAGCGGTGTGCCCAAATCTTTCTGCTTCGGTGGTAGATTTGACAGTATAGCACAACTCGCATGAGGAGAGAGAACCCCTGGATTCTTTGTTTTCTTTGACTGTCGCCTGGGTGTAGTGTAGTCTTTGAAAAATTGGGCGACAGTAGGTATGTGGTCGATAGCCTCTAACAGGGGTACCTTGATTTCAACATCCTTGAATAAATTACGCAGGTTATCAAAGGCCTGGATATCCTTTTTCTTGCCTTTTGGCTCCCTCAGTAGAGCCTCAGGGAATGGGACCGATTCTGGCACTAATTTGGGTGTATCATCCTCTCGCAAATGCGGTGCACATCTCGAATGAGAGGGCGATGAAAAAGATGGGCCAGGATCAGGTCGAGGTGGATCGACGGTTTGCTTACCACTCCTCGTAGTAATCGCATTGGACGTTGTGGGTCCAGTGGGATCATAAGGCGGAGGAGGGTTCACAATAGGGACATAAGAGTGAGGTGCTGCAGCGGGATTAGCTTGAAATCCTGGTGGAATGCTTGGAGCCTGCAGAATCTGATGAACCTGCCCCTGAGAAGGTCGTACCTATGGTTTAGGACCATGGGGTACAAAATTTCGCGGGTTGGGAACAGGTTGGGCTGGAAGAGTGCCCTGAGATCGAGTCGCCATGCGTAGTTGACTGATCTCAGCATTCTGCTGCGCCAATTGGTGTTGAATATAGGTCATGTTCTCTTCATGTCGCTTTGACATTTCCATCATCATTCACATCAATTTATCAAGAGGACTTGATGCGTGTTCTATTTGCGGTAGGCAAGGACCCGATGGCGGATTCGCCACAGGATTAGACTGGGCCCTTGGGATGACGGGTGCAGACGGTCGCATTGGCCCAGCCGCGGGGTTTTGGTGCTGTGGGTTGCTGGACCATGCAAAGTTCGGATGATTTCGCCACCCTGGGTTATAAGTAGCAGAGAATGGGTTGTTCCCCAGGGCCCAAGCATCTTCTAAGCCAAAAGACGAGTCCGCATGTACATATGCATCCGAGCACACGGAGGCTTGGTCCTCCATGTCAAAATACTGGCTTGCAGAAGCCAGATCCACATGACTTACCAAATCGCTCGGCGCGACACTCAATAAGGAAGATCTCACGGGGTTCTTAGGGATAAGCCTGGCGTTGGAAGGATTGGGATTGTGACGAAGTGGTGAGGTGGGGGCGTTTGCCATAAAACGGGTGGGATTGGCCAGAAGCTCGTCCAGCTTATTGTGCACGACGGAGGCTTCATCCAATTTTTGTAAGATAAGGTTAAGATCAGTGGATGAACGGGAGGGTCCTGTGTCAACTTCGTGAACATTACGGGGCAGCCTGGTACGATTAAAGGCGACAATGGAGGCATTGTTCATTGAGTTTTCGCTTATGTTTTCAAATAATTCGAATGCTCCATTCTCATCTTTATTCTTGAAATTCCCTCCGCAGGAAGCGTCTGCAATCTGCTTCAAAGTGTCATTTAGCCCATAATAGAAAATCTGGGCTATATGCCATTTAGGAAGACCGTGGTGCAGACACTTCCGGAGGAGGTCATTATACCTCTCCCAAGCCTCATGAAACTATTTGCCGTTTTGTTGCGCAAAGGAAGTTATAGCACGGTGAAGCGCATTGGTTCGCCCGATTGGGAAGAATTTCTTGAGAAATGTTGTTCGCATCTCTTCCCAAGAATGGATGGTTCTCCCAAGGGTGCGTAACCATTGCGACGCTTTATCCTGCAACGAAAATGAGAACATTTTCATGAGGACAATAGGTAACCCGATGTTTCTTGGTTTAACCGTTTCAGCCAATCGAGTTAAATCTTCCAAATGGAGGAAAGGATCTTCACTTGCAAGACCATGGAAGTGGAAGTTTATTAGGCCAATTACATTAGGTTTCAATTCAAAATCATCCCCACCCATGGGGACCCGAATTTATCCTATGGTCTCTATAGCAGCGGGATTTTGATAAGAGTTAAGAGACCTAGGCTCCTCCCATTTGGGAGGGTTCTTCATTTCCTCCAAGGTTTCCTTAATGGCTTCAATTTGCTCATTATACATTTCCATTTGGGCTTGGAGGCGGGTTATGGGGTCCATGGCTCCACTACCTGGTGGGTTTTGAGGGCGGTTTCCTCCCTCGGGATTTAGGGGTGGGCGTGCAACCATGTTTGTGGAGGAGGATGACGATTCGGCTTCTTTCCTAAATTTATCAGATAATTCAAACAATTTAGGGTTTTGTGACCTCCTCCCAAACATGCACTACTGCAGGAAGAATTGGGGGGATAAGAAGGGAAAAGGAGATGAGAGAAATGACGCCGCAAAGGCACACTTGATAACAAATCAAGGCAATCAAAGTCCTAACCTCTACAGTGTGCCCTTAGACCTAAAGAACTAAGTTACCTACAATCACGACCTACGGAACCAAATGCGAGTACTGCGGAACCACCGAGCCAGATTGAAAGGCCATTTGCCTCAGTCTTAGACACCCGATAGCACGCGGAACCCTCACCAGCACGTAGGTGCTACACATAGGTAGTTAGACCTCCAATCCTTAATAAGGGTCAAGTTGCTACCAGTTTTAATTAGAGGCTTAGGGTCAAGTGCTTCAGGAATGTGAAGGGCATTGTTTACAGGTAATGCCCAAGTGCGTAGATTTTAGAAAGTGTGTAAACCAAGCATGCAACAGGGAAATCTCCCCGAATTGAAGTTTTAGTTGGTGAATGGTTTTTAGAATTTCAGCCTTTAAGTAGTATGAATTTTAAGATTTCGCTGAGTTACCAATTCAACCAATCTCCGGGATTTTGAGAAAATACAAGTTCTTCTATGCCCAACAAACCCTCCTTTAAAGTGAGTTGGTTAATGCATGCTAAAAATGCAATGGACTTCCCTAAGTGGAAATTTCCATGTGTGGATGCACGAGTCAATTTTTAGGTTAGTGTGAAAGGGAGACAAAGCACTTCAATTCAAGTGCTCCCAATCACCAAAATGATGTTCCACACACAAGGCTCAACCACAAGATAATGTAAAGAAAATCAAAGTGTTGGCGTTGAAATATTCGGGATCAAATATAAGGCACGTGAAAGGTCGTGGTGGGGTTGGAATCAACTCAATTCCAAGTCTCCCCACCAAAAATGTGATCTCGAATTGCAGATAAATGAGGCAAAGAAGGATGGCAATCAATCTATTTAATCTTGCCTCAAAGAATACTTCACACGGCGAAAGATTCAAGAATCAAGATTCTTGGATCTTCGCTATGTGAAGTTTGGCGGGAACTCCCGGGAAGGTGGGAGTGATGGCAAACAATCAAACAAGTGATTTTTAATCCACTTGCCCCAAGAAATCCTAAGAAGTGTTTTTAGGTTTTTTTTTTTATTAAGGTGACAAGTTGACCTAAGTTGGTAAGAGAGAGACCTACCTTTTTAGCAACGTGGGCGAAGCTCCAGTGCGGTGCTGGCGACTTCATGCTCTCGCTCCCACCTTGGATCTGCCCATGTCTCCGACTTCCTCTGCTTGCCTCCTCCTTGCAACTAGTTTTCCTGCACGCCAGCAAACAAAAACACCCGTGGGTGTTAGAAGAGAAAATTAAAGGAATGAAGTAGAAACTTACCTCAATGCATACCTCCCCGGCAACGGCGCCAGAAAAAGACGTGTCGAGACTCGAATAGGTTGTGTTAATATGGTGAAATTATCATTGAAGTGAGTATAGTGGTTAACCTAAATCGAGCCTATTTTTTACAAAATTTTTAACCTGGCCTACTTAATTTTATCTTGGTCACTTTTAGGCCCAGGGTCGAACTCAAGGAGGTGGGAATTAGAGGTGAATAAGTTTCTACGCCTTTCCTACAACGAATCTCTTCCGTGCGTTTATTATGTTTTTGGTTTTTTTCTATTTAAGATTTTTTTTGCTGATAAATTTGTTCTTGAGGTACACCCTCAAAATCAGGTCCTTAGCTTTGAGCCAAATTGTTCTTGGCTTTGAGCTAAATTAGGATTCCAAAAACTTGTCTTGCTATTCGCAAGATCGAGTACCTGCAAGACAAGGATTATCTTTTCTCTTAGTTTTTTTTTATCTTTTTAATAGCAAGAAGCAAAAGAGAAATAGAAACTAGATAGGTTGCTTGTAAAAAAATAAATATAGTATATATATATATACAGATATATATATACTATATATATAGGGGTGGGGGTGGAGGTGGAAATGGCGTGTAGCACAGTGTTGAGTTGGTCCACGTCTAGGAAGACGCAACCAATAGGATGAAGTGACGCGTGGAGTGTAGGATGGATGTGTGGGAGTGTGTGCGGAGGTACTTTCTTTACGCGGGTATCGGGGAATATCAGCAACTGGTGCAGATATTCCCGCGATATAACGCGTGGTGGAGTGACTAGTGTGTATGGATGAAGGTAGGTGATATGTATGTAAATATATATATGTATATATGTATATATATATATATATATATATGTGTGTGTGTGTAAATATATATATAGGTATATATATATATATATATATATATATATATATCTATAACTAGATATATATGTATATATGTATGTATGTATATATGTATAAATATATATATATATATTTATGTTTGTATGTATATATACTTATATATAGTTGTATAGGTATGAATATATATATATATAAGTATGTATAGGTGTGTGTACAAGTGAGTGTGAGTGTACAAGTATGTATGTGCATGAGTGTGTGTGTGTGTAAGGGTGAGGGAGTGTCTGCTGGAGAGGAGTGTGAGAGAGAGCGGTGATTTAAGACTCTGGCAACCGCAGGCATCATCTGATGGCCAAGAGATAGGCGCGGGCACGTGCAGGCGCAGGTGCGCAAGGGTGCGTGCGGAAGGGAGGACACAATGCAACGCACTGTGTAGCGCAGCGTATTGCGCTACGGGCTGGAGCGGGTGCGGACGCGGATGGGTGCGGGCGCAGGAGCAGAAGCGGGCAGGTGCGAGCGTACACGGGAGTAGGTGCACGCACTGGGTGGAGGCTGTAGCGGCGAGGAGAGAGAGCACGCAGTGACCAGATAAGTGAGAAACTCTTCAGTCACCGCACTATAGCTACAGTGTCGTGCTGAGAGGCGTGAACAGTAGTTACAGTGCCGCACGGCTTGGACAACCGGTTGCAGCCGGTTCTGTGTGCGCGGGCGTGCTGGAAGGCGCCAGCGCGCGCAGAAGGAGGCTACGGACAATGATGGCGTGCGCGCGGGCTGCTGTTGCTGCTGCTGGTGCCGTGTTGCTGCTCCTGGAGCTCTAGAGCTTGGATCTTCGGCAATGGCGGGAAGGTGTGTAGCGGTGAAGACAGGGAGTGAAACCACCACGCCCACCTGCTCTTGGATGAGCTGGGCGGTGGTGGAACTCACAGTAGTGGTCATGGGACCACTGTGAGCTTTCTCCTGCCCGCAGTGTATCTCTTCAGTGGGAAGAGGTACTGCGTATGGAGGGGAGAGGGGAGGAAGATGGCCTGGACGAAGGTGGCTGCTGTGTTGTGTGTTCAAGCTCTTTCTCGCAAGGAAGAGGGCAGGGCTTTTTAAAGGAGAGGGAGGCATGCCACGGCCATGCCCTAGGTGTGCAAGACCAGCCATGTAGCTGGCAGAGAATGGCGCGAAGAAGAGCAAGCCCATGCCCTGAGCCGCACGAGGGAGAAGAAATTCAAAGCAAAATAAAAAAAATGAGGATGGTGAAATTGCAAGGCAGCACTTGAAGAAGATGTTATTTACATGGCCAATTATTCACTCTCCTCCCCTCTCAAATAAATGCATACATGTGTCAATTTTGCAAATGCAACTATAGCTATCTAATATGCAATGACAGTGCTAGAAAATAACACAAGATGGCATATTTGTTGGTATATTTTTGCTGTGCAATAATGAGCTCGAAAACAAAAAGAGAGAGAGAGAGATAGAAAGAAAATAGAAAGAGAGAGAATGAGTACAAAGGAACTAAAGAAAGCACAGTTTCTCCACCTCTCTTTAAGTTGATTTATTTAATAGTCTAGAAATGTAGGTTCTGTAGTACTACTTTATGTGTAGCACCAGATGAGTACGAGCCACCAAATACAAACCCACTTGACTCAAAATATCGTCTACCTAAGCCAAAAAGTTGGGGCTGAAATTACTGATTACTTTATAACCCCGAGGGAAGAAGTTTGCCTATCCCAATAGAATTTTACTAAGGGTCAAGTAGTAGTTTTAGATGTGGATTGGCTTTTCACTTGGATCTGTTGCATAGGCTACAACAATACACTTTCACGACTGTCTGGATTTCTAAAGTTTTGGAAGAAAATAAAAGAAATAAATCTCTAGTCGAACTCTTGATAGAAATCAATCATTTAGGATCACTTTGCATTTAGTCTTGCATTTGCTAGGGACTAGCAAGATTTAGGTATGGGGGTGTGATTGCACAACAATCATACAACCTAATCTACTTGAATTAAGTTAGATTCTAGTATAACTTAGGAACAATGCATACATAAGCATCATAATTTGCATAGTAGTTAGTTTAATAGCCTTATAGATAATATTGACATTTTATGCTCTAAAGGAGAGATGAAACTGATTGTAGATGATCCGAGGCCACAAATGATAGATTAGACGATACGGATCTAATCAGGATAACGACGGGAGTCCAATGCTTTCGAAATCGTCTTGATCAAACATCCGTAGCATCACGTACAATCCATAGAAGATCAAAAGCCAAGGAGCAATAAAGCAGAAATCCAGACCTCAGATGTCGAACCTGGATCAACGATCGCAGGACAACAGCGTACAAATTATATCAACCAAAGGCCTACAACATCGTCTACAAAGCAAGGAAGATGGACGGCCACGATGGCGCGAAGTGATGCCATCATAGCTGCCCCTCACCGCACCCCCATTCTCTGAAGAACTCTTCTTATGCATTGTGGGCCGTTGGATCGTCGTCTAACAACCACAAGCTTGCCACGTCGATGCCTACCTGGTGCCCTCATTAGTGGGGAACCATCTCAGTCGTTGGATGAAGATCCAACGACTGATGGTGGCCGCACACGGAAATGGAATCGTGTCCATCCACGCATATAGTGCAGCGGTTAGCACACCTGTACACGAGGGAATGGGGTGGGATTGAGCCTCGCCATGCACCAAATTAGGAAGGCTATGTGCTTGGACTCAATTGGACCGTTGGATGACGATCAGAGGGTATGGATGCGGACGCGTGGTGCAATAAGGACCATCCGATGTACACGCGGGATCTGACGCGTGTGCTAATGCCCCAATCCATGTGTTCTCCTTAAGGCAATGGCACGCTCGATTTAGGCCGTTCGATCACGAGATCGGACGACTGAGATTGAAGGCACACGATTTGAACGAGAGAGCACATGCGAAGAGAGTGAGCGGCATACGGACTGTGATCGACGGCTGCGGGCGAGCCACGTGTTAGCTGCAGGTTGAATCCAGGTGTTAAAGGCACATGGAAGGTGATTTTAAGGTCCGATCAGAGCCGTTGATCTCCTGATCGATGATGAGTCCATTTCCATGGACTGTTGTTACGTCGAAGTTAGCTTTATTCTTGCATGTTATGTCGTTAATAACTACATTAGATCATAGAATAATTACATACATTATTATTTAGATTTGCATATGTTCTACAGCATTTTATAACTTATTATATACATAAATAACTATTTTATGTTCCATTATTTCAGGAATAAACCATCTTCACCGTCCACCCTCTCCTCACCGCACTCCTCACACCAACCTTATCTCCTCCGCCAAAACCACCCATCCTCTTCACACAATGCCAACCCAACTTCCATATTGGGTCATGGCTAATTTTAGTAAGGGGATCGGTTAGAAGTGCTGAGGAAGATTGGGATAAAAAGCCACCCTCGACCTTCCCCTTGGGAGTGAATCACCTTCTAATCCTTCT
This sequence comes from Thalassia testudinum, assembly GCA_037157565.1. Lineage (NCBI taxonomy): Eukaryota > Viridiplantae > Streptophyta > Magnoliopsida > Alismatales > Hydrocharitaceae > Thalassia > Thalassia testudinum. The sequence goes on along the minus strand of JAZHRO010000055.1, from coordinate 27,245,036 downwards.
CCCTGCAGGGATCTCCACCCTCCATCGACACCATGGCCGGAGCGTACACCGTGGTCAGAGGCTTGCATTGTGGCTCAGGCGATCTTCACCTTTCATCAACTCCAGGTGTGCATGGTGACAGCATGCACGTCGCCCTCACTCGCTCGCTACCAACACCTTCACCATCAGCCATCACAGCCACCCTTCCCTTTCCTTCTCTTCTTCCGTCTCCTTCTTCTCCACCAAAAATCTCCCTTGCCAACATAACCCACACCCTTCACCTTCATCAACACCACTTGTACCCATCACCCTCCAACTCCAACAGACTTTGTCCCCCTTGCCGACCATGACCACCATCACCGCCAACCCCCCTCCCCCCCTCACAGCTACCAACACCCGCTACCCAAAAACACCACTACACCACCACAATAGCCAACACCACATCACCGCTTAAGCCTTCCCCTTCGTCCTTCTTCGTCTTCACCACTGTCCTCTGTCCACGCCAATGAAGGAACCCAAAGCCACAGCGAGCAACTCCTCCATTAGGTCCCCCTTCGGCTTCTAAACTTTAAACCAAGCACTCTCATCGACTTCAAGCGTGACCCCGAGCCCTCACCGACTTAAAGCACTGGGCACGAATGGCCATAGCTACTACTCAAGTTCCTCGCTGTCGACGTTCTTGTCTGCCTCCGGTTGCCGTCGTCAGCCACCTTCGGCCGTGCTTCCTATGCCATCACGAAGGCCAGGTTCCAACGCACCTTCATTCGCAGCAGCTCCTCTAACAAAGCCTCCCCGTGCACACACGAAGGAGAGAGATGAAATCCCCTGTTTTTCCCCATATTAAAAATTACGGTGAATGCCATTTCCAGATTATTATTCATTTATTTTCTGATTTAATATATTGCATCAAATTTGCATAAACATCCCCCTATTCTTGATAAATTACTTATGGCTGAGTATCTTATAAATTATATTGAGTATATCACATTGATTACAACGAACAACAAGCTTTTATTGGAAATTATTATTTACGTTGATTACCATTACCAAGATCATTATTTAATAGAATATTATATTATAGTGATTTTGTATGTGAACACCTACATTAGTGATTAATTATTTAAACTGAGAACTTATGTTGGAAATAAGTTGCATACGAATCTATTGAGATTCCCGAATAAAAGAGGCACCACTCACGAGTTTAATAGGCTAATTCCTCCCTGTAGAGTGACCTAACTATTTTCGTAGTTTGATTTTGAGTAACAAATATTTTTGAAAAGTGATTTTCTACCACGCAATGAAATACAACAACACGACATTATGTTAAAGTTTTTATTGAAAATGAAGTTCACTCTTTCAAATGGCACTATTGCTGGGGAGGAAATACGCCTATTTATTTTTTGGGGAAATTCATATTATTTTTATGCTATTTCTGAAGCTTTCCTGAATTGCTAACCTTGTTTCTGTTTGCGTGCAAAATTAAACGAACGTGATGGGAGTGCACGACGGAGGGGATATTTTTGATAGACCTTGATGCCACCTCGAGGGCAGCAACAGAAGCACGTAGGTCTTGATCCCACATGTTTAGAAGGAGGAGCAGCGACCAGAGACATTTGTTTGCTTCTTTTAGATTTAGATTAGGCTAGATAGACATTAGCATTTAATTTCTATCTTGTGGATCCTTGTTAGATATTATTGGGAACGTGTTCCCAGTATTTTTTATTTTTCTTCTCTCTTGTATGCAGGAGCGTGTTCCCATTTTATTTAGATTATAGGTTTATTTAAATTATTTGAACTGCATGCTAGTTAGTTAGCTAGTTAGTTTGATTATGTTTGTTTGCTTATTATTAAAAAAATAAAAAATAAAAAAAATAAATAAATATTCGAACTGCCTACTAGAAGCTACATATCAATAGGACGACCATCTAGGATTGAATAAGCAGCATCTAGTTTATATTTCTGTATTGCAGACATCTTACACGAAGAAAGTTGGAGTAAGGTACGTCTTCTCTTTAGCATCAAATACCTGTCATGCATCTGCATTGGACGTAAATTCAAGACCACTAAAGTGTTTGAATCTAATTAAGTCAGTGGTCACTTTAAGAAATTAGGACTGTTAAGAGGTTGGACATTAAAATCAGTGACTTGAAATTGTGTGCAAAAGGATTTGACTGCGAGATTTTAAAATTCAAAATGCGTACATGTGTTGCACACCTGAGACACTATGCACGTCACACATAAGGTCACTAGATAAATTTCTACCTCTCTTCTTTGCACCATAAGGGAAGTTAGTCGGAAATCAACAAGCCTATCCACCAAGTTAGTTCGGTTCCTTGTGCGTGGGTTCAATTCGAGACTTCCATCCCTTGCAAATAGGTTGTAGGTACCAACGAAGGTCGGCCTAGGAAGCATAATTCTTGCAAAATTTGTTTGGCCACCAACTGAGCACTTAATTCTAAGACCTAGATTCTACTAAAAATAGATCCCACTGTATTTGCATTTGTTTTGACAGTGGAGAACTCTCTAGAAAGTTTCTGCCTTTGTTCTGATTTCTTCTAAGTCCTAAGAAAGTTTAACCTGTTTGACTTAAAGAAATGGATTATCCTTAATCCTATCATTTTAACCAGGATCCCTTGCACCGAGTATATCCATCCTTTGATGGGTACAATGATAATTCATGGGATTAATCATATTCCTATCTTAGGAGTTCTGGCCCGATAACTCCCACTATTGAGCAGAGCCTAGGAGTGGGATTTTCCACCCCAAGAATCCCCACTATTATGCAAACACCCAACCCTCCCACCCTTCATGATTTTCCTTATCGAGGTTGGACCGATACCCCTAGGCAACCAGAGCCTGAGATTGACTATCCTCCCCAATCTACTAGTAGTAGTCTCTCCTCTTTTATGATAGAAATGCAAAAACAACAAAAAGAAATGATGGATTCTATGGGAGAGATGCTAAGAAATAGTCAACGAATGAATGAGGAAATTAGTCAACTTAGCTACCTTCCTACTATTGGTTATGATCCTTACCCATACACTGTGATCATCAAAATAATTCTGAGGAAACCAATGACAAAAGGGATCCTGTTTTGAGTAGCTATCACTTAGACTCTCCCCATGAGACACAACCACTAAAGGAAAATGAACCTAGCGATTATCCACTCGAGCTATATTGGAGTCAAAAGAAAGGAAAAATGATATCTCTTGAGGACCTTGACCCCGATAACAGTATTTTTCTTACCCTAATAACCTGGGTCAAGGTCGTGTTGTTCATGCCACTTCCCTTATTAATCATGTGGTGGAACCTCATTCTACCCTTAGTGAGCCTAATCTTGACCCTCCACTTAGGGAATCAACACCTACCATTCAACATTATGAGGATTTAAATGTACCCAATGAAGGTGACCTTAAGGGAATGGAGGATGAATTGGATCAATTTTGATCTTAGGGATATAAAGAGTCTATTTTAGAGGACGAGGATGACCCAATAGAGGAACCCAGACTGAGAGTTTGGAGAGAATCTCGAGGGGATTATGTGTTATTTGAAGACTTACCCCCCGAGGATATTAATGATTTGATAAAATCTGGATCCCTTCCTACTTTCGATTTTGAAAATCATCCTCTGCAAAATCAAGAGTTGATATTAGAGGAGGACAAACACAATAGTGAGAAGCCTAAGGAAGATTCTCGGGGATAATACAACCAATTAAGGATTTATGCCCCGAGAAAAATGAAGAATTCAGTGATATAGGCTTTCTCCATAACATTAAAGATGATAATCCTCCTAAAGATATTAAGGATAATGAAGTAGCACACAAAGTCCCCGAAAAGGATGTAATTGACAAGAAAGAACTCAGGGATGGATTTGATGGTAATTCTGATCTCGCTACTTCCCAGGAAACCCAACTGTCGTCAAAGCATGTTGATCATGAGTCTACTAATGAGATATTGAATTCTATTCATGACTCATCTATTGTAGAGGAGCAGTTGGAGGTTCATAAAACAATGAAGTTATGTAAGGATGTGGAAGACGAATTCTTATTGGGAATGGAACCTAAACAAACTAAGCCCTCTTTCGACTTAATAATTACCACCTAATCACTCAATCAACCTGTAGATTCCTTACCTAGTCCTCTGCTCAGATAAATATCACCCTGTCCCCAGACCATAAAAAGAGCAAATTAAACTATAATTTGTATAATCTACTCTAATTGCATAATGATGCATGTTATGCAATATTTATAATGTCAAATGCAATTATACACCTAAGAACATACATAAATAAATAGTTTATGTGAAATAGATGTATCTACATCACAGCACTATGAATTTGTTAACAATGCTACTAGAAGCACTACGAATTTCAGAATGTCACTAGCATTATGGTTGATGCCTCTAACAGACATATTTCTTGCCACAATGGTACTATTTAGCATACTATTATTAATGATGCCTATAACATTTTATATAATGCCTCAAGTATTTTCGAATGCTGCCTACAACAGTATAAATGATCCACGAAGTAGTATCTATACACACTTTACTATGAATATCAAAAATGTCAATTATAATATAAAAATTTTACATCAACTATGCCTATAGCAAATTGAAGGGGTGAATATAATCGTGCTTACACCATTTTCAATTACTTTAATTTTATTGCCAACAGCAGGTAAGTAAATGCCAGCAGCACCTGCCAACCGGCTAGTGGCAACTTACAACATACCAACCTGTTATATAATGGTATAGGTCTGTAGTCCTTAGGTCTACCTGTACCCATTTTTGTGCAAGATCGATGAAAGTAACTGTTGCTAGCAGGATTGTTGGTGTTGTTGGCAAGATGTGTTTGTACCATCATACGCTTCAAGTAAGATGCGTTGGTTGTCACTCTGACTATTGGTATTGTGAACAGTGTTCTTTACGTAACTACGTCAATAGTAATTAACTTCACCTTTTTTACGTCAATCTCGTTATCTCATAGAAACTCTCACGTCCATCTATAATCATTCCCTTCAACTATCAACTTTCGTATATTTAATCTCTACATTGGTAGAGATTGATTGTGGAATACTTCCTTCAATTAACGAAGTAACTAAATGTTGCCAACAGTTTTATGTAGATAAAGAATGTTGCTAATAGAACTATGAAGTTCTTAATATTACTACTAGCAGCTGTATGAAGTTCTTAACAATGCTGCCAGCAGCATTACGAATTTGTTAACATTGCCAGAGGTAGCTTATGACATACTACATGCTGCTGCCAACAATAGGTAAGAGAATGCTAGCAACATCTACCAACTTGCCAGTGGCAACTTACAACATACCAACCTGTGTTGGCATCAATAAAGTCGTCTTAGTGGTGGTGCTGTTGACACAAGTTGTCCTAAGGTGTAAGCTTCCCATTTCTTCTTGAAGAGAGGAACAAAATACCTTCTTTAGAGTGTTTAAGAAAGAAAGATTGTATTTGAGATATGTGAATCTATACTAACACAATTCCTTTAGGATAAAAAATTGCAAAACAAAATACTGGAGCCAATAACAGATAAGTGAATGAATTTTATTTCAATCTAAATAGATATATTAGCTCACGTCCATCTATGATTATTTTTTCAACTATCAACGTTCGTGTATTTACTCTATATGCTGGTGGAGATTGATCGTCGAATCTTTATTCAGTTAACGGTCTCAAGAAGTTATATGAATTTCTTAACAATACTATCATTATTAGAGAGTACACTAATCTTATGTAGATAAAAAATACTGACAGCAGTACTATGAAGTTCTTAACATTGATGCCAGCAGCACTATAAAGTTCTTAACAATACTGCCAATAGCACTATGAATTTATTAACATTGCTGCTAGTAGCACAACGAACTTCAAAATGTTGGCAACATTATGGTTGGTGCCTTTAGCAAACATATTTCTTGCCACAACAGTGATATTTGATATACTATGAATGATGATGCCTACAGAATTTTGCGTGCTGCCTCAAGCATTTTCGAATGTCGCCAATAGTAGTATAAATGGTTTACGAAGTAGAATCTATATACACTCTTCTATGACTATCAAAGATGCCTACTGTAATATACAAATTTTACACCAACTATGTCTACAACAGACTGAAGGGATAAATATCATTGAAAGTATACAATATGACTTAGGTGAGACACATACTTGCAAAACGCGGTGCAACAACAGACCAAAATATACGATAATCCATTTGCTGTTGTCTCCCTAATTGTCACAAATAAGCAAAGGTTAATAGGACCTAATTGACAAAAACAACTACCTTTTCAAAACTTCTTGTAAGAATATTTCCGGTTCTTCAAAGTCTCTTCCAGGCATGGACACGAGCACTTGTATCATACTTCCTAATTGAATTTGCCATTTAATGGAAGGAATGCGGTACATTCACATGAAAAGTCACACAAAAGTTCACATTCCTCTCAAAAAGCATAATGAGAAATCTCTTTAGACGAGAGGGTGAAAATAATCTACACTAATCGTTGGATACCTCTTAAAATAATGAGTGAATGACATTAAAAGCTTCCTCTCCCACTCCACTTCCGTGTACAGAATTGCCCGCTACGACCACCTCCACCAGCGTCGACCAGCTCTCTCGATCCGCTGCTGCAACTTCCCTCTCTTTCTTTCACACTCCCTCGCTTGCTAAAATGTAGATAATGTGCGGATAGGGGAAGGCATGATGGAGGCAGAAAGGGGGGAGGCGAGAATAGGGAGGAGGGCCGTGAGGGTTGTATGGCTCTGCATCACCACCAAGCCTGTTAGAAGGTGGTCGTCAACCTCCACTTCATAGATTTCAATCCGAGCAATAACATCCGGAGCTTTGCTTCACTAGATCGATTTCATTTCTTTTTATTTTCTTTTAATTGGTTTCATGCGTGTGTGTGTGTGTTCATGATCAGTAGGCTTTTCAAATGTGAGCTGGATACCGACTCAGCATTTAGTATATAAAATGTCATTTGATGCACATTATCAGAAAACTATCCGTTTCTTTCCATCGGATGATGAATTCAAGTTAATAAAATTCCATTTAAAAATGGGGTAAGTCTCCCATTCCATTTGCTGTCTACAATCAAGGATTTGGGTAAAACTTGAATAAAAGTTAACCTGGATGTTTACATCTTGACTGTAGAGCAAGCATGGTTAGCTACTGTTGTTGATGAATGTAGAGAAAGCAAACTAGATGTACTATCTACAACAGCAACTAACCATGCTTGCTCTACATTCATCAAGCTTAACAACCGCAACTAATCATGATTAGAATGTACTATATTGCATATCATGGGTTGATTTATTTGTCAATGCTAAATCTAATTTTTTTGTATAGCATACACTTTAATATCAATGTGTTCACGTGCGGGTACTTACGTTGAGAATGTTAGGATCCATTTTTTCCTTTTTAATTCTATGTAATTACCTTCAAGGGCTCCTTTTGTACTTTATTCGTGTTGAAATTCATTATCTTAAAAAAGGTGTTGCAGCAAATTATTAGTTCCATTTACGAAAATTGGGGTGCTAGATTAAGCATCCATAGTGTTTCGAGTTGAAAGAGAAAAAAAGGAAAACCACCTATGAGTGGGCCCTTTTCTTGTAGCAATATGTAGGAACAATCATCTCCTAGGTAATGCCTGCAACTGAATATCTAAGAAGAAGACCTTGAAAGTAGATGTAGTGATTGCGAATGATGATCTTATAGATTTAGAGAGATACATTTAAGAATAATGTCAACATCTTGTTTGAATTGCATTTAGCAACAAAAGAAGTGGCTATGGAAAGATAAGTGCAACTAAGTGATAAATGACTTCTCATTGGCAAATTTCATAGGAAGACGTAGCTTTTGTAGGTTTGGAATTCACACCAGATACGAAGCAAAATCAACACAAGGTTAGAGTATGGTTTAACATTATTTTAGATGCTACTTTGATTTACATAGAATATGCACCTTTGATCAAATATTTGATTCTCATATGAGCAAATATTGTAACACTTATAGTTGCTCCCGCAGATCATGACATCTCATATGTAAGGGGAAACATTAATAAAAAGAAGCCAATATTAGGCACAAACAATGAAACTAGATGTGCAAAAATGAATCTTTTCTCAAAAAAGTAAATTGATTGAACTCCTGTACATCACAACCTTTTCACCTTGACCTTATCAACATGTAGAATTTTATAATTGAGAAACTTATTACAAGGTTTCCCTTACAAGGAAATTATATTAAAAATCTAAAAATAGAATCTATAGATCAAGCCTAGTTCATCGATTTGGTATATTCTTGAACTAATCATACATCTCGATGCCTTTCAACGGGTACTGAAGTGGTATACTTCTTCAATAAGTACCATATATTTCTTCACGTAGAAGTCATATGTACGTTGAATAATTGAATGATTAATCTCTAAAATCACATCCTATAGCATTAAGCATTCGATTTTAAGGGTTTTCCCTGTTCAATAAAAATGATTGTCATTGCCCAAACATTAGAAGTAAATACAAATATTATTCAATTCAAATATCTTACTTTTTACAAATGAAATTTGGAGCTCAAATTCTTTGCATAACTTTCAGGGGTGTCAACAACTCAAAAGGATCCACCAAAAAAAAAAGAAAAAAGAAGATTCAAACAAAGGGATCACAATTGACATGGTTCCAATCAAAATACCTGATCAATAATTTGAATCGGTAACCATAGTCTCAACTTACGAAAAAGGTCAGTTGGAAGACAAGAAGCAAGAAGAAAGAGATCCTCATCAACCAATGCCACATTCTCACATTCATAAGCCCTAAGATTACACCAAAAAACACACGATGGATGGGAGAACGTCCAGGTTGCAATATTTACTTGTACTAATTTGGTTCTCAATTTCCTTCGCATAAAAGTTTGACAATGAAGAGGAAATGGAACTACATGATGCAGGTTATTTGGTTGATTAAAAAATGAAAGCAGGTGGATCAAGAAATTCAACAGGGTCTTTTTTTAAAAAAGAAAACGTAAATTTAAAACTTTCCTATGATAACAAATTTTCTTATACAATGCCAAGAAAGAAATGCTAATATTAATCAAGCACATATGAAAGGGTGACGATCCCTACAAAGCATGCATGGTAATTAGCTAGATGTCCTTTTTGGGGAAAAGACCTAACAAAATCATACTAATTAAGCATATTCATGGGAAGACATTGGCACATACATGGGAAATACATATTGGCAAGAACAAATGCATGGAAATATTGTACATAAGCCATTAGAGCCCTTTGCACATCAAGCAAAAGCTCTAACAGATCTTATCTCATAGGACCTAGCTTTTGTTGTATCCACTTCTTCCTTACCTTATGAAATCGAGCCCTTAGTCCAGATGCTGTAAACATAGGTACTTGAAATTCCAGCTACGTTCTCCCCTCTTTAACGATATTTCATTAACTCATATTCACCATCCGGTGGAATCAAACAGATAATTTTTTTTTAATATTGTTCACCTAATGGCGTTTCACATGCCAAATACTGAGTCCACACCAAGCTCACCTTTGAAAGGAATGAATACATACATATATATGAAACCCAAAATAAAAAGGAAACAAAAAAAAATGCAATCGATCCAGCAAGCTCTGGATCTCATTGCTTGGATTGAGATCGGTGAAGTGGAGGTTGATAACCACCTTCTAATAGGATTGGTGGTGATGCAGAGCCATGCAACCCCCTCGACTCTCCTCCCCATTCTCGCCTCCCTCCTCTCTACCTCCATTGCATCCTCTCCTCCTATCCACACACTTGCATTTTAGCATGTGAGGGAGTGAGAGACGGAGAGGGTAATGTATCAGAGAGAGGGAGAGAGAGAGATCTGATGGAGAGAAGTTGCAGCAGCGGGAGAGAACTACGCAACGTTGGTGGAGTTCATCGAATCAAGTAGTTCTGTACAACGAAGTGGAGTAGGAGAGGAAGGATCTCATGAAAGATTTTAATCTCAGCTACTCACTATTTCAAGAGGTATCCAACGATTGATATAGAATGTTATCAATCTTCTCACCAAAATAGGTTTCTCGTAGGATCATTGATATATATATATATATATTCAAATATTACGAGCCAGTGACATATATCACTAATGATATTTGATGTGGATTGATATAATTTAATTTAGAATTAAATATCATTGATATAGTTGAGTTCAGAATTAAAATATCACTAGTATAATTTGATTCATAATTAAACATTATCAGCATAATTTATTTTATAACTAAATATCATCGGTATAATTTAATTCTGAAAAATATGAGAACTTTTGTGTTGATATGTATACTTAATTTAATCATATTCTCATTATAAAAATTTCTCAATCCTCTGCAAAGAACTCATGGTTCCCATTGACTTGTGGCACACCATGAGCAATGCTAGCTCATAGTCAACTTCTATCTCTTTGACTTTCCAGTTGCGATGGAAGAAACGAAGAAACACCGAGCATTAGAAGCCAAGTTGTTGTAAAATCTCTTACAAGTGTTGCTGATGGAAATAAATACTTTGCTTCTTTTCTGGCGTGTTTTTTAACTTCCTATAAAAAAAACTCAAGTGCAAGCTCGAGGACTAAAATGAAACTTTTGGGGAAAGATGAACTAAAAGAATTTCATTAAGGGTTTAAGTGAGGGATTAAGTCCTAACCATCATAATTAAGGCTAATTAATCACTATTAAAGAAAGATTAATATGATTAGTGATTGTTATTAGGTGAGTTAATTACTAGTGAGTGTTAATTGGGATTAAGGATAATTAATATTGATTAGCACTAATTAATCATGAATAGTATCACCATTGGCTATGGATAAGATTTGAATAAATTGTAGGCCATGTTTACCCACCGTTTTGAGCTGACATGGTAGTTGAGGTCGATACCATTTCACGAGGGTTGCTTAACTGGCATAACATAGTTGGATGATCATGTTAACTAGGATGATGATTGGGATTGGAAGGTTCTAGAACACTAGAGTAGGCAGCCCAATAAATACTCCCCACCCAGTCCAATTCGCATCCATCCATCCCATAACCCACCTAGGCCCAAGGTTGAGAGAGGAGAGGAAGAGAGAAGGTAGAAAGAGGGAGCAAAGTGAGGAGAGGAGGGTGAACCATTACCGAAAGGAAGGAGAGATCGGAAAGGCAAGGAAGGTGCTACTGGGGGTCGTGGAAAGGTAGAAGAGGTAAAGAAATCCCTTCTCCCCCAACTTGCTAGGGTTTCATGCACTTTCCTATAATTAAGGGTTACTATATGGTAAGGAATACGATGAGACCTTTCGTGGGCATAGTAGCTATTGGATTTTATGTGTTTTGAGCAAGTCATCCAAATAATGTAATCAGTTACAATTCATCTGAATAAAAAATTGGTTTATCTCCAATACAAAAATTTGGTCCCTTAGTATAAATAAGGTGATGTACTTAACCAGATTGAATAAACCTAATGTGTGTTGACTTAGAAATCTAAACAATTTAGAGCATCCGATAACACATTAAGAAACCAACTGATTTGATCTTATGTTTTTGGTCTGAGTTGGGATGACAACCTTCTATATATGTTGTCGCATAATTGATGTTATAGAATGGAGATTTAGAACTATTATGCAAGTTGGGTTAAGGAGTTGACCTGGTAAAACATGAGATAGTCAAAGTTTATCTTCAACATTGTTATGGAGAAAGCATATTTCCTTTGACCTAAAACAGATATGTATCTTTGTTCAAGAACAAGTACATTTGATAGATTTATAGTAGATGCACCTACCTTGGAACTAATATTGGAAAGGTGGTGTCTATGGAAAGGAGAAGACAACCCTTTGGGAAAGTAGCTATTCTTCATTCTTGTCCGAATAATACAAAAAAATTTTAGAAATAACATTATGTAAGGAGGAATGACAATTATCTAATGAGATTAAACCTCAGGAATAATATTATTCTTTATGTGTGAAGGATTCATGAGTATTTGGAATACTTAAGGAGGCATAGTGCCATAATTCCTTGAATTTGAAATGCTTCATTTTGATGTGATGAAACTAATAATGATTTTAGTAAGTTCTTACTTGTAGAATAAATCAAATGTTATTAAAAGATTTAAATTACATTTGATTTAACATTTAATTGAGCCTAATTTGATTGGGCTTGATCCAAAAGATTTAAATGGCAATTGAATATTATTTGGATACCAAAACCATAATCCCCATAATTAGTTATGGGCCAATCATACAAAAATCAATTAGGATTTAATTCCATCCATTGGACGGAGATCCAATAGATCTTATCATATTAGAAATTTATGGGAATCTCTATAAATATCTCCTGAGGCAAAACCCTAAACCCTAATCAACCATTAAGTTCTTCCTTGCCATCATACAAGAGAGAGAGGAAGAAAGAGAGCACCATTGCACTCCTTTCTTCCTTCCTTATCAGACATCTGGACTTCTTCACAAAAGGCTGGAATGTGGGTGCATAAGTAATTAAGCACTACATTAGCCTTAAATGATGGTTTTGATGATAACAAACATCTTAGGTAATTATGATTAAAATTGGATTTTATGCATAGATGTTGTAAGAATGATTTTCAGGTGGAAGCTAATTAGATGAAATCTGGAGCCAAGAAGAAGGAGGAGATCAAGTTCATCAAGATTTTGTCTTGTAGTTCTCTTTGTAATATAAGAAATGAGTTATAATTTTATATTATTTAGATTGTAAGGAGAACCCCAAATTAGATTCCATATTAGTAAAAATTTTAGGGAAATCATATGCAATATTCATAAGAGCATCACTTCTAGCCTAAATAGGTCAAAATATGTTTAACTAAGTTTATAAGTGCTTGTGCATGGCTTTAATTTTTACTGGAACCTAAAATCACCTTTAGGATAGGTTAGAAGGCTTTTTATAGGCCATCTAACATTAAGTATTAGTTACCTAACATTAGGTAGTGGATCGATTGCCAGCCAAAGCTTCCAGGAGCTAGCAAACTTTATGTTAAACTGAACACCTAACATTAGATGGTTAACCTAATGTTAGACAAGCATGTCCTAATGTTAGATAGCCTCTTTTGTGTCATCCAAGGTACGATCAGGAGATAACGAACTTCGAACTTAACTAAACACCTAATGTTAAATAATTCACCTAACGTTAGATAACATATACGTAACGTTAGCTAAAGTACTTTTTGACCAAACTCATTAACCGTTAGCAAGATAATTTGGGAAGCTTTTTAAACATGGATAAGAGGGTTTGTGCACACCCATCAAAGTCAAAACACCCCTCTATACATATGAGTGCATTTCCTACTCTTTGGAGGTTAGAGAACACTTTACACCACATTCAAAAGCACAATTACGCTCACATTTAGTAAATATGAATTTTTGGTGTTCTTGGAGGTAATTGGAGCTCTTGATCTTGAAGCTCAACTTCCTTAAAGCTCAACCACTTTAACTCCCAACCATGCCATCTTCTCACAATCACTAAGGGAGTTCTTTCATACGTCCTAGATAGCTCTTTCATTCACTTATTTGCAAATCTTTTTGGGGCTATCCTTAGGAGTAGAAAATATTTTTTAAATTTCAGTTCTTTCTCCATTTATTATCTTGTGAATCTGAGGACCCAGATTGTGGGCTCCTCTTCTCTCAAGTGAGAGGGGTTACTCTTAATTGGGGAATTAAGATGGTTTGTACAAAGGGTTTGGTATCCCATAAGTACCATTTAATATTCCGAGATTGACTTGGGGCAAAATCCTAGGTTGGGAGACTCAGGTAGTAGTTTTTCCCAATTTTGGGTTTCCACTATAAAGATTGTGTTGTGGCTTGTGGATCATTTGTAATTTGAATTACTTGCTTCTATTCCTAGCTGAATTATTTTTAATTGGCATTAGTTTATCACCTTAAGCACTATTCAACCCCCTCTAGTGCTTTCATGGAAGACCTTCTAGACATCTGACGCTTCCTTTAAACATGTAGCTAGGGAGGAAAGCATTAGACAACTAGATTGCATTCTGGTAATTTGATTTCTGGCGTATTCTCTCTAGTATCTCTTGATCATCAGGAGAGCATGTCATTCAGGAAAGAGGATGAGCACCATCCTCGATTTTCATGAAATTGTCCGTGACACATCATAGTTGATCATATTCGACATAAAAGGCTTCATCCACTCGTTGAGGAGGAGGGTTCTAGGTCATGCTAGGATTTATTGTAGGAGACACTACCGATGTGGTGGTGCTGAACTACGCCACTCAAGAAGGTATAATTCTAACTCATGAGATCCTGGAAAGGTTGGAAACTAGTTCTAGCCATGTGGTTCCAGTTATTAGGGTTTATTTAATTGCATGATTGTTTTTGGCATTGATTCGATTGTGGTTTAAAAATTTTAAAATTGCCGATTCACGCTTTCACAATGCTACGGTGCAATCTGATTGCATACTAACAACAACTTGGCCGTTTGGTGTATATGTGTTAGGATAAGTTTTGCACAACCTACTACCCCATTGCACAACCATGGGGAGTCCTTGACACGTCTTCCACTGGCTTAAGATGTAGGATCTTTAAATCCCTTAGCATATGGTAATGCTACATATGTTGTATCTATTAAGAAATAAACTTTCATTAAGGTTTCCGTGGGTATGTTGGCTTGGTCATTGGTGGATTGATGAGTATCTAGAGCAATTATAGCTTTGTCTACTATCCATTTACACTACCCACAAGAGTCCTAGGCGAAGTTCACTAGCTTGTGATTCTTGATTTATTGAATTCCAAGTTATATGCATTGCTTTGTTTTTCTTTTGTTTTCATTTCGTATAAGTCGAGGTTCTGCTACAATTTTTGGAAATATGACTTGTATAAGGAGAAACTCTGCCAAAATTTCAAGTAAAAAATATGACTTGGTGTAAGGGGAAACTCCGACAAAAAAATTGCATAGTTTGGAGTTAACATAAGAAACTAATTAAGCCAAAATGTTGTCAGAATTTAATTAGAATTCAATATCAACATTGTGGGTATAATAGCAATAATATAACATGTCCATTCCTCTTGCTGGGTGATGAAGGAGAAAAGGTTGGACCTAAAGAGTTGGGTCCACAAAGCCAGAAAAGGTCTAATGGATCCCAAAATGTCCCTAGGTCCAAGAGAGAGAAGGTCTAGTGGGCAATACGACTAGCCCCTACTGCAACAATGGGTAATTGGATCTAACTGGTTCACTGCTCGGCACACTAGCCCACTATCCAACTAGGATCACTTGGAAGCCACTTGGATGATGAAGTGAAGCTTGAGTCCTACACGTAAGAGATGTCTTTCATCAAGGAAGCACGTAGTGCTGGGTGAATGACTAGCCAACGTGATTCGAATGGAGCCATCCAAAAGTTGAAATGACAAAAATAAATGAAGGCCCTTGAAGAGCAAGTCGATTACGTTTCTCCAGGATCAATTATTATGTGTAATAACTACACCCTCAAATACCTTATAAAAGGGTCTTGATGTAGACTATTTAGAGGGTAATTAAACCTTGTGTAACCAATCTAATATAGTGCATATCTGAGGATTTGATCCCCTCCCTAGATGTACATCGTACAGGTGAAACTATGTCACCAATCTGCTTGTGTTTAAGTGATGGTTTTGCTTTGCTTTTTTGTGTGATTGTTGATCGATCACTAGGTAAATTATTCCTTGCTTTGCATAAGAACGAGTACGAACAAGAAATATCTAAGATATTACATAAATATGATGCATGCTATGATGCTAACAAAGTGATGAATGTGGAAAACTTCGAATCTAAGAATGAGGGGAGGACCCTCTCACCTGGGCAACTCTTGATATAGGAAGGATCTAAACTTTCCCTTAGCACTAGGGTTGTGTTGCTTGCAATTGAGACCCTTCCAGCGTTATTTTGTTGCTTGCTGGCAATTGGGGGTGCTTTCAACATTACTTGTGTTGCTTGTAATCAGGCCCTCTAATCCTATCATTTTCCTGGTGCTAAGCAAGAGGTAGGGGTAGTGGAAGGCAAGTTTCGCTGTTTAGGTGGGTGGACATGGCCTGTTCAGGTTGATTTAGTGGGATACAAGCCAAACACTATACTGAGATCTCATTGTACTTACAAAGAATGATTAAATACAAATGATAATTACACAAATATGTATAATTTGTGTCTAACTATGTTATTACCTTTTTATTTATTTTCCCTATTGTGTTTTTTGTTCTTTTTTTAGCTGGAATTATCTACCTAGAAAAAAAGCACAAGAAGCAGATGTGACCAGGGATGGGGCATAAAAGAATACGAGTATAAAATATGAAGTATTTGAGCAACTACAGAGAACGTTCCTTTTGTAATTTTGTAACTGTTGTAATGTATACTTCTTTAACAATGTAAGTTATGTGGTGGCAAGTTTTATGTATTTGAGAATGTGACGTCATGATGATCCAATGGTTAGTGACTTAGCAATGATTGATTCATGAATGTGTTATTGACTTGAAGATTTGGGACGCCATAGCTCCTCTTTGGATTCTTGATACCTAGCATCGACACAAGAAGTGACATTTTCCTCCACTAATATCTAAGAGGTATTTAGCTTTTTCAAAGAAAAGTAGAATATGAACATAGCATGTTGGAAAGGAAGTGGTCTTTATTTGCAAGAGAAGGGTACTAGTAATGGGATGAAGGCAAATCGATTACTCTATGCCGTATGCACCGCTACCATCTACCCTTATAAGTCATGGTGTTCGTCTTGCTTGGATTAGAGCTCTTCTTCTCATCATATCCTTTCTCTAACTATTTTGCATCTATCTCGCTAGAGGATCTCTATTCTCATCGACAACATCTACCTTGCGGAAAGATCTCTCCCTTCTCATCGAAGTGGAAAACGTTGATGCCAGGGTTGGGTGAAAGTGTCTTGACTCCATGATCTAATTAATTATGTATCTGGCTAAACCAATTATTATGGGTCAGATGATGGCCAAAGCAACCACAAGACCATGTGTGTAACCAAGTCCCCTCACAGGGATAGAAATGCAACAACCCCTATGCCTTCGCAACTAAGCTACATAAATTACAACAATCGAATAGAATTTGGTATCCGTTGCTGTAATCCCCCACCCATCTCTCCATCCCATTTGGTCAACCCCCTTTTCCTGACCACTCCATCACACCGCACCCCCTATAAAACGTGTCTCCAACGCACATCCGACACCACCACCACCACCTCACAACAAATACCAAACCCAACGCAAAGCAAAGTCGTATAGGAACAAAGGAGGACAGAGAAAAAGGTTCACCAAACGAGTAAAACAATGGCTTCTCCAGTAGCAAAGGCAGCGACTTTGGCCTCCCTCGCCCTCCTCGTCCTCCTCGTAGGCCTCGCGGCCTCGACCGCCTCCGCGTCGAGGGGTGGATACCACAGCCACGACGGGTGGGACTTCGCGTGGGGCGAGGAGGGGGAGGAGGCGGACGGCGGCTGGGAGCGCCGCTGGGGAAGCGGCTTTGCCCCCGGGAAGGGCGCCTTCGAACACAGCGCCTCCGCCACAGGGGACGGCAAGAGCTACAGCTTCAGCTGGAGCTCCGACGACGCCAAGGGAGTCCACGGAGGCGTCAGCTTCGCCGGCAATTGGAAGCCCCAGGAGGAGGAGAAGGAGGAGGCCGGTGGCGCAAAAGCTGAGAAGTGAAGGAAAGGTCACCAATCAGGTGGTTTAATAAATAATTATGATAATGAATAAATAAATAAATAAATATCTGTATTAAGATGATATTTGTGTTTGGTTATGATGCAAAAGCTTGGGATGTTTGATATAATTATCCTGACTATCTTGTGCTATGTTGATTGTGTCGTCGTTCTTGGGAAATTGTTTGTACAGTGTAGATCGCTAAAGTTTTTTTATGTTTGGAGGGGGAGATGTTGGAGTTGATGACTCGTGGCTTTACTTGATTTTGTGTTTTAAGTAAATTTTCTTCTCTTTGTGAGTAAAAAGATTCGGACTTTTTGAATTCTCTCGCCACCTGACATCCCAATTCATTTGCAACTGATGGCCTTCCGGTTCCAGATTTTGGGGATGTATGTAATTAACCTCGTGGATGGAATCGACACAGCGTGAACTGTTGTTTGATATAGACAAGATGGGCGCGATCACATGCGAACTTATGGTAACTGGACTCAAAACTTTTTGTGGTTGTTTTTGCTGGATGTCATGAAACAAAGAAAACCGTGTTGACCATTATGCGGAAATAAAGTGGGAAATGGTAAGGTGAGGGTGCAGTAGATATTCGATCGAGACAACCTTTGGAACAAAGATAAGTAAAGGATGAGTATTCCACGCACGGATTTCGATTTAAAGTTGCGTACTTAACGAAATGGGTGGGATGGGTTTTCTCAAATACTGAGGATTCAAATCCGAGTTTTATCACAAGAATTTCATAATGTTCTTCTATTGAGCTCAATGAGCCGAGGTAAGCTTGGTTTAAGTTCAACTCATTAAGTTATCGAACCAGACCCACGAGACCTCGTCGAGCTCAAACTTGAGCTCATGTTAGCTCATAAGTCAAATTTTTTTTTTGACACCTTTACGTATGCTAGATTAACATGCAGATAATGTCCGACTACCATCACCATAAGAAAAATATTTTTTTGACACTTTTTTTTTTATTTTTTTGTAAACGTACATAGAATTATAGTACTATCATGATGTTTTACCAAAATAATTGTCTTCAAAGAATGTGTCACGATGGATAAAATAATCGTCACGTAGATATAAGTTGACGTTTACTTTAGTTAACTACCTAGATTATACTATAATTATTTGAATGTTTAGGAAAATAAATGTTAAGAAAAATCTTTTTTTTTTTTTTTTTAAGTGTATCATCTACCAAGTATGTCTAGATTAGTGATTTCATATAAATTATACATATCTATAGGAACATCTGAAAGGAAAGTTTCACAAAGTAAATTTATAAAAGTGAGTAATAAGATATAAAAGTTATTAATTGCTATTTGTAATTTAAATTTAAATATTTTATGTGATTGTTTAGATTTTGAGATTAACAAGTTGTCAATGTTATTTTTTATTTTTAAACTCAGGTCTAAACCCAACTCGTAATACCCACTCTTATCAAGTTAAGGATGTTTATCTTAAAAATTATGTCATAAAGGAAATACAAACTTCTATGCTATTTGTATTACAATTTGCTATTTTCTTTTGAAAGCATACTACAATTTCCTATTGAAAGTCACATTTATGCATGCATATATTGATTAGACAGGTATAAAATTTGAAATCAAGTCCTGGATGACCTTTAATGATTAGGAAATTTAACGTGCATGAATAAAATGGGAATAGACGTGATCCTTTTTTCTTTTTTTTTTTTTTGCAAAGAGTAATACCCATGATTTTGATTACTATAACATGTGCCAACAAAACATGACCGTGTTGTAAGATACGAGGACAGATTTAGGAGGGCATAAAGGTTGTATAATATCTTGTATAGGTGCTTTTTGTACCAAGATAGACACAATAGATACAAAAAAAAAAAAAACACATAAGTCTTGGGTGTCTACATTCAACTTGCTAAGCTATCGGGCCTGACTTCTGGGTGCGGACTCAACTCATTAACCTATGAAGTGGAGCTTACAAGCTCTTATCAAGGTGAGCCCGACCCGAGCCCGTTGAGCTCAAGCTTTTCTGACATCCCTAGATTTCAATATCTTTGCTGGGTCGGTGGTAGCAAATTTTTGTAAGACTAAGTTTCTGTACATTGCTTATCCTTGTGTGGGAACCATTTTGAGAGCTAGAATTATTTTTCTTACGAGATTGCTAGGAAATTAGGATTTCAATTATTATTGACCCTTAATCGTTACTTTAGAGTCCCAATAGAAGCAAGATTCTGGTCTTGGAATCTTTTATCATGTCCATAAACGGAGAGGTAAATCCTCTTAGCCTCCCATATTGGGTGAGAGGGTTGACAGGAGAGGTCTGCAAAATGCATGATTTCACATGATCCAATCAGGATTTTTCTGGAAAGGAAAAAGATCCACTTAGGCAAATATTGGATCCCAAGAGAAGAAGAAGAAGAAGAAGAAGAGGAGGAGGAGGAGGCAAATTGAATCCAAGTGTCCAAACTTTAAACCAAAAGGCAAATATTAGCCAAAGATCAGTCCTGAGGTCCTGCAGTCTCAAGAAATTTAAGATGTCGGAGTCCAAGCTTAGCTACCTGTCAAGTTGCTTGAGTCTACCCTGTAGTGCATAATTACCCAACTCTGCACTGGCCTTCTTTGACTAAGTCAGGGTGCGCTTTCAAGTCCAACAGCTACGCAAGGCAACTGAGACTGAGAGCCACCACTCCCTAAGTGGAGCCCTCGCGACTTTAACATCTTTGGGAATCAGCTACGAAGACTTTTACCTCTAATCAGTAGGCTTGCATTAGTAAACATAATATTTTTAACTTCAACTCCCTCTTGCGTGGAAGTCTTAACACATTAAATAATATCACAATCCTTGATCTGCTTGAGAATTGGCTTCCCCGGCATGGATAGCATTTAGCTACTTAAGTAATCTATACTAACGACGAGGTAAGAAAAATCTTCAATTAAAGTCCAATCGTGACAGGACTTGTAAAGGTTTGACAATAAGCCACAAGAAGTCCATCAAGTAAAAAGTAAAAATCCCATTAAGCAGGCAACACCTGATTCTCTACCTAATGCAGATAGGCAGAGAAAAGGGTGATTGACTAAAAGGAATTGCAACTAGAAAGACTCCATGTCCACCTTATTGACCAGGCCAACCACCTTTGTCCCTACCCTGAAGATCCTGCTGGCCATGTGAAATTAAGTCCAACTGCTTAACTTGACACATGAACCATCAAATAACGGTTACAACTAATAAAAGACTACGCTACCACGTTTATTGAAGAGCGTGGTCCACACTTCGGATAATAGTCTTCACCCAAAATCGATCCGAAATCTTACCTGATGAACGCAAAGTGTATTGTGAGATGTCTAGCACTTACATAAGTCGTGATCCCAGAGAAAGGGGATCACACGCATTGAGAGAAAATAAAAGAGAGATTTTTACATTTAACAACAATATAGTGAAATTTCTCGAGAGTAATTTTGCTCTCCTCAGACGTACACCTCCTAGGTGGAACTAGGTATGCTTTTGACTCTTTGTGCAATTGTTGATTATGAATGGACCTTCTTCCCCTATTAAGAACCTTGATAGGGCCCATTAGAAGTAGACTCCGATCATTTGGCATTGTCTATAAGAAAAGAACAAACTACTCTTTCATTGTCTTCGTTCTACTGGCTAAATGGCTCTCACAATTCATCACTCCTTGAAGATGAACCTTGAGAACCCTAGGCCTGAAGAGTCCAATGTTGCTCAGTTCCATTGTCAGCAATAGGCTAATGAGGCCAACTGATAAGCGAGATTTTACGCGAGAAAAGTCAAGTTGGAAAACTCGATCGTCACAGTCCCAAAAAATTTGCTAATAAAATAGTTTTACCGAAACTCGAGATGAGTCTCAGGTCGAATACAAGGAAGCTACGTTGATTACAAATTTACAGGTATATTTTTTATATTTTTTTATAAGGAAAAATATTCACAATATATATAACTATTCTATTCTACTCAAAATATAAACACAGAGAAAGAGAGATTCTACTTGTAATATAAACACACACACACACACGTAGAGAGAGAGAGAGAGAGAATGACTTTATAAAAGAGAGCAAAATGTTTATCAAAACAACTTTCTACAATTCTAATGCTGCAAATTGAAATCTACACTAGAAAGCAGTAAAAAAATAAGGGAAGAGAAATTATTCTCCTTGACGACTACTTGGAGAATGAGTCGGTCGAACGACACCTGGAGGAAGAAGAACGGAAACAGAAGGAGGACAAAATTGGAAGAACTGATGATGAGGCAGGACGTCATTGTCGCAGGATCTACTTCCGAAACGGGGGCAAGAAGACAACTGGCGAGAGCTCCATGAACGGGATGAGAAGTGGAAAATTTTATTTTTAACTCTAGCGGAGCTTCATATCTTGGGAGCACTAGAGCGAGTTTTAGAACTTGAGTTCTTAGCTTTTAGGAGAGGTGAGAAGAGAAGGAAGGGATGGTGAAATGTGGAGGGGTCGGCTTTTTATAGGTAAAGATATGGGGGCAAATAGGTCATTTTAAGGCCTTAGAATTAATTCTATAGCCTTTAGTGACTCATGCAGGCGTTGCTGAAGAGGGTGTAGCTGTTGGGTGCGTGGAACGTGAACCCTTAGATCTGGATCACACAGTGTTGGATCACACGTTATGCGCATCAAGCCATCGAACGGCTGCCATCTTGTGCGGACGTCTTAAGATCGCGATCCTTGAATCCACATCACACACTACGAGCCTTTGCGAAGGCATCACAACCGTTAGATCAAGAATCTACGGCTGCCACTACCTTCTCAATCGTGCATAACGTGCGTGTGCTGCGGGGAGTCCATCAGCACCGTTGATCGCATGATCAACGGTTGAAAGTCGCACATTTGGCACGCGTTGGATGGTGCGTGGGCAGCGTAATCCTCAAACTCATTGGATGATGTAGCCGTTTCTCAACTGTTCGATGTCGTTCGATCACGATTGAACTATTGGTGCAAGGGCACCACAATCGTTTATTTTGATGATAACAAAACACTTGTTATTTAACATTTACTTTTGAGTCCAAGATTTCAGGACAATTGCAAATGGATACAAGTGTAAAGATGAAGTTCGAGCTCACTCCATGGAGGATTGGAGGAGCTTGACGGAGGAGAAGGAGCATTGCGAGGAACGAAAGCTTGAAGAAGGAAGGAGATAAAGAATACGATAGATTTCCTTTCTTGCTCGTTGTATTTTATTTTTGTTTCTTTTGTTGCTCTTTATGTCTTTCTTAGATTCATGTTAAAGAGCCTCAAAGTACCCTCATAGTAGTCCTAAGAACACTTGCACAACCCTAGAATACATAGGTTTTCCGTAGAAAACTTAGAAAACCTGAATAAGCTTCAAACAGCCTTATCAGACATCTAATCTGATAATCAGATGTCTGATGGTGAACCTTAAGACGTCTGAATGTTAAATTAGACATCCAATCATTTAGGGCTGGTCTTAGAACCTTTTGCCTGCTGATTTCAGACGACCAACCCTTAGTCCAGATATCTTAGCAGACGTTTGATGAATTGGCCAGATGTCCAATTAGTGAAACGTTGGCTTAACAATATGATCATTAAGAAATGACCTTTAGGCTTCTATCAGACATTCGTAGAGGACCTCAGACATCTGATAAGTAGACGTTAGCCCTCGATTGAGCAGAAATCACTTTTGTTAAGGGTTATAGCTATCAAGCACTCTTGCGAATCAATTCCCATAGAGTTATTAGTTTCTAGACATCCAGACCTAGTGCCAAACGTCCTATACGTCGTATGATTGATTTACACTAGAACCCTGTTTAGGTCTGAACCAAGTCAGGAAGGAAACCCGCCTAGAATTAAACGTTTGATCTAGTTTCCAGACATCTTAAACATGACTTCCAGACACCTAATATTTTTCCGAGACGTCTGATGACCCTGTCAAAATCATTAATGATTCTGATTGCAACTTATTTTGCCTTAGGATGATCCCCAACAGCTACCTAAGGCTTCCACAGCCTTCCTAGTCTTTCCTAAGCCATCTATAAATAGGAGAGGCCCCTTGCCTTGTTAAGACACACCAAGCAACACATTTCCACATCACATAGTATCCATTTGATCTTGGGAAGAAGCCTTAGCTCTTAAAGCTTTAGTTCCACATCAAGAAAGCTTCATCGTTGTTGCGCACATGCTCTCCCTCCACGATTACGAGAGCGACGAAGTCACCACGTGGTTCACGCATCCGCGTCAAGCCGACGCACTTCCATCTAAGGGAAGTTCTTCTTCGCCTATAGAAGCTAATATTATTCTCTTTACTTTGTGGCTCTATAGGATATTTGGATTTGTTTTTGGTTGGGTATTCACTTTGCGAATTCCAGTCTCCTTCGTGACATAAAAACCTTCTCGTGAAGAGAAGGGGTTTAAAGCACGCTACCCTCGTATTTATAACGTCGGTTGTAAGAGGTTGAACTACCCTCGTTAAAGTAGTTCGTTAGTGAATTTGATCGACTTGATTGATCGAGAAATCCTAACTCGAGAGGGTTTGATGGTGGTCTTCACCCGATTTGGATTTCCACCTAAAAATACTTGTGTATCTTGTGTGATTGTCTTTTTGTGATATTGATTTATTTTGCTTCCGCACTTTATTTTTATTTTTCGCATCACGCAAATCTCACCCCCTCCCGAGAGAATCTACATGAACGACCGAATTTCACTCCAAGCGTGCTCAAGAGAATGCACTGGGGTTGTGAACTCACGTCTCTGCCTTTAGATAAGGCGTTCACCCAATGTGCCATGGGCATGGATTGTCGAGAAGTTCATCCATGGTGCAAGCGCTTGCAATTGTTGGATGAAAATCCAATGGTCCAAATTGAGTGTTGCTTGAGAGAAGGGAGGAGCTTGGTGACGTGGATGCCCTTGCCATCCAACGGCCCACAAAGCGCGTGGAGGAAGGCCTTCAATGGTTGAGGGGGTGCTGCAAATGGCCGTAGGCAACTTGGATGATATCATGTGGCATCATCATGGCCGTTCATCTTCTTTGACTTATAGGTGGTGCTATGGACGTCGGATTGAATCGATTTTCGCGTCGTTGGGCTGTGATCGTCAATCCGAACCCATTCGTGCAGTTGAATTTGTCATTTGAAGTCTGGATTTTTACCACCTTGTCCCTTAGCCTTTGATCTTCATTGGATTGCATATGGTGCTACGAATGTCCAATCGAAGCGATCTTAGAGGCGTTGAACTCCAATCATCACCTTGATCAGATCTGTATGGTTGGATCTTCAATCCAAGGTCCCAAAATGAATTTCCCTACCCCTAGATACAAAAAGAGGCAAATTAATACATAATTTATAGAAATTATTTTAAATGCAGAATGATGCACGTTATG
Organism: Thalassia testudinum; assembly: GCA_037157565.1. Lineage (NCBI taxonomy): Eukaryota > Viridiplantae > Streptophyta > Magnoliopsida > Alismatales > Hydrocharitaceae > Thalassia > Thalassia testudinum. Next base: position 27,220,027 of record JAZHRO010000055.1, on the reverse strand, counting down.
TGATATTTATAATGCATGATACTTCTATGGACCTAGGAACATGCTCAAATAGGAAAATTAACATAGATAAATATAGATTTATCACACCCCCATGCTTATCTTTTGCTAATCCCTAGCAAAATTAAACTAAATGTTATGTATAAGCAGAATTAGGATCAAATTATTTAAACAACAGTTATTTCTCAACAATAAGAAATTTCTATTAACGACCTAAACCACAAAGACTCAACATCGCCCATGTGCTTGCCAAAATGTAAATCGCCCAAGCCCTCGCATTATATAAAAAAGCAAACAAATTTTTTTTTATTTTTCTTCTTTTCTAATTTTTTTGGATTTTGAGTTTAGAGTTTCGGGGCAACTTTCTTCGGCTACCCAATCCACCCAAGACTTGAAAAGAACTCTATGTGCTAAACATCTTATTATGAAAATGTGATAGAATCACTGATCGGCAATTAAAATTCACTACAGGTTTCTACGCTCCTAAGTGACCTTAAGAAAAAATTCTACTTAAAGGTTTATTGTTTTGATTGGTAGCTTTCTTTCTACTTTTATTATTTTATGGGATCAACACAAGGGTGAACTCAGTGTCTATCTCTCTGGCTTATTCTACTTCTCTGCTTCTTCCAAAGTGTTTAGGAATTATTTGTGCATTTTTGTAGGCTGGGTTCTAGATAATCGGACAATAGGCTGTTACCCACAACAATTTGCCAGCCACACCTATGTGGTGAAGTGCGGATTATTTATTTATTTATTTATATTTTTTATATTTCTCTTTTCTTTTTCTTTTTTGGTATTTTTCTATTTTTTTTTCTAAGTAAGTGGCTTTCATAATCTAAGATTTACCTAAAGGCAACAGAAAGAGAATGGTCGTATGGTTGGGCTCTAGACAACCGGCCAATGAACCTTTTACCTACGATAACTTGCCAGCCATACCACCCTAAAAAGTTCATTAGCTACCTAATTTCCGTTAAAATCGCCACAAAGTGAGTCAATGCAAATAGTGTGTAGATGCTTAGATTATAAGTCCCCTCAAATCAGAGAGCGAGTTGATAAATTATGTATTTATCACCCCAACTTATTAACTAATTACAAATGAATTAAAATGGCGAAAACTTGAGAAACAACTCCACATTTTAGTGAATACCCAAGTTGATTAAGCCCGAAGACCTGAAAAGTCTTAAGTATTCAGATCCTATTTTATTATTTCCTAAGGTTAAAAAATTTAATGCCTAAGTTCTCCTTTCCTAATTCAAAATTTTTTTCTTTTTTTTAAATAAAGGGAAAATAAGAGAAATTTACAAGAAATCTTCAGAGCTGATAATATAATTCAGAAATGAATCTACCCCTCCATACCTAGTTTATGTAATGTTCTCATTGTAAATAAAATGCATGACAAAGGACGAAATAAGAAAAATATCACCTGCATTCCGTGATGCTCTGGTCATCTCTGAGTCAGACTGTACAAATGCTGAGTTTAGTGCCATCAGCTGGGCGGGGTCTAGCCAAAAGAAGTTAGATCAAGGTCAAAGCAACCTTGCTTGAGACAGGTTCCAGAGTAACGTAGTGAACATAAGGTTTAAGACGTCTGTTGACCTTAAAAGAATTTCTCCTCTTTTGGTCATAGATTTTGATGACTCCGTTTGGGAATATTCGATCAATAATGAACGGGTCGTTCCATTCGGACCTAAGCTTGCCGGGAAAGAGCTTAAGTCGAGATCAAAGGGCCAGACCTTCTGGTTTGGCTCAAAGCTCTTCCGGGAAATCATTTGATCATGAAGAGCTTTATGATAAAAACCTTGAATCTAATATATATTATGCGATGATCTGATGGCTACGTGCATAAACAAACTTAAGGTCGATATTAGTAATAGCAAAAATTTGCATAAATATCAATCCACAGAAATTGACACAATACGTATAGTGATTTCCCACTCACTTAGGTACTCCACTACCTAAGCCTCTCAAGTTAGGATTTTTAACCCGATTCCCTCAACCTCGAGGGAATTATTTTACTAACCGAGGTAATTAACGGGTTACCTCAACCCAAATACAACAACGGATTTGTTACAACTCAACGAGCCATAAGCTCAAATGCCAACAAGAATTGGTGTAAGAAAAAAAAATCTTATAACAAGAATTCATATGCTTCCCAACAATAATTAAAATGAATACCAATTGAGAGCCTACAATGGACGTGATTTGCTTCGTAGATGTGTGAGAGAAAACACGTCGATGAGTTTGCAAAGTGTAGAGAGAATGAAAGCAGCAAACAATTTCTTTTTCTTTAAAATGTGGTGGAAATATAAAAATATACCTCTATGATTTTCTCTTATCTTTCCTGCATCCAAACTAAGAGTTCAAGAGTCATTTTATAGAGTTAGGACCTTAGTAATACATGAGCTAGACGTTGGGTTTTAAATCCCAACATTCAAGTCCTCAAAATCAATTTTACAGCCGTTTAGATTTGAACCAACGGCTAACTGGTACCGATACTGAAGTACAGGTACCGGTACTAGCTGCTCACAGTTTTTCTACAGCTAGAACACATGAGTCCTGGTACCAATACTCATCATGGGTACTGGTACTCATAAGATCCAGGCCCGAACTGAATCTTCAAACTGTGACCATCAAATATCGGTATTCTTAATTAGTATTGGTACTTGTTGTTCACAGTTTGAGACAAAGGCTCAAACCTGTGCCTTGCAGATTGTAAAGACCCTTTCTGTTCTGAGCACTTTAAGACGTCTGGACTGTCGGTCAGACGTCTGGTCAGACGTTTGGACCCCTTCCCAGAGGTCTGAAAATTTAAAATTTGTACGTAGCTTCACATTTGCACGCTGGCTGTGTGCAGGCTACCCTTTTTCCTCTCTTCTCTCTCTTATTTCTTTCCCGCAAAACCCTAGCGCACTCTTATATAAGACCCCTCTCCCCCCTTCGTCTCTTCCCCACTCCACCACAGCCACCTTCCTTCTTTCCTCTCCACTGCAGCGAGAAAGGGGTGAGCGCGAGAAAGGGCGCGAGAGCGAGCGACGAGGAGAGGTGGTGTGAGGAGAGGAAGAAGAGCTTGAGCTCGCGAGCTCATGGGAGCTCGCCGGAGGATGCACGGCCGAAGCGGCGCGTACAGGAAGAGGAGTGCATTGGGGGAGACGTCCCTGACACTTTGCTGCAGCCGGAGCTGCAGGCGAGGAGAGGCCGGGGCTGCGCACAGCGAGAGGAGCGGGAGGTCGGTCTGGTTTTGGGATTTTCCTAAAATCAAACGTCTGGCGTGTCGTCCAGACGATGGATTGGATGTTTGGTGACGACATTGGACGTATGAAAGCAGTGTTCCACGAAGGTATGTTCCTCTTGCAGTTACAGCCAACACCGCAGCTTCGATCTGCATGGATAAAACTGTCGTGTGCAGAGATAGCTTCGAGAAAGCGCAGGGCACGCCCTCCCACGCGTTTCGGATGTCTGGACAGCTTACCAAACGACCGGAAGTACTCCCACACGACTTAAGGAGGGGTCAGACATCTAAAGCTGGGTCCAGATGGTCAAGTAGGGGTTCTGGACGTCTAAAGTCGACGCAGGAACCTAGGTGAGACTCATGTTACTTTTAAGATGTCTGGACCTTGTGCCAGATGTCTAATTTAGGTTTGCAGTCCTATTTTCGACCCATTTAGGGTCCGTTTGAAGTCTGTTTTACGCAAACAAGATATCTGTGGATTCCTTATGAGTTCCTCTATGTGTTAGAAAGCCTTATATACTATTCTGAACATTCCGTTGTGTTATGTTCCTTGGTATAGGATTTCGATCTATTATGTGTTCGGGGCCTACAGAGGCACGTGAGCCTGTCGTTCGAGCCCTGTTACGACCCTGTTCCCGAGTCCCTACGAGACACGAGAACTGGACCGACTCGACTAATCCCAAGACCTAGTCGTCCAACGAGGAAGTAACCAAAAGACAGTAAAATAAACCACATTCAGCATGAATATAACTAACAGTAAGAAAGTACAGCAGTAAGGAAAGAAACTACTACAGTAGGTACCACCACAACAGTAAAACAGCATTTATCATATAACAAGAACTGCAGGTAAAGAAGGTACAGCGGAAACAAAAACTACTCACTGGAACAGAAACAAAAGGGGTACAAAAGGCTGTGGTAACTCTACTGGACCCTACTCGGCCCAGCGTCCTCTGCAGCCGCCGACCCTGGCTGCTCAACACCTGGTCCTGAAAAAGGTAATGAGTGTAACACGTCAGCAAAACGCTGAGTAGAGTGGCAAACTAACTAAAGGCAACAGTAGAGTGTACAGTAGCTGTTATGTTCTATTACTTCCTTTATTCACATCTTTCAATTTTTCTCACTATTTCATTTATTTCTCAGGTCTTTTACTTGATCTCAAATGTCCTCGTGGGAACGATCTTGATTGCAGTCTTTTCCAAAAGTAGAAGTAGCACGTGGTGCTCTCCTGGCCGGGAGAGTCCCCCGTGGTGATCCTACCCTCAGTCAACCACCCCAAGGTCACTGACAGACGTAACGGTGACTACGGCACGCGCGATAAACGCACAGGTAGCTAGCCCGCACTGGCACGCGGTCAATCGTTTCCGTTAACGGGTGCGCCCAAAGCACAGCACGGAACCAGGGCAGAGCCCTCTCAGTAACAGGGGTCCAACCCCTCCACAGTAACCAAACCGGGGCCTTGCCCCTCCACAGTCCGCGCACCCTCGCCTGACTACCCTGGTTTGCCCTAGTGGGCCTAACAAGTCGGTGAAGGAGGCTAGCAGAACCCCGGGACCCGTGGGGTAGCTAGTACTCTCCTAACACTACTAGCTCTCCTCGGTATTACGTACACGAGGACCAACAAGTCGGTACAGAGCGGCCAATCCTAACCCCGGGTCCCTGGGGCGGCTGGCCCCACTCTGCACTAAACAGGTACAGGTACTTCCTTTGGTACTGCGTACCCAAGAGACAGTACAAACTACATCTCAGTTCCATTCCTTTTTCTTTCCAGGAGTTCCACTCCTAATTCCCCGTAGGGTTCCAGCTCTTTATCTCAGAACATCATATGTTTCACTTTCCGGATTCACGTTCTCAAAATCCATGATCTCAAACATGTTTCTTTATTCATAACAGGCAGCTGTTAATTCAAATTACAGGCAGCTTTATATTCCTTTCCATTTTTCCAAGACTGCAGTATTATACATTCCACTAGTTTTTCCATCCTAAGATTCATGCCACATCCTAGGATCTAGCATACAACTAGTTTTCCAGCCCTAGGATTCATGCATCACCTAGGAGCTATCATTCCATACATTTCTCATTCCTAGGATTCATGCAATGTCCTAGATTCTAGTTATGGTTTCATACTTTAACAGATTTTTATTAATAACTTAAGCCACTCTACCAGGTACAACGGGAGTAATGGGGGCGTGATCGGGAATCCCGCGTGCCTCCGCGACTCTCAAGACTGCAACTGAATGAGATCCTGTCACAAGGATCAAACACAAGGAGTGTCTCAAAACAGTGTATAGCTACTGTAGACGAGTAGAGGAATTAATTCCGAAGAGAACGCAACTCGAATCGCGGAAAACGGAGCCCGAACGGGCCCTAAACGGGTCGAAAAAGACGATACTGTGCAAAATCAGACGTCTGGAACTCCCTCCAGACGTCTTAAACGGTGGATCAGAGAATTACCTGTTCAGCGTGGTTTCCCAGACGTCCAAAAGTCTGCAGGGACGTCTTCCTAGATCCCAGACGTCCGATGGTCACTCAGGACGTCTGGAGGTCACTCCCGCCGTCTGGTACAACTTCCAGACGTCTGATTCGCAAAAGATGGCAAATCAGCAAACCTACGCACAGCCAACCCCCTCCCTCAGTACGGTCAATCGACAAGAAGGAAGAAGAAGGCGGAAACTCACCTTTCAGACGTCTGTATGATCTTACAGACGTCGACCTTGCCGTCTGGCTATCAATCCAGACGTCTGATTCTGGAAATTTTTCCAGAATCAGGGCCCTGCTCGGCCTCCGCTCGCGACGCCGCCCGCGTCGCGCCTCGCGCTCCTGCTGCTCAGACCGCAGCAGGTCCCTCTCCGCGTCGCTCCGCGCCCCCTGCGCCCTCCGCCAGCCGGCCAAGCCGCTCCGGCGAGCTCGCCCCCACGGTAGAGCTCCGCCCTCGCACACCGCACCACCGCGCTCACTGCGGCCGCCGCTGCCGCCCTCGCGTCCGCTCGCTCTCGCGCACAGGAAGGAGAAGAAGAAGAAGACGGTGGAGACGGGAGGGGAGGCGCGCCCCTTTTAACGCCGCGCGGAGAGGAGAGAGAGAAGGCGCCGCAGGCGTCTGCAGCCGCAGAAGAAAAAGAGAGAATATGCGGTCTGCGCGCTCAGGCGCGCAGGCGACTCGCGGGTGTCGACGATAACTTTTTTTTCAGACGTCTATAAACTATCCCAGACGTCTGGCAAGACGTCTGGATGTGATCCCAGACGTCTGGTCAGACGTCTGGGCCACCTCCCAGACGTCTTAAAATACGTCCGGGGCACGTGTTCTTAACAAGCCCCCAGTACTCCCGGATTATCTGGTAAAGTGGTTTCCCTTGTTTTAGTTATAAATCATAACTACATATGTGAAATTGGATAACTAGAAACCTAGGAGGTGGCATGAATCCTAGGACGAGAAGTACTTACACTATTTGTATGCGTGTTGAGATTGCAGTATTAAATAAATGAATAGAAATGTAAACAACTGCCTATTAATAAATAAGAGCTTCCTGTGAAATATGAAATGCCTGTGCTAGTTAAACAGATACTTGACATTACTTGTTATATATGCAAATTGTGGAAATACGAGCTGCATGTATAGAATCTGAGAAAGAAATTGTGAATGATGAAACCTAGTATGGAATAACATGGGGAATACGAGCATGAATCCTACGGGGAATTAGGAGTAGAGCTCCTATGGATAAATGGAATGGATCTGGAATTGTGAGTGGGAAGTATGCGGGCCCTTAAGTACGTGGTACCAAGGAGAGCGACTATCCCCTTTTTAGTGTAGAGCGGAGCTAGCCGCCCTTGGGTTGGGACTCGGAGTTAGGATTGGCCACTCTACACCGACTTCTTTGGCCCTCGCATACACTATACCGGGGAGAGCTACTAGTGTAAGGAGAGAGCTAGCCACCCCACGGGACCCGGGGTTCAGCTAGCCACCCTACATCGACTTATTAGGTCCACTAGGCAAATCGGGGTAGTCAGACGAGGGTGAGTGGACTGTGGAGGGACGAGACCCCTGTTTGGTTCTGAGGGGCTAAACCCTTGTTACTGAGAGGGTTAGGCCCTATACTATTCTGTGCTATACTTTGGGCGTACTCGCTAGCGGAAACGACTGACCGCGTGCTAGTGTGGGGTAACTACCCGTATGCTTATCACGAGTGCAGTAGTCACCGCTACGTCTATCCATGACCTCGAGGTGGTTGACTGGGTGTAGGATTACCATGGGGGACTCTCCCGGCCATGAGAGCATCACGTGTACCTTCTACTCTTCGAAAAATACTGCAATCAAGATCGTTCTCACGATGAACATACGAGATCAAGAAAGATCTGAAAAGTAAACCAATGGGTGAAAAAGAATGGCTTGTAAACAAATAATTGGAAAAGATAATTTACCTGTTAGTCTTTATTACTTTAGTTAGTTGGTTACCACTCTACTCAGCGTTCGCTGACTCCGTTTACTCATAACCCTTTTCAGGTCTAAGTGTTGAGCAGCCTGAGTCACCGGCTGCAGAGGATGCTGGGCCTAGTCAAGCCCAGCAGTAGTTCATGTTGTTGCTCTACATCCTTTTTGCTAATGAGTTAGACTATTCTTACTGTTTTTGTTTCTGTACCTTGTTCTACTTTACTGTTGTAGTGATGATATGTAATGTTAGCAGCTTTTATTTCCTTTACTGCTTGTACTCTTTTACTGTTAGTTACTTAGCATAATGAATGTGGTTTCCTTTCCTGTTTTTTGGTTATTTCTTGTTGGACAACTGGATCTTGGGATTAGTCGAGTCGAGCCGGTCTCAGGTCCTGTAGGGATTCGGGAACCGGGTCGTAACACATGTACCAATACTTATGAATAATACCGGTACTTACTTTCAAGTACCTCTATTTTAAGTGTATTTCTAATTAGTTCATTAGTCTACGTTAACCACTAAAATAATACTTTTTAATAATATGTACTTTGAATGATCGTAATGTTAATCCTAATTTATCTTTAATTAAGTTTACAATCTAACTTATGCTTCTTTATTAAGAGGCATACATTCTAAGAATTAAAAACCTGTTCTAAAAAACTAAAGATTGGAGATGATCTCCTCCTTGTCATCTTTCCTCCTTGTCATCATACCTCCTTAACATAATTCAATGTTTGCCTTGATTTTCACCTAAATCTGAAATAACACCCAATTGCAAACATTAATGTACAATAATTTTGTTAACACCAAAATAAGATGTAAAATAAGGTTCCAACACTTTGGTCCTTGCCTTATAGATCCTAGCATTCTAATATGCATCGTTTCTAAGCTCCTCCAACTTAGATAGTTGGAATTTCCTGGTTTTTCCAGCTAGGCCTAGGTCAAAATTGCATTTCTTCATTACCTAGAATGCTCAGTGTTCAATTTTTACGAGTAAATGGCACACCTTACCATACACTAGACGAAACGGTGATATGTCGATAGGCATTTTGTACGTCATATGGTAGGCCCAGAGAGAGTCATCAAGATTTTGAGTCCAATCTTTTTTATCAGGCCTAACTATTTTCTGTAGAATGTTCTTGATCTCTCAATTAAAGACCTCAGCTTGTCCGTTCGTTTAGGAGTGGTAAGGTGTGGAAATCCTGTGGTTCGCCCCGTATTTAGCTAGTAAGTTTTGGAACTTGGCATTAGTAAAATGAGTGCTACCATTACTGATAATGGCTCTCGGGACCTCGAACCGACTGAAGATATTCTTCTTGACAAAATCGATGACCACTTTGTGGTCATTGGTTCAGGTGAGAATAGCCTCGATCCACTCAGACATGTAATCAACAACTGCCAGAATGTACTGGTGTCCAAATGAAGGGAGGAAGGGTCCCATGAAGTCAATGCCCTAAACATTGAAGATTTTGATGGGAAGGATGGGGTTAAGAGGCATCATATCTCTCTTATCTATGCTCCTGAGTGCTTGGCATCAGGAAGATAACCTCGAGGAATCCTGGGCATCCTTAAATAAAGACAGCCAATAAAATCCAGACTTAGAATCTTTGCAGCCGTCTTTTTCTCGAAAAAATGTCCACCACACGCAGATGCATAGCAAGACTCAAGTATGCTCTGAAATTCATTTTTCGGGACACATCGGTGAATAATTTGATCAGAGCTGATGTGATACAGCTCGGGGTCATCCCAAAAGTAATATTTGGCCTCGGATACAAGTCTATCCCATTGTTGCTTGGTCCAGTCCTGGGGGACTTAACTAATGGCCAAATAATTAATAATGTCAGCAAACTAAGGGGTTTGGACACTCGAAACTGTAAGGATGGTCTTATCCGGAAAGGTGTCAATTAAAATATCTGAATGAGGAGAATCAATTAGGATTTTCGAAAGATGATCCGCTACTACATTTTGTGCCCCGTATTTGTATTTAATTTCAAGATTGAATTCTTGAAGCAAAAGAATCCATCGAATGAGCTAAAGTTTGGCATCCTTTTTGGCCAAGAGATGTCTCAAGGCCTAGCAGTCGGTATAAATTATTACATAAGAACCCAAGAGATAGGCTCTAAACTTTTCCAAAGCAATAACTACAGCTAGCAATTCTTTTTCTATGATAGTATAATTCCTCTGGGCCTTGTCTAGAGTCTTGCTAGCATAATAGATTACAGAGGACATTCTTTCAATCTTCTGACCCAAGACAGCCTCAGCCGCGTAATCAGAAGCGTTGGTCATAATCTCGAATGGGGCTATCTAGACCGGTGGTTGCAACACCGGAGCAAAAGTGACTACCATTTTGAGTAAATCGAATGCCTTGTGGCATGCTTCATCAAATTCAAATGGCGTATCTTTGACCAAAAGGTTGCTCAAGGGTCGAACAACCTTAGAAAAGTTCTTGATGAACCTCCTGTAAAAACCCACATGACCAAGAAATGATCTGATTTTACGCCTGTCACGCAGGAGAAGAAACTCAGGAGAAGGAACAAGAATTCCCTGCCTAATTGACCGCCCTTCAGGCGGAATAGGAGTTGGTTATGGGCCAACTTTGTGAGATGAAACAACAAAAGGAGAATGCGGAGTCACAACTTCCTCCTCCCCTCCCTTGGCGTCAAGCCAAGTGGATGATTAATCACATTGGTGTCGCATAGTCAAGGATGAGAACGCTTGCCTATGAGAGCAACTTGAGCGACTCAAGCAGTGGATTGGCAGTTGTGAAGGCGAGGTCCCCTAAGGTTCGCCTCCTCCCACTCTACCCCCGTGAGACTCTGAAGAGCAATCGGGGGCTTGGGTGTTGAACACTAGCAAGGGTAGCTCTCTTCCTGAGATTGTCTGGCGAGTTACCTGGGCTATAAGGGGATTTTCCCTGGGGCGTATCTAACCAAGCACCTACCCTTTTAGGAAGGAAAGTAATGAATGTGCACCTCCCTGAAAAGTGCAAACACCAACACTTCCATAGTACGATGGCACATCTGGCCCGAATAGCTTTGTCAAAAGCTATCAACAAATAATGCTAGTCCACTGGAGTCCTAATGGGGTGCTTTTCCGAGTATTCCTGTCCTACCTTGTTAGCATGACTCATGAATAGTTTAATGAGCTGTTGGCAGGCTGAATCTTTTGTTTTTAAGAGCCAGCAGACAAATTCTACTAGTACTTTGCTTGTCAAGAAAGGGTTAGAGATAACCTTGAGAGATTGTTTGAAGCTAGGTAGAGAAAAGGAAAATCCTTTCGCTCCTACCTCAGCAGATTTAAGGCCGAGTACCTCAACTGCAAGCGACCTCATGGTGCTATCACCATCCAACACTTGAAGTCAAGACTGCTGACTTAGAGGTTTTGATACAATATTTGTAGGTTCCTACGGGAGAGGGTGAGATATACGGGATATAATATAAAATGCGGAAGCAAAATAAAACAATCTCACAAATAGATAATCACACAAGATACACAGAAATTTCTAGGTGGAAACCCAAACCAGGTGAAAACCACCAAGTAGCCCTCTCGAGTTAGGATTTTCCGATCGACTAAGTCGATCAAAATCCACTAACCGAACTATTTTAACGAGGGTAGTTCAACCTCAATACAACCACGCTACAAGTACAAGAGAGTAGCTTTCCTTAAACCCCTCCTATTCACGAGGAGTATTTTGTCCCCCGATGGAGACGGAAATTCTTAATGCGAATACCCAACACAATAACAAATAAATATTACAACCCAAACCTATAAAGCCACAAAGTATAAATCATAAACTTAGCTTCTACAGGTAAAAACTACTTTCCTTTGCTGGAAGTGCGTCGACTTGATGCAGATGCGTGAACTGTGCGGTGGCACTTCGTCACTCTCGTAATCGCGGAGTGAGAGCAGGTGCACAGCTGGATGAAGCTCTCAGGTGTGGAATTTAAGCTTGGAGAGCTAGAGCTTCTTCTTAAGATCAAATGATACAATATGGTGGAAAGTGGTTTCTCTATGTGCGTCTTTACAAGGCAGAGGGCCTCTCCTATTTATAGATGGCTTAGGAAGGCCTATGAAGGCTTTGGAAGCCTTAAGTAGCCGTTGGGGATCATCCCAAGCCACATCAAGCCGCAATTAGAATCATTAATGATTCTGACATGGTCATCAGACATCTGGAATTTATGTTTAAGACATTTGAAAACTAGATCAGACGTCTAATTCCAGGAAGGTTTCCTTCTTAACTTGGTTCAGACCTAAATAGGGTTCTAGTATAATTCAGTCAGATGACGTACAGGACGTCTGGCACTAGGTCTGGATGTCTGGAAGCCTATTTTACTGCGGGAATGGATTTTCCAAGGTCCAAACGGCTATATTCATCTAGGAAATCGATTTTGGGTCAATCGAGGCAAAACGACTACTTATCAAACGTCTGGGGTCCTCTAAGGGCGTCTGATAGAAGATCAAAGGTCAAAACACAATGATCAAATTGTGAAGGCCAACATTCCACTAATTGGACGTCTAGCCAAGACATCAGATGTCTACTAAGACATCTGAACTAAGGGACGATCGTCTGATGTCAACAGACAGAAGGTTCTAAGACTAGCCCTAAAAGTTTAGACGCCTAATACAACATTCAGACGTCTTAAAGTCCAAGATCAGATGTTTGATTTTAGGATTGGACGTCTGATCAGACTGTCTGAAGCCTATTTAAGTTTTCTAAGTTCTCTATGGAAAACCTAAGTGTCCTAGGATCTAGTAAGTATTCCTAGAACTACAGTGTAGATACTTTGAGGCTCTTTAACGAGTACTCTACGAAAATAAAGAGCAAAGGCCAAAAGAAAACAAAATACAGACTATAAGACAAAAGAACATCTATCATATTCTTCTATCTTCTTTCTTCAAGCTTTCGCTCCTCGCAATGCTCCTTCTTCTCCAACGAGCTCCTCCAATCCTCCATGGACACGAGCTCGAACTCCGTCTTTACACTTGTAACATTTGCAATATCCCGAAATCTAAAACTCAAATACAAATGTTAAAACAAAAGTATTTTGTTATCATCAAAATTGACGATTGTGGTGCCCTTGCACCAACAATATTGACAACTTTCTTCCTAGAGACATGGCAGAGTTGTAGGATAGAGCCATGCAGTTTGATGATCAGGATGACTCATTTCATTCAGGTGGTTGAAAATTTAAGGGAGAATGGGCATCATTCCCTTGAAGACAAGAGAGTAGCTGGTAAGGCGCTTAATAACCGAGGCTAAGCCCCCCACTTCAACAAGTGGAAGGGGTCTTTCCCTGATCAGAGGGGAGATTGCCAGGTTCGCAACCAAGATAATGGACCCCATCAGCCTCAGCGAGATCTGTATCAGTACACTCCCCTTACCGTCAACCAAGCTAATGTCATTACGAAGGTCTAGTTGACCAATAAGGATCTCTTATTGCCTTCTCCCTCCATAAGGAAGCAGATAATTGTAGGGCTTTATTGTAGATACCATAAGGCCTGGGGTCACTCCACCGAAAGTTGCTTCGATCTTAGAGATCAGATAGAATACCAGATTCAACACAACAACTTAGCTCAATTTGTGAAACAAAATAAAAGCCAAGATCAAGGGAAAAGGCTCCTTGAAGGCCCTGAAGAGTACCACAAAGAGAAGCTTCAGCAGCTGCGAGGTGTAAATATGGTCCTCATAAAAGATGAGGCACCAAATGATGTCAATGGCGCCCTAAAAGAATAGGGCCTCTCCCCTTACCTCCCATCAGTAGAGTATCACCGTAGGGCCTTGGCTCGTTTGGCCTAGAAAAGGGTCTCCTAGAAAGCCAACATGTCTAGTCGATAACTAGTATCAATTTCCTCCCCAAGCATAAGGGAGGCCATTAAAGTGATATTTGGCGTCAATGCCATGCCTCCACCTCGGGTAAACTTGACAGAGGAGGGACTCACGAGGTTTGCACCACCATGTAGTGGCTAGGACTGGCTTCTCGAAACGAAGTACAGCAAGCTGCCTCCATCTTCTACAAACTTCTTCCAGACCCAAGTACTCATTTGGACCCCCTTCTAATTATCTTGTTAATGGCAGGACAGGTCCAACCGCACCTCTAAGTACTTGAGGAGAGTGTAGTCGACATCTTTTTTCTTAAAACCCTTATCAAATTGGGGTACCAAGAAAAGGACTTAGCTCCTTCAGCATATCCGATGGTCGGTTGCAGCAACCACAAGGTCATGCCCAAAGGAGAGATAAAGCTATCGATTTTCATCTATGACGGTAGTCGGCACCTAAACAGGACAACTACTTTCACAGTGGCCAATTTAATGGCTACCTTTGACGGAATCATTGGTCAGCTATGGATTTCGAGCCATCCCCTCCTCATACTTCTAGCTAGTCCTATTCCAATCACCACATAGAATAGGCATAATACATGGGGATCAGTCAGCTAGCCATGATCTTCTCCAGGTGGAGCTCAAACACACCATGGAAAGGAAGCCCCCAAAACCACAGGAGTGGGGAAAAAGACGACTCATATTAACACTGTCTAAGGAGATGCCTCGACATCTCCTTCAGCCTAGTCGGCCATCAGCTCCAACTCATCAACAATGGCCATTTAGCTTTTCCCCAACATCTTGGGCAAGTTGGTACAAGTAGGAGCAGACTTGACTCCCATAAAAGTCCAAGAGATGCTCTTACTCCTCTGGGAAAACACGGACCTCTTTGCCTAGACAGCCAAGGACCTGCCGGGGGTGGACCCATCTATAATGGAGCACCGACTAAATATCTAGTCAAATGTCTGGCTGGTAATGTAGGTCCGGCAACACAAGTTTGCTCAGCAATGGTAGGTGGCTGCAACTGAAGTTGACAAACTACTTGAGGTGGGTCTCATCAAGGAAGCTGTTTATCAGACTTGGCTCTCCAACTTTGTCATGGTAAGGAAGTCCAACGACAAATGATATATGTGCATGGACTTCACTAACTTAAACGATGCCTGCCCCAAGGATGCCTTCCCATTGCCAAAGATTAATAGGCTTGTCGACTCCTACTCAGGATAATCCCACATGCCATTCTTAGATGCATATAGTGGGTATCGTCAGATAAGTCTGGCACCAACAGATTGACCCCATATGTCCTTTATAATGGACCAGGGGCTCTTTCAGCATCGTGTAATGCCTTTTGGCGTGAAAAACGCTGGTGTCATTTATCAACACCTTGTAAACATGATATTTTCTAAGTTAATTGGAAAATCTTTTGAGGTTTATGTCGATGATATACTTGTGAAAGGCCTCAATTTCAATGATCACATAGCTAATTCAACAAAGGTCTTCCAAATTTTAAGGGACACTCAGCTCAAGCCAAACCCCAAAAAGTGCACTTTTGGCATATCTTAGGGAAAATTTTTGGATTTCTTAGTCTCCAGTTGGAGAATTGAACCTTGACAAGATTCATGTGGTCATTGACTTACAACCCTCGACTAACCTAAAAGCTGAGTCTTTAATTGAGAAGATTGCTGCCTTAGGCTGCTTTCTATCATGGTCCTCAGATAAATGTCTCACATTCTTTGATTGCATCAAAAAAAAGGTAAAGGCTATAATCTATCCCGTTGGACACCCTAGTGTCAAGAAGCCTCAGAAGAGCTAAAGGGGGCCCTTCAGCAGCTGCCTATTTTGTCTATCCCAAAGCCAGGCGAACCATTATTTCTATATTAGGTAGCCTTTCCTTAATTGTCAGTGCCGCCTTAATATGTGATGAAGTTGGAACTCAATGTGTCATTTACTTTGAGAGCAAAATCTATCAAGGTGTCGAGGCTAAGTATCCACCTATCAAAAAGTTGGGCCTAGCACTCATAATTGTCGCTAGAAAGCTTCATCCACTTTTTCAAGCTCATATCATTATTGTTCTGTTAGATTATCCCTTACAAAGGATGCTACATAAACCTTTAGGGTCAAGCCGACAGATGAAATGGGCATTTGAGCTAGTTGAGTTCGACATTAAATACCAGTCTTGCCTATCGAGAAAGGGCCAGGTCCTAGCAAACTTTCTTGCCAAATTTACTTCAGCCAAGTTGTCAACTGACAAGGCCTGGCGACTATTATAGACGGGTCCTCCATGACCACTGGGTCAGAGGTGAGAATCACCATAACCTCCCTTAGCAGCTACATTCATAATTTTTCCATGAAGTTAGATTTCCCAACTACAAATAATGTAGCAGAGTGTGAAGCTTTACTTGCCAATTACATCTCGCCAGGTCTTTAGCGGCACAGGCACAAGTTCTTTAAATATTCACTGATTTTGGTGGCTAGTCAAATTAATGGAGAATATCAAGCAAAGGATGCTAACATATCCCTTCATGCCAACATGGCTAAAAAGGAATTAGTGGAATTTAAGACCGCTACAATCAATTGAATACCAAGATTTGACAACCCCCTAGTTGATGCCTTCGCTAGGTTGGCATCCACCATTCCTACCGACGAAGGCAACGATATTTGCCTTGACAAGTTGGTGGGACCATTAATTTCTCCTCTTAGTGCTTTGATGCTTCAGGTGGAGAATTCAAGAATGATGTGCATAATAAAATATTTAGCCAACAGGATGTCTTGGTAGGTGTTTCACAACCTAAGTCGTTCCGACTAAATGCATCCTGCTATGTCCTATTAGACAAACAATTGTACAAGAGAGGGTACTTTGCCCCCTGCTAAAATGTCATACTGAAACCAGGGCATTGAAAGCCCTTGAAGAAGACATGAAGGAATATGCAGGAACCATGAAAGCCACAAGGCTTTGGTAGCCCGCCTACTATAGTATGGTTATTTCTATTCCCAGATGAGGCAACAATTTAAACATTTCATAAAGAAGTATGACAAATGACAGTGTTTTACCAACGCCTCCCGCTTGTTGCTTGAGGAGATGGTGCCAATTTTCACCCCAATCCCTTTCGCAAGGTAGGAAATGGATTTTGTGAGTTCATTCCTGCCTACGCCTATTCAAAAAAAATATGTCATTGCTATGGATTATTTTTTAAAATAGGTCAAACCTAAAGCCATGACGTGATGATCAATAGCCCATAAAAAATAAAGGATAATCAATTAGTAGGATAATCAATAATTGGTGGGATGGAAAATAAAAGATAAAGAAATTTAAGGAATAAAAGAATGAGATAATTAATGCTATAACTTCTTCAATTTTTAAGGAATCAATTGCCAAATGAGGTGTGATAGATTCTCACTTTCGGATTTTAGGAAGGCAAAAGGCGTGTGGTCTAGTTTTGTGTAAGTTGGGGAGGTGGTTTCAGGCAAATAAGTGGTTTTTACATCTAACGTTGGATTTAGAATGTAAGGTAATGATCCCTTGTCACAAATAAGTAATTTGAACCCTCAAATAATAAATCCAATCATATCATAATTTTATTAGTTGAATAAGTTATTTATGAGATTTTTTCAAAAAGTAGAAATAATTTTGATAATGACTTTAATAAAAAAGTTGTAAAAATATCACTATATAAATTACAAGTTAAAGACTTTGTAAAATATGTAACAATGTTTTGTAACTTATTAGGCTATTCGGTTAATTTTCATATATATATGTACAGCTTAAATGATAGAATATTCAACTATTTATTTCATTACTTTAAGTAAATATTTACATAATTTATTTCACCACCTATTCTATCATGGGATATCTTTACTCCTTAAGGCATAGTTTGGATGCAAGGATAGATTTTGTAGGATAATTTTTTTTGTAGAAGAGCTATCTCATATTTTTGTTTGGAATTCAAAAGAATTATCCTGGTGGGTTAACCTACAATTATTTAACATGTAGAGAGATAACCTGGAAGGTTATCCTATGGGTGGAAGTTTGTTGTTTCTGTGTTTGTTGATGAGATAAAGTATATATAGATGACATTTTTATTCCTAAAATTATTGATTTGAAAGTTGGTTGATAATATAAGATAGTTATAATTTATTATTTGCAACAAATGATTTATTTACAATAGAAAATTTTATTTGTTTTAATTGTAATTAAAATCTTATTAATTAAAATAGGTTGTCATTTGTATAATTTGATATGTAATATTTTATTAATGATATATGATTAATTTATTTAAATCTAACTTTTATTTTAGATATAATTAAGGTCATAATAGAAAAGATAATGACGACATATGATATATTTTTATTATTACTTGACATGCAGTGAATTACTTGATATGTAATTTATTATTATCAACATATGATGTTTCTCTTTGAAATAATTATACATATAATTTATACTAGGATTACATTAATTAATTTAACATGGTGGCATGCATAACTTAATTGATAAAGAAGAAAACACAATTATGGACATATTCCAATAAAGTTGCATTCTTCCGACCACACTTTTTAACTTAAACATAAATTGTCGCTTCTGAGAAGGAAAACAAACACAGAATTTTTGTGGATTGTTATATTGTCTTGATGTTGGCAATTATCATCTTTGCTGATCATGTGGTCTGTACCGTTATACACACTTTTCATTTTATTTAAAGCTATTAATATGATGGAGCGATGGGGGTAATGGAAGGAAAACCCATCAGGGAAATGGAATAAGTTATCAGGCATTATGGAAGGCTGGCTAGTTCATTGTAGAGAACTTGCTTATATGTGCATAATGATTGCTCTTTGTTTCTGTTATAATTAGGATGAAAATTCCAAGCATTTCTAGAAGGTTATCGAAGGATTAAGAAACTTTTGAATCAAATAAAAGATTTCAAGCTTTGTAAGTAGTTGAGAAAGGACTCAAATGCTCCAAGTTGATGATGATAGTTGAACGAATTTTAGTTGATGTACTTTCGTAACTTTGATAAAGACCATTAATCGTCAAGTAAGTCTCTAGTCCACTTTTGATTTTAATGCTTATCTTTGACTACTTTCCCTCGTACTACAAACTCCCAACCTCTAACCAAACAACGAGTATCAATTTTTGCAACCTTCATCATACACCAGAACACAAAATAAACACAAAATGGTGATGAAAATTGATGTGCTTGACAATAGAACACAAAATCGACTTCAGCATACAAACTTACATCCACAATAAAACCAACAAAAGAAAGAACACCCACAACCACCACCACACCCTCTGGTCAACCACCATCAAACCCTCCTCCCATCTTCGGCCACCTCCTCCTACACCCTTCCTCTTTCATCAACCACAACATGCACCCAACCCCCCCTCCCACCTTCCACGGCAAAAGAATAGAGTACAAGGACCACACCCACAGCCAACATCACCCCCCTCCGATCACCCACCACTATCATCCCATCCTCCAACCACCACTACCATGTGACCACCCACCACCACGATCTCACCGCCAACCTATGACCACCACCTCCTTCTCCCTAGTTTGGCAACCTCCTATGCCACGCACCATTCCCCCTCCAGATACCACAGCATAGTCAACATCCTCCCTCCACCCCCCATCGATTAAACACCACAAAACACTATATTGTTCGGAAAGAGAGAGTAACCTCCCACTCATTCAACAAATGAAGAGGTGACAATGCACTGCAGGAAAAGGACACCACCAACTAAGGCCTCATCCCAAGTGAAAAAATTCAAAACTGTTGATCGAAGAATTAAGCTCATCAAGTTTTAAAAAAGTAATAAAAAGTACCCGACAGAGAAGACAAATCCTTGGAAGGTAAGAGCTTCCCTTCCCCCCCCCCCCCCACCATTATATAATGATGGCTCCAAGAATCCTTAACAACAAGGAGACTAGAACCCTATCCACCTTCTAATAGAACATTCAAGATGGAAACCTCAAATTCTATGGTCAAGTTGCAACTAGTGGTTACAAGAGAGCAATAATGACCGTGAGGGAGAGGGATGCGAATAACTTTGTCAGAGGAGTAAAGGCCATCGCATGCTGTCGGAGTAAAGAAAACCATGATGCCTCACACGACTGCAAGCATAATAATGGGAAGTGGAAGGATAGGGAGTCCAACGTTTCCATGGCGGCAAGCATAAGAATGGGAGAATCTTGGGGGGACCATGAGGATGGGAGAGGGTGCTTGGTGGGAAGCCCAACAACAAGGGGAAGGGTTTGAGAGTGAGGTGAGGGCAAAAGACGAGATTCGTGTTGTGGGTGGTGAGGGTAGAAATGGTTTTCACCCTTGACACGCCTTTACGTGAGTGTTGTAGGTAGGATATATGAGTCTCAAGAGTTAACCCATGAAAATACTTGAGATAACCCACAAAATATTTTATCCCACATCAACATCAGGATAACTTATATATACCAAGTTAAATCTTCTTAACCCGGGTCAAGATATCCTCCACACTCGACCAAGTTAACCTCCATTTTCATGAATTATTCAAATTACCAAATCAGGCCTAACTAAACGCAACCTTAGCTGCGAAGGAGATGCAATTAATAGTGAATTTGATTGGCACCCATTGTTTTGAGCACAATTCATAATTTGACACCCACTGTTTTGATGCTTCTCTCTCGGCCGTTGGGTCAACCTCTTCGTTTCCGTGAGAGTCTTCCCCTTCCACCATCCCTGTTATATATATACAAAGCAGTGCTTATCGTACAACACAGCACCAACTTCAAACCAAACTTAAACACCACCACCAACCAAAGGCAAGAAAAGAATCAAAGGAACCGGAGGATCGGATCAATGGCACCCCCACTTCCAAGGGCGACGACTTTGGCCTCCCTCTTCCTCCTCGTCCTCCTTGTCCTCCTCCTCCTCTTCGCGTACCACCGCCACCAGCACCATAAGGTCGACGGTGACTTAGCATGGGGTGCAGAGGAGGAGCAACGGTGGGGACAAGGTTCCACCCCAGATGGGAAGGGCACCTTTGAGTACAGCGCAACCAGAACAGGCGGTGGCAAGAGCTTCAGCTTTGGCTGGAGCAAAGGAGGCGATGGTGTAGCCCGTGGAGGCTCCACCTTCGCCGGCAACTGGAACCCAAACGGCGGTGGTGCAGAAGCTAAGAAGAAGTGAATTAACGATATATATCTATATATATATACTGCTCATCAGGTGGTAAGAAAAATGGTTTTCACAACGATGATACTCTTAAATAAATAAATATCCATGCGTAAGTACGTGTGTGTTTTTTCCTCCGATGTAAAAAGAGATTGGGATGCATGTTTGATATCCACATCCCCATCATATGTTATGAGGAACGAAGCGGGAGAACAGGTGACGATCGTAGTTGCTGTTTGTAGAAATGTTTGCACATGCATGCAGTTTAAATCGGTGATTGTCTGCGTTGTTACGGTTTACCGCTCCTTAATTTTCCTCGGCATTTCTTCTGAGCAAAAACTGCCTTGGCTTGCTCAGCTGGTGCAAACATTAGACTACGATGTATAATGGATGTCTAGGTTTGGAGACATATCTTATCCGGGAGTGTTGTTAGCGGGAGCATGAGTCTGTCCCCATTTGCCCGCAAGAGATCTGCGTCACCCTTAAAAATCAAAAAACCAAAAAAACAAAAAAACAAAAAAAACAAAAAAGAAAAAAAAAGAAAAAGTTTGGGTGCTCCCCCGTCATCGGTTTTAATGACTTCATGCGGATGGAATGCAAATAAATACATAACAAAGCTCCGAACGACAGATCGATCATAAATATTATCCCTTTTGGTATATGAGGAGGATGGATGCATTTTCGACCCTAGGGTTATGTTTGGTTTATGGGATTTGTTTTGGAGGAACTGCATGTGAAATAGACATTTGGTGAAATAAGTAGAAAAATAAATATCTTTTGGTGTTTGGATTCCTAGTTGAAGTTGTAGAGGAATAAATGTCATTTGTTCTTTGTTCGGAAGAATTGCAGTGTTTCGTATATGGAATGAAAAGGGAGAATAAATGGATATGTGATGTATTGTTTGGGCAAAAAGGTAGGAATAAGTAGTAGAGGAAGATGGATTAAGGGGAATCATGGCTGCGAACAGCAAGATCAGTGGGGAATTGAATGGTCTCGCTGCCAGAGCAAGTTTGAGAACCCAAGAGGGCAAAGAATGGTACAAGAACTACAAGAAACCAAAAATCGAAAGGGCCACGACAGGGGCAATAGCATTGAAAGGCCACAGGACGATCACTAGATTCAACATCAATGTCGTATCTCACCCACTGCATCATGCCACATGACAAAAGTAAATCCCACCAACCATAGTCAATGAAGAAAGAAATAACGTTGAAGACCAAAACCCTAGTCTTGTTGCGTGTAGAGGGGAAGAAGATCACGCGCGTGATCGAGAGCAGCAGCGCATCAAATGCGACACAAACCATCAATGGCGTCGCCAGAACAGACAGACCTCAACCCGCCCTGCTAGAGAAATTCAATACGCACACAATGCAACCACCACAACACAAAATATAGCATCACGTTCCACCTTCTCAATCAATCATCAAAAAACCACGGAAAAGTACGACAAACGAATCGAAAACAGGTACCGAATCAACGATTAAAACAACCTAACCCAACAATCGCCAACTAATCGACTCATCAAGATGAACTTTCGACAACACCGCTGCGACGAACAAGAACGAACCACCTCCGAGATCACCCAAATGGTCCGCGCATGACGCATCTTCGACATTGCTATCGCTCGCAACATAGAGAACAGGCATCTGCAGTTATGGATGCAGCAAATGGAAGCAGAATAGGGGCAACGGAAGATGGATGTGGAAAAAACCCTATTCCGCATCCACTGCAGAATAGGGATAGGACGGAAGATGGAGCCTTCTTGCAGCTTTCATTTGAGCTGGATTTTCGAAGCCCAAACAAGAAAAGGGCCTCACAATTTCTCAAAACAAACTGGGTCTAGAAGATTTGGACGGAGAACACAGCACATGGAGACTGGAAATTCGAATATTGCACATGAAAATGCACGGCTCGCTTTTGATGGGAATTCCTCAAGTTCCTTGATATATATTTGTACGTGGGTTGGGTCGTGGGTTCCACCGTTTACAAACCATTCTTCATTTGTTTCCGTGATGTAATTCCGTGCTTTTGTTCAATGTGCATACTACACCAAAGCTCCACAACTCAATGCAATCCCTAACAATTGACGATGCAACGAAGCACCGACATATCATGCCTTGGTAACCAACGCCACTCTTTGTTATGGGCGAAAAGTGCCTTACAATAACCCGTCGGGGACATCCCGGATGGTGGCAGGCCCATCCTTGCCTCACTTGAAGAGGGTTGCCTCCCTTGCGGGTTGGAAAGTTTTACAAGAGCCATTAGGTAATTTTCATTTTTTTTTGACCCAATTAAATAGCCTGATGGTTAATTATGTGGGTTTCTGTGTGAAAGATCAGGTTTCAAATCTTGGCTTCCTAAACAAAGAATTCGATACGTTAGTTCAATAAAATCATGGTAATTTGAGTACCTGTTTTCCAGGAATGGAAGTCACGGTTACTCGTTGCAATGATGTAAGGGAGTTTTTTATTCTAAGGTGGAAGGGTCAGCGAGGACAAAAGAAATAATCGATTAAAGGAAAAGAAGAGTCGTTCGAATGCTTAGGCGGTTTGTTAACCCAAACCAAAAGCTAAAGCAAATAGTGTTCGTGAGAAGCAGCCACACAGCACTTTGCCAATTACACCTAACTTTTAAGATTAAGGTCGCTAATCAAGCTGAACAGTTAAAATTCAACTCAAATTTATTCGATAAAAATTCATTAACAAAAAACATGAACTTAACATGAATGTTGAAATTACGTTGTTAACTTAACAAACTAAACATGAATATAGAATATATTTATTTGATGAAAATTCAAATTCAAAAAGTACATCAACAAAAATATGTGTAAATATAAATATAAAATTTATATTTGATTAATAAAAGAAAAAGTTGACGCTTTCCTTTCTCGTGGAAACATAAAATGTTTCCCCCCCCCCCCCCCCCCCCCCCCCCCCCACTCTAAGTCTAAAAAGTCAAAAAGAAAAAAAGAAAAAAAATCTTGCCCTCACTCAAGTCACTAAAGTTTCAACCCCCTTTTCCTCGCAGTCCCACTCTCCATCAACAAAGGTAAAGTCTAAAACCCCAACCCCAACCCCAACTCTGCCTCTCCTAAATTCCAATCTCCTCTCGCCATAACCAATGTCGGTGCACCGCCATCTTCTTCCACCAGCCACCGCCCATCCAACACAATCGCTGACTCACTATTTCCCCTCTCCCTAGCACTACTTCTCATGACACTCGTCGTTAGCCACGCCGACCCTAGCGCTACTTCTCCTCTCGAGTCTCGATGCTCTCATCATTACCCTTCTCCTTTCTGCTGCAATCCTCTGCTGCTGTTTCAAGGGGAAGAAGGAAAGACTGAAGGGAGGAGATTGTGTGGGTCATGGAGAAGAGAAGCCTAAAGCTGTTTGAGGTGAGGATAGTGGTGGTGGAAGAGGAGAGGGAGGTGTTGATGAGCAAGTGCCAGAGCATGGGGAACTTGCCATCCTGTCGAAGCTTCGTTGTTGGGGCGCAGGGGAGCGAGGCCGATCATGGTACTCTTCTGTTGGAGGGCTCGACAAGTCAAGGCGAAGGAGAGGTGGTGGGAGAGGGAACGAAAGGAAAAGAGGTGACTTGGTAGCTCTTGTTGTTGTTATGAGCGCTTCTGTTTCAATACTTGATCGATGGGGTTGTCTTAGCCGTTGGTTGGATCTAATTCAGTGTTATGATTTTTGGGTTTTTGATCTTTTGGTTGCTTTTTGAGGAAAGTTGGGATCTCTGGTTGTATTGTTGCCCTTTGGGGATTGATTTTAGGGGGGTCCTGTTCTGCTGTGATTTGGGTAGATATTAGCATTGTGTTGTTCTGTTCCTTCGTTAATTTGATGGCATTGTGGGATTTACATCGGTATCTCTGTTCGGGGGGAAGTGGTCGCATTGTTAGAATCTGGGATTTGCAGAAGAAGTTATGCATCAAGAAGCTAAGTGACCACACAGATACCATCACCGAGGTTATGTACAACTGCAAGGATGAGCATTTAGCTTCAATAAGTCTAAAGGGGGACCTTATCCTACATAAGCTAGCTTCTGGATCTCAGGCTGCTTCTCTCAAGGACCCCAATGGGCAGGTTGTTCAGGGTGATGTTGTTTTATTGCCATTTTCCATTGTCAACAATTTGCTGTCAATATTTGTGTTTTGATCCATTCCATCACTGATACTGTTGTATGCTTGTGGTTTAAAGCAGGCACTGAGAGTGCTTGATTACTCCAGATATAGTAGGCAGGTTTCGGTGACAGCAGGCGATGATGGGTCAGTGCATTAGCAAGAGTTGGGCGAATGATGTTATTGTTGATGCCATTTGCAAGAGTTGAGTCTCAACCTAGACTTAGTTAAGACTTGACTCATACTAGCTCTTACTGGTTCTTGGTTCTGATAGATTGAAGACAACCGCGGGAAAAGAGCAAGTTGCATAACATTTCTGCATGGTATTGTACTTAGGCATGATGGGATGTTGCAGCTAGTAGCTGGAGCAATAGGGAATAGAAATTTATTTTGTGGAAATCTGGACCTCCACAAGGTAGTTGACAGCACGCCTTGACTCTTGAGGATTCCTCTCAGAGGTGTTATGAGGGAGAAGCATTCCACAGATATAATTTGGACAAGCATAGTAGTGCAAAATCATTAATTCTTTTTATATCCTCTTAAATGGCACTGCCGTGGGTCAATCCTCCACCAATTTTTCCGACTTAGGATTTTCATTGACCCTCTTAATGAATCAAATTACATAACAAAGGCATAGAGCTTTCCCATTATCGTCAATTTTATCTTATAAGTGTTGTAAATTTATTTTATTTTGTCTTAATATCAATTTGCATACCCTCATTTTTGTTTGAATTTTTTTACATCATTTTCGGACTTATGCTATCAATTCTGTTAATTTTGTTGCGTTATTTTTGTCATTTTTTAAATTTCTTTGTCCATAAATATTATCTATCCCTTCATAAGAAAATCAGTAGATACTTGATAGCCTTCCACCATTTAAGAACAAATGTTTAGGATTTGACTGTTTGTGCCCTGTCCTTGGGGGCTATATCAGGATGCAGGAATTTTTTTAAATAATTTCTTTCACTTGTTAATGTTGGGACTATATATGTTGGTTTTGCACGAACTACAAATGGCTGAGATATCACAGCTACTGAATGCAATGAAGTAGAGGGCATTTGATTCCAATGGAAATGATTATTTAGAACATTGATGTGAGAATCAGAAAGGGATTGTGACTTTTACTTTTCTCGGTGGATACCTGCAAAAGAGAAAATGAATAAAACTCATTGATTTCATAATTGTGCTTTTATATGCCACATAATGTGAATCATTCCTTGTTGTATCATACTGTGAATTGGTCCAAAAGATTTTTTTTCTTTCTCTGCAAAATAAGTTAATTTCATATTAGAATAGCATTGACTTGTTGCTGAAAATTAAAGAATACATAGTTATCTTGATTATCAAAATACATAATTTTTTTCACTCACATACTACATATTTTGTGACATGAAATAATTTCAAAATGCCATTAACAATAAAAATCAAACGTACTATCAGCAAATATACCATTATCAATCATATTATCAAATTTAATCGAACAAATATATTTGAACAAAGCAAGCAAACATTCGTAACTGAATATTTAACAAACTTAAATTAAATTTAAATATTAAATATTTTATCGAATTCAAATTTGAACGTACCTGTATTTGAGTTCGTTCAATTTGATTAGTACCCCCACCCAAGATGAATGTAACATCTCTTTTTCAGTATGGACCCCGTCCCGTATTTTCCTTACGTGCATGGAAAAGCATCTTTCTTTACCTAGGTGAGACTCACCAATGTAATGCATCAATCCATTCAAAATATCATTAATGATATTTGTTATTACCACACAAAAATTCACATCCCTTATAATACATGTGACGAGATCTATCATCAACTAAAGATCAAGAGACCCATTGGCAAAATACACTAATACATTTAAAATATCATCATCGGTGATACATATCATAAAAGATCACATGTACATTATAGTGCACTTGATAAAATCTATCATCCATCAAAAATCAAATAATTATCAGTAATTTTTATCCATAGTTAAAAATCTTTGATCATACTTCTAATACCACCGATGATATTTGATACGAAAACACATATCACATATAATAGTTAATTAAGTGAGCGGCGAGGTAAAATCAACCGAACCTATAATTTATGAAAAGTAAGCAGCCACGTATCTATTCTGCAACGCAAACATTTCTTTACAGTTTTGCTTTGAATATTGAAAGAGGCATCAGTTTGGCCCAAACGCAACACTAACCAAAACGTATCGTCAATTTTTTTACCAACTATAAAATGGGAAGATATCGTTTTGCATGTATTCGAGTGTTATCGAATTAGCCTGTCATATTACAAACATACAAAATTCATGTTCTTCTCCCATTACCCCCGATCACCCCAACAAAACCAACCCCCCACCCCCACCTCTTCCCACCTTCCACCTGTTTTTTTTTTTTTTTTGTAAATATAGGTTACAAAATATAAAAGTTGATGTAAAAAATAATGTAAAAAGTTGTTAATGTAATCTTTACTTATATTCTTTTTTTTATGTAAAAAATATATTCACATTTGGTAAGATTCACTCAAAATATCTTTTAAATCATTTTATACTGAGATAAAATTAATTTACATTTTCGAAATAATTTTACGTCAATGTAATCTTACCTTACATTAATATAAAATTAAATTTCAAGTATTTATTCGTTTATGACAAATGATTTTATACCTAAAAGTTAATTTTTTACCTTAGAATTTTGGATTTAATTTTTAGTGTTTACGATTTAGGTCCTCTAACCCCTAAATCCTAAACTTTAAGGTAAATATTCACTTCTTATACATGAAATCACTTTCCATAAACCTTAAATCTTAAATCTATAAATCAAAATCATTTTGTACGGATACAAAATCACTTTGCATTGATACAAAACTACTAGATCGCTTTTAGAATAATTTTACATTAATGTAAAAATATCTTAAAATAATTTACTACCGATGTAAAATCATTTTACATCATTATAAAATCACTCAGAATAATTTATTAATGATATAATATAATTTAATATTAAAGTAAAATTATTTATCATCTTTACATTTTAATTCAAAATGATGTAATTTTTTGTGATAAGATGAGATTAACATGTAATAAAATTTACATTCTTTTATATTTTTATATAAAATATCAATTATCAAATAAAATCCACATTCACATTCCCATACATTAATTTTTACATTAATTTTTTCATTTCCCAACATTTTAACTTTTTTGATAATTTTTTGTTGTGATGCTCGAAACCTTATCCCTTCTCGAGAATGTTCGTATAGAATTCAACTTTTGAACTCCGCATTACCGAAGTTGGGGTCATCTGACGTAATGTAAGTGACCTAACTCTACGGTTCGTTGAATCACGTCTAGAGATCAATCATAAAAGATTGACCTCCGTGTTACGTACAGTTTCAATCTATCTATAATATATATATAATTTCACATGTAGTTACTGTTGCTACACCTTTATTTGGAGAATTAACCTCGTGAAAAGGAGATTAATTTTTATTTATTTAATTACTTAATTCCTCATTTGTTAATATAAATTAAATAATTTTAATACAATTCTATCTAACATCAATTTCAAATGATATCATCAAATATGTGTTAAATTTTTACATCACTTATATCTTTAACATCTCTCATATTTTATATATCTAACATCACTATTAAGTAAATACCATAAACATTAACATCACAATTTAATATTAATTCAAGTAAATATAAATTGATATTAACATCACATCATATCACAGGTAAAAACAATTCCATATTAATAACAATTTCATATTTTTTACCAGTAATTTTTTAACTTTCGAATAAATTAACCCTTAAAAAGCTCTTTCGGCACGAATGTCAGGTCAATTAATTTGGTATCCCTTCTCGTGGCCACAGAGCGAATGATCATTTTAAAAATTCTCCTTTTTCGTTGGGTTATAAAGAGTCATAAAGACGGAAAACTTCTTCGAATAGATAGTTTTCAAAGAGACCGATGATCACTTAAAAATGGGGTTATTTTTTCTAAGGATCAAGAGGATTGAAATATTCCGGGGATTACAGATTTCATCATTCACCCATTTTATTCTTTATGTATTTATTATTTTATAAACTTCATTTCATCCGTTCAAGTGTGATGAATTTATCGTGGGAATGTATTTTTTACGTGGAAGGAATGGTTAAGATTTGACGTGACAACTCTCCTTCTATGTAAGCTCGACAATGGAGATTTTTTTTAAGCATCGTGCCTATCCTTCGTGGTTCACTTGGTTAAGTAATAGGATTTACTTTTGGATAAAATTTAAGATAATATAAATTTTTAAGTAATATTGATATAAGTAATGAGTTATTAGAAGTTGACGTGACAGGTGAATTTATACATTATAAATTATACGTTAATGTAACTTAAATGTAAATAATTTATTTATTTTATATTTGATATTAACTTATTTTTATTATCATTTTGTTGTAAAGTAATGTAATTAAAAGTTAAATGTGATAGGTACCTTTTATTTGTTTATTACATTTTTTGTATTTTAAATTTTTTTTCTTTTTACTAGATAAAATGATCATTCCTCTCAACATATATATACAAAACCTTCTTTTTTTGGGGATTCAACATATGAATTACTTTCTCGTACCAAAACACAGGCTAAGAATTAATTTATTAATGTTTAGAGAGTTGGGCTCTTCTCCAGAACCTTGATTCACCTGTAACCTGACTCACTTAGTGACTAAAATCTACATTTGAATTTGTTTAAAAATAGACAGGTCGATCGAGTTGAGTTCAACCTACTTCAAAAATGAGTCAAGTTTGGTTGAGGTCGTGTGGATCCAATGAACCTGTTTAATTATTTCTAAGTTAAAAAAAAAAGGCCCCCACGACAATCCCAACCACCCATCCCATCAGGCAAACAATGCAAGTATGCAACTCTCTCCAAACACTTGGTATAGCCTATGGAAATTTACAAGCAAACTTGGCAAAACTTTGGCTGATAAGAGATAACAGGTCTAGTAATTTTCATGCTTGGGTCTTTCTAGAACTTTTTCGTAAATTTAAAACTTCTTAACAAACTAAATCTGTATTTCTCTACGTGTGAACTGAATTTATATTCAAGTTTTAGCGTGAATTCATATTTGAATTCATGTTCATCATTCTAAATCATAGGTTCTAACCATGGACATCGGTTGGAAGATTTGGTTTGACTTAAAGCTTATCCACCATATATGACTCACATTTCAAGATAATTTTTCCCCTATCTTTCAAAAAAAAGGGACAAGAGTTCTACATCAAGGCTTAACATATCCGTTTACCAAATTAGACTCACTGATCCATGTGGAGCCACTTAAGAATCTGCTGACCCGGACTCATTTGGACCCACGTAAGGACCTGTTTGGACCATTTAAATATATGAGTCAGTTTGGGCTGAGTTCCATAAAGATTTAGCAGGTTGGGTCACGGGTCCACCTAGACTCGACCCGTTTATAAACAGGTCCAAGCTAATTAGAGTCATGTCCAACCTGTCTGACATCCCTAATTCCTGAGTCTATTTTCGTGTCGATAAAGATAAAATCTGCTCATTTATGCTTTCAGATTTGCATTGATGCAGAAATTGTGACGATTCAGATTTCATATTGATTGACACAAGAATGGACATGAGAAGTGATATTTATGTAAACAGAGTTAACTTTTTTATGGATTTATATAAACATGGATTTCCTGATTGTGCGACATGGTACTTCGGAGGAGTGCTGTAGGAGGGTTCGATCAATGGTTTGAAAGCAAACAGAGAAGGCAGTTTTGGAGGTAACTGATTTCTTTTTTAGTTGGTCGGGATTTCTGGTACTTGCGAAGATTTTGAAGAGTTTTTTCTCTCTTCTTGAAGTTTCTTGGGGTGATTGTTGGAGATAGTTGGAGTTTTGCTTGGCGTTGAAGTTCTTTTCGTGAATTCTGTGAGCAGGTGATTCTTGTGATTTGTTTGATTCTTGCTTGCTGGAAGAAGTTTGTTATTAGTTTGTTGGATCAGTTTTGCCTTCTGTTTTGGTGATGGAGAAGGTTGTTAAATATGATGGTGATGGGGTTTAGAGGAAATCTTATGCGGAGGTTGTCAGGTCAAAGTCCTATGCTGCTGTGATCAGGGAAAAGGTGAAGCTGGTGATGTGGGGTGTCTTTCAAGTTTCGAAGGGCTTGGATGATGAATGGTAGACAAGTTGTGGTTTGTAATGAGGATCTGGAGATTCTAAGATGATCATTTGATTTGTGCTTAATTGGGCAATTTATTAAGGAACAGCCAAAACTTGAGGAATTTCTTTTTGGAAAGAGGAAGGGTAGTTATCCAAATGATAACCACCCAGCAATTCTATTCAGTATGAGCCGGCATCAGCCAACAGATTTTTACATGTAGGACTCCCAAAAAAGCACAAGTGACGAGATGGTAATTAAAAAATTCTCTAAACTTGAGGAAATTGATGCTTTGCTAAAGCAAAAGGTGCAGATTAGAGAATCTTTGCAATTGGGAGCTATTAATAAGTTTAATATTTTGATTTGCCTAAGCTCTGTAGAAGATTTTGTTCATGTTGACGCTGAAAAAAATCATGCCATGTGGCACTGTTGGCCACCTGGCAGTCCACGTGGTCATGCATACTGCAGCCAACTATTTTGGGCATAGAACCCAAGTTGGAAATTGAGTTGGATCTGTTTTTGGTTATTAGGATTTGACTTAGTCATTAGGATTTGATTTAGAATTGTTACTTTGTTTCCTTGATTGTAGTTGTTGAGTTGGTATTTTCCTTATTTAGTTATTGTCTAATCTATAAAAGGAGTCTAGAATTTGTATTAGAATTTGAGTTGTATTAATAAAAGACCTAATTATTCCACCAACTCCTCTTCCTCTCCTCTTCTCGTTGAGCACATCAACAACAGCAGCAGCAGCAATCACGCTGCTGCCCCCTTGTTCTCCTCTCTCTGTTGATGTGTGCAGCATCAACAACAAGAGCAGCAGCAACGTTGCTACCCCTCAAGGTTGTGTCCCTTTTCACAGTGAACAGGACTCTATCTTTAGCATCAACAGCAGCGTGATTGCTGCATTCAGTGCTGCAGTTTGGGCTATCTGTTTCATGGTAAACAGAGACCCAGATAGTCTCTTGATTCTCACAGAGATCAGGGACTCTTGAGCATCACTGAAGTCTGATTTGGCCCAAGCACAGAGCCTCCCCGCCCTATATACTACGCCAAATCTTGAAATGGTAGCAGAACCTGCGATCCAAGGCTCTTGCTTGGGTTGATTCATGCCAGGAAGATCCACATGGACTGAGTGCAGTGCAACACGAACGCATGGGTATTGAGGTCCACGTGTCTAGTTGAGGACCGAAGCTACGCCTACTTCCCCAACAACAAGGCTAGAAGACCTCACGTGAAAGGAGAATGGTGGAAACCGAAGCCACAATTGCTTCTGGAGAAAGCAAGATCAAACTCCAAGGAGAATCCAAGTATGTTTGTGGGCCCAAGCCTTCAAGTTTTTCATTGGTGGACAAGATAAACCCCACGTACTACTCGAGGAGACGCCAGAAACAAAAGAAGTGGCGAAGAAGCTTGAGAAAGAGAATTACATGATCATGAATTGGATCATAAATTCTATTAATCCGACCATTGTAGCCAACCTTCTATATAAGAAGACCGTGCATGAGATATGGATTACGTTGGAGGAGCAATACTCCAAACCAACAATGCATATATTACGGATCTCTACACATGGATCTGGACCACGAGCCAGGAAGATCTTTTCATGGCAAGTACCATGCGAAGGTAGAGACTCTCTTTGAAGAATTAGAAAGTTTTTATCCTGCATGTTGTAAAAAGCAAGGAAAGAGCAGGAAAAGGTGGCAAGCAGCAAAGCTCCTAGCGAGCTTGCATCCACATTACTCGCTAGCATGTGACCAAATTCTCACTTGTGAAGGCGATATGGTTATGACGAGCATTTATTGCCACCTTATCAAGATGGCGATTCCAGTGATTGAAGCCAAAACAACTACAGAGAATTCAACCCTTGCTGCTACTAGCACTAGAGGAGGATGGGGCCATGGGCGTTGGCGTGGTGCACCACATGTATATCCTCCATGTCCTCATGTGCAAGGACCAATCACCTCCCAGAGCGTTGTTGAGGCAAGTTTGGAAAGCCCCCTCGTGGAGGATATAGTTCACGTGAACTAAACCTCTCCACAGCCAATCTTGAGAAGCTACGTAATATGTTGCTTGAAGGTAAGGAGAAGAAGACTAGTGTGGCAATCGCCACGACAGAGATTGCTAGTAGAGCAATTCAAGCTGAGCTGGCAGGACTCATGGTGGCTTCCTCCAAGTCTAAAGGTAGAGTGCTCAAAGAAGGCCAAGAAGAGGACATGTGGTGGGGCATATGAAGCCCAAGTCGTACACCTTCCCGACTCTGACTTCCGGGGAGGTGTTGAGGCTGACAAAATTATACCACGTGAACTGTCCACGTGGCATTGTTGGCCACGTGGCAGTCCACATGGTCATGCATGCTGCAGCCGGTTATTTTAGGCATAGAGCCCAAGTTGGAAATTGAGTTAGGTCTGTTTTTGATTATTAGGATTTGGTTTAGTTATTGAGATTTGATTTAGAGTTGTTGCTTTGTTTCCTTGAGTGTAGGAGTTGTTGAGTTGGTGTTTTCCTTATTTAGTTATTGCTTGATCTATAAAAAGGAGTCTAGAGTTCTTGTATTATAATTTGAGTTGCATTAATAAAAGATCTAATTATTCCACCAACTCCTCTTCCTCTCCTGTTCTCGCCAAGCACATCAACAATGACAACAGCAGCAATCATGTTGCTGCCCTCTTGCTTTCCTCACTCTGTTGACGCATGCAGCACCAACAACAGGAGCAGCAGCAATGCTGCTGCCCCTCAAGGTTGCATCCCTATTCACGGTGAACAGGGGGTCAATCTTCAACATCAACAGCAGCATGATTGCTGCATTCAGTGCTGCAGTTTGGGCTCTCTGTTTCACAGTAAACAGAGCCCCAAATAGTCTCCTGATTCTCACAGAAATCAGTGACTGTTGAGGCATCGCTGAAGTCTGAATTGGCCCAAGCCCAAAGCCTCCCCGCTCCGTATACTGCACCAAATCTTGACAGTTCACATATATTCGAAGAAGCTGATTCGATTAGGGGATGCTAATATGAGAATAATATGTTTGAACCCCTTTTTTCATCCAAATAAACTTCCTCTAGAGTGGCAATTTGGATTGGTCTCCAGGTTTGAGATTTCACTTGTTTCGTGAGGAGGCTCTCAAAAGTTTTCTTAGTCCCGCGGGGAATTTGATGATGATGGATAAATATGTTGCTAGTCTTTTGTGACCTGGGTATGCTAGATTATGTGTGGAGGTGGACCTGGCCAAGGCTTCACCTAAATGCTTGTGGATTCAGAAAGGTGATGAACTGATCAGACAGAAGACCATTTATGAGTTTTGTCCAAAGTTTTGTGAATATTGTAGGCTTTTGGGGCATGAGGATCATAATTACAGGATTAGGGGCAGTGGTTTGAATGAACAAGGAAAGGCTATACATAGGAAGGTTTTACCTACTAAGAATATTGGATAGAAAATCTGGAGGGAGAAGTAGAAAAATTCTGATGATATGGTTGAGGGTAGAATGCATGTGCAACATATTGATCTTCAAGGGCAGAGTGAAGTGCAAGATGAAGAAGGAAATGAAGATGTGCAAGGAAAGAAGGATTTGGGGAAAGAAGTTCTGCAAGCATATGAGGAAATTCCTTGGCAGATGAAAGTTCACGGTTCAGGTCAGAGGCAGAGGTCTGGGCAGATTGATCAGAGATTAGAAGAAAGGTTTTGGCAGAGGTATAGTTTGAGTCAAAAGAGTAAACATTCTAAAATTAATGAGCAAGATGAACGACCCATTGATGAAGATATACACGCTAGGAAGAAGAAAGGATTGGCTGATTCAATTAATGAGAAAGTTGTTCTTTGTGAAGGAGTTCATGATAGACTAAAACAGGCTATGATCAGTGAGATGATCAGTGAGATGACGACAAAAGGGCAGATGAAAGCATGTTTGGGCAGTATGGGTCATGTGTGGCAAAAGAGTAGTGGTAGTCAGTCAAGATCTAAGGCTGGAGATGTGCAGTTTGAAGCTTTGTTGACCTTTGATCGACAAAGTGGGAGTAGAGTGGATTACTTTACAGATATTGAGTTGATAAAAAAGGAGACGAAGCAAAATTCTCAAATGAATTACCGTTGTTCACTTAATACTAAAGCTTTTTTCTTTTTGAGTGATGATGATAAGAGTAGGATGAGCTCTCACGAATCAGATTCAGATTACTCTTTGAATTTAAATAATGTTGATGAAGATCTTCTCTGCTATGCTGATGAGAGAATTTTTTAGGAGGGCGAAGAGGCTTCAAGGAAGGGCTTCTTGTTCTGAATGGTACAGATGAATTTTTGAGATTTGATGAATTCATTTCAGTTTGAAGATCAGTAAGGTGCATATATTGGTGTTTTGTGTTAGTATAGAGGTTGAAGGAGTTTGATTACCTATTGGAGTGTTTAAGATTTGATTTGCTTCAGAGTTTGGATGGCGGGGTTGTTGTCATTTCAGATTGGGTTGAATTCGTCAGATGTTTTTGAAGGGGTTCTGTTCAGATGATATATTTTGCTGTTTCTATTCATTTTGCTCATCTGTAGATGAGGGATTTACGAAGAAGATTCACTTTTGAAATTATCACCGGTGATATTTAATTTCACGGGTGCAATATGACAATTGTCACTATTGATATTTGAATATCATCCATGCAATATGACATTTATCACCAATGATTTTTGAAGAATACTTGAAGGTGCCGAAGTGATTTGAAGTTTAGACTGAAATTCTGAAGGCTTTGCTGCTGTTTTGATGGGGAGATAATTGAAGATGACTTGACCCGCAGTTGACTGCTGTTAGAGATTGAAGGAATTGTGCTTCTGAAGTGCCCAAAGTTGATGTTTGCTGTTGTTATCAGGGCTGCTATTTGTGGTCTGAAGATTACAGACTTTAGTAAATGGTTTCTGGCTTGAAGTCTTGAAGAGGATGCTGTTGTAGTGATCAGCTGCTGGTGATCATGGAGTAGCACAGAAGTTTGAAGAGTTGATTTTCATTGTATTTTCTTTTCTGTTGAGAGTATTGTGTGTTGGTTTAGTGTCACATTGAAAGATGTAGACTTTCTGTTGTGTGTGATGACCTAGAAATAGGCGTGTACTCCTCTCATTTTACTTTGAGAAGAAATACAGAGAAAACTCATCCATAGCACGCTTCTCCCATGATTTTCTCCCCGCTCATTGTGAGTGAAGTTTCCACATAAACCCAAGCGTTCTTATTGTTTTATACTTTGATTATTATTTCAGCTTGATTATTTTATTCAACTTGGTATCAGTTCTTTCTTAAGGTCATTTTATCATATTTTTATCTGGTTAGAGTTTGTAAATGTTCACAAGATCAGATTTACCAACATCGGATGGCCTGATCGTGGTTGCTGCCATTCTCCAACACAATGGCTGTCACGAGGCGCCGATGGCTATTGCAAGATTGAGAGGCAAGGTCCAGTCCATTAAGGAGTCCAAGATCCCACATGGATCATCACAAGACGAAGTGAAGCCCAATTCGAACCTCACCACTGAAGCAAGATGGTGTTGAAGCAGCTATGTTTGTCACTGAAGTAGATGGTGTTAGGCAATGTGGAAATCGTGGTTGTTCGTCACTGAAGCAGGAGATCGTGTTGATGAGGTGGGAGGCCACCGGAGGGGTCGCCTGAAGCCCTAGAAATTTGGTGGCAAAACGCGAGTGACGAGATCACGTGAGGTCCAGAGGCACTGATTGAAACGGCAATGAAGCCAATGGGGAAGATGTCGATGAAGAGGCGGCACAATGTTGACTTGGCGAGGTGCTAGCGGCGAGGACGAAGGCAAAGCGGCAGTGATGGCATAGAGGGCAACGCCGGAGCCGCACTACGCGGCAACGCCTTCCCCCCCTTAAGGAGCGCCACCAGCTTCAAGGGCACGACCCTAGCCAGCAGGTAGCGGAGGTGGCTCGACCACGTCCAGAGGTCGCAGTAGCGGTGCTTTCATCGCGATCTAGCCGACGATGGTGGAGAAGATTGCGACAAGAGACGTGGGTTGATATGGTAGAGCAATCTCAAGCAACAATCTCGACGAAGATCTCGTGAGACCAGATCTGGCCACTCATCTTGGCGATGAAGGCAACGGCGATACCGCAGCAACGCGGGCAACGACAAGGGTGCTTCATCATGAATCGCACATGCACCTACTGCGAGCTCTTAGCGATGTTGCCTCCTCCATTGGCATCCATCGCAACCTCGTGGGAAGAGGAGTTGCGATGGAATTGTTGGGTTCTCCCCGAACCCTAAGGGGAGAAGGGTTTTTAAAAGGTGCAGAAAAAAAAAAAAGAATGACGTGGAGAGAGAAAAAAAAAGGGAAAAGAAAGGAAAAAGAGGAAAGAAAGAGAAGGAAAGAAAAACAAAAAAAACAAAAATAAAAACTATGAGGTTTATGTTTAAGAGAAGAGGGGGAGAAGACTTCTCTAATTTTTATTATTTATTTTATTCTCGTTGTTATTTTTCTTCACCCATACGAGTAGAGAAGAAAGGGAGAGTGTGGAAGTTTGTTGTAGTCACCCCTGTTTGGGAGTTCCATTTGCTCACGGACTCCACATGAGAGACCCAACTCTGAGAGGAAGGACTCATTTCAGGTTTCTATGTAGGCGATCCAGTTTCGTGGGCTCTAGAAAGGGAAATCCACCTTCAAGGTCTTCAGAGGAAGACCCAATTTCAGGGATACTGAACGGGGAGCCACCAGCAGTAGATCTTCAAAGACAACTACAGTTCGTCCAGCAACTCCAGCCTGTGCTCCCGCCTACAAGCAAGAACCAGTCCAGAGTGTTGTTCGTTTTGCTGTGTAGAGTGGATTTGTGTTATAAGTTGAGCATTCCATACTCCAACTTGAGGGAAAGTGTTAAGAGGATTGTGTGTTGGTTTAGTATCACATTGGAAGATGTGGACTTTCCGTTGTGTGTGATGGCCTATAAATAGGCGTGTACTTCCATTTTACTTTGAGAAGAAATACATAGAAAACTCACCCATAAGGCGCTTCTCTCATGGTTTTCTGCCCGCTCCTCGTGAGTGGGGTTTCCACGTAAACCGTAAACCCAAGTATTCTTATTGTTTTATGCTTTGATTATTGCTTCCGCTTTATTTTATTCAAACTTTTTCACGTGCATTACCCATGGAGGGGACTTTTTACTTGATATTTTGGGAGTTCAATTAAAGGCGTAACCGGGGCCCCTATGTTTTAGGTTTTTCAAAAAATATATATCTTGGGGTTTCTACATAAATTTCATTAACTTTCAAAAATACTTAAATACCATAAGAACATCTGTAGAGTTATATGTTTTGTTGTGTCTTTTAGTGGTTTTTATATTATGTAAGGGTGTGCTTGTAATTTATCCTGTCTCTCTATATAAAGGCACCTAAGGTTTCTAATAGAAAGCTATTCACTCTTTCAACCTAACATGGTATCAGAGCAGCGGTCCTAGACAGGTGTTTAGATATCCCACCCCGAAACCTAACCTCTGAACCCTTTCCACTTGATCCCACTCCTTCTCAAGGGCATCGCCGACCCTAATCGCCTCCAGTCAACCCTCCCACCGATAGTAGCAATGCCGCTGGTAGGAGGGCCAAGCAGCAGCCCCAACGGTAGCAACGTCGCTACTAGGGGCACTGAAGGGGCTTACTGTGGCGAAGTAGCGCTTGAGCAGCAGCACCACCGCTAAGGGCAGCGGAGGAGGGTGTTGTGCCGCCATAGGGCCTTGGCCGGTCGCTGCAATGCCCCTGTTGCACTATTGAGGCCCGCCCAAGATTGATCCTCTCTCGTGGGAGATCTGTGTAGTCTAGGGTGACGTGAGAAGTCACCCTTCTACAAACTTCTCCAACCAAATAGAGGTCAAGGAGAAGAAACAACCCCTTTGGGACCTCATCTAGCCCCGAAGGGTGCTGTGCTATGGTTTGATTTTTGGCTCTATTCTCATCTATGACGATTTCAGACATATACATTTTGCTGCAATCTGTTGATCTTGTGTTTCCCACATGTCAGGTGATATGGAAGACAAGAAGGGTCATGGCGACTCGACGAGGAAGATATCTACCCCAAGCGCATCTTTTATGTAAGGAACCTCTATCAATTTGGATGGCACTAACTTCCTTCTATGGTCTACTTTTCTCGATTTGTGGGATCACACCGGAAGAAATATTCTGATGCAAGATGAACTTGCTATCAAGTCTGTTGACTAGGAGGTAGACAATGATTGTGTAGCGACTTGCATGTTGAATAGCATGAAGGAGTCCATAGTAAGGCAAGTTATATCATATGTGTCTGCGAAGAAAATGTAAGAGGTTCTTCATGAGATACTCTCATAAAAGCAACATCAGCTACCTCTATAGGGTGATTGAGTTACATTCTTTTCGAAAGGGAACTATGTCCCTTGTCGAGTACTATGGCTCTATGAAGAACTTTTGGGATGAGCAAGATATCTATAAGCCGATCTCTACAGATGTCACTGTTATTGCAAAGCAACGTGAAGTCTTTCGTTCTGTTCAGTTGCTTGTAGGTCTTGGTCTTGAATACAAGTCTGTTGAGGATCAGCTTATGACCCTTGAAGAGATCCCTACACCTGCGTAGCTCTATGCTTTCCTATCCAAACTTAAGATATCTGACCCTGTCCCACTCTCTGATTCCTCTACCATGGTAGCTACTAGCCGTGGTAGGGGAAATCTAGGAGGCAAGAGGAAAGGACATGGAGCGAGAGTAGGAGGCTGTAGCAGAGGACGTTTATTTCGTGATCATTGTCACAAGACAAATTACAAAGTTGACAGGTGTTGGATAAAGCACGGATTTCCCCAAGGGCATTAGGCCAATCAGGTCACTTATGGTGGAGATGGGAGTCAGTACTATCAATCCTTAGATCACTATTTCCAATGAATAATATGACAAACTTGTGCCTACTCAGGCCACTTCTACTGCTATGCTTCTGTTACTTAAACGACAAGTACTACTGCTAATGCCAGAGGTGTTCGTAAGCCATATTGGCTTGCAGACTCAGGTGTATCTCCCACGTCACAGGAGATGTTACTCTTTTTTCATCTCTTAAACCATTGATTACTCCAGTATATGTCATAATTGATGGTGTCTTCCCCCATGTGACAAGCTTAGGTGACATCTCTCTGTCCACTACTTTACCTCTTTCTGATGTTATGCATGCACCCAAATTTGCTTTGAATTTAACGTCTATATTACTAAGACATTAAATTGCATAGTAGTATTTCATGATCATTTTTTCTTGCAAGACCTAGTGACGATGAAGTAGATTGGTGGACTTGAGCAGGATAGCCTATATTATCTTGACCATCCACCAGAGCATCATTCCATGGCTGTTGCTTTTGCTACTTCTGCTTTACAGTATATGTTTTATTATATTTCTCTATTATACAGTTGTGGGGTTTACTCCTCAGGGGCATCTATGTACTTTCACCCTTTTTGGTCTCTCTATATAAGAGAACCTTAGGGTTTCAACAACAAGTTGAATCATTTCAACCAATTTGGTATCAGAGCACCGATCCTATACCATGGCTCTCAATATCCCGCTCCCAAGGCCTCCAAACCCTACACCCCATGCCCTCTCCCTCCCTCTCCCAGCGGCGGTGGCATTAGAAGTCGTCGTCGACGCCCCCAACGGCCGCAAGCGGCAGCTCACGCCCATAACGACCCTCTGAAGCGGCGGCGGTAGGGTCGCACGTTTAACGCAGCAGCGGAGCGACGCGTTTGAGTAGTGAGCGATGCAACGGGTAGCACGCACGATGCGTCAAAGACACTACAGAACCGGCAAGCAGCGACGTAGCCTTGCTGACGACAACGTGCAGTGGTCGGTGATGACGTGCAGGGGCTATGGGTGTCTGAGGGGTTGGTAGTCCCTCTTTAAGGCTACCTCTCAAATCATAGCGAGAGAGACACGTAGGTCCCCTTGGGGCCGTCTCGGGGCTTTCCATAAAGATGTAAATCTGAATATATCCAGTTTTATATTTTTTGATGATTTCTTGGACATAGAAAGCTGATTATGGCTTTCGGATTTTGAAGATGGCTTCAGATGATCGGTTTGAGGTGACGTTGGGCTCTCTTTCAGACACCGAGGTATTCAAGAATCTATTTTTTGAACCCGTCATCACGTTGGACGAGACCAACTACCTACGGTGGTCCTAGATTTTCCTCATGACCATCAGAGATCATGGGAAGAGCCATATCCTTACAGATCTGAAGCCTACAAACAAGACGGGTGCAAATGCCAACTGGGATAGAGACAACGCTATGGTCTCTGTATGGCTCATGCAAACTGTTATTCCCTGAATCGGGGACGAGATCATATATTACGCCACAGCAAAGGAGATGTGGGAGTCTTTGCGTGAGACTTACCCTCATGCCAAGAACCCTGCACAAGTTTTTCAGGTCATCTATGACCTCTTCTACTTGTGTTAGGAAAGACGCACACTGTCGCAGTACTATTCTCTTCTGAAGGGAATGCTAGAGAGGCATTACTTCTATTTGCCAGGGTGTGCCTGTGAGTCCTGGAGGAGTTTTAGGAGAAACTGGCAGTCTCCCTTTTCTTGGCAGGCCTTGGACCTAAGTACACATCAACCAGAGATCAAATCCTCACTGCTTTAGAGCTTCCTACTCTGGAGGAGGCTTATAGTAGACTAAGCAGGGTTTCAGTGCGCACTCCTGTTGCTGACTCTGGTGCATAGACATCCGCACTAGCTGCGATCCTTGGACGTGGCAGAGGAGCTCCTCTACCTGCACGTGATCGTGTATGCGAACGCTCATTTGGTACACGCACCAGGACTCTGTGTATCTACTGTGGCAGACTTAGCCACCCTGAGATTACATGCTAGCAAAAGCATGGTAGGCCACCTATAGCCAATCAGGTAGTTGAGATCACAAATGGAGTTCTCTTCAGTCATGATGTTAGTTCTCTGAGTACAGAGATTGAGACTTGCGGCAGCAGATTGCACAGCTAACTCAGGCATCCTCTTCCCAGCCTCCAAATACAGCAACTATTACCACCTCTTTTGAGGCACCTGCGACTGGTATGTTGTCACTTTTGTCTTCTGATGATTGGTTGATTGATTCTGGTGCGTCCAAGCACCTCTATGGCGACAGGAGTTCTCTCTCAGTTAGCACCAGTTACTCTAGCTAGGATCGTACAGGTGGCAGATGGGAGACATACGTCACTTGTTGGCAAGGGATGTTCTTATCTCCTACCTTGAGATTGACAGATGTTTTCTATGTACCTATTTTCCCTTTAGCTTATTGTCTGTTAGCAGCATTACTAAAGGTCTGAACTGCCAAGCCATATTTGATGCATCTTCTTGTATCTTGCAGGACAAGTTCACTGGAAAGATGATTAGTAGAGGGTGTGAGGAATGGAGGGCCTACCGTCTGAGCCATACTGTTATTGCTGCTTCTGTTACCCAAGGCCTTGCTTCTGCTGGATCACCTATCCAATGGCTTCACCATTTTGGTTACCTGCCAATTATCGCCTCAGACGTGTTCTGCCGCACATACCCTCCACTGCTGCTCTCACCTGTGATGCTTCTCATCTACGCAAGCACCACATGGCTAGTTTTTCCAGTTCTTCTGTTTCATCTGTTGTCACCCTTGATTTGGTCCATTTGGATGTGTGGGATCCCAGTCGAACTCCTAATCGACTTGGGAACAGATATTATCTTGTGTTAGTGGATGATTTCTCACGTATTTCCTGGATGTTTTTTTTGAAAAATAAGTTCGATGTGGGACAAATTATTGAGAATTCTGTTAAAGAAATAAAGACTCAGCATTCTTCTTTGGTGAAACGTTTTCGGTCTGATAATGCCTTAGAGTTTTGCACAACTCGTTTGCGCACTTTCTTTTCCAGTTACTACAATATTCATGGGACCATGTGCCCCCTCACCTCTCAGCAAAATGATGTTGCTAAAAGGAAATATCACCACATTCCTGATGTTGCTTGTACATTACTGATTCATCATTCGATTCCCTCTCTTTATTAGGATGATGCGGTTTTGGCAGCCTGCTTTCTGATAAATTGGATGCCTAATGCTACCTTACATGAACGGATTCCGTTGCAGGTTATGTATCCTGATCGTCCCTTGTTTCATATCATCCCTTGGACTTTTGGTTGTGTCGCCTTTGTCCACCTGTTGGGACCAAGTCAGGATAAACTAGCACCAAGAGCAGTTAAGTGTGTTTTCCGTAGGTATACTCAAACACAAAAAGGGTATCGATGCTTTGATCCGATTTCTTCTCAACATTTTGTTTCGACGGATGTTACCTTTCATGAGCGAAACCTTTTCCACTTCTGTTGCTGAGATGCCTTCTAAGGGTGATATGACGCTTATGCCATTTACACGCATTCGCTTTAGGAGTTTTCCTGAAATTCCTATCCCTATTACACCACCACCATCTCCTGCTACGCACTCCTTTCCTTGTTTGACTGACCACTTCAAATGTATGTCTACCCTCATTACTTATCGAGGACCCCACCCTCGCCTTCACCATCAGCATCTCAGATAAGTCCTTTAGACACTAACACATGTTTGCCATGTGATGATCACAACGACAGGATAGATGATGTGGCAGGTAATGATCTGAATCTTCCAACAGCCATTTGGAAGCGACCATAGACTTGCACTACTTACCCCACAACCAGGGCACTTGCTACTGACGGCTTAGCCCCCGAGTTTGCTAGATTCACTCAGGTGTTAGCGGCCACTCAGATTCTAGCTACTCATCATGAGGCCATGTTTAATCCAAAATAGCAGACAGCCATGGAGGATGAGATGGCCTCTCTTAAAGGGTGTGGGACCTAGGAGCTCACTCCACTTCCTGATGGTGCTACGCTTGTTGGTTGTCGATGGGTATTCACGGTGAAGTTCAATCTAGAAGACGGTGTTGCTAGATACAAAGCGCATCTCGTCGCAAAGGGGTTCACCTAAACGTATGGGTAAACTTCTTTGACACATTCTCACCAATTGCCAGAATTTCTATGGTTCGAGTGTTGATT
Source organism: Thalassia testudinum (assembly GCA_037157565.1). Classification (NCBI taxonomy): domain Eukaryota; kingdom Viridiplantae; phylum Streptophyta; class Magnoliopsida; order Alismatales; family Hydrocharitaceae; genus Thalassia; species Thalassia testudinum. The sequence continues at coordinate 27,176,129 of JAZHRO010000055.1, read as the reverse complement.
GCAGTGGCAGTTCAGCTAGATTCCCTTCCTCTATGGTGATCTCCAAGAGGAAGTGTACATATAGCAACCACCTAGCTTTGAAGCTCAGGGAGAGTGTGTATGTCGACTACGGAAAGCCATTTATGGCATTAAGCACAGCCCCAAAGCTTGGTTCCAGAGGTTGTAACAGGTTGTAGAGGCAACTGGATTTAGGAGATCAACACCCGACTTTTCTCTTTTTGTCAGGAGGACTGGACGAGGTACTATGTTACTTCTTGTTTATGTTAATGGCTTAACTGTCACAGGTGATGATGAGCAAGGTGTTGTTGAGATTAAATACATCCTAGTAGAGCAATTTATCATGGACTTAGGAGCTCTACATACTTGCTTAGCATTGAGGTGGCTCACAGTAAAAAGGGCGTAGTCTTGCCCCATAGGAAGTATGTATTGAACATCTTGCAGGAGGTTGATATGCTTGGGGCCAAGGAGGCCAATATTCCTATGGACCCCAAGATGCCACTCTACGATGAGGATGTATAGTTGGTGGACAGCAGGCAATACAGGCAGCTTGTGGGCAAGTTGCTCTACCTCACCATCACAAGGTCGAATATCTCTTTGCGGTGGGGAGACTGAGCCAGTTCATACCCAAGCCAACAAATCAGCACTGGGACGCAGCATTGATGGTGCTTAGATACATCAAGAAGGCTCCTGAGAAGGGTCTCCTCTTTCTCTAGGGGGTCTTCTATGACCTTAGTTGGCTACTCTGACGCGGTCTAACCCGGATGTTATGTGAACTGCAAATCCACTACTAGGTTATGCACCTTTTTGGCAGTAAGTTTGATCACTTAAAGGAGCAAGAAATAAAGCATAGTTGCGAGATCCAGTGTCGAGTCTGAGTACAGAGCCATGTTTCAGACGACTGTAGAGATGATGTGGATTAGGTCCCTGCTTACTGACTTGCCGATACAGTTTTCTAGTCCAATGGAGATGAGATGTGCTAACAGAGTAACTACCTTCATTGCCAACAACTTAGGATTTCACGAAAGGACAAAACATGTCGAGATTGATTGCCACTATATCAAGGACATTATTCAAAAGGAGTTGCTATATACCACACTAGTCACATATGAGGAGTAGATTACCGATATTTTCACCAAGCCCCTAGCCAGATCTTTATTTAATTCATATGTAACCAAGCTGCGCATGATAGATATCTATGCTCCAACTTGCGGGGGAGTTTTAGCATATGTTTTATTCTATTTCTCTATTGTACAGTTGTGGAATTTACTCCTCAAGGGCATTTATGTACTTTCACTATTTTTGATCTTTCTCTATATAGGAGAGCCCTAGGATTTCAATAATAAATTGAATCATTTCAACCAATTGGCATCTTAGATTGGAGCATCCTAGTGTTTCTGTTCTTCACTGTCAATTTTCTGATATGTAGTTTCCGAATTCTTTTGTCTGCAATGCTTGTCAACTTGGCAAGCATCATAGAGTTTCCTTTCCGAGTAGTAATAATAGAACCGAGTATTTTTTCTCTTATTCATATAGATTTGTAGGGCCCATGTCAGGTTAGGAGTCTTAAGGGTTTTTGATATTTTTTGGTCTTTATGGATGATTATACCCGAGAGTATTGGGTGTTTATGATGAAGGAAAAATATGAAACTCTTGTATTAATTAAAAATTTGTAAATAAAATAAAGACAGGTCTCTACTACTATTCTCTTGTTTCAGACTAACAATGGGCTTGAATTTGTGAATTCTACTTTAACTCATTTTTTTTAGTCTCTTGGTATTATACATTAAACCTTTTGTGTTCATACATCCCACCAAATGGTGTGCTGAACGTAAACTGAAATACCTTCTTGATGTTGCCCGTACTATTATGTTTCAGATACATGTTCTGCCACTTTCTGGGCAAATGTTCTTACAACTACTTTTTTTTATTAATCAAGTATCATCTTCTATTCTTGATGGGAAGATCCCTTATTTTGTTTTGTTTCCTGATCGTGAGCTTTTTTTTCTTTCTCCAAAAGTGTTTAGATGTGTTTGCTTCATTCTTTTATTCAAGGTCGACAAGCTAACACCTAGATCTGTTAAGTGTATTTTTGTGGGTTATTCTAGAACCTAGAAAGGGTATAGATGTTTTAATCATCTTTCACATCAATTTTATGTTAGTAAGGATGTGACCTTTTTTAAGGATATGACATATTACTTTGTTACAGGGAAGTCTCCCAGTGTCTCCTAGGATGTTCCATTGCCTTTGCCTACTACACCTCAAGGTCCCTCTAAGCCTCCTCCAGCTCACGATGTCCCTCCCATTACCTATCCTAGACATCCTTAGGTGACAAATACCTTCCCTTAGCATTTTCAACACAGACCGCCATCTACTACTATAGCAGCAGAGGAACCACTTTCTACTATTCATGCTCAGTCCTCTGTGTTAATACTGTTGATTCAAATAGAGATCCAGGCACTACACCACCAGAGGTACCTGATGTGGATCTTCTTATTACTCAAAAGAAGTTACAATGATCTTGTGCTAAATATACCATTTCCAATTATGTCACTTGGTCGTTTACCTGCAGCAGGGGGACTTCTATCTCTTGCAGTTGATAACAAAAATATTCCTAGGAACCATATTGAGGCTTCTCAGGACCAATCCATGAAGAAGGAGATGGCTGCTCTTCAGTCCAAGGGTATCTCGAAACTTGTTGACCTACCCCCTGGAGCTACTATTGTAGGGTGTAGGTGGGTATTCACCCTTAAATGCCGCTCGAATGGTACAATGGAAAGATTTAAGCATGATTGGTTGCCAAAGGTTATACACAAACCTTTGGAGTTGATTATTTTAAGACCTTTTCACCAGTAGCCAAACTCAATTCAGTGCGGATACTTCTCTCTGTGACAGTCAACAGTGGCTGGTTAGTATCTCAACTTGATATTAAAAATGCCTTCCTCTATGGTGATTTAGAAGAAGTTTACATGCAGCAATCCCGTTGCTTTGTAGTTGCGAAGTGTCAGAAAGTTTACATGTTGAAGAAGGCCATTTATAGTCTTAAGCAAAGTCCAAAGCCTGATTTGAGAGATTTAGTAAAGCTATGCAAGAATTTGGCTTTACTAGATCTACTGCTGATCACTCTATTTTTACCATGCATAGAGCCACTGGGTCGATTATTCTTATTGTGTATGTTGATGATACACTGCTTACTGGAAGTGATGAAACAAGGGTAGAAGCTACTAAGAAGTTCTTGCGTACTCAGTTTGTTACCAAAGATCTAGGGTTGATAAATTATTTTTTTAGCTTTGAGGTACAACATGTTGATGATGGTCGTATCCTATCTCAGAGAAAATATGCACTTGACATGTTAAGAGAGGCAGGGATGCTAGGTAGCAAGCCTGCTAGTGTTCCTATGGACCCATCTTTGCCTGTTGCAGATTCTGAGAGTCCACTGCTTAAAGATGTCATTGGATGTCGTGCTATGGTGGGAAAACTTTTATATCTAACTATTACTAGGCCTGACATTTGTTTTACTATTGGGAGATTGTGCTAATTTATGCAGTCTCCTAGAGAAGTGCATTGGGATGGTGTATGTCAGGTGCTGAGACACCTCAAAAAAGCTCCTGGTAGGGGGTTATCATTTATGAAGCATGATCACCTGGATGTATGGGGATATTCTAATATAGATTATGCAGGGGCACATAAGGACAAAAGATCTACTACTGGCTACTGTGTCTATGTGGGTGGCAACTTAATCACATGAAGGAGCAAAAAGCAAAATGTTGTCTCCAAAGTCCAGTGCAAAATCCTAATATAGTGCTATGGCCCATATACTTGTGAGCACCTGTAGGTGAGATCTATTATATGTGATTTGGGAGTGTGTTTTTGGTCCTACACCCATGTATTGTGATAACAAGGCAGCTACATTTATTACCAATAATCCTAGCTTTCATGAGCGAACCAAGTACATAGAAGTGGATTGCTATTTTATTAGAAATGCCATTACTACTGGCAAGATCACTATACCTTATATTGACATTGAAGATCAGATTGCAGATATCTTCACCAAAGCGCTCTCCAAGCGTCTTGAGTGATGTTCCAAGTTGAGCATACTTGATGTCTATGCTCCAGCTTGAAAAGAAGTGTCGAGTTATATGTTTTGTTATGTCCTTTAATGGTTTTACATTATGTGAGGATGTGCTTGTAATTTATCCTTTGTGCCTCTCTAAATAAAGACACCTAGGATTTCTAATAGAAAATTATTCGTTCTTTCAACCTAACAAAATCCATATTGATATAAATGCCATAAAAAAGTCAACTTAGTTTATATAAATGTCAACTCTTGTGTCAGCCCTTATGTCAATCAAGATGGAATCTAAACCGTATCCGAAAGCACAAACGAGCAATCCAAATTTCATCTTGATTAACACGAGAATTGACCAAGGAATTGACATTTATATAAATAGAGTGAACTTTTTTATGACATTTATCTAAATATAGATTTCTTTATGGTATTTAAGGTAATTTGAAAGTTCTCGATGACATTCATGTAGAAATCTCTAATATCTAAATTTGAAATCTTTGTAACAAAAATCTACTTCTTAAGTGAAAAGAGCTTTCCAAAATGATACATCTCCTCAAGGTTTGAAGAGACTTACATGACTTGAAGGCGAGTTACTAACTTTAGGTAGATGAATCTAGCAAGAGCATAAAAATGATCAACCACATGGTTAGACTAGTGGAATGGCTAGTGAATGTCTTTAACCAGTGTGGTTTGACAGGGAATGTTCTTCTAATTACACGATTTTGAACTTGTCACAAGCATTGGCAGATATACTGAGAAACAGACACATGGTGGGGGGGAGGGGGGAGAGGAGGTGCATGAGCTATTAGATAACACAATCAATCCTCCAACATGTTGAATCAATGGTCAGCCGTTTGTGCATGAGTCATTTGGAGATTAATTCTCTCACTTCAAAATATATATACGAGCTTCAAGTGTAATAAATGTGCATTGCTACTTGTTCAATTACGTATGGAGGGCTTGTTGATCTTTTATTATTCGATTTATTGTAATGGATAGTATTATACTTCTGTTCTCTAATACCTCTCTATATAAAGGCCCAGGGTTTCTCTGAATAAAGGTTATGCCATTACAACCTTTACATGGTATCAAAGCAGCGATCCTAGATCAGGACTCTGGTATCCCACCAAACCCTAACCTCCTTCCCTCCCACCAAAACCCTAATTGTTCCTCCTCAACGGCGTCGCCGGCCACCTAGGCTAGCAGCACCACTGCAGCAAGGCCCTTCCGACCTCTCCACCACCTGCAGTAGCATCGTAGAGCCTCCACGGTGTTGCAGCACCACTGCAGGTCGACCTAGGCCGGTAGCAGCATCGCCGTAGAGCGCCGCAGTGCCGTCACAGAGGTCTTTAGCGCCTCTGTGGCACTCTTTACCACCTTTGCAGTGCCGCCACCGGTGACCTAGCCCTTCGACCATCGCAAAGGCCTCTAGAACCTTGTGCCTCCGAGCGTCGCAGAGCCGCCATCGAGGCCTCTTCAGGCGGTTTGCCACCATGAAGAGCACTGCTAGGGCCTCTTCTATGCCCTAGCGTGTGCAAACTCTGTTGGAAGGCACTCTGTCGATCTGAAATCCAACTTTTTCAAATCTCATGATTTGATTTTTTTACCCTAAGTCAGTGATTCTGGATCTCGACTCCGCATATCATGGGGGGCCAGAAAAACAATGTGAGAGACTTGATGGGGAAGAACTCTACCACAAGCACTCCCCCCCACATGCAGGGAACATTGATCAAGTTGGACGGATCCAACTTCTTGCTCTGATCCACCTCCCGACTTGTCGAATCCCACAAAAAGAAGTATATTTTGACTGATGCTATTCCTATAGTTAAGTCTGCTACTTGGGAGGCAGATAATGATTGGGTGGCTACGTCTCCTGAATAGTGCCATGCAAACTATCGCCAAGCAAATCATGGCTCATGCTTCAGCCAAGAGGATATGGGAGGTACTACATGAGATACACTCCCAAAGAAGTAATATTACCAAGCTGTACAGAATTGTGGAGGACATTCACAATCTTCAGAAAGGCTCCATGTCCTTATCCGAATACTACAGCTTCATGAGGAATTTGTGCAATGAACAAGATGTGTACCAACCAATCTCTAAGCAGAGGGAAGCTATTTGCTCGATTCAACTTCTGTCTAGTCTTGGCTCCGAGTACAAGGCAATCAAAGACCAATTTATGACTATGGATAAGATCCCTACACCAGAGCATATCTATGCTCGTCTCTCTAGGCTTACCACTTCTAATCCCGTACCTACTATTGATTCCTCTGCCATGGCTGCTATTGGTTGTGGCAAGGGAAATTCAGGGGGAAGAGGTGGTAGAGCCCGTGGTGGTGGTATACATGGACATGGTCGTAGTCGGAGTTCTTTTTTCTGAGTATTGTCACAGGAATGGGCACACTGTGAACCGATGTTGGGTGAAGCATGGTTATCCACAGGGTATGGATCCACGTGCTCATCAAGTTTCTACAGAGGATACCACCTAGGTGCAGGAGGACGACGACCAAATGACAGTTTCTAGGGCTGACTACGAGTGTTTCAAGGCTTCTCAAGCATACACTTTTGCCTCTGTTCACAGATCTGTAGGTACTTTAGCCATGATGGCTAGTTCCCAAGCCCCTACTTAGCTAGCAGACTCAGGTGCCTCCTCCCATATTACTAGTGACACCTTTCTACACCATTCCAGGTTAAAGTGGAAGATGAGGGGTTGTCACCGATCACTGGTCTTGAGAACATCTCAATTTCTAGAACTTTTCCTTTATCAAATGTTATGCATGCTCCTAGATTTGCACTCAATTTGATGTCTATTAACTAGATTACAAAGGATTTGAGGTGTCGAGCTGTGTTCCATGACTAATTTTCTTTTTGCAGGATCTCCAGACGATGAGGCAGATTGGTGACTTGAGCAGAACAATCTCTCCTACCTTCATATTCCTCCATCTTCCAATGCTGATGTTGTGTCTGCCACCACTATTCTTCAGTGACATTATCGTCTTGGTCATCCCAATCTACATGTTCTACGCCACCAGTTCCCTAAATTATCTTTTCTAGATGATTTTAGGTGTGAAGCATGTCAGTTGGGCAAGCACCATAAGTTATCTTTTCCACCACAAAATAAAAGAGCTGAGTCTGTTTTTGCTTTAGTCCATGCTGATGTTTGGGGTCGATGTCGGGTCAAGAGTATTCATGGCTTTCGGTATTTTCTTATTCTTATGAATGATTATACCAAGGTATCCTAAGCTTTTATGATGAAAGAAAGCCAAAGCCTTTGATATTGTCAAAAATTTTGTTCTTGCAAGAAAGACTCAATTTTCTACTATTATTAAGATTTTCCGAAGTGATAATGGTTTGGAGTTTGTGAATGCCAAGACTACTATCTTCTTTAAATTTTTTGGTATTGCTCACTAGACGACTTGCGTTCACTCTTCTCAACAGAATAGAGTAGCTGAATGTAAGCTTAGACGCTTGATGTTACCCAATCCATTATGTTTCAAATAAATGTTCCTTCATGCTTTTGGACCGATGTTCTTACTGCAGCTTATTTGGTGAACCGTGTGTGTTCATCTGCTTTCAGGGGTAAAACTCCCTATTCCATATTGTTTCCTAGCAAAAATATTTTTTCTATTGCTACAGCTATCTTTGGCTATGTGTGTTTCGTTCACCTTCACCATGTTGACAAGATTTCTCCTCGTTCCGTGAAGTGCATCTTTTTGGGTTATCCCCGAACTCAGAAAGGGTATCATTGCTATGATCCGATTTTACGAAAGTTTTGTCTCTGCTGATGTCACTTTCTTTAAAGAGATTCCTTACTACCAGAAGAGCAGCCCACTAATTTGTTTACTGATATCTTTCTTCATGTTTTATCTGATCCACCACAGCCACATGAGCCTCTTAATACAAGGGCCAGTCATCCTGATCCTGGTCCTTTCCCGTGTCATCCTGATCCTGGTCCTTTCCCGTGTCATCCTGAGGTTCCTGCTACAAATACCTTCCCTAAACATTTTCAGCGCAGGGTTCAGGATGTTACTTAAGTGGAAGAGAGCCTTTGTCTATTGTTTCTGCTCAGTCCCCACTAGCTGTTGATGATTTTCTGAGGATCAGGTACCTATTCTTACTAAGGACACGTCTCTAGATCTTTCTATTGCACAAAGGAAGGCTCCCAGATCGTGTGCTAAATACTCTGTATCATAGTTTGTCATTTAACAGTTTATCTACAGTTGGCCGCCAGTTTTCTCTGCCCATTGACAATGTACGGGTGCCACAGGATCAACATGACACTTTCCGAGATCCATCTTAAACCTTGGCAATGGAAGCGGAGATGGCTGCCTTACAGTCCCGTGGCACATAGGATCTTGTTGATCTACCCCCAGGTGCTACTATGGTGGGGTGTAGATGGGTGTTTACCCTCAAGTGTCGTCCAGATGGCACTGTGGATCAATACAAAGCATGTCTAGTTGCAAAAGGCTACACTCAGACATTTAGCGTAGACTACTTTGAGACATTCTCCCCAATGGGCCGTCTCAATTTTGTTCGCATCTTCCTTTTCACTTGCAGTGAACAAGCGTTGGACTGTTCATCAACTTCATATCAAGAACGTCTTTTTATATGGTGATCTGGAGGAGGAAGTTTACATTGAGCAACCACCAAGTTTTCTTACTCAGGGGGAGTGTCAGCAAGTGTGTAGACTGAAGAAAGCTATATATGGTTTAAAACAGAGTCCCAGAACCTAGTTTCAGAAGTTCAGTAGGATGGTTTAGGAACATGGCTTCACCAAATCTTCCGCTGATCACTGTCTTTACAGTGCATGGGAAGACAGGTATAGTTATACTTGTGGTTTATGTAGATGACATTCTTCTTACTGGTAGTAACAAGGCTTAAAGGAGACAAAGAAGCTGCTTCAATCACAGTTTGTTACCAAGGATTTAGGCCCTATTAGCTATTTCCTTGGTATTGAGGTGAAACATACTGAAGGAGGGCTTGTGCTCTTCCAACGCAAGTATGTTATTGACAGGTTGAGAGACGTGGGAATGCTGGGGTGCAAACCAACATATGTACCCATGGATGTCTCCTTACCTATAGCTGATGAAGATAGTCCTCTATTGCAAGATGTCACCAAATACCGTGCAATGATTGGGAAGCTCTTATATCTAACTGTTACTCATCCTGACATTGCCTTTGCAGTTGGAAGATTGAGCCAGTTCATGTAATCACTAAGGGAAGTCCATTGGATGGAGTTTACCATATTCTCAGGTACTTGAAAAGTGCACCTGGGAAAGGATTGTTTTTCAAGGACAATGGGCACCTGGATATTTGTGGCTATTCTGATGCAGACTATGCTGGCGCACATGAGGACAAGAGGTCCACTACAAGGTGCTGCACTTTTGTTGGGGGTAATCTAGTTACCTGGAGAAGCAAGAAACAGGCTAGTTTCCAGATCTAATGTTGAGTCTAAGTATAGGTCTATGTCTCAGACTACTTGTGAGCTACTCTAGGTCAAGTCCATTCTAGAAGACTTTGGTGTGCAAGTTTCTAGTGCTATTCTCATGCATTGTGACAACAAAGTTACCACCTTTATTGTTAACAATTATGTATTTCATGAGAGGACCAAACATATAGAAGTGGACTGTCACTTCATCAGAGGCCATTTTAGCCAAGAAGATGTCTACTCCTTACATATGTTTTGAAGATCAACTGGCAGATGTTTCTAATAAAGCACTTCTTAAGAAGCGTTTGCTCTATATTTGTTCCAAGCTTAGCATGTTTGATGCATATGCTCCAACTTGGAGTGTTCAGTTACGTATGGAGGGCTTGTTAGTCTTTTATTGTTCGATTTATTGTAAGAAGTAGTATTGTACTTCTCTTCTCTGGTACATCTCTATATAAAGGCCCAAGATTTCTCTGAATAAAGGTTATGTCATTACAACCTTTAGGGTGCTTAAACATCACCAAAATGCTTTCTTATTTCATGGACTAACCTGGTGTTCAAAAACACATTTTAAGAAACTTATCTTGCTAATATTGGTTTTTTTTTTTTTTGAAAAGGTGAAAGGTTGGTTATCCAAATGATAACCACCCAGGAATTTCATTAATCAAAAATGCATGACGCCAACTTACAAATTACAACTCCAACTAGAAATAAACAGCAAAATAGACTCCACAAAGTTATCAACATACGAATGTTGCCCCTAGAAACCATGCTATTCCTGCCCAACCATATTCCCTACAACACCGCCAAAGGCTACACCCTCTCCTTCGTCCCAAAAGAATTCGGTCCCACATTTGTGCTTCCACATCTGAAAGATCTCCAAATTTTGTCAAAAGACTCATGAGACCACCACCCGCCGACTCCAAACTTGTGCCACCACAAGAAAGGTGAAGAATAGATGCTCCACATCCTCGTTAGCTCCAAGACTAAGATATCCACCTCCAGGGCCCACCTAGCCCTCCAAACTTGTCATTATCCTACCCCTCCTCAGCAACCAAACAAAAATTTTCACCTTCAAAGGATAATTAGCCTCCTAGACCTATCTGCAGTCCCCAATAAGGTCAATATCCTCCAAAGCAGCAAGCCCCCCCAACCTCCTATAGGCATTACGAACAGAGAACTCTCCTTCCTCCCAACCAAAAACGACCATCCCCTCCTCCGTCTGAAAGCCATCCAGCTATTGAAGAAGCTCCTGTACCTCCATGATTCTCTGATTAGAAAGGTTTACCAAAAAAGTGGGGCACTAGCAACTATCCCAACTCTCCGCCACCATAACTCCTTTATCAACCACTAAAGCTGCAAGCTTGGGAAATCGATCACACAGCCTTCCATGTCCTTTCCAATCATCCGTCTAAAATCTGAAGACACTTCCTGAACCAATGACCGGTGTAAAGAATGTATGAACCCTTGGCGCCACCAAGGAGAGCCCCCTAAGAAAGTACGAAGCACCCTGCGAGGGGAGACATCATCACAACCCAGGAAAGAGAGCCATTATAACACGATCATAGGATCGTTCCCACCAAACAATCATCACCCCCAATTGGCCTCGCAATCCACTAGGCCAAGAAGCTATCATTCATTCTTCCTACCTCCGTAACTCCAAAACCCCCCTCCTTCACCGGTTTGCAAACCTCTTTCCATGCCACCAATTTTACCCCTCTTCCACCTACCCCATAGTTCGTCTAAAAGAAATCTCTCATGAGGCTCAGAATCTTTTTCTCCATATGTCGTGGCATCTTGATCACCTAAGCAAAATAAGACGGCACGGACACCAAAACTGCTTTGAGGAGCACCATCCTTCCCCCTCTAGACAACAGCCTAGAAGCCCAACCTACCAACCTCCGCTAAATCCTCTCCCCCAACAAAAACCAACCCTACACAGCAATTCTTCTATCCATCAACGGCAGACCCGAATAAGAGATAGGCAAGGCGCCTCTTTCCGTCCCTAGCACAGTACTACAAGCAGCAGCCTCCTTTTCAGCCATACCGAACGGAATGAAGACTTCAAATAGTTATTTTGCAAACCCGATGCCTCTCTAAAGAGCTCAAGCAATACACGGATCCTTCTCGCCTCTGTCTCATAACCTTCTACAAAGAATAGAGTATAATTTGCATACTGAAGCATTGGGACAACTATGCCATCTTCCACCGAGAAGCCTCTGACCAAACCAGCCTCACACACCTTGAATGATAACCTTGCCAACGCATCAGCAGCCAACACAAAAAGCATGGGCGCCAACGGACACCCCTGTTTAACTCCCCTCCTCGGTTGTATCCACCCACCTACCGAGTTCCCATTAATGAGGATTGAAAAAGATGTTGTAATGCGTTGCTTCATCCACTGTATCCATATCGGGGGAATCCCCACTTGACTAAAGACGCCCACAAGAAAAACCAATGAATGGAATCATAGGCCTTCCTAAAATCCACCTTCCAAAGGAACGTCGTCCTCCTCTCCCTCCTTCACAAGGCAAGAATCTCCGTTATAGCAACATACCCGTCAAGAATGCTTCTACCCGACACAAAAGTTGTCTACAGCTAAGAGACCACCCCACCAATCGCATTCCTCAGCCTATTTGCCAACACCTTTGCCACAATCAGATATATCGCATTTGAGAGGGCAATAGGCCTAAAGTCATCAATCGCCTCCGCCCCCTCCTTCCTAGGGAGCAGGAACATGTAGAACTTATTAAGCCTGTTGAACCCATGGTTGCCCTCCTTGAGCTCAGCAATGACCTGCATGACATCCTCCTATAATAGCATCCAAAACTCCTTGAAGAAGTGAACCAGAAAACCATCAGGACCCGGGCAACCATCAGCATTTAACCCTTAAACAACCTCTCATACTTCTGCCTCCGAAAATGGTGCAATCAACCCCTCAGCATGTACCTCGCTAATGGAGGGAATATTTGACCCCCGCTACCTCTAGTCCTGGACCCTTCTCCCCATGCACTGCCTAAAGAAATCCACGGCTGCTTTATTGACTACCTCACCTACATACTTTGTTCCGCCCATGAGAAGCTTGTCAATCCAGTTCCTCCTACGCCGACCTGAAGCCACCATATGGAAATATATGATATTTGAATCTCCCTCTTTAATCCATTTTTGCCTGGACCTCGTTCTCCACTCTACTTAGACCTTCTAGTCTTTTGCTTGAATGATCTTCATATGCTCGACCCTAGCTCCTCTCTCCTCATTCAACAAAAGGCGTAGATCTTCGACTTTGTCCAACCTCTCCACCTCCCCCAGTGCCTCTTCCTTCTTCCTATTACACTCCTTGACATGTTTCCTATACTCCTTAAGGAATAGCATAAGATCTCGGAGCTTTGCCTCTAGCTTTGCTGCCACCGATCCATCTAGCTATAACCAACTCTATTTCTCCTCCACCACCCCCCCTAAATCCGTCCTCCAATAACCAAAGCTCTGTCAAACTTAAAATACATGTCGTACCTCACACCTTCACCAGATGCCCACATCAGAGGCATGTGGTTAGAGAAAGCTCTCTATTACGTGCACCCCTGCCATTGGGAACACCTCTGCCAGCTCAATCGAGGAAAAGAAACGATCAATTCTAGACATCCGACCTATAAAGCTCCTCCAAGTTTATGCACAAGAAGCAGTGGGTAAGTCCACCAAGCCATGCATAGCAACAAACTCGACGAACTCCTCCAAACCACGATCCTGATCACCTCTCCTTTGTGGTCTGTCATCTGCTGCCAACATGACATTAAAACCCCCCTATTAGCCACGGGCACCCCTCGAACCTAACGACAACTTGGCTGAGGTCCTCCCACAAAGAATGCCTGCTCGAGTCGTCAACCGGTCTATAGAGTGTTGAACTCACAAAACAGAATCCATCACTCCTCAGCTGAGTCGTCAACTGGTCTGTAGAGTGCTGAACTCACAAAGCAGAATCCATCACTCCTCAGCTGAGTCAACACCACACACAACCCCACCACCGAGTCCACTAAAGAAAAAGCCTCCTCCTTCCAACCAATAAGTACTCCCCCTAACCTGCCAACAGCATCCAATGCCACCCATCAATCAAGGGAATCACCCCTACTCTCCCTCCGGATTCTCTGATCACAAAGCTGCAACGTCGTCTCCTGAAGCAACACAATGTCTGGTTCCCACTTCTGCAAGTAAGATACCAGAATCGCTTGCATGGAAGGGTCATTAAGACCCCTGATGTTCCATGTAAGAACCTTTAACATCGAGCACGTACATCAGCACCCCCACCGATAAGGCCAAAGTCTGCCGCCTCCGCCAACCGATCCAACTCACACTGCCCAAAACTCCTAGGCCACTCCAACACCTTGCAAGCCTCCCGCTCGACTCCTCCCACAACCGACCCACCTCCATGAACCACCGCCGACCTCCCACATTCCCCCCTTTTCATTGTGCCCTCCTCCTCGACCGAGCCAACCACTCCCCAAGGTTGCAACTTCTCATTCTCCCCACCATCCGAGCTCCCTCCTCCCCCCACCTACCCCTCTGGGGACTCCCTTATCGTCACCGCAACTGCTTAGACCTCCGAATGGAGCCCCACCACCGCTACAACTCCCTTGCAGGCCTCAGGAGCCGCCACCGTTGAAGAACCCCCTCTAACTATGGCCACGATGTAACAATCTCTATATTGTTACATCTCTCCACATGCCTGGTGATGCACTTGACACTAATAAGTAAACACAAATAGGTGTTGAACCCACTACAAAGTAAATAGAAATTGGTTAAGCCATTTGTACATTTGAAAATCTAGGTTTTACAAAGCCTCAAGTAAGCTAATCCTAAGGTCAAGAATTTGTTGTTCCTCGATGTACTAGCTCCATGTCAACCAGGCACTCAAATCAAAGTGGCATCAACTCATTTCGGATTGGACATTCAACAACTATGAATATGCTAACTTTATCCTGATATTACAAAAAATGTTCAATACATGTGAAGTATATGTGCACCCTCATCGATCCATTCGCATCAATTAATTACAACTATACTATTACAGACCCCACAAAAAAGTAGTTTGTTCTAACACTAGTTGCAATTCGATCTGTCGTGTTGCATCTTTAACACCTGACAGACAATTGTAGCAACCAGAATTTCATTCATCATTGCTTATAGGAATGGATGCAAACAGGGATCTCCATCTGCACAAACCGAATATAAATGAACTTTACAAAGTAAGGCTAGAAACTGACATAAGCCTAATCCAAAAATATATTGGCATAACCAACCCGGTACCCAATTTCCTACGAATAGTGATTAGTTCTCACGCCTGTAGACTAGACACGGGAAGCACTCATTTGTTAATCTATGTTGAATTTATATATAGCTCACCAAAGTGGCCAATCCCTAGTTACCTTCTATGATGAGTCCTATGTATAGGATTGAAATTTAGGCTGAGTAGGTCGCCGCTGGATTTGGGCCCCCATAGGCCTTTTTGGCCAAAGGGGCATCAGTGGGGAGCAAATTTGGGAAAGAGGGCAAGAATTGCAACTATTTGGCAAAAAGGGCAACAAGTCACGACTCTTTGGTGGTGGAGGAGGTTGTCAGAGGAGGGGACAGAGGAGGAGAGGGGGTCGGAGAGGTCTAAGGAGGAGTGGAGTGGAAGGTGAGGGTGGTGGTAGTGGTGGTGGTGGTGGTGGGAGAAGGTGGAGGTGGAGGCCAATGAAGGAGTCGAAGAGGACGGGATCATGGTTGTAGTCATGGGAAGGGAGAGAGGAGTTGGGAGTCATCATAGCCGCCATTCCAAGTAGGGTGATGATTGTGGTGGTGCTAGAGGGAGGTGTCTAGGAGGAAGGAGGGGAGAGGAAAAAGGAGAGAATAGGGGAAAAAATGAAAATTTAGGGGTAAAAGAATATTTTCTCTTATTTTTAAGTCAATTTCCATTAAACTTAATGACCCCAACTATCGGAGTGGCAAATGTGACAATGACGTGACTTTAGTGGTGGCATTTAATTTAAAACTATCCTTGCACCGAACAGACACAATATAATGACCTATATTGACGAGTTAACTGCTAACCAATCATGAACAGAAGACACGGTACCATGTAAAAGAAGAACTCAGCAACTTACCTAGAATTATTTGAGTGGAAAACTCTATTTATGATGATGCAAGAGGAACCTGGTATGATGGATCCACCATTTTCAGAATGAAGAGGTTCCCCTTGTCCCCTCTAGAAATCCTGCAAGCATGATGAGAGCTTTGCATTAAATTGTTGTATTCATGTAATTCGCCATGTATTTAAAAGGGCAACATGAAATCGAGTGGGAAAAAGGGGGTGAGGGTTAAGTCAAAGCTTTCATGTCTAAGTGGCTGAAAGTAACAGCATCATTTCTACCCTTACATGAATTGTAGAGTAATGGATGGAGGAAATTATGCAAGAATAAGTTAGCAAAAGTTCAGGATGTTAACTAAGACAAGCAAAAAATCATGATTACTTTCTGAGATATGTATAAGAAGTGTGAGGAATCAGGGGAGCGTAGCATAGTTCTTGGATGCGTGAAACACTCACGCATGGGGAGAGGATCATTCAGTTGTTACTGTTCACATTGATCAGTAATAAGGGGAGAAGAAGCACGTTGAAGGAGTGGAGGAAAGATGTTGCCTTGTTGTTGTTGGAAATATAATTCATTGACTCAAGAATAAACGAAAGAGATTGTTCTCCTTTTAAAGAGAACAACTCTTCTACAAAAAAGGCAAACACTTAACAAATCCTATTTCCAAAACTGGAAATCAAAACTCCTAATCCTAATTTACTAAATAAGGAAAGCAGAATATTTGACTCAATCAAATTACCACAAGTTGGCAAAAATCTTGGCAAACAAGCCAACAAAATATCTAATGGCCACACGCCCTTATTAGGATTTTGAGTAGGCTACCACGTGGACTGTCCACATGGCAATAGGACCACATGGCACTTTATTTTCCACACGCCCCCTCAAGTCGAGACCAGTGGAGGTCGAAGACTTGCATGACTTTTTTTTTCTTTTTCTAAGCTTTTGTGAGATTATTTGCATCAATGTATGCTCCCAGATCTTCTTCTTCTTGGAGGCATCCTTGGTCTCAAGCGTCTCCTCCAGTATCACATGTAACCTATCTTGTTCGCCTACAAAAATCTTGAACGCCCTCACCCATAAGATGTAGTTTGAGGCACCTTGGAGCTTGATAGTTGTGCTATAGACGAGCACCTTCGCCTCTCCAATTGTGATTTGTGCTTCGGCTTCCTACATCCTAGCCTTCGAGAAGCAAGATCTTGTCTCTACTTCAAAGCTCTACATAACTTGCTAGATGCATAAGAGACGAGTCTCTTCGTGAATCTTCTTCTTGACTCCTTGGACCTTACATAAGGTGCCTTCGATCCTTTAAGGAGTTCTTGAGATAACTCCCACCTCGGATGAAGATGACACGAGCCATAAAGCCTTGTTGTCACATGTGAAGTTCACGCACAAGAGAGTTCTTGTGCATGTACCCTCTCCTTTCTCCTCTTGATCCACGTGTTAAGACTAGGGGCCCGAAGGAATTCGCTCTAATTTCAAGGAAGCGTAGTGTTAAGTTAACGTTTTATTGTGAGGGGTGTTTAGTCCTTTTTATTGTTTGGTTGAACTTATGTTGTTATTTTTCCCACACCTCTCTCTATATAAAAAAGTGTAGGGACGGCTTAGTAATTATGAAAATTCATTCTTTTCAACTTAGTATCAGAGGAAGTTCGGGACTCCACCAAGAAAACCCTAACCCTACCACCAAGCCCCACCACCGCCACCAGAAGCAGTGCCACCGCCGGTCAGTAGCAATAGCAGCAACGCCGCTTGCAGCAACACCGTCGCTGATCGTTGGAGGGGCAGTAGGAGGGTCCGTTTGACCCCTTCTTCTCTGGAGCCTTCTCCTTGCTACCAAGTCTTCTCCAGCGGTAGGGAGAGCTATAGGCCATGTTTTCCCTTACAACAAGATCTAGGAAGGTCCTTAACACATTGGTGATGGAGTTCTAAGGCAACGACCTCCCAGAAGGTGTTTGGAAATTCGTCTTGGATAGTATGATCAAATCAGAATTTTGACTATTGTTTCAAGGTGTGTATTCCCCTGTTGATGCATGTTTTGGGATGTATATGCCCCTTGAATTGTTGACCGCATGTGAGCGGAGTTTTTTGGGGTGTGTATTCCCCAGTTGATGCATATTTTTGGATGTGTATTCCCTGCTTTTGTTGGAATTTAGATCTGTGTTTGAATCCGTTTGTGGTGTGTTGTCACTATGGCCTCAGCATCGTCAGAATCAGAAGTTACTTCAGAACAGACTGAAGAAAGTGTGGTCTACAAGAACCCATTTTTTGCTCCTATTGTGAAGGTTAATGAGACCAATTACCCACATTGGTCTTAAGCATTCCTTGTTACTGTGAAAGCACATGAGAAATATGTCCTCCTAGAAGCACCACCAAAGCAAAAGATAGGGAAATATGCAACCTGGAACAGAGATGATTCCATGGCAAGGGCCTAAATACTGAATAGTGTGATACCCCGCATCGGAGATGAAGTCATGTACTATAAAACTGCTAAACAGATGTAGGATGGTCTAAAAGACGCATATTCTCATGAACTTAACTCCACCCAGGTCTTTCAAATCCATTATGATCCCCATCACTTGAAGCAAGAATTCATTAGTCTCTCACAGTATTATTCCACCATGAAGGGACTCTTGGAGAAATATAATACATGCAAGCCCATGTATACCTCAGCCATGTATAGGGATCAGAGGAAGGAGTTCTCTGCACATATGTTTCTGGTAGGGCTTAATGATAGTTATTCTGCTGCATGTTCACAGATTTTGACATTGTCTGATCTTCCTCCTATTGAGGAGATATACAGGAGACTTAGCAGGTTGCAGGTCCAGTTTATGGCAGAGGATATTACTAGTAATACCTCCTTTGCTCATGCCGCTGAGTACTCATTGAGGACGGACAGGAGCCTTCAGAGGCAAAGGCAGGGGGCGTGCTGATGGTGGCCGTGGCAAGCCCACCTGCTCCTACTATGGAAGAATTGGCCACATTGAGGCCAAGTGCTAGAACAAACTTGGACGGCCTGGTGTTGCCAACCAAGCTTCTGTGACTACACCTCCAGCTATGCCTACTGAGGCAGTGACCCTTGCAGAGGCGGACTATGATGCAGTTGTACAACATCTAGCCCAGCTGGCCCACAAGCAACCTCAATCCTCAGGCACCACTGCTTATGCCTCCGCATCAGGTATGAATAGTTCATGGTTGATTGATTCAAATGCCTCAGATCATTTGGCAAGGAATTCCCAATGTTTTGGGGATATGCGAAAGGTACCATAAGATCACTTAGTGCAGCTTACAGATGGTAGGCATGCCCCTATCTGTGATAAGGGAGGGGTGTCGTTACTCCCTCCATGAATCTATCTGACATTTATTATGTGCCTAACATGAAATGTAGTTACTATCTGTTAGTACTATTACTAAGCAATTGAATTGTATCATTTTTTATGCAGTTGGATATACGTTTCAAGACCGCATGACGGGGAGAATGATTGGTGGTGGTCGTGAGGAGGGGGTGTATGCCGGTTGGTTCAAAGTGTTGCTGCAGCCTATCAAACAGGTACTACTGCGTGGAGTGCCTTACAGTGGCATAGACGACTAAGTCATCCTTCATTGGACAAGCTACACCAGATCATCCCTCACCTTTCTCCTGCCATGAAAATTCAGTGTAATGCTTGTCAGTTGGGGAAGCATCACCGTGCTAGTTTTCCAACCTCTATCCAGTCTAATAGTTCTGCTTCTTTTGATTTATTACATTGTGATGTTTGAGGTCCTAGCCGTGTGGCAGACCGATAGTCATCGATATTATTTGTTATTTGTTAATAGTTTCTCCTCTTTATCGTGGAGATTTTTTACACAAAGGTTGGATCCATTATTCAGCAATTTGTGATATTTGTGAAAACTCAGTTTGGTATGTGCATTAAGATCAGAACTGATAATGCCTTAGAATTTTGTACTAAGAATTTGGCAACCTTGTATGGGTCACCTGGCGTTGTGCATCAGACATCATGTCCTCACACATCACAGGAGAATGGGATTGCTAAAAGAAAACACCGCCATATTCTAGATACAGGTAGAGCCTTGCTTATCCAGAATGGTGTCCCGCATAGCTACTGGGGAGATGCTGTTCTCACTGCCTGTTATCACATCAACAGGCTTTCTTCCTCTGTGCTTCATGAGTAGATCCCATGGAACATTCTATATCCTAATTCAGATTTGTTTCTTATGCCGCCAAAGACTTTTGGTTGTGTGGCTTTTATACACCTTCTTAGGCCTAGTCGAGATAAATTGTCTCCTAGGGCAGTTAAGTGCCTATTTCTTAGTTATTCACGCACTCAGAAAGGATATAGGTATTTTGACCCTATACACCAAAAGCACTATGTTAGGATATGACTTTCCATGAATCTATTCCGTATTTTTCCACCTCAAGTCATCAATTCAAAGAGGTTGAGATGGTTGTACCAATGCCTGTACCTCCTGTAGCCATGGAGGATTTCTCTCATAGTAGTAGTGTACTTACTACAGAGCAGACTCACCAGATGATAAGACCTTTAAAGGTGCTACATATCAACTTCATGTCAGTTATAGAGAGAAGACACACCCCCTCTATTTCTACTGAGACAGCATCATCCTCCCCCACTCAAGTACGTGTTGAGGATACTGACGATACTTCTCCTGATATTTTTTCTCCATGCTCTATTTATATGCCCACAGATGAGGATATCCTCATTGCTATTAAAAAAGCTCCACGGTCTTGTGCCCAGTATCATGTTGCCAAGAGTGTTGTTTCTACTGATTCTTTGGGTACGGAGTTTCATGCGTTCACTGCTGCAGTTTCCAGTACTGAGATACATATCTCGTACCAATAGGCTCTACTACATCCATACTGGAAGACAACTATGGAGATATCTGCTCTTACTGACAGAAGCACCTAGGAGCTGACTACTTTACCGTCTAGCGCGCACCTTGTTGGAGCCAGATGGGTCTTTGCCTTGAAATACAACCCAGATGGGTCAATTTCTCAGTATAAGGCTTGCCTTGTGGCCAAAGGATTCACCCAAACCTATGGGATAAATTTCTTTAACACGTTCTCTCCAGTTGCTCAGCTCTCCACTATTCGTATACTGATTTCTACCGTAGCTCATTATGGATGGCACCTATATCAACTGGATGTCAAAAAAATGTTCCTCTATAAAGATTTACAGGAGATATATATGCAGCAGCCACCTGCATTTGATGTTTAGGGGGAGTGTGTACGTAGACTTCGTAAGGCCATTTATGATCTTATGCAAAGTCCTTAAGCCTGGTTTCAACGCCTGTCTGAGGCGCTATCAGTTATTAGGATGTAGAGGTCCTCGTCTGACCATTCACTATTTGTAAGGAAGACCAGTAGTGATATAGTGGCTCTCATTGTGTATATAGATGACATTATCCTCACAGGTGATGATATAGATGGTATTTCTCAGGTGGAATACTTGGCACGCCAGTTTGTCACAAAAGACCTTTGAATTTTTGGCATTGAAATTGCCACAAGTAAGCAAAGGATTATTATGTTGCGGAGAAAGTATGCTGTTGACATTTTTCAAGAGACGGGCATGCTAGGATCCAAGGATGCCAATATTCCTATGGATCCTAAAGTTCACCTCTTTGATGATGCTGTGGAGCTGAAGGATAGGAAGGCATATAGACAACTGGTGGGGAAACTTTTATATCTGATCATCACTAGGCCAGATATTAGCCTTGCAGTTGGTAAGCTGAGTCAGCTCTTAGACAAACCTATTGATGGTCATTAGCAGGCTGTGATACAGGTATTGAGGTATATCAAGGGATGTCCAGGTAGAGACATTCTATTTCAGAAGAAGGCTCTTATGTGTATGGTTACCTACTCAAATGCAGATTATGTAGGAGATGTTGGAGATAGGTAATCTATCACTGGCTTCTGCACTTTTGTAACCGGAAATTTGGTGACCTGGAGGAGTAAGAAACAGAGTAGTTTCACGCTTTAGTGTTGAGTCTGTGTATCGTGCTATGGCACATACTGCAACTGAGATGATATGGATAAAATCCTTGTTACGGGATCTTCATGTTATTATTCAGGAGCCAATGGAAATGCATTGTAACAACCGAGCTACAACATAATTGCTAACAATCCTATGTTCCACGAGAAAACCAAACATGCTGAAGTGCGTTGTCATTACACCAGGAGCTTGATTCAGCAAGGTCTGCTTCGTACTACTTTTCTTGCATCTTCATACCAGACTGTCGACATGACATGTTTACTAAGCCATTGTCACGCCCTCAATTTAAGAAGTGTAGAAACAAGCTGAGCATAGTAAATATATATGCTCCAACTTGAGGGGAAGTCTTGAGTTAGTGTTTTATTGCGATGAGCACTTAGTCCTCTTTATTGTTTGGTTGAACTTATGTTATTATTTTTCCCTCACCTCTCTTTATATAAAGAGATGTAGGGACGGCTTAGTAATTATGAAAATTCATTCTCTTCAACTCGTAGCATAGTTCTTGGATGCATGAAACACCCATTGGTGGAGAGAGGATCACCAGGCTGTTACTGGGCAAACATTTAACACATCCTATTTCTAAAATTGGAAAACAGAACTCCTAATCCTAATTTACTAAATAAGGAATATAGAATATTTGGCTCAATCAAATTACTACAAGTTGGCACAAAATCTTAGCAAACAAGCCAACAAAATATCTAACGGCCACACAACCTTATTAGGATTTTGAGTAGGCTGCCACATGGAGTATCCACATGGCAATGGGACCACACGTTAATTCGCATGACACTTTACACTCCACAAGAAGCATTCCCCAGAAAAGCAAATTTTGCACATTGACAGCCAAAAAAACCTAACATATAAGAGGAAAACAAATTGCTCATCAGAGGTAACATTAATAAGGAATAACAACGTAGCGCAGCTTTGCTAAAAGAAACATTGCTAGAGCTAGAATTGCATAATAGATGCTCCCTTTGCCATTTAAATGCTCCCCTAAAAGACAAAGCACCCATAGCCCTTACAATAAGAGGAAAAATAAAAGATCACAACATATGCTAACACCCTCTCAAGCTGGAGCATATATATCTATTATGTTCAGCTTAGATATACAGAATCATATGAAGATCTGGCCAAGGACTTTGATGAAAATATCCACAGTCTACTCCTCAGATGCAACAGAAGTGGTACATAGCAACCCCTTCTGCATAATGTCCCTGGTATAGTCATAGTCAACCTCAACATGTTTCGTCCTCTCATGAAATGCTGGGTTGTTGGCAATGAAGATGGCTGCCCTATTATCACATCACATCTCCATGGGCCTAGAAAACCACTTGTAGGTCAATAAGTAAGAATCTGATCCATATCATCTCAGCGGTTGTCTGAGCCATAACTCTGTACTTGGACTCGACACTGGATTTTGCAACTGTGCCTTGTTTATTACTCCTCCATGTGATCAAATTTCATGTTAATAAGGTGTAGAACCTAATAGTAGATTTGCGATTCACACGACATCTGACATAGTCTGCATCTAAGTAGCCAACCAACGTCATAGAGGACCCCTTGGAGAATAAAAGAACCTTCTAAAGAGCCTTCTTAACATATTTAAGCACCATTAATGACGCATCCCAATGCTGACGTACTGGCTTGGCCATGAACTGACTCAATCTCCCAACTACAAAGGAGGTGTCTGGCCACGTGATAGTGAGATATAGTAGCTTACCCACAAGCTATCTGTACCATCTGTTGTCCACCACCTGTGCATCCTCATCATAGAGTGGCATCTTGGGATCCATAGGAATATTGACCTCCTTGGCCCCAAGCATACCAACCTTTTGCAAGATATCTAAAGCATACTTCCTCTAAGACAAAACCACACCCTCCTTGCTATGAGCAACCTCAATACCAAGGAAATATCGTAGAGCCCACAGGTCTTACATAACAAATTACTCTGCTAGGATGTGCTTAACCTCAACAATACCCTGCACATCGTCCCCTGTGATGATCAAATCATCAACATAAATAAGTACTACAGTACCTCGTCAAGTCCTCCTGACAAAAAGTGAAAAATCAGTTGTGGATCTCCTGAATCAAGTTACCTCTACAACCTGTGACAATCTGTAAAACTAGGCTCTGGGGCTCTATTTGAGGCCACATATAGCCTTCAGCAATCAGCATACACACTCCCCCTAACTCTCAAAGCTGTGTGGCTACTACATATAAATTTCCTCTTGGAGATCACAATAAAGGCATTCTTCAAATCTAACTGGTGCAAGGGCCAATCTAACTGAGCTGCCAATGCAACCAATACCCAGACAGTGGGAAGTCTAACAACTAAAGAGATGTCAAAGAAATTCACCCCATAAGTCTAGGTGAACCCCTTTGCCACAAGACGAGCCTTGTACCTAGCAACACTACCATCAAGATTAAATTTCACAATAAATACCCACCGACAGCTAACGAGTGCAGCACCATCAGGAAGTGAAGTAAGCTCCCAAGTCCCACGACCTCTAAGAGCAACCATCTCATTCTCCACGGCTTCCCACCTTTTTGGATCAAGCATGGCCTCACGGTAATTAGTTAGAATCTGCGTAGTAGCTAATGCCTGAGTATCTAGCACATCTAGGAGCTAGACAATCAGTAGCAAGTGCCCCCATCATAGGATAAGTAGTAAAAGTCCATGGTCGCTTCCAAATGGCTATCGGAAGGTCAAGATCATCGCCTGACACATCACATGTCCTGTCCCTGTGACCATCACATGGCAAACATACGTCAGTGTCTAAAGGACTCACCTGAGAAGCCGATGGTGAAGGCGAGGATAGGGGTCCCCGATAGGTAGTATGAGGGCGGACATATGTCTAACCTGGCCTAGTCAGGCATGGAAAGGGATGCGTAGCAGGAGGTCGTGGTGGTGTGGTGGGGACAGAAATCTCAGGAAAGCTCCCAAAGCGAATGGGAGAATAAGGCATAGGCGCCATATCACCCTCAAGAAGCATCTTAGCAGCCCTCATAGAAAAGAAAGGTACAGCCTCATAAAAGGTAACATCCGCTGAAACAAAGTGATGAGAAGTAAGCGGATCAAAACACCGATACCCCTTCTGTCTCCAGATATACCCAAGAAAAACACACTTAACTACTCTCGGTGCTAGTTTATCCCTAGTCTCAACAAATGGACGAAGGCAACAAAACCAAAAGTCTGAGGGGTAACGTGAAACAAGAGACGATCAGGATACATGACCTGAATAGGAATCCGTTCATACAATGCAGCATTAAACATCTAGTTAATCAAAAACAATCCGTCAAAACAGCGTCACCCCAATAGAGAAGGGATAGAATGGTGAATTAACAAAATACAAGCAACATCAAAGATATGACGATATTTCCTCTCAGCAACACCATTTTGCTGAGAGATATGAGGACATTTTGTCTTATGTCTAATGCTACAACTACAAAGGCATTATCAAAACGAACGCACTTCACCAAACAAGAATGCTGAGTTTTTATTTCTTTAACAAAGTTCTCAAAAACTTTGTCCCACATCGGACTTATTTTTCAAGAGATACATCCAAGAAACACGAGAAGTCATCAACTAAAATAAGTAATATTTGTTCCCAAGTCGATCAGGAGTATAACTGAGACCCTACACGTCCATATGAATCAAATCAAATGCAACAACAGACGAAATAGAACTAGAACTAGAAAAACTAACCCTGTGATACTTGCCAAGCTGACAAGCATCACAAGTGAGAACAGTAGCGGAGGGGATGTGCAGTAGAACACATCTGAGGTGATGAATGGGTAGATTGCCAAGGTGGTGGTGCCACTGGAGAGGAGCTCCAGCAAAAGCAGCAAAAACATTATGGCTCAGACGGTACACATGTTCCTCACGCCCTTCACCAATCGTCTTCCCAGATAATTTGTCCTACAAGACACAAGAGGTCGCATCAAAAATAACTCAGCAGTTCAGATCTCTAGTGATGCTGCTAACAGACAATAAACTCAAAGGAAAATCAAGCTCATAATAGGCATCTGTTAGTCTCAAAGTAGGAGATAAAGACATCCCTCTTGCCAACAAGTGGCAAGTGTCCCCCATCAACCACTTGTACTGTCCTAACGAGTGTAATAGGTGCTAAGTGAGAGAGAGCCTCGGTCAACCACTCACCAGAAGACAAAAGTGACGACATACCAGTCGCAAGGGTCTTTAAAGAGGAAGCCATAGCTGCAGTGTCTAAAATCTGAGAGGAAGATGCCTGAGTCAACTGAGCAATCTGTCGCTACAAGGTCTCAATTTCAACGCTCAAGGAACTAATATCAGAAGGAGGAAGAGCTGCATCGGAGATCTCAGCTGCTTGATCGACCACAAGTGACCTACCATGCTTCTGCCAGCATGTAGTCCCAAAATGACCAAGTCTACCACAGTAAGTACACAGAGTCCTGGTACGTGTACCAAAAGAGCGTCCACGTCTACATCCACGTCCATGACCACGTGTAGCGTAAGTAGTACCTCTGCCACGTCCAAGGATCGCAACCAATGCAAACAACAAAGCAATAGTGTCAGGAGTAGGAGTGCGTGCTGCAACTCTACTAAGTCTACTATATGCTTCCTCCAGGGTAGGAAACTCAGGAACAGTAAGAATCTGATCTCTAGCTACCGCATACTCAAGTCTAAGGCCAGTCAAGAAAAGAGAAACAGCCAACTATCTCCTAAAACTCCTCCTGGACTCACAGGCACACCCTGGCAGGTAGGAGTAATGCCTCTCCAACATTCCCTTCATGAAGGAGTAATATTGTGACAGCGTGCGTCCCTCCTTACGTAGATAGAAAAGATCGTAGAAGACCTAAAAAACTCGTACGGAATTCTTAGCATGTGAATAGGTATCACACAAAGACTCCCACATCTCCTTTGCAGTAGTGCAGTACATGATCTCATCCCCCATGCGGGGAATAACCGTCTACATCAGCCATGTACAAACCATGGTATTGTCACTATCCTAATTAGCATTTGTGCCTGTCTTATTCTCAAACTCCGGATCCATAAGAATATGGCACTTTTTATGACCCTTAACGGTCATAAGAAAGGTCTGGGACCACCACGGGTAGTTTGTCTCATCCAACTTAACAACAGGACCAAAGAAAGGGTTCTTAAGTATCCCAATGTCGGAAATAGAGCTTGAAGACACCTCGAACTCATCATCTGAAGCCATCTTCGCAATTCGGAAGCCTCGATCAAGCTTCTATCACCACGAAATCAACAAATCTAAAATCAAACAGATTCAGATCTGCATTATGGATTGGCATCCCTAGATCATGGCAAAAAGCCCCACACAATCGTTGCACAAGGATTAGATCACTGCGCATCGCCTCCCTGTCGATCTACGCCGCCAACTTCCACCGGAGGTTACCGCGAGGCTGCTGGGGGTCAGCACTACCTGCAGCAGGGTGTCGCAAGCCCCACCAACAGCCTTAGTTGCTACTATGTCACCACCGGAGACTAGAACGACCTCCAAGATCACCACAGCGCCGCCGCGAGCAACCCTAAGTGCTGCAGCGTCGCCACCGAAGGCTAGATCATCCCCCAAGAGCGCCACAGCACCACCGCGAGCACTATTACGTGCCTCCTAAGCACCGCTGACAATGCAGCAGGCCTCCCCGCGTCGCCACAGCACCACTATGCATGCTGCAGCGTGCCACCAGAGCATCGCCAAGTGCTGTTGTCGCTCACAAGAAAGAAAGACGATTAGGGTTTGGTGGTTAGGATTTAGGAGGCCATAAGGAGTGGGATACCTAAAGCCATGATCTAAGACTGGTGTTCTGCTAGTAAATTGGTTGTAATGACTTAGTTTCATTAGAAACCCTAGGACTATCTTGTATAAAAAGAGATTGTAGAGTCAAAAGTACAAGAATGCCCCTATGAGACAAAACACCCATAACCCTTACAATAAAAGGAAAAATAAAGGATCACAACATATGCTAACAAACAATCTCCTAAATGGTTGTTCCTTCTCTAAAACTACCCTAACTATAATTTTTGCTAGCACCAATAACACTTTGGGATTTTTTTTTTTTCTATAACCTTTAAAAACCTAAAAAAGGAAAATAACTTTCATCCAATGATGAAACAAATCCTGATTGTGATAGAAATATGGTTCTGTAGGAAAGCAACGTGTGAGCAAATTTCTGATGGGAAACCCTTGGACCCACTCAACACTGCCAAGAAAAATTACTCTTCTTAAAGATATCGATTCAAGGCAAACAATCTCCCAAAATCCTCTCTCTTACATCATGTGTGAATGGACATCTTTATGTAACTGACCTAACTCTCTCAAGGACTAAGCACCGTGTGGATAGCACATGGGTTCTTCATGGGAACTTTACCAAAATTATATTTTCTTTTTGGCTTTAGGAAATTGCTTTGGGCCTTTTTTTTTAGAAGGAGAAAAGGGATTAACAAGGGTTGTTAACCCTCTGATATCTTTGATAGGAGGAGCTAATTACACCAATAAGCATAGAGTATATTAAAGTAATGGAAAATTCCCTCGATAGAGAATCTTTCCCTTCAGAAGACCACCTGATTGTGCCCCAACCAGATGCACCAAAGCATGACAGAAAGCCTTCCTCAACATATTTGCATCTGCAAGGGCTCCGTGTATGCTACTCTAGAAGACAAACTTGGAGTTACAGTCAATCGTCCAGTCCATGGCTCTCCCACAGCAGGCTCAAATGAAAGGGGGTGTTTCTATCGTGATTGTGGATGACCTTCGCAAATTTTTGACAGTGGCCTTTGTTTTTGGTTGGATCGTTTATTTGGCTGCTGTTTGGCTGGGCTGACTGTTTACCCAATATCAATGTGATGTAAGAGCATTTTGCTCAGGGAAAAAGAGAAAGTCGAACTAGCTCAGTCGCAAGGCAAGGTCTGTCAAGGTAGGGAACAATTTTTTTTCATTGGACTTCAACTGAAAATGTAACAAATACGTTAGTCTCTACTTGAAGCCATGGATTGAAATCCTTCAAAAATAATTGAGACCAGGACCTTAAATATGTAGCCTTTTGTACAATGGAAGAGAAGACTTTACCTTTAGAAAAGTTTGAACTTTTCACGCTTTTCTCTTTTTTTTTTTGTTGAAATGGTACTTGTCATGCATTTTTTTTTTACTTCTAGTCGATTATCATTTTGTCCCTTCTATAATTCTTGGCCGCTATTAATCATGAAATTATGAATAAAGACAACCATCATGACGTGAGCCCCCACAGTTGTAGGAGAGTTTGATTAAGCAACTCCATTGTTACTGTTGAGAATAAAATGCCATGTAGATTGTCCACGTGGCACAATTGACCACGTGACTATCCACATGGCTTTTTGGTCGAACAAATAAGGGTCATCAGCCCTACGCTTCGAGTAGGGGCCAAGTTTGTTTTAGTTGGAAATGGGAAGTAGAAGATTGGATTTCATTTCCTATTTTTAGAAAGCTTTTTTGCTGATTTCCTGTTTTCTATTTTTAGCCTTTAGGATTATGGCTCTCTATATAGAGCCTATGTAATCAATTATTTCATGAGTTGCAATATTAAAGAATCATCTTCACAACTCCTCTCCCTCTCTTCTTCCTCTCAGCCAGCTACACTCTTCCTCTCTCTCTCTGTTTTTGCATGCAACGTAGTAGCAACCACAACAACAGCCGACTACTACTACTTCTTCCCTCCCATCGAAGAGCCTCCACGTTCCAATAGTGCACAAATCTTCACCAAGGTTTTAAATATCAATATCGATATCATATCGACAAGTCAAACAAGGGATATATCGGGAATTTCTTTTTTTTTGGAAAAGTGAGAACGTAGTTATCCAAATGATAACCACCATGATCATTTCATTCCACCAGAAAGAATTACATCAAAAATTACATTTGGGATCTCCAGAACTCCACCTGGGACATAATAGAATAAGAAAAATTTTCAACGTAGGGTCTCTCTCTAAAAAGCACCACATTCCTGCCTAGCCAAACACCCCATAGCATAGCCAAAATCTTAGCTCGATCCTTCATGGATCTAAAGGAGGTATGCCTCTCTTGAGCATTACCCCTATGGAAAGATGACCAAAAGCTAGCCACATCCTGATGTACAATCCAGTTGATCCCCATCCTCTGCCACACTTCCTCTACAAAAGGGCACGGGAAGAAGAGGTGCTAAATGCCCACTTCCGCTCCACAAAGGGGACAGCTCAAGTCATCCATCTAGGCCCACCTTGCTTTCCACCACTTCATCGTGATCCTCCCCCTCATCAACCACCTGAAAATATTCACCTTCCGCGGACAATCCACCTCCCAAACAAGCCTGTAGTCTCTCAAAAGATCGACATCTGTGTTGGCCACGCCACCACTCAATCTGTGGAAGACCTTCACCACTGAGAAATCACCTTCTTCCCAGGAGTATGTGTCACCACCCTCCTCTGGCTCCCATCCTTCTAGCTCCTGCAACAACCTCTAGAAATCCTCACATCTCTGATTAGATAGGCCCCCCTAGAAGACTGGACACCAAACCCCGGACCAGCAGTCTCCCACCAAGGCCGACGGGTCGACCACACTCCCAAAGAGACGAGAATATTTGTCGCTGAGGGACAGGCCAACCCCCTACCAATCATCCAGCCAGAATCGAAAAACATCTCCCTCACCCAGTGTAGGAAAAAAGAATATCCGTACCTTCCTTGCCACCGCTGTCAGCCCCTTAAGAAAGAAAGATGCCCCTAAAGGAGGTGACTCCAAAGGCTCCTAAGAAATAAAAGATCCATAGCAACTCATGATGTCACCAAACAGCCCCTGTTCACAGCCCACGAGTCTGGCAATCCATTTCGTGAGGAGGCTAACATTCAATTTTTCCACCTCTCTAACTCCAAGCCCCGCTTCTGCACTGGTCTACAAAACTCCTCCCAGGCCACCAGCCTCGCCCCTCTTCCTACCACCCCCCACATTAGACCAAAAAAAGTCATGCATCAGCCCAGAAATCTTCTTCTCTACCAGTCTCGGTATCCTAAAAACAGATAGGAAGTATGATAGAATGGATGCCAAAATATCCTTCACCAGAATAAGCCTCCCACCTCTAGACAACAGTCTAGCTGACCACCATGCTAATCTCTTTTCCATTCTCTCCAACAAAGGAAGCCAATCTCGCAGTCTAAGCCTTCTATCCAACAAAGGAAGGCCCAGATAAACCAATGGCAAAGATCCCACCTCTATCCCAAGCGCTCCACCCACCGCCTCCGCCTCTTCAGCCACCATGTTCATCAAGACAAACGCCGATTTCTGGCAGTTTATTTGCAGTCCACACGTTGCGCCAAAGAGGTCCAGGATGATTCTCATCCTCCTAGCCTGCAATCTTGCTCCTTCAACCAGAAAGAGGGTATCATTAGCATATTGCAGGATTGCTTTCTGATCACTCTCTCCAATCCGAAAGCCACTGATCAAACCTCTATCACATACCCTACAAGTCACCCTTGCCAAGGCATCCTCCGCCAGTACAAACAACATAGGAGCTAGAGGGCACCCCTATCTGACCCCTCTCCTAAGCTACACCCAACCTCCCACCGGGTTCCCATTAATCAAGATCGAGAAAGATGTCGTCGTCACATATCTCTTCATACAGCCAATCCACATCATGGGGAAGCCTCTCCTCAGTAAGGATGCCCATAGGAACTCCAACTGCACTAAGTCGTACACCTTGCTGAAGTATACCTTCCAGAGAAACGCATGTTTCTTCTCCCTCTTCCAAGCAGCCAAAACCTCCATAGCAATGACAAACTTGTCCAATATTCCCCTTCCAGGTACGAAGGCCGTCTACACAGGGGATATCAAGTCTTAGAGGACATCTATGAGTCTTTTTGCCAGGACCCTGGAAACAATAAGATAGATAGCATTGGAAAGCGCAATCGGACGAAAATCCTAAATCTCCTCTGCACCTTCTTTTTCAGGCAACAAAAACATATAAAATCTATTCAGCTTGTCAAACCCCATGTTCCCTACCACAAATTCCTCCAACATCTCTATCACATCCATCCCCACCAAAGACCATAATTCCCTAAAGAAAAAGACGGGGAAACCATCCGACCTAGGGCATCCCTCCGCATTCAACCCCCAAACCGCCTGCCTCACCTCGTCTTCCGAGAAACTGGTCGTAAGCCTCTCCGTTTGGGCATTAGTAATACATCGTATATCCTCCCCCCTCCATCGCCAACAACCTCTGTTGCGTCTACCTATGAACTTTCTGAAGTAGTCCACCGCAGCTCGGCCCACCTCCTCCCTACCTGAAAATTCCTCCCCATGAATCAACAGCCTCTCTATCCAGTTCCTCATCCTCCTGACGAAAGCCATTTGGTGGAAGAACCAGGTGTTAGAGTCACCCTCCTGAGCCACTTCTGCATCGACCTCGTCTTCCATTCCACCTCAACTTTTTTGTCCTCCTGCACCATACGTGATATCTTCATCCTGACCTCCTTATCCTCAAACGAGATAGGGGCCTGGTCTATCTATCCTAGTGATTTATATCAAAGCCTCTTCCTTTCTGCCCCTCCTGATTGCTTAGATTTCCTTCTTATATGTTTTGAGATGGTCCCGCAACATAAACAACTTCCTTGCTAGACGAATCGTAGCTGATCCCTCCACCACAAAAGAGCTCCATCTCTCCTCCATCATACCCCGAAAACCCTCAGGCAGCCAAGATCTATCAAACTTGAAGTGCCAAAATGCACTCCTACATTAGGTCGCCACATCAGGGGGTGTATGACCAAAGGATGGTCTCTCCAAAGGGGACACCTCCGCCATGGGGAAGGCCTCTACCATCTCCACGTTGGACAGAAATTTGTCAATCCTGGACATCTGACTGCAGTTGTTCCTCCAGGTGTATGCACAGGATGTCGGGTACAAATCTATAAGGTCATGCATGGCTACAAACTCATCGAAACCAGGGTCCTGCCTCCGCCGCCCCCCCGGCCTATCCTCCAACTACAAAGTAATGTTGAAGTCTCCTCCAACAAACCAGGTACACCCATGGCAATCCACTGCCACTGTCGTGAGCTCCTCCCACATCACCCTTCTTGCCTAAGCAGCTAACGGTCCGTAGACCCCGTGATCACCATCCTGGCACCACCCATCTTCTGTATCAACCTCACCAAGATAACATGTTCACCCTCAAAGCAGTCATCCAAGGAGAAGACATCTTCCCGCCACCCCAGTATCTACCCCTTAGAGCAGCCAGTTGCTCCAACATAACAACCTTCCCTCCACAAGCCTCTGATCTCCCTCCATGTTCTAACATCACAATCAACGAGCTTCGACTCCTGCAACAACACAACACCCGCTTTCCACAAGCGAATGTAGTGCCCTAATGCCTTCCTCCTCGACGGGTCATTGAGACCTCGCACGTTCCACATAAGTACTCTGTTCATGAGGAACAGGTGGATATCTCCCTCGTCTTCAAACGAAAGCCACATGCTTCCACGGTTCAAAGAACCTCCTCATCATCAAGGTCCAGATTTGCTAACGCCGATGGCTGTGGAAAGCTGCCGCAGCCGTCCACCACTACCCTCTATACCCAACATGAACCTCGATATCTCCACTTCCGCTTGTATCAAAGAGCTCCTCCACGACCACCATCCACTACACGCGGCCTCCACCATGACCACGCGATCGCCCGCTGTCAGGGGTACATCTTCTACCTGGCGTCGCAGCTAGCCACCAGCACGACACAGATGCAGCGCCAACACCTCCGCTACCAGGCCTTCAATCCCCTTCTCCCCCATCGGGGGGGGGGGGCCTGTGGAGCCTTCCTTCTCTTCCGCACCCAACATAGACCGGCACCAAGCTCCTTTTCCAGCAACAGCATCCCCTATCGCAGCGAGGACTAGCGCAGCCTTCTCGGTCGACTCCGATCGTGTTGTCGAGGGAGGGACTGAGCCACATGCTCCCAAACCGATCTTCATCAGACCCGGGTCTTGGTTCTCCGCATCGCCCGAACCGTTATTACCATTCGGATCCAGAGTGGATCCAACCCGCTCGCCTGATAGCTCAAAAGAGGGAGTCGGCAGTAGCCCCTCCTCTTCAAGAACTTTCGATCCCAACAGCTCCTCATCATCGCACGCCAAAATCGCATCCTCCCGCTCCTTCGATTGCGCCGCAATCAGTGCCTCCTCCGCTTCCAGACTCAACGTCTCCTCCGAGGCAGCCGCATTCAACGGCTGTTGCGCCGCGATCAGCGGAACCGTCTCCACATCAGCCTCCAGACATTTGGGCTCCCGAGCAACGCACGAAAGCCTCGCCCAGGGATGCGATGGCTCCACCACCGCGTCGCCCTAGCTCACCGCTCCTCCAGCCACCTCCACATACGAGGCCATCCTCCCAGAGGTCCTCTTGTAAGTGCAAAAGACCATCCATAGATGTCCTCCATGGTGAAGGATCACCTTCTCCATCACTGCCACCCCCACCTTGAACTCCACCACTGCCTCAAGTGGTCCAACTGAGAGACCAGTTCCCTGACATCAACGGAGGCGTGCAAACGGGGACACCACCGCTAAGAGGACCTCTACCGTTCGGCGCCACCACGATATCCCCTCGACCACCAGTACCATCGGCACTCTCTTCGGTGCGCAGTCTCTCCGGTGCATGCTCTCTCCGTGCTCCATTGTGGATGGATGTCTTTTGCCAGGCTACTATTCCCGACCTCAACCGGGAAACCATGAAACAAAACTCCATCTTCCCTGGAGAGAGCCCTACCACAAGGACACCTTGTCACCCGAAGGAAGAACCTTCACAGCAGACCCCTTCAGTTCGACGCAGAGGGCCTCCATCACCTCAGAGATCCATAGCTGGCCCGAAGTCAGCTCACCACAAGACCACCGCCTACCAAGCTATGGAGGGCAACCGAATTTGCCGCCCAAGGAGCCTCCACCTCAGCCAAAGGCACCACCACCAGTGGTGGTGGCGAAGGGCATCCCACATCCGGACCTCGTGCATCGCTCCATCATCCAGAACCACCACACCGTGCCCGCTGATGTCCAAGGCCCCCACATCCCCAGCATTGCACTGGCTCCTGGCAATCCCTCACCCAGTGACCAGCCCCCAAGCACTTGAAGCAGCGGTCAACACCAACCCTCCCCATATCTACCGCAGTGCAAGCCTCCGCCTCATCATCGACACTCCCCCGATCTGTCGTAGTGCAGTCCTCCGCCTTCCTCTTCCTCTGCTCGACCACCCTCCACTCTCCGAGGCCTTTGCCTTGGCTGCCCCACAGACGAAGAGGTCTCTCTCTTCTCCCCACCTCCCTCCTCCCTCTCTCTCGAAACCTTTCTCCCGCTCTCGCTCTTCCTCTCTCCCGCTCCATTCTCTGTATCGGATCACTTGAGATTCGATATATATCAGGGATATATCGCTGATATCGGTTAATTTTGGGGAAATCACTCAGAAAAGTCAAAAAAGTCAACATGTCACAAATTTTATGAAAATCAACATTTTAGTAATGAAATACCTAAGAGACGAATTTCAAATGAACACTAATTACATATCGACAAGAAATGGCTAGAAGACGAATTTTGAATGAAAATCAACTCTGTCTGTGTGTGTGATAGTTGGAAAAAACCCACTTGAAAAAGTTGGCACCCAACAGTTAGGAATAGCTTTTCCACCCAGTTCAAAAAGCTGGCACCCAATAATGAGGAATGGCTTTCCCACCTAATTGAAAAAACTGGCGCCCAACCGTGAATACCTTTCCCGCCCGTATGAGAGATGGCGCCCAACAACCCTTAATATCGATGATATATCGCCGATATCTAAGAGATACCACCCGATATATTGGCGATATCTAAGAGATACCACCCGATATATCGGCGATATATCGTGATATCGTTGATATATCATCGATATCATGGAAAAAGAAGCGTCCAATGGTATCGATACGTCCCAAGCTATTGATACCGATATATCACCGATATATCGACGATATATCAAAACATGATCTTCACATAGTATCATAACCTTTGATCTAGGCTCTTCCCAGAGGTTTTCCACACACGTAGAACGAAGGAGAGAAAAGTCACACATAAAATATGTGAGTTTTTTGTTGAATAGCCCTCCTGTGCATGAATTCTTCCCACGTTAGACAGCAGCCACATGCATGTGGGCTCCCTCTTCGACAAGAAGCCAACTTCTTGAGTATCCTGCACCTTGCGTGGAGCCAAGAAGAAGGCGATCAAAGGAGATGGCAGACAACAAGGTTACATGGCCACTAGGGAAGGAAAGGCGGTTGCTCATGGAACAAGTGTCGAATTGCAAGGGGCATACAACTATATCTTGTGGGCTTGTGCCTTCAAGATATTCATGTGCAGTCAAGACAAGTTGCATGTTCTCATGGAAGGCATGCCTAAAACAAAAGATGTAGCTAAGAAGTAGAAACTTGAGGAGGAAGTCAAGAGGTGTGCACTCTTTATAGTTGTTCTATGGAGTTCTTTAGTTTGATTTTTGTTATCTTCCAAAAGAAGAGGTTTTTCTGAAAAAGGAACTTCAAATATCATGTATAGGGTTGCACACCAATTTATCACTCCAAGAAGAGGACACTACAGCCCACGCAACAACTTTCGAGGTTGCCAAAATAAGCAACGACTTCCCATGTTGCAAAAAGACTAGTGGTTGATCTAAGAAGTTCCTTTCCTAAAGATCCAGGCAAGATGCAGAGGACTCCACGTGGGGCTGAGAATGACACGAGAGGGGGGTGAATTATGCAATATAAATAAAATTACAATTTAAAATGTAATAAAAAATATCAAAATTTCAAACCACAAATTGAATACAGAATTTTAGAGAGGAAACCCATCAACTAAGAAAAAACTCTACCTTGTCTTTCAACAAGGATTTTCTGTTTGACATAAGCAAGCAAATCACTATATTGCCACTTTCAACCGAGGCTGGTAATTCTCAAAGTACAACAGTCACTTTCTTATACAAACCACAAGAAAGTAATTTTACTCTTTACAGAGAAGAACAGAAATTCCACGAATGGAAACCCAACAACAACAATCAAGAGATTAAGATGTTTACAAAAATCCTAGAGAGCCAGTAGTGTATAAGCGACGTTGAAAATCTGCTCAATGCTTATCAAAATTTACTCCAAAATAATCTTTCCTTGAATATAACATTTTGAGAGCAACACATTTTCTTTTCAAATAATCTTACATGCCATAAAAGGATTAAAAGAATATTTGAAAAGTGGCATGCAAGTGCAGATTTAAAATCAAGTGGTTGATCCAATAAAAACTTTACAAAAGAAGTGATCGATAATATGCATATAAATGCAAAGAGTAAATAATCAATAATGATTGACAATCAATAATCAATACAAATCAATACTTTCCAAAATAACCTAAATTGACGGAGGAGGTGGAAAAATGCCTTGAGAATGAACGCACTTGAGAAGGAAGGCCTGAGAGCTTTTCTACGCAAGAAATGTTTTTGTCGTTGCAGAATTTTTGTAGAATGATGGAAAGTTGATGTAATAATGTAATGTGTTATTAAATAAGGGAATAGAAGACTATATATAGAAATGGAGGTGCCCTTTCACAAGTTTCAGACGTTGGGAATCAATGTTCGGGTGATTTTCCAAAATAGTAACCGTACATCAAAGTTGGAGTAGAAAATACGTTTGGGAAATTAGTTGTTTAAAATAATTATGCGACTAATTTTGTAAACACTGACAACTGCCACGTAGTTTTATGTTTTAATTTCAATTTTAATATGCATAGGTAGTTACATCACGTGGAAAGTGGGGAGAAATTGATGCAATTAACTATGTGTTCGTCAGAAATCTTCTCGTAACCAGGAAATATATACGTTGCTAATAAAGTCAACAAATCAAAATGCGCAAATAATTTGTCAATTAAGTACATAATAAAATGCACTGTGAAGATAATGTGATTTATTAAATATTTAATTAAATAAATTTCAAAGTTATATACACAAGTGTTAATGGCTGTTTAACAAGTAATCAAACAATAAAAAGAAAGCCATGTCTTGAGTCGTTGATAAAATCTTCATCACTTGTGTTTCAAAAATGACTTGCAAAGTTGAAATGTATCACAAACAACATAATAAAGTTTTTGTAAAACATCAAAATAGAGTTAGTGTAATACTAAAGTTAATTAAGGCCACTAACACCACACGAGACGATCATGAGAAAATACGAGCCATGCTACAAGAAGAAAATGAAATGAAGATCACGACAACCATTGCAATTGGATGAAATGATTCAAATTCCATTAAATACTCCAGAGCTCTCTTATATAGAGAGACCGAAAGGGTGGAAGTACATAAAAGTACCTGAGGAGCAAACCAAACCCAACATTCATACAACAACGAAAAATAGAAATAGAAAATATATGCTAACACTCCCCCCCAAACTCGAGCATAGATATCTATCATGCTCAGCTTGGATACACATGAATCAAATAAAGATCTAACTACAGGCTTGGTAAACATGTCAGCAATCTGCACATCAAATGTGACTAGAGTGTTATAAAGCAACTCCTTCTGAATAATGTCTCTGGTGTAGTGACAGTCAACCTCAACATGCTTCGTCCTCTCATGAAATGCTGGGTTGTTAGCAAAAAAGGTGGTTGCTCTATTGTCACATCTCATCGTCATCAAGCTAGAAAACTGTATCTGCAAGTCAGTAAGTAGGGATCAGATCCGCATCATCTCTGCAGTGGTCTAAGCCATGGCCCTGTACTCAGACTTGAAAATAGATCTCGCAACTGTGCCATGCTTCTTGTTCCTCCATGTAATCAAACTCTCTACTAGAAAGGTGCAGAACCCAGTAGTGAATTTGCAATCCACATGACATCCAGCGTAGTCCGCATCAGAGTATCCAACCAAAGTCATGGAAGACCCCTTGGAAAAAAGAAGCCCCTTCCCAGGAACTTTCTTGATGTACCTGAGCACCATCAATGCTGCATCCCAGTGCTGGCGTGTTGGCTTGGCCATGAATTGACTCAGTTCTTTACTGCAAAGGAGATGTCTGGCCTCGTAATAGTAAGGTATAACAACTTGCCCACAAGATGCATGTATTGTCTGTTGTCCACCAACTGTGCATTCTCATCATATAGTGGCATCTTGGGGTATGTAGGAATATTGGCTTCCTTTGCCACAAGCATACCAATCTCCTGCAAGATGTCCAAAGCAAATTTCTTCTCACATAAGGCCACACCCTTTTTGTTGCTAGCAACCTCAATACCAAGAAAGTACCGTAGAGCTCTCAAGTCCTGCATGATAAACTGCTCTGCTAGGATGCACTTAATCATAGCAACACCCTGCTCATCATCTCCTATGACAATCAAGTCATCAACATAAACAAGAAGTACCACAGTACCTCATCCAATCCTCCTAACAAAAAGAGAAAAGTCGACTGTCGACCTCCTAAACCCAGTTACCTGTACAACCTATGATAGTCCCTGGAACGAGGCTCTGAGACTCTGCTTAAGGCCATAGATGGCCTTCTATAGTCAGTATATACACTCCCCGTAGGCCTCAAAACCAGGCGGCTACTGCATATAGACTTCCTCTTGAGATCCCCATAGAGAAAGGCATTCTTCACATTCAACTGATGTAAAGGCCAATCTAACTAAATTGCTACTGCAACTAACACCCGTACAGTAGGAAGTCTGACAACTGGTGCAAAGGTGTCAAAAAAATCTACCCTATAGGTCTGGGTGAATCCCTTTGCCACTAGACATGCCTTGTACCTGGCAATGCCCCCATCTAGATTGAATTTCACTGTGAATACCCATCTACAGCCAACAACAGTAGCTCCATTAGGAAGTGGAGTGAGCTCCCAAGTCCCACAACCCCGAAGTGCAGCCATCTCGTCCTCCATGGCAACCCTTCATTTTGGATGAAGCATGGCTTGCTGGTAGGTAATGAGAATCTATGCAGCTGACAAGGCAAAAGTACACTAAACAAATGACTTCCCAAGATGGGCACTGAGAAGATCACCTGCAACGTGATAGCGCGCACAAGAGCATGGAGCCTTCCTAATAGCAATAGGAAGATCCTCAATAGCATCAGGCATCGTAAAGTGACTTGTGGGACCATCGTCAACAGGCAGCTCAGTAGAGTTAACATATACCTATGCAAGAGAGTCTGGTGGCGTAGACGGAGATGGCCTCTGCAGGGTCAAGTGAGGTCTACTGTACATGTGTATCGGGCCATGTAGCTTCTCAAAATCATCCGCGAACTCCCTGGAATCTGAAGTTGGAAGCAGGAGAGTCGAAACAGGAATATCCTCAAACTAGACAGGGGGAAAGGGCATCGGGGCAAGTGCATCTAAAGTAGACATCTAGTGGCCCCTCATAAAAAAATAAGGCACCTCATTATGAAACGTAACATCCACGCTAGCATAGTGTCGCCTACCAATGGGTGGCATTGTAACCCAAATATACAAACTGACCGCACGTGGAGCAAGCTTGTCCCTGCCAGGACCAATAATGTGAACAAATGAAACAGCCGAAAACCCAAGAAGGCACAACTAACAAATCTCTATCTGGATCAATATCTGATGTGGAATCTGCTCATGAAGGATCGAACTAGGCATCCTGTTGATTAGGTAGCAAACAATCAAAACCAGCGTTGTAAAAGTTGGTAGTCAGTATTCAGTCGGCTAAGCCACTAACTAAGAAGCATACGATATGCGAGGGAGTAGCGAGGGAGTACTCGGTAGAGCATTTTTTTAATATTTATATAGACACACATACATGATACATCAAGAAGTAAAATATATCATTACATAAAAGTAAACTATTTTCAAGCTAACAATAATACCAACAAAACAAAAGTACTAACTCAAAATAAAAGCACAAGTTCCAAATAGAAAAACACAAGTTTAAAATAAAAGCACAAGTTTAAATATTTTTGGGTTTTATTCCTCTATGTAAAAATCACCCTATTAATCAACCCACTACACCGACTACTCGGTCGAGTAGTCGATGTGGCCGACTATAGTACCGATTATTGGTTATTCAGTCGGGTGGGGGGGCGACTACGATTACTCGACCGAGTACTTGGCCAAGTAGATCGATTTTTACAATACTGGTCAAAACGGCGTCTCCCCAGTAGGAAGATGGAACATTGTGATGTATCAAAAATATCCGGGTTACGTCTAAGAGATGTCTGTGTTTCCTTTCTACCACGCCATTCAAATGGGACGTATAGGGGCAGGAGGTCTGATGTATGATGCTTAGGGAGCTGTAGAACTGGGTCAGTCTCCTGGTGCAAAACTCAAGTGCATTCTCGATTCTAACAATCTTTACAACTATAGAAAATTGAGTCTTGATCTGATTAATTAACATCTGAACTGCATTTAACTTACTACGAAGTAAAAAAGTCCACGATAATCTGGAGAAATCATCAACCACCAAGTAGAAGCGGAATCCCTGCCTGTATAGAGTACGACTCGGGCCCTATATGTCCATGTGGACTAAGTCAAAACATACAAATGACACAACCGTAGTGCTAGGAGAATAGTTGGAACAATGATGCTTGCCTAGTTGCCAAGCATCACAAAGATCAATAGAAGATGATAAATGAAGAATAACCCGTCTCAGTCGATCTAGAGAAGATGTCTCAGCCGACGATGCCACTAAAGTGTTGTCCCTGCCTTATATGCCACATCTTCCTGTCCAACAACTGCCAATAGAGACTGAGATAAGCGGTATATAGCTCCTTCCTCGTGTCCACCACCAATAGTTTTCCCTATGAATTTGTCCTGGAAAACACACCCCACATCATCAAAGATTGCTCTGCAGTTGAGCTCTTTGGTAATCCTACTAACTGAGAGCAAACTGATTGGAAAATCAAGAACACATAGAACATTGAGCAGTCTTAAGGTAGGGGATATAGCAACCTCCCTCTCGCCCTGGACCTGAGAATGAAATCTATTAGTCACCTGAACAATCCTGCCAGGAGGAACCTCATGCACCATGCGGAAGCACTCCTAATCTCCACTTAGATACATGGATGACCCAGAATCAATTAACCATCCATCATCTGCAAAAGAAGCAAGAGCTGCAGTATCTAAAGTGGTAGACACAACAACCTCATCCTCTTTCCTAACAATCCCATCAGCCCGCTCTGTAGCTTCAGTCACAATCTGAACATGACCTATCTTGCCAGGGAAGATACCAGTGACCCACTGCTTGCTACCCTGTTGACAACGACGCCCCCTACCTCATGTAGAAGGGCCTCCACATCTATTTAGATGACATTGTCTTATACGATAGTCTCTCTTAAGACTGACTTGTCCCGCTTCCATAGTGGCCTCCATCATGAACTCAACAATTCATGGTGAGTTTAACATGTCTAAAGGGAGCAAAACAACTCATCAATCAATGAAACGAATTGATCGAAAGGCATCCATCAATCACACCCAACGAAACGAACTCATCAATGAAGAACTCCATATTCACGTCAATGAAACACTGGTAGATCTAGAAAAAATCCACTTCAGATCTGCATCATTGGCAAGAGGCCTCCTTGGACAGATGTTAGCCTTACCTGAGTGCAAGGAGAACACCCAAGGTGGCCCCATACCTAGCCTTCCTCTCACAACAACTGTAAGGAATGCAGTCCGTAGATCAGGGCAAGAAGCCCCTCACGATCACTGCACAGGGACCACAACACATGCACCACCTGCTCCGGCTCGCCGCGTCGCCTGTCGCCGCCACAAACCATCGCCGCAAAGCTATTTCGGCTCACTACTACTTTGTTGATGGCTATCGCCACCACTGCTGGTAGCTGTAGAGCGCCGCCAGCGCTCCTCAAGGCCACAGCACCGCCACCTACTGCCGCAACTGGCCCCGCGCCGCCACTACATGGGTCGTTGCACGTTGCTGGAGCGTCGCCAAGTGCCGCTGCTGCTGCCACCACCGAAGAAGGGAAAGAGGAGATTGGAATTCGGTGTTAAGGTTTAGGAGGCCTTGAGGGGTGAAATACCTAGAACCGGTGCTCTAATACCAAATTAGATAAAATGATTCAAATTCCATTAGAAACCCTAGGGCACTCTTATATAGAGAGAGAGCAAAAGGGTGGAAGTACATAAAAGCCACGAAGTAAACCAAACCCAACAGCCATATAAAAACAAAAAATAGAAACAGAAAATATATGCTAACAATTGCAAAGGCTATTAAGGTTGCCAAAGAGATAACGACTTCGAAGGTCGCAAGAGGAAACACCGTGACTTCTACAAACGACAAGTTGGAAACCTCCAGGCTCAAGGAAGAAGAGCGGTGGGGCATCTAGCCCCCAATTTCTACTTAAGTCTTCATCCTCCCAGCCTCGACTTGAGGTGAACTGTTGAGAATAAATTGCCACATGAACTATCTACATGGCACAATTAGCCACATGGCTTCTTGGTCGAATAAATATGGGACAATTGGCCCCAGGCTTGGAGTAAAGGCCAAGTTTGTTTTAGTTGGAAATAGGAATTAGAAGATTTGATTTGATTTCCTATTTTTAGAAAGTTTTTCGTTGACTTCCTATTTTCTATTTTTTGAAAGGAGTGTGTGGTGTTTAGTGCCACATCTAGTAATGTGGATTGTTGGAGTGTGTGGTGGCCTATAAATAGGCATGTAACCCCTCAATTACTCTTTGAGAAGAAATAAAGAGAAACACGCCCATAGGGGCACTTCTCTTATAGTTTTCTCCCTGCTCTTTGTGAGTGGGGTTTCCACGTAAAACCCAAGTGTTCATTTGATTTCATTTATACTTTTGATATCTTGTTATGCTTCCACTTATTATAAATTTCAATTTGGTACCAGAGTAATTTGTTCTTGGGTTATTTTTGTTCAATTAGTCTTGTTATCATGGATCTTTATCTGTGTTTCCAATCTTCAAAGAGAGGGGAAGACCCTAATGTCTCTGTTCAAGGAGATCTGACAACAAGCGGAGGTATGGAGAGCTGCCTGTTGGGTTATTTCGAACCGGGAAGAATCAAAGAAGAATCTCATGTGACACCAATGTTGACATGGGTATCTATGCTTCTGCAAGTTCCTCTCCTACCATGTATGCAACCCACTAGCAGTGCAACCCACAAGAGAGGTGGGCAAGATC
This sequence comes from Thalassia testudinum, assembly GCA_037157565.1. Classification (NCBI taxonomy): domain Eukaryota; kingdom Viridiplantae; phylum Streptophyta; class Magnoliopsida; order Alismatales; family Hydrocharitaceae; genus Thalassia; species Thalassia testudinum. The sequence continues at coordinate 27,132,390 of JAZHRO010000055.1, read as the reverse complement.
AGATGCCCCATTTGCAACACCAGCTTTGTCTAAGGCAACGACGGCATCGATGGCCTCCCCTGCTGACGGAGATCAAGAGAGAAGGGCAACGAGATCTTGAGGAAGAAGACATAGAAGTTGTTCAAGCAATCGATCAAGGTGAGATGGAGAACTCCATCTTCTTTGATCACTAAAAGCATGGTGACGCAGCAAGAGGTGGTGCAAGGGGGCAACAGGGCACCTACAGTGCTGCTGCTCCTATTGTGAGGTGATCAAACACCGTGGAAGGAGGCGATGACTACAAATCAGAGATCTCCCATGCTTGTCGAGGTCAAGGGTGCCCCGACGATATTGCTGTTAAGGAAGGCAAGGCGTTGCCTAGCATGGGACCGCATGCAATGCTGCGATGATGGCAGCGATGAAGAAGCGCCAATAACAAAGAAGATACACTAAAGGAGGAACAACAAGAAATCAGGAGAATTTGGGTGCATTTCAAGAGATGTTTGGTACTTTTATATCATTTGCCCCTCAATTTTATTTTTTTTATTCTTTTTTGGCTCATATTGGACTTCTCTTAGTATTGCAAAGAGAAGGAAAAAAAAGACGAGAACATCAAGAAAAAAAAAGGGGAAGATGAAAAAAATCAGGAAAATAAAAAAATGGGGAAAATGAAAAAAAAAATCAGGAAAATAAAAAAGGACAAATCAAAAAAAAGGAAGAAAGAGAGAAAAAGAGAAAATAGGAAAGAGAAAAAATTAAAAAGAGGAGTTTGAATTAAAGGGAAGAGGGGGAGAAACTCTTCTTTATTTTGATTGTTATTTTCTTCTCTCACACTCGATGCCTATTGTAGGCACCCCTATTTGGGAGACCCTTTTTTGCAGATCATCACATAAGAAATCAAACTCTGGGAGGTCCAAAGTTTCGAGGTCTCCAGAGAGGGAGATCTAATTTCAGAGTCCTCAGAGGAAGGGCCCAACCGATTTCTATGTGAGAAATCCAGTTTCCTAGACTCCAAAGGAGAAATCCAGCTTTGAGGTCTTTAAAGAAAGACCCATTACAGGGATACTGAATAGGGAAGCACCAACACCAGTTGAAATCTCCAAAGCAGAGGCCCTTGTCAAAGACATCAGTAGTTCCTTTAGCAACTTCAACCTGTGTTCCTACCTACAAGTGAGAACCAGTTGAGAGGAGTGTGCTCTGCTGTAGAGTGAGGACTGTGTTTTGTTACAAGCTAAGCATTCCATACTCCAACTTAAAGGGGAGTGCTGACAGGAATGTGTGGTGTTTGGTGCCACATCTAGTAATGTGGATTGTTAATGTGTGTGGTGGTCTATAAATAGGCTTATACCTCTCAGTTATTCTTTAAGAAATAAAGAGAAACATGCCCATATGGGCACTTCTCCCGTGGCTTTCTCGCTCTTTGTGAGTGAGGTTTTCACATAAAACCCAAATGTTCCATTGATTTCGTTTATGCTTTGGATATCTTGTTATTATACTTCCGCTTATTATAAATTTCAACTCTATTTTTAGTCTTTAGGATTATTGCTCTCTATGTAAAGAGAGCCTATGTAATCAATTATTTCTTAAGTTGCAATATTAAAGAATCTTCTTCACAACTTCTCTCCCTCTCTTCTTCCTTTAAGCTAGCTACACTCTTCCTCTCTCTTTGTTTTTCCGTGCAACATACCAGCAGCCATAACAGCAGTTTGCTACTGCTACTTCCCTCCACGTTCTAACAGCGCACTTCATCGCATTGAAAACATATGGTTACATCTCTATATATATGACAAATACATAATTTAAGATCTCTAGTTAATGGAGTATGTATTACAAATTATTATATCAATTGATAGATATTTAGTGAAGCTTCCCATATCTACATTTTAGAGCATATTGCTAAGCACCTAAATGTTCAAAAAGTATAATAGATATGTCGACATAGTAGCATAAGCTATTGAAAGTTGACTCTTTTTCATGTTCCTCGTCCTTTTTCTTATTTTCTTATTCTACGAGGGTCCACTTGTAATGTTTCCATCCTCTATAAGTTGAGGATTAGGGTCTTTCAATGAAAGTGATATCTTTTCTTCTAACTTGGTATCAAAGTAATAATCCTAAGCAGGTGTCTAATACCCTCATCACTTCTTGTTTCTTTTTTTTCTCTACCAAAAAAATAAAAAAAACCCAGAACGAGAAAGGAAAAAAACCCAAAAACTAGAGTTTGGAGCCCCAAATTGCAGCCAACCACCTCGAGATCGTTGACCCAACCATCGACTAGCCAGGCCACACCATCCTACTGTCGCCACCAGCCCCAGCCGACGACCATCGGTAAGATCTGGTGGAGATCTAGTGATAGTAGGGCTACAATGGCCTTGTTTAGGCTGTTGCCATTACTGTTGACCCTTGTCGACTGCCATCAAGGTTCAACGAGGATCATCGACCTTCACCCTAACCGGTCAAGCCTTGCTAGCCACCGAGTCAAGGGTGTTTTGTGGCCGAAGACAACCTATTTTATCATTTTTGGGTTGGATTCAAACCATTTCACTAATGTTGGGAGCATGTTTGAACACTGTTAACCCTTGTTTGAGTCCTACATGATTTCCCAGCCCTATTTGATATTGCTTTAATGTACTAAACATCGAATTTTGATACCTCTCAGTTACTCATGGGTTTGGTTGGAGAGAAATGGCATCCAAAGACTTCTCAGAGGTGACATCGATGCAAATAACAAAGATAAGAGAATATAGGAGCCACATCTCTGATTCCTTATTAAGATTGGATGAGACTAACCATGCATGATGGTAACAAACCTTTAGGACGAAGGTGAAAGGTCAGGACAAGGTGCACATTTTGCTCGAACTAGTGCTTGCTACAAAAGAGTAGCAATAATGCATGAGTTTCATAACCTCGACGTGGCGTACGTATAAGAGGAGAGTTCTAGTCATGTTACTATGTTTGTTCAGATGGATAGTATACATGATTCTGATTGGCTTGTAGATTCGGGTGCATCATGTCATTTATGTGGCGATCGACACTGTCTTAATCGTTTTCAACAACTTCTTGCAAGATGAACAGTTCAAGTAGCAAATAGGAGACATTCTCCCATCACTAGTTAGGGGGAGGTCATGGTTACCTAAATGATGCAATTGTCAAGCATTCTACATGTTTCTAACTTCCTCATCAACCTACTTTTGGTTAGCAGAATCACGATAAGTGTTCAACTGTAGTGCTATTTTTTATGGTCTTTCATGCATTTTTCAAGACATCCTCATTGGAAGATCATTAGTAAAGGTCGTAACAAAAAAGGTGTACCAACTACTTTAATCTCCATTTACTACCCATGCTACGAATCTTACATCGTCAGTGTTTGCTCTTCAGTGGCACTTGCAATAAGGTCATCTTTCTCTTTGCAAGCTTCATCACATCATCCCTCAAATTTCTTCAGATGCAAAGATCGAGTGTAAAGCATGCCAAGTAAAGAAATACCACAAAAGCACATTTTCATTTAGTTAGACATGAAGATCAGGATCCCTATTTGAGCTCCTTCACATGGATATTTGGGGTTCCAATTGTGTTCTTGATAGACTGGAGCATCGCTACTATTTAGTGATTGTCAACGATTATTCTCACTTGGCTTAGGTGTTCTTGTTGAAGTAGAAATCTGATTTAGGGATGATCATCAAGAATTTCATTTTAAAGATGAAGACATAATTTGGGGCCATCACCAAAAATGTTCACTCTAACAATGCCTTAGAGTTTTGAACCATGTTCCTTCTTGACTTATATGACTCATGTCCACATACTTCTTACTAGAATAGTATTGCTGAATGCAAATACTGACGCATCTTAGATGTTGCTAGACACTATTAAATCACTATAATGTCCCTCAAATATATTGGGAAGATACGACTCTTACATAATGTTATATGATTAATTGCATGCCTTCTTCACTTAATGAACAAATTCCAATTCAACTATTATATCCAAATGGAGAACCATTCTCTGTTCAGCCCCATGTAAATGGATGCATGGCATTTGTTCATTTTCATGGTACTGGTAGAAACGAGTTAACTCCTAGAGTAGTGAAGTGCATCTTCCTAGGATACTTCAAGTCACAGAATGGCTATTGGTGTTACGATTATCTCCAGCAACACCACTATGTTATTGCAAATGTGACACTCTTTGAGTCCGCTCCATATTTCTTTCCTGTAGGATCGTGTGTACATATGATTCCTAATATGGTGCCTATGTCAATGCCTCCTACCCCTTTAGACAAGATTCCAGTCACTATCACTCCAAATCTTGAGTACAAATTGTACAATAAGCCGCAAGAGATTTCTAGTCATCTTCCTTCTACTCTTGAGCATGCATATCCATTAGCTTCTTAGGAGAATGTTGGCCTAGAGGGTCCAGATGATGTGGTCATGGATGATATGTCAAATACCCAAGTGATAGAAACTTCACCTGCAGATAGGTAGGCAGGTGCCAATGATAGTCATGACTCATGAGGATTGAAGAGACTAGAACTAGCCAATAGCTCTTCAGAAGGGACGTCATACTTGCACCATACATCACATTACCAAGTGCATATCTATAGCATGTCTTGGGCCATCATTCACGAAGTTCTCTCTAGAACCATCTACAATGCCAATCCCTACATCTCACCATCAGGCCTTGTTAGATTGACAATGTAGATAGACTATAGAGGAGATGCTTGTCCTTAAGTCTCGTGGTACCTAGGAAATTATTGAACCACCATCTATACGACTGTAGTAGGATCTAAATCGGCCTTTACCATGAATTACAATCCAAATGGATCAATTATAAGATACAAGGCTAGATTCATTGCAAACATATTCACCCAGACTTATGGAATGTATTTTTTTTTTCACTTTCTCACCAGTGGCTCAACTCCCTACTGTCCAAATTTTGATTTATGTGGTAATCCAATGAGAATGGCCTCTTTGCTAGTTGAATGTGAAGAATGCCTTTCGTTATGACAATTTACAAAAGGCGATCTACATATAACAGCCACCAGGTTTTGAGTCTCAGGAGAAGTGTCAGAAAGTATGTTGCCTTCACAAAGCGAATTATGGCTTAGAACAACGTCTCAGGGCATTATTTCAAAAGCCATCTAAGGTGGTTGAGACCTTTGGTTTTCATAGGTCTTCAGCAAATCATTCCTTATTTGTTCAGCAAACATCTCGAGTGATGGTCATGATGTTGGTTTATGTGGACAACATCATTCTTACTGGACTTGAAGAAATGCCTGGTAGAGAACTTTGTGATCGACTTAGGTCTACTTAGATATTTTCTTGGAATTGAAGTTCCCCATAACAAATGAGATATAGTATTATCCTAAAGAAAATATGCTATTGATCTCTTCCAGGAGACTAGTATGTTGGAGGAGAAACCGACAAATATTCCTATGGATCCAAAAGTTCATCTTTATAATGAGAATGCGACACCTATTGATGCTCGCTAGTTTAGACCTTTAGTGAAGAAGCTTCATATCTAACCATAACACATCCTAACATCTCATTAGTAGTTGAGAAGCTAAGTCAATTCATGCGCAAGCCAAACAAGGTACATTGGAATGCAACTATGATTGTACTTAGATACCTGAAGTTGTCACCAACGAATGGACTCTTATTCATAAAAGGCAGGTCTTCTAACATTACTGCCTACACAAATACAGACTATGTATGATGTCTTGAGGATATTACACGTATGTCGTCAGAAATCTAGTGACTTGGAGAAGCAAGAACGGAATTGTGTTTAGATTGAGTGTCGAGTCCAAGAATCGTGCCATCACTCAAACTACTGCAGAGATGATATGGATACGATCTATGCTATATGACTTTCAGATTCCCATTAGTTCTTCCATAAAGATGAGATGTGACGACAAGGCTTCTACCTATATTGAGAATAATCTTGTGATCCATGAAAGGACTAAGTATATTGAGGTAGATTACCATTACACAGGAGATCTCATTCAGAAAGAGCTCATTCGAACCATCCACATCCCTTCTCAAGATCAAACAATAGACATCTTTACCAAAGTACTTCCCAAGAATTTATTTAATAGATGTTCTAAGTTGAACATGATAGATATCTATGCTCCAACTTGAACGGGAGTGTTGAGGGTTGGCTCTCTTTCATATTTCTTCATTCTCTTTTTCTTATTTTCATATTTTATGAGGGTTCCATTCCCTATGTATTGACAATTGGGGTCTTTCAATGAAAATGAACCCTCTCCTTCTAACTTGAGCAAAAATATGTTACACCTCATCTCATCATCAATGCGTCTTGGAGTTCCTATTGTCGATTGGCTATATCAATTGCATTTTCCAATAGATATTTATAAACTTCACATATCAACATTTTGGACATATTGCTAACCACCCGAATATTCAAAAAGCACAGTAGACATGTGGAAAATATAGCATAAGCAATACGTTACACCTTATCTCATCATCTAAGTATGTGATCTCCAGTTCACCACGCCCTCTACCAGGGGCTTTTATAGGTATCTGCCAAAATAACCAAGAATGACATGTCAACCTTATATCAGGAGTTTTAAAAATGTAGCATATAATGAGATTTTTATTATTTCAATAAAAAAGGATCAAGCAAAACATAAAACATGACTATGATTCTAATTGGAAAGCATCTTTATAAGGGAGACTGACCAATCCAAGTATCTTGAAGGTGTCAAATCTGACTGCAACTCTCTTTGAATTTAAAGGCACCAAGTTTGCCGTTACCTGTAACATAAATATGCATAACATAATTGATTGCATTGAAGTGCCATTAGACGTATTTCCTTAAAATAATAAAAGACAAAATGAGAAGAACTAGTTTATCCGATTGTATATTTTTTCTACCGATTGTATTTTTTTTCTAGTCAATATAACAATAGCAAGACTGCATTCAGAAGCTGGACAAGTTGTAACCTGGATAAGCCAATAGGTGGGGTATGTGGGGTTAAGGTGTTTGGCTATGTGGTTGACAAGTGACGAGTTAAATGTCATTGTTATCGTAGTATAACTTGTTTATAACAATTCTAATCTTGGCACTTGGGACAAGTCGCGGTATAGTTATTGAAAACTGCAAAGCCAACTCTATCCACTACATAATTTGTTAGTACATATTAGCTTTTTATTTTTCCTCTTACTATAAGGGCTATGATAGTCTGTCCCTCAAGGATATTTATGTACTTTTGACTCTACGATCTCTTTCTATAAAAAGAGGGCCTAGGGCTTCTAATGAAATCAACTCTTTTCATCCAATTTGGTATCAGAGAATCGATCCTAAACCGTAACTCTAAGTATCCCACCCCTCAAGGCCTCCTAAACCTTAACACCGAATCCCGATCTCCTCTCTTCCTTTCTCGGTGGCAACAGTGGCCTCCGGCGGCCCTCCAGCCCCATGCAATAGCCCCAACAACCCCCAACGACGCTCCAGAGGCACACTTTAGCCCTGACAACAGGGCTACGACGGTGCAGGGGTTGCTGAACCACCGCATCGACACTCAGGCGAGGGTTGGTCGACCTAGTAGCGACACTGCGGCTACGCTGCAACCTGCTACAACAGCTAGCGGAGGCACTGCCGATCCAAGGACCCTCGGCAACGCACTACAGTAGGAGCTAGCACCGGCGACAAGCTTCAAACCGACAGTACCGACCTCTTTAGCGCCACGGCGGCCATCTGCAGTTGCGACTAGCGACGATCAGTGGCGCAACCACCTGCTAAAGTGGCGCACGGGGCTTCTAATCTCTGTGCAGCGATTGTGAGGGGCACATTGCCCTAATCCAGGGACTGCAGTCCCTATCTTGTTGCGAGAAGGAGGCTAGATCTCTTTGGGGCCACCTTGGGTGTTCTCTTTGCACCGAGGGGAGGCCAATATCTGTCCAAGGAAGCCTCTTATCAACTATGCAAATCTAAATCTATTGGTTTTCATATTATTTGATGGTTTCTTGGTCTTAGACGCTTGATCGAAGCATCCGAATTGCGAAGATGGCTTCAGATGATCAATCCGAGGTATCTTCAGGCTTTATTTCGAACACCGGGGTACTCAAGAACCCGTTCTTAGATCCTGTTGTTAAGTTGGATGAGACCAATTACCCGCGGTGGTCCCAAACCTTTCTTATGACCATCAAAGGTCATAAAAAGAGCCATATACTTACAAATCCAGAGCCTGAGAACAAGACTGGCACAAATGTCAACTGGGATAGTGATAATGCCATGGTTTGTGCATGGCTGATGCAGACAGTTATTCCCCGAATAGGAGATGAGATCATGTATTATACTACAGCAAAGGAGATGTGGGAGTCATTGTGTGATATCTATTCACACGCCAAGAACTCTGCATGAGTTTTCTAGGTCTTTTACGACCATTTCTATCTGCGTCAGAAGAGACGCACGCTGTCACAGTATTCTTCCTTATGAAGGGAATGCTGGAGAGGCATAACTCCTACCTACCAAGATGTGCCTGCGAGTCCTGGATGAGTTTTAAGAGACGGTTGTCTCTCTTTTCCTGGTTGGCCATGCACCTGAATATGCTGCAGCCAGAGATCAGATTTTCACTGCTCCTAAGCTTCCTACCCTGGAGGAAGCAAATAATAGACTCAGCAGAGTTGCAGTGCGTACTCCTGCTCCTGACTTTATTGCTCAGTCGTCTGCACTAGCTGCGATTCCTAGGCATGGCAGGGGTACCACTTATTCTGCACGTGGTCGTGGACCTGGACGTTCTTCTAGTACACACACTAGGACCCCGTGTACTTATTGTGGTAGACTTGGTCTCTCTACAGCTACATGTTGGAAAAAGTATGGTAAACCACCTATGGCCAATCAGGCAGCTGAGATCTCAAATTCAGCTCTTCCTACCTCTGATATTAGCTCCTTAAGTACTGAGATTGAAACTCTGCGACAGCAGATTGCTCAATTGACTCACGGTTCTTCCTCTCAGACTCCTAACACTACAGTTATGGCTACCTCTTCAGATACACCTGCAACTGGTATGTCATCCCTTTTGTCTTCTAGTGAGTGGCTAATTAATTCTCGTGCATCCAAGCACCTATGTGGCAACAGAGGCTCTTTCTCTCAGTTAACACCTGTTACACTTGCCAGGACCATACAGGTGGTTGATGGAAAACACTCGTCACTTATCGGCAAGGGAGATATGTCTTTACCTTCTACCTTGAGGCTAGTAGATGATTATTATGTGCCTGATTTTCCTATGAGTTTATTGTCTATTAGCAGTATCACTAGAGATCTGAACTACCCAGCCATTTTTTATGCGTCCTCTTGTGTCATGCAGGACAAATTCACTGGAAAGACGATTGGTGGCGGGCGTGAGGAATATGGGTTGTACCGTCTGAGTTGTACTGCTTTTGCTGCCTCAACTACTCAGGGCCTTGCTTCTGTTGGACCTCCCCACCAGCGGCACCACCGCCTTGGCCATCTACCTATTCATCGCCTCAGACGTGTTCTACCGCACATCCCTTCCACTATTGCTTTCACCTGTGATGCTTATCAGCTTAGCAAGCACCACAGGGCTAATTTCTCCAGTTCTTCCTCTGTTTCATCTACTGCTACATTTGATCTGATTCATATGGACGTGTGGGGTCCCAGTCGTACTCCTGATTGACTTGGGAACAATTATTATCTTGTTTTAGTTGACTTTTCATGTATTTCTTTGATGTTTCTCTTGAAAAATAAATATGATGTGGGACAAATTATTAAGAACTTTGTCAAGAAAATAAAAACTCAACATTCGTGTTTGGTGAAATGCCTTCATTCTAATAATGCCTTGGAGTTTTGTACTATGCGTTTGTGCAATTTCTTTTCTAGTTATGGTACTATCCATGAGACATGTCCTCACACCTCTCAGCAAAATGGTATTGCTGAGGAAACATCGTCATATTCTTGATGTTGCCCGCACTTTATTGACTTATCATTTGGTCCCATCTCTTTACTGGGGTAATGCTGTTTTGACTGCATGTTTTTTGATTAATCGGATGCCCAATGCTGCGTTACATAAACAGATTCCTCTTCAAATCATGTATCCTGATCGCCCCTATTTCACATCACCCTTCGGAATTTTAGTTGTGTTGCGTTTGTCCATTTGTTGGGATCGGATTGTGATAAACTTACACCGAGAACAGTTAAGTGCATCTTTCTAGGGTACACCCAAACACAAAAAGGGTATCATTCTTTTGATCCGCTTACTTCTCGACACTATGTTTCTATAGATGTTACCTTCCATGAGGCTGTACCTTTCTCTTCTGTGACAGCTGCTGAAATGCGTCATAAGGGTGATATGGCACCTATGCCATATACTCCCATTCGCTTTGGGAGCTTTCCTGAGATTCCTATCCCTACTACACCACCACTACCTCCTGCTACGCATCTCTTTCAACGCCTGACAGGGTCACTCCACACATATGTTCGCCCTCATAGTACCTATCAGGGACCCCCACTCTCGCCTTCACCATCGACTTCTCAGATGAGTCCTTTAAACACTGACATATATTTGCCATGTGATGGTCACAGGGACAGGACATGTGATGTGCAAGGTGATCTTGATCTTCCGATAGCCATTCGGAAGTGACCACGGACCTGCACCACTTATTCCACGACATGGGCACTTGCTACTGACAGTCTAGCTCCTGGATTTACTGGATTCACTTAGGCATTAGCTACTACGCAGATTCCAGCTACTTACCATGAGGCCATGCTTCATCCAAAATGGTATGCAGTCATGGAGGATGAGATAATCGCTCTTCAAGGCCATGGGACTTGGGAACTAACTCCACTTCCTGATGGTGCTGCACTCGTTGGCTGCTGGTGAGTATTTACTGTGAAGTTCAATCCCGATAGTGGTGTTGCTAGGTACAAAGTCCGCCTCATGGCAAAAGGGTTCACCTAGACTTATGGGGTGAACTTTTTTGACACCTTCTCACCAGTTGTGAGACTTCCCACGGTCCAAGTATTGGTTGCAGTGACGGTTCAGTTAAATTGGCCCTTGCATCAACTAGATGTCAAGAATGCATTCCTTTATGGTGATCTCCAAGAGAAAGTCTACACGCAGCAGCCACCTGACTTTGAGAGTCAGGGGGAGTGTGTATGTCGATTACGGAAGGCTATATATGGCCTCAAATAGAGTCCCAGAGCCTGACTTCAGAGGTTGTCACAAGTTGTTGAGGCAACTGGATTCAGGAGATCGACTGCTGATTTTTCACTCTTTGTCAGGAGGACTACACGAGGTACTGTGGTACTTCTTGTTTATGTTGATGCTTTGATTATCACAGGGGATGATGAGCAGGGCAATGCTAAGGTTAAGCGCATCCTTGCTGAGTAGTTTATCATGAAGGACTTGGGGGCTCTACAATATTTCCTTGATATTGAGGTTGAATGCAGCAAGAACGGTGTGGTTTGGTCTCAGAAGAAGTATGCTTTAGATATCCTGAAGGAGGTTGGTATGCTTAGGACCAAGGAGGCCAATATTCCTATGGATCCCAAGATGTTACTCTATGATAAAGATGTACAAGTGATAGACAGTAGACAGTACAGATAGCTTGTAGGCAAGCTGTTGTACTTCACTATCACTGGACCAGATATCTCATTTGCAATTGGGAGACTAAATCAGTTCATGGCGAAACCAACACGTCAGCACTGGGATGCGGCATTGATGGTACTTAGATATATCAAGAAGGATCCTGGGAAGGATCGTTTCTTCTCCAAGGGGTCTTCTATGGCATTGGTTGTCTACTCTGATGCAGACTATACTGGATGTCATGTGAATCGTAAATCCACTACTGGGTTCTACACCTTAGTAGGGAATTTGATCAAATGGATGAGCAAGAAACAGGTGAGCAAGAAACAGGGCACAATCGTGAGATCCAGTGCCGAGTCTAAGTACAGAGCTATGGCTCAGACGACTCCTAAGATAATGTGGATCAAATCCGTGCTTATTAATCTACAGGTGTAATTTTCTAGCCCCGTGGAGATGCGACGTAATAATAGAGCAGCCACTTTCATTGCTAACAACCCAGCATTTCACAAAAGGACGAAACATGTTGAGGTTAATTGCCACTATACCAGAGACATTATTCAGAAGGGACTGCTATATACCACTTCGATTGCATCCGAGAAGCAGACTGCAAATATTTTCACCAAACCCTTAGCCAGATCTTCATTTGATTCTTATATGTCCAAGCTAAATATGATAGATATCTATACTCCAACTTGAGGGAGAGTGTTAATACATATTAGCTTTTTATTTTTTCTCTTATTGTAAGTGATATTATAGTCTTCGTCCCTCAGGAATATTTATGTATTTTTAACTCTACGATCTCTCTATATAAAAATAATCCAATTTAATTAATTAGCACCATAGATGATAACCCATTCTAATGAGATAACCCGAACCAAACAGCCTCAGAGTGCCAACTAATCATCTGACCACTACAAATGCAAAAAGTTTTCTACTACAACACTGAGAAAAGTAACAATACCTAGAATTTCAGTCATTATAAATATCATATCTATGTATGTTGTGTCCCATCATGACTAAAGCTGGATTACTGATGATATTCACAGAGAAAAAAAAATAGCCAAGTAATAACAAATCAAACTGTAATAAATACAGGTTTGTATTTCTATGAAGATAGATCCTTAGATCCACAAGTATATTGTTGGGATTCAAAAAATACTCCACATGGCACATGCCATGTGGCAATCATCAGGCCACGTGGCACCGATCCCACGCACAACCGACCAATTGCAAGCAGTCCTCGTGGACCTTATTTGTTGCACCAATTTTGGTGCTTATCTATTTTTAGTAAATTAGTTTTATTATGAATTAAGTTGTAGGATTTGATTTTGTTAAGAGATAAAATCTTTCCAAATGAGAGAAGATTTTCTCTCTTTAGGAAAGATAATTATTTGTTGCTTTATTTGTTAGGATATGTTCTCTCTATAAATAGAGAGCCTTCCCACCTATTCTATTTTAAGCAATATTAGAATATTTCCCAACAAACAAGGCTCCTCACTTCTCTTTCTTCTCTCTCCCTGCTCATCGGGGGCACCAAGGCCAACTGGCCTCCATAGCAACCGACCATCAGGAGTAGCAGCTTCTTATCTCTACCGGTCTCCTCTGCCTGATCACCCAAATCAGACATCTGGTGGACATTCCATACGACTTAACATGTCAACATCTTGTTGCTGCGTGCACATAGGAGTCTCCACGCTCCGCTTTCGCCACCCAAAATCTCTATATGGTATCAGAACCTACGATCTAAGCTCCTGCGTGCGTAGAAGATCCAACAACTCGGTAGTAGTTCGTGCATTCAAAGAAGTCCTTGACGAATCCGACGACTAACGCGGAATAAGGATAGACGGCAGAATCTACCACGACCGTCGAAGATGCTACGCTCGACCCTGGAGAGAGTAAGGTAGTTGTCTCCGGGACAACCATCAAGTTGAGTGGTACCGCCAATTATATCTTGTGGGCTCACGCCTTCAAGATCTTCGTTGGTTGAAAGGAGAAACTTAGTATTCTCCTTAAGGACGCACCGGATTTCAAAGATGATAAGAAGCACGAGAAGAAGAATTATGTAGTCATGAATTGGTTCATGAACTCGATGGATCCATCCATCGCCTTGCACATCCTATACAAAAAGAACGCCTTCAAGATCTGGACAGCCCTTGAGAAGAGATGCCCGCACCTCGAGCAACGCCCACATCATCGAGCTTTACACCCGTATTTGGACGGCCAATCAAGGAGCTCTCCTAACTAAGTAGTACGAGAAGATGGAGGCGCTATTCGAGGAGTTGGATATCTACGAGCATCTTTGTTGCAACAAAGAGGGGGAGACACGTGTGGTGTGGCAGTCCGCCAAGTTCTTGTTCGGATTAAATTCCCGCTACCGAGCCGCACGTGATCAAATTCTCGCTTCAGAAGAGAAGATGGATCTGAAGACCATCTTCTATCGTCTCCCCAAGATGGAGATCCCTAAGGAAGACGTGCCAAAAAGCGAGAGTTCCGTACTCGCTGTCCCATAAGCAAGTGCAGGACAAGAACGAGGGCGTAGACGTAGATCTAGCCGTGTCTACCCAAAGTGCCAATATTGTAGATGAAACAATCATCCACAAGATAAGTGTTGGGAGAAGTACAGAAGACCACCACGGAAGACTACTAGCACCTCACGTATCGACTCCCTTACTTCTGAAGATCTAGAGAATCTACGAATTCTTCTATGAGAAGACAAGTCCACAGCAGCCGTCGCGATGATCACTCAGGTTGCCACAGAAGCAACAACTTCGGAAGTCGCAGAAGGACTCGCCATCGATTTATCTAAGAAGAAGACCAAAAGCTTCACCCTCGGAGAAGAAGATGAATGGTGGGACGTCTAGCTTCACCAATGGAAGGCCAAGTTGTCGGCCTCACGGCCTTCAACTTGAGGGGGAGCATTGGGATTCAAAAAATACTCCACGTGGCAAATGCCACGTGCCAATCATCAGGCCACATGGCACACCAATCCCACACACAACTGACCTGTTGCAAGAGGTCCTCGTGGACCTTATTTGTTGCACCAATTTTGGTGCTTATCTATTTTTAGTAAATTAGTTTTGTTAGGAATTAAGTTGTAGGATTTGGTTTTGTTAAGAGAAAATCTTTTCTTTAGGATACAGGATTATTTGTTGCTTTATTTGTTATGATATGTTCCTCTATAAATAGAGAGCCTTCCTACCTATTCTATTTTGAGCAATACAAGAATATTTCCCAACAATCAAGGCTCCTCTCCTCTCTCTCTTCTATCTCCCTACTCGCCAGGTGCACCAAGGCCAATCAACCTCCATAGCAACCGACCAACAAGAGCAGTAGCTTCTTATCCCTGCTGGTCTCCTCTTTCAAGCGTGCCTGATCACCCAAATCAGACGTCTAGTGGACATTCCAAACGACTTAACATGGAGACATCTTGTTGTTGCGTGCACATAGGAGTCTCCACGCTTCACTTTCGCCACCCAAAATCTTTACATATATAAAAAAATAAATTTCACTAAAATGGAGGAGAGAGCACAACTACTCACCCAAAAAATGGAATACACCTAGCAATATGTCTCAAAAATGTGCCTGTATGTGGAAGAAGAGGGTCTTCTGCAAAACCCTTGTTAGGTTGAAATGCAATAGTTTATTTCGGAGAGAGAGCCTGGTGAACCAAATAGAAATTACAAACACACCCTTTCAATATAAAATAAAACAAAAAAGATCTCATACAACTCAACACTCCCCCTCAAGCTGGAGCATACGTATCGAACATACTCAACTTGGAACAAATATAGTACAACCGTTTCTTAGGAAGTGCTTTAGTGAAAATGTCTACTAATTGGTCTTTAGTACATATGTAGGCTGTAGAAATCTTCTTCACTGCAATTGCCTCCCAAATGAAGTAGCAATCCACCTCAACGCATTTAGTTCTTTCATGGAAGATAGGATTGTTTGGAATGAAAGTAGTGGCTTTGTTATCACAATGCATAGAAATAGGTCCAAAAACATGTACTCCAAAATCCTCTAAGATAGATCACACCCAGAGAAGCTCACAAGTGGTCTAAGACATGGCCCTGTATTCTGACTCAGCACTTGATCTTAAAACAACCGCTGCTTCTTGCTTCACCAAATTATCCCCAATAAATGTGCAGTATCCTGTAGTGAACTTCATATCCTTACGTGCTCCAGCATAATCTGCACCTGAATAGCCACAGACATCCAAGTGTAAATTGTTTCTAAAATAAACTCTTTTCCTAGGTGCACTCTTCAAGTACCTAAGAATCTGGCAAGCTCCATCGCAATGGACTTCCCTTGGTGACTGCATGAACTAAATCTACCAAAAGCAAAAGCAATGTCAGGTAACTATCAGAGACAATAGCTTATCAATAATTCCACGGTATCTAGTCACGTCCTGCAGTAAGGGGCTCTCATCATCTGCAAGAGGCAAGGGCACGTCCATGGCACATATGCTAGTTTGCAACCCAGCATGTCCATGTCTCTCAACATGTCAAGCACATACTTGCGCTAAGATACGCAAGTCCTCCAGTATGCTGCACCTTAATACCAAGGAAATAACTGATAGGGCCTAGATCCTTGGTAACAAACTGTGAGTGTAGCAACTTTTTTGTTTCTCATATGCCTTGCCTATCACTGCCAGCTAGCAATATATCAACATAAACAATGAGTATAACAGAACCCGTCTTCCAATGCAGTGTAAACACAAAGTGATCAATAGACGATCTGGTAAAACCATAGTCCTGAACTCTATTGAACCTCTCAAACCAAGCTCTAGGAGTTTGTTTCAGTCCATAAATAGCCTTCTTCAACTTACACACCTTATGACACTCCCACTAAGTAATAAAACTCGGTGGCTGCTCCATGTATACTTCCTCCTCCAAGTCTTCATAAAAAAACACATTTTTTATGTCTAACTAATGAACCATCCAGCTCCTGTTGACTGCAAGACAAAGCAAGATCCTGACAAAGTTGAAATGAGCCAAAGAGGAGAATGACTCAAAGTAGTCAACTCCAAACTCTAAAGGTCTCAATGTACCCTTTGGCAACCAGGTGTGCCTCGTATCTTTCCACTGTACCATCAAGACGACATTTTAGGGTAAAAACCCATCTACACCCCACAACAGTAGCATCTTAAGGTAGATCAACAAGAGCCCATGTGCCACGGGACTGCAAAGCTGCCACCTCCTCTTCCATAGCCAATGTCCAGGATGCATCTTGGAATGCCTCATGATGGTCCTGTGGTACCTATAGATTGTCAATAGCCAGGTAAGACTGACGTCCAACTGCAGGCAAACTATTAACATAAACTGAGATACAGAATATTTGGCACAAGACTGTGGAGCCTTCCTTTGTGAAATAGGAAGGTTCAGAGTAGCATCCTTAGTGGGAGTAGGTACCTGGTCCTCAAATGAATCATCAGCTATTGGTGGAGACTAAGCAAAAATAGTAGACAATGGCTCCACTTGAGGAACATCCTGAGTCCTGCGCTGAAAATGCTTAGGAAAGGCATATGTAACAGGAACCTCAAGATAACACAGGAAAGGACCAGGCCCTCAATGTAAGTGGCTCATTGGGCTGTGGTGCTCATATATGACAGAAAGAGGAACATCACTAGGTTGAGTAATGGATTGTTCCCCCTATTTCTAGTAGTAAGGAATCTCCTCAAAAAAAGTAACATCAGCAAAGACAACTTCCGTGAAACAGGATCATAACGGTACCCTTTCTGAGTTCTAGGATAACCTAGAAAGATGCACTTCACAAAACGAGGAGAAATCTTATCTACATGGTGTAGATGGACAAAACACAAACAGCCAAAGATAACCGGAATAATGGAAAACATGTCATTGCCAGGAAACAACAGGGAGTTCGAAGTTTTACCCCCTAAAACAGACGAATAGACGAATCACCAGATATGTAACAGTAAGAACAGCATCAGTCCAAAAAGATGAAGGAACATTAATTTGAAACATAATAGAACGAGACACATGAAGCAAAAGTCGAAGCTTACGTTCAGCTACACCATTTTGTTGGGAAGTATGAACGCAAGTAGTTTGGTGAACAATACTTACAACTTGAAAAAAGCAATAGTCCTAGCATCCACAAATTCCAAACCATTATCACTCCAGAAAATTTTTATAACAGTATAAAATTAAATCTTTATTTCTAGAACAAAATTTTTCACAAGATCAAAAACTTCGACCTTTTCTTCCATCATAAACACTCAGGATATCCGAGTATAATCATCCACGAGAACAAGAAAATACCAAAATCCTCTAACACTCTTAACCTTACAAGGGCCCCAAACATCAGCATGAACTAAAGCAAAAATAGACTCAGTTCTTTTATTTTAAGGTGAAAAAGATCTATGGTATTTGCCCAACTGGCAAGTTTCACACCTAAAAACTTCAAGAAAAGACAATTCAAGGAGTTGGCGACGAAGAACATGCAAACTGAGATGACCAAGATGAAGATGCCACTAAAGAACAGAAGTGGCACAAACTGCATCAGCACTGGAAGAAGGTGGGACATAAAGATAGTAGAGACCATTCTACTCAAGTCCACCAATCCGCCTCATCGTCTGGAGGTCCTGCAAGATGAAATATTGGCCATAAAACACTGCCCTGCATCTTAAATCTTTTGTAATCTGACTAATAGACATTAAATTCAGACCAAACTTTAGAGTATGCATAACATTTGAGAGAGGTAAAGTAGTACAGATAGAAATATTTCCAAGTCCAATGACCGGTGATAAACCCTCATCTGCTACCTTAACCTGGAAAGAAGTAGCAAGATTTCATAGAGAAGAAAAGAGGCAGTATCACCAGTTATGTGAGAGGGGGCACCTGAATCCGCAAGCCAAAGAGGGGCTTAGGATCTCACTGACGTCGTTAAAGTACCTGCAAATCTCTGAACTGAAACAGAAGTAGATGCCTTAGAAGCCATGAAGCGCTCATAATCTGCACTGGAGACTGAAATCTGGCTATCATCTTCTTGCACTTGAGAAGTATCCTCTACAGAAACCTGATGAGCATGTGGATCCATACCCTGTGGATAAGTGCTTCACCCAACATCAATCCACAGTATGTCTGTTTCTATGACAATACTCATAGAAGAAAGAGTTCCCGCCTCAACCACGACCACGTGCACCACCATGAGACCAACTACCTTTACCCCCAAAAGTTCCCCTACCACAACCAACAACGACCATAGCAAAGGCATCAGAAGTATACATGAGATCAGCAGTGTCAAGTCTAGAGAGACGAGCATAAATCTGTGTCAGTGTGGGAATCTCATCCATGGTCATGAACTAATCTTTCACCGCCTTGTACTTAAAGCTAAGCCCAGATAAAAGTTGGATAGAGCGAATAACCTCTCTTTGCTTGGCTTTAACAGCTACATTAGTAGAAATAGGTCGGTAGACATCCTACTCGTCCCATAGGTTCTTCATGGTGTCGTAATATTTAACTAAGGCCATAGTACCTTTCCGAAGAGTGTGAATGTCCTCAATGACATGGTACAACCTGGTAATGTTGCTCCTGTAGGAATGAATCTCAAGTAGCACCTCCCACATCTTCGCTGAGGCATATGCCATGACCTGCTTGGCAATGGTCCGAGTCATGCTGTTACGGAGACATGTAGCTACACAATCGTTGTCTACCTCCCAATCTGCAGACTTCACAGTAGGAACATCATCTGTTAGGATATACTTCTTCATATGGAATCCGACAAACCGAGAAAAAGAGGTGAACCAAAGTAGAAAGTTGGATCCATCCAACTTGATAGATGTCCCCTGCATGTGAGGGGAAGCACTCATGGTAGATGTCTTCCCCACTGAGTCACTCATGGCCTCCTTTTGATCCCCCATGAAGACCAAAGTCGAGATCCACAAAAAACAGTAATTTCAAGGTCTGAAAATCAAATCATAAGGTCTAAATACTCTGATTTCAGACCTCAGTTGCCTCCAAACCGCACATAAAGACCACAAGAAACACTAATTTCAGATCATGTACCTTGTAAGTACCAAAAAATGCTTCATTTGCACACGCTAGGGTGTAGGACAAGCCCTAGTGGTGCCTTCCAACGTGCAAAAACTCCTCTAGAAGGGATTGTGCATATAGAAGAGAACTAGTAACTCTAATTCTAGCAGTAACCGTCGATCTTCACAATCCCAACTATGTAGAAAAGGGACCCACCCAAGGGTCCCAAACTCCCTGATCTAGGCCAACATGGTTCTAGAAAGGAACCTAGAGACCGTATAGGCCGACCAAGGAAGAGGCGACGCTGGTAGGACGCCCCTACACCACCAGGTGGTGCTCCAGCCAGTGGCGTAAGGGGGGGTGATGGCCCAGCAGCCACTGGAGAGGGGGCTGGCAGCATCGCTGGTGGGCTGCTGGCCTCCTACGAGGTTGGCGATGCTAGTGGAGGGGCGGCGCTGCCCTCTACCAACGCTGCTGGCCCTGTTGGTGGCTAGCGACCCTGGAGAGGAGAGAGGAAGGGGTGTTGTGGTGTGTTGGAGGCTAAGGTTTGGTGGGATACCAAAGTCTCGATCTACGACAGCTACTCTAATACCATATTAGGTTGAAATGCAATAGTTTATCTTTATATAAAGAGGCACCAAATAGAAATTACAGACACATCCTTTCAATATAAAACAAAACAGAAAAGACCACATTCAACTCAATAACCCTCAAACAAAAATTCAGTACATAACCCCCTTTTGAAAAATAAAAAATAATACACAACCAAGTTTAGAATCCTCTTACATATGTCAAAGAGACCTTGGAAGAATGTTAATGAGGATGCATGTAAATTTTGTCTCGGATATCAAACAAGTGTCTAGCACTAGCCATAATGCATGTCTAAAGATTGTAATAGAATAAATTAGCCACTATAAGTTCCATGAAAAATACTCGCATAGCCTAGACCCTTTAGTTTGTCAATTGGACCGTTACTAAGGCTATCAATTGAGTCAAGTGAGCCAAGATGAAAGGGGCTCTCCTTTTTTCAAAAAAGAAAGAGGCTCTATTACAAATCCTTCAGTTCTCAAAATGAATAGAGTTTGGAGTTCATCAAATTGATCCAATAATGAACCAGCTATTTTCTATGCTTGTAAGCCCATGAATGGTCAAATTTAGAAGTTTGATCGTTAGATATTAATAGACCTATCAGCATTACTGTTTCAGATCTAATGAGTAACCCTACAATGGGCTAACAAGTAGAAAGTGATCTTCTGCAACGTACATATGCACCCCTGATCAATGGATAACTCGAGCCAAGCAAGGCTCTACTCTGGCTAATAAGCTACTTCAGCTCATTATCCAACTAATAAGCCTTTCGAGAATGGTTTAGGATCCTTTAACAAATCAAGTACAAATTGAACATTGAGAATGAGCTTTCCTGAAAGTGCTCCTAGTAACAGAAATCTGCCTCATACTGCTTCATACATTGATTCCTATTTCTAGAACAAGCTGATAATGTTAGACATATCATGCAAGAATCAGATGATAAATACTTGAACCATGTAACACGTCTATTACGTGAGACTTCAAAAGGATGGACCATTTCACAACATTGTTCAGAACTATTTAGTGATAAAAGTAGATGATGAAAACTTTGATTTTCATGTATGTTTTTTTTTTTTTTTGAAATAAAAAAGGATGATCACATGAGGTAATAATACAAAAGGCTGCAACAGAAAATACATCAAAATAATTAGATACCTCCCCAAAGCTCCTTGAGAAAGGAGATGTCCCTATAAATGTTCTCAACAAAATCCCGCTCCACTTGGAAGATTGAAGCACTGCGTTGTAGCCAAATTACCCACAAAATGGCAAAAGGTACCCAGCTATAGGCCATGTATGTTTTATTTGATTCAACATACATGTATGTTCTAAACGGAAACTTTTTTTTGTCAAACAAAGCAGCTGCAGCTCAAATAAAAAGAATGATTCACATAAAAAGCATTTCGCCATATCGCATCCGAGTCCATATCCAACAAAATTCCAAATTTATTATCTGAATCCATATCAAAATCTAACAAATATCCAAATCCAGCGACCATATTCAGATATGGTCATCAGGCTTGAATTTGTATTTAATCCATTTTCATCCCTATAAAAAGGTACCTAACTATAGACCCATTCTTTTTTGAAAATGCACATACAAGACCCCATTTTTTAATGGGTTTTACATAAATATTATGCTCATACCTCTATGATTTTCGTATTTACATGAATAACCCCAAAATCATTAATTTATGCCTTGTACCCCTCCATCTATTAATCCATTATCTTTAACAGATCAGGATTAAAATATGAATATATATATATGTGAAGTGACCTTCAGACCTTTTTTTATTAACTTTCTTGATTCTTCTTTTCTTCCTTTCTGCTTTCTCCTCATACTCACCTCCTTCCCCCTTCCCTCCCTCAACCTCCCTCCTCAAAATCCACACTAAAACCCACAAAGAGTCTCTCCATGGAGAGCTTCTTCACAAAGGCCACGAGGAACCTCTCCCCTCCATGCACGGTGGAAAAGTACCTTACAAGGGTGGCCTCCATGTCGAACCTATAGCAAAAGCTCCTCCTGTTATGGAGGTTCACCATCGCGAGGCACCAATCTTCCCAATGCCCAGTGCTAACCTCCCAGATGAGTGCATCCCCATGTCTAACATGGTCTTCCAATGGCCCCATGCACTCTTGAAGTGGATGTACGGGTCAACATCATAGATAGAGACCTCCCTACCATCAAATCTGGTGACGAGGTTGTAGGGGAAAGGGAGGGTGATAAACTCCTGTATCATTCTTATACACCTTTCACATCCAGTTCCTAGGTATTTTGCACCCGCCTATATTATTAGGCATGTATTAGGCATTCTTGCATTCCTAGGATCCTTGCATGATTAGATAGATAATTTTGTTGTTTTATCTGACTTTGGTTTGGGGTTTTCAGGATACGAGAACCCAAATTCACCATTTAAACCCTAGCTTACCTAAAAGAAAGGTAGAAACCCAGATACAGAAAAAGAAGTCTCCAGCATCGCATGAGTTCTCTGAGCACCCTTTCCAACTCTCTCAACTCCAACTAGCTTAACTCAACTCTACTTAGCTACTAGCTCTTAGCTAGCTACTGAGTCTATAGTCAGCTCCGCTCAGCTTCATCCCAGCTCAAGACAACTCAAGTCAGCCCAACTCAGCTCACACCCAGACCTAGCTACTAGCTAGCTTCAACTAGCTAAGCTAGGTACCTAAGCTCTCCTCCCACCCCTCTACCTAACCTCCACAAAGGTGGCGCCAACCCATGCCTTGACCACCTCCATGGCCTTCCATTTTTGGCACCAAAAATGCATGTAACCACCACCACCACCTTGGCACCCTTTCATGGTGGCACCAACACACATAACCACCACCCCTTGGTATCCCTTCATTTTTGCGACAAAAAGGCCAACAACCACCACCTATAACAACCATTTCTTGGCGCCACAATTGAGGCACCTTTCCACCACCATACAACCCTCTCAATTTTTGGCGCCAACCTAAGCCCCAACCACCATCAACCCTACACGCCATCTCTACCACCGTAACCACCATGTTGGCGCTAATTATGTTGTCCCTCCACCTATAACCACACCCCCTTCCATGTCTATAAAACCCACACATAACCACCACTTTAAACCATCCCCGGCTACCATAATTTCTATCTTCATCCTACAATCTACCCTTGGAAGGGAAGGATGACATTGGGAATTGGAGGAAAACCTACCACTCAACTCTAGTCTCTTAACACTCCACTCTCTCTTCCATGGAGCCATGCCCCAAAAAAAATTGAAGAATTAAGAAAGCAAGTAAAAAAATTACAAAAGCCTCTTCATAAAAATATATTCATATTCTAATTCAAATATGTTAAAAACAACAAATTGATTGGCGAAGGGGAATGCTGCATAAATTACCCAATGTTTTTGAAGTACCTATGTAAATGCAAAAAACATAACGGTATGTGTAATTTTAAACCGTACGTAAAAAAGAAACTCATTTCTAATAAATCCAACAAGTTAAGTCCCGCACTAATGGAAAACAATCATATGATGGCATGTACAAGGTCAAGGGTCCATTCTAAAAAGATTGCATCACCCATAAAGAGGTCAAAATTTCAACAATGATCGTTATCAATCACCTTTGATTGCCCCAAATGACCCTTCGAATGTCTATTTAAGTGACCTATATCAACTTTTTGCATATCTAAAAATATTTTGAAGTATTCCCTACCCCCATATTGATCTTTTTTTTTCATTTGTTTATTTGTATGTGTGGAGTTTTGGGCAATACGGAGGCGTGGAGACTCTTCCACATAAGGCAAACACGCAGCAACAAGGTGCTACCGGTGCAACCTGTTCACGCGACAGGGAGGGGAGAGAGAGGATTGCCACCAGCCTTGAAGAAGAAAGGGAGAGAGGGGGAGTTGTTGATGTGGATTTTATGGAAATAATAATGCATTAACTCAAGGAAATCAATTACAAGAAGGATCTCTTTTATACCGAGAACATATCCTCGAAAATAAGAAGCAAACCCAAATCAAATCCTATCTCCTAAAAATAGAAAGATATCAAATCCTCTAAACTACTTTCTAAAACCAAAAATATCATACTAGAAAACACAAAATTGAGACCCAAAGCAAGACCAAAACTCCCCCTTAGGGCCGGCGCCCCTTAGGGTGGATCCAACTTGCCATGTAGCCAAACTGATTTGCCACATGCACCTTATTCTTCACACTCCCCCTTAAGTCGAGGTCGAGAGGACGATGACTTACTCTACTTGTCTCGTTGATGGTGCAGCCAAATGCTCCACCATCTTCTTTTGATGTAACTGTGAATCCTCTTACCACCTTTGTAGTTGTTACTTCTTTGGCAACCTTTGAAGTCGTGGCTATCGAAGCAATCATCTTGTCTTTGTATAACTTAATAGACTCTTCAATTTCTTCTTCATCTCATCCTTAAACTCAAACTCCTCTTCGAGAAGGACATGCAACTTATCATGTCCTCCTACGAAGATCTTGAATGCTCGAGCCCATACGAGATAGTTCAAGGCACCCTAAAGTTTAATCATGGTGCCTTGAACTATAACATTTCCTTCCCCGATCTTGATATGGTTCTCGCTCCCGATCACCTTCGTCCTCAAGAAGCAAGCCTTCTTGTACTCTCCGCATAAGACACTGGATGCGTGAGAGAAACCACTCGCCGGAGCCCCCTGCTTAACTCCTTGGACCTTGTGTAAAGCACCAAGGACCTTCAAGGAGTTCTTTGAGAGAACTCCAAAGTCGACGAAGATGCCTCAACACACGAGGCCTTGATACCTGTGGGAATCACGCACAATATAGGATTTCTTGCGCATGATCTGACAAGAGGAAAGGGTCACGCACGTGGCTGTTGTCCACCAAGAAAAAGTCACACACAACGTAGTGTTTTTTTTCTCCTTAAGCATGTAGAAAAACCCTCGGGAAGAATCTAAATCATAAGCTCTAATACCATGTGGAATTTTGGGCAATATGGAGGCGTGGAGACTCTTCCACGTGAGGCAAACACGCAGCAACAACGTGCTACAGGTGCACCCTATTCACGTGACAGGGAGCGAGGGAGAGGGTTGCTGCCGGCCTTGGATAAGAGGAGAGAGAGGGAGTTTTGATGTGCATTTTGTGGAAATAATAATGCATTAACTCAAGGAAATCAACTACAAGAAGGCCCTCTTTTATAGAGTGGGAGAATAGAATCTATTTACTTCATATGGAAGCTCTATACCTCTTTATAAAGAGAAGAGGTATGAGAAAATAACACCATGGTCCATAAGAAATCAAGAAATATAAAATAAACAAGCCATAACACCACCATCTAACACTCCCCTTAAGCTGAAGCATGAATATCTATCAAGCTTAGCTTGGAACAACACACCTCAAAGGCAGATCTCGCCAGGAGCATTGTGAAGACATCTGCAACCTGCTCCTTGAAAGTGACACTCGTGGCATGTAACATCCCATGTTGAATGAGACCCCAATTGTAGTGGCAGTCAATCTCTACATGCTTTGTCCTCTCATGGAACATAGGGTTATTGGCAATGTAGGTCGCTGCTCTGTTATTACACCGCATCTCCATAGAGCTATCTAGAGGAACATGAAGATCTAACAAAAATGACTTGACCCAAACAATCTCAGCGGCTATCTAGGCCATGGCCCTATACTCTGACTTCGCATTGGATCTAAATACAATTGCTTGCTTCTTGCTCCTCCATGTAACCAGATTGCCCGCAAAAAAGGTTCAAAACCCTATGGTAGATTTTCTATCCCCAACACACCCAACATAATCAGCATCAGAGTATGCTACAATTCCCATTGGCGTTCCCTTACGGAATAATAATCCTCGTCATGTTTCTTCACATACCTAAGCACCTGCATTGCAGCCTCCCAGTGCTACCTAGTTGGCTTATCCATAAATTTGCTAGGCCTACCAACAGACAATGTTGAGAGGATTGTGTTGGTTTACTGCCACATTGGAAAATGTGGATTTCATGTGTGTATGATTGCCTATAAATAGGCATGTACTCCTCACATTTATCTTTGAGAAGTACAGAGAAAACACGTCCATAGAGTGCTTCTCCCATGGTTTTCCCCCCACTCATCGTGAATGGGGTTTTCACGTAAACCCAAGCATTCCATGATTGCCTTTATGCTTTGATATTTATGCTTCCGCTTTATTTTAGATTTTAACTTGGTATCAGAGCAACCAATTCTTGGGTTATCTTTTTTTTATTATCACATTTCTCTTTCTTGGAAGTTCTTTTTGCTCCATGATCAAGAGAATGTAAAGCCAAAGGCCTCCTAGGGTTCTTGCTTAAGGAGGCGGTGGTCTGTGGAGGCACTGCAGTCCACGTGATGGGCCACAGCCCTACGAAGGAGATGTAGCAGATGACCATGGCGATGCAGAGGGCCATGGCCTACGGGACCCTATGCCCCGCGCGGCGGATGGTGGAGAGGTTCTTGAGGGACTCAAAGGAGGACTTGGGCGAGGCACAAACCGACTCGGAGAGCAGCAAGCACGAGGCAATGTCCATCATGGTGTTGATTTCGCTTGCGCCGTTGGAAGGGCAGTTCCAGGCGGTCTTCCTCGTATCCTTAGGCGATGCAGCGAGGGCCTTGAGCGACGCAATCTACAGTCTCACCGGGTGGCGCTCCTTTAGCAGCACCTAGGCGGAGCTCCTACGTAATGGTTCCAACGTCGGCGCAGTCGTGGAGGGCCCCGCAAAGGTGCCCCAGGAGATAGAGGGCCTCTGCGCAACTCAAGAGAGCATGGCCTTTGGTTGAGGGAGGCGACGCCAGAAGAGGCAGCGCAGGCGATGCTGGCGGCGACGAACAACAGAGGCGAGGACGCGGTGTCGATCACGGGCCTCGCGTAGATGACCTTGAGGAGCACGACCCGTGCAATCTCTTAAAGTCATCCAGGGAGGAAGAGCTCATCTGTCTATCAGCTAGAGGTCCAGACTAAGAAGTAGACACCTGAGTCTCTACGCACGGAACATGCAAGGGAAGAAAAGCAACATCATCACAAGAGCTCTTCTGTCTAGTGACTGAGAAGTATGGTGTATCCTCATGGAAAGTCACATCAACGCTAACATAATATTTGTTCGGCAAAGGATCATAGCAACAGTAGCCCTTCTGTGTCCTAAAGTACCCCAAAAATACACACTTGATGGCACAAGAAGCCAGCTTGTCACGACCAAGTGACGGCACATAGACGAATGCAACATCCAAAGGTCCTGGGAGACACATGAAATAACTCATCATCTGGATGCAGAAGAAGAACCGATATCCGCTCGTAAAGAACTGAGCTGGGCATCCTGTTGATGAAATAAGTCGCTTTCAGAACTGCGTCCCCTCAGTATTTCTACGGCACATTGTGATGAGTCAATAGTGTACGAGCAACATCCAACAAGTTATGCGCTTCCGCTCTACGACTCCATTCTACTGTGAAGCGTGAGGACAGGTGATCTAGTGGACAATCCAACGGGTCCTATAAAACTCCTTAAGTCTGGCAATGCAGAACATAAGGGCATTATCAGTCCACACCATCTTCACTGTTGCTGAATACTGTGTGTTGATCTCCAGAAGAAGTCTCTATGCATCCTCCAACCCCTGCCTTGCTCTTCAACAAGAACTCCCACGTGGCTATAGAGAAATCAATACGACCAAGTAGTACCGGTGTCCCATCCAATCTAGGACTCTGCTCGGTCCCCAAACGTCCATATGCAACAACTGAAATAATGTCAAAGAGCCATGAGATGTGCTAACTGGAAAAGAGGACAGATGGTGCTTATCCAATTGGCAAGCATCACCGTATGGTAGCAGCTGGGGAAATATGTGATATCACCCTCCTAAGGCAATCCAGAGACAAGTGACCAAGACGAACATGCCACTGTAAAACACTCTCACTACCATACCGAGTAACTCCTGCAAACGCTCCTGTCCCAAATAGTAAACACCATTCTCCTGTGCCTCTGACAACAATCCTCCCGGTGAGCTTGTCCTGGACAACGCATCCGACATCATTGGAGATCACTCTGCAGTTGAGATCCTTCGTTATTCTATTCACGGATAACAGGCCAAGCGGGAATTCTAGAACATGCAACGTGCCAGACAGTTGCAAACTGGGAGTCACAGACACCTCCCCCTTACCTCTAACTAGGGTGTATCTGCCATCAACTACCTGTACAGTCCTCCATGGAGGAGCGGACTGTAGTGAGCGAAAATAGGTCTGATCATCACATAGATGCTATAATGCACTAGAGTCGATCAGCCACCCTGCTCCATGATGGCTCCTGTACTCCTAGTGCACCACACTCAAATACTCTGCTATCAATGTCAAACAGACCACATCCAGAGAAACAAGGACACAGATCTAAATTCCTACATCAAACATCAATGTTCGGGGAATACACACGCCATAATCCACGCAATACCACAGGGGAATACACACCCCAAGATTCATCCAATAAGGAGAATACACACCCTAATCATTTATCAACAAGGGAAATACACACCCCAAAATCAAACCCAGGATCCTGTCTACCCGTGTCAACAAGCCCGTGCAAGGCCACAAACTCCACAAAATTCTCTAACCCAGGATCCTGTCTACCCCTCCCACCAAGCCTATCATCCACCTGTAGCGTGACATTGAGGTCCCCTCCAAGCAGCCACGGCACCCCTTGAGTCCCAGTTGCCACCATCGCAAGGTCCTCCCCCATCATACCCCTCGCCGGAGCCTCCAACAGACCATACACTCCAGTCACTGTCATTCTAGCCCCATTCGCTCTCCTAATCAACCTGGTAGAGAAGATGTGACTTCCCCTGAAGCAATCCTCCAATGTGAAAGTATCCTTGCGCCATCCAATCAACTGTCCCCCTGCACGACCATCCACATTCAGAGGCAAAAACCCCTCCATCCAAGAACCCCCAATCTCCCTCCACAACCTCCTATCACATACAGGCAGCTTCGTCTCCTGAAGCAGCACCACATCCGCCCTCCACTGCCTAACGTAACTCCCCAGAGCCAACCTCCTCAACGGGTCATTAAGACCCTTGACGTTCCAAGAGAGGACACCATTCATTAGGAAACCGAAATGATCTCCCCCGTGTTCGGACAGAAGCCTACGGCCTTTGCCATCCAGCACACCTCCTCATCCCTCTCATCCAGCACTCCAGCCTCCTTACGTGGGATCGGCAATGTCCCCCCACAGCCATCAACCACCACCTGGTCCCCCCTTCCGTTTTTCCTGAACCTGCATCTCCGGTTGTACCAAAGGCCACTCGCCCGACCTCTGGTCAAAATGCACAACTTCCATCCAACGGTACTAACTCCAACCAGGTTATAAGACTGACCTGGCACACTGGTTGCCAATCTGACCTCCGATGGCACAGCCACCTTTGCCCCCTCCTCCGATGTTGCCACCGCCGCCTCCCCAAAAAGCTCCACAGCCTCCATCTCCGCCACTGTACCATTCTCATCGCCCTCGCACATCGTTGTTTCCAAGAACAACGCCACCACCTTAACCCCAGCCACTTCCAATGTCGCCCCAGCCTCCACCTCCGCCATTGCGATCGCCGTTGCGGTCACACGTCACTGCAGTCCAGGATGACTCCACTTCGAGTCCACGTCACCCCTCAGAGGTAGGAAAAACAGTAATCTCTTCCAGTCCACCATCCACGGATGCCCCTCCCAGCGATACCCCCTGCTGAGATGCAGGGGACTCATCTCCTACAGGTCAAGATCCCACTTTGAAAAGAAACCCCATCCCAAGCAAATCCCTCCCTCCACAATCGGATCCATCAACCAATGGGCGTCCCACCGCAAGCGGGTCCTCCCCTCCTCCATACCTAAGTCTGGATACCCGATTAACACTCCCTGCCCGCGTCCCTCTTAAATGCCCAAAAAAGGTCTCCAGCTGGATCTTCGCATTCAACTCTGCCTCTTCCGCTTCCTGAATCGTCGCATGCACCTCCATCACTGTCTCGGACCAAGCCCGATCTTCTACCATCAATCTCACCACCTCTGAGATCGACGCCTTAAACTCCGCAACGATTCGAGTCTCCTCCCTTCGACGCCTCCTCGCCACCAACCTGTCCCGCAGTGCTGCCTCAGCAGGCGAAGCTCCGACCACTCCCTCACCTGTCGCCATCCCCCTCAGTGTGTAGGTCACCACCCAAGAAGCTCCTTCAAGCCTAAGCGTGATCTTCTCCAATAAAGGAAGACCCACCTCAGGTTCAATATCCGCTAACAAACGGAGGACGATGAGGCTAGCGTTCCTACACCTCCGAAGCCGAGCAAAAGGCGCCACCACCACCTCTACAACCTCCACCATCCTCAACCACCATGGGACCCTCGTGAGGACCACTTCAACGAGAGGCTACTTCGGAGGGCGTTCCAATGAAGCCCTATCGTGGACGCAAGGCCTCCACCATCGTAGCCTCCCCTCCTCCATCCGATGCTCCTTGAAACAAAACCTCTCCTTCATGGAAGACAAGAGGCCGAGGACTAGGAACTTTCTCTTATTGAAAGCCAAGACCTCCACCCCCCCACCCCCCCACCCCCACACCGCCTAGGGCCGTGATGACCTCACGATGAAGCCGACCCTCCACGACCTCTCCCACCAGGCCCTCCTCAACCGCAGCTCGCAATGCCACTGCCCCATCAAACCATGGCGCCTCAACCTCCACCTATGGGACCTTCGTTGCCGGTGGTGGGGGCAATGCTCCACCTTGCCTACGTCGACTACAAAGCACGCTACAGTGTCTGAAACCTCCACACCTCTAGCACTTCCAAGGGTCACGACAGTCCCTAGCCCAGTGTTCGCAACCAAGGCATTTGAAGCACGAATCCCTCCTCCTCAGTCCTCCGCCTACAACCGTCCCCACTCCAAAGCGCCCCTTCCTCCTCTCCACTACGGTCCAACCGCCCTCCTCCCCCTCCCTTGACCAACCTACCACGAAGGCGTTTCCCCTCACACATTTTCAATGGCTCTCCCTCCAGCTCATGACTCCCTCCCCATGTTGCATGACATTTTCCACATGCATCTTTATCCCCCTAAAGAATACACAATTTCTCGTTAGCCCAGATAGTCTATATTTCAACTAGACATCAAAAATGCTTTCTTATATGACAACCTACAAGTCTATATCGAGAAACCACCTAGTATTGTAATTCAAGGGAAGTTTTCCAATGTATGCAAACTACATAAGGCTCTATGGGTTAAAGTAGAGTCCTCAAGCATAGTTTAACAGATTCAACAATGTTGCTCAGCACTTTGAGCTCGCTCGCTCCTTGTCGGATCACTCTATCTTTATTTTTTAACAGCATACAAGATCAGTTACCCTCAATATCTATGGGATAAGGATGGGATCTCTGCTATGAAGATCTTTTGCATTCTCAATTTATTACAAAGGATCTCGGGCCTATCGACTATTTTCTTGCAATTAAGGTGAGCCATATTAATGGACCTGTTTGACATAAAGAAAATATGTTCTTGATCTACTTCATGAATTAAGGATGACTAGATCCAAGCCTACTGCAATTCCTATGGATCCTCAAATGTCATTTATTAATTCTAATAGTCCAAAGTTACAAGATGTTACATGATACAGATCTACAATTGGTAGACTACTTAATCTAATAATTAGCAAACCAAGCATTGCATCATGGTTGGATGGCTTAGTCAATTTATGCAATGGCTATAGTGATACACTAGGCAAGTATTTACCAAATCCTCAAATACTTGAAGAGTTCATCAAACAGAGGATTATATTTTGCAAACCAAAGCCATCCTGATGTGTGGAGCTACTTACATGTAGATTATGCAAGAGCACAATGAAGATAGAAGATCCACAACTAGCTTTTGCACATATGTTGGTGGCAATCTTGTTACATGGAGAAGTAAGAAACAAAATATGGTATCCCACTCAAGTGCAAAGCCTAAACATGGAGCCATGGTCCATATGAAATATTATGAGGCATCCATTCATAAGAACTTCAGTGTTCCATGCACACTTCTTATTTCAATGCATTACAACAATAAAGTAGGTACACTCATTATCAACAATCCAAGTCTTTCGTGAGAGGACCAAGTATATTGAAATAGACGGCATCATATACTTCCATTGAAGAGCAGACTATTGATATTTTCATCAAAGGCTATCCCTCGTTGCAAACTAGAGTTTAGTCAATCTAAGCTAAGCATGCAAGATAGTAATTCTCCATCTTATGGGGGAATTTTAGAAGGAATCAAAACATAAGGAATATTTTGCATTAGCCGGCTCTAATTTTCTTTTCCTTTATATTTGCTTTCCATATGTATTTTTCTTCCTTGCATACTCTTTCCTATTAGAGACTCCTTTATGATCTATAAATAGAGATGATTCCTAATAATAAAATTCATTCAATTCTTCTCTCAACAAAGACATTTGCAATTGTGCAACTTATAGATACTCAAAAGAAGGGTTGTTTCTTTAGAAACAATGCCCAAGGAACAACTGCATTCATAGGAAATGAAACTGTTAGGAATAAGAGAGGCCACTAGGGTCACCAGTTTTGAGTCCTGGTCCTTTGGTTAGTTTGTAAGTTTATTTATTTATTAAGTTGTTTAGACAATTTTATTTTATTTGAGATTTATTCTTCCTTATTTAGGAAATAAGATTAGTTCCTTATTTTAGAGGATATGTTCACTCTTCTATAAAAGAGAACCTTCCTATTGTATTTGTTTTTGAGTTAACAATAATATTTCCTATTCTCTACAAACTCCTCTCCCTCTCCCTCTCAAAGGCAGCCGGCCACCCTTCCTTGCAGCCCGTCACCACCATCACCGCCGGCCACCATCACTGGCCACCACCACCAGCCGGTGGCTGCTGCTGCTCTTCCTCTCCCTCTTCTAACGTGGAACAGTCCCACGTGGGCTGTTTTTCCCACACGTAGGAGCCTCCACGCTCCGAATGCATGCAATTCCTGACAGAACCTTTGATAAGCAAGAAATATTGATTACTACAAGGGGTATCATTAGGTGTCATGCGTAGCATATGCATGACATACTCTTTCTTCGATCCAATCAGTCGCATGAACATAGAGTGCAAATTAAAGGGAAGAATAAAAAGATGAGTATTTGAAGAAATAAAAACCTGGTTATAAAAAGGCCATGTTTCCATATTCTGAGCTCTCAAAGTATCTGAGTTGATGGCCTGATAGATCTTCCCATTTGGTCTTAGAAGTTTTGGCCTCTGCAACAGTAGTACCATAGAAGTCAGAGCGAAATTTCAGGGAGTGTACGCCACCACCAACCATCAAGTCAACAGCTCTATTATCAAGTCCAAAATTCGGATACTATTGATAGTTGAGATTATGATTTATTTTTTAACCCTATATAGAACCTCTACGTAAGGCTTTATCAGAAAAGAAACAACCTTCTGATATTTTAAATCTCTGGAAAGAAATGAGCATCCAAAATCAGCTAGAAAGCAAAAATAGGAAATGGAGTACTGTGAATCTACCCGTAAGGGAATTAGCACTGTGAGAGAATATCTTCTGATTTAGTTGAATAAATTTTAAACTAAACTTATGACAAGTATAGTATTATTTTATAAAATCATCCATATCTAAAGAAAAAAAAAGATTGCGAAAGGTAGAGGGATGAATGGGAGAGACAAGTCAAACAACAGGCAATGCAAGAAGCAAGAGTTGATTTTATAACTTATTGGGAAGACCAACATCACAGCCACTAAATCAGACCCTATTGTGCACCACAGAAACAAGTTTGGTACTGAGAAAGAACCTTAAAAACTGAATATACTTAGAAGACAAATTGTTCAAGTATATAAAACAACAATATTCGGCTTTCAGAACATAGCTTTTCGTCAGAAAAAAAAAGTAACCGAATGCCCCAATGGCCCCATTTCCAGTAAAATGCATACAAGGAGTTAAAAGTTATTTACATACCTGGGTTCCTAATACTGAACGTGAAGTAGTATATAGCAGCTCCCATTTCCCATTCAGGGAATCAGATTTCAGTGGCTGCTTTACTTGGTTTACTGCTTCTAGATAACATGCAATCTAGTCAATAAAATATGAAGAGAAGTTAAGAGAACTATAATGTAGCCAATCTGCTAGAATAAAGGACCAAACTTTTCCTTTGTACGGTCTTTTTTTTGGGGGATAGGCATTGACTCTATATAAAGCATCCAATACTAGCTATAACAAGGTCCTTAAATTAATCAAACCTGTTTAAGGACACATATTGGACCATAGGCAAATAGGTCAGGAATCAACAAATCCAAAAAGCTTAGGCATATGCTATTAGGGAGTATAACTGAAATTAGTTTCAGAGGATGTCCAAACAAACAATGCAATCAAAAGGTATGCCTCCCAACACACCCCACTCCAACAAAAAGAACAAGAAAAAGAAAACATTTCAATTGCTTCTATTTCTTGGCCCATGCCGCTGCCCTCTTCCATATAGCAAATGATGAGAAGAAAAAGGTGCCACATGAATTAGCACTTCACATACATCACGTATACTTCCATGTAGATTATGTCTTAAATGTTCATGATATGGTTAGTTATTCATACAATCTGATATGTATTTGAACAGATCTTACATATCAGATACAGATGTAAGTAATTATGGATTTATATTGATGAGGGTATTGTTAGCCGTAGAAAACACAAGATCATAGGAAGCATCCTGAGAAAATGGCATAATCACCTTTGAGAAAAATGGTAGGATTAAGGTTTAGCCCAAAAACGTTGAGAATAATGAATGATACAAAATTGGTGAAAACTAAGATTCAGAAATCACTAGTATAGAAATTTCAATACCATAATTAGTAGCATTATTAACAACAAAAGTAGAATAGATCTTAAACCCCCTTCTAAATAGTAGCTCATTACCACTCAGTTGCTTATTTTTCTCCCTATCCTATTCTACTCAGGTCCTTTCACACTACGGGTTGGATCCAGTCCAGGAAAAGGGTAAGTCAAAGATGTTCCCTAGGGCCTATGCTATTTGTGCTTGTTGTGGACTTCCTAGCAGATGCATGCCATGCACTGTATGAGACAGGTGAAATTAGAGGCTTTGGCTTCCATATGTGGTAGCCTTGCTGAAGTATGCTAATGACATAATCATTTTTCTTGAGGGCTCTACTACTAAGGCACAAAAGATCATATTGGTGGTGGAGGTTTTTGGTGAGACTTCAGGCCTACAGTTGAATCTACAAAAGCTGTGTTTTCTTCCATTTGGTATGTCTGAGGAGAAGGTAGCTAAGTGTTGTGGAATCCCACGGGTTCAAATGTCGCATGCACCCTTCAGGTAGCTCAGCTTTCCATTCACCAAAGGGTGTATCACTGCTGAAGATTGGATCACCATTGTAGAAAGAATGGAGAAGCACCTGCAGTGGTGGGCTTCTCACCTTCTTTCAAGGGGTGGCTGATTGGTTCTACTCTCCTCCATCCTTTCAATGATACCCATCTACTTCACCTCTCTCCTGAAAATATCGGTTGTTGTTTTTAAAGAGAATAGATTCAATCAGAAGGAACTTTCTTTGGGCTTCTCACACCGGCAACAGCTTTCACCAGTGTCGTGTGAAGAGGCTAATTTGGATCCAAAGCCCCCGCCAAGTATGAAGAAGATCAAAGATTCATGTGAGCTTTCAAGAAAAAAGAAATCATGCTAGGAGTCACTAATGCAGCATATAAAGCAACTAAGATTAGTTGCCATAGGGTTATATTAGGTAGAAGATATTGACTATAGCAATATCTTCTTGCCTATTGAAAAGCACACTTTTATTCAAGTTTTACTGGTCATACTAGTAGTAAATGATCTGGAGTTGGAGTGCTTGATGTAAATACAACTTCCTTTCATATAGATATACATATTAACGAGACTTTTGCAATTGAAGGAAAGGAAGATCCGATTTGCCTAGGAGTTGGAAGCAATCTTCAAGACGGTACAACAGGGAAAAAAAGAAATCATCTCTTTTACAGTTGCACAAGATTTTAGCAATACACAAGATGTTTGCATCTCTAGACAATTAGATGATGGTTTCTTCACATATTTGCTACCTTATGTTAATGATCACCTAATAGTAGCCTGAGACAAATTTGAATTCAGTTGGAAAAGACCTTATGTATATATTGTGACTATATCTACCAAAGAGGCAAAGTAGGAAATTGAAGACATAATATGGTTGACAGGCTTATAAGAGGAGCTTAATCCTGGTGAAAATATGATTGTTGTGTGATTGTTTTAGTGTTGATCACATGACCAAAGATCACATGCATTGAGAGAAGATAAACAATATACTTATGACAGATGTCATTGTGAGTACGTGCGGAACCTAAAGGATCAAGTATACACTAGAGAAAAGGTGAATAGTGTAATATCTAACTCTATTATCAATTAAAAAATCATTCACCATAGATTAAAAATTTAAATAAGCACATACAAAAAAATAATAACACCTAATATAGAGTGAAAAATCATGCAGGTAAAAACCACTATCTAAACCTCTTAGCTTAGGATTTCTCCAACTAGTCGATGCTAGTTTAATCTACTATCCTACCACTTGAATGAAGGTGACACAACCTCTTACAAGATATCTTCTCTTTTACACCTGACTAAGAAAAGAACAGGACTTCCAAGACAACTTGGAACCCAGATCAAAAACAACAGAAATATAAAGTATATCACAAAAATTCCTATGGAACCTCAATAAGATTAAAACAAACCGAGCTTTTGTGATTCGCAAAAAATCATGCTTTGAATCGCAGTAATCACAGATGCAGAGGTGCAAAAACACTAGAAAGAACATGAGTGTTTTGCTTATAGAAAGCTCTTAAGGTGTGTTTTGAGAAAGGGGTTCGAGCGTCCTATTTATAGGTGTTTTACAACATGTTTTGGAAATACTAGAAATACGACTTTGGTTGATCAAAACTACTTTTGGTCAATTAAATGAAAGGTTTAATCGATTCCATGTTGATCAATTAAATTGGGATTTTGATCAACTTTATAAATTTAAAGAAAATTTGACCACTGGAATGCTTTGATCGATTAAACAAAAAGAGTTGATCGATGAAAAAGGAAATATGACCGTTGGAGGCCTTTGATCGATTAAGCAAGTAGGTTGGTCGATCAATGTCCGATCGATCAATTAGGATTGGTCGATCAACAGTGGTAAAAACTTAGGTTTGAAGAGAAAATACAACTTTTGCGAATTAAAAATGCATCGTTTGTTATTCTATGAGGTTCCTTACAAAGTTATAGACTCAATAAGATAAAAATAAGTCTTCCATAGCTTCTTCTCAAGTTGATATCACTTGACCAAGACATCATGATTTGATTTGACCTGTAATGGTCAGTCCTCAATAGAATTATAATTCTGGTACATCAAAACAAGGGTAATAACATTCTCCCCCTTTTTTATGATAACAAAATTATAATAATTATATATGTGCATAAGGATAAAAAATTGATAAAGATGCATGATATGCAAAACATATAAGCTTTTCTCCCCTTTTGTTATTAATAAAAAGAGCAATTAGATTATATAGAGTAGCTCCCCTTATTAAATGTTTCATGTAATTCATGATATGCACCTTGAAATAATGAAATTATAATAAGAACAAGTGCATAGACTAAAATTTCTGAATGATAAGCATGCTAAAAGAGCTACAATAGAGTTTCTAGAAATAAAAACTACAAGGGAATGAACAACATAATAAAAATACTAGTCACGAATAATATATTGTGCTACAGGCTATGAGACAAAATGAAATATAAAGTACTACAAATATAAATACTACAATCCAAGAAACTAAGCAACGCCTCCATATCTGATGGAAAGTCAGCATTGATGTCGAAGTCGTTTAGAGAGAATGGTGCGGTGCTGCTACTGGGTCCAACGGTGGAGGAACTAGTAAACATAGTCAACATCCCAAAACAAGTGAAATCTAAATATTCGTAAATCCATAGGATGGTGGGACTAGTGTGCCGGTATGCTATGGCTGTCATGGAGACAATGATGCTGTAGTCTAAGGAGGAGGAGGTGCACGTTTGGATCTAGGGGGTCTCTGGTCTATAATAGAAAGTGAATGCATCTACTCTCCTAGCTGATCCAAGAACTAACCTTGTCGACTCAGGTAGGTAGAAACTCGAGCACCATGCTCCATCATAACCTGGCTGGTCTCTCTCTAGCGATGCATCATCAGAGAGACGCCATCTGTGATGTCCTGTACTCCCAGCGTGTCGTACCTGGTGAACTTCCTGTCAAGGTAAGGCTACTCTATGTCGAAGGAGGGAGTGGATCTCACGAGAGACGGGCAGTAAGCATCGAAATACTAGTAGGGAGTATAAGGTGGTGGAGCAAAGGAAGGTCCAACCTGAGGAGGAGGCTAGGAAGAGGAAGCTACTGCCTAAGAGGGATCCTGACAAGCCTACTGACGCACTTGTTCCATTTTGGAGTAAGTAAGCTCTCCAAAAATGGAAACACGAGAAATGAACTACTTATGATTAATGTCCATGAGGAGACTAAAGTGTAGGAAGATGTGGGAAAGAAAGGTGCCAAAAGGAAAGACGCTCATGAGTTTCCTCTCCATAAAGGTGAGGATGAAATGATTCCAATTAAATGCCTTATCGGTCATGAAGGCATATAGGGTCACGAGGATAGAAGGTCCTATCAAAGAGACAACCTACCTTATGGTAGTTAAGCCAATCTTTACAGCCAGGAAAAATGCGCTCAATGTAGTCGAGGTCTATAGGGTGACCCACGTGAGGGGAGAGGTGGGAATAGATAGAAAGTTATCCTGTGCCTCATCACTAATGAAAAATCGGTCAAAAGTGTCATCACGACGAGTGGAAGTGAAAACAAGACAGCATTTGGATGCCATAATCACCAGTCTATTACAGTTTTGGTTGATCAAAAAATAGGTCGGTCGATCAAAACACATATTGGTCGATTAATCAGATCAATCAAAAAGTTAATTTGGTCGATTAACAAAGTAAATTGATCGATTAAAAAGAAGCAAGCTAAAATTTCAAAGTTATTTTGGTCGATCAACAATAAAACATAAGTGATTAGATACGATAATTTTTTGTCAATCAAGGTGAAAAGCCTGATCAAAATCAAAGGCAAAAAAAATAAGAACGAAACGAATGAAATGACATGAACACGAAAATCAGATGAACATGAATGAACAGTGGCCGAAAAAACACGAGAACAACGAATCACATCAAAACAAGATCAAACATCAAGATATATCAAAGACAAGCATAGAATGGAGAGAAAAATACCAAGGATCGTCAAAGATCAATCCCAAAACTGCAGCACTCCAAAGGAGGAGGATAGCGGCAATGAGGGCGACTGGCAGGGAGAGACGGCGGCAAGGAGAGGCCGCCAAAGAGGGGGTTCGGTCGTGGGTGGTCGACAAACGCGTGGTCGGAGACGGCGGCAATGGCTTGGTTGACGGAAGGAGGAAGGGGGGACCACGGTTGAAGTTGTGGGGCCTTATGGGGTCTTTGGTTGAAGTGAGGTAGTTTTGGTTGATGTAAGGAGGTGGATGTGGTAAAAAAGTGTGGTAAAAAAATGTATTTTTATAAGGAATGGGTAAAGCAAATAAGGTAAGAGGTAATAAATGACCGAAATGAGAAATTAGTAATCAAATCAAGTGATTTGATTCACTAAACAAGAATCTCGGGGAGTTGAAATCCGCCCAAATTTGGTCGATCAAAGTATGTTTTGGTCAACCAAACTAAGTTTTGGTCGATCAAGGTTGATCAATAAAATTGAATTTCTAAAATTTCTCACCCAGAATTTGGTCGATCAAAGAGATCGTTTGGTCAATCAAAAATTGAAAATTTTAAAGGAAATTTTTCTACTCAAACTTTCAAAATTTAATTGCTCAAAGTGAATGATTAATCAATCAAGGCAACTATTTGATTGACCAATAGCATGCAAGACAGAAAACAATCAACAATTAAAGTCAATTAGTCTTATTAAGCATAATTCTCTTCTTATTGTAATAAATATATCTTTTGCTAGAAGTTTTGTGAAGATATCAACTATTTATTTTTCTATTTGAATGAATTCTAGAATTATTTCCTTCTTTAGTGTATAATCTCTAAGGAAATGATGCCTAATATTTATATGTTTTGTTCTAGAATTTTGAATAGGATTTTTAGACAAGTTTATAGCACTAGTATTATCACAGAGGATCCTAGTGTTTTCAAAGTTTAGTCCAAAATCTCTAAGTGTTTGCATCATTCACAAAATCTGCAAGCATGCTAAGGAAGCAGCGATGTATTCAACTTCAGTTGCAGATAGAGAAACACTTGTTTGTTTCTTGCTGACCTAAGAGACTGCGAAATTTTCGAGAAATTGACACGTTTCACTAGTACTCTTGCGATCAATCTAACTACCTGCATAATCAACATTACAGTAGAGGAGTAAGTCACGTTTGGCTAATTTGGGATAGAACAGACCAAGATCTATTGTGTTAAGTAGGTACCTAAGTATCCATTTTATAGAATTATGGTGTGATTCCTAGGGTTTACTTGAAATCTAACACATAGACAAGTACTAAAAAGAATATCAGGTCTACTGGCAGTCAAATACAACAAAGATCCTATCATACTTCTATACAATTTTTGGTTTACACACTTACCTAACTCATCTTCTTTGAGTTGTATACTGGTAGTCATTGGTATCTTTTCCTTTTGTGTTATCCATCCCGAACTTCTTTAAGATCTCCCTTATGTACTTGGTTTGCGAGATAAAGATTCAATCTTTAAGTTAATCAATCTGCAACCCTAAGAAGAACTTCAATTCTCCCATAAGACTCATCTCAAATTGATCCTGCATAACTTTCGCAAACTCTTGACATAGAAGATCGTCAGTAGCACCAAATATTATGTCAACATAAATTTGGATTAAAATACGCTTGTTATCTTTTCTCTTAGTGAATAAAGTTAGATCAATTAAGCCAATTTTCAAGTCATTTTCTATTAGATAGTCTCTTAGTCTTTCATACGAAACTCTGGGAGCTTGCTTTAGACCATATAATGCTTTGTTTAGTTTGAAAACATGATCACGATTTTCCAAACTTTTAAAGCCAAGAGGTTATTTCACATAGACTTCTTTTAAAAATCCATTGAGAAATGCACTTTTGACATCCATGTAGAATAGCTTGAATCCCATATGAGCAGCAAAAGCTAATAACATTATAATGAATTCCAATTTAGCTACAGGTGTATAGGTTTTATCAAAAT
Organism: Thalassia testudinum; assembly: GCA_037157565.1. NCBI lineage: Eukaryota > Viridiplantae > Streptophyta > Magnoliopsida > Alismatales > Hydrocharitaceae > Thalassia > Thalassia testudinum. The sequence goes on along the minus strand of JAZHRO010000055.1, from coordinate 27,091,005 downwards.
CGATTCCTTCTTTCTGATTGTAGCCTTGAGCCACAAGTCTAACTTTATTTTTTACAACCTTTCCTAATTCATCAAATTTATTTCTAAAAACTCATTTTGTTCAAATGACTAATTGAGATTCTGATTTAGGAACTAATTCCCAAACATAGTTTCTCTCAAATTGGTTTAGTTCTTCTTGCATTGCAACAATCCAACAAACATCAATGAATGCTTCTTTCACATATTTGGGTTCTAATTGGGACACAAAAACACTAAGTACAAGGTTATTTAGAAATGATCTACTTTGGACTCCTTTTGTGACTTCACCAATCACCACTTCTTTGGGATGGTCTTTGGTATGAGTTAGATCTTTAGGTAGGTCACTAGTAATGATTTCTTCAGGAATGTTTGGGGGATCAACTAATGTTTGATCATCATCTATAGTTAATGCTTTTTCTACCTGATTCATCAATAGAAACATGTAAAGTCACTTCAACCACCAAATTTTTCTTATCGAAGAGTCTATAGGCTTTACTCCTAAAGGAGTATCTTAGGAAGATTCCTTCACTTTTTGCATCAAATTTATCCAAGTTCTCTTTTGTATTTAATATGAAACATTTGCAACCAAATACCTTGAAATAGGAAATCTTGGGGACCCTATCAAAATAAAGCTCAAAAGGTATTTTCTTAATAATAGGTATGATTGATGCCCTATTCTAGATATAGCAAGCAGTGTTTATCACCTCAGACCAAAAATACTGAGATAGCTTTGACTCACACAGCAAGGTGCATGCACACTCTTGCAGGGTTCTATTTTTTCTTTCTACAACACCATTTTGAGCAACTGCTCTTGGAAAGGCAAATTCTTGTTTTATTCCATAAATAGAGCAGAAATTTTGGAAGTTTTGATTTTTAAATTCCACTCCATGATCACTCCTGATCCTAGTGATGGATAGGCCAGTTCAGTTTGAACTCTTTTGGCTAATTTTCTAAGTTCCTCAAATGTAGAACTTTAGATCTTAAGAATAATACCCAAGTAAATCATGAAAAGTCATCAATAATGACAAAACAGCACCTGCACCCATTTAAACTTTCAAACTTGGTTAGTCTAAAGAGACCTAAGTGGATCAACTCAAGTGACTTGGAAGTACTGACCATATTTTTCGGTTTGAAAGATGTTTTATGAAGTTTTTCAAGTTTATAAGATGTGCAGAGATTTTTCTTTCTAAAAGAAATCTTAGGCAAGCCAAGTACTAAGTCGTGTTTCACAAGCTTATTTATGTTTCGCAAGTGGACATGACCAAGTCATCGATGCCACAGTATTAACTCATCATTCAATGCAACTAAACAATTAAGTTCGTTGCATTTGTCAAAGTTAATAGTGTAGATATCTTTTGATCTGTCTCCAATCAAAAGGATTTCCTTTGATTTCCCATCCTTAATTTTAAAATCTTTTGAGGTGAAGGTGACTTTGTAATCTTTATCGTAAATCTGACTTACACTAAATTATGTTTTAAACATGTAACAAAATGAGCATTCTCAAAAGAGGTTTTAAAGTTACCAATTTGGTCAGTACCAACAATACAACCCTTGTGGTTATTGCCAAAGGTGACCGAACTACCTTCCTTGCGATTGAGGGTGAGAAACAGGTCTTCTTCTCCTATCATGTGGTTGAAGCAACCGCTGTCCATAACCCACCTTCCTTAGACACGTCATTGGTTTACATCTGTGAGATCTAGAGTTTCTTCTTACAACTACAAAATGTCCATCTTTTGTTGGTGAAAAGTCCATCCAGAAAACTTTATTGGTCCTTCCTTGGAGTATCCTACAACATAGGATTCCAAAGGTCTTTTTGGTGCCCATTTTCTTTTAGGTCCAAATTTGTTAGCAAATGCTTGTTTAGGCGTAGACATATTCTTGACCTTAAGATTAAAGGAAATTTGTATGTCAATTTGTAAAGTGGATGCTTCATGATCATTATTAGGAATATAGCCTAACCCAAATCTAGTAATGGTTTGTGTTGGTGTGCCTAGCAATTTTTCTAGATTAATTCTTCCTTTAGTGAATTTTGCTAGGTCATTTACAAGAGCAACAGATTTTTGTTTTAGTTTTCCTAACTCTATCTGAAGTGAATCTATATGAGTTTTAAAAGTAGTGATCTCTTGTGATAGTTGATTCTGTGATTCAACATTGTGTTTCAATTATGTTTCTTCATCTAGATCTTTTACCAGTTTCTTACTAGCTGCTTTAAGTGCTCTAACTAAATCATGCAACTCATAAAAGACTTCTAAGAGTTCATGAAAAGTGAAATAAGATACCTCGTCTTCGATTGCCATGAGTTCAAAGAGTACTTCACTTGACGTGTCTTCACTTTCTTCTTCCGAACTAGTATCGCTATCATCCCAAGTGCCTTGAAGGACTTTTTTCTTTGCTTCACATTTGGGAGGTTTTCGAACATTCTTCTCAACTTCTTTCTTGAGTTGAGGGCATTCCTTTCTCACATGCCTTTTCTCTTACAGTTGTAGCAAATGACTTACTCTCTTGTGATTCTTCCTTCTTCCAGTTCTTTTTGTTCTTTAGGAACCTTTTCAATTTTCTGGAAAGTAAGGCTATATCTTCTTCATCTTCATCTTCTGATTCTTCATATTCGGTGTCGACTTTTAGTGCAAGGTCTTTCTTCTTCTTGCCTTCACCTTCATGTTCCTTCACATGCTCAAGTTGAACCTCATAAGCCATTAGACTTCCTATGAGATCGTCAAGTTGAAGCACTAAAAGATTCTTTGATTCTTGGATTGTTGTTATCTTCGTCTCCCAATCGCTAGTGAGAGATCGAAGTATCTTACGAATCAGGACTTCATTTACAATTACTTGATCCAAGTTTCTCAAGAAGTTGATAATATCTGTGAATTTGGTATACATCTCCTTGATAGCCTCTCCCCTCTTCATACAGAAAAGCTCGTATTGTTGTGTAAGGAGATTGACCCGTGTCTCCTTCACCTTTGAAGTCTCTTCATGAGTGACTTCAAATATATTCCAAATTTCGTCTAAGGGTTTATAGGCAGAGACACAATTGAATTCTTCTTTTGAAAGACCACAGAAGATAGCATTCATAGCTTTGGCATTGTGTGTGGCTGTCTTCTTTTGATATGATGTGATGGCAACTCCTTTTCTAGTCAAGTGTACTTGGAGGCTATCACATCCCATACTTCATAATCCATGGATTCTAGAAATATATGCATTCGGATCTTCCAGTATCCATAGTTAGTAGCATCAAACAATGGAGGTCTGACTGTAGATTGCCCCTCAATGTATACCTCAGAGGATTTTGACATCCTAACTTAATTGAACGAGACTCTAATACCAAACGTGAGTGTGCAGAGCCTAAAGAATCAAGTATACACTAAAGGAGGTAAATAGTGTAATATATAACTCTATTATCAATTAAAAAATCATTCACTGCATATTAAAAATTTAAATAAGCATAGACAAAAAATGAAAACACCTGATTTAAAGTAGAAAGCCCTACTAGTAAAAACCACTACATATGCCTATCAGCTTAGGATTTCTCCAACTAGTCGACGCTAGTCCAATCCACTATCGTACTACTTGAACAAGGGTGGCACAACCTCTTACAAGACGTCTTTTCTTTTACACCTAACAAAGAGAAGACCGAGACTTCAAAAATAACTTGGATCCCATATCAAAAACAACAAGAATATAAAGTATATAACAAAAATTCCTATGGAACCTCGATAAGATTAGAACAAACCGAGCTTTTGTGATTCATAAAGACTTGTGCTTTGAATTGCAATAATTGCAGGCGTAGAGGCACGAAGGCACTTGAAAGAATATAAGCATTTTGTTTATAGGAAGCTCTTAAAGTGTGTTTTAAGAGAGAGGTCCGAGGGTTCTATTTATAGGTGTTTTTTGACCTATTTTGGAAATACTGGAAATACAATTTTGGTCGATCAAAACTTAGGATCGATCGATCAAAAATACTTTGGATCGATTAAATGAAAGGTTTGATCGATTCCATGTTGATCAATTAAATTCGGATTTTGATCTACTTTATAAATTTAAAGAAAATTTGACCATTGGAATACTTTGATCGATTAATTAAACCAAAAAGGTTGATCGATTAAAAGGGAAATATAATCGTTCAAGATCTTTGATCGATTAAGCAAGTGAGTTGGTCAATCAATGTCTGGTCCATTAATTAGAAGATTGGTCGATCAACAATGGTAAAAACTTAGGTTCGAAGAGAAAATACGACTTTTGCGAATTAAAAGTGTTTCGCTTGTTATTCTATGAGGTTCCTTACAAAGTTCTAGATTCAATAAGATAAAAATAAGTCTTCCATAGCTTCTCAAGTTGCTATCACTTGACTAAGACATCATGATTTGATTTGATCTGTAATTGTTAGTCATCAATAGATTTATAATTTTGGTACATCAAAACAAGGGTAATATCAGTCATTTCATTCCGAAGGTAACTACAAAGGTAACACTCTTGTGAAGATCGCAATATTTTATAATCTAGCAATATGATCACAAAGCCACCACCAATAGCCAATTTCAAGGACTACATCAACTTGGTCAGTGATGGGAAAAAGAAAGTGAAACCTACCAATCTACCAAAAGCTAGCTCACGAAGCAAGCATGCCCAAGCAAAGTCCAAGAGGAGCAAGCCTGACCTAGAGGCAAGGAAAGTTTCCTGCCACTCGGATTATGGCGGACCACCTAGATCGGCCGACTAAGTCTTCTACCTAAGAACAACCAACAATGTACGACCAACTGACCAACACGGCCACCCAATCTTCAGGAGACAGGAGATCGCCTAAAAGGCTAAGACCTCGCATTCCGCCGCTACACCGATCCTAATGGAGCCTGCAAGAAAAAGTGCCAGTGGTGCAAGAGTCAAGGCGGAAACACAAAAATCGAAGCAATGGTGTGAGAATCAAGGCAATGACACAAAGAGCAAGGTGACAAAACAAGCGACAAGGCAACTCATAGAACGATTGTGCTCTCTTAGGAGCAATTGATTACCAACCTCGGACGCGATCAACGATCCCCCATATAAAGGAAGGCATGTATTCGAAAAAAAGGCACAACTTATAATACTCTCGAAGAATATTTCTAATGAAAACTTGAGGGTTACATCTTCTCCCCAGACGTACACCGATTCAACGGAACTGGGTCACCAAACTCCTGCATCCTCCCCTTCTTGATACTCACGCTCCCTCGCTACCACCTTCTGCCCACTTTCCTATCATGCCCAGGGACTCGATCGGTCAGCTTGCCTAGCATGTGAGATGACCTGATGGCAAAGAAATGAAGATCCACTGAGTTCTATTGCACTTTTCATAGTGGTTTGAGTCAAGGTGAAGATTTGTTGGTTATGCCTTAAATGCCCACGGCTTAATCAACCACTTCGTTGCAATCTGAAATATATTTTAAATGGCTTCTTGTGACTCAATGGCTTTCCAGATTAGCTACCTAGGAATGCACTCTACGTGTGTGTGTGTGTGTGTGTCGTTAGCTGAGAATGGTGATGTATCTTCATTACCTTTCCAGATGGCTTGACACCTACCTACTTGCCTTTTTCTCCAGAACTTCGAGTGTAGGTATTTCTTCCATACTCCTTTAATTTTCACGTTTAATGGAATTTGTCTCCCTTTGCCTGCAGTCTTTCCGTTTTTATTTCGGAGGGGGTTCTCTACATAAATCGTTGTGCCTCCTTATGACGGCCTTACTTACCACACAGTTCAGGTCGGGTTTTTCTTTTTTCTTTTTTTTTTTTTGGTGAATTAGATAGACGTACGGGAGGGGGCTCGGGGGCTATGGAGATGTTGTTGATGGGATGAGATGAAAGGGGTCTTTTTCTCACCTGATCGACGCGCTGCTGGTCCTCGGGGGAGGCGTCGGCGCCGCGGTCGAGCGGGGCGATGACCTCGAGCAGCTCGGACTTGAGGGCCTCCCTGTTCTTGGGCTTTTTGTTGTTGTTGGTCAGGAAGGACGGGAAGAAGGAGATCCTCGTCCTCCATTTCCCATCATCATCATCTGCTCCGTATCTCCTGCTGAGGCGCTGCTGCTGAGCCTCTCCGGCCTTGAGAGGGGTGAAGGCGCGGGACGGGAGACCGAGAAACGCCACCACAGGATAAGAAGAAGAAGAAGAAGAAGCGGTAGAGAACGGGGAGGAGAGTGGTGGAGTTGAGAGAGAGACAACAACAGCGGCCATTTGGCGCTGTGGGCGTTTAGCGCAGCGCGGCAAATGAGGGGAGTGCGCGAAGAGCGGAGAGTGCAGAGAGGACGGAACGAAAGAGAGAGGCGTCTGCTTTCCCTTTTTGATTATGATACTTTGGTCGAGATAAGATCTCGTGCTCGAGCTGACGTCGTGACCGGATATGTTCCGACAGGGATGACCCGACACGTGGTGGACATAAAGAACCGACGTTTGATATCAACTACAAATTTGTAAAGTTTTGTAGATATAATGTTAAATTATCAAAAACAAGGTATACGGGTAAATTTTCTTTTAAATGAACTTAAATATTGTCAAAATTAAATTCTCACAGATTTTGAGATTCTCGATAGGACAAAAGTAAGTATAAATAAAAAGTATCATGTTACTTTCCATTATCACATCAAATAAAAGTATAAAAAAAGATAAATAAATAGTTCAATAAATATTATATTATTTTTCCACAACAAATAAAAGTTTTAAGAATAGAAACAAATGAACATTTTGTGTGTTTTGATTTTCCACCGTTGACAATTAATGTATTTTGATTTTTCATGTATTTTGATTTTTCAACGATGTCAATCGATATATTTTGATTTTCTACGTGAAAAATCAAAACATATCAATTAAAAATCTTCAAATGATATATTTTGATTTATCGATTTCTTACAACAAACAAAAGTCAGAAATTCGATAGAAAATAAAGAAGAAAACAACAATCGAAAATCAAAATACACTACGCATCGCAAAATATAGTGCTTGATGTATTTTGATTTCCAATCGGTGTCTCAGATTGTGTTTACATTACCTCGTTTTGTATATATTATTTTATATTCTCGTTGAAACATACTCAATATTGATCTCTAATGGAGAGTACAAGACGAAGGGGCTGATGGTGAAGATAGAATTCAAATCGGACATATGCATTAAACAGTATATAAAAAAAAGAAATAAGAAAAAAAATGAAGAGAGAGAGCAGAGAGAGAGAGAGTCGATGAGCATGCCCCTGTAACAACCTAACATTAAAAAAAATGAATAATTAAATAGTACATGAGTAACATGCACATTAAAGAGGACACGCTTCTTTATATATATAAAGATTGTAGATATTTTTATAACTTTTCCTACTTTATAGTTAATGGAAAGGAATGGAGTTTCCTTACTTCCACAATATGGTATTGGAGCATGTTAGAGTCCAGGTAAGGTTGGAAGGTCTCATTTGACTAAAGTGAAGGTATCTAAGGTTAGTTTTCTTCGATCTCAACTCAACCTAGTTGATAAGTATGAGCTATTTACTGGTTAAAATAAAGTAAAAGCTTTGTGAATTGTCATTGTATATTAATATAAACGTTCTACATTTTTTTTACTACCGGTCATAATTACCAAATACCGATATTAACTACTAGCATTGGCTACTACCAAATAATAGTTAAGCACTATTAAGCATGGAAATACTAACTAAATGAGTATTTGATATTATATTAACTAGTTTGATATTAATTAGCAAAGAGTTAATTCTTGGTTTGGAGAAGTAGGGATGTACTCTTTATATTATATATAAAATTGAAATGATAAACTTTGTCACTGTTAGGAAGAATTAATAAGTGTTTGCATGTTATTTATGTTGCTACAAACAAATCAAGTTCTTTTTTTTATAGAAAATTTTGTACTTTTCTACAATTTAATCGGCGTGCCTCAATATGCCTTAAGCATTTCTTTGGCATGCCTTCACCTTCGATTACTAAGATCATCGAAATAACGATGTAAATTTACATCCATTTCTTCAATATGCCTCTGAAATGTATACTTTTGAAATCATTGAAATGGCACTGAAATTAGCACGTTAAACCTTCTCTAAGATAAGTGCACACATCCACAAACACCACCACCCTCTTTTAGCTGAAAGGTGAACAATGGTCATTTGTTTGTGTAGGAATCGTCGTGGGTTACAACGTGCGAGAACCATTGTTCTGAAACAACTGTGCCAAATGATACTTGATACCCTTTCATTGATTCACTGATAACTACTGTTGCCTTCTTGTGATGTGGGAAGGCACAAGGTGAAGATCAATAGCCTCAATCTCCTCTAATAGTCGCTTTGATAATCGTGGTAGATGTCCTTGATCAACCTTGACATGCTACAATCTTCCTCATTTCCTACACGTCCTTCCTAATAAGGATTCAATTTCGATCCATTTCTCTAATTGAGTCAACACAAGAGTAGGCAAAAATAAATCACAGGAACCACTTGGGACAAAAGACTCAACCCTATGAAGATTTGGACAAAGGAGAGTTTAACTGGCCCCAATTGGGTCAAGTTGCCTCATTCAAATTCCGACACTCATCATAGAAAATGGTAGGAGATTCATACAAGCATCCCACTTAAGTATCGAGTGTAAAAGACCAACTACCACCTAGGGATTTAAGCAGTCACATGTAGAAGATTGCAACTAGTTACCATTTCAAGGGGTACAATCTCTGATACAACTAAATTACAATCAATGCTTGGCAATGTATCACCTTTAGTGACACTAATTACTCACATATGCATTAAGAAAGAAGATGGCATTCCCGCCACATGACATACATAAGCATTAGATATACAAAGCCCATTGAGCCCCAAGGAGGTATCAAATCCTATCACAAAAAAATGCTCTTGTACTTTTAATTACTTGTATTAGGAGGCTCATATCTCTCTTGGGACATAGCATTGTTTGAACTTGGTAACCATTCTTGCAAGTACTATAAGATTGGATTTTTACACCCCCCTTCCCTATCCAAATCCATATTTAGGCCAAGATCTTCCCAATGGTGATTTTGTTGAACCAAATGTAGTTCAAGAGACACATCATGTCGCCATGAATTCTAATTCATCTATACTATCCATTCAGCTAGTGATGAACTAATGGACTACGTTTTAGAAAAGCTAACCTGGAGCTGCCTTCCATTCCCTCCATTTCCAAAGCCCGGAACTCGAACCTTATGGGGAGGACGTCAACATGATTTTTGGCCCCGAAGAACCACTTGCTCCAGTCATGTGTGAGAGGGAGACCTACAACCAAGCGATTAAGGGCTTCCACAATCCCGACATTCACCAAAAAGTTGACTCTGTCCTTCTTTAGCGAGGACTTGGTCTACCTTAAGGGGCCCCACGTGGGAACCCTAGTTGTCACCCTTATGGTGGTAGGGGGGTAGGGTTCCCACCTTTTAGTGGGTGATGGCAGCATCCTCGGTATTACTTTTCGGACACCTTTGGAACAGTAGTTCCCTAGGAGAGGCGATGAGGTTGTGCTCCAAATCCATCATAAGATTCAGAGGGCATCAAACCAAGTTGCTAAGCATCATCAACTTGTCCATCTCTTTAGCAGAGATGGGGATAAGCAACTAAAACTAGTCTCCCAATTTAGGGTGGTAGACACTATAAGTGAATACAATGATGACGAGGGAAAATTACCATAAGCCTCATATACTAAAGTATGGGCCCTCACAAATGAGTCTCAGAGAAAAATAATGATTGGGCCATAATGTTGGAGTTATGTGTCTTGGGTGGGCCACCCTGAGTCGAATCAGCTAATCAGTGATGCAGATTGGAGTGTCAGATTATGTGAACACTCTAACATGGTTAGGTGGGTACCTTAATACAATTAGAATAATGTATTGTGCCATGTTGGATATACCGATAATGGATATCGAAGTATCCAAATGTTTTGGATCGAGGATTTTAATAAGTCATCAAGAACTATCATGATATGTAACCATAGTATCCAGTCTAAGAAGAGTAGCAATCTTCTCTAGAGACTGTTGCCTAACGAATGCCCTTGATGCACACCTTCTACATGAGAATAGAGATTTGGGGTTGTAAAGCAAGTTGGGTAAAAGAGTTGACTCGGCAAGATGGAGATGCAAAAATTCTTTTCTTATCATTGTCATAAAGAAGGTATATCCTTTGACCTGAAATAGATATGTGTATTTATGTCTAAATATGCACATTTGATGGACCAATAGAGGGTACACCTACCATGGTGTTGAAACTGGAAAGCTGGTGTGAGAGTACTAGAGACACATGATCTCTTGAAGGGATCACACAAATCTGTTGTTATAGGTGTACGTAGCAGATCGGGAGACTCAAGCTCGCTTTGCATATATTGGAAAGTATGAAATTCCATGCATGATCGTATAGGTCCCGATCAAACCCATATATGAAGAGAAGATAATACTTTGGAAAAGAATCTGGTCATTGCTCTTGTCCTGATAGTACAAAGGGAATGTGAAAAGTATGTAACCAGTGATGGGACAGATAGTGAATTTGGGATTCAATCCCAGGGATTACATGTCTTCTACAAGTATTCAGAATACCTGAGGGAGGCGTAGTGCCATTATTTCAATAATCCTAAGTGCTTAATTATTGATGTATTGAAACTAATAATCATTTTGATATGTTCATATTTGATTGGATTGATTGAATCAATTTGAGGAGTTAAATTGGATTCAATTTAGCAATTAATTATACCTAATTAACTAGCTATAAAATTCAAGGGTTAAATTGCAATTAATTAATGTTGAGATACCTAATCTAAACACCTTATAAAAGTTGTGAACCAATCTTGCAAAATTGAATAGAATCTAATCCCAATTCTTAGATGGAGATCTAAGGGTTAACATTAAATTAGGATTTATTTGGAATTCCAACAAATATCTCCCAATGCTAAAAAGAAAATCCTAATTTGATTCCAAATCAAAGCCAATCAAATTGTTTGATTGATTGCATTGCTTTCTAATCAAATCAATTAGTTGGTTTGATATGTGCCTTAAGTTGCACGCCAAGGATATTTAAAAAAGGAGAAGAAGACAAGTCAAGCAAGAGCTTGGCCAACTTCTTCTTCCCTTCCTTGTCCTCTTTCCCTGCAATAACGTTGAAGAAGGAGGGAGTCGGCCCATCAGAAGCTTAGCTAGCGCCTCACTCCTATTCCAAGTACAGAGGTACCAATAAGGCCCTTGGCGAGTCAACCACCTAGTACCATAAAAGAACGAGGGTTTGGTTCTGGAGATTAGAGCTTTCCTGATCTTTAATCCATGTAGTAGTAGGTCGACCATAAGTCGACTTGCTACTACTGTGTTGTGAGGATTTGATCTTCTTGGCCTCTTCTTGCTTGTTCTTGAGGCGAGGGTTGCCTCCCCGCCCTAGAAAGAGTTCATGGGATGCGAAAAAGGCACATGCAAGAATTAATCGTTGATGTAAACACATTTACACTACTTAAGATGTCTATTTATGCATGTTCTTAAACATAGGATTGCATTTCATGATATAAATATTGCATAACAAGCATCATCTTGCATTTAGAGTAGTTTGAAAAAAATGAAGGTTAATTGTCTCCTTTTATGTGCTTGGACAGGACAAACATTTTATTGGGGTCTCGGATCGAAGATCCAACCGTATGTATGTGATCAGGGCGACGATTGGAGTTCAACAACTCCAAAATCGCCCTAATCAGGCATCCGTAACATCAGATAGTGACCGGAGAACCCTAGAAGATCAAGGGCCAAGATGGTGTAAATCCGCACTTCAAATGACAAATCCGACCGTACAGATGAATTCGGATCGACGCCAACGACGCACAAATCGAGTCAATCTGACATCCGTGGCACCATCTACAACATCGAGAAGATGGATGGCCAAGATGGCGCCACGTGGCGCCATATCAGCCGCCCAAACGGCCGCATGCATCCAGTGAAGCTTCTACACCCTCTCCCTCTCCGCCATTGGATCTCCATCCAACGGCCGTGGACAGCCACGCCTAAAAGCGTCCACTCGACCATCCGCGCCTCGTAGCATAGCGGTCGAAGGCGATATCGCGAGCTGCAGCTGCGAGTTCAAGCTGCAGCGAAGGGGAGAAGGGTGCGGGCGTGCGTTGGATCGTCATCGGGCAGCTCAGATCCTCCGATAGCGTTCACGCGCTAGTGCACGCGCAGCGCGAACGCGCCATCGTACGCGTTGAGGCGGGCACACAGCAGCGGGCGAAGCAGCATCCTAAGCCGTCCGATCTCGCGATCGGACGGCTGAGATTTGATGAATGTGGGCAGGCGTTGTACGCGGGCAGCTGAGGAGGCACGCGTGGGGAGCGCCCACTACACCCTTGTTGGGGCTTTAGCGACGGCTTTATCCGTCACTAAAGACCCCTTATTTATGGTTTTAAAGATGTAATGACCAATTTGCCCCCACTCCTTGCAACTATAGGAGACCCCCTCCACACGAAATTCTAATCCCTTCCTTCTCTTCTCTACCTCTCCAAAGCTCAAGAGAAGTTTGTCCCACACCCGGGATGCTTCTCGCGAGATAAAGTCCAAATTTTCATCCCCCTTCGGAAGTGGATCCCGCGACGACGACGGCGTGCTGCTCCGTTCCCGTTCTTCTGCTTCGTCCTCCTTCGTCCAGGCGTCATCCCGTCCGGCTCATCCTCCAAGCGACCGTCGAGGAGGATATCTCTCTCCCTATTCTTTTTACTGCTTTCTAGTATAGATTTACTGCTTTCTAGAGTAGTCTGCTCGTCCTCCAAGCGATCGTCGAGGAGGACATTTCTCCCTCCATTCTTTTAATGCTTTCTAGAGTATATTTATCACTTTCTAGAGTAATTGTTTTATACTTTGTAGTTGTAATAGTGAAATGAACAATCTCCTTAATGATAAATTCCCTATTTATTCTACATCTCATTTTGATTTATATGTGTAATATTCTCTCTCTCTTTCTCTTCTACTTATTGTAAATAATTAGATAGTTTTAAATTGAATTACTTTGTAACAAATAAAAACAAACGCGTAGTTTTTAAATCAAACGTCCGCCTCCCTGTGTTCGACCCGAAATTTTCATTTCGGTATAAATTTTATTTGTTGAACATGAATTCTTCGCTTCCAAACTACAACGATAGGTTTTCCAAAACCGAATACGTTAGCGTAGCAATTCGATAGTTCAACAATCGTCTTCGGCGAGAAGGCCCTCATCCGCCTACCAAGACAAAGGGAATCCCCAAGGTGGGACTTATTTACGGAAGCACAACAAGTAGGGTGCTATGCTACGCCACTAAAAGGTATACCGCTTATTCGTGGGGATCTCAGAGCGAAGTGATTCCAGTTACATAAGTTGTTATAATCAAGTATGACCTATTTATAAAGCTAATCAACTTAATGACGTGCTACGGGTGCGTTTGTTTAAGAGTGTCGTAGCTCACATTCGCTGCGTTGATTTTAAATATAGAAACGGATTTGAAACTGAGTGTCGTACACAGGGAGGCGAGAAATCAGGTTTTTCTGTCACTTAGTTGTCACGGAAATGGCAAGTTTTTGCTTATGCGAGAAAATGCAGGAGAAAAGCGAGTAAGAGAGAAAGAAAGAGAGAGAGAATAGGGTTAGAGTTCTTTTAAGTCATGGCATTCACTTAGATCAAGATGAAAACAACATCAATACTATATTTAACATGCAACACAAGTTTTACAATTACAACACTAGATAAATGCTTAAGCACAAGTAAAGTAAAGCTAAGCTAGAGAGAGAGAGGGAAAGAGAAAGGAGACGGCGAGGCGGGAACGGCGGTGGAGGAGGGCTCTGTCGGCAGCTCATCGACTTCGGTGATTACAAAAGTGTGCTAATGGTGGCTAGGAGTGGGGTAGAGCACTTGCAAGTGTATTGAACGCTTTACATGGTGGTTGGAAGGAGTTTATATGGGAAGAAAGGCTTTCTAAATGAAGAAGGGGCTTTAGCGACGTCTGGGACGTCGCTAAAACCCTTCCTGAAACATCGGTGAAGCTCCTCTGCCCGTCGGTTGTCCACGCTCTCTGTGCTTCCTCATATTAGCGATCCGTGTGTAGCCGCTGAGGACCGTTTGATCATAGATCAGACGGTCGAGATCGTGCGATGAGAGCACTTCAGGATAGCACCTCGTGGGCGCTGTGTGCGCATCATCGTGCGCGTCTGGGTTGGATGCATGCGATCGCGTCGCGTTGCCTGCTTCCGGGCTGTTAGATTAGAGATGAACGGCTAAATTTCAACGGCTCGCGCCTCTACTGTCGAATTCAGCTCTTCCACGATTCGAACGTGCACCCCCTACACATGTAGCGGTGGCACGACCGCTGCGCTGTGTAGGCAGATGGTCGCGGAGAGGAGGCGGGTGAGCGGGCATTTCAGTCGTTGGATGGATGGCACGAGATCTGCTCTCAATTGTTCGATCGCATATCGAACGACTGAGAGCGTTCCTGCGGGTGATGAAGGGAATGTGCGTAGGTGTTGCGGTGGATATTCTCGGCCGTCCAATCAAAGATCGAAGGCTAAGATTCGACCTGCGGTGGATAGAGGAGGCTGGGCGTTGGCTGGCGGGTGCTGATCGGGCACCACATGGCGCGTTGTGGGTCGTTGATCATCAAATCAACGGCCAGAACTTCTTGGGTCAATTGCGGGTGCTCCGGATGTCGGATTTGGTCGATTTCGAGTCCGTTGGACTCCATTCATCATTCTGAATCCATCCATGTGGTCCGATTGCTCATCTGAAGCCTTTTTTGACATACACTTATACAAATGGCCATTAATAATGCATTATAAGCAATCTCGATGTGCGATACATGCAATGCTCGCATGCCCATTTATGATGTGGTATCTATGCATTTTATCTTTAAGACCGACTCCGTTTAGCAAAATTATCATTGTAAAATGTAACGTTATCACTTAACCTAAAGGATCTCCTTAACTAATTCAAAGAAGATCACGATATCATTGATATTGGCTATAGCTTAGATGTCATAATAATATTGCAGGTTGTTAATATGGAGTTAGCATCAACACCCACTTGTATACGTTGTTCTCTTTTCGAAATATGAGGGATTTCATGTCAGGATGTATCCACTTCACTTCATACTTATGCATCTCTCTTACCAGTACTTTTATTAGAAAACGAAATTAAGGCGTTCGATGTTGAGAGGGACTCTTTATAGAATGTATAACTTGATTATAAAGGCAACTAATTTTGAGCACGCACTTTGATGTGAAAGTACAGAAGTCAAAAGAATTTCAAATGTGAAGTATAATATAACAAAATGTATTGCTAGAGTATCTTGAGTTTTGATCAATGAAATATAAAAAATACTAATCGAAAATTAGAGCACATCACGCATTGCAAATCCACCTTATTACGACAGTACAAAAGTCAAAATAACATCAAATGGGAAGTATACTGTAATAAAATGTATTGTGTAGTGTATCTTAATTTTCGATCGATGGAAAATAAAAAACACTGATCCAAAATCAGAACACACCACGTGTTACAAAATGCATTGTCCGGTATATTTGATTTCCAATAAATGCCTTAGATTATGTTTATATATATATATATATATATTATTTCATATTCTTACAGAAACTTACTTAATATTGATATCTAATGGAAGAGCATAAGTTGAGGAAACAGATGACGAAGATGGAATTTGAATTGAGCGTACACACTAAATAATGTACAAGAAAAATAAAATAACAACAACAACAACCAAGTATTTTCCCACACTAAGTTGGGTCGAAAAAAAATGAAATAAGAGAAAATAAAAATCAATGAGAGAGAAAGCATCAAAGAGATGAGAGAGATCACGCCAAATCACGGCAGAAAACGAAAAGCACAAAAAAATAAATAAATATTCAGTAACTAAAATAATAGGATGTATTAACTGCTGATTATAATTATGAAAGATCGGCCTAACCTCCTTAACTAATTACCATGATTGATATTGGTTCTAATATAGCTTAGGTAACATAATTATCTAACCTTAATTGAATCCTAAATCATACCAAACACAACCATCGAACTAGAATAGTTTGGCAGAATTTCTAAAATCTTTGCTTTCCCACCATTTCTTTAATTTGATTTTACATGTGATTTTCGTATACTCTACCACTCTTGTCACATAATTAACAAGTCAAGATGACCTTATAACATCATTGCATAAGCAATCAACCTCTGATTATGTGCCCTAACAATGAATCAAATTAAAGACACATGGATTACCATCCTTTATTGTTGATTACAGTCAAAGGCACCCCTTGCCATTTCTTAGAGCTCATCTACAAAGCTTCTAATCCATTAAAGATCGGTAAATTCTACTAAATTTGAGACATTATATTGACAGAGAAATCAATTCTTGTGATCATCTAGATAATAGTGAACTGAGAGCTAGATCTCTATTCTTCATGGTAAGCTTGGTAAAAAGGCTCTTGTGGTGTGTAATTGCTTTCTCTTCCATCCTCTCATTCACCATCTGCATATTACTTGACCGAGTCCAGCTTAGACCCTTGGGAAATCCAACGAAGGGCTAGTGTCTTTGTATTGGATCCTGTGCTCCTGTGATTAATTCTTCTCTTCACAATGGCGCACCGCTTGATTTTAAGGAAGGAGGGCTACTCCAAGTCCAAGTTATACGTGATTGAAAGTAATCAAATTAATAACTAGATCAATAAGTTTGTTGCACACTTGAAAACATAAATATATCTAATAAGTTACACAACTTCAGAAACGAACTTGCCATACATGATCTATTAGATAAGTCTTTAAAAAAAGTCATGCCTTGTGAGTATGAGTGGTGAAATTGCTCATGATTGTATTTTCTAGTGTGAGGGAATCATCCAGGGAGAGGCAAATGCAGGATCGTTACCAGGAGATGCTGCAGGAGGGGTCATAACAACTAAGAACTTATCTTTAAAAAAATTTTCTTAATTTTCGTTCAGTTATTTGAAAAGAAAAATGATATCTTTTCAAGCCTCTTTAGGCACCACGACTACTCTTGAATACTTAACCCTCCAGAACATGCTTTACAAACAAGTCAATAATTAGGTCTTTATAGTAATGCATAATTCGCTATATCATGTGCAATCGACAGAAAATATGCAGTTGAAGTGAAAATTAATGCCACGCTAAAAACGAAACAACAAAGGAAACAATCATGAGCATATCAGAACGTGCTTTACAAATGGGAAGTAATAATATTTCAGCCATATTTGTGGCACGCTCCCACTACACCCAAGGCTAAAAAGAACTAAAGAAATCTAATAACATTCTTCATCTTACAGGATGAAGGGATTGAGTTCCTAGCTGCTGGAAGTTTTAGTAGATTAAGGATCATACAGCATCGGAAGATATTACTCCCTCTTGTCCTCTTCATCTTCCAGCTTGAAGGCATCCGTCCCTGTATTCCTATCCTTCCTTTCAGTTTTAACTAGCCCAATATCACCTTCACGTAAGTGTTTGGTTAGAGTCTGCCCCTCCTCATCACCTTCTCCAATTTCATCTGAATAAGCATACCTGTTCGAATGCAAGCATTAGATGATCAGCTGTTCCTTCCAAAAAGAGCAGACCACAAATTTCAGGAGCGAGCAGAAGTTTTAGTGAATATCATAAACAAACACACCCAAGGTGAATGCAAGACAGA
Organism: Thalassia testudinum; assembly: GCA_037157565.1. Classification (NCBI taxonomy): domain Eukaryota; kingdom Viridiplantae; phylum Streptophyta; class Magnoliopsida; order Alismatales; family Hydrocharitaceae; genus Thalassia; species Thalassia testudinum. The sequence continues at coordinate 27,073,333 of JAZHRO010000055.1, read as the reverse complement.
ATCTATCGAAGGAAGTTTTAGTAGACTCACCTCTGACAACTTTGGGATGGTGCCCATAAGTAGCATATAACCAACAGCAATGCAAAGGCTAGAATGTCCCAAAAAGCAGTGATTATCCAGGCAGTCTGCCATCTTTCACTGAATGGGTCTGTGGATTTGAAGTAGACCTAGAGAGTACAAGAAACATTCAGATCACAACATCGAAGAAGTCTATTCTTTGACCATCTTAAATGTCAAGAAAATGGAAACACCTCTCTATTGGAGAATCTTTTTGACAAATGAGGCACAGGAAATATATATATATATATATAAAAGAAATCTGCAATATGCATGGGAAGCTGGATCTTGACCCTTGCTAGAGATTTTGTCCCATCTTTATAGATGGCTTTGTTAAAATACAAAAAAGGAGCTTAAGTGCTTACATAAGGATTAAGCTATTCCCATAATTTCAATGCCCCAGGGAGCACAGTTCAATCAAGACCCAGGTTGCTCGGTAATGTCAGAAGGGTGAAGTTAGAACCAGCAACCACATGCATGGCCCGAGACACTCTTATAGGATCCCACTCATAAAAAATAAACAAATGTCTATAGAAGTATTTGACTGTAACCTCCATGTCTAACATGAAAATACCCACAAAGCATAACAATTGAAATAAATCATACATAAACTCGTAAAAATCAATCAGCATAAGCACACTTAACTAGTTTGTAACCATGTTACAAGATTCTTGATACTTCCAAAAATTCATACAATACTACAAGTTTGGAAGAAGATGTACTTAAAGGCAGTGTTGGCATCTTTGGCAGAAGGCCAAAATTTAAAGGTGTGAGAAGGCTGATTAAAATTTGTTACAGAATTTAGGAAAGAGTATTCTAGGTTTAGTTAAAGTATGCAAGAGTTGCTTTATCTCTTTTAATTTTGTAGGGATTTGATTTGATTAGGATTTGATGCGATTGAGTTTGCTTCGAAATTTAGTTAGTAGGATTAGGATTGCCTTTGTAAGCTCCTCTCTATATAAAGAAGCCTTAGAGACTTCTCTTTTCATTTATTCTCATTTTAATAAAAATCTAGTTCAAAAATTCTCTGACATTGTATCAGAGCGGGATCAGTCCTAGGGAATTCCCTGGTCTGTCGATCCTCACTCTCATGCACGTGGTCTCCTCCGCGTGTTCTCTGTGTGTGTGCCATCTTTGTGCCCATAGCACACACACGCGAGACTATTTGCCCACCACACCTCTACCCGTTGGTCTTCTTTCTTCACACGCAAGTCACGCGCGTGCTATCCTCTCTAGTTTACTTCCGTAGAACTAGAGAGTCTACGGTCTCTCCTGAAGAGCGAGACCTCCTCGTCTACTGCTGCCATGGTTGCAACCCCTATTGCTTCTCCAGACCAAGGTGCTAAGACTTTCGATCTAGATCTAACTTCTCGGCTGAAATTGATGACTGGTGAGGATTTTGAGCAAGACTCTCCCATCTCTACTACTACGTGCTAGGGAATGCTTCCCTATGTGTGGCCACTACTATTGCTACGGCCACTGTATGTGTTGTTGCTACTACTGCTACGGCCATTGTGGCTGTTACCACTGCAACGACCATTGTGTATAGGGATGCTACTTCTGTTTCAACCCTATGTCTATTGTCTTTGGCCGCTACGGTCATTGTCATATCCTACTACTCTACTACGGCAATAATACTCCACAACGACTGTTACAGTCTACACTGTTATCTGCTCCTATGGACGTCTACATTAGGACGAAGTTCTCACTTTGTTGTGCCTCCTACAAGTTGAACATTGTACGCTCCAACTTGGGAGTGTCCGAATCTAGGAATGAGTATTTTAGGATTAGTTAAAGTAGGCAAAAGTTGTTTTATGTCTTTCTATTTTGTAACGATTTGATTTGATTAGGATTTGATGTCATTGAGTTTACTTCTAAATTTAATTAGTAGGATTATAATTGCCTTTGTGAGCCCTTCTATATATAAAGAGGTGTTGGGGACTTCTCTTTTTATTCATCCTCATTTTAATAAAAATCTAGTTCAAGAATTCTCCGATAAAAACCTTACAAGAGGACTTAAAGATGGAGAGAAACCGAGAGAGAGCGAGGGGGGAGTCGGAAGGTGGAAGGGGGAAGAAGGGGGTGGTACCTGGTCAGGATGGAGGAGCAGAGGGGCATCGAGAGGGTGTGGGAATTATCGAGGCGCGGGGTTCGTCGGTGGTGACGAGGAGGGGCTCGCATAGGGCTTTGGGTGATCCACCGGGGGCGGTCAGTCGGAGAGACATCGTGGTTGGGAGAGGAAGGTGCTTCAGGTGTTTGGGCTATGACCACTAGGCTCGGGATTGCAGGGAGCCGTGGAGGTGCTGGAGATGCGGTGGCCTTGGACATAAGAGCGGCGTCTGCCGTGATGGTTGTGGTGGTAGTGCTGGGGGTCTGCCACCTCCACCTTCGAGGTGTACGCCGCGGGCGGAGGTCGTCGCTCCCTGGTCAGAGGAGGTGAGGGGTTTGCAGGAGATGATCGAGAATGGGTTGGTTGGAGATATGGTGGAGGGTTGGACCACTCGGTCGGAGGTAATGAAGGTGCTAGGTCAGGACGCTTTGTATGAGGGGGTAAGGGTCCTAATCCTTGATGGGAGGAAGATACTGGTCCTCGGCCTCCCTGCTCCGAGGAGGGACGCGCTCTGCTTCAAGGAGGTCGAGTTGAAGATGGGGAGATGGAGATGGCACCGGCCTTGTCCTCACGATGGAGCATCATCGGAGCATCCGCTGGAGAGGCCACTGTTTGAGGTGGTCATCGAGGGTATCCCTTGGTGGCTGCGATCTGTGGAGGTGGTGAAGGAGGTGGTTTCACCTTTTGCTCGGCTTATGGAGTGCAAGTCGATCCGCCACTCCGAGGGCCCTCTGATGGCGATGATTGAGTTGAGGATCAGGGCAGAGGTGATGGAGAAGGTCTTGCTCCGACTTGGAAGTTTGTCTTGGGTGGTGTCTTGCTCGCATCGGCCAACTCCACCGGTGGTCGAAGCTAGTGCTCCGACGAGGAAGGCAGAGCGACGCCTAACGAAGGTGTGGAGGTGAGGGGTCACCGACATGGGTTCGAATCCCGACAGATCTCCGCAAATCTCGCGTGATGATTTTCCGCGTCCCGAGATGGAGGCACGCTCGATTATTGAGGGAGCTAAAGAGCCAAAGGGATAAATCGCGGAGAATCCGTAGGAACACCAGCTGGAGTAGCCTGTGTTGCTCGATGTGGCGCGATTGAGTGAGGAGGCACGCGGGTGGTTTGCCAGCTGGAGGCACCCGATTGCTCAGATGTGCTGAGCCCCGTTTCTAAATTAGGTTGAAGCGAAGCCTGATCTACAGACTCCGAAGGGGCTTGCTACCGAGGAGGAGGATTTATGCCTCCATTCGGCTTCGAGTACGAGAGTTGCTAAAGACGATTCGGTGCTTCATGACGCGGGAGGCAGTGTATGGTCCTCGACCATTTTCAGAGAGGAAGCTCTGTAGGGCCCCGCAACGACCACCCCGACGTAGTGTGTGGAGGCTCGGGGGGCGGTGATGGCGGTTGATGAGATCTTGGTGGAGAATGGAGTGGCTGCTGGTGATCGTTGGGTTGCTGATGGGGACACCGAGGCCCTGAGGCTGGAGGTGAAAGGAGGAGCTGTCGGGTATTTGCTACAACAACGATCGGGGGTTGTGCACTCGACTTTTGGAGACTGAGCAGTGGTCTCGCTGACTGATTGGCGACCAAGGATGGTAAGCGGTGGTAGATGTGGAGCTCTCCATTATAGGCGGAAATGGCGCTTTCGTGGAACTGGCCGAGGTCCTAGGGTGGTGGTGGATGGTTGTGGCAAATCTCCACAGCCCGTGCAGCAAGTGAAGGTGTTGAATCGCAATGATGAAGAGGTGTGTCAGACTGCGGAGGCATGTGGCTTCCGACCTACGATGAGGGAGGCCTCCACCCGTCCTTGATGAACGGAGTTCTTAAGTAGAATGTGCGGGGTCTCAATGACCCATCGAGGAGGGCAACCTTGAGACACTACATTCGTCTGTGTGGAGCGGACATTGTACTATTGCAGGAAACAATGTTGTTTGACTGTGATGTTAGGACATGGTGGGAGATTGGTGACTCTTGGATGGAAGGGTTTTGGGTTCTTGGAGCAGTTGGCTGTTCAGGAGGGCAGATTCTGAGGTGGTGAGAAGTTTTTTCCTTGGAAGATTACTTCAGTGGAGAGCACGTTATATCTGTCAGGCTGGTGTGGAAGATGGGAGGTGTCGGAATGACGATCACAGGAGTGTACGGTCCCTCAGATGCACAGGCGAGAAAAGTGATGTAGTTGACACCTGTGGTCGCTGCATGCCATGGGTGTCCTTGGTTGGTTGGTGGCGATTTTAACATCACCCTACAGACGGATGACCGACTTGGTGGGCGAGGGAGGCAGGATCCTGGGTCAGATCGCTTTGTAAAGTTTGTGGCCACACATGGCCTCGTAGACTTGATCCCGACATCATGTGCTTACACTTGGAAGAATAACTGTGGTCAAATGTCCAGGATTGATAGATTTCTTTCCAATGTGGAGTTGGCGGAGGCATTCCCATTGGCGGATGTGTCTCCTCTAGAGAGACCCTTCTCGGACCATACGCAGCTTATGTGGCGTCCTAATGAGGGGGCGCTCTTTGGTACTTATTTAAAATTTGATAAATCTTGGCTGGTGGAGGAGGGGTTCTGGAGTATGATGGAGGAGAAGTAGAGGTCTATAGAGGTGGAGGGTTTGGCTACGCTTCGTCTAGTGAGGAAGCTAAGTGTGCTGCGGGACCACTTGAAGGCCTGCAGAAAAGAGATCAGAGCATCCAGGAGGAGCAGAAATGAGGAGGCATTGTCAGAGATTACCAGGATTGATAGGCAGGAGGATCACACCCCCATCTCGTCTGTGGAGAGAGAAACCAAGATGAGGTTGACACAAGCGGTACAGGAGGAGGACAAGAAAGCTGAGGCGGAGTGGAGAACAAAGTCGAGGTAGAAGTGGCTGAAGGAAGGTGACTCTAACACCAAGTTCTTCCACCAAATAGCTTCTTCTAGGAGGAGGAGAAATTGGATTGAAACGATGATAGTTTATGGGGAGACCTTCTCTGGCAGGGTGGAGGTGGGACAAGCTGTGGGTGATTATTTCAGAGATTTCACAAGGTGGCGTAGAAGAGGACGCTGGAGCTGGAGGGGAAAGGATGTGCAGTGCATCACTGAGGCTCAGGCATCAAATCTTACGGCTGTCTTCTCAAAGGATGAGGTGCAGCAAGCGATCTGAGGGTTGAATGCGAAAGGGTGCCCTGGACCAGATGGTTTCCCTATCTTCTTCTTTAGAGTTTCTGGTCTTTGGTAGGAGCGGACGTGATGCAGATGATGGAGTTTGCAACCGGGAATAGAGGCTTCGATAAATTGAATAGATATTACATGTTTTTGTTGCCCAGGAAAGAATGTGCGAAAGCGATCCAAGATTTCCGACCAATTGCACTATCTAATGCCGTTTACCTTATTGTTGCTAAGGTCTTGGCAAATAAACTCAGGGGCCTTCTTAGAGACTTAATATCCCATGTTCAGTCAGCCTTTATTCTAGGAAGAGAAATCTTAGACGATTTTGTAGTTGCTATGGAGGTGCTGGCTACTTGGAAGAGGGAGAAAAAACAAGAATTTCTGTGGAAGGTGGACTTCAGTAAGGCATACGACTCGATGCAATGGGATTTCCTATGGGTTTCCTTGCTGAGGAGGGGCTTTCCCAGAATATGGATCGACTGGATGAAGATGTGTGTAATAACGACTTCTTTCTCAATCCTGATTAACGGGAACCCAACAAGAGGGTGGGTGCAGACTAGGAGGGGGGTCAGGCAAGGATGTCCTCTTGCACCCATGCTGTTTGTGCTTGCGGCAAATGCTTTGGCGAGGGCAATTCACAAGGTTTGTGACAAAGGTTTGATTAGAGGCTTTCAGGCTGGGGAGGACAGAGAGATGGCGATCCTTCAATATGCTGATGGCACCCTGTTCCTAGTTGAAGGAGCGGGTAGTGAGGCTAAGAGGATGAGGATCATACTGGAACTCTTTGGTGCTGCATCAAGATTGTAGATTAATTACCAGAAGTCATCTTTTATTCCGATGAACATGACAACGGAGGAGGTGGAGCTGGTGGGTGGTGCACTAAGGACAGTGGTCGATTCCCTACCGCTGATGTATCTAGGCCTCCCCCTTTCAGATCGATGCCTTAAGTTGCATGATTGGTTTCCTTTGTTGGAGAGGATGGAAAGGAAACTGGCAAGGTGGTCATCTAGGTTGCTGTCTAGAAGAGGGAGACTAACTCTTGTGAAGGCGATCTTGGCTTCCATATCATCGTATTTCCTCTCAGTTTTTAGAATTCCATGACAGGTTGAGAAGAAAATATCTGGATTTATGAGGGATCTTTTCTGATCAGGTGTGGGGGCAGCAGGAAAGGGGGCGAGACTGGTGGCTTGGCAAGAGGTTTGTAGGCCAGTGCAGGAGGGGGGCCTGGGGGTTAGAGATGTAGACAAGGTGAATATCAGTCTCCTTGCAAAATAGATTGCCAAGTTGGTGGACCAGGAAGGGGAGCTATTTGGTGACGTCATATGGAGTTACGAGCCTTTCCTCTCTTGGGGTCCCCTGGAGTCTCTTCCTTCTGGGGCCTCTTTCTTCCTTAGGGGATTGGTGGAGGTGACGGGGAAGGTGCCAAATTTCTTTTCTCCCACTCTGGAGGAAGGGGATGCCTTTAGGTTCTGGTAGGATGACTGGCGAGGGGTTGGCTTAACCCTCTGTGTTAGCTTTCCCCGTCTTTATGGGGGGTGATGGACTCGTTGGCCACGATGAGGGACTGTTGGAACGAGGTTTGGTGCCTGACCTTTAGAGGAGGCCTTTCCGACCAGGGGTGTGAAGACTTCCATCGACTACTACAGGAACCGAAAGGTTGGGAGCCGGAGGAGGGCAGCAACTCATACTCATGGGAAGAGGGAGAGTTCTCTGTGGCGAAGGTCTTTCGTAGGTTAGGTTACGGCGTGGTTAATCCGGACATTGACTTCTTGAGGGACTGTCAACTGATATGGGTAGTAGAGTGCCCGCTAAAGGAGAAAATCTTCGCTTGGCTAGTAAGGAGGGGGAGGATAATAACGGAGCGATGGAGGGCAAGGTGGGCCTAGACGGATGATCTGAGTTGCCTCCTTTGTGAAGGAGCGGAAGAAGACATCCAACATCTTTTCTTTTAATGTCCATTTGTGAGGCAGGTCTGACAAAAGATGGGGATAGGATGGATTGCCCATCGAGACACGACTAGCTTCTGGTCTTCCTTCCGCAAAGGAAACGCCCGAGATGGAACGATCTCCTCTAAATCAAAGAAGGATAGAGCTAGGACCCTAGTGGTCTTGTGGGGTGTTTGGTTGGGAAGAAATGGTGTCTGTTTTAGGGGGGAGACCTTATGTAGAGAATTTTGTCTCATACATTTCTTCCCAGGTGGAGTTATAGGGATCCTGTTTGTAATGTTGCTGTAATTTTTTCTTTGTGAAGTGAAATGATTGTGGGTAGTTATCATTTGGATAACTACCCTTTGATTTTTCAAAAAGAAAACCTTACAAGAGGTGTCGAGAAGATCAAAAAGCTATTGAAAGAAGACATTGTGCAGCATGTTACATATTTGGACATAGATCAGGAAACGAACCAAGATACATTAACTATTTGTACATACTAAATGGGGGAAGTCCTTGGTTCTGGTTGTATTAAATTTTCAACACAATCATCTATGCAACCAAATATTGATTAAAAGGAATGCCATGGGGACCTCATCAGGGGGCTAATGATTGGCTGGTGGAATCGTGGTGGCCGTACAGTCAACCAGCTAGTGATGGATGAAGGGTAGAGTGATTCTGGCACAGATTAGGACAAGAGAGTGGTTTAAACGAGAGATGGGAAATGTCAGGGAAGGGGAGAATTGTTTGGGTGGGCATTGGATTTTAACTTAAAAAGCCTCTTTAAAAAAAAAACAGAACCAAAAACAAAACGGGCAATCGGCCAATCCTTCCTAGGCTATTGTTCAGTCAATTAGTTGACCAGTTGGGCAAATGCTGATTATAGGCCCAAATATGGGTGTTCAGTTAGGTTGGTGATCAGACATGCATGCACATACACATGTATATAGTGTGGGATGCCACCAAAGAGTAACCAACTACCCCCAATGCATTTAACTTCAACTACGTATTACAGATTATCATAAATATAAGTAAGAATCTTATAAAACTTCAACTCAATTGGACATTTCCAGCCACTCCAACAACATGAAATTTTTTTCAGTTAAAATATTGCAAAAATTTACCCCTTTTTATGAAAGGAGAAGAAGTCTCCAATTCAAATGAATTTTGAAACACATTTTTCATGCCAATAAATTATCCATAGTCAAAGTTGAAAGCGTCAAGGAAAGCCAGTTGTTACTCCAAAGATGGCACAATTTTACTGAATAAATACATACATATATAAGTACAATGGAGCTACTCTCAAGAATTAGCCAATTCCTAATGTTTTAATTTTGGCCACAAATTACATATTTCCATGAGAATAGCATGGCAGCATATTTTGTGTGTGTATTTCCATGAAAATAGCATTATAGTGCCGCTCCACACTTCCTTTTTTGGACATCTGTTTTTTTTTTTTTTTTTTGAAAGGCATTTCTTATGAACATTTTCCTTCCCTATAAGTTATTTCTTCAACTTACACTATTTTAAGCTAGGTTTGAAGTGGATATATATAAAGCCCCTATCAACTTTGAAAAAGATGTATATACCCCCATGTAATTAGTAATGACGTATATACCCCTACAAAATAAGAACCATTAGTACTCATACCCTTCCATCAATCGTTGTTTGGTTTGGGAACCCAATGTGGGTTGACAGCCACTAAGCAAGGTTAATCGATTCTAATCCCAAGGCATCAAATCCAACAATTAAAATTAGAACAACCTCCCATGCACTTAAATGATGGTTGGGAGGTGATATTGATGAGTGGCGGGAAGGCTACACATTCCCCTCGATCATTCCTCTTCCTCGTCACTCAGCATTCCCTCCCAAAGTTAGACCTTTTGCACTCTCCTTGGCGATCAAACAACCTACTCCTCCCCTCATATGAGCATTGAAGGTAAGAAAATGGTGGTGCCTACGTGTTGTTAGGGCTTGTAATTGGGTAACTATGGGGATGGCTAAGGGTTTAGGGTTTTCATGATTGAGTTAGGCTTTCAATTAGGGGTTTCTATTTGGGTTTGATGTTGTTTTCCATGCATGTTTGTAATCACCATTTAGGGTTTTATTTAGGTTTTTGATGGGTGACAATGGGTATTATTTAGGATTTCATGTAGGGTTAAGTTTACGGTTTTGATTAGGGTTGCATTTTTTGTTTTCTATAGGTGTTTTTTATGGTTGTGAATGATAGATTAAAGGTTACAATTACATTTAAGGCTTCGATTAGCGTTAGGGTTTTGATTAGCATTGGGGTTTTATGTTTCAGGTTGGCATTTCAATCTGGGTTACGCTTAGGGTTATGTTTATGGGGCTTTTTACGGTTTTCAATCAATGATTGAGGATTTGATTAAAGGTTTGGTTTAGGGTTTCAATCAGGGTTTGCATTTAGGGTTTTGATTAAGTGTTTTTTTCAATCGTGGTGTTAATACTGCTGAAACATGGTTTGATTGTACTGGCACTGATCCTAATGGTGGCCTGAGTGATGGTATGGGGGAGCATAGAGCTGGGGAGGAGGAAATTGGGGAGGAGGGAGTCAGGGAAGAGGGAATTGGGGAAGATGGAGTGAAGCAAGAGGGAATTAGGGAGGAGGGAGTCAACGAAAAGGGAATTGGAGAAGAGAAAGTGAGGCGAGAGGGAGTTAAGGAGAAGGGAAAAGTGGTAGATGTGGATGCAGAACAAATTAGAAGTTCTAATGTGGTTAAGAAAGGGGTTCATCCGAGTGCAGATCAACCATTAGCAGAGGAGATAGAGTGTTAGATGTGGAGCAAATTGGTAGCTCCAATGTGGCCAAAAGATCATCTACTAGGAGTAGAAATACAACCAAGAAGGTGTTCCACTACGAGGAGAAGAGCCACCTCTAAGATGATTACCGTTGATGATGGTTTGGGGGAGCTAACAGATGACTCTGATGATGTGGACTTTGTGCTACTAGATGATGGCTCTAAGGATGATTTTGATTGAGAACTTGATAACCTAACATCCGATGATTTTGATTCTGATGCTGAAGACATTGTTGATGATGAGGGTGGGACCTTTGAAATTGATGATGACACAAACACGCATGTTGGGAAAGTGTTTGCTGATATTAAGGAATTCAAAAATTATCTTGCCACATATTGCATTAAAAATGGATTCAAATTTAAGTACATTAAGAGTGACAAAAAAAGGGTTGTTGCATGGTATTTTAATGTAGAATGTAAATGGAGGATACACACATCTAGGTTGGATGATCATAGGTTCCAAGTGAAGACACTTCATTCCCATCATACATGTGCTTCAGTGAACATGGTTGGCAATGAGAGGGCTTCTCAAAATCAATTGCAAGCTTAGTTGTTAGGTGGCCGAGGGAGAAACCCACAATGACCACGAACGGGATTTCTGATAAAATTTTTGAAGATTTTCGTCTGAGACTTCCATGAAAAGGCCATACAGGGGTAGGTATGAGGAACTCAACCAGATATTTAGGAAGGTGGAGCATTTTTATGAGAAATTACCAACATTGGTGTATGAATTGAAGACCAGAAATCCTGGTAGTGTGATGCACTACATGACAAGATAATGCTTTCTTGAGGATCTTTGTCATTCAAGGCATCAATTAATGGATTTTTGGGTACCTGCAGGCCTTTTTTGGGGCTTGATAGCTGTCACTTGAAAGGGATGTACTTGGGAACCCTTCTTGCAGCCATAGCCTTAGATGGAAGTAATGGATTGTTTCCCATGTGCTTTGCCATTGCAGAAGATGAGTCCACTTCATCTTGGTTTATGAGTTGTTTGCAAGAAGCCATTGGTTTTGGAGATGGGAATGGGTTGACGGTGACATCTAATGGTCAAAAGGGCTTGCTTGAAGCTATTAGAACTACTTATCTAGCTGCAGAACATAGATCTTGCATGAGGCATTTATATAAAAACTACAAGAAGAATTTTCTCAATGAAGATTTGGAATTCTTGGTTTGAAGTGCTGCTAGAGCTTTTAATGTGAACCAATACATTCACTATATGAATGAAATACCAAAGGTGAATTGAGAGGCTTTTGAGTGGTGGGATAGAATCAATGAAAAGTGGAGCAAGCACACCTTCTCTTTTGCTGCCGATTACAATACTTGAGCAACAATTTGAGTGAGTCATTCAGCTCTTGGATTTCTGATGGGAAGCAGCTGCCCATTTGTGAATTAATTGTTTGGATAAGACAAAAACTAATGACTTCAATGGATGATAGAAGGAACAAGGCAGCACAACAGAAGGGAGTTTTGCTTCCAACAGCTATGGAGTATATTCAAATTGTTTCAAGGGATTTGCAAGGCTTCATTGTGAGAATATGTGGTGACATCAGTGTGGAAGTGGAGTGCCCTTCAGGGAGATATGTTGTTCAATTGAGTGAGACAATGCACATGTAGGAAGTGGCAAATAAATGGGCTTCCGTTTACACATGCAGCAGGAGCCATAGGTAGCATTAAAGGGCTAAAATGGGAGAACTATGTAAGCCATTACTACAAGATTAATACTTACAAGTTGGCTTATGATCAAGGAATTTCTCCTTTGCCCAACAAAGATCAATGGACAAGGGTTGAACTACCATATGTTTTTTTGAAGAGACAATGGATGGTTATCCAACTTGATAATGAACTACCATATGTTGTGAAGGCTCCACGGTCTTCGAGGCCTCATGGAAGACCGAGGAAGAATCAAATCTGCAGCAAGGATGAAAACACACAAGGACTGAGGTCTAAATCCAAATGCACAAGGTGTAATGGTAATGGTCACCATAAAAACACATGCAAAGCACCACTACACCCACCACAACTATTACACCCCAAAACCCCTTGCCCCATCAAGAGCTAGGTTATTGGGTGTGAAAAGTTAATGGTGCTAGTTTCTTTTTAATAAGGTTGCTTATTATCACATGGTCAAGCCAACGAAACAGGTTTGCATTGAACAAATTAAATGGAAATACATTAATGTTAATGGAAAAAAGATAAAATTCCACAATACGATTTGAACATCAAATAAACAACAAGCTAGCATATAATTACATATTTGAGCATAAGGTCCAACAAATGGGATGGAACACTTCATAATCCGTCAATATTTACAAGTAATCGTCACCATATACAAAAATAAAGCAAAAGGACGAGACAAAGTAAAAGTCAGAGTAATCCTATATCCATTTCCTGCTATAGGTTGAACATGTCCTAGAAAGCACCATCATACTCCTCCACGGCTTGGAGGAGATCCAGTAATCCTATGGTCAGAGCCTCATCCATCATATCATTGATGATGCAAGAGGTAACAATGGTCCCAACAGTTGGATGTGAATCATCCTTGCAAAGATCACCACTCGAATCCAAGCATAACATGTGTGACACCCTCAAATACCTACACTGGCGACAAGTCCTACAGGTTTCCATTGCATGGCTCGGCATAACTCTTGAAAATGGGTCAATATAGGAATGAACCAATAGGAAAAAATAAACTATTGTTTTCACAAGAAACAAGGTAGTGTACTGTTTTTCTAGTTGGGTGGGCCTCTATCTATTCTTAACCTCAGGTTTTATTCCTAAAACCAAGTTTATCCCAACCAAGCCCTCATGATTCAAGATTAACCTTTAAATCCTATATCCCTCACTCATCACTCGAGTCCTTGGAGTGATTAATCAATCCTTCCTATTGAAAGAGATCAAGATGTACCCTTTTTGTTGGTCCACTCATACAAATAACCCCTCCTTGGCGATCAGAGAGGTTCAAAGCACTCATATCCTTCAAACAAGTATACCCACTTCGGGTATTGGAATGTTAACTAATAGTCAAATGAGTCTGGCATGAGGGAGCGACCCTCTACCTAACACTTGAGATCCCTAGAAAGGTATGCCACACAAGACTGCTCAAGTGCTGGTCCAAATGATCTTTGAATCTTTTGGCGATGAGAGTAGATGGACACTTGGAATGTCTAGCTCCCGATAGAAGCAACGTATATTGGGTGTTTTGGAACACCAAACCATCCCGATAAAGAGTATTCCACAACTAAGCTCCCTTAGGATATCCCATGTCTTCTGCACTTGCGGGCGCGAACTGGGCTTCTGCCTCAATAGCCCTCGCACAAAACTAAGTGATAGTTTCCGATCCACGACCAACCACCACAATCAGGAACTATCCAGTTCCAGGTCACTTTACAGGTAGATCTTTTCTACCAACATCTCCTTGGAACACATCTAGTTCCTACAAACCCTCGATTCACCAAGTCCAGGTTATATTTCCTACGCAACCCCTTAGCACTTAACTAGATACTTATAGCTTAAGTTAGCCACCTATGGGATCATAATCCACACTTTACTATCCATACGGCTTATTATCATACATATGTATAATAAAAGTAGCTATACAACCTAGGCTTTAAGTCCTAGGCTCAACAAGATTCTACAAGATGTCCACGACATTCTCCTAAAACCTACACTTAGGGGTTTCAAGGTTTAACCTTTCGTTAGTGGTTAGAAATCCATATTCCCATCGTTGAATTTAACTTCAAGGTCTCGCAACTCATTCCTCAAGGTTTAACTCATTTTCTCCTTTTTACCTCATAGAACACCTAGGTTCTCAATATAAGAGTGTGCATCCCATGGACATACGGCCTAGACTCCATTGCCATTCATTTACAACCATTAAGGCCCTTAACAAGGACTTTAATTTACCATTTAATGGTTTGGCCTTGCTTTAGCCAATTAGGATCCCTTTAATCTCAATACAGAGCTTTTAATCCCCATTGGAACCACTCATTAGGCCATTAGGGTTTCTTTGTAAATTAACCATCCCAATAAGGTTCAAACCACTCATTAGTCCCAATTTAGGGTGTAGATTCAATGAGGGACACATATGAGGTGTAATTAGGATTAAATTTGACCCAAAATCACATTTTTAACCACAATTAGGCTTACTAACATTAGGAACTAACGTTGGCCCACATCCAGGGGATCACAAATGATATAGTTAACGTTAGATATCATTCTCAGGGCCAACTAACGTTAGCTATGCTAGAGGTTTTTCTAACAGGTTGCAACTAAACCAACCATAATCACGGTTAGGGGAGGATTAAAACATAAATGACTCTAGAAATCCATTAAAAACCACCAAGAAAATCCCCAAAATCAACCATAAGAGCTACATGCATAAGCATCCTCCACATGCAAACCATAATCCAAACTTCAAACACCTAAATTAGGGTTTCTAAACCCTAGGAATCAAGAGAAAAACATAAAGAGGAGGGACGGTCATCCCTACCTCATATTTGGTCTTGGAACCACCAAGAAAGGCTCTTTTCCTTGATGTTATAGACGAAGATGGCTTCCTCCTTGCTCCTCCTCTTCCTAGATTCCTCCTTTCTCCTTCTTGGCATGCACAATCCTCAAGGAAAGACCAGCTCCCACTACAGCCCTCTTCTTCCTCTCTTCGTCTTCAGTTCTCCCTTAAAACCCAAAGAGCATGGATTAGGGCAAAATTTGGAGAAGAGGACCAAAAAGGATGACTTACCTTCAGTGGGGATCCCTGGGAGCCTTAAATCTCCTCTTAGATGCTAACACCAAGGAGAGGATGATAGGGAGAGAAGAGGAGTCGGTGGAGAAGAAGCAAAGGAGGAAGGTGGAGCTCCCTCATGTTGAGCTCAAGAAAAATGACCTCCCATCTCTTGTGTGGCCTTACATAAGGGTTAGAAAAATATGTAAGTAACCCTTCCACCCTATGAGTTGGGTTACTAAACAGTCCTCCCACATCTTTCCATAGCCAAAATACCCTCAAGCCAAGTTTTGTGAATGACATATATGGGTAACTTACCCAATTAGATTCCAATATGGCTAATTAGGCCTTAAGCTCACCTTAAGCCATCTTTAGCATTCTAATTAGGGTTTTATTGGCCTAATTTGTCTTAATAAAATCCAAACCCTTACAACAACCCTCTAAACAGTCCACCAGTCAGCCCTCTCAATAGTTCACATGCCAGCAACCACCAACGGATAGTAGCATTGCTATACGCAGGTAATTTCCCAACATATGAAGTCAATTTTACCTCATTTACCTTCTTTCTTCATTTCGTTCTCTAATGTTTCTAATTGATGCATGCTATGGTGACATCTCTATTGGAGGAGGCACTAGGAAACACAAGAGAAAAAAAGCTCCTAAAAGTGAAACATCTAGGAAGAGAGGAAGATAAAAAAAAAATGAAGTTGATTTGATACCTAATGGCCTTGTTTGCGAGCAAGATTAATGACCAAGTAAGTAATCAATAGAGTGTAATTTCTACCATTCTATTGAGATTTTATTGAGGAGGCCCACCACCTACCAAAGATCAAAAAATCAATTATTTTCACCTAAAAATCACCGGTGATATTTGGTTCAAATAGAAAAATCATTGGTGATATTTGGTACAAATGCAAAAATCTCTTGTGATATTTGGCTCACATGCAAAATACATTGCAAAGTGTGTTCCTTTGCATTTACCCAAATTTATTCAACACTTTTAGGGTCTACTACTATTACATTTCTTTGGTTAGGGTTGCACTCATATATATAGTATAGGTGATGTTTATCTATGTTAACTTCATCGCAAGACAGGCACACCTTGGTAGGTTTATGTGGCGTATTCATTGTTGTATGTTGCAGGTAGTGAATGATGCATTTTCATACTTTAGTTCCTGTTATTTTGATAGTTTGCTTTAAAACCTCTTATAGATAGGATAGAAGTCTTGTAGATAGTGGACAGTAGACAATTAAGTAGATTGTCTTGGACTTTGCCATTTTTGTCGGTCCACATGGGGTTGAACTTTAAACAGGTGTGGTAGACACTCTATGCACAGTTATTTGTGGTTTCCCGTTGTTTGGACGATCATTAGGTGGCTTCCATTTTGGTTTACTTTTCGTGATTCGAGTAATTTTGGCCTTATTTGCATGGCTACCATCATAGATTTAAATGCCATGGCATGTCATTGAAATGGTAGTTTTTTCGGGAGGACCATATCAACATGTATTATATGTTGATATGCCATTGTTTCCTCGGCATGCCGCCGGTGAGGTCTGTTGTGCTCTGTTGTTGGCCAACCTGACGGATTAAATCAACATGGAAAATATTGATACGGATCATGTATCATTTTTCCTATATATTGGCGATCCATACCACAAGCCCCCCCTCGGAAAGTCTTCAGACACCTCAAGCTTTCCCATTGAAAATTGGAATTTATTTTTTTTACATCTCAAATCATAATTTTAATCTTCTAAGACCTAGACATTTTTTCATGTTATGACATTTAAAGTGATTTCACCAAAGTTTCCCTAATATCAACAATATACCCCTTTTTTGACTTATCAATACAATATTGATATCGATAATTAAAACCTTCGCAACTCTTCTAACTTTTCCCCTTCCTTTCCACTACTACTGCTCTTCTCCCATTCTTCTCCACTGTTACTACCACTACATTCTTTTCCATCACTACTGTTTCCTCTCTTGAGATTTGGTTGGCATTGGTGAAATGCACTCCGCATTTCGATACTTGCTGCTGTTGTTGCTACCATTCTTCATTGTTGCTGCTATGTTCTAAACCTCCTATTGTTGTACCTACCTCAAAAGAGATTCTACTAAAGCTTCAACTTGTGCTTAGTTAATGTCAACAACTTTAATGACTGGTGGAGGAACTATATGTCATTTAAATACGAAGTATAAGACAGAATTTAAAGCTTAAATAGGAATATTTATCCACTGAAATAGTTATTTTTAAAATTCTAATCATTTTGACTACTTATGTCATATTTGTCATCATGCCGGCAAAATGCACATTCGAAAATTTATCGAAACGACGTCGAAATTGACGTTTCGAACCTTGGCTGCCATTTTAATTTGATCGTTATGTCTATGTTTGGATTGTCATCTATTATTCATATTGAGAACTACAGATATTACTCATCTTCATACATGGATCATTTATATTGGAAGTACAAGTAAGCAAGAAATCATTGATCAAGGTATGTTCTTTACTTCGAACTTCATCTTTTCATGCCTTCACATGTACATTTTCATTGCAATTTGAATGGCTAAGAACATGACGACCACTATTTTAGAGCACAGTATTAACTCCTTCACAAGTATCGCCAACTCCAGAATTTTATTACTACACTCATTCACCTTCTCCTTCAACATTAAAATCTCCTTTGTCAGATCTTGCACTTGTTCTCTCTAATTTCCTCCATCTGACTTTTAATCTCATCTTTGTAGTCTTGATTCACCCAATCGAAAAATCGACAAGCCCTAAATCTAGACTTGTAAAATTGTTGACCTTTACTCCATGGCTTAGATGAATTCCTCATAGCAACAAGAAGATGGCAGGAGCATTTTATGTGGGGGAATTTTGATGAAGATTGAGAAGATGATTCCATCAAGTCTCTAATAAAAAAATTGATGTAAAAATTATAATTATTTGTACAAAAAATTAATATTTGTGAAAAACCTGTACGAAACATGTAGGATGATATTCTTCCTTTTGTGTTGATTTTTTGATCCCTTGTACTCTCACAGATATGAATAAAAGGCTTCCAGCTTTTTTTTCTGCTATTTATGTGCAGTGGTTTGCCAACAGAAGTATTTTTATAGGCTGGAACAAAGGAAAATGACCATTGGCGGGGTTCCAACAGCTACTGCAAACGGCTAGATTCTCAGGGGCATATTTTTCCCTTTGCCCTGCCACCTAATGGACGTTAACCTTAAACCCTAACGGAAGTGGATGGGTGTCAACCAAGGGGCATGACTCACTCTAGTTAGGCAATTTGTGGGGGTAAATACATCATCACAAATCACTTGGAGGTATATATGTCTTTTCCAAAGTTGTCTAAGGTATACATGTAAAAATCCCTTTAATTTATGTTAGGAAATAAATCAAATAAGCTATTTGATTATGCCCTTGTCTCTCTCAATACAAAGAGGACTAAAGCCTTTCTTTTCAATAATAACAAGAACTATTTTCCCTCTCAAAATTCTCCACATGATATCAGAGCAGGTTTGATCCCATAGGAAAAGAGAAAAGAAGAGAGGAAAGAAACCCTAGAGGGGGAGGGGGGGCCATCCTACAGCGTCGCTGACCTCCGGCAAGTCACCAGAGAGGCTTTCTGCTCTCCCACAACTCCCCTCTTCTGCTCTCTTTTGTCTTCTTCGTGCCTTCAACTACAAACGCCACTGTCGGTAGAAAAATCACCTCCGGCCATTGCTTGACGAGGGACCACCAGTGGAGTGGTTGCAAGGGCCTAGGCCTCCAAACCAACCACCTCCAGTGGCCAACTGACTGGCCACACGTCGCCAGGGAAGCCTCCTTTGACCTACATCGCCCCTTGATGGGGAAGATCGGATCAAGGGATTGGACCCTCAAACCTCGCTCGATCGAGGGTTTGAGGGCACCATCATGTTCCTTGGAGGTTGCTCTACCGAATCGAGGTGGCCCAATCCTCCTTCAACCTACCGGAGCGCCGCCGCTCTCCTCACTACCACTGTAGCGTCGTCACCCACAGAGAAAAGAAGAAAAAAAAAGAGGGAAGAAGAGGGAGCCGATGATGGCTCCTCTCCTCTCTTCAACAAAATCGCACCAGCAACAGCATTAGTGATAGCAATGCTACTGTTATCCTTCTCTCTCTTATTTCAGTCAAAAGAAGCAAAAAAAGGGAGGATTTTAGGGCCTCTTGCACTCAGGTCCTGTGAAGTTGTCTTTTGTTTTTTGGGAACTTGCATGTAGCTCTTTAAGTGTTAAATTTTATCTTTTAGGTCCTTATATGTTGAGTGGAAGACACAAGAGTTGAAGACGGGAGCCACTTCGATGTCAAAGTTCGGGCAATACTCTTACGCACCTCAAGAGAAACCAAGCGTTAACTGACTTTGTGAGGGCATACAAGAAGAGACACCCAGGGTTGAAGACACGAAGAACAGACTACCACGTTAACAATAGTTGATCTTCACTACCTTAAGGATCTAAGTCTTCGTCATCTCTCACGTCTCGACTTGCGGGGGCATGTTAGGAAATAAATCAATTAGGTTATTTGATTAATCATTTACTCTTTTTAGATCCTAGGTACATTACCATGTATGCCCTTGCCTCTCTCTATATAAAGAGGGCTACGGCCTCTCTTTTTAATAATAACAATAACTATTTTCCCCTCAAAATTCTCTTAAAAAAAATTTAGTTGACAAATATAATAAGAGAAAATGTATCAACAAGATATCAAAAACAATAAAGCAATCAAAAAGAACGCTTGGGTTTACAAGAAAACCCCACTCACGAAGAGCGATGAGAAAACCACAGGAGAAATGCCCCGATAGGGCGTGTATCTTTGTATTTATTCTCAAAAGAATAGATGAGGGGTACACACCTATTTATAGGCCACACACATACAACAAAGTCTCACTACACTATGTAGGACTAAACCACTACACCTATTTCTCTCAACACTCCCGTTCAAGCTGGAGCATGGAATGCTCAACTTGTAACATAAAGAAACCCACTATATACAATAGACCACAACTCTTTGAACTGGTTCTTATTTGCAGGCGGAAACACGGGTTAGAACTGTTGAAGAAACTGCTGTAGCTGGCTCTGACAATGGCCTCATCTGGAAACCCGATGTTGGTGGCTCCTCATTCAGTATCCCTAAAATAGGATCTTCTTCTGAAGACCTCGAAACTGGATATCCCTCTCTAGAGTCCATAAGACTAGATCTTCCACATAGAAACCTGAAATGGGCCCTTCCTCTGAGGACCCTGAAAATGAATATCCCTCTCTGGAGACCTCGAAATTCTAGACCTCCCAGAGTTATGATTTCTTATGTGGAGTCTAGGAATAAAAGAGACTCACGAATGAAGGATGACTATAACAGGCTCAATACTCCCCATTTCTTTCATACTCGTATGGGAGAATAAAATGGCAAGAAGAAATACAATAAATAATGATCATCACAAAAAAACTATAGAAGACTTCTCCACCTCTTCTCTTCAATTCAAACTCACACTCTCTACTTTTTTCTTCTTTTTTTGAATTTTTCTTTTTCCTTTTTTTCTTTTTTTTCGTTCTCTCTTTTTTTTCTTTCCTTGTCCCTTTTTTTTCTTTTTTTTTTTGTGCATAACTATCAAGTACGATGAAGATAACATAAGCCCAAGATATAAAATAAATTCCAAAACAATTTAGGGTTCAACACCAATCCGTGTGACCTCTTCAGCTTTCCTTAACCTCCTCACCAAACCCACTCGTCGGAGCTATCGACGTCTCTCGACCACACACATCGCCTAGCTCATCGTCGTGTTCATTGCCAAGTTCGCGTGATCTATCTTCAACTCCATCATCGTCAACAGCAGCAGCAACACTCACCGATGGGGCTGCCACCGCCTTCTCCTTTGTTAGCGCACAAGGATCGCGTGTAACCCCACTGAGCGTCACCGCCCCTGTCACCGCCGCCTCTCATCCGCCGCGATGGTGCCGTTGGCGATAGGAGAGGATCGTCGATGAGGCTCGTGCAGGCAGGGCTGAGACCCAGCGAGAAGATCCTCGCCTCCTCCGCAAAGCCCATGGGGGCGCAGTTCGCTGCAGAAGAGAAACCACGGCAGCAGCGGCAAGTAGGGGCCCTCCTCGATGTCGTTCACATCTCCACCATCGCATGGCTACTGTTGATCCTCTTCGCGCTCAGTGCTTGCCTTCCACGTTTAGTCATGCCACTCTTCCATCGGCTTCATCTGTAGCACGAAGCCTCTTCTTCTTCATCGCAGATCCATGAGCGATCTCACCCTCCAATCTGATCCGATCTGGTCTCCTTCGATCCGAGCACCGCTATCAGCGGTGATGAGGAAGTTCCTATGAAGAGGACTTCTATTTATGCACCTATTGTGGCAACACCTGCTACTGTGCTGCTCCTTGATGATCATGAGAATGCTCCAATGATAAACATAATATTAAGAACGAATATAACCCAATAATTAATTGCTCTGATACCAAGTTGACAAGTATAATAAGCAAAAATGTACCAACAAGATATCAAATACGGTAAAGCAATAAAAAAAAATGCTTGGGTTCACATGGAAACCCCACTCACGAAGAACAGGGAGAAAACCACGAAAGAAGTACCCCAATAGGGTGTGTATCTCTGTATTTCTTCTCAAAGAAATAGATGGAGGGTACACACCTATTTATAGGCCACCAAACATACAACAAAGTCTCACGACACTATGTGGGACTAAACCACTACACCTATTTCTCAAAACCATTTACTATCAAGTTACTTTGTTATGTTACATAAAAATATGATTTTTAGTACTTAGTAGGCTAGACCTTAGGTTATTACCTAGTATTTAGTGGTTACTAGTTAATAGTTATAAGTTACTAATTTTTACTTTTTTGACAAGGAAAAGGATGGTTGTATGAGGCAAGGAACCACCAACTAAATTACTACTTATAACTTAACTACTTACTACTTAATGGTTAATACTTATTAACTACTACTTGGTAATTACTCCTAGTAGTAAAACCTTATTAATAGTACTATTTAAATTTCAGAAATAATAATTTTTAGCAACTATTAGTTTTTTTTTTTTTTTTTTTTTTGACAACCTTGGCAATTATTGGTTAATTACTAATAAGTTACCTACTTGCTAATCTACTTGCCAATCAATTGTCAGTACTCAGTAACTATTGTTTAGTTCTTACTACTAGTAGTAGTGCTTTGAATTTGAGTTAGTATTTAATACTTGGTAGCTGGTAGCTATTAGTGACTCCTACTTACTAGTTGCAACTTATGAATTATTACTTATTACTACTAGTTTACTACTTGTTGCCCTTTTCAAAACAAAGTTTACTGCTTATTGGTTACTAGTATTAGTAAATATTAAAAAATAAGTACTTACTAGTATTACTATTTAGTTGATAGGAGTAGGTATTGAGTACTTAATAGTAGTCAACTAGTATATATATCTTGGTAGTTTTTGCTAATGTGATGGTAATAGGTTACTAGTCCATTACTAGATCGGTGTGATTGTGAATTTGTTACTTTGACTTACGGTCTCAGAGCGATTATACTCTTTGGCCCAATTTGGTGTGGGTTTTAAAGGTGGGGTTATCCCATGTGACAGCTATAAGTGCTACAGGACATGAATAGTGCAAAAGTTTGATTCCTCACCTATCATGTCCACCACCATCTATCATATCTACCTCTCACCAATCATATATATCCCCACTAGCCTACTCCCACCTATCACATCTACCTCCACCAACACACTTCCACCTATCACATCTAACTATAAATAAAAATAAAAACCAATAATAACATATCAAATAAACTCACACCCACTAACCCTCTTCTTACCTATCCAGTTAAGCCTCCTTAAAATTTTCTAAACTTTAACCAAGCTTAAACTTTAAACCTCTACCAAATAGGACCTTGAACTCTTAGCAATGTTAGTTAATGTATTTTTTCTTAATGGGTAAAAGGATGGTCATATGAAGCAAGTGACCAAAGTGACCATCCTGTCAATTGTTAGTGTTAATATTTAGTTAGCTATTTCTCATTAATGATTTGATACCTGTCTTGCCCTCCTATCTTCTGGGGAAAAAATCTTAACTTGTTTTTTTTACGTGTGTAAGTTTGCATGAAGATAATCATGCCTCACTGAAGTGGAAAGACCATCTAGGAAGGCCGGAAAGAATAAGACATTGGTTGTTCATATTGTGAGATCTCAAGGGTGGTGGTATTACCAATTCACCAGGTTCAAACTTCACTTGCTTGGAGACAAGAATGTCATCCATGATAAGAGTCTTGACAATGTTAAAAAAGAAAAAAAAAATGCTGAGCCCATGCAAACCAAAAAGGACTAGTATGTTACGAAGGAAGGAACAGGTGAGACAATGGAGACTGTATTTGGGGACTATTAGTCCACCCCTGCTTAGATAATGATGATTTCCAGTGTCCCAGTGATACTGATACAAATAAAAAGAGTGAAGGGGTTAGCTTCATTTATGAAGGACTCTGACAGGATGAGCATACAAGGTGAACCTGTGTAGAAGATAGAAGAGCATATAGTTCCAAATTTTCAGACACTACAATTAGTGACACCAAACAACACAAAAGAAAAGAAAAGAAAAAAAGAAAATTTTAGAAAAATAATAAAACATGTCACTTCAGACTTGTGTTTAGCTAGAAAATGTACCACCCAAACCCTTCCACCAAAGTCAACTATGGTAGATGAGATTTGGAGCAGTAAATGGGGACCGGGGGAAGGGACAATGAGTACAAACTTTTTCATGGTTCTACTCAATGGAAGGTCTGAAGGCAATTGGATCCATCCTCAGCACAAGGAGAAACAAGGATGCCCACTCATAACCTCTACTTTTTGTTTTAAGCATTGACACCTTAGCTGTTAGCAGTTTTGCTGCTTGCAACAGAGGTTTCCTTAGGGGGTGTGATATTACTCTTTTGCAGATTTTGCTGTACTATGATGACAAGGTCTTCTTTAAGGGTCAATCGAGGAAACTAATGTCTTTATTGCTGTAGATATTTTTGGAGGTTTCTCAAGCCTGTGAATTAACAAGGATAAATCTTCTTTCATGCCATTTAGGATGGAAAAATCTGAGGTGGAATTGTATACTAACATTCTAGGGACCCTAGGAAACTCCTTACCAATGCAACACTTGGCCCTTCCTCTCTCTCCGATCATTCTTTATGAGTTGCCGATTAGAATGCAATTATTTGGCATGTGGGAGTTAGACTAGAGGGATGGAGATCTTGCCTACTTTCCAAGGGTGGGAGGTTGGTTTTGTTGAGATCAGTTTCTTCCGGCCATACCCACGCTACGTCCATCTTTCTCATACCGCAGAAAGTCATAGACAAATTGGATAATTTAAGGTGAAGATTATTCCAGAAGGGTGTTGGTGAGGGAGATAAAAGCATGGCTATGGTGGTGTCCTAGGATGAGCTATGCAGACCTGTGGTAGATGGGTAATTCATGGGAATTCATGGGAATTCCAACTTCCGGTTGGCCTTTCAGACCAGTCGTTTGCTGAATTTCAGCAGCTTACGCAGTGTATTGCAGACATGCAACCAAAGGTGGGACAACCGGATTGCTATCTTTGGAAGGAGGGAAGATTCACGGTTAAAAAAGCCTATGCAAAGAGCCTTCCGACCACTGAAATTTCAGATCTGATACAATCTGATTGCCGTCTTATTTGGAATTGTCACCTTCCGTTAAAGATAAAACTATTCCTTTGGTCTTTGCGGAGGGAGCGTTTGATCACTAAGCAAATGTTGAAGAGGTGGTATGATGAGGTTGATCCTTCATGCTCTTTGTGTGGCTGGATGGAGGAGGACGTGGAACACCTATTCTTCTAGTGTGACTTCTCTAGAGACGTTTGGGACCGTTTGCATCTCCGTACTCCCAGTTGTCATAGTCAGCAGCTCTTCTGGAATTCTTTCCGTGACCACTACACTCATGATGTGGCGGGATGGATTACAACAGCAGCAGCATTGTGGTCCATTTGGTTGCAGAGGAATGGCGCTATCTTCAGATCAGAGCATTGTTGAGTAGACAATGTTGTGAGGGAGACTTTTTTTTTGTCTGATTTTTGGCAACAAAATCTTGATTAATACAATTTCTTGATGATTACCAACCTCAGTAATCTTCCTCTTTTTTTCTCAAAAAAAAAAGAAAAATTAAGAGTCAACTTGCAGATGTCACAGCTGGTTTTCCTTCATTTTTTTTGTTTAATTTTGAGAAGATGGTTTTCCTTCATGTTAAAGTGGATGCCATGTAGAGACTGCTTTAGTTCATGGTTTGATACAGGAATTCATGCAACTCAACTTGCATGACTTGTATATAAATCACCAAGTGAATAATTACAGAACCATAGTCACCCCTTTGCCCAACCAGAGGAAATTAACTAGAATGGTAAACATTTCATGTCAACATACAATCATACAGAGGCTCATAATATGTCGCATAGACTATACTGAAATCATATGTTAGTGTACCTCAAATCCGATCCATGCTACTGAAGCAATCACTGTGACAGCCAAAGCATTGGTGAACTTTCTATAGATTTCCAACTTTGCAGTAGTTCTTTTTGCCTATAAAGATACAAGAGATAAATGTAAACAATAGCCTGCTAACCAAGTCATGAGTCTACTTGAGCATAACCCAATGAACAAAACTTTAAAACAGGGAAATGTGACTCAAAAGAAAAGAAAGTGTAAAAAAGGAATTACAATTAAATATATATCTTAAATATTGCACCTGAAGATTCTCCAATGTACGAGATAGGGAAGTAAAAATCCATAGAATGAGAAAGGCATCTAAAAATGCATTAGGAAGCACAAGCAAAAGCCTAGCTTTTCCAGCAATGTCATTGATACTTCCAACATTTTCTGCAATACCCAGCAATTCAGTCGCCACAAAATAGGTAGCACCAAGAAGTAGAACCTTTGATGTAAGGCCTCCAAGAGTGGGCCTTACAACACCATATCCCATGGATACTGACAGTATGAGTAGTCTTGAAACCGTCTTTCTAATAGCTCCAACAGTCACTACCCAAGTTGTTATTCCAACAGGCCTCACTCCAGTGTCATTGAAGTTCAGGTATTCAAAGTACCAAAGAGTCATTTCAAAGAAGCCAATGATGATAACAAATGATATATAATTTTGTAGCTGCAGCACATCCTTCCAAAACTTGACATATTGAAAAAACCATATGCCACCAAGGACCAAATATGCAAGCGACATGAACAGGTAAAATGTCATTAATGGAGCCATCCTCCCAGGCAAATAACCAGTTGGGTTTTTCCATATTGTTTTCCCACTCATAAGTAATCCCTTAAGCTTTGGGTCACAGGAAATAAAGAACAAATTATACATGCCAGTTCGTGTGATGTTGACTGTTTGTGGGTCCATTTTTGTGGATAAATAATTTCCACTGAAATGTGTACTAATTAAAACAGGCCAGTTGTAATCCAAAGGTGATGGCCTCCTAAGGACTTCCCCCTGCGTGCAGCCTTCGAGCTTGGCAAGATCAGGGGTGCAACATATAGACTTCTGCCCACCATAGGCAGAACCTCCGATGTTATTCCTCTCAGAAGCTTCAAATAAAACCGCTTGGATCAGGCCAGTGCTATGCTCCATGCTTGAGTGCAAGTCTGCTGCCTCCTTGCTCCTCCAAAACGTGATGTCTTGGAACCTGCCAGTTTTCAAAGAAGATTAGTAATGCACACCAATGAATTATCCATTTCCAATGTTAAACTGTGTTTGAATAGAAACATATTACCTAACAGATAGGCGATCTGTGTCTATGATTATGTAGGTTGTATTTCAAATGATTAACAAGATGAAGATGAAAATTCCAAGATCAGCATGGGCACGGGCTGACAAATACAACTTAGAACAGTAAGTGTATAGCTGGCACACAATTATCATAAGCCCAAGCAGCAAAACGACATTAACAATGCACATCCGGCTTGTACTGCTAACATTATGATGCTATTTCCAGCTCTAATCTTGGGAATCTACAGCTAACTTCTAAAATCACAATATGTATAGGAAAATTATCAAGTAAGCCTAGAGTTCAAATAACTTATTTTAGCCCATTACAAAATGTTGTTATAGATTTTACAAAACTGTTATGTCTTTTGCAAAATCTTTATGTATTTTTCAGAACATGACTTGTAATTTATGAAATGTGGTTTGTAAGTTACAAAGCTAACTCGTAATTTACAAAGTGGTATTTTTACCACTTTTTCATTGAGATCGTCATCGAAATCATTTCTGTTTTTGACAAAATCTCATATACAAACTATTCAACCAATTAAATTTCCTTGGATTTATTATTTAAGGATCCACGTGTGTTCGGATGAGATTAGCTCAAATAAATAATTCGAGCCCTAGGTAATGTATGTATACATAGATACATATAGGTATACATACATAAATATAGGAGACCTAGCACTGTGCTCATTTTGTATCAAATGAGCACAAGTTCTTTTGTTGTTTTTACAAGTCATTGCTTTTATTTTACACGTAGGTATCACAATATTATAAGTTAATGGCCTCCAACCAATTTTTACAAGTTACTTGGTGGTATTACAAACAAATTTAGTTATACGCATCTATATTGTAAGTTATATACAGCTATACTGTACAATATTTGTTATTTTTTTTTATTTTAATCACAATAACTAAATCAAATAACAACAAATAATATCTCTGTAATTATTTTCTTTGATTATATAGCCATTCATGATAGGTTGGATCGTCAAATCTATTGCTAGATGCGGGAGCTCATTTAGCAAAAGATACTTTTCCTTAGATAGTATTAGGTTTCTGCTCACTTGGATCTGAAATTGGCAAAGGAGTTACCGTGAGAAGAATGGCTGTGGAACCACTACGGATTTTCTTCTTTGTTTTTCTTTGGAGAGGGCAATTTCAAAAATGGATACTTACAAAAATTTTCACAAAAAAAAAGTGTCAAAATCATTGCATTCAAATCCTCAGATGGATGAGCAAACCACTTACATAAGCATACCCCTCCCGAGCTAAAATAAGATTACTAAGCTCCAAACCTACAGTAAATGAATGCAACAACACATCATTATGAAGTACATCACATGAGCTGATCACCATTCATCCAGCACAGATAAGTCGAAATCCCATTCAAAACAATTCAAGCACACAATACAACTAAACAGACGCACAAGCACATCTTCTTAGATGAACACCCAGTGCACAAGAAGTTGATGATAACCCATCAGAGCAACCACGTCCACGTACTCCGTCAGTGCGGCTTATGAAGTGACCATCCGACGAATCAACCTAAATCACACATTATACCACACTACAGACATCCCATCTCCGCTTTTTCTGCCAAACAATCCAACTACGTCACATCTCAATCCCTTCTCATGCAACAGGATCCCAAGCAGCAGCACCAGACTACGGTCACACCCTGACACGTCCTAGGGCTCTTTCCCAAGTGGATCGATTCCTCCATGGGAATACGGTCAGTCTCCTTTCATCCCACAAGAACTTCCACGAAGAAAGCTCATGCGAAGAAGCGAAATGCACTTCAATTCACCATCAGAAAACTATAGGGAAAAAGCACAAACACCTCCCTGAAGGAAGCGGAACCTGCAGGCCCTACCTACCCGGACTCTTATCTTTTCCAGATCTCGGTACCACCACCGCATGCATCGCCAGATCCAGAATTCGAGAGCTCGACGGGGAGGGTCCTCCCACCGAATCCCGATCTAGAACAACCCTAGTCTACTCTGTTCTACTCAGGTGTGTATCTGTTTGTTTGTGTGTGCGATTGGTTGGATGGATGATGAGAGAGAATGAGAGGGGGACGTGGTCTATTGACCTGATGAAGGCCGAGCCGGGGTGTCGGGAGTGGGAGGAGACGATGCCCTCGCTGCCGGCGGAGAGGAGGAAGGCGTTGCCCACCTCGCGGAAGGCCTCTTGGTCGTACGTGTGGACGGAAGCGGAGGCACAGGAGCAGAGGAGGAGGAGGAGGAGGAGGAGGAGGAGGAAGATGGGGGCCATCGCCATGGAAATGGATGAGCGAGAGCCACTGAGGGGGTGGTGGTGAACTATCCTCAGCATCGTTGGCCGAAGAACAGAGAGTGTGTATGTTGGGAGTGTCACCGACGCCGAGGGGGGACAGAAGGAAACGAAGATGGGGTCGGAGGAGGGGAGGAGGACCCCACCTATCCCCCCATTCCCTCCACCCTACCAAACTAAGAGCTGTAGGCCACCTGCCGGTTTGTTGGTGGGGTTCCGTTCAGCCGGATCTCACGAGAGTTGCATGGGGTCATCCCTGATTCCCTAGTTTAACTTTTAAATAGGTGATATTTTGTGAACGGGAGATAAGTTGGAGATGAAAGAGTGAAATATTTACCTGGAAGAGAGGATGAAGAGGATGGCAAGCTGTTAAAAAGATAATTTCACTTCTAGATTGATGATTATATTAATGGAATTTTTTTTTTTGTAATTGTAATTTTTTTTATGATATTGGTGATCATTTATGTGAATACATACAAATATAGAAATGTAGACATTGGTAAAATTAATAACAATTTTCTTACCTTTTTTTTAATAAATTTTGTAAAATAGGTATTGTTAAATTGTTGTAAGGTGAAGAACCCATCGCATCTTTCGAATCTTAAATCCAACGTTGTTGATAAAATGCGGATCTCAAAACAGGTTGTGGACGGTGCATTTTTCTTATCCAAGATTCATTCTCTACACGAATCATTGTTTCAGTTTTTGTGAATGCCAAGAATCCTACCAAATTTTCAAATCATCAACTTGACAATAAGATCGGAAAAAATAGGACCATACAAGTTTCCACTTTGACACACATTATTATTTGAACAAAATTCCATTTGTCCATAGTAGGTATGGTATTGGTTGGACTCATTTCGAGACGTACAATCTAACTATGAAGTTGAGTCTTTCATTTGAGTCATTAAATCCACTTTGGTCCACTTGGAATCAAAATCCCAAGAGGTTTATTAGCCCATTCAAGTGGACAATGGTGTAATTAGCCTAAATAAAGCCACAAGACGTCAAATAGATCCATGAATATGTCTCCACTAAGCTATCCCAAATACCCATTGTGGGATCCAAGTAAGAGCTACGAATGATTTCCCACCTGAAGATTTCCTTGATAGAACAAAACCAACAAGAGTAAAATTGCCAAACTTCAAACGAATCATCTTAGGCACATTCAGCCAATAGTAGAGTCATTGCCTGACATTGCCACGCCAGCTATACCGACTAATGAGATATACGTCATACTAAGAAGGTTGAAAGGTAGTGGGTGAAGGTGGAAAGTCCACAAGTAACATTACAATATCAATAAACTCCATCACGAAGTCTTTCAATCACAAACTCTAGTATCCATATTCTATTAAAGCAAATCCTAACAAAACTAGGAGTCTTAGGTTATAAAATGACATGTAAAAAGAGCCTAGGATCTCACCCCAACAATTTAGCACTTACTTGAGAGCAATTAGAGAGAGTCACCCTTGTAATACTTTTTCCATACTTAGTGAAATTTGATAGTTAAATCTCCTCTCTAGACATACACCTTATTCGATGAAATTAGATAAAAAAACTTGGCTACTTTTTCCTCTGCGATTGCTTGGTTAAGTCCAAGCTCTCATCCAAATTTAGCAATAATTTTTGGGCACCAACCACCTCCTTTTACTTGTTTACAAGAGGAGTTAAAGTTATGGTGGCTAAAGGGAGTCGAGTGAGGGGGCAACAAGCAAGCAAGTGCATCACCCCAGGGAAGGCCCTCACCTTGGATCACCCAAGTGATCGAGCCCAAGCTCACGTCCTTTGGTTGCTCAGTGACCCTGAGTGATCACCCAAACAACAATGGATTAAAGTACTTCTCCCTATAAATCCCAATTTCTATGTAGCATACCATATGTGCGCCAACCCCATGTATATTTACCCTTCACGTCATGAACACAAATAAGGGTTATCCCTTATTTTCATTTTGCTAACGTGAGTTAACCACCGTAAAGGTAGTGAGCCAAACTCAAAACAAGGAACTACTCGAAAATCATTATATCATTGGGGTTAGATCTTCGTGCATTACGGATATCGCGACTTGATTGGAATAATATTGCATAAAAGTTTATATTGCAGATATCACGACTTTATATCACTCGGGTGATATAAAGTTTGGATATCTTTAAATTAGGCAACTTTAATTCCAT
Source organism: Thalassia testudinum (assembly GCA_037157565.1). NCBI lineage: Eukaryota > Viridiplantae > Streptophyta > Magnoliopsida > Alismatales > Hydrocharitaceae > Thalassia > Thalassia testudinum. Next base: position 27,042,301 of record JAZHRO010000055.1, on the reverse strand, counting down.
GTTGGAATCCATGAAAGGATCACTCTTCACCCTTCCTCACCTCCTCTAATGCTTTCCTTCCCAACAGATAGCCTACAGGATGCTTACTTGGTAAAGTCAACTCGATGCCATCCCAAGTAAAAGATATCCAAGGAACCATGAGCCCAAGGGTAGCATGACTAACGTTCGAGATCCCAAACCTGACTTGTGAATCCAACCAAAGGGTCTAAATGTCAAATGCAAAGTTCAATAAGCCAACTTATGAATCCAATTGGAAACTCGATTGTCGGGCGTAAGGTTTGATTTATTTTGAAGAAAGTCTACGAATTCCACCAAAAGAGTGCCAAAACAAAAACACAACCAGTGATAGCGAGGAAATCAAGAATTTAATATCCAAGAACTTATTCAGAAATCTGACAATTGCTTTTAGCATCCAAGTATATCCTGCCTACGAATATTACCTGTCTGAAGATTTAATGATGAAATCTGGGGAAAATTTAATCAAAAATACTCTAATACCCTGCATATAGCAAAGTGCAGTGGGTAGAAATCATAAATTTTCCTAATTAAATAATTTCAGACCTCATTAGTTTCAACTTTATTATGCAACATCCATCCCATTGCATTGATGCTTGGATGAAATAGTAACAGTACCCAAACACCCCAGCTATAACATAGATGCTATGACATAGCATGGCATAGCATACCCTAGGATCAACGTTATGGAAATGACAACTAATATCAAAACATGTGTTTTTCTGTTATAACATCGGTGCTAACAGCGATCTTAACCGATGAAATCATAGCACCAGTGTTCTAACATCAATAGCATCCAGGCCATAGTTCAACTCGTGTTGCTTTTTCCATCGTCATCGGCTTGGCATCTTAGTTGGCCATTTAATTTCATGCAATGAGTAACTACTTCCTTAAGATTCGAGTTGAAGCTTGCGCAAAGTAGGGTGGCATGAAATTGTTCGAGGAAGACAATTGTGGGCTATGGGTATCAGCTTGGGATGCTGAAGTCGGATTAAACAGCTGGAAGCTTTCAGTGTTCGTGGAGAACGCGAATGGTGCGTGCATGAAAGGGTCCTTGTTATGGTGGAACACGAGACCTGACCATTGAAATGCACAATACTCGCCAGGGTCAACATAAGATAGCTGCTGCATTATCTAACGCCCAAAAATAAATACAACTAGCAAGCGCGACGTTGTCAAGTATGCCGTTTACATAATATTAGCCACCTCTGGAATAATTTCAGGCCACATTATATGGGAGATAAACACATCCATGGATCAACAAAGTACAAGGACTGCTACTTGGTATCCAAATCTTTCAGTTCTGATGGCAAATGACCGAATGACAAAAGAATCACGCATGAGAGTAAAGAGTACTAAGTAAGTTGTCCCTTCAAGTTAAGCTAAATTTGCCCCTAGCTCCTTTAACGATTAAAGCAGGGCAACAAGAAGAATGGAAGTCCAAAGGAATGCTGCAACCAAACACTGGAATCGTGTGAAAACAGATATGAACCATTATCAACAGAACAATTTTACATGTCAGAAAGCAGCGAAGGACTGGAACGGGTTCCAAAGGGTATGCTAACCCTTGATGACGAGAATACAATTGTCATAACGGTCAAGAAGTGGCAGCTGCTGCAGCTTTCTTGTCCTCCAAAATTTTGAGTTCCTCGCGCCATGCTGCTATTTTTGCTAGCTTTTCCAACTGCTCCGGCTTCTTATCTTGCTCATTGCCCTTTACCTGGGCCTCCGCAAGCCGAATCTGAATCGTGAGGTGAACAGTTCGGTAAAACATATTGGTTTCTCATTCAGCAAATTAGAACATAATATTCATATATAACGAAAATGGATTTTCACAAAGAACATGGATTTTTATTTTCATTTTCCATATATTTCAATGGATCGAATTCTATAGAAAATGAATATGATAAAGATCCATCCGGATGTGAATATTCTACAATTAGAAATCTAAAGAGATTGAGAAATAGAATAATATATGGTAAGATAGAAAATCTAAAATCATGATCATTGTGAAAATCTCTAATTAATGAAAATAGATTCTTGCTAATAGCTAATCTTCAGTTCAAGCACTATCGTAAAGTTAGGTTTACATTTGTGATTTCATCACAACTTAAAGAGATTAAGATATCATATAATCAGTCAATATCCAGATTTTGACCCAGTGCTAACATCAGAAAAGAGAAGGAAAAACCTGAGTAATTGTAACCTGGAAGTTATTATCCGATAATGAAATTTAGCATTAATTTAAATCATATCCTCATTTGCAAAACATTGGGCAGTGTTTTGGTGATAAATATCATTTAGTAGCATTAAGTCCACGCATAACTTCTCAGGGATTCAAAATGGATTGAATAAATCAGCGATACAGTCTGATTATACATTGGATCGGATAAAATTGAAAATTCTCCAATCCATTAAAATCAAAATCAATCAAATCAGAGTCTCAATCTGATCTGATCCAACCCATGACCTATAGGCTTAAGTTGTTCCTTAGGTGTATTATCAACTGTATCCCATAACATCGGTAGGGTTTCATGTTATTTTTGGAGAGAGGTTTCAAGTTATTCCATTGCATTAAGTTCTCTTTGACATGTATCACTGTTCTTTCTTTTCAAGCTTTTGGGTACAATATATTTTCTGTTATTAGCTTATAGCCCAAACTCTAGGATTTGTTTCTCAACTGATTATGGATCTCATGATGTTGTTAGAAAACACGTAAGAAACGAATAAAAAGGTTTCGGTTTCCAATGTTAGGATATCTGGTCTTGTAGACTTTGCAATAGTCATTACAGCTAACACACTAAAGACATATACTATTTTTTGATAAACAAAAAAATCCTATTTGATCAAACTCACGCGAAACTTAATGCATTGATTGAATTGGATTAGGCCCTTAAACTAAATTAGATTGTAAGAGAAAAAATGGCAAAGAAAGGATTGATGTATCGTCGATAGATCGATATCGTTGGGTCAGGATATATCGATATCAGCCTTAATATCTTTTTTCCATGATATCGCCGATATATCACCTATATTGCCGATATATCGGAGATATAACGTTGATAAATCGAAGATATATCGCAATATCATGGACTTTTGTTGAACTTTAGAGCTATACATGCTAGGGTTCTTGCTTCCTTGTAGTCCATCAAATATGTCAACTTTAGAGCTGTACATTCTCTGTCGACAATTCAGTCATTGCACTTGGTTTTACTTATTGAAAAATAGGAAGAAGATTCTAAAACATCAGTAAGAAATACATTAGTATCTTCAAACCTCTATAAAAAGATGCATAAAGCTAAGCACTTTGATAATCCATGGGGGTATTGAAAGGGCTATCTTGTCATCTTCCATTGATTAAAAAATGTCATCCATGATGGTTCTTTCTTTCCCCCACAACAACATAAGGTTGACAGGCTCACCTGTTTCAGCATGACTTATCTAAGTACTTGCCAAGGTTTGACATATCGCAATATATCGACGATATATCGCCGATATAAAGCATATCGACGGGTTGGGTGGTATCGATACCACCCAAAGTGTATTTTTCCCGGATATCGACGATATATCGTTGATAGGGATATATCACCGATATATCGCCGGTTGGGTGGAAAAAATGGTGTTGTGACACTGTTGAAATGGGACAGCTGGCAGGAGGTTGAAAACGGTAAGGTAAGACTCGGCGGAAGGCGTGAGATTGAAAATACAGACACATAGGCAGGACTGGATTGACGCTGTTCGGAACCCACACGCACACACATGTACGCGCAAACGCACACACATTTTTTAGCCATTCCTTTATGATATATTAGTCATAAAAATGTTAATTTGACATTTTTTATATTTTATAGCTTTCTGAGTAATTTTCCAAAAATTCATCAATATCAGCGATATATCCCCGATATATCCCTTTTTGACTTCTCGATACGATATCGATATCGATATTTATAATCTTGAAAGGAATAAGGTCAGATTGGAATATAGATTTGGTCACCAACCTACTCTAATCCATGTACATCATGTGACTTCAGTCAAAAGACCATTTTTTGAGCAGCATTCTCTAGTTTTCTTCCCCTATGACCTAAGAGTAATATGATCCATTTCAATCTTTCTTGGAGTATATTTATTTTGATTTGTTTTTAGGTGCTTATTCATTATAGACTACCTAGTATTTCCTCTACACCCTCGCATATGGGAGGTGTCTATTCAGATTAGATTGGCCAATCAGTTGAACATGGGAATGTATTCTTGTATGGACAACCCGAAGGACAAGTTTTGTCTACATGCAATCTAGAGTTTGAGATTTGAGCAAATGAAGTGGTCTATTTTTCCATAGAAACCCTATCCTCTATTTATAGAGATAGGCAAGGGGAAAAATGCATACAAGTCCATATAAGAAAATAAAAATAACAATGAAGGACAATATGCTAAAACTTAAAGCAAACTTCTCTACACTCCCTCTTAAGCTAAAGCATAGATATCCACCATGCTCATCTTAGAACAACAGCACTCAAAGGATGCTCAAGGAAGCACCTTGGTGAAATATCAGCAGTCTGATCTCTGAATGCCACGTGAGAGGTACAAATGTACCCATTCTATATCATATCACAGGTGTAGTGACAATCTACTTCTATATGCTTCATTCTTTCGTGGAAGATTGAATTGTTGACAATGAAGATAGCTACCTGATTAGACCAAGTAAGACAATATCTACGTCACTGACAACGAAACAAATCCACATGAGTTCACAAGTTGCTTGAGCCATAGCCCTAGATTTAGATTCAATGTTAGATCTAGCCATGACTGTTTGCTTCTTACTTCGCCATCTCCAATGACTGTGCAGAACCCAGTAGTGGATTTCCTATCTTTAGGACACCCCACAATCAACAATTGTATAGGCTACCATATCTAAGGACCTGCCATGGGTGAATAGTAGTCCTTTTCCTGGTGCAAACTTCAAGCATCAAAGGATCATCATGGCTGCATCCCAATGTACTTTTCTTGGCTTGTCCGTAAATTGGCTCGTCTTGTTTACAACAAAAGCAATATAAGGGTGTGAAATAATGGCATACAAAAGTTTCCCCACAAGGTACCTAAACTGCCTTACATCGACTTTTAAGTCATCTTTAGATAAATGTATACTCAGATCAATGGGAATAGACATTGACTTGACACCAAGCATACCAGTTTCTCAAAGAAGATCAACAACATAGCCAAGAAGATACCGCAATGGGCCCAAGTCTTTAGTGACAAAATGCTTCTCTAGGAATTCCTTGGTAGCCTCAATTCCTCCTATATCATCCCCAATTAATATAATATCATGCACGTATACCAACATGACGACCCTTTTTCCATTTTCTTCACTAGCAGAGTGTAATACGCAGAGGATCTCTTAAAGCCAACCCCCTCAATAACATCAAGTAGCTTCCGAAACCACACACATGGACTCTATTTCAGCCCATAAATTGTCTTATGTAGTTTGTAGACCCTATTACACTTTCCCTCAGTTTCAAACCTTAGGGGTTGCTGCATGTAAACTTTATCTTGGAGATCGTCATAAAGGAAAGCATTCTTCACATCTAGTTGGTAAAGAGTCTAGTCTAAGTAAGCTACAACAAATATAAGAATCCAAATTATGGGAATCCATGAGACCATTGAGAAGGTATCAAAAATAATCCACCCGATAGGTTTAAGTGAATCCCTAAGGCACCAAACGAGCCTTATATCATTCCACGGAACTATCTGGTCAATATTTGACTGTGTATACCCATTTGCAGCCTAAAATTGTTGCATCCAATGAAGGATAAACCAGAGTCCAGGTTCCTCATGAGACTAATGCCACCATCTCATCCTCCATGGCTTACCGGCACTTTAGATCAAGAAGAGCTTCCAGATGAGTAGTGGGTATATGCACAGATGAGAGAGCCGATATAAACTATCTGTGCTGAGGGGATAAACTGGCCATGGACATGTGCTTCAAAATGGGATTTATCGTGAAAACTAGGTGCCCTTTTGCAAGGCAATAGGTAGGTCAAAATCATCATCCATGGAGTCATCAACCTCCTCTGCTTCAACAAATTCAGCTTGCGGAGACTCTTCTTTATCCTCTAGAGCACTAGTTGTACCTGTAACACCATAGCTCAACAAAATATCAGTACTATCATGTGTAAGGATTACCTTAGGCAAAACTGATGGGATTGGCTTTAGAGGAGGGAGGTCACCTGTCAATCCCACCATCAGAAACACATAACAGGGAAACAACCTCACTAGGAATTGACATGAGTAGGTCAGCGGTAAGTGCAACTATCCGAGAGCCAGTAGAGGAGTAGTATGGGACGGACTCAAAGAAAGAGACATCAGCATTGACATGATGTCTATCAATAGAATCATAACATTGATACTCTTTTTAAGTCCTAGAATATCCCACAAATATGCACTTGATATACAAGGAGAGAGCTTGTCCCTATTGGGACCAGAAAGGCGAATAAATGGCACATTCGAATCCTTTGGGTGGTACTCCGAAGAGTTCCGTCTCAGGAAACAAAATAGAGTAAGGAACTTCATCAAGGGCAGTGGAAGGCATTTGGTTAATCAAATAGTACGTTGTAAGCATCACATCACCCTAATAAGATACCGAAACACTATTCTAGATGAGGAACGTTCTCACAACACCCAGAATATGAAGGTGTTTTCTCTTGAAAACCCTATTTTGTTGAAAAGTATACAGGTAACTTGTTTGATGGATGATCTCATACCCCTGAAACACAGAACAAAGGGCATGGGTACAAAACTCCAAAACATTATCAATTCTAACAACCTTCACAGTTGCTCTACACTAATTTTTTATTTCTATAAGGAAATTCTTGATTACATCACCAACTTCCAACTTTGACTTGAATTAAAAAAACCATGACAAATGAGAAAAATCTACTAAATAAAGCCTATGCCCTATACAACCAGGAGCATAACTAGGATCCCAAACATAACAATGAAGTAATTGACAAAAAGACAGCACTATGACTACCAACTCCGAAATGCACTATGATGGTCTTTTCCCAGCTGACACACCTCACATTAAAATGTGGTAGTAATAGGAATCTGTGTAATCATGTGTCGGAGTTCAAGCAAAGGTACATGACCGAAACTCAAGTATCACAGCTAGCTAGATGTTCCACTAAAGGGAATAGTGACATGTCCACTGAATGGCAGTTGCAGTAATTGATAAACACCCTCCTCACAGCTATAGCCAATCACATGCCCCGTCAATATATCCCAAAACATGAGACACACCAAGTCAAAAATAGCACTACAGTTCAATTCCCCTGTAATTTAACTGACTAAAAGTAAGTTCAAAGGAAAATTTAAAGCAACTAAAACATTCTGCAGCCGCAAATGAGGCGCTATCTGAACCTTCCCCTGATCCGTCACAGGAGAATGCCTCCCATTGGCCACTAAAATAGTTTTGCCAAATGAACCTAGGGAAATTGTTGAGCCTTCACACATACATGTTTAGAGGCTCTTGAATCCACAAGCTAATCAATGTCCTCTGTAATATCATGGCAAGCAAGACAAATACCTGAGGGGTCAACGAAGGCAGTAGTTTCCACATTCCCTGAAGAGGAGCTCAACGTGGCCATGGAGGGACTAACTAATATCCCGTGATAATTAAGTCTGTAAATCAAGTCATCATACTCCACTTTAGTGATGAGAATAGACTTCGACCCTATATCTGGAGTTATAATTGCCTAATGAGCACAATCAGTTTCCCATACTTAGTTTAGCATGCATCCTCAATGTGGCCAAGCTTCCCACAAAATGAGCCTAACACGTCCCCCTTAACCTCGTCCATGCCCATGAGTAGCCGGTTCTGCACCATTGCATCTTCCCTGAGAAGCACCATTGGCAAAGGTATGTTCTATACGAGTAGGTGACAATGAAACCACCAACTAACGCAACCAGTTGTAATCTTGTTCAATGAATAGTATCTTCGGTAGCGTCAACATCTAAGAACGTGCCACCTCGTATGCAAGATCTAATCCATCAGGGAAATGCCTTACCATAGTCTATGCCCTATAGGTTTTCTAAGACTTGCAGGACTACACAAGTGTGTAGGCATTTAGCCTTTCAAATGCAGAGTTAAGTGTTGAATAATATTGTGCAAGTGGTTTGCTATCTTTTTTCATATGTGCAATCTCATGATGGAGCAATAGAATCCGAGTGGCATTCTTGTCTTGAGAATATGTCTGGTGAAGGACTTCCTGCATTTCCTTTGTCGTTTTGTAATACATGATCTCCGTGGCAGGTCGTTGGATGATGATATTCATGCTCCACACCCTAACCATGGCATTTTTTTTCTTCTAAAACACATTTCCCAACTTTCTGAGCAGTTTCCAACTCAATGGGTATGTGTTATTTAACATGACCCTCAACCACATTAAGGATCACTTGTGACCAAAGTGCATAGTCCTGTCAAACTTCACTATCAAGCCAAAGAACAAGCTCTTAAACTCCCCTTGAGTTCCAACTCCTTGCACCGGCGAGTCAACAATTTCCAAAGTCATTCTCCACAATCAAGTTGAAACCCCATGCCACAAAAAGACTTTGGCTACTAGGTTATCACACTAATACCACCATCAACAAGGCAAATATCCCACCACTCACCACAAGAAGCAAGTAACCTCACATATCAAAATTGAAAACAGGCACCAATTGATTCAAAAATACCCAAAACAAAATTTGCGGTTCACTACAGAATAGGATGAGTGCCATCGAGAAGAGTGAGAGTGGAGGGGAGGGTCAGGGTTGGTCGCTGGTGGTAGGGAAGGTGAGAAAGGGCAAGGCGACGGCGAAGGTGCTGCACTTCAAGTGTAGAGGGAAGGGTCACATCGCATGGGAGTGTAGGGATCCATGAGATGCCTGCGGTGTAGGGGTCTTGGCCACTGGAGGTCGTCCTGTGTGAAGGAGATGAGAAGGGCAATGCTGCAAACGCATGAGCAACCATGCCCCCACTCTCACAGAGGGTACACTGCGGTCGAAGTCGAAGCCCCTTGGCTGAAGGAGACCAAGATGCTCAAGAGGACCCTCGCGACGGCCTTGATCGGAGTGGTGGCAGAAGGCTGCGTTGACCTAGGCTATCTCGATGCAGCGGTGGTGAAGGCGGTGGGGGACCGAGCGAGGGGGTTGGAGCTGAAAGTGGTGGGGGAGGGGAAGTTCTTACTTGTTGGCGACACATCGAAGGTAGTGGACAAGGACCTCCCATGCTCAAGTGGAGTGGTCAGGTGGCAGTGGGTTGTTAGGTCTGATGGCGCACTCCGGGAACGGCCAGCGAGGGTGGAGCTGATGTTAGACCTAGAGGGCATATTGCTCTTTCTTCGCACGAGGGAGGTCATAGAGGTGGTGGTTGCCCCCTTTGCGAGGGTGCGATGGTGTAGGGGCCTCGGCTTGGAAGGCGAGGACCTTACGACGATGCGAGCGATGGTGGAGCTCAGACCAAGCAAGGCGCTCCATGAGAAGGTGTCGCTATGCCTTGGGGGTGCCTCTTAGATCGTGCTAGTGAAGTCGGTCAAAGGGAGACTGTGGTCCTTCGCTGAGGTGGTGCAGCTGCTAGCTGGAGGGGGTGGCAGCAGGGGGAGGCGCTCCGACACAAGGGGTGGTGTGGAGGCAGGTCGTCGGCAGGGGAGGCACCTCATATGCTGAGTCAGCAATAAAAGGCCCATAGCTGGATGGGCGCACTCTTGTCAAGGCTCAACGCTCGATGTGCATGGCGGCTGAGGTGAGCACGGTGGATGAGAGGAGGGCTGTTAATGTGGGGGAGGCACCTGCAGGAAGCGTAAGGTCGATCGAGGAAGACGGGGAGTCACACAGGGGCCTCGAGGAGCCTCATCGAGAGGATCGAGAGGGCACCTCGAGAAGTTTCGACGTGATGAAGGTTGCATGCCTTGAATGTGATGGGGGGCTCGCGACCTTTGAAGAAATTTGGAGAGAGGGCGATGGAGTTAGATCCGAGTCCAGATCCGCACCCGAACCCGATGACCCTCTGTGCCCTTTTTATCAATGGCTCGCGTAGGGTTGCTTCGAAGGGGACCTACAGCGCACCGACCTCCGTGTGTACAGGAGATGAGGAACGTGGACGGCGAGCGAAGGTCTTCCCTAGAGGTGGTGATGGCGACAGGGGCAAGGAGATCAGGCAACGAAGCTCCTTCATTAGAGGATGGAGAAGCTCTGGACGGCAACACAAGGCTTCCCCAGGAGGCGAGGAGTACCGGCTGGGGCTTCATCAACATCAATGCCCCCCTAATGTCCAAAGGAGGGCCAGGTGGCAGCATGAGGCTTCTTCAAGGAGCAGGTGGTAGCAGCGACGGTGCTAGCCTCTACGGCGGCAATGGAGGGCCCCATTCGATGGGGGGAGTGGGGTCCTCGAGGTCTCATCGGGGAGCAGGGGCTGGCGCCCGTCCTCACGAAGTTGAAGGCGAGACTCGGGCTAGGGGATTTGTGGGGGATGCGGTGCTCTTGGAGGTTGAGGGTGGGGTCAAGGCTGCTGGGGAGGGGTCGAGGGCAATGAGCATTGAAGGAGGTGGGTCCTTAGGGAGGGGAGATGTGGAGGGCAGGGGTGGGAGAAGGAGGGATGGGAAGGTGGGTGTGGAGTGGTCTAAGGCTTTTCGGCTTGGGGAGGTAGAGCAAGTAGCGGATGGGGCTGGGTTTGGTCGCTTGGTGGGGGGAGTTTCTATAGGTGCCCCTTGTTGAAGAGCCTCATGTGGCATGTTAGGAGACTTTGCGACCCCACGCCGGGGGACGTTGAGGTCCTACCTCCAGAGGTGAAGTCCGGATGTCATTTCTACCAGGAGACAATTGCAGGCATGTGACCAAAGGGTTTGGAGAGAGATCAAGGGTGGCCTGCCAGGAGGTTTTCTGACGTTGGATGCAACTGAGAGGTGGGGGGAAGTTGTGGTCAGGTGGAAGGAGGATATGTTCTCCTTGGAGGACTCAAAGGTGGGGGCGGGAGGAGTCTTGGTGTTGTTGAGGAGACGGAGCGATGGGCTCGTTATGGTGTTCTCATCTATGTATGGGTCGGTTGAAGACTCCGAAAGGAGCACTCTTTGGGAGGGACTGTACCAGATCACCAGGAGATTTTTGGGGTGTCCGTGGCTTATTGGAGGGGGTTTCAACATCACCTCTTAGAGGAGGACAGGTCAGGGGGGAGAGGAGGTAGGGACCGAGGCCCCGAGGACTTCGCAAGGTTCATCGCTGAGCACGGGTTGTAAGACGTGCCCCCCGCTTCATGTGTTTACACATGGAGGAGATCTGGAGGCTTGATGTCCAAATTGGATCGCTTTTTGTGCTCGGTGGAGATGGCAGAGGTCTTCCCGTTAGCAAGGGTTCGTGCTCTTGAGAGGTCCTTCTCGGACCACACCCCTCTATTGTGGGAGTTTGGCGAGGGATCCTGCTTTGGTATGTATTTCAAGTTCGACAGGGCATGGCTGATGGAGGAGGGCTTTAGGAGCACGATGGAGGACAAATGGAGGACTATGCACTTGGATGGCTCGGCTGCCACGAGATTGGGATCAAAGCTTCGAGAATTAAGACACTTTTTGAAGGAGTACAGAGGACAGGTGAAAGAAGAATGGAACAGGAAGAAGGATGAGGCACTCGGGGAGATCCAGAGGTTGGATAGAGTGGAGGACCAGGGCCTGTTGACAATAAAGGAGAGACAGAGTAGGGCAGAACACATAAAGACCGTCCAGGATGAAGATAGAAAAGTGGAAGTGGAGTGGAGAACGAGATTCAGGAAGAAGTGGATTCAGGAGGGGGATTCGAACACCAAATTCTTCCACATGATGGCATCAACTTGGCGTCGGAGGAATTGGATTGATAAGCTCCAGGTGGATAGGGCGAAGTGTTCTGACAAGGAATCTATGGACAGGGCGGTGGCAGACTACTTCAGGAAGTTCACCGGGAAGAGGAGGGATAGGAGATGGCAGTGGCGGGGTCTAAGCGTTCCAGTGGTGGATGTTGTGGAAGCGGAGGGGTTGGTGGTACCTTTCACGGAAGACGAGGCTCGTAAGCAGACTAGGGACTGAATGTTGACAGATGTCCAGGTCCCGACGGATTTCCGATTCTGTTTTTTAAAGAATTTTAGTTGTTGTTGAAAACTGAGATCATGCAAGTCCTTGTAGAGTTTAGGGAGGGCAACAGTGGCTTCAACAGGTTTAATAAATTCTATATGTTCATGTTGCCTAAGGAGGGGATGGAGGTGATCAATGACTACAGACCGATTGCTCTCTCAAATGCGGTGTTTCTGATCGTGGCTAAGATTCTGACGAATAGGCTCAGGTGGGTGATTGGTGGAGTTGTGTCGGAGGTGCAGATGATTTTTGTACCGAGGAGATGCATTTTACATGGGTATGTTGCGGTTACGGAGATTCTTGCGCATTGGAGGAGGGAGAGGAGGACGACTTTTCTGTGAAAGGTTGATTTCAAGAAGGCATACGACCGGTTCTTCTTGTGGGCAGCTATGGCCAAGAGGGGTTTCCCGCCAGTTTGGATTAGATGGATGAAACAATGCGTCACAACATCCTTTTCGATCCTCATCAATGGAAATTCGGCAAGTGGTTGGATCCAGCCGAGGAGAGGCATTCAGCAAGGTTGCCCTCTGGCACCAATGTTATTTGTTTTGCCAGCTGATGCTCTAGCGAGGGCTTCCGATAGAGCGTATGTAGCGAGTCTGGTTTAGGGCTTCCCTATGGGGGAAGGGGTGAGTATATCAGTGCTGCAGTATGCAGATGATACTCTCTTCTTTATGGAAGGGGTAAAGGTGGATGCAAGACGGAGCCATATCCTTCTAGAGCAGTTTTGTGAGGCGTCAGGCATGTAAATTAACTACTTGAAGTCCTCTTTTGTTCCATTTGGTATGACTGATGAGAAGGCCAAGGAGTGCTCGGAGGCCCTGGGTACGGAGGTTGGGTCCTTGCCCTTCCCTTATCTAGGTCTACCCCTGACAGACAGGAGGGTTTCGGTGCAGGACTGGGTTCCATTGCTAAAGAGGATTGAGGATCGGTTGGCAGGATGGGCATCCAAGCTACTTTCAAGAGGAGGGAGGTTGGTTCTCCAAAAAGCGGTTCTGTAAGCTATGCCAGCATATTTTACTTCTGTTGTGAAGATGCCGCGAAAAATTGAAGACAGAATTGTGAGCCAGATGAGAAGCTTCTTCTGGACCAACTATGGGGCAAGCGGGAAGGGGCGAAGCTGGTAGCCTAGAGTGAGGTGTGCAAGCATGTCAGGGAGGGGGGTCTGGGAGTCTGGGAGATTGGGAGGATAAATGACAGCTTTCTGGTGAAGTGGATTACGAGGCTACTTAGAGGGGAGGTGTATCTGGTGGGGAGGATCTTACAATCCTGCTATAGAGGACCGCCTAACTGGGGCCTCCTGGTGTCGCCTCCTCGAGGAGCTTCTCACTTCCTTAGAGGCTCGCCTCTGATGGCACCAAAAACTCTGATCTTTCTTTACCCCTGTGCTGGGATCGGGCGATACCTTTAGATTCTAGACGGGTAATTGGATGGGGCTTGGGGCTCTGGCAAAGCGCTTCCCTAGGCTTACAGCTTTGGCAGTTGACAGAGGAACCTCGGTGGTGGAGATCTGGGATGGTGTATGGTGTCCCACATTCTCAGGTAGTCTGTCAGATCAGAGGTTTGGGGAGATGCAGGAGCTGCTGCAAGATTTGGAAGGGTTTCAGCTAGAGGTTGGTGCGGACTCTTTCAAGTAGGAGGAAGGACAGTTCTCGGTGCAAGATGCATATAGGAGGCTTGGAGGTTCGAGCACGCTGGGGGACATTGACTTGGATAGAGACTATAGACAAATTTAGGAGGCTTCTTGCCCCCTGAAGGTGAAGATATTCACTTGGCTCCTCAGGAGAGGTAGATTGATGACCAGGAGGTGGAGGGCGCGGTGGGTCCAGGATGCAAAGAGGTTGTACCTGCTCTGTGGACACGCAAACCACTTGTTCTTTGCCTGTCCTGTAGTGTTACAGGTCTGGGATCAGATTAAGGACCGATGGTGGGCTCATGATTCATTTATCAGCTTCTGGAGGTCGTTCAGATGTGGAGGAGCCGACATTAGGCGCAATGTGTTTCAATCGAAGAAAGAGAGGGCTCAGCCGTTGGCAGTTGTCTGGGCTGTTTGGCTGGATAGGAATGTTGTTGTCTTTAGGGGGCAACACCTATATGTGGAAAACTTTGTTGCGTCCATTTTGCCTTTCATTTCGGGGTGGAGTTCTTACTTGTAATGTGAGCCTTGTACTTGTGATTAATTAATACATTTTCTGGGTGGTATCTAAAGGATAACCACGCTTTCCCTTTTCAAAAAACAAAAACCCAAAACAAGTCTCAGGTGAGCACAAGTAGGCCTAGAATCGCTTCCGACAATGAGTTCATGGAACCAATGGCAAAGCTTGATCTCCAATAAGCATCATAGGGGTTGGCAATGTTGTGAACCCATCCACAGTAGCAAATGGCTCCTACAACCTTGACCAGCGAAGGTTGAAGCATTGGCAACGCCTTGATAGGCGATGCTACTCAAGTCGCAAAACTCGCAACTACCCCCAGCGAGCGATTTTCTAGTCAACGATGGCAACGGTCATCGTCGCTCGATCCTGATAAGGGTCACTGGACCGATGGAGTCCAATAGAGAGAAAACCAACGGCAAGTGTTGTGGGGTTTCCTTCTTCAGGCCTTGTGCCCTAGGACAAGAACCCAAGAATTATTTAAGAAGGGTTCCCTTCTCTTCTATGGAATTGCACAAAACCCAATGAGAAGAGAAAACAATACCAAGTTATTATTTGATGGAGAAAGAAAGAGATGAGAAGCCAAGAAGATATACAGCTTCGGCCTACGACCGCCGCTCTGATATAATGTTGAGCGAATGAAGTAATCTATTTTTCTATAGAAACCCTAGTCCTTTATTTATAGAGAGAGGCTAGGGGAAAAATGCATACAAGTCCATATATGAAAGGAAAAATACCAATGAAGGATAATATGCTGAAAACTGAAGCAAACTTCTATACAAGGTTGATATGCCAACCAAAAACATTTACCATCTGCAAAAGGCAATTTCCTGCCTGACGTAGTCCAAGAGCATGGTTCAAAAATTAAATATGGAGACCGAGCACTTTGGTTTTGTGGATCCCTCAAATTTTATACATCAATGGACCAAGAATCACAAACATAAGAATTTCTAGTTTACGATGCTCTTAGAATAAATATAATTTTTTTCCAGTCAAGAAAAGACTCACACGACTGAAGTGGCTATACATACAAATCCATTTATAGATCTATATGCTCCAATTGGAATTGGAAGTTCAAGATCTGGCAGCTGGTATTATTAGACATAATGGTCACACAAGGAATGTTACGCCAAGCAGTTTACATGGAGTGTTTGATCATATCCAACCTGTGGGAGATGATATGGATGGTATATAATGAATTAAGGAGTTCTTGAATTCAACTTTGTTAGTGATGACTTGGGCTAACTTAAATATTCCTTGGGCATTAAGGTTGAGAGAAGCAACGATGTATTTTTTATATCTCAAAGAAAATACATGGTTGATGCTCTTTTCAAGATCAGTCTTCATGTTGCAAAACTATCCAACATCCAATGAACCAAAGAGGATACCTTCGGGAGTCCAGATGACAAAGACTTTGAGGACACTAAGAGATGTGTGTGCTCGTCAAAATACCATATATAACAGTGATGCCTAACATTTGTTTTGCAATCAGCCAGGTACCAAAGGCTTTTGCAAGATAGTTGGTGGCAATCGTTTCAAATTACTTAGCAGGAAATAGACACTCATACCTCACACCAATGCAAAATAAGAGTATCATGTTATGGCTCGGATAGCTTGTGATCTTGCCTTGCTATGATTGTAACAAATCTTGGTTGCACTGTTCTCCATGCTTTTCAAATAATCCAATTTTCTTTGAGAGGGCATAATATGTAGTGTTGATTATCACTTCATTTGAAATCCATTCATGACAGCAAGCTTGCAACTCCTCGTATTTCTTCCATTCATTAGAAGATATTATCAAACTATCCTTTCCAAATAAACAATTTGGTTCGTTTTTTGTGAAGAGGTGGGAGCTGGGAGGATGGTCACACGAGAGAAATAACTATGTTAAATTTATTATAATCTGAAAAACACAAGTTGTTGCATCAAATTTGACTGAGGCCCCAAGAAAACAATACATCATGCAGCACACCCTCCACATAAAGACAATCTTGTCTAAAAATACACCCATTTCCTTGCAACCATAATGCAAAAAGCTTGGCCTGCTCCTTTCTACTTCTAAAGCACCTTGGCCACACCCTGTCCTTCCAGGTTAACAGCACTCCCAAAAGGAAGCCTCGGAAGAATAATTCACCCAATCAGGTCTTGTCCTCTCCCAATCGTGCACAAAGGCAAGCAAAAAATAAGTGATTGTAGTCTTTCATTTCCACATCACAAAAGGTTCAATATCTACCTTCATTTGGGAAAAACTTCTGACAAATCTCTTAGACAAAAGCCTTCCCTCCTAAGAAGCCAAGCAAAGATCACCTTTTGAGACATCTTATTATTCCAAATGAACCAACAACATGTGAAACAAGCATCAATATGTGCCTTAGCCGAGCATCTTTTCATTTTCAACTATCCAATTCCCCTTCAATTAGTTCGAACATGCTATGATTCTCCATCAAGATAAGAAATTCCTGCAGCCCTTGATTTGAAAGGTCAGAGAAAAATATTTGTGTCCAACTTCCCTAACTATCCTAAGAAGGTGAACTCTAATAAGATGCCACCAAAGCCTCGAAGTCCACAAAAGAGTGAATAGCTGCAAAAATCTGTGATTCTGTGATAACAAAGGCCGTAACCCCAACCAATCGTCAAACCAAAACTGGAACTCTCACCCAATTCCTGAGTCTAGCCTCAAAAATGGACTTGATAATTGGCATCACATTAATCAGCCCTTCCAAAAGGGTGAGGCACCTCTGACAGGCAGCATCCTCTTCACCCAACACATCTCCCGTAAGAGGAAAATGCCACCTTAATTAAAAGGAAACACCCATCCCCCATCACCTTTGCCTCCCACTTTGTCAAAGGGCATGGTTTATGAAGTGCAAGTCTAGCACACTAAGCCCTCCCTTCCCCTCCCCCCCCACTCACCCCAAACCCCCCCTCTCAATTGGGAGGTAGACCTCCTTCAAGTTAACAAAATGCAGCCCTCTTGCAGTGTCTGCAGCACCTTTCCAGAAGAAATGTCTCATCACCTTGCCCAACATGCTAGTCACCTTTTTTGGCAATGCAAATGCATACACAAAAAAAAATTGGATGACAGCAAGTACAGACTTTGGTAACACCAAGCATCCCCCTTTGGGTTGCAGTCTCATCTTTCATCCTTCCAACATCTTCCACAGTAGATCCTCTACTGGGTTCCAGTTCACCACCCTAAGAGGGGATTTTGTCAAAGTTAATCCCAAGTAGGTGAGAGGTTGCCTCCCATTGTTGACCTATTAAGCAAGCTGAATTTGATACATATACCTAACTTAAGGGAAAGTGTTATAGTTTGTTCATTTTGATTTTTAGGTTTCAGTGTGTTGATTATTCATTGTGGACCATTGAGTAATTTTTCCACCATATCTTCCATATATAGGGGATGTGTTCATCAATGGAATTTATTTCTTATTTTTAAAGAGGTGAAATGGATAACTACTTAGTTGTCAGCAGTGGTCCCATTATCGACATTTACCTCTCCTTTCTACTTCCTTTTCCACTGAACCATAGGGAGGGATTTTCCTTGGGAAAAGTCAGTACATCGCTGAACATGATGCAAGAGTTTCCTACTCTGAGAAGACTGCAAACGATCAAGTACTTTAAAAATAATCAAAAGACATACATTTAACTCAATGAGGGTCTATTCAGGCAAATCTGCCTTGTTCTCGAAGGAAGCCCTTCTTCCCCAAAAGCAACCTTTCCAATTCCATGGACAGGAATTCTTTCCCAACTTGGTTAATCAGCAGTGTCCCCAGACACTCTTCGTAAATCTTTCTAGTTCTCATAAAGATCTATATGAGCTTAATGATCACATGGTATCCACCAAGATGTTCCCAGTCAGTTGAGGGCGAAAGAGGAGAATGTCTGAGGTGCAAGTTTAAACAGGTAGCAAGAGTTCCATCACTGTCAAAGCAGCTGCAGGTCGAGTTGGTTTTGGCAGCCCGTATGGCATCTGCCACGGCCCAACGAACCTTTAACAAGGCATGCAATCAAAGGGAAGAGAGGAGACGTTCATGAGAAGCTAGAATGTGAAGAATATCAACCACTTTGACTTCGAGAAAGAAATGTACACTTCAAAAACGCCACTTCCAACAAAATCCCCTCCCAAGAAAATGTTTCCATGAACCACAGATTTCAACCCAGACTGCTACATTCCTCAATGTACTGTAGCAATAAAAGGAAGCAGAGCGGCAACATTCAGCACTGTAACATCCAGAGTATCCAACTTGCTTTCCAAGAATACAAGCTTCCTCTGCCTGTGACATCTTCATCCCACTAGCTGGGCAGGAACTCAAGTGAGTCCAGCCACTGAACATCCTCTTCCTTAGATTGTCGTTGGTGCGGGATTTTAGAGAGCGATGGGCTGTCTGATGCTGAAGGACATGTATCTCCCTTTAGAAGTCCAAGTAAAATGACCAACTGCAGATTGCTAGAGATCTGGTGAGACAAAAATCTTTGTGGTTGTAACTTGGCTACTCAGCCTCCCCATCGTTGAGTTTATGGGAGAATTAGTGGCGACCACATACTTATACCTGCAAAGACATCGATATGGCCACAGGCTCCCCCTAATCCTTTCATATATGAGATGATTTCGTGCTTGTCCATATTGTAAAAAAATCTGATTGCAAATACTTGGTTTCTGTTCACTCCTGGTCGCAGGCTCCCCCTAATCCTTTCATAAATGAGATGATTATGTGCTTGTCCATTTTGTCAATGCAGCTGATTGCAAATACTTGGTTTCTGTTCACTCCCGTCTGTTACATTTCTTTTTAGATAAAATTGTCTCTCCTCCCCTTGTTTCCCTTGAGCTTTTCCTCCTTTTAGGCTTACAGGCAGTAAGGGATATTTCGTTTTTGTTCCTCTGAATCTGTTCAAGCTTAACGAAAACCCCAATATTTTGTGTGCCCACAAAATGCCCACCGAAATGACCATTTTCTGATATGGAGCCATATTGTGTCATGTCAAAAAGCAAAATTCCAATTTCCAATATTATGCCCACAATTTTGGCACAATTGGTGGCTTAGGTACAATTTTTAGACTATTTCCATATCTTAAGGTTAACATTGGCAGGTCAATAAACCTTTCTATCCATTACTATCGTGGCATATTTGTTGGAGTAATAAGAGCTCTTGCAAGAGTTTTCTCTCATCATATTTTAGAATTTTAAAATACTTTAGCTTCTTCCAAGTCAAATAATATTTATTTCTTCTTCTCTAAGTTAGATTTATGCTACAATCTCTGATTAATTGATCTTATTATGGGTTTTAAGGATCACATTTGTAGATCCATGAGTTTATAATAAGTTTTTTTTTTTTGAAATGGCAAAGGGTGACTGTCCTCTAGATAGACACCCAAGAATTTTCATTAATCAAATAGTTGAAAGTACAGCAGCAATTACAACAGATTACCCCAGCAGGACATCAGTTCGGAAATACATGAAATAAAATTTTGGAGATAGGCCCCATCCCCCTTGAAAACAATCCCATTTCTCCCCAATAAAATGCCCCAAAGTATGGCCAACACATTTGCCCGTTCCTCCTTCGATCTGCAAACAGCCATACCTAGTTGTATAGTTCCATTTCTAAATGACTCCCAAAATCTGGAAATCTCAGAGCAATCAAGCCAGCAGAATCTGAAGTGGGTCCACACTTCCTTAGTGAATACTGAATACACACAGGAAAAATAGGTGATTAAGATCCACTGGAGCAAGGCCACAAAGAGTACATCTATCATCACTTGCAGAAGCCTATCTGGCATGGAGAACCTTCGTCCGGAGTTTTCCCCTTTGCAACGATCAGGAAAAAACTTTAGCCTTTGAAGGGCAGGCCGAATTCCAAATCAATCTGCAGTCCGTCAGAAGATCCACATCAATCTGAGACAATACTCCTCTCAGGCATTTGTCAGCTTCTCTAACAGAGAAATTGGCAGAATTCCACACCATCCTTTGGTCAGAAAGAGGACTATAGAAAGGAGACCAGACCCCTTCCCAAACATCACTAACCAGTGCATCTCTATTGCTGTCCAAGGCAAAAAGATGTGGAAACAAGTCAAGTAGCACACCATTCCCAGCCCAGTTATCTTTCCAGAATAGAAAGCATTCACCATTGCCAAGCTCCGGTTCACAACAAACAAATCATCTAGGACAGATCCCTGCAACACCCTTCTAAAGGGGAGAGCAAGTGCAGTCATAACAAGCAACGAAGACAGTCCTCACCCGGGCCCATTCATCGAGCACAAATGTCTCACACCCAACCCACCATCTTTGATAGATCTGCCAAGGTTCAGAAAACTGTTATGTGGTATTCAGTCAGTTGGGTTACTGCATAGGGAGTATAGAGTATGCAGTATGTAGACAGGTATGTAGTTTTAAATTTTTTATTTAAAAAATATAAAATAATTAATCAACTTGATAAATTTTATATTATATGAACCAAACATATGAAAAATCAATACTATAAACATAAAACCGTCTTAAGTATTGTAACAGAAACATAGTAATCCTTATAACATCTTGAAAAATTGACTTATTTGAAAATCGGGTAGGTTTCTTTGTTGAGTTGCGTGTTATTATGAGGGGCTTTTTGCAACTTATTTTTTCTTGTTGGACTTATTGTGTTATTTTTCTCTTATCTCTCTATATAAAGAGACATAGGGACAGCTTAGTAAAAATAAGGCTTCGTTTTACTTCAACTTGGTATCAAAGCTCTAGGTTGAGATCTCCACCAAAAAGAACCCTAACCCTACCTTAAGCCCTTTCGCTAGGAGCCACCGCCGACGGCAACGCCGACCCGGATCGTCGCCGCAGCAGTAGTAGCATCACTGACTGCTGCCACTGCTGCAGCCGTAGAGCCATCGCGCTGCAACGTTGCTACCCTAGCTCGTTGTCGCCCTGCTGCAGCGACTACAACAGCGCTGCTGTGGCTCCTCGCCGCCGCACTGCTGAAGTTGGAGGGGTGCCTGAGCACCACCTAAGCCCTGTGCGGTTGCTGCGAAGCATCTAAGCGCTGCCCAAGGCTTACGTGGCTGCTGCGAGGTCGCCTGAGAGCCGCCCAAGGCCTGCATGGCTGCTGCGAGGTCGCCTGAGCGCCGCTCCCGACATGTGTTGCTGAATATCGAGGGATAAAGATTTGAAATAAGAACTTTCTATGGTTGATATGACTTCTATGGTCTCTTGATCTAATTTGGGGTATGTATTCCCCATTGTGAATGTTCTTTTTTCTCGGGGTGTGTATTCCCCTTATTGATTGATTCTTGAGGTGTGTATTCCCCAATGAAGTATTCGATATTTTGTCTGTGGATTGTACCCAAGTTGTTGATGTTTAATCTAGGATTTCAGATCTACTGTTTGGGCTTATTCGTGTGTATTTGAAGCTACCATGTCTGCATTAGATGCTTCTGAGGTGACTTTAGGATAGAGTACGGAAAGCAGGGTGTATAAGAGCCCCTTCTTTGCTCCGATTACAAAATTGGATGAGACCAATTACCCCCGTTGGTCTCAAACCTTCCTTGTCACTGTGCCATGCTAAGAAGTATGTGTTCCTGGAAGTACCACCAGAGCAGAAAACAGGAAAATACGTAACTTGGAATCGGGATGATGCTATGGTGAGAGCCTAGATCTTGAATAGCGTTATTCCAAGGATTGGTAATGAAGTTATGTACTACAGTTCTACCAAAGAGATGGGGGATGACATGAAGATGGCTTATTCACATAAGTTGAATTCAACTCAAGTATTTCAGATCCTCTATGATTTATGCCATCTCAAGTAGAAGGAGATAAGCATGTCTCAGTATTACTTCACTATGAAAGAGTTATTAAATAAATATAATGCATGTAAACCGATGTATACTTCTACATGCAAGGATCACAGGAAGGAGTTTGCAGCCCACATGCTCCTTGCAGGGCTGAGTGATCACTATTCAACGGTTTGTTCACATATTCTGACTCTTTTTTAGCATCCTCCTATTGAGGAAATTTACAGGAGGTTGAGTAGAATGCAAATTCAGCCTACTCATGATGCAGCTGTTACCACTACATCTTCGGCTCATGCTGCTATTAGCACTCGTGTTGGTCGTGAAGGCTTCTTTCGTGGCAAAGGGAGAGGCCAAACTAATGGTGGTCGTGGCAAGCCCACATGCTCTTACTATGCCAGGCTTGGCCATGTTGAGGCTAAGTGTTAAAATAAGCTCGGTCGTCCAACTATGGCAAACCAAGCTTCCGTTATAGCATCTCCAGGTGTGAGCACTGAGGCAGTATCCCTTACAAAGGCAGACTATGATGTAGTTGTGCAGCAACTAGCATAATTGACCCATGAGTAGCCTCAATCCTCCAGCACTGCAACCTATGCATCTGCATCAGGTAGGAAATGATCATAGTTGATTGATTTAAGTCCATTTAATCATTTGACACGAAATTCCCAGTGCTTTACGGGATTACAGAAGACATCACAAAAACATTCCGTATAGCTGCCAGATGGCAGACATGCCCCTATCCGTGGTAAGAGAGGGGTATCTGTTACACCTTCCATGCATCTTGATGATCTATATTATGTGCCGGACATGACAATGCAACTGTTATCTGTTAGTTCTATTACTAAGTAGTTGAATTGTCGTGTTATTTTTGACGTTGTTGGATGCACTTTTCAAGATCGCATGACGAGGAAGACGATTGGTGGTGGCCATGAGGAGGGGGTGTATATCGGCTAGTTCAGAGTCCAGTTGTCGCAGCCTGCCAGACGACTACTAAAAGGAGGTCATCCTTCCCTGGACAAGCTACGCCATGTCATCCCTCACTTGTCTCCTGCCATGAAGATTCAATGTGATGCATGTCAACTAGGAAAGCATCACCGTGACAACTTTCCAACATCTATTCAGTCTACCAGTTCTGCTTGTTTTGATTTGTTGCAATGTGATGTCTGGGGTCTTAGTCGTGCGGCAGATCACAAAATTTAAGATATTATTTGTTATTTATGGATGATTTTTCACGAGGAATAAATCGGAAGTTGGCTCTTTGATTCAGCAAATGTGATGTTTGTGAAAAATCAATTTGGTGTATGCATTAAGAAAATCATAACAAATAATGCATTAGAATTTTACACAAAGAAATCGACCGATTTGTATGGATCACAGGGTATGTGCATCAGACATCATCTCATACGTCACAGAACAATGGGATAGCTGAAAGAAAACACCACCGCATTCTGGATACAGCTAGAGCTTTACTTATCCAGAACAGTGTTTCGCATAGTTACTGTGGAGATGCGGTACTTACTGCATGTTATCTCATTAATAGGCTCCCTTCTTTTGTGTTACATGAGCAGATTCCATGAGTATATTATATTCTGATGCTGACTTATTTATTGTGCCACCAAAGACCTTTGGGTGTGTGGCGTTTGTACATCTCCTTGGGTCTAGTCGTGACAAATTGACACCAAGGGCAGTTAAGTGTATTTTTGGGATACGCACGCAAAAGGAATACAGGTGTTTTAAACCCATACACCAGAAACACTATGTGAGTGCAGATGTAACTTTCCATGAGCCTATCCCTTATTTTTCTACCTCAAGTCATCAGTTGAGAGAGATAGAGGTAGTTGCTCCTATGCCTGTACCTCCAATAGTCTTGGAGGATTTCTCTCATAGTAGTGGTATATCTACTACCGATCATGCTGTGGG
This sequence comes from Thalassia testudinum, assembly GCA_037157565.1. NCBI lineage: Eukaryota > Viridiplantae > Streptophyta > Magnoliopsida > Alismatales > Hydrocharitaceae > Thalassia > Thalassia testudinum. Next base: position 27,018,321 of record JAZHRO010000055.1, on the reverse strand, counting down.
CACTTTCAAACCTATACCACCAAATGAAAAGACATTTAAAGGTGCTACAGATCAACTGCCAGTTACTTACAGAGAGAAGACACACCCCCCCTCTTCTTCAATTCCTACTGAGCCACCATCATCCTCCTCCGTTCAGGTATGTATTGGGGATACTGATGATTCTTCTGCTCATGTGTCTCCAAGGTCCCTTTCTCCGCCCATAAATGAGGATATTCCCATTGTTATCAAGAAGGCTCCGAGATCTTGTACATAATATCGTGTTGCTGGCAGTGTTGTTTCTGTAGGTTCTCTTGGGTCAAAGTTTCATGCCTTTACAGTTGCAGTCTCTAGTACAGAGATACCTACTTCCTATCAGTAGGCTCTCCTACATCCACATTGGAAGGCGACCATGGAAGAGATGTCTGCACTTACTGATAGAGGTACATGGGAGTTGTCTGCCTTACCTTTTGGTGCGTACTTGGTTGGGGCCAGATGGGTCTTTCCCCTGAAATACAACCCTGATGGGTCTATTTCTCGATATAAGGCTCGCTTTGTAGCCAAAGGATTCACCCAGACCTATGGGGTGAATTGCTTTGACATCTCTTGTGGCACGACTCTCCACGGTTCATCTTCTTATCTCTATTGTAGCTCATTATGGATGGCATCTTCACCAGCTGGATATCAAAAATGCCTTTCTATATAGAGATTTGGAGGAAGAGATATACATGTAGCAACCACCTGGTTTTAAGGTTCAGGAGGAGTGTGTGTGCAAACTTCGCAAGGCTATTTATGGCCTTAAGTAGAGCCCTCGAGCCTGGTTTCAACGTTTGTCTAAGGCACTCTCTACGATTGGGATGCAGAGATCTTCTAATCATTCCTTGTTTGTTAGGAAAACCAATACTGGTACCATGGCTTTATTGGTATATGTTGATGACCTTATCCTTACAGGCGATAATGCAGATTGTATTACTCAGGTGAAGAGTATGTGGCTCACCAGTTTGTCATTAAAGATCTTAGGAAGCTGAGATATTTTCTGGGTATTGAGATCACCACAAGCAAGCAAGGCATAGTGATGTCTCAGAGGAAGTATGCACTTAATATTCTTCAAGAGATAGGCATGCTAGAATCCAAGAAAGCCAACATATTTATGGATCCTAAAGCTCACTTATTTGAGGATATAGTGAAGTTAAATGACAAGAAGGTCTATCAGCAACTGGTTGGGAAGTTATTGTATCTAACCATCACCGGGCCAGACATCAGTCTTACAGTGGTAATCTAAGTCAATTCTTAGACAATCCCACAAATATTCATTGGCAAGCAACTATGCAAGTGTTAAGGTACATTAAGGGATGTCTAGGCAGAGGCATTTTATTCCAGAAGAAGAAGGGTCATATTTCTGTAGTGGCTTACTCTGATGTAGATTATGCAGAAGACGTGGCAGAAAGGCGATCTACTACTGGTTTTTGCACATTTGTGGCTGGAAATTTGGTGACCTGGAGGAGCAAGAAACAGTGTCATTTCACACTCTAGTGCTGAGTCCAAGTACAGGGCTATGGCTCATACTGCAGCTGAGATGATATGGATCAGATCTCTGCTAAGAGATCTTCATGTTGAAATCCAAGAGCCTATGGAGATGCATTGTGATAACCAGGCTACGACATATTGCTAATAATCCCATGTTTCATGAGAGGACGAAACATATGGAAGTGGACTGTCATTATACCAGGAACCTGATTCAATAGGGTTTACTTCGTACTACATGTCTTGCCTCCACTGATCAGACTGCTAATGTTTTCACCAAGCCACTGCCTCGCCCCCAGTTTGAGAAGTGTAGAAACAAGTTGAACATAGTGGATATATATGCTCCAGTTTGAGAGGGAGCGTTGAGTTATGTGTTATTGTGAGGGGCTATTTGCAACTTATTTTTTCTTGTTGGACTTATTATGTTATTTTTCCCTTGTCTCTCTTTATATAAAGAGACATAGGACATCTTGGTAAAAATAAGATTTCTTTTCACTTCAACTTTCTTCATTTAAGGTCGATTTGAAAATTAGCCATATACTCGACTAAGTATACATGTAGTCAAACCGAGTAGTCAATTTGGACCGACTATTGGGTCACCCCATGATATGCAGTTCAAGAGAGGGGCTGGCCACCTATGCATATGCGACCACATATGCAGCCTAAGCAACCAATTTCTTGAACTATGTGATCTACAAATATCCTCCCAAGCCACTAACCGTACTCCTCTTCCATTTGCCCCATAATCAGTCCAAAAGAAGTCCCACATCAAGCCAACCACCCTCTTCTCCACCTTCTTCGGGATCCGAAATATAGAAAGAAAATATAAAGGCAAAGTTGAAAGGATAGTCATGAGAAGCACTAACCAACCTCCTCGTGAAAGGATTCGAGACACCTAACTAGAAAAGCGCTTTTCAATACTCCCCACAAGCAACACCCAATCCATCAAAGATAGAGATCTATCTGTCAGTGGTAGACCCAAATAAGTGATCAGAAGGTGGCCCCTTAAGGCCCTTAAAATACAGCTACAAGTCTCGGCCTCATTGTCATCCATCCCCATAGAAACAAAGGTGGATTGGGAGAAATTAATGCAAAGACTTGACGATTCGCCAAACATTTCTAGAAGGCACCACAATCGTCTCACTGTCAAAATAGAGCCTTCCATAAAAAAATATGGTGTCATCAACACACTGCAAAATTGGGACAAGTGAAGTTTCCTCCTAATTAAGTGAGAAACCTATTAACACTCTTGTCGAGCAAGTAGAGAAAGTGGATCGTGCCAATGCATTAGCAGCAATAACAAAGAGCATCGGAGCAAAGGGGCATCCCTATTGACCCCTCTACAAGGTTGCACCCAACCCTAGCCAAGTTGCCACTACCAAGCATAGAGAATGACATTATGGTGACGCATCTCTTCATCCAATCAATCCAAACACTAGGAAACCCTCTCTTGATCAAACATGCCCAAATAAAGGACCATTAGACAGAGTCATAGGCCTACAGGAAGTCCACTTTCCACAAGAAAGCCTTCTTCCTATCTTGTCTCCTCTAGAAGGCAAGAATCTCATATGCCATCACAAAACCATCCAAAATAGAGCAACCCATAGGACCACCAAAAGGCGATTGGCAAGAACCTTTGGAACAATCAAATAGATAGCATTGGACAAAGCAATGGGGCAAAATTCCTCCATGGCATTTGCACCATCCTTATTAGACAGAAACAAGAAAAATCTATTGAGTCTATTAAAACCCTGATTCCCGCCAACAAAGTCACAAACCACCACCACCAAGTCGTCCATGACAAGGGTCCAAAACTCCCTATAGAAAAACATCTAAAACCCATACAATCCAAGCAATCCATCTACATTTAAACCCCAAACAGCATCTCAAACTTCCTACTCAAAAATACACTCAAAAAGGGACCTTTTCTATGCATTTGTAACGGTGGGTACTAAGCTCCAGTCCATCTCCGATGCCCCATCCTTCTTTGTTAAGTCTCAAAAGTAATTAGCTAAAGCTGACCCCACATCCGTACAATCCAAAGAATTATATCCCATCAACGATCATCTTGTCAATATAATTCTTTCTTTGTCAACCACTGGAAAAGAAGATGGAAGAACTTAATATTGGAGTCACCCTCCTTAAGCCAAATCTAGCATGAATGTTGTCTCCAAACAACCTTGGACTTCTTGACCTCTTCAAAAACAATGTCCAATATCCATCTTCTTAAGGATTGTTCACCTAGCCGAAGCTCCCTAGAATACACCTCATGGTCCAACCTTGAAATTTTAGTCAAGGCATCATGTTTTCTTCCATTCCACTGCTCTTCAATCTACATCCGAAAAGTCCACAGGTAGTTTCCTAGTCAAGATAGCTTCCACACTAAAATTGCTAGTGCCAAACCTTCCAAATTGTAGCTCCTCCACTGCTCTTCCACAAGAACACGAAACCCTTCCTCCAAGAGCCAAGAACGTTCAAACTTAAGCTAAGTGCCAAATAGGTGACCTTTGTTGGATCACCAAAGAAGGGGAGTATGAACAGAGAAGGGCTTCATGTTAGGGGCTACTGAACTACATTAAGTAAATTTACAAAAGTGACCAACAAATCAAGTAAACCATTCGTTGCAATGCAGTTCGCAAAATCCTCTTCCCCTCCATCTCGTCCTCTTCAGTCTCCAAGTCTATCATCAACACTTAAGGTGACAATAAAATCACTAGCGATCAGCCAAGACACTCCTGAGAAATCAGGAGCAACATAATTAAGCTCTTCCCACAACACCAGGGCTTGCCATCAGAGCAAGGGCCATAAACCACAGAGATTAGAAGCTTAATATTGTCATGCCATCGCATCCCTTTGATCGTAATGGAATACAGTCCCTGTCTGGACTCAACATTGAATGGATCCTCCTTCCAACCCATAAGGATGCCCCCCAACCTACCCAACACATTCAAAGCAAGGAAACCACCAAAGTTAGAGGCCCCATTCTCCGTCTAAAGAGTCCTATCACATCATTCCAACTTCATATCCTGAAAGAGCACTAAATCAATACCCTAGTTCAATAGTTTAATATGTATGCTTTATACAGGTAGATTGGTAGATCTTAGGATTTAATGCTTTTTTTATGGAGATTTAATTGGAGGAAAGGAGATAGTTCTATTATTGAACCCTACCTTTCCTTGCATGATGGAGAGGTGGAAAAGTTATTGTACAACACCAAAGCAATAAATAAAATAACAAAGAACCCCTCAAACAAAAGATGCATATGCCAACACTCCACCTCAAGCTATGGTATAAATATCTATCATGTTCAGCTTGGATACACAAATCAAATAAAAACCTGACAAAGGACCTGGTAAAAATATCTGCAATCTACTCCTCAGACATGACTAGCGTTGTATATAACAGCCCCTAAAGAATAATATCTCTGGTATAATGGCAATCAACCTCTACATGCTTCATTCTTTCGTAAAATGCTAGGTTGTTGGCAATGAAGGCAGCTGCTCTATTATCACACAGCATCTCCATCGGGCTAGAAAACTGTACCTACAAATCAGTGAGTAGGGACCTGACCCACATCATCTCTGCAATCATCTGTGCCTTGTTTCTTACTCCTCCATGTGATTAGATACCCTATCAAAAAGGTGCAAAACCCCGTAGTAGATTTTCAACCCACATGACATACAACGTAGTCTGTGTCAGAGTAACCAACCAAAGTCATAGAAAATCCCTTAGAGAAGAGAAGTCCTTTTCCAGGAGCCTTCTTGATGTATCTGAGCACCATCAACACTGCATCTTAGTGCTATTGTGTTGGCTTGGCAACGAACTAACTCAATCTCCCCACCGCAAAGGAGATATCAGGCCGCGTAATAGTCAGATATAGCAACTTGCCCACAAGTTACATATACTGTCTGTTGTCCAACAATTGTGCATCCTCATCATAAAGTGGCATCTTAGGGTCCATAGGAATGTTGGCTACCTTGGCCTCAAGCATGCCCACCTCTCCTCTTGGACAGGACTATGCCCTTCCTGCTCCAGGCAACCTCAATACCAAGAAAGTATCGTAGCGCCTCCAAATTTGCCATGACAAACTACTCTGCCAGAATGTGCTTGATCTCAGTGACACCCTACACATCATCTCTTGTAACAATCAAGCCATCAACGCATACAAGAAGCACCACAGTACCTTATCTAGTCCTCTTGACAAAAAGAGAAAAATCAGTCGTCGATCTCCTGAATCCAGCTGCCTCCACAACCTAAGATAACCTCTGAAACCATGCTCTGGGACTCTACTTGAGGCCGTAGATGGCCTTTCGCAGTCTGCATACACACTCCCCCTGAACCTCGAAACCCGATCGCTACTATATGCAGACTTCTTCGTGGAGATCAACCTAGAGGAATGCATTCTTCACGTCCAGCTGATGCAAGGGTCAATCAAGCTGGACCGCCACTATCACCAACACTCGTACTGTAGGAAGTCTGGCAACTGGTGACAAGGTATCAAAGAAGTCCACCCCGTAGGTTCAAGTGAACCCCATTGCCACAAGGTGTGCTTTGTATCTGGTGATGCCTCTATTTGGGTTGAACTTCACTATGAAAACCCATCAATAGCCAACATCAGTAGCTCCGTTTGGAAATGGAGTGAGCTCCCAAGTGCCACGACCCCTAAAAGCAGCAATCTCATTCTCCATGGCTACCCGCCATTTTGGATCAAGCATGACCTCGTTATATGTCACGGGGATGTAAGTAGTAGCCAACACCTGTGTGAAGCTTGCAAACCCGGGTCCTAAGCTATCAGTAGCAAGTGTCCCAGCTGTCGAGTAAGTAGCCCAAGTTCGTAGCCTCTTCCAAACAGCTATCAGAAGATCCACATCATCATTTGTCACATCACCTATCCTGTCCCTATGATCAACATGTGGCAAACTAGTGTCAGTGTCTAAGGAACTCACCTGAGCATTCGATGGTGGAGGCAGGGGAGGGGGGCCCCGAAAGGTAGTGTGAGGACGGGTATATGTATGAAGGGGCTCAGTCAGACCTGGAAAGGGTGGCGTAGCAGATGGTGGTAGCGGTGGTACAGTAGGGACGGGAATGGGAAGCTCAGGAAAACTCCCAAAGCGAATAAGTGTAAATGGCATGGGTGCCATATCACCCTCAAAAGGTAGATCAGTTGCAGATGTGGAAAAAAATGGTATCGCCTAATGAAAGGTTACGTCTACAAAAACGAAATGGCGAAAAGTAGTCTGATCAAAATATCGATACACCTTCTGTGTCCGAGTGTACCCAAGAAAAACATACTTAACTGCTCTCGGTGCTGATTTATCCCAGCCTGGTCTCAACAAATGGACAAAAGCAACACAACCAAAAGTCTGGGGGGTGATGTGAAATAAGGTTCCATTGGGATACATAACCTACAAGGGAATTCACTCATGTAAAGCAGCATTAGGCATCCGATTAATCAAAAAACAGACCGTCAAAATAGTACACCAGTAAAGAGAGGGGACCAAGTGGAGGATCAACAAGGTACGAGCAACATCAAGCAAGTAGCAGTGCTTCCTCTCAGCAACACCATTCTACTGAGAGGTGTGAAGGCAAGTGCTCTCATGAATAATCCCACAACTGGAAAAGAAAGTGCGCAACTGACTGGTACAAAATTCTAGGGCATCAGACTAAAAATGCTTCACAAAACATGAATGCTGAGTTTTTATTTCTTTAACAAAATTTTCAACAATTTGTCCCACATAGAACTTATTTTTCAAAAGAAATAGACAAGAAAGACGAGAAAAATCATCCATTAACACTAGATAATATCTATTCCCAAGTCAATCAGGAATACGACTGGGATTCCAAACATCCACGTGAACCAGATCAAACATAGCAATAAAGGAAATAGAAATAAGCGTCGAAAAACTAACCCTATGATGCTTGCCCAGTTGACAGGTATCACAGGTGAGAGCAATAGTGGAGGGTATGTGCGACAGAACTCGTCTGAGACTATCAATAGGTAGGTGACCAAGGCGGTGATGCCACTGGAGAGGGGACCCAACAGAATCAAGGCCCTGAGTAGTAGAGGCAGCAACAACAGTACGACTGAGACGGTATACCCCTCGTTCCTCACATCCTCCACCAATAGTCTTCCCAATAAACTTGTCCTGCAAGACATAAGAAGACGCATCAAATATAACTCGACGGTTCAGATCTCTGATAATATTGCTAACAGACAACAAGCTCAATGAAAAATTAAGAATGTAGAAAACATCTGTCAGTTGCAAGGTTGGAGATAGAGACATCTCCATTGCCAACAAGTGGCAAGTATCTCCCATCTACCACTTGTACAGTCCTGGCTGGTGTAACAAGTGCTAACTAAGGAAAGGATCTCCTGTAGCCACACAGGTGCTTGGATGCACCAAAGTCAATCAACCAATTGCCAGGAGATAAAAGAGATAACATACCAATCGCAGGGGCCTCAGAAGAGGAGGCAATAGCTGCAGTGTCTGGAGGCTGAGAGGATGTCTGGGCAAACTGAGCAATCTGCTGCTTCAAAGTCTCAATCTCTGTACTGAGAAAATTGACATCAGGACCCGAGGAGGCTCCATTAGTGACGTCGACTGCCTAATTGGCCACTGATGGCCTACCATGCTTTTGCCAGCATGTAGCCTCAGAGTGACCCTTCTTACCACAGTAAGTATACGGAGACCGAGTACATGTACCAGAAGAGCATCCACAACCACGTGCAAGGACGGGGGCACCCCTGCCACATCGAGGGAACGCAGCTAGTACAGATGTCTGAGCACCAGAGTCAAGAGTAGAAGTGTGCACAGCTACTCTGCTGAGCCTACTATAGGCATCCTCCAGAGTGGGAAGCTCAAGAGAGGTAAGGATCTAATCTCTGGCTGCCGTGTACTCAGGTCCAAGGCCTGCCAAGCAAAGGGAGACTACCAGCTATCTCCGAAAACTCCTCCAGGACTCACAAGCACATCCCGACAGATAAGAGTGATGCCTCTCCAACATTCCATTCATGAGTAGTACTGCGACAACGTGAGTCCCTCCTGACGCAAGTAAAAGAGATCATAAAAGACCTAAAAAACACATGCACAGTTCTTGGCGTATAAGTACGTCTCACGCAAAGACTCCCACATCTCATTTGTTGTTGAACAGTACATAATCTCATCTCATATTAAGGGAATAACAATCTGCATAAGCCATGCACAAATCATGGCGTTGTCTCTGTCCTAGTTAGTATTTGTGACAGTCTTATTTACAGGCAGCAGATACACAAGAAAGTGGATTTTCCTAAAATTGCACTAGACGAGGGTGAATTATGAATTTGAAAAATAATTGCAAAATAAAATTTAACCACAGAAATAAAGGCACAAGATTTTTTAGGTGGAAACCCAAATCGGGTGAAAATCATCACCTAACCACACTACTTCAATGAGGGTAGTGTACCTTAATTACAAATCTCACCTCCGATCCCTAAACGGAGGTTTCTCCCATTACAATGAAGAGACAGAGGTCCGACAAACTAGATACCCAACTGCAACAAGTAAAATGGAAAATAAAATGCACCCTATAGAGCATCCCAAAAATATGTATAATTCGCTTATCTACTAAGGGTGAAAGAAACTCCCTGAAGATGAGATTATGAAGCACAATGAGAGTGATGGTTGGCCCCAAACAGAGTAGTTGCACAGCACAAGGGTAATGGAAGTAATGGAGCAAGTGAGCAAGTGATTATCTATGTGAAATATATCTCAAGTGTATCTTGCCTAGGAGGGGTTATGTTATATTTATAGGCAATCTTAAAACCTTCAAGAAAACTTGGGAGAGGGCACCTAGCCGTTAAAGGCAAGTCCCAAGAGATTGGGACGAAATCCAACTCAAAATGAGGTAATTATGATTTTTCAGTCAGATGTCTTACATAAGACGTCTGACTATAATTATGGACGTCTAATTTAATGGGTCAGAGTTATTGTTTTCATTGGATCGAAACAGGGTTCTAGATGGACATCTGATATGCTATTATAAGACGTCTGGGACTAGAATTGGACGTCGAATTATATGCAAATTTATTCATGTTTTGATCAGATCCAAACAAGGTTCTAGATCTTAAGGATTAAACATCCGTGTGGACATCTGTCCAGTGGCCTAGACGTCTGGAAAGAGATTAATATCTTGCTTTGGAAATCAAAAAAGCGAGATTTGCTTTCTAATAAATCTTCGCAAGGATGGGACTAATGGTTCATTGTTGGTCTCCAGACATCTAAAGGTGTATTTAACCGTTAGGTTTAAAGAATGATAAAGGAAATTTTAAGTGCATAATGGTTGGCTTAAAGGACGTCTGAGGTATGTATTAGACGTCTAGATAAACCTATAAACATTTGATTGAAGGTTGCATTGACTGAAGCCTAAATGTTCAGAATGCAAAGGCAAGGCTATAGGTAATTAGTCGTCTATAATCATGATTAGAAGAATTAAAGTTGAATATCCGACGTTTGGCAGGTGTGTTGGACATCTGATATGTGTTGTGTCAGGTTTTTATTTCTAGTTTTTCCTAAGTGTAGAGCCTTAGTTATGTTTATATTATCTTTGGGGTTCTTTACAATACCTCTAGACTCAATTAAAAAGAAGATTACAATCTTTTGAAAGTGTACAATAAAAAACCTAAGACCTATGACAAAATGCGTATTCACGTTCCTAATCATCTATCTTGGAAAATCCGTGAGACCTGCAATTATGTTACAACAGAGAAAAAAAATGCTATTTCCATGTTTTATTTCTCTTTATTTTGTAAAATCATCAAAATATCATTTATGAGGGGTTGAACTAACAATCCCCCCTTTTTAACAATTTTCAAAATGTCTTTAGGATCTTATTTTCTCCCCTGAATGTTATACTTAATGATCTATATTGAACTTAATCGAATTTTTAGTTAATTTTCATGATCCTAAGTTTTTCCCCCCCTTTTTGAATGTCATCAAGAAGGGTTCTTAAAGGAGTTGAACTAAACAACACCAGTCATACATTAAGCAAACATGTTTTTGCTAGTCATACATTAAACTAGAACAACCATCACGTGGACAATACATTTTTATAAATGAATATAGAAAAATGCATGCTAAATATATAAGCAAAATATTTTGACAAAGTTGAAATAAAGCATAAAAGTAAACTAATTAAGGAAAATGTATGTGCCCTAAGTAAGAACTAGCTATTGCTCCCAAAAAAAAAAAAAGTATAGGCTCAAAGCCTCTTAATACATGTCAACATAGAAAGAAAGAAAAAAAATAAAAGAAACTACAACAACTACAAATAAGAGTAGACTAGTCCTCTTGATCGTGGCGGCGGCAGCGTCGAGCGGGTCCTTGTCCCATCTGCAGATTTTGGACATCGATGCAAAGTTCATTGATATCCTGGCGCATGCCACCCATGTAAGTGTACATCTCTCTGGTGCGCGGCATCAAAAGAGAAATGCCCGCAGAGAGAGAATCCATGGCAGGATCTCATGTCTTGTCAAAGCTCCATTTAGGAGCTTCTATTTAAAGAGGGCACTTAACATGGAAATTCGGAAAAGGTGGGAGTGGTTCCTCATTGATTGGCTCTTCTTCTGGCTCAAGATGTTCCCTGAGAATGTACATCTTGGCAGCTATGGCCCAGTTGTAGGGCTCGGCCTTTTTATCAACCGTCCGATCATCAATGGGAATCCTATGGCTTGCAAAGAGTTTGGATAAGATGGACCCAAAAGGTAGAGAAGCCCCATCGTCCTCATTTATGACACGAATGATGAGGTGACAAAAGTTAAAGGAGATGTGATGCACAACGGTAAAAAGAAGTGCCTTGTGTTGGCGCGAGATGTAATCAAAATCACCCGATTTGTTGAAAAGATCCCAGCCAAAAACACGAGAAAGTAATCGGGGAAGGGGTTTAAGATTTTTGCAAGGTAGAGTACCAAGTTTTTCTTCATACTTTTCGAGTAAAATCAATTCTTGGTTAATGACTTCTGAATCAAACTGCCTTAGTCTATCATTAAAATCGTTCCCCTCAGGAATGTCAAGAAGTGCAGAAATGGAATCAGAGGTAATATGAATGTCACGACCAAACAAACGGGTGTGTAATTCAAACTCATCATTGTTGTAGTATTCAACGATGTTAGCATAGAATAGGTGTACTAGGTCCGGCAACACACCAATAGTTCCAACACCAGAGTGGAACTAACGATCAAAATAGTGAAATAGATGAAGAGTTTCAAAGTGTTCCAGTAGATTTAGGTGTGCAAAATCATTCCATACAATGAAGCGGGGACTCTTTACTTCATTTGCAAAGCGACGAAACTGCTGTCTAGGGATGTCGCCATGCAATTGATCAACCAAATAGGCAGAAGAGGAAGCAGAAGAGCCTTCGGCTTGCTTCTTATGGGGAGGCATTTTGGGTAGGGAGGGAGGGTGGGTTTTGAAGGTTGGGAGATAAGGTACCCGCAAAAACATACCCACATCACATACAACACATATACACCCCCACCAGATACATGCACACATCACATGCAACACATGAAAAATAAGCATTTTGTGTCGCAGTACGCCTTGGGGCAATACAACCTGCCATAGTCACATGAATGTGGCAATATACCTTTGGACCCAAGCCACTTAGATGACGGCTTGAGTCATTTGAGGTAATACTCTTGCCATTCATAACAACCAAGATAACATAGAAGAGCATCAATGCCCAAAACAAGGCCCACGCCCTAGGTCTTAATCCTAGGGTTTGAGCTTCTAGGGCAAGAGAGACTAGGTCCAAGATTCAATCCACATTAGGAGTAGTACCACGAGTCAAGGCTGGGTATCAAGAACAAAATCCTAAGAGTCATGGTTGAATAAGTGGATCATTTAAAAATGAGAGCAAAGCCTCACAAAACCATGGAATGGAATGGGGTGAAGAGGTTATACCCATGGTGGAGCTCCCCCTGGCGTAAGGAGAGGTCGACGCTAGGAGATGGGTAGCTAAGCTGATGGTCGACGGAGTGGCTGGGCAGACATCTGGCAGCAAGGGTAGCAGCAGCAGGTGCCGTGGCCGACATCTAAGGTTTTGAGGATTTTGAGGGTTTTGGGGTAGGTTGAGTGGGGCCTTGGGGAGGAGCGATTTTTATATCCCAAGGGGTTGAGCAAGTCTCCCCCTGAAGTTAGGGAGAATTTCATCTCAAAATCAACCCATAAGCAAATGTGATTCTACATTTTCCGCCATTATCAAACGTCTAATGGAGTCATCACATGTCGGGATTTTGAATTTGGGATTTTAACCCTTTCTATTCCATTGTCTGATTTTTTGCTCAGACAAACTAAAATATGTCTAATAAAACATTTAGACGTCTGATCTCTACATACTTTCCTGGAAAGTGCCCAAAGCTATAGGTTGTCGTCTGATTTTTCAATTAGATGACATACTAGATGTCGAAAGCCAAAATTAGACGTCTGATCTCTGAAATCAGGACACCCTGGACTTAAACCAAAGCTATAGGTTGTCGTCTGATTTTTGAATCCAAAGTCTCCTGGTCTAGACCACGAAGCTAATTAGACATATGTCTAAGGTTACTTGACGACATGCTAAATGTCCGTAGATATGCACGGACATCTGGAAGATCATTTTTCGAAAGATTTTTAATTTGATATGACTTAATGAAATCGACGTCTGTTCAAGCTACTTGGACGTCGACTTTTCAAGTATAAGACATCTGGACTTTGGATCAGACATCTAATATTACACAGAATGTGCATGTTGATTTTTGAACTATGTTTGAAGGTTTTCTGACTTGATAAAGTCAAAACTTCCTCAATGTTCATGACAAACAAAATTCCACAGTCATTAAGTTCTTCAAATATCAATTAGCTTACATATGCCTAGTTTTCTACGTATCAAATTAAATAGAACATAATTTAACGACTTAGCAAAAATTTCAGCCAACTACAACTCAGTATAAATAAATTCAACCTCGATTTCTCCCTTATCCCTCAAAAAGTGATGTTGAACATCAATATGTTTTGTGCGGGAGTGATGTACGAGATTTTTTGAAAGGTTGATAGCACTAATATTATCACATAATATTTTTATCTTATTAAATATTAAATTAAAAATTTTCAAATTATTTTTCATCTATAACAATTAGGAACATGCTAGAATAGCGGTATATACTCGACCTCCGTGGTTTATAGGGCTACACTAGATTGTTTCTTTGAGAACCAAGAGACTAGTGATTCGCCTAAAAATTGGCACATCCCATTAATACTCTTCCTATCGATGCGGCTACGTACATAGTCTACATCTCTATATGTAACTAGGCTAAAATGTATACTCTTAGGGTAAAATAAACCACATTCAAGTGTGTCAACTAAATATCTAAATATCCATTTAAATGCATTTAAGTGTGATTGTTTGGGGTTTGATTGAAACCTAGCACAAAAGCAAGTACTAAATAAAATGTCAAGTCTACTAAAGGTTAAATACAACAAAGAGTCAACCATGCTATAATAAAGTTTTTGATCTATAGGCAAACCTGACTCCAAGTCTAGGGAGGTTGTGACACTCATAGGAGTGTTCTTCCCTTTGCTCTTCTCCATCTCAAATATTTTCAGCATGTCCATTGTGTATTTTGATTAACACCCAAAGATTCCGAATTTGAGTTAAGTGATTTGTAATCCTAAGAACTTAAGTTCACCCATCAAACTCATTTCGAATTCTTCCTACACAATCTTAGAGAACTTTCTACACATATTCATTAGTAGCACCGAAGAAAATATCTGCAAATATTTGGGAAAATAAAATGTCATTTCCTTTTCTTTTAATAAGCAATGTAGAATCAGCTTCTCTTATAAAGAAGTTTACACTCAACAAATAGTCTTTGAGTCTCATACGAAGCTCTAAAAGCTTGCTTTAGATCATATAATGCTTTATTTAATTTATAGACAAAGTTAGGTTTATCATGAAACTTAAAACCAGGAGGTTGTTTCACAAAAACTTCCTCCTTAATGAAACCGTTACAAAAAGCACTCTTAACGTCCATTTGAAAGAATTTGAAACCACGGAAGGCGGTATAAGCAAGAAGCATGCGAATTGATTAGAGTCAAGCTACGGGAGCGTAGGTTTCATCAAAATCAATCCCTTCTTCTTGGTTATACCCTTGTGCTATCAAACGAGCCTGGTTCTAAATGACTACACCAAATTCATCCAACTTGTTCCGGAATACCCATTTGATTCCTATTACCGTTTACCTTCAGGCTTAGGTACTAGATCCCAAACTGTATTCCTTTGAAATTGGTTGAGTTCCTCCTACATAGCCATCATCCAAGGTTCTTCAGAGCATGCTTCCTCAACACTCTTCAGTTCAACTTAAGATACAAAGGCGAAGAGACCAAAAGAACAACTAAAATGAGATCGGGTTTTAACGCCATCGGAAACACTTCCAACGACAACTTTCGAAATGATCCCTTTGGAATATCCAATCTTTTGGAAGATTATGGATATTGGAGTTGGGAATTCAAACACATTAATAGAAGAATCATCTTCCACATTGACCCGGTCGATAGAAGAAGAGTAACGTGATTCATCAAAGGAAACATGAAGGGTTTCCTTCACTATTAATGTGATCTTGTTAAAAATCCGATATGCCTTACTACATAAAGAATAACCAAAAAAGATGACTTCTTCACCGTTGACATCAAATTTATCTAAATTAGAACGGGTATTCAAAACAAAGCATCGGCATCCAAACACTTTAAAATAACTAATCTTAGGTAGTTTCCCATAATATAGTTCAAATCAAATTTTTCGCACCTCGGACGAATTAAGATGCGATTTAATGTGTAACAAGCCGTGTTAACTGCCTCGACCCAAAAGTACATCAGTAACCCGGAGTCCATGAGCAATGTTCGAGCACACTCTTGAAGAGTGGTTCTTTCTCTCAACTAGCCCATTTTGTTGAAGTGTTCAGGGAAAAGAGAACTCAGGAGCAATACCATACTCCTGACAAAAATCATCAAACAACGAATTTTCAAACTCACCCCATGATTACTACGAATTCGAGTGATTTGGTAGCCTTTTTCAGTTTGAACTTTCTACAAAAAATAGTAAAGACAGAAAATACTCCATCTTTGGATCTCAAGAAGGAGACCCATGAAAACCTTGAAAAATCATCTATAATTACAAGCCAATATATGTATCCACCAAAACTCATATTTTATTGGTTCAAACAAATCTTGATGAAGCAATTCTTGTGGTCTTGATGTAGATATAACTTCTTTGTTTTTAAAGCTAGATTTCATGATTTTACCTAATTTACATGAATCACATATAAGGTCATCTAAATATTTTCCTTTAGGGAGACCACGAGTTAGTTCATGTTTGGCTAACTTTTGGACTAGCCTCATATAAACATTTCATAATCTTCTATGTCATACATTCAATTCATTATTAGCTACAAGACATTCATAAGTACTATCTTTATCAAATTCTACAATATAAATGTTTTTAAGCCTAGTTCCCTTAAGAAGGGTTTTATTTGTTGATGCATGCATAATTTCAAATATTTTGCAACTGAAAAGTACATTATAAAACTTATCACATATTTAACTAACACTAAATAAGTTGTGTTTTAATCCTTTTACTAAAGAAACATTTGACGTAGGGGATAGAGGGTTACCTACTTTACCAAGGCCAACAATATGGCCCTTGTGATTGTTGTCAAACGTAACCGTTCCTCCATCCGTAGGTTGGAGGTCCAAAAACAGGTACTTGTCCCCTGTCAAGTGCTTGGAACAACCGGAGTCCATCACCCATTGGCCTCCTTAGCGGCGGTCTCCTTGTCTTCTTTCTTGTAGGTCTCTTCATTCCTACAAAAGACCTCCTTTGATGACTTGGTGTTTATTTAAGTCGTTCTAATTTGAATTATCCATCCTTCATTTTTGTAGATCCAGTTTTTGACATTATAATGTTCTTTGAAACCTACAAATAAAGTGCAAGTTGTCTTTTCGATTTCCATTGTAATGTGGATTCATCATTGTTAGTGGTTCTTTTTGGAGGAGGATCCTTTTTCAATTCATTTTGACTAATTTCATAATAGCCTAGTCCAAATTACTTGAGGAAGGTTTTTGATGAGCAATAAGCTTGTCCAGGTTATCATTTCCTTTTTGTAAATTTGGCTAAGTCCTCAAGCAACTAATTTGATGTTTCTTTGAAGTGATTTATCTCTATTTTCATTATGTCTAGTTTTTCTTCTAGTCCTCTAATTAGGTCATTCTCATCCTTTTTACAAGAGTTTGATTTTTCAAGAATATGAATTTTGTCAAGTAGTTCTTCTCTATCTAGGAGTTTTTGTTCACTCATGGTTGTATATAAATTCTTTGCTAATGATTCTTTTTCAATCATTAGGTTTCCTATTTCCATATTTAAAGTTGTAGTTTCTTTAGGGAGAATTAGGTTATTTTCTTTAAGGTCATTGATTGATTCCTTACACTCTAAGTTTTCTACTTTTAGTGCTTTGCGTTTACCCTTTGTTTCTTTAAAATCTAGATGTAATAAATCAAATGCATCTTGCAACTCATCTTAGGAATATGAATTTACCTCAGGTTCCTCGAGCTCAGATTTGGATGTGTCATTTGTTGCCATGAGTCTCAAGCAAGTTGTTTCTTCATTTGTCTCCTCTTATTCTTCTTCGGAGGTGGAGTCATCCCAAGTTGCTTGGAATACTTTCTTCTTGAATGACTTAAGCTTGGAGAACTTTTTGTAGTCGGAAGGCTTCTTGCCTTTCTTCTCATTGTCCATTTTGAGCAAGGGACACTCCTTCCTTATGTGGCATTTCTTTTTGCAATTGTAGCAAACTAAAGATTCTTCAATTTTCTTTCCCTTGCTCTCTCTTCTATTTCTAGGAAACTTTTTAAACATTTTAGCTAATAAAACAAATTCTTCGTCATCGGTACTTACCTCATCGTCTGATGTTGCCTTGAATGCTAAGGTCTTCTTCGACTCTGATGTGATGGACTTCTTTTGATCCATCTTTGTCTCATAAGCCATTAGATTCCCAAGTAGATTCTCCATGTCTAGATCCTCTACTTAGTTAACTTCTATCGCCATGACCTTTTGCTCTCATTCAAGTCCAACGGAGCGAAAGAGCTTGGCTTGAAGCTCTCCCTTGATAAATGTCTTCCCTAGAGACTTGGGGTTATTCACGATTAACATTAATCGGGTGTACATATCCCCAAGTCTCTCATTCTCCTTCATAGTGAAGGCATCAAATTCATGCGATAAAACATTAATCTTAGAGGATTTAACTCTAGACATACGTTCATGGGTTACCTCTAAGGTTCTCCATACTTCATGGGCGGTTGTGCATTGACCGATGCCATTGAACTCCTCCGAGCTAAGTGCGCAATAGAGTGAATTCATCGCCTTCGCATTCAGCCCGAGGTGACGAATCTGCTCCAGCATGTATCCCATCTCTGATTTGTCGGGAATGTCGTATGTGGATTCGCACTTCTCCCATATTGAGAAGTTGTTGGCTTAAAGCCACATCTTCATTCTCAGCTTCCAATATGTGTAGTTGGTTCCTTCAAACATAGGTGGTCAGGTAGTGAATTGCCCCTCCGATCTGCTCGTGGATACTTCTCTCCCCTCCATAGGATCTTCCGCGAATTTTACTCCTAAAAGAAACCTACACTAATACCAAATGAAATTACACTAGAAGGGAGTGAATAATGAATTTCAAAAACAATTGCAAAATAAAATTCAATCACAGAAATGGAGGCACAAATTTTTTTAGGTCGAAACCCAAATCAAGTGAAAACCAATCCCTTAACTTAGGATTTATGACCACAAAGTGATCAATCCACTAACCATACTACTTCAACGAGGGTAGTGTACCTTGATTACAAATCTCACCTCCGATCCCTAAACGGAGGTTCCTCCCATTACAATGAAGAGACAGAGATCCGACAGACTGGATACCCAACTGCAACAAGTAAAATGGAAAATAAAATGCACCCTATAGAGCATCCCAAAAATATGCATAATTAGCTTATCTACTAAGGGTGAAAGAAACTCCCTGAAGATGAGATTATGAAGCACAATGAGAGTGTTGGTTGGCCCCAAACAGAGTAGTTGCACAGCACAAGGGTAATGGAAGCAATGGAGCAAGTGAGCAAGTGATTATCTATGTGAAATATATCTCAAGAAGTGTATCTTGCCTAGGAGGGGTTATGTTATATTTATAGGCAATCTTAAAACCTTCAAGACAACTTGGGAGAGGGCACCTAGCCGTTGAAGGCAAGTCCCAAGAGATAAGGACGAAATCCAACTCAAAACGAGGTAATTATGATTCTGATAGCAGGATCAGACGTCTGATTTTTTTGCCAGACGTCTTACATAATATGTCTGACTATAATTACGATTGTCTGATTTAATGGGTCAAATTTACTGTTTTCATTGGATCGAGACAGGGTTCTAGGTGAATATTTGATATGCTATTATAAGACGTCTGGCACTAGAATTGAACGTTTAATTATAGGCGGGTTTGCTCATGTTTTGATCATATCCAAACAGGGTTCTAGATCTTAAGGATCAGACGTCCACATGGGTGTCTGTCTAGTGGCCTAGAAGTCTTCAAAGAGATTAATATTTTGCTTTGAGAATCAAAAAAGCGAGATTTGCTCTCTAATAAATCTTCGCAAAGGACGGGACTAACGATCCATTATTAGGCGTCTAGAGACATGTCCAAACGTCTAAAGATGTATTTAATCGTTAAGTTTAAATAATGATAAAAGAAATTTTAAGTGCAGTCTAACGATTGGCTTAAAGGACATCTGAGGTATATATTGGACGTCTGGATAAGCCTATGGACGTTTGATTCAAGGTTACATCGACTAGAGCCTAAATGTTCACAATGCAAAGGCAAGGCTATAGGTAATTGGTCGTCTGTAATCATGATCAGACAACTTAAAGTTGAATATCAAACGTCTGACAGGTGTGTTGGACGTCTGATATGTGCTTTGTGTTAGGTTTTTATTTCTAATTTTTCCTAACTGTAGAGAGCCTGAGTTAGTTATGTGTATGTTATCTTTAGGGGCTCTTTACAACATCTTTAAACTCAATTAAAAAGAAGATTACAACCTTCTGAAAATCTACAATAAAAAGCCTAAGACCTATGACAAAATGCTTCTTCACGCTCCCAATCATCTGTCCTGGAAAATACACGAGACCTGCAATTATGTTATGACAAAGAAAAAATATGATATTTCCATGTTTTACTTCTCTTGCTTTATTTTATAAAATCATCAAAATATTATTTATAAGGGGTTGAACTAATAATTCCCATGGCCCCTAACGGTCATAAGAAAGGTCTAGGATCACCGCGGGTAGTTGGTCTCATCTAGTTTGATGATAGGACCGAAGAACGGCTTTTGAGTACCCGACATCTGAAAGAGAGCCCGATGTCACATCAGACTGATCATTTAAAGACACCTTCACAGTCTGCAAGCCTAAATCAATCTATCATCAAGGAAGCATCAGCAGAACTGAAGGTGTATGGTTTCAGATCTACATCTTCAGCAAAAAGTCACCTTGGACGAGCGTTGGCTTAACCCGAGTGCGAGGAAAACACTCAAAATGACCCTAAGGGGACCTAGACTCCCTCTCCCTGCGACTACAAGGGTTGTAGCCCTTAGAATAGGGCTACAAACCCAGCACAGGCACCGCCGACCGCACGCACATTGGTTGCACTGCCTCTAAATCACGTGCAATGCTCGCCGCCAGTCACCTGAGCCATCTCGCCTAGATCAGTGTCGCCTGCGTTACCTCGCCTTGCCACAGCACCACGCTGCACCGCCTAGACTCGCTGTAGCGCCATTGGGCTCGTGCTTGGCATTGTCGCCACCACGGGGCTGGAGCCCTAGTCATAGGCGCACAGAGAGAGAGAGAGAGAGAGAGAGAGAGAGAGAGAGAGAGAGATGGGATTTTGTGGTTAGGGTTTAGAGGCCTTGGGGGTGGGATACCTAGAGACTCAGTCTAGGATCGCCACTCTGATACCAAATTGAAGAAAATGAACTAGTTCTATTATTAAGCCCTACCTCTCCTTATATAATGAAGAGGTGGAAATGTTGTGGTATAACACCAAAGTAAGAAATAAAATAACAAGGGACCCCTCATACAAAAGGTGCATATGATAACATATTTAATGGTTTTTTACATGATTAGCATTTAAACGTTTATAATGTTTTGGTAGCACAATTATATAAATTTAAGACAATTATACTCATTTGAATAGAATTGCAAGATTTCCTTGGTATGCCTTGAACATGCTTATTTTTGGGGAGTGTCAAAGTCGATGAAATTTAACATCAAACTTCTGGCATTTTATCAACATACCTCCAAAATGGATATTTCTAAGATTGTCAAAACAATATTGAAATTGTCACTTAAAACCTTGAAAAGCCCAAGGTTGGGAAAACTTCATGAGTTCATTTGGATCTACCATCCACCCAACCAAAATGACTTTTAGTTCAGTCTAGCATTCGCCATTTTCCCTTTGATGGACTTGTTTGTTTTCTTTGAAAAGCTAGACTTGTTTGCGGAAAATGTCCAAGCACAACCACAATGTTGCATGCCATGTCATGTGAAGAGGACCAGTGCCTCTTAACACCACACTTCAGCCATGGCTTCAACATGCTATGTAGTGGTTCACCAAAGCTAAAGGTATAACTTGTATTCTTGTATTTAGGTTTAGTTCACTTCTTTTGAAGTGATCTATCACTTTTCCTACGAACTGAACTCTTGGCCCCATGCTTCCACCTCTCTCTTCGTCCTCCTAAATCAACGTCACTATGTTTGATAGTTTCTAGAAAAGCTCGGCATGAGAACAGTCCAATCATCTTCAAACTGACCATGAAAAGTCATAACCATGAAAAAGAATTATCAACATCTTCAGCTACACTCCCACATGTGAGAATGTGAAAAGAAAAGTGTTTATTTATAAAGGACAAGGACACAAAATGCAAAAGACAGCACAAAGTGCAGCATGCCCTTATAAAACTGAATTACATGGGTCATATTTAATATCACCCGTTATATTTCTTAAGTGCAATTAAAAAAATCACCGGTGAGTTTCGGTTCGCAACGAAAAAGCCCTAGTGCATTCTAATTCACATCAAAAAATCACCGCTGTGTTTGAATTCATGACCAAATATCATCTGCGATTTCTTAGTTGTATACAAAAGTTCACCAATGATTTCTTGATGAACAAGTGAAATTCAGCCATGCACGGCGATGGGCCCCATGCACGAGCAAAAATCACAAGCAAGTTCTTAGTACTTGTGATGCTTTTTGCATGAGATTTCAAGTTTACCTACATTTAATGATCTATAAATGATTGAGCACAACTTAATTCATTAATCTGTTAGATGCTCTCACATAGTAGAGAGCAAAACATGTGTGGTTGGGGGAGGGAGGGGATATTAATAAGTTAACAATCCCTTTCTTAACAGCCTTTCCCTTTATTAGGAAATAACTGAGAATCTAATTAGTTACTTGTCTTATTTCGGGTCCATGTTATTCTTAGTAAGTCGGTGTGTTTTCCTTTATTGTACCAAACCCTTTCTCTATACAAAAAGAGGCTTGGTTTAGTTATTGAATAAGAAAAATCATTCTCCCCAAATCTCCACATGGTATCAAAGCCACCGATCTTGGTGCCGCTACTCTTCCATGCATGAATCAAGGTGGTGCAAGGTGGAGAGATCATGCACAAGGTCCTATCTCATGCATAATTCCCACGTGTTCCGGAATCTCGATTTTCAAGGCATCTTCGTCGACATGTGAGTTCTCTCAGAAGCTCCTTTAAGGACCTTGGCACCTTACACAAGGTCCAAGGAGTCAAGAAGGGGGCTCCAACAAGTAGCTTCCCTCATGCATCAAGTGCCTTACACGGAGTGTTTTTCGAGGACGAGGATGGCTAAAAATGAGAACCAAATCAAAATCGGAGAAGGAAAGGTTATAGTTCAAGGAACCACGATCATGCTTCAAGTTGCCTCAAACTATATCCTATGGGCGCAGGCACTCAAGATCTTCATAAGCGGCCAAGACAAATTGTGTGTCCTACCTAACGAGGAGCCTAAGTCCAAGGACACGACGAAGAAGTTGGAGAAGAAAATCTATCAAGTTATAGAAAGACAAGGCGACTATTCCAACAGCCACGACTTTAGAGATTGCCAAAGAAGCAATAACTACAAAGGTGGCAAGAGAATTCACAGTCACATCAAAAGAAGATCGTGGAGCATCTAGCCGCACCACCAACAAGCCAAGCTAGGTAAGTCATCATCCTCCCGGCCTCGAGTAAAGGGGGATTGTGGAGAATAAGAGTAGCCACGTGGACTACCACATGGGACAATGGTCTATCCGATGATGGGCCATGTGACCCATGGGTTTAGTTGGTTGGTTTGCAAGCCAAGTTATGCCACATGTGGCAAGTTTATTTTTTAAGTAATAGGAGTCCAATTTAGGAAGATATAATTTAGGATTGTGATTGATTGGGTTTGTTAGGATTTGTTTTAATTGTGAGTTATTTTTATAAGTAGGACTAGCCCTCTATAAAAAGAGATCAACATCATTGTTTTGAGTTAAGTTACAATAAATCTAGTTTGACCACAACAACTCCCTCTATTTCTTCTCCACCGTCCACCTCTCTCTCTCTCTCTCTCTCTCTCTCTCTCTCTCTCTCTCTCTCCAAGGTTCACACGTAGGCTCTCCACGTGCCAAGGCCCGCTCCACGCTACGTCAACTACTGTTGATCTCCACTATCATGATCATTTATAGGATCTAAGTTTTCATCATCTCCTGCATCTCGACTTGCAAGGGAGTGGTAGGAAATCAATGAGAATCTAATTAGTTAGTTGTCTTACTTATTTTGGATCTGTGTTATTCTTAGTAAGTTGGTGTGTTTTCCTTTATTGTACCAAACCCTCTATATAAGGAGAGGCTTGGCTTAGTTATTAAATAAGAAAAATCATTCTCCCCAAATCTCCACACCGTTGAATGCTCAAAGTGAAAAAAAGCACAAAAAGAATGTGGGACTTTTTCTTTTTTTCGGGAAGGAAATAAGGAAACTTTGTTGCTTGAAAGGTACATTAGTTTCCAAAGGCTTTGCCAAGGTAAATGCATTAAATTCTGATACCACAATGTAGTAGTTGAAAATTGACTTGGAGTTGGTCACCGCGTGAGAAGTCAATATGCAGCATGTCTTCCCCCTTACAATCTCCTCTAACACCTTCCCCATCCTTCTGCCTACCTAACTCCGCTGCCAAACTCCTTTTTCTCCCACAAACACATCCCTAAGCTCCGATCAATCCTACATTCCAATCCCCATTGCCATAGTTAAATCTTCACCACCATCATCAATGCCTCATCAATTTTGTTGCATGCTTGTAAGGTTGTCTAATCAACACCAACAACCAAATACTTTGTTGTGCAACTACCAAATCTTGTTCCATTACCGATCAACACCAACAAATCAACAATTCACTGTGCTGCTACCAGACCTTCCCTGAACATAACACCGTCACATCATTCATGTCTTGCTAAGAATTGTAACATCTTTTATGAAGAGAACTTTTGTTTTCTTGAAAAGTTTTATGGAGAGAACTTCCATAAGAAAATTTACTAATTGGGTAATTTTTTGTTCATGATTAGCCTCCCACGCAATACAACTCCTTTGACATTCATTTGCGAAGGCCATTGGAATGAGATTTGACTGTGGACTTGTTGATCAACATGCTAAATCTAAATTTAAATTCAGCACCAAAGCTACCATAAATTTTGTGATTGATTGGAGTATTTTGTCCCTGATTTAGGTTCCAATTAGCACCAAATTTTATATATAGTTTCTTTACATCTTTTTTTGAAGGGATAAAGAATGTCTATTGGATGTCCACTCTACTAACGTCCAGAAAAGGGGGTAAAATATTACAAATGTTAAGACCAAATATTAAAGAATGACAATGCTTCCTTTGCAACATTCACCATAAGCTCATTTCTACAAAAATCACCCTGTTTCTCTGGAGCCAAAGAGACCACAAGCCCACAAAAAGCTTCTCCCAAGCAGTTGGCTCTGTCCTCACACTGTCCCAAAAGGTCTCCCACAAAGCATCAACTAAAGAGGTTCCCAAAATGAAGCTGCAGCTGCCTCCAACAGTCCACAAAGAAAGGACAACATAGTAGAAGATGCTCCGAATTCTCCTCATCTGAGCCACACAAGGAACACAAACTAGAATCTTCCGTTGTCCATGTGCTTCGTACTGTCATCTTAACCAGCTTATTTCTCCTTAGCGGCCAAGAAAAACTTTAATTTTCAAAGGCATCCTCGTCTTCCAAATGGCCTTGAAATTAATACCAAAAAAGGCATACCACTTAACAGATTCACCGCAAAGCAACTTGTATACCTTTCTGACTGAAAAGGAGCCCCTATTCCACGCATAGAATCCACGACACCATCTTCCAGGACAAAGCCATCATTCTCTGCATCTTTTCATCTTCTTTCGCATACCAATTCAAATTTGCATTTGATTGCATAATAAGTGTTCACAATTAGTTGCAAAATAAAGGATGGACTCATGGAAAGTAACATCAACACTGACATAACAACAACCAGAAATAGAATCAAGCACCGATAACCCTTCTAAGTCTGAGAACATCCCAGGAAAACACACTTGACTGCCCTCGATGCTAACTTATCCCACTCAGGAGTGAGATTATATACAAAAGCAGCACACCCAAAAACTCTAGGTGACACATGAAAAATCTCACAATCAGGATATAACTGCCAAGGAATCTACTCATGAATAATAGAGCTAGGCATGCTGTTGATAAAAAAACATGCAGTCAAGATGACATACCCCCAGTAAAGAGAATGAATATTGTGATGTATCAGCAAGGTACAAGCCACATCCAATAAATGCCTGTGCTTCCACTTAGCAACTCCACTCTACTAAAAGCTATAACCACATGTAGTTTGATGCACAATGCTATGAGATTTGTAAGACAAGGACAATTGGTGAGTACAAAATTCAAGAGCATTATCAAATCACACAATTTTAACAATGGTAGAAAATTGGATCTTTATTTCTAATATAAAATGTTCAATCATAATACCAACATCAGACTTATTCTTTATAAGAAACACTCATAAAACTCTAGAAAAATCATCAATCATGACAAGAAAATAACGATGACCCTGTCGATCAGGAATTCGGCTAGGACCCCATACATCCAAATGAACTAAAATAAAGCAGTAAACCAAACACTCTGACTGGAAGGAAAACTAAAGTGATGATGCTTGCCCAGTTGACAAGCATCACAAGTGATTACCGCAGACGAAGAGATATGGGGTATGACACACCGAAGCTGATCTAGAGGAAGATGACCAAGACAAAGGTACCATTGGAAGGGACTCCCTACTGAAAAAGAGACCTCTCCATAGCAAGCAATAGCAACTAGATTCTGGCTCAAGCGATACACCCCTCTTTCCTTGCATCCTCCACCAATTGTCCTCCCTGTGACCTTGTCCTGGAATACACAAGACTCATCATCAAAAATGGCACAACAGTTCAGCTCATTCGTAATCTAACTCAGAAAGCAGAGTAATGGGAAAATCTAGTACAAACAACACGTCAGGCAATCTCAAAGTAGAGGTAACAAGAACCTCACCCTATCCAACAACATGGGAATGCCTCCCATCAACTACATGTATCATCCTACCTGGAGGAGCAGCCTTAAGCTGTGGAAACCACCTTTGATATCCACATAAGTGACGAGAAGCCCCATAGTCAACAAGCCAGTCACCACTCCATCTATCTACAGATTAGGAAAAACAAACGAGATATGTACCTGACGAGGCGACAAGAGCAACTATCTCGAGAGAAGCAGTAGAAGCCTAGGTATGTTGTGAGAAGCACTACAATAAATCATCAAACTCAACCCGAGACACAATGTTAGAGGTGTCCTCAGCAAACTCAACTGCTTGGTTGGCAGTAGGGGGCAACCATGCTTCATCCAGCAAGTAGCCTCAACATGTTCAGGTCAGCCACAGTAAGTGCACTAAGTGCGGCCTCATCCTCCTTGCACACGACCACGACCTCTGCCTCATGACGTATGAGACCCTCTACCTTGTCCAAAATGGCTACAAGAGCTGAAGTCTAACCAGTAACCTCTGCAGTGGGAATATGAATAGCAATCTGGTTCAGCCTACTATAGGTCTCCTCAAGTGAGGGGGATCTGCTAGAGTAAGAATCTAAGAACATGCAACAATAAACTCTAGTTCAAGCACAAACAAGAAGAGCAAAACAACTATCTCCTTCCTATATGCCCTTTGAGAAGAACAGGTGCATACGAGTCTACTAGCATTATGCTTCTCTAGCAAACCCTTCATCGTCGAATAATACTGAGCCAGTGAACAACCCTCCTAACATGACATAACTATGTAAGCTCATGGAAGGTCTAAAATACCCAAGCAAAATTCTTCTCATAGGAGTGTCTCTCTCAAGCCATCCCACATCTCCTTAGTTGTCTAGTAATACATGATCTCATCGTCAATACATGGAATGACCCAATTCATAATCCAGGCACATACCATAGCATTATCCTTATTCCACATAGCATTCTTGCCCAGCTTATCCTGTGGTTCCGATTGAAGAAGGATATGCTCTTTATCATAACCTCTCACTGTCATGAGAAACATTTGTGACCATCAAGGATAATTGGTCTCATCCAGCTTGGCCATGGGACCGAAAAAAGGACTCTTGTATGTCCATATCTCCGAAACAGGATCTAATGTCACTCTATAAGAACTCGAAGATGCGATCTTGCCTTCAACCGAACCAATCCAAGAGCCAGAAATAGAGACTAACGCATTCAAACAATCAGCAAACCATCAATGTTGCAATCTGAAACTGCAAATCAGATAAAAAATCTCTCTTTTCAGATCTGATTGCCCCTCTCTTCCTGAACCTGTTGTTGTCTAGAAAAGAAAATAGGAGGGTGAGAGAACCACCCCTACCAGCAGAACTCCTCCACATGACTATGCAAGGGAAGAAGCAGCCTTGCACAGCAATACAGAGGAGCAAAGAGACCCCCTGCAAACAGCACAGGGGCAGTAGGGACCCCTACACACATCCAACAGGAAGAAACCCCCTCTCCAAGCGATGCAAGGGGCTAAAGAAACCCCTAAAGGGGCAGCATAGGAGCAGCAAGGGCCCCTACAGGCATCGCAGCAGGGAGAGGAGGCCGTCCACCGACGACACTGGGCAGTAGAGGCCCTCACTGACAGTGCAGGGCCTTGAGGGCCACCACTGCTAGCTCAAGCAATAACACTAGGCTGGTCCCAACACTGTGCTGACTGGTGGCGTGGAGATGGTAGCCAACAACACCAACAACAGAGAGAACAAGGATTTTGGTGGAGGAATACAGAGCCTAAGATTAGGTGGGGTACCCAAGCACCGATTTAGGATCGCTACTCTGACATCAAGTAGAAGAAAATGACCAAGCACACTTTATTCTCAAACCCTATCTCATTATATAGAGGTGGGAAAAATACAATACAATCCCAAAAAAATAATAAAATAGAAAAAAGTACAAGAGTCAAGACAATAACTAATAGACAAAGACTGAAGAGGTGCAACATTAATTAATCCAAGAATTACAAGTACTTATCCCGAAAATAGCAGAAAGAAGAAATGGAGGTAAAAAAAATTTCAAGATAAGGACTATCTCCCTTGAAGATCATGTCGTTTCTTCCCAGCTAGACACCCAAAAAGAATAGCTAAGACCTTTGCCCTTTCTCTTTCTGGCCTCAAGACGAATCCACCAGGCCGGCACCCCCCATTCCTGAACAAATTTTTCCACACATTGGAAAGATCTATCTACCTGATTATGAATCTTCTCCATATCTGTTGACTGAAGTTACAATCAAAAACTAGGTGGTCAATGTCCTCCTGCCCATTGTTGCATAAGCAACAGGAGGTATCCACCTCTTACACCCATCTAGATCTCCAAATTTTGGTCATTAATCTTCATTTTCTCAACAAACACGCAAAAATTCAATCTTTAGGGGAGCATTGACAAACCAAATAAGCCTACAATCCTTGTTAAGATCAAGGTCAACACTTCCTGAAATAGACCTCAGCATCCAAAATGCCTCAGAAACCTTAAAACAACCATTATCCCAAAACCACACGTCATTCTGATTGTGTGGCCTGAAATTCCAGCAATTGGGAGAATTTCTACACCCTCTGTTTAGAGAAGCTACCATCAAACGTAGGACCCCAACATTCAGCCCAACAATCTGACTGAAGAGTCACCTGCCAACGCAAGCAGCCTTGGAAAAAGAGTCTTCAAGGACCTGTTGTCAATCCAATCCTCTGTCCAAAAAGAGAATTGTGTCCCCAAACCCAGTTTTGGGGTGAAAAAGCATTAAATTTGTGGGCAAATTGACATCACCCCTTTGAAGAAAACAGATGCTCCCCTAGGAACATCAACTCTTTGTTCCCAATTTAAGGTTTGGCCATAGCAGTAGTTAATTATGTTGTTGACTAAATCTGAATTCAGCCCCACAATTCTATCGACCCATTTAAATGGTAGTGCCATATTCATTGTTTTTAGGTCACGAACACCCAATCCACCTTCTTTAATCGGTTTGCAAATCTCCTCCCAAGCAACCAACCTAGCCACCCTTTTGTTAGCAGAAAAAGTCTTGCATAAGACCAACGATCCTTTTCTCAATCTTCTTTGGCAATAGGAATATTGATAGAAAATACGATGGAATCATAGATAGGACCAACTTCAAGAGCACCAATCTCCCACAGCAGGAAAAAATTCTTGAGGCCCACCCACTCAGCTGCCTTTCTAGTCTCTCCATCAGCAGTGTCCATTCCAATAAAGTAAGGGGTTTGTCTAACAAAGGGAGCCCCAAATAGTCCACAGGGAAAGAACCCATCATCATCTGTAGGCATTGCTACAACGCACGACCTCTTCATCAGACATCCCCATAGGAATGACTCTAGATTTCCCAAAGTTAATAATTAAGCCTAAAGACTCTCCAAATATTTGGAGAAGACACAACAATCTTCTAGCATGAACCTTAGATCCCTCCGTGAAGAACATTGTGTCATCAACATAATATAAAATCGAAATCATCATATTTACTTCCCTATTCACCGTGAATCCCGCTAGCAATCCTGCTTCACAAGTGTTGCAAGTAGCCCTCGCCAGAGCATCAATCTCTAGAACAACAATATCGATGCTAAGGGGCAACCTTGTCGAACTCCCCTTCCTGGCTGCACCCATCCCTTAGAAGGGTTCCCATTAACTAGGATGGCGAATGATGTAGTTGTGACACATCATTTTCATCCATTCAATCCAAGTTGTTAGGAAACCTTTCTCAATTAGAGAAGCCAAAATAAAAGACCAATGGAGTGAGTCGTATGCTTTGCTAAAATCCACTTTTCATATGAAAGCTTTTTTGTTACTCCTTCGCCAATGGGCAACAATCTCAAGAAGCCAATATAAAACCAGCAAGAATGCTTCAGCCAGTGATTAAAGTGTCATCGGCATGCCGACAAAACGAAGGTTTTTGACAAGATGCCATATCGACACGATGTACTTATCGAAATGCAAGGATGTCCCCGGCATGCCGATGGCATGTCACCGAAATTGTCGGCATGCTGACGGTATGTTGATTTGCATTGTTGCCTGCTACTAGGTCGCGCACGCGTGATGCATGCCGCATGACATTACTATTGTTGGCTGTTAGCTAGCTGCACTGCTGTTGATATTGCATGAGTCATGTATCACATACCACCAACTTGAAAGATACCGATGATCCATACCATGGGGGGGCTCCTCAAAACATGATTTGGTCTTCTAGAGCCTATGCATTTTTCATATTGTAACATTTTAAGTCATTTTTAGTAATTTCCTCGAAATTTCCTAATATCAATAATATATCATCACTAATATATCTCCTTTTGAATTAGCATTAGCACTTTTCTTCTTGTAGTCCTTAATTTTAAAAATAGTTATCAATTTAAATAGGAAGTATAAGACAGGGTTTAGGACTTAAATGGAAATATTTATCCACTTAAATAATCATTCTCAAAATTCTAATTGTTTTAACCAGTTCTATTATTTTTGTCGGCATGTGTCGACGTGCGTCCAACATGCCCTCAACATGCCTCTGAAATGAACTATTTCTGAGGCATCGAAATCTGATGTCAAAACACAGGCATTTCCACAGCATGCCCTCAATGTGCCGGCGAAATGCACACTTGAAAATTTATCAAAACAACATCAAAATCGACATTTCGAACCTTATTGCCAGGTACAAAGGTCATTTGTAGAGGGCTTATAACTCCTGAAAGGACAACTTGTAGCCAGTTGGCCAAGGCCTTAGCCAAAATGAGGTAGATTGCATTGGCTTCTACTTTAATGTCGATTGTAGAGCTATCTAAAGGCTGAGATTGGCCCTTAAAGTAAGATTTTTTTTATCAAAGGAGATTGGTTACAAAGGTTAGAAGGCAGACTTGGGCACCTAAAGATAGCGTACTTTGTGAGCTATGTGACCTACTAGATGATGATGACACCCACCTATTTCTTACTTGCAATTTTCATCGGAAGGGTCTAGGAGCACTTTTCTATTCTAAGGTTGCCAGCTTCCTCATGAAAGGATCGATCCTTCAGGGGTGGTGTTCAGTCTGCAACACTACATTGGATCAAAGCTTTTGCAACAGTGCGGTCTCTTTGAATGCAACGAAATGGGGCTATTTTCCATGGGGACAGAGCTTGGCCCGAAATGTTGTAAGGGAAACATCCTTTTTTTCCTCTTGGTCTAATAATTTGTAATTTCCCCTTAGTTTTGGGGTTTTAATGACTTTTGGATAGTTACCAACCTCCACCACAAACGATCCTTCTTTTCAAAAAATGTAGAAATCTAGTGTCATGCATATTTAGCGAAAGAACAAACTTAATGGGGCTAAGAAACAAAAGGCCTTTGTATTCATTGTCAAAAAAAATAGGTAGTTCTCCATCTTTAAGTGTGTATATCTAGCAAACCATAGGTTGATGTCCTAGAATGTGTATTGGAAAGTTAGTGCATACACAAGAACACAGAAAACACAATCCCATGATAAAATCACACAAGATCACTAATTGCTATGGAAGATAGAGCTCATGAGTCAGTGTTGTCAAGGTGCTCGCCTAAGGCGAGGCAAGGCCCTGGCACCTCGACAACCCTTAGTTTGGTCTAGGCGATGCCTAGGCAAGTGCCTTACCTTAAGGTGCCAGGCACTAAGGCGCTCACCTTAGCCAAATATAGAAAGGAATTAAGCAAAAGTCCCTTCTATACCTTATTAACATGGAAATAAGCCCCTCCAAAAGCCCTAAAATAACCCCTTTCCTCCTAAAATCCCATCTCTCTCTCAAATATTGGAGCTCCTTCGCCGAAGTTTCTTCTCATCGTCGAGCTTCTACCACTGGCACTTGTCCTCAACATTGAGCTTTTCCCTACTACTAAGCCTACCTTTACTACTTGCTGAGAGAGGTATCTCTCTCTCTCTCTCTCTCTCTCTCTCTGAGCCTTTGCTTCCACTCTCTATATCTCTTTCTCATGCTCTCTCTACCTCACTTTTTCAAACTCTCTTTGCCCCTCTTTCTCAGGCTCTGCTTCTTGTTCTCTATTTCTTATATTTTGTTTGGCATTTTTACTTATTATATTTTGTTGATGGATCCATGCATGAGATTGTGAGAATATCTAATTTTATTGATATTTTACATATTTATTTTCAAAAAATTTAGCACCTCATTTGTCTCTGACAAGCGCCTAACACTTCTAGCATTTTGGACCCTTCTCGTCTTTTAGCGCCTCTCGCCTTTGACAGCCTGTCATGAGTATACTAACATGCAGTGATTCCACCATTAATCAAAGAGTTCTGATGAAACCAACCTACAACAACAAGATAGTCCATCTGGAAAGACGCAGATGTCAACTCTCATCCTAACGGCACAGAGAATTGAAAACACATGATCCTTTAGTGAATAGTTATCTCAAGATTATATAGCATTAATGTGAAGGAATTATGATTATTAGTAATAACTAAGAGTTGTGCATCTATAAAGATTCTAGAGCCTAAATGTTGAAATTTTAGAAAAGGGAAAAATACAATTGACAAAAATTGTAGAAAATAATTCCTCTATCAGATATCAACACTACGAGACCGGTGCCAATGTTGATGATCCCACATTATTGAGGATTATTCTTTTTTGAAAAGGACCAAGGATTAAATATTGTAATTAGTTAGTTGAAGTGAAAAGAGAACCTTAAACTTTATCAAACCATCCCTATGTCTCTTTATATAGAGAGAGACAAGAGAAAAATAACAAAATGAGTCCAATCAACAAAAAAGAATAATAAAAACATAACTCAACACTCCCCCTCAAGCTGGAGCATATATATCGACCATGCTCAACTTACTTCTACACTTCTCAAACTGGGGGCGAGGCAATGGCTTGGTAACTATATCAGCGGTCTGATCAGTAGAGGCAAAACATGTCGTACAAAGTAGACCCTGCTGAATCACACTTCTGGTATAGTGGCAGTTTACTTCCACATGTTTCGTCCTCTCATGAAACATGGGGTTATTAGCAATGTATGTTGCAGCCCGATTATCGCAATACATCTCCATAGGCTCCTAAATCTCAACATGAAAATCTCGTAATAGAGACCTAATCCATATCATCTCGGCAACAGTATGAGCCATAGTCCTATACTCGGACTCTACACTAGAGCGTGAGACAACACCTTGTTTCTTGCTCCTCTGGGTCACCAGATTTCCAGCCACAAATGTGCAAAAACCAGTAGCAGATCGTCTGTCTCCCACATCTCCTGCATAATCCGCATCAAAGTAAGCCACTACAGACATAGGGTCCTTTGTCTTCTGAAATAGAATGCCTCTGCCTGGACAGCTCTTGATATATCTCAACACTTGCATAACTGCCTGCTAGTGAGCATCAATGGGTTTGTCTAGGAACTGACTTAGCTTACCCACTACAAACCTGATGTCTGGCCTGGTGATGGTTAGATACAATAACTTCCCAACAAGCTGTCGATGGATCTTTTTGTCCTTTATCCTCATTATATCCTCAAATAGATGTACTTTAGGATCCATAGGAATGTTGGCTTCCTTGGATCCAAGCACGCCTGTCTCCTGAAGAATATCAAGTGCATACTTTCTTTGAGACATTACAATGCCCTACTTGCTCGTGGCAATCTCAATACCAAGAAAGTATCTCAGCTTACCAAGATCTTTCATAACAAACTGACAAGCTAAATACTCCTTTACCTGAGTAAAACCATCTGTATCAACACCTGTAAGAATGAGGTCATCAACATATACCAATAAAGCCACGGTACCAGTACTGGTCTTCCTAACAAACAAAGAATGATCAGAAGAGGATCTCTGCATCCCAAACATAGAAAGTGCTTCAAATAGATGCTGAAACCAAGCTCGAGGGCTCTGCTTAAGGCCATAAATAGCCTTACGAAGTCTACATACACACTCGCACTAAACCTCGAAACCAGGTGGCTGTTGTATGTATATCTCCTCTTCCAAATCGCCATATAGAAAGGCATTTTTAACATACAGCTGGTGAAGACACCATCCATAATGAGCCGCAATAGAAACAAAGATATGGACCGTGGCGAGTCGTGCCACAAGGAAAAAGGTGTTAAAGTAATCTACCCCATAAGTCTAGATCAATCCTTTGGCTACAAGGCGAGCCTTATACCTAGAAATAGACCCATCATGGTTGTATTTCAGGGAAAAGACCCATCTGGCCCCAACAAAATGCGCACCAGACAGTAGGGTAGATAACTCCCAGGTCCCTCTATCAATAAGTGCAGACATCTCTTCCATAATTGCCTTCCAATGTGGGTGTAGAAGAGCCTGCTGGTAGGAGGTAGATATCTCTGTACTAGATATTGCAGCTGTAAAGGCCTGAAATTTGGTGCCAAGAAATCCTGCAAAGACAACACTATCAGCGACACGATATTATGCACAAGACCTCGAAGCCTTCCTGATAGCAATGGGATTATCATTTGTAGGCAGAGAGAGGGACCCTGAAGACACATAGCAGAAGAATCATCAGTATCTCCAATACATACCTGAGGAGAGGACAATGGTGGCTCATTGGGTACTGAAGAAGAGGAGGGGTGTGTTTTCTTTCTATATGTAACGGGTAGCTGATATGTAGCACCCTTAAATGTCTTCTCATTAGATGGTACAGGTCTAAAATCACCCATAGTATGTTCTATAGTGGATACACCACTATTATGAAAGAAGTCCTCCAAGGCTATAAGAGGTACAAGCATAGGAGCAACCACCTCTATCTCTTACAACTGATGACCAGAGGTAGAAAAATAAGGGATAGACTCATGAAAAGTCACATCCGCACTGACACAGTGTTTCTGATGTATGAGATCAAAACACCTTTATCCTTTCTGTGTGCGTGAGTATCCCAAAAATACACACTTAACTGCCCTTGGTGCTAATTTGTCACGACCAAGTCCAAGGAGGTGTACAAATACCACACACCCAAATGTTTTTGGCGGCACAAGAAATAAGTCTGCATCAAGATATAAGATAGTCCATGGAATCTTCTCATATAAAACAAACGAAGGAAGCCTATTGATCAGATAGCAGGAAGTAAGAACCGCATCTCCCCAGTAACTATGTGGAACGCTATTCTGAATAAGTAGAGCTCTAGCTGTATCCAGAATATGACGATGTTTTCTTTCAGCTATCACATTCTGTTGCGATGTATGAAGACATGAGGTCAGATGTACAATACCCGGTGATCCATACAAATCAGCCAGTTTCTTTGTGCAAAATTCTAATGCATTATCTGTTAGAATTTTCTTAATGCATACACCAAATTGATTTTTCACAAACACCACAAACTGTTGAATCAAAGAACCAACTTCTGATTTATTTTTCATCAAAAAGGTCCATGATAAACATGAAAAATCATCCACAAATAGCAAATAATATCTATAATTCTGATGATCTACCACACGGCTAGGCCCCCAGACGTCACAATGCAGCAAATCAAAGCACGCAAAACTAGTAGACTAGATAGATGCTGGAAAACCGGCACGGTGATGCTTTCCCAGCTGACATGCATCACACCGAATCTTCATGGCAGGAGACAAGTGAGGGATGACACAGCGTAGCTTGTCCAGTGAAGGATGGTCTGGTCGTCTGTGCCACTGCAAAACACTCCCTGCAATAGTCGTCCAACAAGTTGCAGCAACTGGATTCTGAAGTAGTCGATACACACCCCCCCTCCTCATGGCCACCACCAATCGTCCTCCCCGTCATACGGTCCGGAAAAATGCATCCAACAGCGTCAAAAATAACACGACAATTTAGCTGCTTGGTAATAGAGATAAAAGATAACAGTTGCATTGCCCTGTCCGACACATAATATACATCAGCAAAATGCATGAAGGGTGTAATAGGTACCCCTCCCTTACCACGAATGGGAGCATGTCTACCGTCTGCCAGCTGTACTAAGTGTTCCTATGATAGCTTCTGTAATTCCCCAAAACACTGGGAATTTCCTGTCAAATGGTCAAATGCACCAGAATCAATCAACCATGACCCTTTCGTACTTGATGCAGATGCATAAGCTGTAGTGCTGGAGGATTGTGGCTGCTCCTGAGTCAACTGTGCTAATTGCTGGACAACTGCATCGTAGTCTGCCTCTGCAAGAGATACTGCCCCAGTACTCACACCTGAAGATGCTGTAACAAAAGCCTAGTTGGCAACAGTATGACAGCCAAGTTTATTCCAACACTCAGCCTCAACATGGCCAAACCTTCCACAGTACGAACATGTAGGCTTGCCCCAACCACCATCAATCCTGCCCCTGCCTTTGCCACGAAAGAAGCTTCCACGACCACCATGAGTACTAACAGCAGCATGAGCTGAGGACGTATTGGCAACAACAGCATTATAAGTAGGTTGTACTTGCATCATACTCAACTTCCTGTAAATCTCCTCAATAGGAGGAAGCTCAGAGAGAGTCAGAATTTGTGAACGAGCCACAGAATAGTGATCAATCAGCCCTGCAAGGAACATATGAGTTGCAAACTCCTTCCTATGATCCCTGTATGTAGAAGTACACATCGGTCTACACACATTATATTTCTCCAATAATCGATTCATAGTAGAGTAATACTGAGACAAACTCATCTCTTCTTGCATAAGATGGCATAAGTCATAGTGGATCTGAAATACTTGAGTTGAATTCAACTCATGCGAATACGCCATCTTCAAGCCATCCTACATTTCTTTGGTAGTGCTGTAGTACATAACTTCATCACCAATTCTTGGAATGACGCTATACAAGATCCAGGCTCTTACCATAGCATCATCCCGGTTCCAAGTCACATATTTTCCGATTTTCTGCTCCGGTGGTGCTTCCATAAGCACATGCTTCTTCTCATGACCTTCCACAATAACAAGAAAGGTCTGAGGCCAGCGGGGGTAATTAGCCTCATCCAATTTCATAATTGGCGCAAAGAAAGGGTTATTAGACACCCCACTTTCTGTATTCTATCCTGAAGACACCTCAGAACCACCTGATGCGGACATTGTAACTCCAAGCGCACAAGATTAAGCCCAAACAACAGGTCTGAAATCCTGGATAAACAGCACCAACAAACTTCGGGAATACACACCCCACAATCCACAAGCCAAAGAACAGACTTCACTGGGGGATACATACCCTAAAAATCATCCACTACGAGGAATACACACCCCAAATTAGGTCAAAAGATCAAGGAGTTCATACCATCCTGTTAAAAGATTTTTTTTACTTCAAACCCTCATCTCTACGGAGAGAGATCAAGAGCAACCGGCTGCAGCTGCGACAAGATGGCAACAGCACCGTTATGAGGTGCTGTGGCACAAGGAGGGGCGCTACAGCAAGGAGACCTACTGGTGGCAGCAGCAGAGGGGGTGCTGCAGTGCGAGGGGCAACTTGCGCCCCGATCCAGCTGTTAGCGGCGGCAGCAGTAGGGGTGCTGCAGTGCGAGCGCCTTGATCAGGTTGCTGGCAGTGGTAGCAGCATCGTGACCGAGTGCTGCGGCAGGAGAAGCGTTACAGCAGGGAGGGCTGCTGGCAGCGGCAGCAGCGGGGATGCTACGGCACGAAGACCCGGTTGCACCCCAGTCAGACTGCTACGCCGCAGTTTGGCGCGAAGGGCTAGTTGCAGCGACGGCAGCGACAGTCGATGCTATTGCTACTGCGGCGATGGTCCGACGCCGGCGGAGCTACTGTCGGTGGTGGCGGCAGTGGCTCCGACGAGAGGGCTTAGGTAGGGTTAGGGTTTTATTTTGATGGAAACCTCAACCTTGGCTCTGATACCAAGTTGAAGTGAAAAGAGAACCTTGAACTTTACCAAGCCATCCCTATGTCTCTTTATATAGAGAGAGACAAGGGAAAAATAATAAAATGAGTCTAATCAACAAAAAAGAATAACAAATACATAACTCAACATAGTTAAATAATGATTCGTCCTAAAAAAAAATTGGGCAAAAATCTTTGGTGGATCCAAAAGGTTGGACTAAGGATCCTAGCTAAATTGAGTTAAATAAGCTCAGACCAGTTGCTTAAGGTGATTAAATAAGAATTGAATAGTTTAGTTTGAGATCTAATGGTGATCCTAGTAGTTTTGGTGAACCAGCCATGTATTCCCTAAAGGCCTTTGGAAGATTTCCCAATTGCATACAACTCCTAGAGAAAGATACACGCAAAGGTAAAGCACCCATAGAACTTACCTTACTGTAGGAGGTGCAATGCAAGAAAGAACTAATCTTCTTTTGTATGGTTCTCTATAAGTTGTTTTCACTTCTTGCTCAATCTCATGCATCTATCAAGACTTTAAAAACCTTCAAATGACCACTTTTTTGCATTTCCGCATCACACAGTATTCCTATGTCATCATATTCCACACTTTTGTATTCGACAAGGTTCAAAAAATAGGTATGTAGCATGCAGTCGGACGAGCCACCGCATAATGATAAGTCAATATTAGATGAGTAAGCCGATTTGTATTTTTTAATAATTAAAAAATATAAAATATTCAAATATATATATGTGAAATAAAATAAATTCCACAATTAATTAAATCAAGACATAAATATTAATGAAAAACCAGCTGAGTAGATATTAACAACCATGAAAAAGTGCTTAAATATTAACAGTCATATAACTTATAAGGTCCCAGACACCTCATTCCAAAACCATCATTACCAAACTGATATAGATATGAAAAATTGATTCTACAAGAAGCACAAAAATTTGGCCAAAAACAATCGATGTATGTGCATTGGAAAAAATCATAATATATGTACAGAAGGAACTGAGGATTAAAAAAAAAACAAAAAAACTTAGAAGTGACAAGGGATGGGAGATGTCGAGGGAAGGCAATGGCTCGAGCTGTTGTGGCGGTGCAACAAGAGGTAGCAAAGAGGTGTCACACAAAGGTGATCAAAGCAAAGGTGATGAGGCTCAAGCAGCCCAACCAGTGATGGTGACTTCAGTTTGATTTGTGAGGGGAAGAGAGGGGTTGGGGAGAACTCTGTCGAGTGAGAGAAAGGGCTTAGAAAGTCAATCAAGCAGGATAGTATTGGGGGGTTTTGATCAACAGAGAATCGAGGGTTCAGGAGAGTTGAGAGGTCTTTTTCTGATGGGTTTTCATAGCACCCATCAATTGGGACTCGAGCATGCAATCGAAGAAAAAGAAAAAAAAATCCCTTATTACAAAGTTGGCCAAGTATTCCGCCAAGGCAGAATATTCAACAATATTAACCGCTTGGCCCGCATAAAGGGCCATTTGGGGATATGAGGTGCGGAAGGCCTGCAGCTGACAAGTATGCAGTCACATAAACCGGCCATGCAGCCGATTTTCTGAACACTGGTACTCAAAGTTGATTAAAACTCTTTCCAAAAAAGAAAAGCTGATTAAAACTAAAAGAAAGGGCTGCATGATTAGGATTAAGACTACATCCTGATACAACAAAATCAAGGA
The DNA here is from genome assembly GCA_037157565.1 of Thalassia testudinum. Lineage (NCBI taxonomy): Eukaryota > Viridiplantae > Streptophyta > Magnoliopsida > Alismatales > Hydrocharitaceae > Thalassia > Thalassia testudinum. The sequence goes on along the minus strand of JAZHRO010000055.1, from coordinate 26,978,664 downwards.
TTTTTTTTGAAAGGTGGATACAACAAAATCAAGGAAAACTTGGTAGTTAGCGTTTTTTTTTTTTTGGAACAGGCCAAAAAGATCACATCATTCATCCAGCAAGTTTCAAAAAGGTGCCACACGCACCCAACAACAAGAGAAGCCACATGCACCGAACAAGAATCAACAAAAAGCAACCCAACCATAGAAGAGAGTTCACCACAACCAAGCAGCAGCCCAAGATCAAATGGCCCAAAAGATACACGGCAAAACCAGAAGGAGAACAAAGAAAGCTCCTGAGAAGTCGAACAGCAGAATACCAGCCAAAGCACCAGCAACAGGAGAGGGGAGGGAGGGCAGCCAGCAAGCTCGAGGTACCATCAGAGCAAAGAAGTTAATCTCAGGCTTGTGACCTTGTTGTAGAGCCTTTCAGCTTGGGAGCTTACCGCTGCAATTGCTTACTTACTTGACTTGGTAGTTAATGTAACCTTCCATGTGTTCAAGAAATGGCATTATCATTTAGGTGGATTGAGTCCGACCTGGAGAATGTGAATTCGATAGCCCATGGTTGAGGTATAATCTTTTAGGGTAATTGTGTTCTTCTAGTGCACACAGTGTATTTGGATGCCAACCTATCTTAGGTACATATCCTTTTCACTTTAGGAATAAAAATTATCAAACAAATTCAACCTTTGCCACAAGTCACAAGCATCTTTGACAAAACTCTTTCAATAACCCGGATTTGTTGTCAAGAGTATTTCCAATTTGTGATGAGTTCCTTTCCAAATGAAACTGGAGTGGAATGTTGGAGACATGGTTCATGCTCAGATGATTTTACATAAAAAAGTAAATAAAATTGACTGAAGTTGTCAAGGATGCAACTTTCTAGACAAAACTGATGAAAGCTTCTCAAGTATAAAAAGGCAAAGAAAGAAACCAAAAGAAGGCCGTCAATGAAGCAGAGGTGAAAGCTTAGAAGCATTATACACAAGGCTTGATAGTGAAGAAGGGGAAATAGATATCTTCACACCATATCACAAGCAATGGAATAGAGATACAAAGGATCTAGACATCAGATGTATCAAGGACGAAGAAGAGGTGGTGTGTGTACACACTTCCAAAAGCTTTTCATTGGATACCTTTTTTTTTGTAAGAAGCTTTTCAATGGATTACATGCACATAGAATCACTTCTGGAGAATCAAAAACTCTGATGCTTATTTGAAACTGTGCAAGTTACAAGCGAACCCAGAGGAATTAAAAGAGACTCTGACAATGATGTAAACCGGAAAGACCATAGAATAGGCAATATCCTTATTGAAGTTTGAAGCCTGTCGAGGAAGGGATCACTTGAATTAATTGATTGATGTCATTTGGAGAAGCCAGAGGCTTTTAGAAGAATTCACAAACAATAACATAATTACCCTTATATAAGAACAAAGCTAATTTTTGAAACTGCTAAAAGAATGGAGGTATTAGAGGCTGAGACAGGTCTCTAATGTAGCAAAGAATCAGATTAACTTCATGCCTTGTAAGTCTATGACAAAAGCAATTCACCTACTGTTCGAGACTTATTTCGTTGTGATATTTTTTCTTTTGCTTCTTGCCCAAGTTGGGCCTTCTTGTTATTTTTCCGAGCAATACTCCTATATATGGGAGGCTAGGGTTTTGCTTTCTAGTGTGAAATGCCCTACAACTCTTTCTCCAAATGGTATCAAACCAGCGATCATACGCCAACATGGATACCCTCCTTTATCCCCATCTCTTTTTTTTTTCTCCACCAACAATCAAATCAACCATGTACATCATCTCGGGCCAATCCTCACCCGAGTGAACCTCTCGAGTGGTGTTGCCGGACGTGATTCTCGCCACTACCGGTGGAGGGCTGCCACCGGCCTGCAACCACCTGTGCGTGTGTGTGTTTGCGGGGGGGGTTTGCTAGACCCTAGCTGGTTGGCCAAACCCCATTTAGCAGAGATCCGGCCAGCAAATGCCCAATAGGGCCACCACCACCCTCAATCGCCCACAATCGAATCACAATTTAACCCCTTATTTCTCGTTGTTTGGGAGATTTAAGCGGCCTACCATCTTCCTTGTGTCACGGGACACTAGTTTTGACTGACCAAAGATCAGAACCCTCGTCAAAACTTTGTCGCAAGCCAACTACGTCACCAGTGGGACTAAACGCATTTTAGGCACCATTTCAATGCTTAAATTGTTCTACAAAGGTTGTCTTGATCCTAGATTAGTTTAGGGGCTCCGTTAAGGAAGTATGGCATCTAAAGTTGTTGAGTCATCCCCTCATGAAAAAGAACAAGGAGAGTTCAAAAACCCCTTCTTTGGCCCGATTGTCAAGTTTGACAGGTCAAACTATGCCCTATGGGCCCAATCAATCCTCAATGAGTTGAGGATCACGATATGGAGCACATACTTATGGAGATAGAGCATGCCAAGAAGGTTGACAAGCATGCTACGTGGAAGAAAGACAATCCCATGGTCAAGGCGTGGATCATAAACACCACAATTTAGTGCATAGCAACAAAGATCATATATTGCAAGACCGCTAGAGAGATGTAGGATGTCCTCTGCCACAATTACTCTCGGGACAAGCATGCAACCAGAATATTGCAGCTTCATCATGAGATCACCCACGAGACAAGATAGGCGACCTCTGGCTCGTACAACTCCAGTCTCAAGTTTGCATTTAAGAGGTTGAATGCTTATACTCCTATGTACTCATACGACTCATAAAAGCTCTACAAGACACAGACCATGGTAGGCCACTTTCTTGTTGGTCTGGACCCTTCCTATGAAGTTGCACAGTCATAGATGTTGACATTACCTAAGATTCCTACCATTAAGGAGGCCTATAATAGGTTGAGCCAATGGGATATCTCTCTTTTGCCTGCTAGGCAGGTGGAACATACCTCTACCATGGTTTTACCCTCAGGAAGGGAACGAGGAGGTGGTCCATCAACCCACGGGTGTGTGGATGCAGGCGCAGTACCCAGGGGTGCGCTAGATCTCAGTGCACTTACTGTAGCAGACCTGGGAATGTGGAGGAGTCATGTTGGACTAAGCATGGAAGACCTGCTGGTGCTCATTAGGCAATGATCAAACCCGAGGTGACTCCTGATCCGCCCCCATCACTCATGCTGAGTTTAATGACAGTCTAAAGGATCTCTCAGATCTTGTCAGGACCTCAAGCCTCCACTTCTGGGCATGGAGATACCACAGTCGTTGCCAAGACATCAGGTATCAATCTTTCTTCCCATACACTCAGAGCTAGTACAGATTGGCTTGTAAACTTCGATGCCTCTCTCCACATTTGTGATAAGACACAAAAGTTCACTAATCTACACCCTAACACCTCTAGGAAGACCATTGTGGTTGCTAATGGAACTCCCCTGTCACCGGGTAAGGGGAGATTCAACTTACTCCTCACTTTAGACTTTAGAATGTTTTGCATGCTCCTAATTTTCCATTAAACGTGCTTTCTGTCAATCGCATTACCAAGGAACTTCGCTGTCATACTATTTTTGATGCCATGACTCATGTTTCAAGATATACTGATGGGGCAGGTAATTGGTTGTAGCCGTAGGGAAGAGGGGGTCTACTGCTTGGAGCAAACTCCGTATGCCCGCCATGCAGTGACATCATTTGGTGAAGCATCTAGTTATCAATAGCATCTTCATTTTAGTCATCCCCCATTAAAGAAGTTAAGAAGAGTCATTCCCCAAATCCCAACAACTATTGTCTTTTAGTGTGAGACCTGTCAAGTCGAAAAGCATTACAGGAGCTCTTTTTAGAGTAGACAAGGGCCTAGTTTTGAGTACTTATTTCAATTGTTACATTTTGATGTCTAGGGCCCTAATTGTTCCCCTAACTGGCTAGGTCATCTTTTCTATCTTGTAGCTGTGGATGATTTTTCATGTCTTTCATGGGTTTTTCTGTTTCAGTCTAAGTCTGAGGTGCAACCCATTATCAAACATTTTCTAATAGAAATAAAAAATCAATTTCATGCTCATGATAAGATTGTTCGCACTGATAATGCCCTTGAATTTTGTTCTTGCTTTGAGGTGATTTCCGAGATCAAAAGATTATCCACCGAACTAATTGCCCCTATACCTCTCAGCAAAATAAGATGGCTGAAAGGAAACACAAACATATTCTGGATGTGGCGCGGACCCTACTTATCCAAAATAGTGTGCCCACAGCCTATTGGCGAATGTTGTTCTCACATCCTATTATTCAATCAACCACATGCCCTTTACGATTCTTGATGAAGGGGTACCTTACTCGATCTTATTTCCTAACAAGGAATTGTTCGGTGTTGCTCCTAAAGCCTTTGGGTGTGCTTCATTTGTTCATGTTCATGACCCCAACAGAGAAATTGTCACCTAGAGCCATCAAGTGTATCTTTGTGGGATATTCTCAAACTCAAAAAAGATATAGGTGTTATGACCCAATTGGGAGACGACACTATATTAGTGCAAATGTCTCATTCTTTAAGTCCATTCCCTATTACTCATCTACTGGGTCACAAATGGAGGCCTCTTCTCCTGAAAAGGAGGCCCACCTTCCTATTCATATCCCTAATCCTAAGCAACCAGTGCCACTGACTGAAGAGTAGGATGGTAGATTCCGTTTGGTCTATGCTCACAAGCCTAGAAATGTGCAGCAGACAAAGCGCCCCCCCCCCCCCCCCCCCCACCAACGCCACTGCCACCTACTTCTAAGGTAATTCCTATTTACACTGAGACTAATGTGATTTCTAACCCTAGTGACACAAGTACCCTCGATATGTCTAAGCTTTCATATGAGGCTTCCCCCCATGATGATGTTGCAGAAGTTTATATTGACCTCCCTATTTCCCCGAGGAAGGGGACTCGGTCTTACACCCTACATCCACTATCTCGGCATGAATCACTTGCCCGCTTATCTCTTGAGCACCAGTAGCTCTTTCTACTCTCTTAGCCATCCAAATATCTTCCACTCATCACTTGGATCTTGTAATCCATTGTGGAAGCATGCCATGGAAGAAGAAATGAATGCCTTGTGTTCCAGGGGAACATGAACACTAGTTGATCCACTAGCAAATGCAAAGATTGTTGGTTGTTGCTAGATTTTCACAGTCAAGTACCAACCAGATGGATCAATGGACCAATACAAGGCTCGCCTCGTTGCCAAAAGATACACCCAAACTTATGAAATTGACTACTTCGACACCTTCTCTAGTGACATGCCTACCTACCATCTGAATTCTTATCTCCATTGTTGTCCATTTGAATTGGGGCCTTCATCAACTTGACATCAAGAACGCCTTTCTCTATGGCGATTCTGATAAAGTATACACGCAACAACTTCTTAGCTTCAAAGTTCAAGGGGAGTGTACCAAAGTGTGTAGACTTCACAAGGCCATCTATGGCCTGAAGCAAAACCCAAGGGCATGATTCCAAAAACTATCCGAAGTTGTAGGGCAGTTTGGCTTCAAAAGGTCTACAGCAAATTACTCTTTGTTTGTTCGCATGATAGCACATGGAAGGGTTGTGATGGTAGCCTATGTCGATGACAAGATGAGATTGCTACCACCAAAGAGTTTCTGCAACAGTATTTTGTCATCAAGGACTTAAGTCCACTCAAGTACTTTCTTGACATTGAGGTCACCCGAAATACCAAAGGAGTAGCCATGTCTAAAAGGAAGTATGTCATGGATCTTCTCTAAGAAACTAGCGTGTCTAAAGCGAAGCAAGCATCGATCCCTATGGATCCAAATGTTCACCAAACAAGGAGAGTTCTGAGTTGATTGGTGCAAGACCTTTTAGAGCTCTAGTGGAAGCCATTGTATGTGACAAGGACACAACCAAGCATTGCCCTTATTGTAAACAAAATAAGCCAGTTTATGGTGAAACCTCACAGGGTACATTAAAAAGCTGCTATCATGATATCGAGTTATCTAAAGTCTGCCCCTCACAACGAACTCTTTTTCTCCTAGCTAATACCCCTAGAGTCATGGCATATACTAATGCAGATTATATTGGATGTCCTAAGGATAAGAAATCTACTTCTGGATTTTGTACCTTGTATATGGGAACCTAGTTACTTGGTGAAGCAAGAAGCAAACCATGATAGCCAGGTCTAATGCAGAATCCGAGTACCGTGCCATGACGCAAGCTGTTGCAGAGCTAATTGTAGAGTTGTTGTGGATCTAGTCTGTGTTCATGGATCTTCAAGTCACTATTGCCACATTCATTACAAACAACCCAACCTTCCATAAGAGAACAAAAAATGTTGAGGTTGATTACCATTATAACAGAGACATGATTCAAAGGGGCTACATTTGCACTTCTATGTTTCTTCAAATGAACAAGTTGCAAACAGGTTTACGAAGACACTACCTCGATCTTCATTCAAAAGGCGTTCCAAGCTAAGCATGATTAACATCTATGCTCTAACTTGAGGGAGTGTTCGAGACTTATTTCGTTGCGCCCTATCTCTGATATTTTTTCTCTTACTTCTTGCCCAAGTTGGGCCTTCTTGTTATTTTCCCAAACACTCCTACATATGGGAGCCTAAGGTTTTGCTTTCTAGTGTGAAATGCAACTCTTTCTCTATACCTACTTAGGAGCTTGACCAAATTTTCAAAGTCAAGAGGAAGGATCTCCAAATGATTTTTCCCCGAATGATTTTTAGAAGGCTTGAGATTTGATGGAAGGAATATTTTATGAAGAATTTTAAAGAAAGAGTATGAATTCTATATACAAACCTTATGAATTCTATATATAAACCTTAGTAAAAGATGTATATTATGAAGCTATAGCTTGTGTAAGGATTCTGACAACATTGATGGGCTGCTTTCAAATTAATGCTAAGTCTGCATCAAGGTTTCGTTTTAAGTCCTTGCCTCTTCCTTTCCCAAAAGATTAAAAAAATGTTCTTGCCTCTACTTCAGTACCAAATGAATTGACAGAAATCATCCAAAATAAGATAATATGCTGCATATTTTTTGCAAGTGGCATCATGTTTGTGACTTTGAAAAAAAATTAAGTATTGGAGAACTATAGATACCCCCTTGAATCTAAGGGCTGTCAGTTATGTTGGACAAGAACTAGATGCGTGGCATGCAAATTTTGTATCAAAGAACATGTTGATAGTCAAAAGAAAAAATCAACCCTAACCCAAGAGCTGCTCCACCCCCTTTAGAGAACAAAATCTCCCTCCTATGGTTAACCTCTACTCCACATTCCACTGCTCCAGCAACTTCCTCTTATCCACATCATCTTAAGACCTTAGTTGTCTACATGACAATCTTCACAGCCTCAACAATGTTCCTAAAAAGTAGAGCCTGATGAGATTTATCTCCCCTTCACCTCCAATGCTGTCTTAGCACAGGTGTTGGATCATAGTTGATAATTGATAGATTGAGCGGAGCCAAAGGACTTTCAGGAGAGATGGGGCTCTTTTTAGGAGGGGAGACCCTGTGTTGAAAATTTTGTTTCGTTCATTTTCTCCTAGGTGGTGTTCTGGGGTCTGTTTTGTAATCTCTGGTGTAAATCGATTTTTGAAATTGAATGATTTTGGTTGTTTCGTTCATTTTCTCCTAGGTGGTGTTCTGGGGTCTGTTTTGTAATCTCTGGTGTAAATCGATTTTTGAAATTGAATGATTTTGGGTGGTTATCTTTCGGATAACCGCCCTTTGGCTTTTCAAAAAAAAAAAAAAAGACTTTCAGGAGACATTCCATTTCAAAATAAGAGAGTTTGTTAAACAAACACCACTTATCTTTTTTTAACAAGAAGATGAAATAGATGGAGACGCTACACACAAAATTATGCAAGTTGGTCAAAATGAAGAACTTTTAACATTTTGTATAACAAAAAACTCCTTTCAAATTCCATTATAGTGTTATAAGGAAGCAAGGTTTCATATGATATCAATGCAATATCGACAAGTCAAAAAAAGGGCATGTTGGGATATACCGCCAACGTCCAAGAATCAGTCCAAAATGGTTAAAAATGTCTCAAAAGTTCTCAAATTTTACAAAATTGAAATTGTATTTACCATTACATACATGAAAAAAATGTATATATAAGGCAAGAACCATGATTTTGAATACCATGCAGGAAAAGTACGTTAAAGACAAGTTCATAAGTCATAACTTCTAAAAGGAAAAATAAAATATAAAAGCACAAATACATGTAGGTAACATGACAACTCAAAGCACCATCTTACATAGAATATTATTAATAAAGTAAGAATATAATGCATCACTAGACCAAGGCCATTCACAACTTCTAATATGATTGTGAGATGAGTTAATCACAGCTATTGATTGCATTATGGCATGATGCCTGAACTATGACCATGAGACAAACCAAGAACATAAAGTAAATCAGCACCATCAAAGTCTGGATTTTTTGAAATCATGACATGCCAACAACATGAGAGATGTAACAAATATATATATATATATATATATATATATATAGCATTGATGGAAGATGAGGTTAGAACTCAATTTTGTGAGGAAATGAAGAAATGACCATGATTTGAGGCAATAAAGGACCCAAAACCTTTGAAAGAAGCCCTTCTACCACAAAAGAATCCTAACTCTATTACATGAGAATAGCATCCTCAATATCTTCCCATATCCCCACAAATCGGTGACATCTATTTTGGAATTTTTGTGTTGATACCTTTTGATATCTAGTGATGTCAGCTAGCGATATCAATATCTAGCCATATTTCTCTGATATCCCAGAAAAGGGATATTTAAATGATATTGACACATGCAAATCTAGCAGTAATTCACCTATCGGCGATACATCACGATCTCTTTCCATTCAGAGTAGTGATGAGACTTTTCATGCTATATGAATGTCAATGTGGAGTTGTTAATTGCAGGCACATGCAAAGGCAATAAAGATGCTGAGATAGAGGAGTGACCATGGGATCTTAAACAGAAAATCAGCAGAGAAAGATGGTGTGACACCAATGGATGATGAAATAAGGGACTTGTTGAAACGTTGGAACAAAGCCACGTGAACTATCCACGTGGCAGTCAGCAGGCCACGTGAGCAGTCCACATGGCAGCCTCTAGAGAGCCCAACAAGGCTGACGATCATGGGTTCTAGAACCTAAGTTTGGAGTCTTTTACTTAGGAGTTAAGTTTTCTATTTTTAATAAATGTGTTTGAGGAAAAAAGTTTGTGATTTTATTTAATTAGAGAGATAAAATCTTTCCTTGTGGGGTAAAATCTTTGGTTTCCAAAAATAGGGATATGTCTTCTCTATAAAAAAGAGCCATACCTCTTTGTAATCTCTTGAGACATAATAATATTTCCTTTTCTGAGAAACTCCTCTCCATCTCTCTCTTCTCCACAAGGCAATCAGCCACCATAAAGGGCAGCCGGCCACCTTCGCCAACCACAAAGAGGGCTGCCGACCAAGCCTACTCTCCCGCTCCACGTGTGCATAGCCCCCATGTGGGACTATTTTTCCCATGCACAAGGAGCCTCTACGCTCCAGTTTGCGTCGATTCCTGACATGGTATCAGAGCCACCGTTCTAGGCACATTGTGCGTGTGACTTAGACCATGTGTTGGTGATTCTCGCCTTTGGAGAAAGCCTTCTTCAAAAGATCTGGTGCCTTATGCGGAGAAGAACTAGAGAAGATGGCGGAAGCATCGGCGACGGTCAACAATGCCACGCTTGGATCGGGAGAAAGCAAGGTGGTCGTCTCCGGGACAACCACAAGCTCTATGGGGATGGCAAGAAGAAAAAGAAGCAAGAGAAGGAGATATATCAAGTTTTATCGCTTGTGATCTTCATACTCTTGACACTTTATATCCAATTTTTTAGTCTCCTTCAAAAGAAGAGATTTGTTCAAAGAAAAGACGTCAATGAGAGGACACCACGATCCATGCAACAACTTTCGAGGTTACCAAAAAAGGCAACGACTTCCCAAGTTGCAAAGAGACTAATGGTTGATCCAAGCTCCTTTCCTAAAGATCCAAGCAAGATACAGAGACCATCACGTGGGGCTACTAGCACCTCACGTGTGGACTCCTTAACTCATAAAGACCTTAAGAACCTATGAGCTCTACTTTGAGAAGACAAGACGACGGCCGCCATAGCAACGACTACTCAGGTTGCCACAAAGGCAATGACTTCAGAGGTTGCAAGACGCTTCACCATCAACATGTCTAAGCAAGGTTTTAAATATTGATATTGATATCATATCGACAAGTCAAAAAAGGTATATATCGAGGATATATCAGGGATATATCGCTGATATCGATGAATTTTGGGGAAATCACTCAGAAAAGTCAAAAATGAGAAAGACGAAAATCGTGTGTGCATGTGCATGCACGTGTGGTTGGATGTGTGTGTGAATTTTCAATTTTCGTCGCTAGGCAATAATGGCTTGTGTCAATAGGTTTCACTTTTCCCGCCCACCGCTAAGCAATGAATAGCTTTCCCACCCAACAATGCCGGGTATCGACGATATATCGTCGATATCTCAGAGATATCACCCGATATATCAGCAATATATCATTATATCGGTGAGAAACCTCAGGTGATATAGATATGCCCCAGGCCATCGATACAGATATATCGCTGATATATCAGCAATATATCAAACCCTGTGTCTAAAGAGAAGACCAAGAGTGTAGCTCTCGAAGAAGAAAAAGAGTGGTGGGGCGTCTAACCTCGCAAGTTGAATACCAAGTCATCAGCCTCCCAGCCTTCGACTTAAGGGAAAGTGTTGGAACGTTGGAATAAAGCCACGTGGACCGTCCACATGGCGGTCAACAGACCACGTGGATAGTCCACGTGGCAGCCTCTAGAGAGCCCAACAGGGTCGACGATCATGGGTTCTAGAACCCAAGTTTGGAGTCTTTTGCTTAGAAGTTAAATTTTCTAATTTTAGTAAATGTGTTTTAGGAAAAGAGTTTATGATTTAATTTAATTAGAAAGATAAGATCTTTCCTTATGGGAAAGGATCTTTAATTTTCAAGAATAGGGATATGTACTCTCTATAAAAGAGAGCCTTCCCTCTTTGTAATCTCTTTAGTGATAATAATATTTCCTATTCTAAGAAACTCCTCTCCCTCTCTCTCTTCTCCACAAGGCAAATGGCCACCATCAAGGGCAGCTGGCCACCTTCGCCAACCACCAAGAGGGCTGCCGACCAAGGCTACTCTCCCTACTCCACGTGTGCATAGCCCTCACATGGGACTATTTTTCCTATGCACAAGGAACCTCTACGGTCAAGTTTGCGTTGATTCTTGATAGGACTTATTTGAGTTGGTTTAGACATCAGCGAGAAGGCACTTTGATGTTCCAAGAGTGTCAAAAATTGGACGCTGAGCCAAAGAAGAAGGGTAGAGGAAGACAAAAGCATTACCAGGCATGCTCATGGTTTTTGGCATCCCAATCCTAAAATGATCCAGAATAGATTTGACAGAAAGAAAACAGTCAATATAGCTGACTTCACATAATATGAGAATTGTGATTTACAAGTTAAAAGCATTGAGGATAAATTCAACATGCTTTCATACAAGGTACAAGGATGCATATGAAACAAGATTTTAAATAACAAAATGTAGAATCACATTCTTATTAAGAATGTACCTTCTTTTTAATAGCTCGAAGTTTTTTGTCCAGGATGATAGAAGATGATGATTCTGAATTCGAACTTTCTGGTGGGTTGGCTGGATTTGAGCTCTCAGATTGATCTCTGGCAACAACTGAATATGTTGATGAAACAGACAATTCATTCAGTTCAGATGTGACTGATTCTAATGATTCTACTCTCTCTGCTGAAGGATAGGTGGATGAATCTTGTTTGTTTTCCACATGTTGGCCTTCATTAGCATCCAAACTTTTTCCCTTGCCACCAGAAGCCGCAAGAGCAGCCTGCAAAATTGTTGTCAAATTATGGTAATGGGTATCATTGTGAAGAGTGCCCTTCTATACAGACAATAAGTGGGAAGAATCATACTAAGAGTTCAAAAAAGAAAAAGAGAAAAAAAAGCTGCAGAAAGACATAAAACACTGCACAACAATATAAATAATACAAATACCAGTATCTTTGTGGAACTAATTTCGCCTCACAAAAGAAAGTGAGATTAGTCATAATAAAAATATATAAGAAGCACATTTAATAGACAGAGAGAAACAATAGTGTTTGCAACGTCCTTTAGCTTAAGCCCATAGTTAGCACCATGAAATCTTATTTTGAATGACAAATGCATTCGGTTCAAAGCAAAAAGGAAGATACATGCAGAACATAAAGAACTATTGCAGATCAAGATTAAGGACCTGAATGATCCATTTAAATCTGTATGAGAGATCAACAATAATTATGGACAGGCACATGTATGCAATTTCAAGCAAAACCCCATTGTCACATGAATGAGCTCCTTTTAATCGGGCATTGAGTGTAGAACATTACGGTATCATCATACAAACTACAATGTGGCCAAGGAAGAAGAACACATCAATGCAATAGTTGAACAGTGTACAAGAAAAGGCCATGATCACCATTGTAGAGGCACCAACGGTGACTCATAACCAAGTTTTGCCTTTGCAATATTCTCTCTGGAAGAAATTGAACTTCTGATTTTAATTGGTGTTTGGTTCTCCTGGATGAGACAAGAAATGGAGTAAACAGCAAGCTGGAGCACTAGAAAAGCCCTTGAATCTAAGGGCTTCTAACTAAGTAGGATAAAAACTGAGTCCATGGACTGCAAGTTCACTGCTGGAGGAGATATGGATAGATCAAAGATGAAAAGTAGGGCAAGTTCTGCATTCTGAAGAAAGCTTTTCAAATAACCAAGGTCAGTTTTTCAACAAGATGGAGGAATTGGTAAGGATGTCATTGATTGCATAAAAATAATACAAGTCGGTTGTAGTGGCAAGGGACTTCAAGTGTTTTGTGTGACAAACAAGTTTTTAAAAGCTAAGGAGAACCACTATGACTTGCAATGTTTCGTGGATTTGAATGTTGAGCTATCAATTGTGAGCATGTAAGAAGTATACTTGTGACAGAAATGAAGATGTTAACATAGATGTGTCTCTATGTAATGACCCTGTTTGAAATAATGTTATCATATACCCTTTCAAAAGGGAAATGATGTCGTTGTATAAAAGTCCAGAATACCATCACTAGATGGTAAAGTGAAGGAATGGGTCGGTTTAGGCATCTAAAGAGAAGGCCTTTTGATGTGCCCACTTCAAAGGTTGCAAAATTGGATGTTGAGCTTGGAAGAGGGGTAATTCAAGACCAAAAAAGTGTCCGACAGAAACAATAGATAAGGATCTTAGTTGTTTTAGACTCAAATTCTAGAATGACACTGAATGGATCAAAATCGAGGATAATAATAGAAGGCTTTCCCATGGTTGCCACAAAGACCCCACATTGCGAGTGTTAAGAGGAGTATTAAAGGATTATTAGAGTCTTTAGTCCATTATGCTATGTTGGAGTCTATTTATCTTAGATTTCAAAGTCCAAGTCAATTTTATATTCCTAGTTGGACTCCTTATGTAATTTTTCTACCCCTACTCCCTATATAAGAGAGGTCAAGGTTCCTATTTTCAATAGAGGCTTTATTTTCACCAACATAAATTAGAGCAGTAGTCGTAGACTGGTGTTCGATACCCCCTTAATCCCCCCCTCTTTTCTTTCTTCCATAACAAATCTAAACGAGAAAAAGAAAAAGAAGAGAAAAAAAAGGAAAGAAAGGTCTGACACCCTAACCCTAGGGACCTCTACCAGGCCTCCTGTCGATGCTGTTGGACCTCCGGCCCACCAACCAAGGTCCAGGAACCTTCCCCCCAATCGGAGAGCACACCGATGAAGATTCGAAACCAATTGGAGGCACTAGCAAAGTCGCCTGCACCACCCAGTGCCACTGACAACGCACAAGGTTACCTTTAGCAATGCTTAGCGTCAGCACTAACAACAACACAAGGGGTAGCAGCCAGCAGCACCTAAGGCCGTCAACTAGGTCTCTAGGCGACCAGCTATAGCACTGCCAGGCCCTTAGGCAGCCAGAAAGAGTCCCACCAAACCTTCTAGTGCCTAGTCTAGCCTCCTCTTGGCCTTCTCTTGGTCGCCATCCCTGATATGATCTAATTGGCTCATGCACGATCTAATGGGCTCGTGCATCCTATGCTAATTGTGATGATATTGCGATCGACTCTTAGAATTAATCGATCCAAATTGGTTCTTCTAGGCATAATTCTCCCCAACATGAGCACACTCTAGGGCATCCTTGAGAATCACCTCAAAGAACAAGTGAGATCTTCCTCTCAAGCATGCAGAGAACAGTTGAGGAGAAGGGAAATAGTCAGGGTTATGATAATCCTTGCTCTTAAAAAAGAACTTAGATGGAGACTCGTAACAAAAGGGAGGGTGAGCAAGTGTGCGAGCGTAAGAAGGAACGAGAGAGTGAGCGGGAGGAGAGCTCTCTAGACCTCGAGGCTGGGAGTGGGCATGACCATGGTGACAGATGGAAGCTTGATTACGTGGAGGGTGGAAGGTGGTGTTACCGGTGGTCGTGGACAGGGCGATGGTGCAGAGCACTGTTTCAAGTGCTTAGGACTCAACCATTTGGTAAGGGAGTGCTGCGAGCCCCTAAGATGTTGGAGTGCAGAGGTTTTAGCCACCGAAGCACAAGGTGTTGTCCAAGTACGAAGAAGACGTCCAGTTGTCTACCGCCGCCGCTGGTGGGGGTGCCCCTTGATGAGGTAGATGCACCTTGGTCTGAAAGCGTAGCCGCTCTTCGTTCGACGATGGGTGAGGGCCTTGTAGGGGAGGTCGTTGTAGGTCAGTTAGGACTAGCAGAGGTGGACATGTGACGTGATCGCTCTGCAGGAGGCGAGGTGAAGGTCCTCCCCTCCAACGAGGGCAAGTTCCTTATTCTGGGGCTCCCCCCATCGGTGAGGGATTGCCTGTGTTTTGAGGAATTTCGGAGGCAACCTGGGTTTGAGATGGAGGAAACCTTGTGTCCAAGGTTCGAAATGCCAATTTCGACATCGTGTCGACGAAATGCTCGTTTTTCAATGGTCATGCCGATGGGCATGCCGAGGGGATGCTGACAACATGCCGACAAAAAATCACATAAATACTCAAAATGATGTTACAATACTCAATTTTTTTGTATGTGTGTAAAATCATATAAATACTCAATTTGTATGTGTGTGACCTACCCTGAACTACACCCGCACCCATTTTTTTCAAATTTCGAACCTCCCGCTCAGTCGCGCTTAGCTCGAATTTCAGCCTCGCACTTCCAGCAACAGCAGCTTTGTCGGCACTGGTGGCATGCTACCCATATCGTCGGCATGCCGTCGAAATTGTCAGCATGCCATCGGCACCCCTGTAAACTGATACATGCGCTATGTCGACATGGCCACTTTCTGAAAATGGCCTTGTCGACGGCGTACCATCAGCATTTAAAATGCTACTTGTGTCCATGATGGAGCGTCAAAGGAACAGTCGCCGGAGAGGCCGTTGATTGTGTCGGTGATAGGCGGTGTTCCTTGGTGGCTTCGGACGGTGGAGGTCATTGAGGCAATCGTCTCGCCCTTTGCCCACCTTCGAGGGTGTAGAGGATCTGGGGTCTCTGATGACCGCTTGAAGCAATTGTTGAGGTGAAGGTGGGGGTGTCGGTGATGGAGAACGTACTCCGACATGGTGGCTTTTCATAGGTCATGTCCTGTGTCCTTACGAAGGTCCCTCAATAGCCGACGGGGGACCAACTTCACTGAGGTGGTCAGAGGAGCCACCGGTGCTACAGAGAAAGGTGGTGGTGCGGCGACGCTGTCACGCTAGGGTTTGGCGCCCAACTAAGAAGCCGAGAGGGTCGCGTGCTGACGTGGAACCAGGGCCCGAGGAGGCAGCGAGGACCATAGCATGCAATCCATTGAATGTGGGATTGATGGCAGCCATTTTGAAGGAGGCACATCGAGAAGCGAAAAGGCCGAAATTGATTGCATCGTCTGAGGAGGAGGCCGACTGACTATTATGGTGCCTTTAAAATGACGTGGGATTCCGCTTAAGTTGGATCCAATTTCTTCAGACCTAGTGCACTTGGAGGCCTCCATTTCAAAGATTAAGAAGTCGAGCCACGGTTCGGACCCAGTCCCCTTCGACCCCAAGCACATGGTTGCCTCCTTTTCCAAAGGCTGAAGGGGTGGTGTGCGGATGCGAAGAGGTAACTCCCACCCTGCTCAAGCAAGCCGCCTCCCTCTTGGATGCGTCAGTGGTCGCGGTGGACGCAATGGCCGACAGCAGCAATGGATCGGTGGGAGCCTTCCCCCGCATGACTGGCCCTTGGGCAAAGGACGTTGGGAAGCTTCAGGTGCCGGGGCTATGCGAGTTCAAAATGGCGTTGTGAACTCACCGCCAGTGGTGGAAGGTTGGAACAGCAACAGTTCAAGTATGATCCACCTTGCCGGGTGGCACCCACGCAAGGTGTGTAAAGGTCGAGGGCTTCGATATGTTCCAAGATGGAGTCATTGGGGTGCCGCTCGCGGTGGTGGTCATGCCCAAGTGGTTATTGACAGCTGAAACAAGACGGAGGAGGCGGCACAGCAGCTCTTGCCTTCAGCACTTGAGGAAGGGGATGCTTCTGTGTAGTAGGTTGCACCGGTAGCCGGGTTCCCGTCAAGTTGCGAGGGGGACCACTGCGTCTACTCAATGACAAGTATCCTATAGTGGAACATCAAGGGTCTCAACGACCCGTCAAGGAGGGTGGCCTTGGGGGGCTACATTCGACAGTGGCGAACTGGTGTCGTTCTTCTATAGGAGAAGAAGTTGACAGCTTGTGATGGAAGGGTTTGGAAAGAGATTGGGGGCTCCTAGATGGAGGGGTTCTATGCCCTCGATGCAACCGACCACTCCAGTGGACAGATACTTAGTTGGCGTGAGGATGTCATCACTTGGGAGGACGATTTCAGGGCAAGCCATGTCGTCTCTGCCAAGCTTGTGAGGAGGTCTGATGGTTCTAAGGTGATGATATCAATTGTGTACAACCCGCTGGAGTCTCAGACGAGAGATATATTATGGGAGGAGCTTGCTTCGATCACAACGGAGAGCCAGGGCACCCCGTGGCTGATAGGTGGTGACTTCAACATTATGTTCCAGCTTGATGACAAGCCTAATGGGTGTGGAAGGCAGGACCCCGACTCTGAACAGTTTGTGGGGCTCGTGGATCTTCATGGTTTGATCAATCCCCAGGTCTTGTGCATACACGTGGCAGAACAATGGTGGACAGAAGTTCATGATAGACAGATTCCTATCCAATGTGGAGATGGCAGAGGCTTTTTCCTTAGCTGATGTTACACCAATGGATAGGCCTTTTTCTGACCACACACCTTTGACGTGGAGGTAGAATGAAGGAATTTTTTTCGACACGTACTTCAAGTTTGAAAGATCTTAGTTGGAGGTCGACTTCTATGACCGTGTGAAGTGGTCTTTGGAGGTGGAAGGATCAGCAGCGACCAGATTGTCAAAGAAACTAGCTGGTTTGTGAGATTACTTAAGGGGGTACAAAAAGGAACTTACGGAGACAAGGCTTAGGAGGAAATCTAAGCGTTGGTTGAGATTACCAGGCTTGATAGACAAGAGGACAACGGTGCACTGACTACTGAAGAGAGGGTGTGTAGGGGGACGCACTCCCAGGTTGTGTAGGAGGAAGACAAGAAGGCAGAGATTGAGTACAAGACGAGATCGAGCCAGAAGTGGTTGAAAGAATGGGATTCCAACACTAGATTTTTCACTAGATGACTTCGGTTAGAAGAAACTAAATTGACAGGTTGTTCGTGGGAGGGATGATGTATTCAAGCAGAGAGGATGTGGGGAGTGCAGCGGCAAACATTTTCAAGGAGTTTACAGGATTGCGCAGGAGGCATGGGGAGGTGGTTGGGTAAGGACATGTGGAGCATCTCTAGGGAGCAAGTAGAGTCCCTCGCGACCGGTTTCTCAGAGGATGATGTGAGAGAAGCGATTTGGGGCCTCAATGCAGATGGATGCCCAGGTCCGTATGGGTTTCCGATCTTCTTCTATAGAGAGTTCTGGCCACTGGTGAAGGAAGATGTGATGCAGGTTGTAGAGGAGTCTGCGGCGAGAAACAAAGGTTTCAATAGGTTGAATAAGTCCTATCTTTTCCTCCTACCTAAGAAGGACAGTGTGGTGACCATTGAGGACTTTAGGCTGATCGCCCTGTCAAATGCTTCATACCTTATTGCGGCTAAAGTCCTTGCCAATAGACATTGTGGGTTGCTTGGCGATATCATCTCGTTGGGGCAGACAGCACTCATTCTTGGGAGGGGCATTCCAAATGGCTTTGTGGTGGCTATGGAGGCCTTGGTTGCTTGGAGGAAGACGAAGAGAACGGCTTTTCTGTGGAAGGTAGATTTTCGCAAAGCATATGATTCCATTCAGTGGGATTTTTTGTGGGACTCCTCGACCATGAAAAGCTTCCCTCATATCCGGATTGAGTGGATGAAGAGATGTATCACGACTACATCTTTTTCGATGCTGGTGAATGGGAACCCTGCAAGGGGATGGGTGCAGCGCAGGCAGGGGGTCAAGCAGGAATGCCTACTTGCTCCGATGCTATTTGTCATGGCTATTGATGCTCTCGCAAGAGTGACCGTCAGATCGTACTCGAGGGGGTTATTCTTGGTGGAAGGGTCCTCCACAGAGGCGAGCAGACTACGCATACTTCTGGAGTTGTTTGGAGAAGCGTCGGGCCTACAAATTAATTACGAGAAGTCCAGTTTTGTTTTGTTTCATATGACAGATGGGGAAGCAGAGGCATCCAGCGTTGCACTCGGCACTCCTATGGGAGACTTGTCATTATCCTACTTGGGCATCCCTTTCACGGATAGGTGTTTTTGCTTACAAGGTTGGTTACCACTGCTGGAGAGCATGGAGAAACGACTATTAAGATGGTAGTCTAGGCTACTCTCAAGGGAGGGAAGGTTGACTTTGGTAAAGGCAATTCTGTCTTCCATGACAGCCACTGATTTAAATGTCGACGGCATGCCGTCGGCAAGGCCTATTTTGGAGGATGACCATGCCGATATGATTATAATGTCAAAAGTCAGGAGTTTCACCGGCATGCCGACCATACCGGAGGCATGCCGACATGCCGATGCCGATGATGTGTGCTTGCTGCAAACTACAGTATGTGCTAGTCCGCTCCGCTAATGCCACTGCCATCTCCACTACCAAATCATATGCCTTAGCGAAATGAACCTTACACAACAACCCCTTTGACCACCTCTTGTTCCACAATACCAGCATCTCCATAGCCAAAATGAAGGACTCCTGAAGCGATCTACCCCTGATGCAAGTAGATTGCACAAGGCTAACAAGGTCAGGCAGGACCTCCCTCAGTCTATTTGTAAGGATCTTCACCACAATCAACAACAACAACCAAACATTTTCCCACATTAAGTGGGGTCGGCTATATGGATCATTTACCTCCACACAGATCGAATTTCAGCCATTTCATGACTTAAATTAAAGTAATTGAGGTCATACTTAATATTTTTCTTCCAACACTTGTTTGGTCTTCCTCGCCCCCTCTTAATGGGTTCAGCCTCCAACTTCTCGCATCTCCTAACTGGAGCATCTAGTGGCCTTCTTTGTAAATGTCCAAACCATCTTAGACGTGCCTCTCTAATTTTATCCTCTATCGGTGCTACCCTAACCCTTTTTCCAATAAACTCATTTGAAATACGATCCTTTTTTGTATGACCACACATCCATCTTAAAATCTTCATTTCTGCCACAGACATCTTCTGTATATGCCTATAGTTTATAGCCCAGCATTCAGAACCGTACAACATGGCTGGTCTTACCACAGCTCGATAGTACTTTCCTTTGACTTTTAAAGGAACCCTCTTATCACAGAGAACACCAGAAGTACCCCTCCATTTCAACCACCCTACATTAATTCTATGTGTAACATCTCCATCAATTCCACCATCATGTTGGAAAATGGATCCCAAGTACTTAAAAATATCTTTCATTGGAATGCACTCTTCTCCAATTTTTACATCAATTCCTTCATTGTTCCCTCTACTACTAAACTTGCATTCCATATACTCAGTCATCGTCCTACTTATGCGTAATCCTTTATCTTCCAGGGCTTCTCTCCAAAGCTCAAGTTTTCTGCTCACTCCATCTCTTGTCTCATCAACCAATACAATGTCATCAGCAAAAAGCATACACCAAGGCACCTCAACTTGGATATGCTTCGTCAACTCATCCATGACCAAGGAAAAAAGATAAAGGCTTAAAGTCGAACCTTAATGCAGACCAATGGTGATATCAAAGTAGTCCGTCAAATCATCCTTAGTCTTTACACAAGCTGCTGCTCCATAGTACATATCCTTTATGAGATTGATATATATAATTGGCACTTGTCTCTTCTCTAAAATTCTCCACAAGATATCTCTTGGGACAGAATCATAGGCCTTCTCCAAATCAATAAAAATCATAGGTAAATCCTTTTTCTTCACTTTGTATGTCTCCATCATATGTCTCAAGAGATGTATTGCCTCAATAGTAGACCTACCTAGCATAAAGCCAAACTGATTTTCAGTTACCATAGAGACTTGCCTTACCCTTCTTTCAATTATTCTTTCCCAAGGTTTCATCGTATGACTCATCAACTTAATACCTCTATAGTTGGAACAATCTTGTATGTCACCCTTGTTCTTGTATAAAGGTACCACAAAACTTTTCCTCCATTCTTCTGGCATCTTCTTGCCTCTCCACTCAGTATTAAATAAAATTGTGAGCCAATTTATACCCCGTTCTCCCGTCATTCTCCAAACGTCTATAGGAATATCAAATGAACTAAATTAGATAGCATTATCAATCGATAATGTTCTATCTTCTCTACTGATGGCTTCTTAAGCAACAAGAACAAGAGATATCTATTCAATCTCTCAAAGCCTAAATTCCCCATAAAGAACTCCTAGCATATGGCTAAAAAGTTAACCTGTATCACATCATAAAGCTCCTTATAACAAAGAATTGAGAAACCATCTCGGACAAGTGAACCTTCCCGCCTTCAGGCCCCTAATAGGGGCCAAGACCTCCTCCTTTACCAAACTCTCCTCAACAACTCCTTGCCACCCATATCAAGCACAAGAACCTGTGAATAGAGCCACTTCCATCTGCCTGGGTTCCTTCTTCTAGTAAAGTCATGGTAATGCAAGCTATGAGCTAGCGCAATATGCTATATATGTAAACCTCATCATTCATCTTGACTAATGAGATCAAATTTGAACACCGTCACAAGCTTGTAGCAAGATGGAAAAACCTGGTATCGTGTCACCTTCCCTCAACCACAATTGTCTAGAACGCTATCTTCAGTCCTTCTTGTGATCCTCCCTAGCAATAACCCTCTACATCTTATGTCGATCCTCCCTTTCATATGACGTCAAATCCCTTTATCTTCAACTTTGTCCAAGCTATCAACACATTGAAGAGACTCCACACAAGATTTCTCCCTCCTCTCCCAAACCTCCATCTTAAAGGAGATCAACTTAGACCTCATCCTCATCAACTTCTCTGCAAAAACCTTCGTTGTTGACCCAAAGATCTGCCCAGCATTCCATTCCTGAGTGATCATCTCCTTGAGTTGGGGTTCAAGGAGCCATGATGTAGCCAACTTGAAGTACGATGAGAACCTCACATTTTCATTGGAGCACCATACCAACAGTGTATGATCTAAAAAAGGCCTCGACACTGCATTCACCTCCGCCAGTTGGAAACGCTCAGCCAAAGAAACTAAGCAGAGGAATTAGTCAAGCTTGGATTTCACCCCAATAGTGCTCCACGTGAAATGCACCCCACTAGTCGACAAGTCAATGAGCTCCAGATTGGCCACCAAATCTGCAAATCCTCCCATTGATCAATCACCCCTACCATCAGGTTAATCCTCCAAGGTCAAAGTTGCATTAAAATTGCCACCAATAAGTCGTAGTCTACCATCAACAAAACTTCCCAGGAGACTCAATTCATCTCAAAACTGTGACCTATCCCCATTATTACATGGTCCGTACACAATAGTGATCACCAGTTCTATCCCATCAAAAGATCTAGTGAAGACCCCGAACAAACACCAGGAGGATCGCCTACCCAAGCCCAACTGGAAATCAAACCTCTTCCACATAAAAAGCATTCCACCAGCCCTTTCAACAAAATCAACCTCCAAAAAGGAATCAAACACTCTACCACCAAGCTCCCTTTTCACAAAAGGCTCCAAGGACCCCAACTTCATTTCCAGCACAATCACAATCCACCCTCCACTCAAGAGCACAACGAAGCAAGGCTCCCTGTCAAGGCTTTAAAGCCCCCTCATGTTCCACGACAGAATGTTAACCATCTACAAAAGAAGAATCCCTTGTTGAGGTGGAACGTCGAGCCCCAACCACAGGAGCCACCTTCGTGTCAACCTCATTGATCTCTCTATGAAACCACCACAATGCCCTTCCTCTTGTCATACGAATTCTTAAACCATGTCTGAACCTTGTAGACTATCCGAAGTTTCGGTGGCAAAAGCAATCTTTAGGGACTTCGATTCCGCACCCGAGCCTTTGGCGCTCCATGAGCACCCCCACCTCCGGACCACCAAATAAAGCAAGTGACACATCCCGACATTCCTTAGGTTCGAAGGTCCTCGCCACTCCAACATGCCCAATTTCACCTTCCTCCCAAGCAAGCTCACAACAACCCACCAGTGATTTAAATGCCGACGGCAAGGGAGTTTTCAGAGCAAGGCCATGCTGACACAAAGATTGTGTCAGTCTACTGGTAAACCGTCGGCATGCCAAGGATTTCGCCGGCATGCCGACAGTTGCCGAAGAAACCGACGGCATGCCAACCGTCTGCTAGCCGGGAAAAGCTTGCGCTGGGAATTGGAGGGCAAAACTAAAAAGAATTAAAGGGAATTTTTTTGAGATAAGAATTTGGACACACACACCCACACATGCACACCCACACACGCACGCACGCACACACACACAAACGTTGATTTTTAGTCATATAGCCTTAAATAACAATTATTTTTTTGTCATATAGCCTTATATACAACTGCAATATGTTTCCCTCTGTCACACACACACGTTGATTTTTTGTCAAATAACAATTGTTTTTTGTCATATAAGCTTATATACAACTGTAAATATGTTTCTAACATCTTGATTTAGTTATCTTTCAAATTTTAATCATCTCTGTCATTTCTGTCGGCATGCATCGGCATGCCCTCGACGTGCCCTCGGCGTGCCTCGAAATATCATTTTTTCAGGCCGTCGAAATCTACCATTGAAAAACGGACATTTCCACTGCATACCTTCGGCATGCCCACGAAATGCATACCTACAATTTCATCAGCACAGCGTCGAAATCGGCATTTCGAACCTTAATGACAGCTTACTTCCTGTCTATGTTCAGGGTCCCCGAATAGGTTGAGAAAAAGATTATCGGCCTTATGCTGGACTTTTTCTGGTCAAACCTTTGTTCGGTGGGAAAGGGGAGAGGTTGGTGTCTTATGAGGAGGTGTACAGATCTGTGCAAAAAGGAGGTCTCGAGGTCAGAGGTGTGGAGGCTGGTGTCAATTTAAGCCTTCTCACGAAGTGGATTGTTAGGCTGGTGGGGCGGGAGCAAGGCCTTCATGGTAACACTATTCAGCAATGCTATGGTTTCCTCCTCTCTTAAGGGGCTCTTGGGTCCCCTATTCCTGGTGCATCACATTTCATGCAGGGGTTAGTGACGATGGTGCCAAAGGTGCATGATTTTTTCTCGCCTTACGTGGGAGATGGGGATACCTTCAGGTTCTGGACCGATGATTGGCAAGGTGGTGGCTACCTCTATGACAGATACCCACAGCTCTTCTCAAGAGCCATGAACAAGGAGGCCACGGTGGGAAGCTACTGGGATGGTGTGTGGCACCCCACTTTTGAGGGAGTGTTGTCTGACCAGCGGTGTGCGGAGTTCCAACTCTTGTTGGGTGATCTGGATGGGTGGGAGCCAAAAGGTGGTCGGCATGCTTTTTGCTGGAGGGAGGGGGATTTCTCTATTGCTAAGGCTTTTCGCAAAGCACGCTCGTCCCCACAGATGGTAGATGTTGACTTCTTGAGGGATTGCAGGTTTGGTCGGCGAAGTGCCCTCTAAAGGTCAGAATTTTGGCATGGCTTGTCAAGAGGGGTAGGATCCTTACCAATATTTGGAGGACGAAGTGGGCAGTCATGGAGGACCTTAGTTGCCTCTTGTGTAAAGGGGCGAATGAGAATATTCAGTACATTTTCTTTTCTTGCCCCTTTGCGACACAAGTGTGGAGGATGATGAGAATTGACTAGATTGCAGTGGACAGTTTGAAAGATTCTAGTCCTCATTCAAGAGGGGCAATATCGGTGGAGGTGGTAACATCTTCAAATCGAGGAAGGAGAGGGAGGAGGTGTTGGGGATGCTTTGGGGCGTCTAGCTGGGGAGGAATGAGGTTGTTTTTAGAGGTGAAGAGCCGTATGTGGAGAATGTTGTTTGTTCCATTTCTTCCTAGGTGGTGTTTTGGGAGTCTGCATTGTAATTTGAGCAATGGCCTTGTAATAGTTTATTTTGAGTAATGAATCTAGGTGGTTATCATACAGATAACCACCCTTTCCCTTTTCAAAAAAAATATAGTTCTCCCCATCATGCGTGATCTCTCTAGGTCGTACATGACCTAGGTGAATCGTGCCTCTCTACGTGCATCTGGCATGCCTGTTATGCATTATTGTTGCACACTCTACTATATGATTGCTGATTCTACTACAAACTGCCTTTGATTGCCTCTACATGTTCCCATGGTGGATCTGAATTTCACTACTGTGACTTTTAAGGCCAAAATCTCAACCTCTGTTTTGTTTCTGGGAACAACAATCAAGTTGACAAGATCCCCAAGCTATGTGTTGTGGTCACGAGCATTTCACATATTCATTGAGGGACAGGATTGACTACACGTGTTGATTGTCAAAGCTCCAAATCCCAAGGGTGCTACAAAATACAAGTGGGAGAAGAACAATTACTTGGTCATGAATTGGCTAATGAACAGCATTCATTCGAAAATTGCTGTGAATATGCTACATAAGAAAACATCCAAAGAGATATGGAAGACTCTGGAGAAGAAATACTCCCTTTAGATGAGCAATTCTCATTGTGTTAATATCTATAAATGCATCTAGAATACTAACCAAGGTGATATATCCTTGGTTGAGTATTTCACAACCATAGAAGGCTTATTTAAAGAACTTGTCGTCGTCTTCCAACCCACCTATTGTGAGAAGCAGGTTACTAAGCAAGTAAAGTGACAAACTTATTATTTTCTGGATGGCCTAGCACCACATTGATTACTAATCAACTAGAGATCAAATATTATCTTTGAACTCAATGCCAAATCTTGAGATAGTTTACAGCCGCCTCCAGAAAATCGATGTCAATGCACCACGTGTTCTCGTTGCTAATCCTAACGCCTCTACCTCTTTTGCTTTTGGAGGGAGAGGAAGACAATCTAATGGTCGCAAACTAGGTCGCCATATCTACTCTATTTGCATGCATTGCAAAAGGGCAAGCCATCCTTAGGAGTGTTGGGAGGAATTCAAAAAGCCTGCTTGGGCTAATTAAACACCAACTACTAAGACTCATGTGATTGAGACTACTACAAAGCGATCTCTTATGTCATTTATTACTAAGGAGTTGGAGCATCTGAGCACTCTACTGAGGAATAAGCCATCCTCCTCCATTGTTGTTGCCACTAGCTTTGTGGTCAATTCTACCTTTGCTTTTACGAGTTCTTTTGGACCAACTGTTTCATTTGTTAGAAATTCGAACAACCCTGATGACTGGTAGGGGATCTGAGCAAGGCTCGCATCTCCTATTGCTACCTACTTTCTACTACTACCTACTTGGGATCACTTCCTGAACTGCTCGAGATTGTCTTTCACTTTTGCCTACTACTACTACCGCTACTTAATTCCGTCTCCCACTCTACTACTACTGTTTCTGCTTGGGATCATCTCCTATTGCCTAGCTGATCATCCAGCCAAAAGATGTCCTACGTGAGGGGGAGTTTTGTTTTGTCCTTTGTAGCAAGTGAGCTCAATTGTCATGTATGCTCCAACTTAAGCGGGAGTGTATTAGAAGATTATTAGTCTTTAAGTCCATTTATGTTATGTTAAAGTCTACTTATCTTAGGTTTGAGAGTCCTAGTTAATTTTATGTTCTAAGTTAGGTTCCTTATGTCATTTTTCTACCCTCAATATATACATAAGAAATGTCAAGGTTTCTATTTTCAATAAGAGGCTTTATTTTCTCCAGCAGCGAGAAAGGTGTACTACCAATAGATTGATCCACACTCAAATATTACATGATTTTTTTGCCATAGTGCTCCAGAAGATTGCTCAGGCCTTTTTAGTGGATGCCCAGCGTTAAAGATGTTTGGATTAGGGTAGGTATTGCTTGGATTAACCATTCCTTTCTTGGCAATTTTTTTGACTTTTGGTGGTGGAGCCTTTTAGACAAAAAGAAAGCGTGCTTACCTACTGGGCATTATGTGGTCCATGTGATTGCAACATAATGGTACAATTTTTAGAGGGGGGAGATTCTATGTTGATAATGTTTTGCATCAGGCCTTAGCTTAGCAATGGTCTCTCATGTAATGGGGAATTATGCCCTTCCATGTGTTGTACTCTTTTCGTAGGAGCTCAATGGAAAAAGGGAGGCTCACTGGACTCGAGTGATCCGCCTCTTCCTCATAAAAAAAGAGAAAAAAGACCATGTAGCCAACCCCACTTAATGTGGAAATTATCTGATTATTGTGGTGCTATTCGGTTCTCGTAGAAAACCATTTTCTAAGAAATCTCAATCAGAAGAGGGCAAGATATAAGGCAAAATTTACCAGGTCTGGTCATCGATATCCTGCCATGGATTCTGTGGAACTATCAATCAACTTCATCCAATAGAAAATATCCCTTCTACATGTATTTTCTCTTTTCTTCTTCTAGTGGCATGCATCTCCAACAGATTACTAGGGGCAAAAGCTGATTGAGGTCTGATGTAAATCAGATGTAAAGAAGAGAAGAAGCTAAAAGAATTTGCAGAAAGGAGATGGGCAAAGAATGGAGGACAACAGAAAGAAAGGAGATGCAGCAGAAAGAAACTATTCTCTAACTTCAAAGCCTCCTTTTTATAGGGGAATATACGCCATCCCCTTACAACAACCAGTCATTAATCTAGCTAACTAACGTCTGCCTAAAAATATGTACCTATCAAAAGCACACAAAGGCCAAAAGCACCAGGTTGGAAACAGTATTCAGAACGACAATGTTGCAGGAGACCAACTGGCAGCAATCTCCCATCATTTGTGACACGAGAATCCATTTGTTCATTCAATGAGTAGAACAATTCTGCTACCAACATGCAAGCAGTTACATTCTTGTTTTTTTTTTCTTTGGGGGGTATTCTCCAAACCAACCATGAGAATGGAAAGTTAAAATTAGCAGCTTAAACGATCTCAACAACCAACCAAAGAAAGCGCACGCTGTCCTTCCAACACGAGGACCACAAGACAATCCGTTATTTCCCCCACCTTCCCCAACTCAATAATTCACAAGAAGATCAGTTTTTTTTTTTTTTCCGTCGTACCTGCAGCTTCTTCTCCTTCCTCCTCTCGTTCCTCTTGGCGGACTTGGTCTTGGGCTTCGCGTCAAGCGTCGGGTCGTAACCCGGCGGCAGCTGCTCCTCTGCGCTCTTCTTCAACTGCAACAGAAGAAAAATTTACGAACCACCAGAAAAGGGCATCTTTAGGAGTAGAGTGAGTAACCAGAGAAGAGATGGAAAGATAGATAAGAAGACAAGGCATAATGATACTGACGCGGGCGCCTTTGGACTGGTAAATGGCAACTTCGTCTTGGGGGACGTAACCGGCCCTGATGCGGATGGGCTTGCGGAGGGTGCCGTCGGGCCTCCTGGTGGGCGCCAAGATCCGCTCCCCCTCCTTCGGGGTGCGCCCCAGCCGGGGAGATGAAGGAGAAGGATAAGCCGGAGGAGGAGGAGGAGGAGGAGGAGGGTGGGCCCCCGCCGCACCTGGGCCGTCGATCCCAGCCATCAACCTCGGGTCAGATGGACTACGCAGTTTCTCGAATGGCTTCCTTTGGGATGGGAATCATGGTGCTCCTGCTAATATCATCGATGGCGGTGATGGTGGTGACCCTGCAGTTGGGTCGTTGTTTCTGCAAGAAATGGGAAAGACTGTTTGTGCCTGTGTTTTAAGAGGGAGGGTTTTGGCAGAAGCCAGCACAGAATCGGGTCGTGGACTTTTCGGCACCTACCCGGGTAGCCGTGGGATAAACCACGTGAGAGGAGAAACATTTTTCAAAATAATAAATTAAAAAAAAAACGAGAAACATAATTTTAAAATATTCCTTCATTTTTTATTTAATATTCTTAATTATATTTTTTATTTAATTTTAATGTAAAAAAATATTATGATTATTTTAATTATAATAACTATCACATTCAACCAACCACTTATTCTATCACACAACCAAACATCTAACATCCCTTCTTAAAAAAAAAAAAAAAACTTCGCTTATATGTTATGTTAACATATACTAACTTATCATCTTTATCAAAAAAGAATGACTTAACATGAGTTAAGGTTACCTTTTATTCTAAGATGGGCTACATTGGCTTCCAAATAGGGATAATTTCAACTTTTGCATGTTATCTCAATTATTATACAAGACTTAAGGTTGTATCTGGTTAGATTTTAACATTTAGATTATTATCACATAGCAAGTCATATATTGATATAATGAATAACAAATTAAATGTATCATCTATTTATTCAAATAAATAAATGATGAAAATGTATATAAGTATTACATTGGTCCAAATTGTACTTTTAAGGTTACTCATACCAAGGTCAAATTAAATAAATATAGTGAATCAATTATATAAGAAGATTCTAGATAGTAAATATAAGATTTAGATATGATTATCATCATTAACTTATTATTTTTTGATAAAATCATTAACTCTTTATTAATAATCATCATTTCCATTATTATAAATGAAAGTTATTCATAACAGAGATTGTTGCCTAAATGAAGTCCTCCTAAAAAGACTTTCCTAAGGAATACGAACAACTGTCACATAGGTATAATCAAATAGTTGATTAAAGGAATTGAGAATACATAAGTTCCATGTGCTTATAATCGAGGCAAGAATTAGTGTTTATATCTAGATCATGCAAATTTGGCAATCTAATTATTAAAGTTTTGCAATGTGTGAAAATAATATGTTTAAAACCTAATATACACGATTCATTATATGATGTATGTGTAATATCTTGATTTTACTAATGTAAATTTTCTATAAATAAGTAATTAGATGTGTGTATTATGGAATAAATATGGTTATGAGCTATTATGAGAAAGGGGGAAATAAATTGACGAATAAACATTTTCAAAAGATGTTCCCATCAAAATTAATGATTAAAAAAATAATAATAATAAGTGGATAACCAATCTTCTTCATTAAGTAATTAATTATCGTTTTTGTTTATCACATAAATTTATTATTCATTAAATCATTTGTTATTAATTATCTCTCCATATTTACTTCCTAATCAATGCATTCTTAATTTTCTTCCTATCATATTACACCATAATTGTACCATCCTTGAATGGCAAGAGTCGTACTGATGGGTATCATTATCGATTATCATCCACACACAATTACTCTCATTATGTCATTCAATCTCTTTCTATTTCTCTATTTCAAAATCCAACAACACTTCATCAAGTTATAAGCCTCTCCATATGTGGTCTTGTTTATATCCATCTTGAAAGCAAATATGACCTCCATGCAAAGTATTTTCCATCCAAGCTACCAACATGCTATCAATTTCACACTCATGTGAAGGTTGAATATAGATTTAATGATGATTAAGGTGATGGATGTCATTTGCAGTAGAATATATTAATGCTACTGAATCCGTCATTTTCAACATCATTATGATGTAAACAGGAATAAATCGTGTAATCTTTAATTATTGCAACATATTCCTCTCATGTTCTGTCATGAATTGATATGTAGAAAAATGTAAATCTGATACTATAAACAAATACTATGCCAACTATATTCTCTATAAGTGATCTATTTTTATACTCGTGTAGAAAATTTTAAATATTTCTTAGAGAACCATGCAAAATTTTTTTAAGATCTTATTGATACATTTTCTTTTAATTTCATAGATTATATATTTCATATGTAACAAATGCTTTACATCAATTCTCAAGTACATCACAATATATTTTCCTCTTTTGTCCCCAATTAGTGCTAATGCATACATAAACATTAACTTAAATTTATACTTTTATGTGAGTGAATGACAAAAATGGCAACCTAAAATTACAATTGTTATTAATATACATAGTTAGATATAATTCCAATGTTGGATTTTTAGGACTATCAATACGAAAAAAAAGCTAGTGGCATGTCCTCTTTTGTCCCATAGTTAAGTATAGGTAAATTAAGAATGTCAAATATACAACCCCTTTTTCATTCTTACATCATAGCAAATCTAGTAGACTAAACAATTGCTCAAGATGTTTTGTATTTTCTTTAACATATGACAATAATTGACAGGTGTAAATAGGTTATGCTTTATATATTTCTTTTATGCTTGCGAATAATTACCTGATATATATATATATATACCTCCTTATTGGCCTTAAATGGTTTATATTTAGTCTTATTCTAATGAATTGTTATTAATATATGATGGTAACACTTATAAGTTCGTGAATGAGACAACTAAGTAATTACATGTACTTGAATGTAAGTTTTCAAAACTGGATAATAATACTAATTATATTTTAAGACCTTATAAGTCAAACTAATATTAAATATTGACATCTTTTATGTATGCATTACTTGAATAATTATGAACACGTCCCTTAGGACGTGTGATGATGAATTTGTCCTACCAGGAGGGGGTGACGTACTAAAATACGGAATATAATAAAAACAATCTCATAAAAAAATTCAATCACACAAGTACACAATTATTTTTAGGTGGAAACCCAAACCGGGTGAAAACCACCACCTAACACTCTCGAGTTAGGATTTTTCGATCAACCAAGTTAATCAAATCTATTAAACGAATCACTTAAACGAGGGTGATTCAACCTCAATTACAACCACGCTACAAGTGCGATGGTAGCATTCCTCAACCCTTTCTCTTCACGAGAAGGATTTTGTCCCACGAAGGAGACGGGAATTCGCAAAGCGAATACCCAACCAAATAACAAAGTAAAATAACAAATAGTCCTATAGAGCCAACAAAAATTTAAACCTAGCTTCTATAGGAATTAGGAAACTCCCCTTTACAAGAAGTGCATCGAGTCGATGACGTGGGTGCGTGAGCCACGTGACGGCGCAACGTCGCTCTCGTGAACTACGGCGGGAGAGCGGGTGCGTAAACGCTTGATGCTCTCAAGATGAAGAACTTGAGCTTAAAGAGCATGAGCTTTTCTTGGACACAAAAGAGTGTGAAAGTGTATTACTAGGTGTGTCTTGTGTATTTTGGTGTGTCTAGATGTGTGTTTATGTGCAAGAGGTTCCTCTCTATTTATAGAGGCCTTAAGAAGGCTTTGGAAAGCTTCCATAGCCGTTGGGTGCAAAGCCCAAGAGAATCAGGCCGAAATTAGGAATAATGATTGTATTGACAGCGTTATCAGTCTGGAAAACCAGTTTAAGACGTCTGGGATCAAAGTCAGACGTCTGATTTTAGGCGGGTTTCTTCCTGACTTGAAACAGATCTAAACAGGGTTTTAGTGCAAGTCCATCAGACGACATAGAGGACGTCTGGCACTATACCTGGACGTCTGGAAACCTACTTTTCTGCGGGAATGGATTTCCAAGAGAGTGTAACGGCTAGAAAATCTCTGAGAAGAGATTTTCGGGTTAGCCGAGGCAAAACGGTCATTTATCAGACGTCTGGAAAGGCTTAAGGACGTCCGATAAGGCTCTAATGGTCATATCATTCAGTGTTTGTTAAGTCAGCCAACGGTCCACTAATTGGACGTCTAGCAAAAACATCAGACGTCTTCTAAGTCGTCTGGACATCTGATTTCATCAGACAGAGCTAACTAAGTCCAACTTAAATGTTATCAGACGTCTGAATCAACAGTCAGACGTCTTAAAACTTATTATCAGAGGTCTGATTTTGGATTTAGACATCTGAAAAGGCTGTTTGAACCCTATATTGGTTTTCTAATTTCTCCACAGAAAACCTAAGTGTCCTAAGGTTGTGCAAGTGTTCCTAAGACTACTATTAGGGTATTTTAAGGCTCTTTAACATGATGTTATAAGGAACAAAAGAGCAAGGGAATAAAGACAAAAGTACAAGAAGGAAATAAACAGAATTCTATCATATTCTTTTTGTCCTTCCATCTTCAATCTATCGCTCCTCACGAATCTTCTCTGTTCTCCATCAAGCTCCTCCAATCTGTCCTGGATGCGAGCTCGAACTCCGTCTAATCACGTCTCCATTTGCAATTGACTTGAAATCTAAAACTCCAAGTGCAAATGTTAAATGACACGTGTTTTGTTATCATCAAAACAAACGATCGCGGTACTCTAGCACCGACAGAATTAAGTATATGAAAACTAATGACTATGTAATATGTTTCGTTTCAAAAGATATACGTGCAAGTTATAAGATATATTAGATATTGGTATAAAAAATAAATTAAGATTAAAAAGGTATGCACAATTGAATATGGTACAAAAAAAAGATAAAATCAATATTTACAAAGTACTAAGATAATTTAAACTGCAATAATAAGTTTTTCTTAAAAAGTATGAAATTATAATTCATTAATATGTTAAGCCATTGACTCAAAGGAGTCTAATGAGCCTTGAGAGGGGCAATGCCTTCTGGGGGCATATGATTCTCTGAACCTTGGTGGCAAAAGATAAGTCACCTCAGTTGCAGCTACATTAGCATGCATATTATTGTTTTATAAGTCGCTTGTACCGATGGTTAAGCCATCAAAGCCACCTAATGATATGTGAACTAAGGCAAACGTCTCTATGCAAAAAATTCTTTCATAAAGTAAATCATTATCATGAAATTTTTATGAAATGCAATATGTGCACAAAAACAAATGTCTATATGCAAAATAGTTTAATAATGTAAACCATTGCCATTAAATTGTTATTGAATGCCATGCAATAAATCGTTGAAAATGAATACTAGTATAAAAATGCCATGGCATGAGTTATAGGATGAATTTCCTTTAAATGTGATTGCAAAATCATAGATAAGGTTATAAAATATTTGTATGCATGCAACATGGTTATTGGATCATTTTTTTATAGAAAATAAAGTACAATTACTCAAATTTCTATAACGGAAAAGTTATGGATTTCTTATAGTTAAATAAACTTTTGAAGAGTACAAGCTTATAATGATAAAGAATTAAATTACTACAAGAATTAGGGCAATAATGATGACTTATTGCTCGTGTTATCATAAAAGAATTATTTATAAAATAATATCCTTCATGTCATATGTGTTATCTTTTGCTTCACAGAAGTTTAAGATAACAATGTAATGTAGAAAAAAAGAAAACGAATGTAATTAATGTAAAGCACCATTATGATTTTGTCTTTAATTTGTGTAATGGAAATTAAATTCGGATGAGAGAAAGTCATTATTTTTGATAATGTAAAATTGAATATGAATTATAAAATCATGTTATTTAATTATGTTAAAGGTTTTGTATCATTAATTATTTATTTTAACGTTAGTTCCTATGATTACTTAGTTTCACAACTCATAGGTTTGATTTAAAACCTTACAAAAACGGGCAACGTAGGTTCCTTGTAAGATTTAGGTTTTTTTTTCTATGGTGTACCAGTTCAATTATGCGAATAAAGTTACATGGTCTCTGTCTAAATTTGCACTCACTACAACTTTACTTTTGGTTATTATTAAGTCATTATATATAACGTTTCACGTTGTATGAATCGATAAATACAAATGCTTTAGAAAAAAAAAATCTATGCAAACGTGAGTCGTTACAATATATGTTATTTAAAGATGGAATTCATATAACTCCAATAATTGGGATAGAGTTTGAGCTATATTATTACACTTAGGAGTTGGCTAATGTCTTAACAATTAAATAGCCATCACACTTCACTAAGTTGTACAATTTACATCTTGTCATTTTTATTAGGTGCAGCGCTTATTAATAAATTTGAGACTAATAATAATTGAAGAACCATGAAGTAGTGTACAATTAATTTATCGAATTTCTTTATTAGTAAACCAAGAATTGCTTGGTAAAATCAAATAAATTCAAGATTTTAACTTAGTCCTTGATCTAAAATGATTTGATCATAAATGGACTATGGATTACTCGCAAGATCTTCTTATAGCACAATACACCAATTAGTGACCCAACAAGTGAGAATAAATTAAGGTATATGTTTTAAGTAATTGAAATGTATAATTAGTAATGTTTAGAGGAGCAACAATGGCATTTCCGTAAATATAAAAATATTAGGATTTTATTCTTCTTGGAAAGTATTGCAAAGGAGGGCATTTTAGTAAATACAAGTCAAAGGAGTTTTATTTGAAACTAAAATTTTTATTTATTTATAATATAAACCAAAGTCAACAAATAAGAAATTAATTCTTATCTACAAACAATAGTAGAGGAACTTTAATTCACAGTGACCATGTGCTCATATTAGAGATTTTTTTTCCTATAATTAATCTTAGCATTAATCTAATAAATGACATCATAAAACAATAATGCTCATCAATCATGTTAGCGTTACTTTTATGCCAAATGTGATCAATATTAATTATTCAACATTCTAGAAGAGGCATTACATGATTTTAAATCTTGATAATTATTTTGAAATTGATTTTTTTCTTTTGAAACTGTAAATCTCGATAATTATTCAAGAGAAAATATCCATCGTGCCACTATCAAAAATATTTTCATTCTTGCAATCAATACCAAGAGATGTTAAGGTTTAGCGATTACCTCTTCACATAACATGTGAAAAGGAAAAACATGCACAAAATTGAAGTGAATGTAAGTTGGAGTACAGATACGCATGCATAATCATTATAATGCAAATGTTTCTCTTTCCCTTCTCCTGACGTGATGGGTCTCCATGATGTTGAGGAGGAACTGAGATCTTTAAGGATTTTTTTTCTAATGTGAATGTGCCCAAGTTAGAGGCTCTTATATACTTTTACAAGGGCAAGGCTTGAGGGATTCTTAATCCCAATCACGACCAAGTTTATTCTAACCACTAACCATCAACATGGTCCCTTTATCTAGTTTGACTAACCTATTTACAAAAATTAGATTCAATTAAATTACTTAATCAAGTTCTATGAATCACTTTATGGGAAAATTCCAACATTCCCCCACTTGAAGATTGAATAATAACTTTAAGCACACCTTTTCATGGGTCAACTACAATGTCAATGGAGCACTTACTATAATCGATCTACTACAATGTCAATGGAGCACTTACTATAATTGAATTGAAATTATTAGGATCATGGCGATCACACATCATACATCTTGACATGATCATTTTCGTGTACTAGAATACATACTCAACCCGATGAAACTTTCAATCAAAGAGAACATTATTTTGTGAGACCTTACTTTTTATTATGCTTAATTATGGGCTAAACTTGAGTTACAGGGACTAATAGAGGTATACTTTCTTGGGAAAATAAACAAGATTAAGACCATATACTCTTATGGTTAAGGATCAATGCATTGAATCAAGACCTAATTCCTATTAATAGTAGGTTAAGCCACTCAATGTTCTTAAGAGTAGACAATTAAAGGACTAGAGTTGAAAAGGAGGTGAAATGAAGGGCCAAAATAAAAGAGAGTTGGCTTGAAATGGATAGCAAAGTAATGAAATAAGCCTTCTTGTAAGGTGGAACAAAATAACAAAAATTTTAAGGGTTATAGTTGAAATTCTTCGGCTCTTATACATAACCACTTGTGCTCCATCGAATATAACAAGCAACACCTTCTATGGACCCCATCTCTAACCATATTCTTCTTCTCCTACACTCCATTAGGGGGGAGCTAGTGAAAACCTCTAAGGCCCATCTCAAACTCCTCGACACAAACTCCATTAATGGATTGTCCTTTGGCAAGCTAAATCTGAGGTAATTATCACTCTAATCTTCAATTGCATCATCATTATCTTGGGTTCTTCTACTGTATGAATTGAGAAATAAGTCATTTTGATATTCTCCATGATAACTCTATAATATGTGATGCCACTCCTTGCATGTTGATGGGTCTTCTTGATGGCAAGGAGGCACTGAGATCTTTCAGCATTCTTCTCTAATGAGGATGTGCACAATTGAGAGGATCCTCAATCCCTTTACAGGGGCACGCATGATTGGAGGCATTGGTGGTACCAGTCGTAACCAATTCTATCTTGATCATTAAACATCAACATAGTGATAGTTAGTATGACCCCATGGAATCTAATAAGTCATAGTTGAACAATTATTTAGTTTAATTCAAGTTCTTTCTATAATTGAATGATCATTTATTAATTGCCTGAGAAACCTTGATGGGAGTCATGAAGATAGTTGAATGGCATAAATAGGCACTTGACTTAATTATCGTGGAATTATGAAAATTGTAACTCAAGACTTAGCTAATAATTAATTTGTGACGTATATGTTGAGATGTATCACTTAATAAATAAAATCAATCATAAAGTAATGTTCTAATAATTATGTTATTCATTGAACCACTGTGGGATAAATTCACGACAAATTTTGTTTAGAAATTTTCGATGTTGGGATAATTAGTTCAGTCATTGTTATTCACCAAAGTTTTGTTTATAGCGTTAGTTTGGATTTAAATCTGTTGAATTAGTTAAGGAGTTGCTATCCTTTCTACAACTCATAGTTAGACTTAATAGCCAATTGAGATAGCATGGTACGTGGCTTGAGGTTGGAGTTGGTTTAAATTTTACTTAATCAATGAGTGAATGAATGTCTGCATGTGGTTCAGTGTGTATAGCTAACACATGTTCACGTCACACGACGTAGCCACCACTCCTACTTGTATGACTCCAAGGTGATGGATTGAGGTGTGGAACATATATAATTCATTTTCCCAGCCAAGAAGGTGTTCTATATCTGTTGTACTTCTTGGGATATAGCATCGAAATCATCTTGTGCCTTGAGACATAAATTGGGATCATTAGAGTTGCAAATGAATGGATTAGTTAGTAAGGAATAATGTTTGATAAATGGTTAACAAGTGATTAGTATCCGTTCATGTGATTATTATTATTATTAGTAGTACTCTTCACTTTCTGTTTTCTAGATTGTTGAACTTTATTTGCTTTTTGGTCAGCAATCTTCTATTTAATGCTTTATAAACTGCTACTTGATTATTAATGTTTTATAAATACCTGTTGGGTGACTGTGATCTTATATTGAAATAACCTCGCAGACCGTCGCGGAATTTCTAAATTTACCGGGGTGATCCTTGTAATCTTCACACGTCAAAATGCACACTTGAGGGTCATTTTCTAAATTCCTAGACTTTGGGGGTCTTTCTCTCAAACACTGCGCACTAGAGACCTACGTGCAACTCTATAAAGATTTGGAACCGTTCCCATAAAATTTACACACTAGAG
This sequence comes from Thalassia testudinum, assembly GCA_037157565.1. Classification (NCBI taxonomy): domain Eukaryota; kingdom Viridiplantae; phylum Streptophyta; class Magnoliopsida; order Alismatales; family Hydrocharitaceae; genus Thalassia; species Thalassia testudinum. The sequence goes on along the minus strand of JAZHRO010000055.1, from coordinate 26,940,887 downwards.
AACAACTAGGGGATCCCATGGTAATTTTTTCCTACACATTGAGGGGCAAGGTGTAAATTTCATGCCCTTACTTTTTGTCTCGGGTAATCCGCATGAAAAAACTTGAAATTTGGGGGAGAGAATCGTAATTCTCGTGGACCCATGCAATTCCTAAAACTCTAATTTTAAACCCATACAAAATCCTCTCGTTTCCCACATTGCACGCACCCCACCACCTTGACCTTGCACCAGGAGTGAGGGAGAGAGACTTTGCGCGTGCTCTCTTCCCGCACAACGCACGAGAGGTGATGCGTAGGCCAAGGCGTGGTCAACACGTATGGTGATGCACAAGTCGAGGTCAAGCACACGACGAGAGGCGACGTGTAGAGCATAATGTTGAGCCTCGTGCGGGGTGCTTGCTAGCAAGCGCATGCTGGGGTGAATCGTAAAGGCGCACGCGATAAAGAAGCCTCACTGCACAATCCACAACCTTACGCGTGCGCGTATACGGGTGCACCATGGGCTGGGCTAGTCCGACCTATGGCAGGTCGAACTAAATCGGTTCAACACCAGTTCACGTGAACCAAACACTTGTCTTGTCGGGTTCAGGGTCTGTTTGAACTCCAAATCACACGAGTAAGGTATCGTTGGAAGGATAATTAAATTTCCTATGTTTTGGCACTATTTCTGTTCCTGGTGGAGCATATTATGGGTTCTGAAAAATTGATTAAAGCCTAATGACCCCACTAAAACTATGGATGCCCTAAGTTTGGTGCTCGGGGTCAGCATGACTCTAGTAGGAGGCTGCGCAGTGCCTATCAAAGGGTTGGACAGACTCAGCACGTCCCCATCTCCTGGAAAATCCAGGTAGAGTGGTTCCCCTCTACACTCTTCATTCTTAGTTCTGAGAGCCCTAAAAAAGTATACAACACCTAAGTCTTCTTACATATGTCTAAATACACATGTACATGCATATTTGCACATTACCGACAATTCTAAATACCTGTGATAACTGAAAACAAGCCTCACTTGGTCCGAGTTTGGCCTGGTCTATATCTTCTCTTCATATGAATATAGCTTCGTCGATGTCGACTAAACTAAATTTCCTGCATGCACGCACTTCAGTAACAAACTTAGGAATGAATATGTGAACCCTAAGGAAGAAGTAGCTATTGGCAACATATGAATTATCAAGATTAATGACGTCTCATTTGTTAGAAATCAATTAGGGGATCTTCTTCAACCCTAAGGCAAAATAGAGATGTTGTTAAGTGTGAAATGAAATCTTGGGATTGATAATGAAATGAAGGATGAGAATGTGGGGCTAATACGGGTCATGTCGAGTTACAATGTGGGGATGACCTGACCCTCGAGTACACGTGTACCGAGGAGAGCTAATTGGCTCGTTGTGTAGGAAGAGAGCAGACCTACCCTCGTAAGGGCTTGGGGCAAGAACAACCTTCCTGCATGGATTCTTGTTGGGCTCGCGTGTGGCCAACTGGGACAATCGGGCAGGGGTGATAACACGGCATCTTGGGGTGATAAATCTGTTAGTTGGGGTTTATCTTAAGAGAAAAATGCACAAATAACACATCATAAATAGGAATAGGAGCACCACATGCATTGCACATCAAGATTGCATATAATACATTATTAACGGCCATGTGTACAAGGACATGTCAAAACAGGCCTCTGATGAGCAATTAGATCACACGGATCGATTCAGAGCGACGAACGGAGTCCAACGGACTCAAAATTAACCAAATCCGACATCCAGAGCTCCCGCAATTAACCTAGGAAGTTATGGTCGTTGATCTGACGATCAACAGCTCACAAGGTGCCACGTGGCACCCGATCAGCGCCCTCACGCCTCTGCCAACCCCCTCCATCAATTGCAGAATGATCTGAGCCATTCGATCAAAGAATGCCACACCAACGTCAGCGCGATCGCTACGCACTTCGCCCGCAGTAGATCACGACCATCGGATCTCCATCCAACGGTCAACAGCAGCCGAGCACTGACGCACGATCTCAACCATCCATACAAAGCAGCGCAGTGGTTGAAGTGCTCACGGAATGCGAGATCTAAATGCACTTCGCAGCAAATCGAAGGCGAAGGCACGCGCGGGAGAAATTGGATCGTAGATCGACGCGGATGAATGTGATTGCAAGACGTGGCGCCCGCAGATGCGTATTGACCAGATGCGCGTGATGACGCACGTGATCCGCGCTAGCGCCTCGCACAAAAGCTCAGATGTCCGATCTTTGATCGGACGGCTTACGACGCGCGCACGCGGATTAGGCGCGAAGAAGAACGGACTCGCGCGAGCGACCGGTGGGTAGGGGCCTTCACCGATGTTTTGGGAAGGGTTTTAGCGGCATCCTGAACGTTGCTAAAACCCCTTCTTCATTTGAAAACCCTTCTTCCTATTTAAACCCCTTGCAACCACCCATTGGAGGCATTCACTCCACTTGCAACTGTTCTACCCCATTCCTAGCTACCATTAAGCCCTCTTGTAGTCGCTGGAGCCGACGAGCCGCCGACAGAGCCCCTCTCCACTGCCGTGGCAGCCTCGCTGTCTTCCTTTTCTCTTTCCCTCTTTATCTTAAGCTTTACTTTACTTGTGTTTAAGCATTTAGCTAGTGTTGCAATTATAAACTAAAGTAGCATGTCAAATGAAGTTGTGTTCTATCTAGTTACTTACCCTCTTTTATGTTCAAGTTGCATGTTGCGAATGAAACAATTCTAACCCTAATCTCTCTCTCTCACTCGCTTTTCACCCACGACTTTTCGTAAGCAAAAACCCGTTATTTTCATGACATTAAGTGATAAGAAAAATCACATTTTCACGCCACCCTGAGATCGACACTCGGACTCATGTCCATTTCATCATTTAAAACCGATGTTGCGAGCGCAAGCTATAACTACTCTTTTAAACACACGCACCCTATGCCACATTGGTTTTTGGTGTCATTGCCGCGGAGGCAACGGATTTGTTTTGTCACTTCCATTTTACATCCATGCTCACATCGTCTAATGCCTTGTCTCCTTCTACTTGATGGTTGCAGGAATTCGACGCTTGGCCGGCGAAGCAACGCAACTCATGACGGCAACAAGAGAGTAGGCGCAACAAGGACCGGTTGTGAGTATTTCTTCACCCGTGGCTGTTTGCTAGTTTAAAAATTTTAAAAAATGTAAAATTGAAAAAAATTGGCGTGGTGCATGTTTGCCTGATCCACATTGGTGCGCTGCGTTCCCTCTCTAGGGTTTTGTCGTAGTACAGTGCAAAGAAACGGTCACTAATTTAATATAATTTGTTACTCGGAAATAAAAAGTTTCCTAAGGTCGAACTCAGGGAGCAAACTATAGTTCCAAAAGCATATAAACTCACAATACAATGTTGTATAGAAATTAAGAAAAAGAGACAGAGAGAGTGAGAGTCAGAGAGAAAATTGCTCATTTCTTTCTCCCTTTTCCTTTTTTTTCCTTCTTCTCTGCGGCAAGCCCTTCTCTTTTCTTTTCCTTCCCTTTTCTTCCTTCTCTGCTTCTTCTTCCTTTTCCTTCTTTTCTTTTCCGATTTCTTGTGCGGCAAACTCTCTCTTTCTCTTGGCTTCTTCTTCTTTTCTTTTCTTTTCTACTGCTGCCTCTTCTTCTTTTCTTTTCTCTGGTCCTTCTTCTTCTTTTCTTTTTGCTGCGGTTGTCTTCTTTTCATCGACGTCTGATTCAGAAATCAGATACCTTAACTGATCAGCCTCTCCTTTTCTTTTCTTTTCTTCTTGGCTTCCTCTTCTCTTCTCCTTCCTTCCTTCTTCCTTTTTCCCTGCGCTGCTAAGTCCCGGCCACTGCTCCTCTTCTCCTTTCTTCCTTCCTGCGCACACACACAAATGTCAGCAAAACCAACCGCTACCCCTTCCCTGCATCTCTCTCTCTCTCTGAATCTCTCTTTGGGAAGCTCTCTCAGAGCTAGGTAATCAAGTCGGGTCGCGTGCCCAGGTCCAGGCGCACCGGCATGGGTGGTGCGCGAGGAGTGCACAGCAGTGGGAGGTCGGGTCGGGTCAGATCCGCGTAGGCGTGTCGCGGACGAGACCCGGTGAGTAGGTGAGGGACCTCAACCCAGTGCTATCGGAGGCAACCAGCCGATAGCACTTTTTCAATTTATGTATGGGCTTGCGCCCATACAGTTCCGAGGTGGGACTAAAGTCCCACCTCTCTGCTGCCTGCGGGAGAAGACTTTGAGCAATTGGGTCAGCAACCGACACTTGTGACCCCAATTGAAGTTCTGAGTGTGAGCGTGACTCCTTTCCACGTCACCTGGAGCTCACGCCTGGAGCTGAGGAGACCCGGAGCTACCTGCGGAGAAGTTCTTGCTACTCGTTAATGGCAGCGAGGAGGGAGAAACTTGAAACATGCAAACGTCCTCGCGGCCACGTCAGAAAGGTCCAGGGAGATTCGCCGGAGCGCGACGAGTGCGGTCCGGGGGTCGGCGAGGCGCGAGAGTGTCTATGGCATTGCGCCTAGTGCACTCTGCGTGCATGAGAGTAGGTGTGTTCGACGGGTAGTCTGGAGGTGCTAGGTGGTGAATGGTGGGCGGATTCGGTGTCAGTGAGGTGGTGCGAAGCTTAAAGGGTAGCTGGCGAGGAGGATGGAGGCATGGAGTGGTGAGTACGCCTCGCCGGAGGGCAGCCGAAGATGGAGAAGGTGGTGATGGACAGTGGTGGTCGGTGGGTTGAAATAGTAAATTGGGAAGGGGTAAATAATTGGGAGAGAGAGGGGAAGGTTTTTACCTACCTAATTGACGAAGAGGGAGGGAGGTGGCGCTCGACGCGTACCTGTTGGCGCCGTAGACGAAGGAGCCTAGAGTTGAGTAACGACGGCGAGGAAGAGGTTAGGAAAGCTCCAGCTGCTGCGGCCTAATGCGGGAAGACGAGGCGGAGTGGGCTCTGCTGCAAGTGTGGCCGCAGAGCGATGAAAGGAGGAAAGGGCCACTGGAGCTTGCGGGCGTTTTGGCCGTGGGCGGAGGAGACGAAATTGGGGAGGGAACCTCGGCCAAATCAGGCTTGGAGTGGACGGTAGCTCCTGCCACTCCTTATAAAGGTGTTGGCGAGGGGAGAGACTCGACAGAGCGACGAGGGGGGGCTGCCGGAGATGGAGACCCATGCCTTTCGTGTGTTCTCACGGGAGACATGGGCAGCCGCAGGTCTTATGGGAGGGTTCCTGCGACAGAGGACGACGCAGGGAACCCCTTGCTCGTTCCTAGGAGCGACTGCCTTACCCTACGCGGCGCCATCCTCCGTGCAAGGTCGCCGGAGGTATGGTACTTGCACAGGGTGGCAGGGAGGACCGTTCAACAAAGAACGAAGGGAAAGATTGGGGGCCAAATGTGCAAGGTTTTGAAAAGATAAAGGTCAAAAAGTAATTCAAGAGGATCAATTTGTAAAGTCGGTCAAGATGGTCTTCACTTAGGCCCAAAATTTTGTACCAACCTGATTTGAACCTATGGAATTCAATGGTGTAATTTGATTTTAGGTTTGACCACGTTTGACTGATCAATTTGCGCAAAAACCCAAATTAGGTTAAAATTTGGGCATGGTTCTCAAATCAGGTCAAAATAGTTTGCAAAGGACAAATTGAAGGTTCTAAACCGTAAGGAGTGTTTTTCCATGATTTTTAGAGGGTTTAGTTGATATTTATTCTACCTAGAACCTCGTGAATTAAGGTAGATTTATTTTTAGCGTTACAGAATGTCATTTAATTTCTAGAAGTTGCTATAACCCTTTTCAGATCAGATTATCCCACTTCCTTCCTTATTAAGCTTATTTGACTTGTGTTTCGACCCTTAGATACCCTGTTTGTGTATTGCCCTGGTAAAATTACAGTTTTACCCCTCATGACTTATTTTATCCTTCAATTCAGACTTCTCTGAGTTAGGCTTTTCTTTAGGTTTTGTAGGAGCTTCTTCACACTTATTTAGATTAAATTGTGCTATTTAGGATTCATGATGAGGCTCTCATCACACATCCTTAACACATCACCCAACAAAAAAAAACACTCTAACATTCTGAATAATCTAAGATTCTTAGAGTGTACTTTTTTCTTTTTAGTGGTGTTTGCGAAGCCACCTTGAATTGACTTGGGCCGCACTACTCAACCCTAAATCAACTCATCTAATAGAAGCTGCATGATTACTAGGATGAGTACAGTAGGGTTTTAGAGCCTCTACACAACAAAAGGAAATCTACTTTTACCAAATTATGTGCAAAACTTGACGTGCCCACTGAAACTTGTCTGAAAACATTTAGACACGTCAATCCTAAAAGACACTAAAGTAAGGATAAAACATTAAAAGACACCACATCATAAAAAAATCCTTGCTTGAAAACCATGTTTTGATAGGAGCACACACACTGAAAGTGGAAAATTAAGAGGCCCTACCCCAATCAACGCCTCATCCCATAACCCTAGCACAAGCACTATCCTAACCCTTTTAAAACTGAGTAGACGTGCCCTAGGCAGGATTGGGTTAAGTCTCGAGAGGCGGGGTTTTGTTCGCTAGGCACCTGGCTTTCATTCCTTTAGTAGAATCTGGTGACTAGGCTACGGGGCAGTGTCAAACGACCGCGGTTGTGGGGTCTATGGAACCGACAGCGCAAGCCAAAGGAAGAACCTTCCCTACAATCCCCTCGTAATCAACATGGCCAGATTAGCTTTGGGAAAGGGAGTCCAATGCTTAAGGACTTGATCACCCTTTTGGAGATTTCTAGGTCCCCTAGGGAATACACCATAAGGACTAGACTTGTTTGCTTGGTTGAACACACAGCTCTCTCTCATCTGTTCTTCCCGCATCCCTCCACTTCTTCCAAACCATGGATTTCAATGCCTATCCGTCTTACCCAAACTGCTCCCGACATAATTTGTATGCTAACCCAAGTAGACCATATCCACAGCCTACTTGGGCTAACCAACCACCAAGTTGGGGGTAAGACCTGGAATACCCCTCTTGGCCCAACTTTTCCAGTTATGACCAAACCGCACCAACCACTTATTGGGATACACCCAACATATCCACTCATGGGTATGATTCAAATTGTAGGGCTCCATATCTCGATTCTCCTCACGACGCCTCATCATTTAGGTCCCACCCACTCTCTAACCACTTTGATAGGATTTACACTCTAGGAGAACACCAAGAACCTTACCCTTCTCAGGATAATAACCAAGAGAGGTCATCTGAATTTAACAACCTTTCCTACTTGACCTTTGGATTTGAAGGAGTTCTAGACAAATGGAAATCAGAGAGTCATCAACCTTTGATTTGGTCCCCTGATGAAGAATTTGACTGGGAGGAGGACTTAGAACCTCAACTATTCTGGAGTAGGACCAAGCAGAGAATGGTTCCTCTTGAGGAACTGGACCCTGAACATGATAGAATAGAAGACCCACCTAAGAACCTAAACCTGAAGACACACCCTCTTAACCTGGATTTCGAGGAAATCCAAAGGACACCAAATGACACCCTGTCAATTCTTGATAACCTCCAGTTAGAGTTACATCGACAGAATCAAGAATTGGTCAAAGGGTAACAGGCCTTGTTGGATATGTTCCAGCAATTTGGGGAAGAAGGCCAAAGAAAGCTATTGCACACAACGCCATTCATGGAATTCGTATAGCAAGGACCTACCATGATCAATTGGACTACACCCAGTCACCCTAATTTGGTTCAGTCCACCATTGATACCCCCCAAGAGATGGACAACTCAATGGATAAGGTTATTGAGGATTCCTTGGAACACAATTTGGGGAGCATTGAGGACAAACATCAGGAGGAAACTGAGAATGTGAGGGGAGATGCCTTGGAATCCGAATATAATCGGCCCGAGAGAAGTGATCCCGTGGGAACAACAGCCAACATAGGAGATGGGGAATGGAGTTACAATTTCAAAGAAATCGATTATGAATCGGTTGGAATCCCCATCACAAATTTGGAGGCGGGCCAAGAGAAAGAATATGAATTAGAGGATGAAATTGGCCCTACCTCTAATGCAACCTCAAACCGTGAATCTGATACAAAAGGGGTTGAAGAAAATATTCTTGAGGTCAAGGGCTTGGAGGGAATGAGTAATGAAACAATAGTTGCGGCAGAGATGGGATCATCTTTGGAAAGAGACCTCATGCTTGATTGTAGGGTTCATTATGAAATTCTTGATTTTGTTACCTGCCCTACCAGAATAAAGATCTCGCAACCCGAATGCACTGGAATTGATACACCTTTGACGGATTACAATTTTATGGGGACTCAAGCCGAGTATAAAACCTACATCTTTAGTGTCTGGAATGTCATATTCAGGGTGCGCTCGTCCACATCAACTTCTTTGCTTGCCCGCAGACTAAGAGAGGATCTGACACGAGCATGCATGATACATTTGTTACAGAATTCCCGCCCTTTAGGAATGAGACTCCACCACAACCTTGTTCGCATTAGCGGACTTCTAATTTTGGGTCTGGCTGATTTTGTACACACCTCCTTGACCCAAACCATTCCTATTGGTGCACTATGCCCAGCCGAAGGCGTTAAACTCAGCGCTTCCTGGGAGGCAACCCAGAGGATTCAGACTGATCAGGTATTCTACTTCACTCAGGTAATATCCCTTCAAACCCTTGTTGCATCCATGTATTTGTCAATGAAGACATTGTCCAACTTAAGCAATGAGGGGTGGTAAATTGCATGATCCTGAGCTCATTTAATCAGTCTCAATAGAATAAAATAAAATAAAAATGAATTTAGGAAGAAAAACTTAGGCATTAGAAATTTGTCAATATTAGAAAATAATATGGAAAGAACTCGAGCACTCAGACTTTTCAGGCCTTCAGGCTTAATCAGCCCTGGTGTCCGTTAAAATACGGATTTAGCTTCAAATCCTTGCAACCTTAAGCTACTCTAATCCACTAACTAAATAAGGTAATAAGTACATGACTTATCAACTCACCCTCTAACTCAAAAGAACTTTTAGTGTAAGCATCTGCACACACTTTTGCACAGACTCACTCCTCGGAGATTCTGACAGAAATTGGGTAGCTAATGAACTCTCTAGGATGGTGTGGCTGGCAAGTTGTCGTGGGTAACTGCCCATTGGCAGGTTGTCCAGAACCTAGCCACGGGACCACCTCTTCTTCATTGCCTCTAGGTAAATTTAAGATCAAGGAAACCACCTACTAAAAAAAAAAAGAAAGGAAGAAAAAGGAGAACAAAATAAACCACACTTCACTGCACGAGTATGGCTGGCAAATGATCATGGGTAACAGCCCATTGGTCGGTTGTCCAGAGCCCAGCTTAGTAAATGCACAAAAAGAACCAAAACACTTAAGGAAGAAGCGGGGAAGTAGAGCAAACCGGGGAGATACACACTAGAAAAATCCTTGTGTTGACCCCAATTAAAACAAAGGTAGGGAGAAAGCTATCGATCGAACAAATACACCTTCAGGAAAAACACTTCCTCTTCCGGTCACCTAGGGGTGTAGAAACCCGAAGTCTGTCTAAATTACCGTTGAGTGAGTCTATCACAATGTTCACACCAAGATGCTTAGCACTTAGAGTTTTGTCCGAGTTTCGGGTAGGTTGGGTAGCCGTAAAAAGTTACCAACACACTCTTAACTCCAAAAAAAAATCTAAAAATAAGATATATATATATATATACATACATTAAAGCAAGGATTCAGGTGATTCGTATTTTGGCAGACACCCAGGCAATGCTTAGTCTTTGTAGATTGAGATTTTAGTATATTTCCTCCTATTGACAAGTAATGAAGTGTCTAAGTAGTTACTTTTTAAATTCTGATTAGAGATAAAGTCCAGAATAAACCTTGCTAGGGACTAGCAAGGAGTAAGCATAGGGGTATGATAACACGGCATCTTGGGGTGAAATATGTCAATTGGGGTTTATTTTAAGAGCAAAATGCACAAATAACACATCATAAATAGGAATAGGAGCATCACATGTATTGCACATCAAGGTTGCTTATAATACATTATTAACGGAGTACATGTGTACAAGGATATGTCAAACAGGCCTCTGATGAGCAATTAGACCGCGCTGATGGATTTAGAGTGACAAACGGAGTCCAATGGACTCAAAATCCACTAAATCCGACATTCGGAGCTCTCGCAATTAACCTAGGAAGTTATGGTCGTTGATATGAAGATCAACGGCTCACAAGGCGCCACGTGGCACCCGATCGTAGAACGATCTGAGCCGTCCAATCTTCGATTGGACGGCTGAGAACGCCACACCATTGCTAGCACCATCGCTACACTCTTTGCCCACAGTAGATCACGACCGTCGAATCTCCATCCAACGGTCGGCAGCAACCGAGCACTGACGCACGATCGAAACCATCCATACAGAGCAGCGCAGCGGTCAAAAATGATCACCCGCGTTAACATGATGCGGGATCGAATCGCACCGCGCTGCAAATCAAAGGCGAAGGCGCCCGCGAGCGAAATTGGACCGTCGATCGGCGAGCAGACGGGTGAGATTGGGAGACGTGGCACCCGCAGATGCGCCTTGACCAGACGCATGTGTTGACGCATGCAATCCATGCCAGCACCTCGCGCGGAAGCTCAGTCGTCCGATCTTCGATCGGACGGCTTACGACGCGCACACGTGGTTCAGGCGTGAAGAAGAACGAACGCGCGTGAGCGACAGGTGGGCAGGGGTCTTCACCAACGTTTTGGGAAGGGTTTTAGCAACGTTTCGGATGTCGTTAAAACCCCTTCTTCATTTGGAAAGCCCTTCTTCCTCTTTAAACCCCTTCCAACCACCCAAGGGAGGCATTCACTTCACTTGCAAGTGTTCTACCCCACTCCTAGCTATCATTAAGCCCTCTTGTAGTTGCCGGAGCCGACGGGTTGCCGACGGAGCCCCTCTCCACCACCGTGGCTGCCTCACCGTCTTCCTTTTCTCTTTCCCTCTTTATCTTAAGCTTTACTTTACTTGTGTTTAAACATTTATCTAGTGTTGTAATTATAAACTAAAGTAGCATGTCAAATGAAGTTTTGTTCTATCTAGTTACTTGCCCTCTTTTATGTTCAAGTTGCATGCTGCGAATGAAACAATTCTAACCCTAATCTCTCGTTCTCTCACTCGCTTTTCACCCACTACTTTTGCAAGCAAAAACTCGTTATTTTTGTAACATTAAGTGACAAGTAGAATCCAATTTTCATGCCTCCCTGAGATTGACACTCGGACTCACGTCCATTTCATCATTTAAAATCGACGTTGCGAACGCAAGCTATAACGACTCTTTTAAACATACACGCCCTACGCCAAGTCAAGGGGTAGCAGAGTTGCTGAGGGGTGTAACTCATGTTCTGTTCTGCTTTATTTTGTTAAGTGCATACCGGTTAAGCAGAAACAACTCACTGCATGCTAGTGTGAGGTAGCCTCCCGTTTGTTTATCACGCGAGTCGTAGTCATTGTTGAAAGCACTAAAGGGGGACGACTAGTGCTAAAGGCGATAAACAAAATGCTAATTGAAATTAATGCAGTTATGAAACATAATCAAGAATACCATAAATATATTATCAACCACGGCACAAGTATTTATAATGAAAACCCAGCCTGGGTAAAAACCATTACCTAGATCTCCCAATCTTGGATTTTGCCCTGAGTCCAACAAGGAATAGCAACCGATACTTATGGGTACCAAACTCTTTTACAAACCCTCTTGATTTCCCAATCAAGATCAAATTCCTCTTACTCAAGAGGAGAGGAACCCACAACCCGAGCCCTCAGATTACAAGTAGATGAAGGAATAAAACTGAATTAAAATAGAACTTATCTCCCATGGATAGCTCCATAAAGATATGCAATCAATTGTTTGAAATAGCCATTTAGGAGACTAAAAAGAACTCCTTTAGTGATTGTAAGAAGATGATGCTGTTGGGAGTTGAAGTGATGAAGCTTCAAGCAAGTGAGAGTTGGAGAATCAAAGCTTCAACCACTTCTAAGAATACCGAAAATATGCTTTAGATGAACGTGGGTTTGAATGTGCTTTAGAGTGTGTTTTGGGGTGTTCTCTTACCACCAATGAATGGGAGACCATCTCACATATATAGAAGGGTGTTTGGACTAGTTTTAGTGTACGAAAGACTCCTATTTAACGGCATAAATGTTTTCCAATTTTATTTGCCAGCGGCTAATTGATATGGTCAAAAAGTGCTTTATCTAACGTTAGGTAAAAGTGATATAACATTAGGCAAACTATTTAACGTTAAATACTCAGTTAGGTGCAAAAATTGTTATCTCCTATAGTCGCTCAATTTGACCCAAATTGGCCTATCGAACTTTAGGTAAAAGTGATCTAACATTAGGTGAACTATCCAACGTTAGGTGCTTAGTTAAGTACAAAGTTCGCTGGCTCGTGGATCTTCTAAATGACACCAAACTATTATCTTACGTTACGTGTCATATTCCTAATGTTAGATGGCTTGTAAAAGGCTCTCTAACTGTCCTAACTAATATCTTGGGTTCTCACTACGTGTTTGGCCCATGCAATAACACCTATAGACTTAGTTAGACATATTTTGACCTATTTAGGCTATGTGTGGTATTCTTGTGAGAATTGCATATGAATCCCCTATGTTTATGCTAATATGAGAACTGATTGAGACTCTCCTTACATTATAAATAATATAAAATTACAACTCAATTCCTGAAATGACCCTTCCCAAGGTTCGTCCGGGAATTTTCTGAAATTTTAGGGGTGTTAATGCAATTTCAAATTCCCTAGGACTTATTCTATGAACTCTGAGGGAACGAGGGGATTTTTGTGGGGCCAAGGTTGCAATATACCCAGCCCCAAACCTACTCAACCCACGCACACACACACCCTTAAAACCCTAACCCTTCCCAATAAAAACCTTTTTACCCCTCCATCCCACATCAACCATCTCCCCACTTCACTCTCACCACCTCCACTTCACCCTTCTTGCAGCCGGCAGCCATCCCATTTTCCCCCCATCCCCTTGCCATCATGAGTGGAGGAGAGGGCAAGGAGGGGAATGGGAGGAGCATGGAGGAGAGGGAGAGCAAGCGAACGAGAGGAGGGGAGCAGGAGGCGCGCGGAGGAGAGGAAGAGAGTGTGGGAGAGGGGGGCAGTGTGTGCGAGGGGAGGAGCTAGAGGAGCTCGTAGGGAAGAGCCTCAAGGCCTCCACAAGTTGCTGTGGTAGCTGTTGCAGCTCCACGGGTGAACATGAGGTGTTCGCAAGGAGAAAAGCTTCGCGAGGAAGCCCTGCGCGTGAATATTTCCTCATTATCAGACGTCTATGGCCCCTGTTAAACGTCTGGAGGGGTTGTCGAATGTTCAGAGAGAGCTCAGGACGTCTAATAGCACGTAGAGTGCCAAGGTACGCCCTCTGCACGAGCATGCATGGTACAGAGTGTTGAGGTGTTGTTGTTGTGGTTGCGCGTGCATGCGCATATACGAGGACATTGGAAAGGCACGTGGCATGATATTCGAGGTGCTTTAGGATGTCTAGGGGCTGTGTTAGACGTCCAACTACTCTTCTAGACGACCGAGAGCAGTGTCATACGTCTGGGGACTCCCTCAAACAACTGTGCGGGGTAGTAGATGTCGGGTACAGACGCAGGAGAGTAATATGAGCAACTGTGTTCATTTAAGACGTATGGGTCTCACCCCAAACGTCTAATTTTGGTCAGGATGCGTGCTTTTGGGCCGATTCAGGATTCAAATGGAGTCAGTTTTATGCAAACAAAGTATCGTTGGTTTTCTTTCGGAATTCCATACATGTTAATGTCGTGTCTATGCTATTTTGAGCTTGTTTGACATATTCATCAATGTTATATGTCTCCAGTCCATAGTATACATAGGACCCGCGGAGACGTTGTGATCCACCATTTGAGCCCCTATACCACCCGTATACCCTGGTAGAGTGGTCTTCTCTACTTCTGTGGTTTGAATTAGTAAAGTACACGTTAAATTAGAAATATCTACTTGAAACCTAGGTTATGAGATGAACCCTAGGACTAAGAATGTGAATGGTTTATATTCAGTGCATGAACCTCGCATGTTATAAAACCTGAGAATGTATGTTGTTAAATTTCATACTGTGATAATTTGAATTGTTAAATGACGTGATGATTGCTTATCCTGTTGATGATGGTTTGTTATGTTAATTTACGAGCTGCCTGTTGTACGAATTACAAATCAGTATGAAATAGAGATGCATGCCATGAAATGAAATAAGATGAGTACTATGCATAAATCCTATGGGGAACTTGGGAAAGAACTCAAAAGTATACTGAAACAGATATCTAATGTATGATGGAATCTGTTGCCTACGGGCATGTTGGTTGACTATTCAGGCATGGGTATGGAAAGGGAGCTGACCCTTGTGTATGTGGTACCGAGGAGAGCTACTGTTACTTTTTTGTAGGGAGAGTGCTAGCTACCCTTGGGTTGGGACCTGGGGTTCGAGTGGTCTCCCTACACTGACTCCTATTAGGCCCATTGGGCAAACCGGGATAGCCGGGCGAACTTACGCAGATTGTTGAGGGGTGTGACCTTCTGTTCTGTTCTGTGCTGTACGTTAGAGCATACCCGCTAGCGGAAACGACTGACCGCATGCCAGTGCGGGGTAGCTACCTGTGTGCTTATCGCGCATGCTGTAGTCACCGCTACATCGCGGTCATGACCCCAGAGTGGTAGACCGGGTATAGGACTACCATGGGGTACTCTCCTGGCCAGGAAAGTGCTAGTGTACATCCTGCATTGAGGGAAAGCTACATCAAGATCATTCTCTTGTGGAAGAAGTGGATTAAGAAATGTTGTGAAACTTTACTAGAATAACCGAATCAGAAACACATAGATGATATAAACGGAAACAGATGATAATGCATAATTAGAAAATTGTATGATTAGTTAACTGATTTCCCTTTATGTTCACTTGCATTTAAATTACATATGCACCACTCTACTCAGCGTTGGCTGACCATAGATATATATAACCATGTTCAGGTTAGGGAGTTGAGTAACTAGTGCCACCGGCTACAGAGGGTGCTGGGCTTAGTCGAGTCTAGTCGTAGTTATACTTTCACTGTTTTCCATTTCAGAGGCCTCTTCTTGTTGTTAGTGAGTATCTTTAGAATGTAATGCATGTTTCTATTATACCTTTAATTGTGATGGTTATGTCTGTAATCGTATTTTTTCACTTATGGAATGTAGTATCTTTGGAATTTCTGTTCTATTTTCCATTACTATTTATTATCTATTTTCTACTTCGTTACATTGCATGTGTGGTTGTGGAATGAATTGTGCATTTGGTTATTTCTCGTTGGACGATTAGGTTTTGGGATTTAGTTTAGGCAGGCCGTTATCGGGTTCCATAGGGAGCTGGGATCAGGTCGTAACAGTTCCTATAATACAAGCAGACCGAAACTTCAAGAGCATGCTCTCCTCCTTCTTGGCTTTGGATTTCGTTAAGAGAACTTCAACCTGAAAATCAAATTTACAATATCTATGCATAAGGTTCAATTTTAATCTCAATTACTTAAGGTGTTTGTTATCATCAAAACCATCATTAAAGGCTAATGTGGTGTCCAATTGCTTGTGCACCTACAATCGTTATGCCGCGACAATAACCCCAAGGTGATAGGCTGGGTGTATGATGAACAAGAGGTGCTCTCTCGACAAGGGGAGCGCCACGTGTACGCCCTGCATCATGGGGATTCCACAGCGAGATCATCTCGATAGGGGAGATATGAAATAAAAGAAGAGATGACTTAGTTCTAGTGCAACTTGTGGGAATGATCCTAATGAGACATTGTGAGTTAATTAAACAAATAAGAATGGAAACAATTTACTTAAATGCCTTCCTTTTGCAAATAAGTTAAATGCCTGCTTAAACCACTTTTGTTACTGCTCAGCTCCTACACGTTTTTCCTGTTTTCACGCCACTCACTCAACTTTTTGCTAATGCCTAGTTTGCTGTTCTCAGGTCAAGAGAGTGAGCAGCCAGTTCCACCGGTTGTAAAAAGAGCAGAACCTAGCCATGCCTAAGCCTAGTTTTAGCCTTTACTACTCTCTTTTTTTTCTGTGGTTGTGGGTACTTAGCTTTGGAACCAATTTTAGTTTTTGTACTTACTTTTTTGTCGTTAGTTGTGATGGCTATGGTGTGAACTTTTGTTATTTTCTCATGTACTGATACTAGTT
Organism: Thalassia testudinum; assembly: GCA_037157565.1. Classification (NCBI taxonomy): domain Eukaryota; kingdom Viridiplantae; phylum Streptophyta; class Magnoliopsida; order Alismatales; family Hydrocharitaceae; genus Thalassia; species Thalassia testudinum. Next base: position 26,924,680 of record JAZHRO010000055.1, on the reverse strand, counting down.
TGTGGTTTATGTTACTTCTTTTTTTGTCGTTTATTTTCTGCTATGACGCACGTGTGGGAAATGTTATTGTCTTATGTTTGATTTCTCGATAGACAACCGGGTCTTTGGATAGATGACGTGGTCCAACCCAATTCTCGTATGGGTTCAGGTTGGGTCATAGAAAGATGGTATCGGAGTAAGATTGTCCCGAGTAATAAACTAAGACAGACCTGGAAAGACCACACGTGCAATTATAGCAAACATATCAATCATAATCTCCTTCTTGATCTTGACTTTAGTCTCGTATCAGTATTAAGATGCAAGTGATCTTTTGGTTTCTTATCTCCTCTATAAGGGATGCCTCGTCGTGCAACTTGCGGAGTAGTCCGGGGACCTGGGCGGGGGTGTGGTCGTAGAGGCAGTCACGTCAGACTCGAGGCGGGGGTTGTTCCACCCCTTCTTCAAGGTCCCCAGACCCAGGAGCTCGCCCAACTATTCTTAGAGTTTGTGCAGCAATGCCTCTCGCACCCACCACCTCCACTCGCCACCTACTAGCTCATCAGATGACACAGAGGGGGATTCTTCTGTGGGGTAGGAGATCCATCGTAGCGCCGGGCAAGCTGGAGGAGGGGGTAACCCTTTACCGCTCCCACCTCTTGGGAATAGTTTAGGGCAGGAGTCCTCCCTACTTGGCGGTGGACTCGTGACCCCACTATAGCACCACTATGACCTGTTCACGCAATTCCAGAAGCCGAGGCCCCCTTCTTTCAAAGGAGAGGAGCTACCTGTCTAAGGCAGAGGGTTGGCTAGAGCATGTGGAGAAGATCTTTGACACGCTCCGTCCTCCTGCAGAGTGTTGCGCGAACTTTGCTACATATCTGCTGGAGAGCACCGTCCACAGGTGGTGGCAGGCGTTACAAGGGCAAGAGGGGGAGGAGCTGTCCTGGGATTGGTTCGTAACCCATATCTGCGTGCTATACTTCTTACAGATGTGACAAGACCAAAGGAGGTAGGAGTTTCACACCCTCCGCAAGGGGGCGATGATAGTTAGCGCGTACCACATGCATTTCATAGAGTTGTAACATTTTGCCCTGTCTTTGTGGCCATTGAGGAAGAGCGCTTGTGGAGGTTCACTGAGGACCTCTGATCTGCCATGTGGGGGTATGTGAAGCCCTTGAAGCTATTGACCTTCTCTCGCGTGGTTGAGGTGGCGATGACCTACGAGGAGACCGACTCGACTACGTGTGACACTGACAGAGGGGGTCGGAAAAGGTCCTAGCAGTTCGACCAATTCCAGAGTCACCAGGAGATGAGACACTTCCAGCCCCAACGCACTGCAACTTTGGGAGAGGTGTCCTAGTTTGTGGGATTTCCAGCCTCCTTTAAGGCCCCTAGGCTGGGACTTGCCTCCAGCACCAGACCACCGCCTAGCTACCTGTAGGGACAGATAAAGGAAGGAGGTTGCATCCCCCTCTAATATCAGTGTGGCCAACTAGGTCACACTAATATAGGCCATTAGGGCAGCTGGGTCCCCAAGAGGAGGGAGAGCCCGTCTAGGGTAGGAGTAGTCCTTGGGATGCTCCCTTCTTTGAGCACAGGAGGTTGAACTGGTGGGCCTGCTTACCAGTCTTAAGGAGGAGGACAATAGTCTCGAGGTGGATACAGGCCATTAGCAACCCATCTAACATAGAGCTTGGCAGGATCTAATGCATCCAGAGTTGGCGGGTGTGTCATCGCCCTGACCTTCAGAGACATCAGAGCTTGTGGGTCTGTTGTGGCAGGTATGGTTACAATTTTTGGCCTCTTAGTTTACATTTTCTTTGATTCTGGTGCCATGCACTCCATTGCCTCCATGAGTTTTGCAATCAACTTAGGACAAGCTAGTATAGTGTTAGACGATCTCTTCTTGATTAAGGTCCTGAGGGAACAATTGTTCATGGCAGAGGAGGTCAACATCGACTGTGATGTCACGATAAATGAGTGCAATCTTCCAGCTGACCTAATGGTGATCCACATGGAGGATTTTGGCATGATTTTTGGGATGAACTGGTTGTCCTCGTACCATACCATAGTGGATTGTTTTGAGAAGATTGTTTTCTCCATTCTCGAGCTACTCCCGTAACTAGTGGATGGGGGATTCATGTGCATTTCCACACTTCGGGTAGAGAAGCTGTTGAGCCAACGATGTGTAGCCTACCTAGCTTGTGTCATAGTGGATTCTACTCCAGGAGTTAACTTAAAGTGTTCTAGTGGTTTGTGAATACCCATATGCCTTTTCAGATAAGTTGCCAAGATTGTCGCCTGAGCGCGAGATCGAGTTTGAGATATTGTTGATATTGGGGATAAGCTCCATCACTATTGCGCCATATAGGATGGCACCACTTGAGCTGTGGGAGTTGAAGTTATAGCTTCAAGGCTTGTTAGAGAAGGGCTTTGTAAGGCTCAGTACGTTCCCTTCGGGGGTGTCAGTGTTATTTGGAAATTCTTGGCTCTAGGTTTTTGACACTGGAAAACACGTGGACAACATTGTAACTTCTTACGGGAGGGGGTGAGATATGCGTGACGTATAAAATGCGAAATTAAAATAAATAAAAATCTCACAAAAAAAAGTAATCACACAATGGTATAAGTGATTTTTAGGTGAAAATCCAAACCGGGTGAAAACCACCACATAACCCCCTCGAGTTAGGATTTCTGATCGACTTTGTCGATCAAATCCGCTAAACAAGTCACTTAAAATGAGGGTGACTTAACCTCTTACAATCACACTACTTTGAACGAGGGTAGTGTATCTCAAAAACCTCTTTTTTTCACAAGAAGGATTTTGTCTCACAAAAGAGATGGGAATTCGCAACGCGAATACCCAACCAATAACGAAGAAAAAATACAACAGACCTATAAAGTCAATAAAGTATATAAATGAACCTAGCTATTATAGGTGAAGAACTTCCCTTAGGTTGGAGTTGTAACGACCCGATTCCCGAGTCCCTACGAGACACGAGAACCGGACCGACTCGACTAAACCCAAGACCAGGTCGTCCAACGAGGAAGTAACTAAAAGAGCAGTAAAATAAACCACATTCAACATGAATATAACTAACAGTAAGAAAATACAGTAGTAAGGAAAGAAACCAGTACAGTATGTACCACCACAACAGTAGAACAACATTTATAACATAATATGAACTGCAGGTAAAGAAAAGTACAGCGGAAACAAGAACTACTCACTACAGTGGAACAAAAAAGAGGTACAAGAGAACAGTGGTAACTCTACTGGACCCTACTTGGCCCAACGTCCTCTGCAGCCGCTGACCCTGACTGCTCAACACCTGGTCCTGAAAGGTAACGAGTGTAACACGTCAGCAAAATGCTGAGTAGAGTGGCAGCTAAACTAAAGAAACAGTAAAGTGTACAGTAGCTGTTTTAATTTTCTTTTTTCCTTTATTTACGTATTTCTATTGTTTCACAATTTATCTATTTCTCAAATCCTTCACTTGATCTCGAATGTTCCTCGTGGGAACGATCTTGATTGCAGTCTTTTCCAAACAGTAGAAGTAGCACGTGGTGCTCTCCTGTCCGGGAGAGTCCCCCTTGGTGATCCTACTCTTAGTCAACCACCCCAAGGTCACTGACAGACGTAACGGTGACTACGGCACGCGCGGTAAACGCACGGGTAGCTAACCCGCACTGGCACGTGGTCAGTCGTTTCCGTTAACGGGTGCGCCCGAAGCACAGCACGGAACCAGTACAGGGCAGAGCCCTCTCAGTAACAGTGCTCCGCCTGCTGCTCGAGCTGCAGCAAACCTCTTGCGCCACTCCGCGCCCGCTGCGCCCCCGCCAGCCGGCTCCCGCTGCCCCGGCAGGCTCGAGCCCTCACGGCTGACGCCTCCTCCCCCGCGTAGCACCTCCTCTTGCACTCGCCGCGGCTGTTGCCGCCGCCACTCACTCGCGCCCGCTCTCGCGCACTGACTGGAAGGAGAAGAGGAAGGGGGCGGAGGTGATGGGAGTGAGGGGGTGGGTGTGGCCTTTTAAGGCCGCGCGGGGAGGGGAGAGAGAGCGCGACAGAGGCCGCAGGTGGGAGAGGGAAAAAGAAGAGGTGGAGCAGGTCTGCGCGTGCAGGTGCGCAGATGCAATGGTGTGCGCCGCAGAAAAATGAATCCCAGACGTCTGGAGGTGATACCAGACGTCTGGTACGACGTCTGGGACACCTCCCAGATGTCTTAAAAGATGTTTGAAAGTACGGTTCGTAACAGGAGTGCGTCGGCGTGACAACGTGGGTGCGTGAACCATGCTTTGGCACATCAACGCTCTCGTGACGTCGGCAGGAGAGCGGATCACCGTAGGACGAAGCTCTCAGGTGTGGAACGAATGCTTGGAGAGCTAGAGTTTTTTCTCAAGATCAATTTGACATAAAATAGTGGAAAATAATTTCTCTAGGTGTGTCTCAACAAGGTAAGGGTTCTCCTCTATTTATAGAGGGCCTAGAAAGGCTTTGGAAGGCCTTATGAGGCTTCCATAGCCGTTGGGGTTGAACTCAATACAAAACAAGCCATAATTAGAATTATTTATAATTTTGTCAGGGTTATCAGACGTCTGGAAAACTTGTTTAAGACATATGGAAACTAAGTCAGACATTTGATTCTAGGCGGTTTCCTTCCTGACTTTCGTCAGAACTAAACAAGGTTTTAGTATAAATCAATCAGACTACGTACAGGACATCTAGCACTAGGTCTAGACGTTTGAAAACCTATTGTACTACGGGAATGGATTTCCCAATGTCTAAACGGCTATATTAGTCTAGGAAAGCGATTTTGGGTCAGTCGAGGCTCAACTGTTACATATCTGACATTTTGGGTCCTTTACGGATGTCTAATAGAAGCCTAACGTTTATTTTCTTCAACGTTTACTTTGTTAGCGAACATTTCACTAATTGGATGTTTGGCACAACCATCAGACGTCTTCTGAGACGTTTGGACTAAAGTCTGGATGTTTGATTTCAATAGACAGAACCTACTAAGTCCAGTCTAAGTTATTGGATGTCTGAGTCAACAGCCATACGTCTTAAAAGTCAAGATCAGACGCCTGATTTACAGATTGAACGTCTGATCAGGCTGTTTGATGCCTATCTTGGGTTTCTAAGTTCTCTACGGAAATCCTAAGTGTCCTAGGGTTGTATAGGTGTTCGTAAGACTACTTTGAGGGTACTTTGAGGCTCTTTAATAGCTACTAAAAAATAAAATAAAGAGCAATAAAAGAACAAAGTACAATGAATTAAGAAAGGAAATCTATCATATTCTTCATGACTTCACGCTTTAAGCTTCCGCTCCTCGCAAAGGCTCCTCCATTTTTCGTCAATCTCCTTCAATTCGCCATGGATGTGAGCTCGAACATCGTCTAAACACGTTTCCATTTGCAATTATCATGAAAACTAAGACTCAAAAGTAAATGTTAAATGACACGTGTTTTGTTATTATCAAAATAAACGATCGTGGTACTTTAGCACCAACAAATACCACCTTTAGAGTTACTTCGATGGTATTTGGAAAGTCGAAAAGATACATGAGCATTGATGGTTGAGTAGCCTTTGGAAATTTGCAGGTCTTGGGAGTTGGGACATTTGAGATTTTTGAAATATTGAAAATTTCTAAAGTTTTTGTATATATAATATATTTATATCATGTATACGGGTTTGGGGATACCTTTGGTTATACCTAAATCCAAACCCCATCGAGTTTAGATCCGAAAACTCAAACCCACTTGAATATCAAATGGAGTAAGTTTTACCCGTCCAAATCGAGTTGGGTCAGATTGGTTCTCCATTGGGAAATACTAAATCAACATTCCTAACTAAACCCATTAATTTCATTGATTGAGTCATCAAGAAACTTTCGATTTTAATGCTCTATTTAATGTAGCATCCTATTTCTAGCTAAAGCAATTTCACCCCAACACGTCACCACCACCAACCCCCACTCCACTAAATTCAAGTTGCACAAAATGGTCAACATGAATCTTGTCTATTTGCAACATTATCTAATATCGTTGTAGAAAAAAATTAGGGGTATGGCTTTTTGTGAAGTTGATATGGTCTTATGTGATATTAAAATTAGATATAATTAAAATCGAGAATTTGCAACATCATGATTTATGCCCCATGTAGCTAAATTAATTGTTCATTATAAGTTAAGGTTTAGCTAATTAACTTTTATAGAATGTTAGAATGTGATAAAGATTATGTATTGATAAGATTGATGGTAGATTAGATATAATTTATTAAATAGAGAATTGAGAATTGAAACACATTCATTCGTTTTATTACATTTGATGTTAAATTTGCTTTTATTAGAGATGAGGTTGATAAAAATTTGAAGATATTGAGAATATAGGTGAAGAATGTTATTTAATTAATATGTTAAAGATAACTTTTTGAATGAAGAAATAATAAGAAACTTAAGATAAGCAAGGTAGTTATGTGGGATATTGGGATATGTGTTATCCTGGTATAAAATACTATAGGGACAAGTAGAGAGTAGTATTTGTTTAAGTGATGTAATAAGTGATTAGATTAAATGATTGGTATTTTGATGTGATGTTAATATATATATTTTTAATATTATAATATGAGTGTGAGTGGATTAATGTGATATAGTAAGTATATTTTAATAAATATATTACATTCAAGTGTATATATTTTAATATATATCGATGTTGATGTGATGTAATAACTTTTAAAACAAATCTCACCAAAAAATCCTCATTTTCCCTCAAAACAAATCTCATGGTAGGGGAATTATTTTATCTTTATTCTTCATTACCTACCCATTCTCCACCTCTCAATCCAATCACTTCTCCTTTCTTCTATTAACACAAGTTCCTCAAGGATTGTATATTTTTATTTAAAAATCAATCAAATAATTATGAGGAATATTACGTGAGTTATATTTTTGATGAAATTTTAATTCTACCTTCAAGATTTATTTTATTATTAATAATCAAATTTAATATAAATAAAAGTTAAGTTATATATTAAATTTTGGTAAAATAGAGTTTTTAAATATTTAATCAAATCATATACTATATCTAAATACGTAAAATCTTTAGGAACTCGTGCAATGAGATGCCGGTACTGTCGCTGATGCTTCTCAAGAAGTAAAGGCTAAACATTCAGATATTCGAGGAATATCTTATTATTATATCACACATCATGTGCCCAACACATGCAAACGCAACCCGCAGCGACCCGCAACTTATAAGCCCAATGCCCAGCGTAAGCGTGCCTCCTCCCCACCTCTCCGCATTTTCTTTCCTTCTTGTCGCTGCCGCCTTTCGCCGTCTCCTCTTCTCCTCCATTTACGGTATCACATCGAGAAGAGGAGACGAGAGTGGGCGACGCCGAACCAAGGTGGCAGGGAGCAGCACCGTAGCTTCACTGTCGGTTCGCTGCCACGTGGCCTCATCTGATCCGTCCCTTCCCGGTGCTTCCCGCTCGCCCCCGCCTCGCCCCGCCCCGCCCCGCCGATTTCGGAACCCTAGCTGCTACGCGTAGAGGTGAGCGCTATCAAGTCGTCTTCTCTCGTTCGACGTTTCTTTATGCTTGTGGGGTTCTTTTTGATGTTGACGTTGCCGAAAGTTTGGATCTTCGGCTTTCTTTCTCGCGCTTTTGGCGTTGGGGTCTTTTAGGTTGGTTTCGACGTGGTTAGATGAACACTTGAAGCATTTAGACACTGTTTGATAGTTCTCTGATGTGGTATGTTGAGGTTTGTCGTCGTTGGCAATTTCCCGCATTTGTAGTTGTCATGTAGAGGGCTTGTTTGTGTAGACGTGTTTTGGTAACTCTATATCCTCTTTGCTGAAAAACGTATAGTTTTCTGAACCATGGTTTGACAAGATCTTCTCTTAGTCAGTTCACGTCTTAACCACATTTTGAGGTCAAGCAAGCGTCCCTTGGTAAACGTGTTTGACAACTCTGGTCCAGACATTACTTTGCTTGAACAGAAACCAGATGTAAAAGACATGTTTAGAGTAAGTACGTATATGCCCACAATGGTTGCTGAAATTATATTTCAAAATAAGTTGGCGTCTAAGCAGGACGGGAGTTGGAACTGTTAATGCAGGGCACTCACCATTGCCCTCAGCTTTTGCCATGGTCGCGGACATGAGGTCCAATAGTTGCTACTAGAACCACATCTGCGACTGTGACATTGGATTACAATGGAGGCATTGAGGGGGGAATTGCTATAGTTACAGACACTGAGGTCCAATTGCTGCTATTAGGGTGTGGGTGTACGTGAGTCATGTTTGAGGCCATGGTTGTGATTCTGCTGTACCATCAAGTTGGCAAGTATCTAACTTATAATTAGTCATGGACTGATGGCTTTTTAGTATAGTAGAAGATGTTGAGATTCAATATTTGTGGACATTTATTTTTTGTGGCTCTTTCAGTGTGAAAAATATATCCGCATTGTTTTCCTTCACATCAAATATGACTTTTAAGGCATATGAGTTTTGCATACTAAATTTTATCTGATAATATCACAATCACTTTTATCAATTTGTGTAAGTTAAATAAGTATTCTTCAATTTAAATATTAAAGTGCAAACTGGTAAATCCTCACTTGCTCCTCTACAGAAATATTTGATTGTTAATTATTGATCTTCTTGATTGAATATTGTATATGGATTTCTGCAACCTTCTTTCAACAACAAATGGTTTTCTTGCTTGTCTATTTGGTTGAAATAATTTGTTTGAAAGTTAGGTGAAGATTGGAGACTTGCTCTTTTGGAGGCTGGTTTCCCATTTTGGTGGTAGCTATACAGATTAGCTAGAGTTTGTAAGTGTGCAAGATTGCTTTTCATGGACATGGTCATACGTGCTTAGTGCTTTTGCTTTTTTTATTATATTGGGTCAAAAAAGTCTAGTTGTGATGACTGGCAACTTCTATGTTTGAGGTGCTTACCAATGCAATTTGCTTTGAAGCTTTTTTTTTTTTTTGTGGAAAGGTTAAGGGGTGGTTATTTAGCTGATAATCACCCATCTTCATTAACTAAGGAGCTGCAAAGCGGACAAAGCTACATGCAAGATTTCGAAAAATGGAAGAGTGAGGAAATGGAAACAATATAATTCTCCAAATAAGCATGTTGCTCCTTGAGGATGGCCGCATTCCTCCATAGCCAAATGCCCCACAAAACTGCCAATACCCTCGCTTTCTCCTTCTTTGACATGAAAGTATTTTGACCATGTTGTTGGCTTCGTTTCCTAAAGGAGTTTCAGAACTCTTGTTGAGATGAGTGTGAAATCCATTCAAGCTAAAAATGTCTCAAGATCAATGTAGACAACCCACATTTAAAGAACAAGTGGTAAATGTTCTCATCATCCGAATGACATAAGGAGCATTTCCTGGCCGCTTCGGGTGTCCTCTTAGCCCTCCACATCCATGTCACGAGTCTTCCTTTTCTAAGGACCCACACAAAAATTTTTATCCTAAGCAGACAAGTCAATATCTGTCAATGGTCCAATGCTCCTCAGTCTCAAATAAGCCTCTCACATCGAGAAGTCACCTCCATCCCATAAAAAGGTGCCATTGCCACCCTTCGATTGGGTAACCCTCTAGCGCACATAGCATGTCCTGCAACTCCTGCATCCTTTGATCTGGAAGACTCCCAACAAAAGTTAGGCACTAAAAGCCATCCCAACATTATCTTATTGTCACCTCCCTCATATCCGCTAGACCATAAAGCGTTGGGAACTGTCTTTGCAGTGGACCCTCACCCATCTAGTCATCAGTCCAGAAAGCGGAAAATCACCCATACGCAAGTATGGTGAAAAAAATTGTTGCAATCTTGGGGCCATCGAGGCAATTCCCATGTAAAAGTGAGATGCTCTAGGCGGAGGGGATGCTATTTGATCCCAACTCAAAGAGTACAACAGAGAACATGCTTCTAAACAAATCTTGCTTACATCAAGCTTGATGCGACAAAAGGCAAGGGATGAATGTCTAATAAGCAATGTTTAGAAAAATAGCTGCCTAGGTCAAGTACTCAGCCAAGGTAGTCTTTAACACCCCCTTGATTGCACCACATATATGCGTTTGGTCTGAGTACTCTAATTGTGCACTTTGAGTAGGCTCCCGCTTACCCAATAGAAACTCTCCCTCCCAATTTTAACCCCTTGCCCCACAAAAAAATCAGGGCCCCAGTGTGACCTTATTAAACCACCCTTCAGTGATCACTCGACTCTTTATTTTTACTTGTATATATTTTTTGTCCATTACCATCTTGTTGTCTTGATTTCTTTTTGAAAAAGTTACCATTTAATAAAAGAGAAATGTTTTATCTTTTGAAATATATTTTCATTAAAGGGAAGAACCTGATATAGGGATGAAAAGGGAGATGGAATATCCTCACCTATGAAGGGGAAAATACTCCCCACCGAAACGGGGAAACGCAAAACACAAAAAAATAAGACAAGAAATAAAAGAAAAACAAAAAGAAATGCACCACCAGATCGGGAACTGGATGACCTCCCGAAGGAGGACGACCTCACGCTTGTAGGTACGGCAAAGCGCCAACGAGATGAATCTCGAAGACTATGTTAACGAGATAGTCGAAATAATCAACCCAAAGGTTGAAACAACTACTGACAGACGTCATACCTCGATCGTAAGCAGCTCGGGGTCACACGTGATCTCCAACAAAACTAAACTAGAAAAAAGAATAGACCAAACACATCTACACCAACAAAAGCAAGCCAACACCGATCGCTGAACATCAAACGGGACACGCAGCCACATGTCCTCAGCTTGGCACCGTACAGCTTTGAGGAAGAAACACTGAGGATCAAGGTCGAGATGCGGAGCTCCACTCACCGTGCGCCAGCCCAAGAACATCACCGTCATCAAAGCAAGCGTCGGATTGGAACGCCCACGTAATGCTCACTTGAGCCCAGCATAAGGTTTTAAATATCGATATTGAGATCATATCGAAAAGTCAAAAAAGGGATATATCTGGGATATATTGCTGAAATCGGTGAATTTTGGGGAAATCGCTCAGAAAAGGAAAGAATATAAGAAAATATCACAAATTTTATGGAAATTAATATTTAAGTGACTAATACAACACAAAGAGGTACTTGGAAGACAAGAATTGATGAATCAAACATGTGCGCGTCCCTTCCCTTTTCCATTCCAAACCCTTTGCTGATGCCCGAACAGCCAGCAGTACCCCCTTTTTGATTTCAAAACTCGTGCCCAACAGCCACTTTCAATTTTGAAAGTTGCCACTTAAACCCTTTGCTCGCACCCAACAGCTGCCACCCAGCTTTCCCACCCATACAGTAGACCCCAGCCTTGAAATTGGTGATATATCGTCAATATTTCGGGGATATCGCTTGATAGTGGTGATATATTGTCGATATCTGGGAAAATGATACCTTGGGTAATATCGATATCACCCAAACCATTGATACCGATACATCGATGATACATCAAACCCTACCCCAACACCTTGAGGCACGCCATCGTCGAAGAAGACACGTCGAGGCCGAACTGAGCTCGACCACATCGGTCGATGACTCGGTAAGTCAAACCCCGCCCTTGACCACACTGCTGCCACTTGACAAACGGCACTACAAGCCGTCAGCCCCCTCGACCAAGCCATGTTTCTTGCTATATGTAGATTCTAGTACATTTAGGGTTTTTAATTATTCATTTGCTATAATGTGTGTTTGCTTAACGTTCATTTGGTTTGAATCATTAACTTTATTTGTTACTTTATGGTTTATATGATCACTTTCTTATGCCATTTGTTACTATTCATCAATATGCCTTTACTATTGACTCCATTTCAATTGAATCAATGCTCATTTCACACTTCATCTTGCTCATAATAAGCTCTTTAGAATTAATTTCACTTCAAATGTTTGGAATGAACATTGTTGTATGAGACCTTTTTTTAGAAATGATGTTTGTTAGACCATTTTGTCAGCATATGTTATTTGTGTTGTGTTTGCATGATTCTTTTGGGCTTTTAGCTCCTCAAGGGCACTACTGTACTTTTACTCTTTTGGTTTCTCTATATAAGAGAGCTTAGGATTTTCAATAAGGAATTAAATCATTTTAACTAATTTGGTATCAGAGCACCGGTCCTAAATTATGGCTTTAGGTATCCTACCCCCAAGGCCTCCAAACCCTACCACCCTACGGCCTCTCCTCTCTCCCTCACCAGCGGCGGTACACCACCAGTGGTGTGTGGCGGCACATGCGAGCGGCAATGCGTCTACAGAATCGAACGGCGACGCTAGGCAGCGTGGTGGAGCCTTGTGCGCTTGACGTGGCGTAGTAGTGGCAGTGTTGCATGGTAGGAGAGATGTTGCGGTGGAGCGGTCTGCGGCGGCGACGTGCAACTAGAAGCTACGTGCAATGGTTGTTCTGCTGTCGTGAAGGGTTTGTAGCCCTTTCTAGGGCTACTTTTCTTCAGATCGCAGGGAGAGAGACAATTAGGTCCCCTTGGGGTCGTTTTGGGTGTTCTCCCCGCAACCGGGTTAGGCTAGCACCCGTTCAAGGGGGGCTTTCTATGAAGATGCATGTTTGAACACATCTGGTTTCAGATCTGCTGATGATTTCTTGGTTATAGATGACTGATTGCGGCTTTCGGATTGCGAAGATGGCTTCAGATGATTAGTTCGAGATGACATCCGGCTCTCTTTTGGACACCAGGGTACTTAAAAAAATTTGTTCTTCTATCCTGTGGTCAAGCTAGACGAGACCAATTACTCACGGTGGTCCCAGACTTTCCTTATGACTGGGTCATGGGAAGAGCAACATCCTTACGGATCTGGAGCTTGCAAACAAGACTAGTGCAAATGTCAATTGGGACAGAGACAATGCCATGGTCTTTGCATAGCTCATGTAGACAGTTATTCCCCAAATAGGGGATGAGATCATGCATTATACCACAACGAAGGAGATGTGGGAGTTCTTGCATGAGACTTACATGCCAAGAACTTCACACGAGTTTTTCAGGTCTTCTACGATCTATTCTACTTGCGTCAGGAAGGACACACATTGCTACAGTACTAATTTCTCTTGAAAGGAATGCTGGAGAGGCATCACTCCTATCTGCTGAGGTGTACTTGTGAGTACTGGATGAGCTTTAGGGGACAGTTGTTAGTCTCCCTTTACTTGGTAGGCCTTGGACCTGAGCATACGACAGCCAGAGATAAGATCCTCATTGCTCTGGAGCTTCTTACCCTGGAGGAGGCCTACAATAGACTCAGCGGAGTTTCAGTGCGTACTCTTGCTACTGACTTTGGTGCTTAGATGCTTGCATTGGCTGCGATCCCTGGACGTGGCAAGGGTGCTCTTCCTGCACGTGGTCATGGATGTGAACGCTTTTCTGGTACCCGCACTAGGACTCTGTGTACTTATTGTGGTAGACTTGGCCACTTTGAGGCTACATGTCAGCAGAAGCATGGTAGGTCACCCGTGGCCAATTAGGTAGCTGAGATCACAGATGGAGTTCCCCCAGTCTTGATGTTAGTTCCCTGAGCACAGAGATTGAGACCTTGTGGCAGCAGATTGCTTAGTTGACTCAGGCTTCTTCTTCTCAATCTCCAGATACTGCAGCTATTGCTACCTTTTCCGAGGCACCTGCGATTGGTATGTCGTCACTCTTGTCATCTTGTGATTGGTAATTGATTCTTGTGCGTCCAAGCACCTATGTGGCGATAGTGGCTCTTTCTCTCAGTTAGCACCAGCTGCACTGCCAGGATTGTATAGGTGGTAGATGGGAGACATTCACTACTTGTTGGCAAGGGAGATATGTCTTTATTGCCTCATACGTGTTTTGCTGCACACCCTCCACTATTGCTCTCATATGTGATGCTTGTTAGCTGGGCAAGTACCACAGGGTTAGTTTTTCCAGTTCTACTTCAGTTTCTTCTGTTGTTACATTTGATTTGATTCATATAGATGTTTGGGGTATCAGTTGTACTCCTGATCGACTTGGGAACATATATTATCTTATTTTAGTGGATGATTTTTCCTATTTCCTAGATGTTTCTCTTGAATAACAAGTATGACGTGGGATAAATTATTGAGAATTTTGTTAAAGAAATAAAAACTCGACATTTTTGTTTGGTGAAACATTTTCAGTCTGAAAATGCCTTAGAGTTTTATACTACTCGTTTGTGCACTTTCTTTTTGAGTTGCGGCATTATTCATGAGATCACGTGCCCCCACACCTCTCAGCAAAATGGTGTCGCTTAGAGGAAACATTGTTATATTGGTGATGTTGCTCATACTCTGTTGATTCACCACTTGGTCCTCGATCTTTATCAGGGTGACGTTTTGATTGCCTACTTTCTGATCAATAGGATGGCTAATGCTGCTTTACATGAACGGATTTCATTACAAGTTATGTATCTTGAAAGACCCCTGTTTCACGTCACCTCTTGGACTTTTGGTTGTGTTGCATTTTTCCACCTGTTGGGACTGGGTTGGGATAAACTAGCACCGAGACCAGGTAAGTGTACTTTCCTTGGGTATACTTGTACGCGAAAAGGGTATCTATGTTTTAATCTGATTACTTGGCTGTTTGTTTTGGCGGATGTTCCTTTTATGAGGTGATACCCTTCTTTTCTACTTCTACTACTGAGATGTCTTTTGAGGGTGATATGGTGCCTATGCCATTTATACCCATTTGCTTTGGGAGTTTTCTTGAGATTCCTGTCCTTAGCACACCATCACCACCACTTGCTACGCAACTCTTTCCTCGTTTGATTGAGTCACTTCAGACATATGTCCTTTCATACTACTTATCAGGGCCCCCCACCATCGCCTTTACCATCGATTTCTCAGGTGAGTCCTTTAGACACTGACGTGTGTTTACTATCTGCTGATCATATGGATAAGATAGATGATGTGGCAGGAGATGATCTAAATCTTCTGATAGCCATTCGAAGGAGATCACAGATTTGCACCACTTACCCCAAAGCTGTGGCACTTGCTATTGACGGCTTAACCCTTGGGTTTGTAGGATTCACTCAGGCATTGGCTACTACTCAGATTCCAGCAACTTATCGTGAGGTCATGCTTGATTCGAAGAGATGGGTAGCCATGGAGGATGAGATGGCAGCTCTTTTAGAGGTCGTGGGACTTGAGAGCTCACTCCATTTCTTGATGGTGTTACGCTTGTTGGCTGTCGTTGGGTGTTCACTGCGAAGTTCAACTCAGATGGAGGTATTGTCAGATACAAAGCACACCTTGTGGCAAAGGGGTTCACCTAAACCTATGGGGTGGACTTCTTTGATATCTTTTCACCAGTTGCCAGACTTCCTACGGTATGGGTGTTGGTCACAATGCAGTTTAGCTAGATTGGCCTTTGCATCAGTTGAATGCGAGGAATGCCTTCCTCTATGGTGATCTCTAAGAGGAAGACTATATGCAGCAACCACCTGGCTTTTGAGGCTTAGGGGGAGTGTGTATGTTGACTATGGAAGGTCATCTACAGCCTTAAGCAGAATCCTAGAGTCTGGTTCCAGAGGTTGTCATAGGTTGTAGAAGCAGCATGATTCAGGAGATCGACCACTGATTTCTCTCTCTTTGTCAGAAGGACTGGGCGAGGTACTGTGGTACTTCTTGTTTATGTTGATAACTTAATTGTCACAGGAGATAATGAGTAGAGTGTTGTTAAGATTAAGTGCATTTTAGCAGAGCAGTTTGTCATGAAGGACTTGGGGGCTTTACGATATTTTCTTGGTATTAAGGTTGCTCGCAGCAAAAAGGGCGTAGGCCTGTCCTAGAGGAAGTATGCATTGGACATTTTGCAGGAGGTGGGTATGCTTGGGGCCAAGGAGGCCAACATTCCTATGGACCCCAAGATGCCACTTTATGATGAGGAGGTGCAGTTGGTGGATAGCAAGCAATACAAGCAGCTTGTGGACAAGTTGCTATATCTCACTGTCATAGGCCCGATATCTCCTTTGCGGTGGGGAGATTTAGTTAGTTCATGGCCAAGCCAATACATCAGCACTGGGATGCAGCGTTGATGGTGCTCTGGTACATCAAGAAGGTTGCTGGGAAGGGTCTCCTCTTCTCTAAGGGTTCTTCTATAACCTTGGTTGGCTATTCTGATGCGGACAATGTTGGATGTCATGTGGACCGCAAGTCTACTACTAGGTTCTACATGTTTTTGGTGGGGAGTCTGATTACGTGGAGCAAGAAATAGGGTATAGTTGCAAGGTCCAGTGTTGAGTCTTAGTACAGAGTCATGGCTCAAACGACTGCAGAGATGATGTGGATCATGTCCCTACTTACTGACTTGCAGATATAATTTTCTAACTGCCAATGGAGATGCGGTGTGATAACAGAGCAGCCTCCTTCATTGACAACAACCCAGTATTTTACGAGAGAACGAATCATGTTGAAGTTGACTGCTATTATACTAGGGATATCATTCAGAAGGGGTTGCTATATACTACACCAGTCACATTTGAAGAGCTGATTGCAGATATTTTTACCAAGTCGTTGACCAGATCCTTATTTGATTCATATATATTCAAGTTGAGTATGATAGATATCTATGTTCTAACTTGAGGGGGAGTATTAGTATATGTTATTTGTGTTGTGTTTGTACGATTATTTTTGGCTTTTAGCTCTTTAGGTGTACTACTATATTTTTACCTTTTTGATTTCTCTGTATATAAAAAGCTTAGGATTTTTCATAAAGAATTGAATTATTTTAATCAATTCATTTCATGAATGAAACTTTATTTTAAGACTTTTTTTTGTATGTTGCGTCTCCGTTGGGTAAGTTCCTCGAATGATGTTGTAGTACTTATGTTTGTGTTTAGACACTCATGTTTATTTTAGTGTAGTTATTTATGATTTTATTTTAATTAGTACTATAAAATAATTATTTAATATTTTTAATTATTTAAAAATTTAAAATTGCATACTTATACGCATACTTGTCTGCATATTGAGTAATCTCTATGTTGTGGAGTCTTGCCAAGCATATTGGTCATTTGGTCCTTATACGCAGAAAAAAGTGTGCTAGTTTGTCTTGCATGATGATGTTCCAAACAAAATGGCAATTAACCTTATTATACTTCATTTGATCATGGAATACTGTACTATTAGCAAGAATACTAGCAGGCTTTTTTTTTTTGAAAAGGGAGAATAGAATACCTGCTTGTGAAAGTCAAGGGTTCATGAGTTGTTGACTTCATTTCAAGGTTTTAAGTGTTGATAAATTTTCAAGTGCACGTATCGGAGGCACGCTGCAGGAATACTCGTGCGTTGATGTTGTGTTATTGAGGTTATTGATCTTCTGAAAATTCTTTCTATTGAGGGCATGTCGAGGGCACACCAAAGTATGTCGACAAATTTACTTAAATGATTAAAATTGTAAGTAAATCACAAATTATGCAAGAGAGGTATAGATGTGAAAACATAAGTTTCGAATGAACACATATTCAAATAAGCATGCATCTTTAAAGTAGTACAACCAAATTAAAAATGTAAAAGATAAAATGAAAATTTTAAGTACTTATCGAATATATCTATAGAGCTAATGCATACTTAAATACATACCTAAATATATCTATACAATTAATAGATACTTAAAATTACATCTAAATTATCAAATATACCTAATGTATACCTAAATACATCCATACATAACAAATATATATACAATAGTGGAAGAGAAGATGATAATGTACCTTCTTGACGTGTGGATAAACTCAAGAAGTGGATGGAGTTGGAGATCTGAACAGAGTATGGCTTGGAGATTTGGAGTTGGAGTGTGAGGAAGTGGCATAACAACTAGCAAGCACAACAACAACAACTAGCAACGGCAACAACAACAATCGACAGTAGTAGGAAGCACTTCAGACTTTAGAGAGCAGCAACATAGAGAACATTTGTCGAAATGGGGATGCATACCACTTCTGTGCCGAAAAATATCGGTGAAGTGGTGTGCAATTTACGAAGATGATCTTCAGTATGGGCTGGTATTGTTAGCACAACATCGGCACATGACAATATTTCGTCGATACACCTGGGTTTGGACACAAATTATGTGTTAAAATGCCGTGCCATCTCCTGATTTTGTACGTGATATAGAGAAAACATTTTGCTTTTTAGTTCTTAATGTTCGCCACTAAAGATACTAAATCCTCTGGTAGACCATTTGTCTTCATCAGGTCTTACATAGTTTGCATTTTTATGAGGCATGGACTCTGAACTGTCCATTATTTAGAAAAATATGCCTTTTCCTTATATATGTCATTACGTCAAAGTTGCTGATGAATGAACTTTTGTTGATTTATCCATAAATTGACTAGTCCTTGTACTTGTACTGCATATAAGATGCCAAGACGATTGTAGGTAGATAAAAAGCTCAGTAACAGGTGCTTTATAACATCTGACATCTTGAAAAGTGATGATTTCATTTGGTAAATGAAGGTTTGGACTCATAGAGATATTGGTTGATTTACATCTTTTATACGTTCCGTTGTTGAGCAAAGCTAGTGTAATTTCTTTGGGATGAACTCACGGGAAAATAATTTGGAGCATGAAGGACAACAATCAAGGACAAGGACAAGAACTTAGTATGGCTGTAACTATAATCCACAACCATAATGTTAAGAGTCAAATTGACAAAGTGTAGAAACAGTGAGTCATTACCAATGATGTGAGAAGAGGCACTTGAATGCACATTCCATTCTAAAGTGTGAGTGGTGGTACAATTAATCTTTCATGTTTTGGTCAAGTGACGAGTTGTAGATGTTCTGGTTTACGTGCAAGCAGTTGATGTGTCACAACAGGGTGAGAAGTGAACCAGTCATAGTCCTTTTGAGATGTCATACCTGCTATTCTTGAGTAGATGCGGAACTATCACCAATCATTTGATTGGTCTTCATTAAAGCTTACCCCTCCTGTCAGCCTAGTATCAGATATGATTATGATTGGATTTGTAAGAGTGTTTACGAAAGTGTGGACCTCTACATCCATGACCTTGACCTACGTGAGAATGGTGCTATTAAAGGCAAACAGCACTAATGGTTCCTATGGCCTGAGGTGCTGGGCACAGGCCTGAGGCAAGGAAGGTGCTAAAGATTCATAAAAACATTTATGGAATATTAAGAAAATACACGCACACACACACACATTTATATGCACAAGGTATTAGGAAAATAATCTAGAATATAAGAATTTGATTAGGTGTGGGAGTGTTGTATCTTTATATGGAAGAGTCCTATTTACAGTGTGATTAGGAACTTGTAAGAGGAGTCATCTATGAATGTATTAGATATCAAAAAGGTTTAATGGCCAGAAACTCATGGACACACACAGTAACATGAGTATGATACATAATGCATACAAATAGACTATATAAATACTCAAGACAAATTCCTTTCAGAAAAAAAATCTTAGACAAACATGCAGACACACTACACATACATGTATACATGCATACATATGTGCATGTGCATGTATATATTGTTGCAAATGTATGTATGCATGTATGTACGTACGTATGTATGTGTATATACACATAGAAACTTTATATTTATGTCTATATGCTACATTTGTGTCTATGTGAATGTGCATATATATAGTATGTCTATGTATGTGTGTGAGTATTTACGTGTATGTATAAGTATAGGTATTTACACATACGCATACGTGTGTTTGGAACCAAGAGAGCACGGGGTGATTAGTAATTCATTGTAGCTTTTATGGTTCAAATAAGCCTCAGAGTCTGCTAACTCATGAGTAATGTGCTTTCCTTGCTCTTTTGCAGAATAACATGATTTTATTTACTCTCCTTGATTATGTAATTTCCCTATATAAAATAGGATAGTTTTCGAATGAGTGACAGAATGTTTTTGAATACTGAAGATCCATAAATTCCTGAACTTGATTTATTTCTCTCATCTCTCTGTCTCTCTATACTTTCTCTGCTTCCTCCCTTGTAGAATCTCTTTTCATCCCTCTAACTGGTTTGCGTCTCTTCCTCTTGCCCTCTCAACCAAACACCTTTTCCTCTGTCGTCATGGCACCCATGGAAGATATCTGAGGTGTCTGGTCTGATTTCTTTTCTTACGTTCCTCTCTGCTCACTCCCTTCTCTAAATCTAATTAATTTTTTTTTTCACATTGTTATCTCTCTTTCTCCCTACATGCTACTTGTTTCCCTGTATATTCCTCTTAAAAGATCAGTTTGATTTTCATGCCTATTGGTTCTAGATTCTAACTGCAGGCTTAATCTTTTTTTTTTGTTTTTTTTTTTTGAAGAGGATTACAGGCTTAATCTTAATCGAGAATTCAAAAGAAATTCAAATTCAAGATAAGATATCATCACTTAGCTTGCTTGATGATATATCTTTCACCATTTTAAAATCAATGTTTTGTAATATAGATGCTTACAGCCTTTTGCCTTTGCTTCGCTAGCATCCATTTTTGCTTCTTCCTTTGCATATTTACTATCTCCATAAATTTTGTCAATTATACCTCAGCAAAAGACTTTGAAGCATGACTTTTTGACTTTAAGCTTTTCCTGTACTTCACCCTACAATTCTGTCAGTTATAACCTCAGTAAAAGACTTTGAAGCATGCCTTTTTGACTTTAATCTTTTTTTGTACTTCACCCTACAACCAAGCCTCCTGCTGCCCCAATATTCCCTTTTTATACATTATAAACATCTATTTGGCTATCTATTCAATACAAGTCATCAAAGTCTTAACACTTCTACTAGTAGCATTTCCTTTATGCACCCAAGCTCTTTGTTGCGAAGTTTTCTTCTGCAAATTTTGGTACGTCAAATTTCATTATCCAGTTCTTGTGGTTCTGTATGCTAACTTTTTTCTCTTTCTGCACATTCATTATGAATAAATAGTGGACTGGACTACCTCCTGGAATGACCTGGCAATCCTAAGAGCACAAGTAGGTTTTTTTACTCCAAGCAAAGTAGTCTTGTTATCACTAGGTTGTTCTTTCAAATGACGAAATGCTCTTCCCTTCATCGAAAAAAACAGAGAAAAAATAGTGCTCTTCTTTTTGTATGAGGAAAACATTTGCCACAAATTATAGGGCATTGCAAAATCAAGAGAAAAAAAATCTTCCATTGTCATTGTCACAAAAACCATAATTAGCATAAACAATTGTATACTATCTTCCCTGATGTCCATCTAGCTTTCCATCGAAGCAAACATTTTGTTTATAAGTTTCCTTGGAGTACCTTATCTCTCATTTTGTCTTCTCTAAACCAGCTTGGAGTGCACAAGCAAAAGTGACACAAATAATCTTTCTTCCAAGACTATTTCTATCAAGATGGTTCATTCTCCAAACTTCTTTACCTCACTTGATGCTATTCCCATTTTCAGCTCTCCTTGCTTGATTTCCATAAATTGAAACCTGTCAATTTTATCTTCAATGTTTTATCTCCTATTGACACAAGTCTTAAAATCTTCCTCTTAATCATGTTTAGGACTGTCATGGGCTTGTGATTAAGTTCCAAATTTCCAAATGCATCACATCTTTTGAATTACATCCGAGTGAGTATGCGGCAGAACTAGCTTCCATGCTTTTATGTGTACTCATGAAAAAACCTTCACGAATTTGGTTTATATTTGTCTGCCAATCTGGTAGAATTAGCACCTTTAATTATGTCTTCTTATATGAGAACCTTGCATGTTTTTCACTACTTAAGTGATGATAACAATCCTTGTCAAATTTCGAATGTAGTATAGCATGTTGCCAATATGGATTGCCCCAACAAGTTAGAATGCAAGTTACTATCCATTTTAAAAGATCCAAGTGAGTTTTCACTTTCAAAAAAAGGATCCAAGTGAGAATTATGCTGGTTTGTTTATTTATTGCAATCCTTCTTTATTTGGTCTTGGAACTAGCTATGGAAGAAGTCACAAATTTTTAATTGCAGAATAAGTGAGTGTGAGGGAGAGTGTGAACATGGGGCTGATGAAGTCTGTGGGGAGGAGAAAGACGACGACGACTTGTCCCTAGTGGTTGGACATCGGAGGAGAGCTGCTAGGATGGGGATTGATAGTGGTAGGCCATGAGACCTTAGGTGCTTCCATTGTTGAGGTCACAACGACTTGGCTCGAGATTGTTGAGATCCAGTGGCTTGCATTTAGTGTTGTAGGGTGGGCCACCGCTAGTGGGCTTGTCTGTAGGGGAGGCTACTGAGGTTTGACGAGAAGAGAAGGGAGGCCGTGGTTGATTGTGGTGTGTTGATTATGGTGCTCTAGTTGTAATGGCTCATGCACTGTGGTCACCCTTGCAAGAGGCAATTTGGAGTGCTCTTGGTGCTACATTGGTCGGGGATGTGATGCAGGGCTCCTCGTCCTTGCTTGCAATCAAAAGGCCTTGGTCTTATTTTGTACTTGATCTAATGGGCTCAAGATTGCTATCCTCGACGATTGGAAGCTCCTCCTCCAGGGTTGGATGACAATGGATGTTGGCATGCTTTGTTTTCGACCCCTGATTGTTGGTGATGGTGAGATTAGATGGTGAGAACCTCCAATCATTGATTGCGTTATTGGTGAAGCTGGTTGAGGTGCACTTGTGAGGCATACCTCTTCCCATTTGAACTCTTGAGGTAGTGAAGGCTCTTGTCTTCGGGTTCTCATGTTTAAAGCTTTGCCACCAAGTAGGTTTGGTTGTGGAGGACCTTTGATGGGTTATGACGCATATAGAGTTGCGTGATGTCTCTGATATGCCCTCAAAAGTCCTTCGATTGAGCGGGTTTGGCCTTCATGGGTGGTACTCCATGAGATGGCTCCTCATTGGAGATCTTTCCTCAACGTCATAGCTACATCCTTACTGTCGATCGGAAGTGGGATCCCAAAGGCTTTGCGGAAGATGAACCAACGGTGGCAAGTTGGGTACCGAAAAGTCGACTGCAGTAGGTGGGAGGGTGTGATACTCAAGGGGTGGTTTTCGGAAGTCTGAATGACACACATGATCTCTTTGATGCTGTGCATGATTTAGTTTCCAATTGGGGCTCTTTTTTCGATTTGGAACATAGGGCTGACATGGCGGGAGGTGCCTTTCCACCTTTTCATGAAGGCGTGAGGGCACGAGAGTTGGGGCCAAACTTGGCAACGCCTGTGTAGGTTGAACCCAGATTCAAAATTGGATTCAAATCTAGTACGGGTTGTGTGTTTTAAGGACAGATGGGCCTCTTGCTTCTTCCCCCTCTTTGGTCCATTGCTCTTTTGGCATGTAGGCTAATGGCTCTATCACCCTCGACGACTTCTGATTTAGGAGCGGGGATTGGGTTTCGGCTTGTCGTGGTTGTGCTTGATGTGTGGAGCGATGCAATGAGGATCTCTATACAGTACCATGGGGTGATGCGGTAGATTAGAACACCATGGTGGTTTGGCTGGTCGATCGAGGCAATGTGGCAGCAACTTTGACGCGAGCTAGACCAGAGGAGCTTGTTGTCGAGTCTAGTGTTGCTTGGTTGAGTCTATGGGTCGCATCGGAGGAGGCTCATCTTTTAGCAGGGGCATCCGAAGATTTAAGGTCTTGGGGTTCCCTACATCCCTGTGGCGACCTACTCAAGTTTCAAAATAGAAGCTATGATTCAACGTAGTATATTTAAAGGAGGGGTATGCAAATAAGCCATAAGCCACTTCCACAGTGTGCCATGGTGGAGAGTAGTGAGTCCTAATGTAGAGTAGCCAAGGCAGTGGGTGTTGAAATGGCCTTCAGTGTCTAGGGTAGGGGGTGTAGGTTGGTCCTAATTTTTAAGTAAGGTTTTAAATATCGATATCGATATCGTATTGACAAGTCAAACAAGGGATATATCATTGATATCGGTGAATTTTGGGACAATCGCTCAGAAAGGTCAAAAATATCAAAAAATATCCCAAATTTTATGAAAATTAACATTTTAATGACTAATACATCATGAAGAAATCCGTAAAAGACGAAAATTGTAAATTTCGTGTGTGTGTGTGTGTGTGAATAGCTTTGCTGCCCTTCCACAATAGGTTTCTCGCCCTGAACCCTTTCTTGCCTAGCAGTCTCTGGTATTGGCAATATATCGCTGCTATCTTGGGGATATCGCTCGATATATCAGTGATATCTCATGATATTGGCAATATATTGCCGATATCATGGAAAAAGATACTTCAGGTGATATCGATATCACGCAATCCATCGATACCGATATATCAAACCTTGTGTTTAAGATGCTATCCTAGAACGTTTATGGACTTCGTAATTCCAATAGAAGGTCATCACTGGTGCTCTATTTGGGGGAGTGGAAGCTTGATTTCGCTTTTCTACATGGAATGGAAGTTGAGACCTTGGATGAGAGGAGGTGAGATAGGAGGCAACGTGCTTACTACCTTCCTATTTGTGGATTCTGTTGGTTTTTCTGGGGGTATCATTCTGGCCTGGAATGACTTGGCTTTTGAGCTTGTAAATAGGAAATATACTAGATGGACTCTATCTGGCGGCTTTTAGTGAAGATCAGATGGTTGCTTCTTTGTTGTTTCTTTGTTGTTACCCCTGTTTGTGGGTCGTGACATGTAATGATGCGTCGACCTACATTATGTGAAGACTTTAAGATAGGTGGTGTCGTCTGCTAATGGGAGGCCATGAATTGTTGGAGAGGATTTTAATGCTACCCTATTGGGGGATGACCATCCGGTTTTGCTGCTTTGGTCGATGATCTGGAACTCTAAGATATTCTAGTGTTCGGAGCACAATTTATGTGGCGGAATAGGTCTAAGTCTACCAGACACAGGTGCTCAAATTAGGGGACCCGATACTCAACCTATTTCAAGTTCCAAAAGTCCTAGCTATTTGAGTTTTATTTCAGGGAGATGGTCTTGAATAAGTGGAGCGAGATTCCATTCTCTTTAGCCACATGTACCTTTGCTCTTAGGTTACAACATCTTGGGATGACCCTTATGACGCATAAGGACCTGAAGGAGTGTAGGATAGGTCTTGATTGGAGGCCTTGGAGAGAAGGATTGGAAGGTTCTTACCGATGATGAGTAGGGAGAATGTGATAGATTATAGTCTGGAGCATAAGAAGAGAGTGGTTGATTGGAGGTGAACTTTTGCCAACTCTAGCTAAAGGAAGGGGGTGCGAACAACCAAAATTTCCCCATGGCTGTTATTGTTAGGAGAAGGTCAAATTTGGCTACCTCTCTTATCTATGGGGAGGTGGTGACATATAAAGAGGGCATCTCTAATGTGATGCATAACCACTTTCAGGATTTCACTAGAAGGCACCTGCTGGGAGTTTGGAGACTCACTATTTTAGACCAACTAACTTTAGATATGGATATGAAGATAGTGTTAGTAAGGGAAGCTACAGAGGATGAGGTCCATCAATTAAGAGCCTGAAGGTGGAAGGATCCCCTTTTCTTTCAAGTTCTCTTTTACAGGTAATTTTAAGAAGTAATGAAATAGGATTTTTTGGATATGATGGAGTTCTTGGCGTAGAATAAGGGATTCGAGGGGCTCAATTGATTCTTTTTTGCCCTTCTGCCTAAGAAACTTGGGCATTGATCGATCGATGATCATCGTCCGATTGCTCCTTTTAATGCAGCCTGTTTGATTGTTGTAAAGGTTCTGGCCAATAGGTTGCACCCTTTGCTCCTTATTCTCAATAGGCCAATGCGGTTTGCATTTATTAGGGGCCATTCTTGACAAGAATCCTTTATTATGGTTGAGGAGATGGTGGCCTTTTGGAGAAGGTCGAGAAGGAAGAGCTTTCTATGGAAACTAGCTTTTTCCAACGCTTATGACTTGGTCTGCTGGTTTTACTTATAGTAGATTCTTCGGCGTAGGGGTTTCCCGGATACGTGGATTTCATGGATGAATAGTTGCATCGCCACTAGGTCTTTTTGAAAAGAGTAAGGGTGATTATTCGTGTGATAACCACCCAGAAGTAAATCCATTAAAAGCCAAAATATGGCAGCAATTACAAATTGTTACAAGGAAGACTCCCAGAAATGAACAAGTGGAGAGATACTGAAAACGAAATTCTCCACGTAGGGGATTTGTCCCTTGAAGATGGTGGCATTTCTTCCCAACCAGATTCCCTAAAGTACTGCAAGCAATTTTACTTTCTCCTTGACCTGAAAATACTATGGCCCGCATTCATCCTCCTATGCCTAAATGAACTCCAAAATTGAACTTTATTAGAATGATCAATCCACTTAGTAGCAAGAAATGAAAGGTCTTATTTGATTATGGGAGCCCTACCTCTCTTTATAGAGAGGAACAAGCAAATTACAATACAACCTCGACGACAAAAAGAGGTGTACAACACACCCTCACAAGAATGTAAAAACAAAAGAAAACATCCAAGTCTTTTCACACTCCCCCTCAAGCTGGAGCATATATATCGATCATGCTTAGTTTAGAACAACTTGAATCAAAAGTAGGCGTAGGAAGAGATTTGGTAAAGATATCTATCGTCTGATCATTAATAGCAACTGGGGTTGTATATAACAAGCCTTTCTGAATCAAATCACTATTGTAGTGGCAATCCATTTCAATGTTCTTGGTCCTCTCATGAAACATTGGATTGTTAACTATGTAGGTAGCTAACTGTAACATTATCACACCGCATCTCCATAGGACCAGTAATTTGGATGTGTAAATCTGCCAAGAGAGATTTTACCCACACGAGTTCAGCAGCTGTCTGTGCTATAGCTCGATATTCTGATGTTGCGCCCTACCTGGAAATTGTAGCTTATTTTTTACTTTTCCAGGTCACTAAATTGGCAACTACATAGGTGTAGAATCTTGTGATGGATTTTTTGTTTGGTAGACAACTTGCATAGTCTGCATCAGAGTATGCCACTACTGACATGGAAGTGCCTCGAGCAAATAGAAGACCTCGTCACGGTGCCTTTTTGATGATATTGATGTATCTTAGAACCATCATGGCTGTTTTGTGGGCTTAGCCATAAACTGACTAAGTCTACCCACTGCAGAAGCTGTGTTTGTTCTGGTAATAGTGAGATAGAGTAGCTTCCCCACAAGTTGCCTGCATTGTTTGTTGTCTACTGATGGTGCCTCAACATCATATAGGTGTGCCTTTAGGTCCATAGGTATATTTGTTGGTTTCGCCCTAAGCGTCCCAGTCTCCTGTAAAACATCTGGTGCATACTTTTTCTGAGATAGAACTATACCTTGTTCGCTGCGAGCAACTTCCATCCCCAGAAAGTACCATAGAGGATCTAAATCCTTCGTCACAAATTGATAGGCTAACTGCACCTTAATTTGTGCTATATTGTTCATGTCATCTCCTGTGATGATCAAGTCATCAATATATACCAGAGGCACCACCATGCTTTTCCTTGTCATCCCAACAAACAAGGAATGATTTGCTAAAGATCTCTGAAAACTATCAAACTCCACCACCTGGGACAACTTTTGGAACCGCGTGTGTGGATTTTGCTTGAGTCCATAGATTGCTTTCCTTAGCTTGCATACACAATCCCCCCGTGTCTCATACCTCGGAGGCTGTTGCATGTACACTTTTTCCTGCAAATCACCGTACAGAAAAGCATCCTTCATATTAAGCTGATGCAGCTACCAATCGTAATGTGCTGCCACTAAAATCAAGATCTGCGTAGTTGACAATCGCGTGACAGAAGAGAAGGTATCAAAGAAATCTAACTCATAGGTCTGGGTGAACCCCTTTGCCACCAACCATGCTTTGTATTTGGTAATGGTCTCGTTTGGATGAAACTTGAGTGTAAATGCTCATCTGCACCCCACAAGACTGGCCCCCTGACGGAAGTGGTGTAAGCTCTTATGTGTCTTTGCTTTGAAGTGCAACCATCTCCTCCACGGCATGGCGTCATTTTGGATGAAGCATGGCTTCCTAGCAAGAAGTTGACATGGTGGTAGAGATGAAGGCTCTAGTAAAACTAGAAAAGGTTGTCCCGAGGTTAGCTGTTTGTAAGCATGCAACAGCATGGTATCTGGCACATGACCTGGGAGCCTTTCAAATGACAATTGGAAAGTCACTATCCACTTAAACATCATCATCTGCAGCCTCCTCTATCCTTTCATCATCACTAGGCACCAAAGTGTCATTGTCTAAAGACCATGTGCTCACCTGATGCGGGGAGGTTGGAGACGTGTATGGAGGGGGCATTTGGAATGTCGTATGTGGCCTCTAATAGGTGACAACAGGATCACTATATCGATCTCTTTCATGGGCCGGAGAAGTAGGATGCTCATTCACAGGTATCGCACCAAAAGGAATTTGTGGGATAGGCATAGGAGCCACATTAGTCATAGGAAGCAAGTCACTGCCAGTAGTAGAAAAATATGGTACAACCTCATGGAATGTTACATCAGCAGAAACATAGTGGCGGGAATTATGCGAATCAAAGCCTATGCCCCTTTTAGGTTTTGGAATAAACTAAGAAAAGACACTTGATAACCCATAGTGCTAGTTTGTCCCATCCTTGACTTAAATCATGAACAAATGCAACACAACCAAGAATACGAGAGATGATAGAAGACAATGGACAATCAGGAGACATAACCTGCCATAGAATCTGTCCATGAATGGCAGAGTTTGGCATCCTATTTATCAAAATACAAGTTGTAAGAATGTCTACCCAATACAAGGTAGGCATAGAATGGTGGATTAGCAAGGTGTGTGTGACATCAACATGCTTATGCTTCCTTTCATCCACACTATTCTGCTGATAGGTATGGGCACAGGTGGTCTGGTGCACAATGCCATGAGCATAGAAAAACTGCAATAAATGAGAAGTACGAAACTCCAAACCATTGTCAGATCAAATCATTTTAATAGTAATAGAAAATTTGGTCTTTATTTCCACAATAAAGTTTTCAACAATAGTTTCAACATTAGATTTACTTTTCATCAAGAACAATCATGAAACACAGGAGAAATGATGAATAAGAACAAGGAAATAACGATGTTTATGATAGTCAGGAACTTGATTTGGACCCCAAACATCCATATGAACTAAATCAAAAATAGCAGATGACCCAACATGTGCAAAAACAGGAAAACTAGTACGGTGGTGTTTGCCAAGTTGGCAAGCATCACAGGTGATGGTGGTGTTGGCGGGTATGTTGGGTAGTACATGTCTAAGTCTCTCCATAGGAAGGTGGCCAAGGTGAAGATGTCACTGTATGGGAGATCCAGTGGCCAAAGCAATCTACTCTCGATGCGCAGAAGTAGCAGAGCAATAAGAGAACTACTCAGACGGTACACCCCTCCTTCCTCATGTCCTCCACCAATCGTCCTCCCCGTAAGTCGATCTTGCAAGACACAAGGTTGCACATAAAAAATGGCTCTGCAATTAAGCTTCCAAGTAATACGGCTAACTGAAAGTAAATTGAGTGGAAAATTTGGAACATTGAGAACATTCGATAGCCGTAAGTTGGAGGAAAGGGATACCTCCCCTTTTCAAGCAACCTGTGATAGTCGACCATTTGTCACCTGCACTGTCCTGCAATAGATCTCAAATTTAAGAAGGCATTTGAAGTTTCATATAAGTGCTTGGAAGCTCCTGAGTCTACCAACTAGTCTCTTGTACTAAGAGCAGATAGTGAATAGGCACCTGCTATGCCTGACGAGGAGGCAACTGTAGCTGTCTTTGGAGAAGTTGGCTGAGATAACTAACTAAACTTATGTAGCAACTCCTTAAACTCTGCTGTGGACACTGTGTCAACAGTAGTAGCAGTCTTTGTCATCTAATGTGTGGTAGCAGGCTTCCTGTGCTTCTGCCAGCACGTAGCCCCACCATGACCTAATCGGCCACAATAAGTGCATGGAGGCTTAGAACAACCTCTTGATCCTGGTCCACGACTGCGACCACGAGTGGAAGGAGCTCCTCTCTTAGGACGATGAGAGGCAACTAGTGCAGTAGTCTGACCAGTAGCCTCAGCAGAAGTAACCAGCACGGTGATCCGATTGAGCCTATTGTATGTTTTCTCCATTGTAGAAAGGTCAGTCAGGGTTAAAATTTGGTCCCATGCAACAACATACTCTGGCCCCACACCATACAGGAAAAAAGAAACTGCAAGCTTGCTCTTGAAGGAACGCCAAGAGGAGCATGTGCACCCAGGTCTATAGGAGTTATGTCGCTCTAGTAACCCCTTGACCTGAGAGTAGTATTGGGCTAGTATCCTGCCTTGCTGATGTAGATGAAAGAGCTCATGATAGATCTGGAAAACTTGAGTAGAGTTCTTTTCATGAGAGTACGTCTCACTGAGAGAATCTCACATTCACTTGGCAGTTGGATAGTACATGATCTCGTCTCCAATCCTGGGTATCATGGAGTTCATCATCCAGGCACAAACCATTGCGTTGTCTCGATCCCATGAGGCATTGGCTCCTATTTTCTTGGCAGGTTTAGGCTGGTTCAAAATATGCTCTTTCCTATGACCCCTAACGGTTATCAAGAAGATCTAGGACCACCTTGGATAATTAGTGTCGTCTAGCTTGATCATTGCGTCGAGGAGCAGACTCTTGTAACTCCTAGGGTCCATGGAAGTGTCTGATGTGACCTCGGATGAACTGGGGGATGCCATAATGCAATCCCTTGTCACCTGCTAGATGAAAAATGGAGCCTAGGAAAGCAAAAATCACAGAAACATGATCGGGAACTTGGTTTTCAGATCATGAATCGCAATTAGAATGGCGTAGTGACCCTCCTCTAGTTGTGATCTAGCAAAGATGGGTCACCTCTCCTTGTAGAGACCCGGCAAGGAGTTCAAATGGAGGGTGCCAGGAAGCACCCCTGCCAGTCAATAGTAGGAGGGAGGCAGTGGTCAACACTTGTAGCTGCAACCAATGGTGGTTGTGACGGGCGTGACAGCAATCGACATTGGCTGCTGTAGCGTTGGAGGTGGTGCACTACCATAGGCTACGCAGCAGGTGGAGGAGAAACCCTTGCTGCCTCCTTTCTCTTCGCTTGGAACCCCTCTTCCTCATGAAGAGGGGGTAGCGGAATTGTGGATAGGCGGTGGTGAGCCCTACCGACGGTGCTGGGGTTAGGGTGGAAGGGGTTGGCAGCTTATTTTGAAGGGATCTCTAAAGCATCGGTCTAAGATAGTTGCTCTGATAAAAAGTGGGAAGAAATAAATGACCTTATTTGATTATAGGATCCCTACCTTTCTTTATATAGAGAGAGGAACAAGCAAATTACAATACAACCTCGACAACATAAATAGGTGTACAACACACCTTCATAAATAAATGTAAAAACAAAAGAAACCATCCAATTCTTTTCACACACTCAAAACCAATCTTTGTCTACATCTAAGAAAGGTGCAATGAAAGAAAAGATGATCAATGTCCTTGTCCCTTGATTTGCATAACAGGCAAGTCCTATTAGCATCCAACATCCACTTAGCTCTCCACAACCCTCTCATAAGGCTCCTTTTCCGCATCAACCAAGCAAAAATTTTAATCTTCAGTGGATAATCCCTCGACCACATAAGCTTGTTATCTCAAATGAAATCAATATCTGTCGTATAATCAACATTCTGCAATCTGGAATAGGCCTCTAACAGAAAACTCCCCTCCATGTTAAAGGCACGTGTTTACCCCTCTTCAGGAGCATAACCACAAAGCTGTTGCAATAAAGTCTGAAAGTCCTTCAATTGTTGCTGAGAGAGATTCCCCACAAAAGTTGGGCACCATGAGCCATCCCAACAACCATCTACCATAACCTCTATATCTGTGGTCAACGCAAAAAATTTGGGGAATTTCTCACAAAATAGGCTATCCCCCATCCAGTCATCTCCTTAAAAGTGAAACACATCTCCTGTACGCAACAATGAGGAGAAGAAATGCCTAACCTTTGGTGCCACCAATGCTAGTTCCCTGTAAAAGTAAGATGCTCCTCTCCTAGGCGACTCCATCAACTCCTAATTAAGTAGATGTCCATAACATCCTTCAAACACGCTTCCAAAGAGGTATTGTCTACGTTGTATAATTCTGTTAATCCACTCAGAAAGGAGGCAGCCATTCAAAGTCTTAACGTCTTGGATCCCTAGGGCTCTTTCTTGTAAAGGCTTGCATACCTCCTCCCAAGCCATTGACTTGCCACCTTTTCTTGCCATGCTGAAATTAGTCCAAAAGAAATCTCTCATTAGGCTTGAGAGTTGCTTCTTTACCTTCCAAGGAAGCTTGAATATAGACAAGAAATAGGATGGAATTAAAGAGAGAATAGATTTTATCATAACCACTTTTCCCCCTCTAGATAACATTTTGGAGGCCTACCGAGTAAGCCTCTATTCCATTGTCTCCACCAATGGACACCAATGTCGAACACAACTACGTCCATGTGACAACGGGAGCCCCAAGTAACAGATTGGTAAGGAAGCAACCACAGTACATAAAGCTGCACTACACTCCTATATCTCTTCACTAGACATCTGCATAGGAACAAAGGTGGACTTAGCATAATTAATCTGCAGCGTTGAGGCCTCCGCAAACATCTGCAGCAGAATGCACTCTCTCCTCACCTCAACTAGGCACCCTATCATTAAAAAGTGTGTCATCCTCATACTACAGCCCAGTATCTGTGTGTGTGCCATCACCATGAATCCACTTAAAATATTTCTCGAACAAGCTCTAGATGTGGCCCTTGCCAACGTATCAGTTGCTAGGACAAAAAGCATGGGTACCAAAGGATAACCCTTTCTAACCCCTCTCCTCGATTGCACCCAACCACTAGCAGGATTACCATCAACCAGGATAGAGAAAGAGGTAGTGGTGACACAACCCTTCATCCAATCAATCCAGACTAGGGGGAATTCTCTCGTTAGCAAAGAAGTCCAGAGAAAAGACCGCTGCATCGAATCATAGGCTTTGTTAAACTCTACCTTCCACATAAAGACTTTCTTCTCCTCTCATGCCTACCAAGCTAACATCTTCAAAGCAAAGGACGAAACCATCAATAATACTCCTTCCTGGGACAAGGGCTATCTGTATCCTGCAAAACCCCATGGAGCTTATTTGCAAGAGTCTTGGCTATGATAAGATACACTGCATTCAAGAGTGCTATCTGCCTAAAATCTTCAATGGCCTCCGTACCATCTTTCTTAGGCAAAGGAACATACGGAATTTACTCAGCCTGTTGAATCCTCTATTCCCTACCTCAAACTCCGCCAACACCTGCATAATATCCTCTCAAACCATTGTCTAAAACTCCTTAAAAAAGAAAACAGGGAAACTGCATTCAAACCTCACAAGGCACGCCTCACCTTATCCTTTGAAAAGGGTGCGCATCTGCCTGTGTGATCAAGATGTGTTGTGCATCCGCTCCAATCCACCTTCACTTCCCCATCTTTCTCCTACTCGAGAACCGCTTGTAGTAATCCGTTACTGCTTTGCCCACATCATCTCTACCAGCTAGTTGTTCCATCCATTGTTTTAAAAATCGCGCCTCGAGACGAGGCGAGCTGATTTCACCTCGAGGCTATAGCCTCAGCTGTGGTCTGTGAGGTGTGCACCTCAACTTGCTGAGGCGCTGGCGAGGCGATGCCTCGATTGGTTTAGCTTCTGCGTAGCCTCCACCGCATTGTGCCAACTCCAGCGCAGCAAGCAGGCTCGCTCCAGTGCAAGCAGCATGAGCAGTGCAAGCAATGTAGGCTCCAGCACAAGTAGCGTAGGCTCCAACGCAAGCAACACGAGCAGTGCAAGCTCCACTCTAGCGCAAGCTAGGTAGGCTCCAGCAGTTAGCTCCACCTCACTCCAGTCCAGCGCAAGCTCCGGTGCCCTCCAGCAGCCTCTCCACCTCTCCAGTGCCCTTTAGCACCCTCCAGTCGCAGGCTCTCTCCACCGCATCGTGCCAGCTCCAGCGCAGCAAGTAGGCTCGCTCTAGCGCAAGCAGCGCGAGCAGCGCAGGTTCCAGCGCATGCAGCGTGAGCAGCGCAAACTCCACTCCAGGGCAAGCAATGCAGGCCAGGTAGGCTCTAGTAGGTTGCTCCACCTATACATATATTGTTATATGTATGTATACGTAGAACTATATATATATAATATACTATTATATATGTATGCATACATAGAAGTTTGTATATAATATATACTATTATATACGTATGTATAGTATACATAGAAGTATGTATATGTATGTATATATACTTAACAAGTATATATCATATCAATTTTCTATGTTTTTTATCCAAAACCTGAGGCTTACGCCTCGATCGCCTCGAGGCTTACACCTCACCTCGATGAAGGCAAACCGCCTCAGTACCGCCTCACATTTTTTAAAACCTTGGTTCCATCCACCACAAGCTTTTCAACCCAGTTTGTTCGCCTGCTCGAAGCCAAGAGATGAAAATAATAGGTGTTGGAATCTCCCTCCTTTAGCCACCGCAGTCTAGATCTTACCTTTCAATCCACCTTTGCTTTTTTATCTTCCTCTCGAACCACAAATATGTGTAGCCCTTGTCTCCAAATTCTCACTAGAAAGGTTAGTCCCATCTTCCAACCTATCTAGCCTTGCAATCTCCACCAGAGCCTCAATCTTCCTTCTAGTTTGCCTTGCTTTAACCTCCCTCCTTTAAGCCTTCAAAAACAGCCTCGGCCCTCAACTTGTATTCTAATCTTGTCGTTGTTGGTCCCTTCGCCTGAAATGACTGCTACTTCTCTTCTTTTGTCCTTCTAAAATCATCCGCCAAAAATTAGGATATGTCAAACTTGAAATAAGTCCGAGCTGCTCTATGTTTATTCGTTTTCCAAAAAATTGGAGTGTGGTCTGAGAATGACCTATTTAGGGAGATGACATCAGCCAAAGGAAAGACTTTTGCTGGCTCTATGTTGCAAAGGAACCTGTCCAGCCTAGACTTGAGGCTTGACCAGGAAGTTGGAATTATATCCATGAGACCATGTAAAGCAACAAATCCACAAGCTCCTTCGAATTGTAATCTTGTCTTCCTCTACCACCAGGTCTGTCATCAACTTGCAGAGTGATGTTGAAATCTCTCCTAACCAACCAGGGGACACCATGAAATCTGTCCATAACTTACGACAAATCCTCCCACAATTACAGTTGCTCCACATCATCCACAGGTCCGTAGACTGCTGAAATAACCATCTGTATTCCTAATTAGCTTCTTTGAAAGCACATGCGAGCCAGTCCAACAATCCTCCAGGTTGAATGCATCATCTCTCCATCCTAGTCGGATTCCCCTTGAGTGACCAACAACGTTGAGCGCAAGGAAGAGCCTTTGATCACAGATTTCCAACTTGGTCTCTTGGAGCATGACCACGTCTAGCTCCCAAGTTTGACGGTAACCCTTAAGGGCTGCCCTCCTAGATGGGTCATTCAGACCCCTCACATTCCATGAGACAACTCCGGTCATGGGGAATGAGTTGAAGCATTCACCCCAGATCGTTGGAATCCTGCCTTCACCACCAACTCCACCTCCTTATCAACCTCCTCCATCCCTACGTCATCACCATCCTGTGGACACTCCCCCGACACCTCCGCAATTCTCCCCTTCTCTTGCACATAGTTGCTCACCACCACCTCTGCATGAGCCCTCTCCCTAAAGGACCTTCGGCGGCAAAACTGCACACCACCCCTCTTGCGTGGTGGTTGAGGGCTGTTTTTGCAGCATTGCTCAAATTGGGAAGATCAGCTGCAGCCTCCCTCACATCATCCACATTGTTTGAATAGGAAGCTTCTTGCCGTCGCATGAAGCATAGTGTGGAGGTGTCATAGAAAACAAAGGGGCAATAAAGTCCTTCTCCATGGTTGTGCTGGGCTTTGAAACTCCCAGGTCCACCAATGTGGGTGGGTTCCTCCTATTGGATCCTGATCTGGATTCAGCTCCGCGCCCCAATGAGTTAAATTCCAAACCCTTCCTATCTCTTACGCAAATGGAAAGAGTCCCTGGTGCATAATGTGTGACATCTTCATCTTCTATCCATATTCCAGGATTTCCACTTGAGGGAGACATTATGTGGTTCTCTGGAGTGGAGGAATGGCTCCTTCTCAGTAAAGAAAGCCCACAGTTTGCTGTGGTCTGAGGATTCTATCTTGGACGACTACTTTGTCTTAGATTATTGCATGCTATGGAAGTTGAAAATTCCGCTGAAAGTGAAGCCCTTTCTGTGGCTGCTGCATTGTGGGAGGCTTGTCACAAACGTTCACAGATGTGTTTGTGTGGTGAATGTAGCTTGTGTGGTACTGGCGATGAGGACAGCCAACACCTGTTTTGGGGTTGCTCTTTTGCCTCACAGATGTGGCAGTCTTGAATCTACATGGTGTCAATACTGTCTTCTCTGCAGCTGACTTCTGAACATCTATGAGGAATGGAATACAATCCAACGTGAAGACATGGATCAGAGATCTGGTAGTTTTGTGGGCATTGTGGTTGCAGCGTAATGCAACCGTCTTTCAGGGGAAACATGCCTGTGTGGAAAATGTAGGAAGGGAAGCCTCTTGCTTGGCTGAGTTTTGGTTCTGTAACTAGTAACTCTTTGCTTTATTGGTTTGGAGTGAATTGTTATTGACCTCCAATGACCATCCTTTTCCCTAAAAAAAAAACAGTTATGGAAAGATCAGAATCTCACCACAGGTTGAGTTCTCTTTTATAATGATTGCAATGTTCTTTAAATTGTTTGAGATTGAGGTAAATGTCAAGATCATGTATAAAACCAAACTGGGTTGAACTACAGTTGCACCTAAGCCAATGTATATGGCCTAGCAACCGGTCAACAGGGAAGGTCTAGTCAGCATAATGCAAGATATAGAATAACATTGATTAGAAATAAGCACACGGTAGCTTGGCAAGGAAAAATCATTGAACCAGGATGATGCTTTGCTACCAGAAAACCTAGATTGGCATGAGTGATGACTTAACATTGTCAGATTGTCTGGCCCACAATTGGTGGTGGACCACATGGTTTTGGACTCTATTTTCTTATCTCATTCATAATATCAGTGATTAAGTAAGCATGTGAATGGAGAGTGCACTGGGCGAGAGTAAGCTTGCAATGAGGGCGAGTATGACGGGGATGACGGTTGGAGAGTGGTGCAACATCAACGGTGTTGATCGATTGCTGATTTGGAGTCCTCTCGTGGTGGTGGAAGAGTGCGTTGCTTCAAGTGTTGGAATATTTGGCATTTGGCAATTTCTTGTCTCCAACCGATGAAATGTGTGACATGCGAGGGTCATGACCACTGACGATTCAATTGCTTGGTGATAGCCTTTCCGGCGAGCATCTGCCGGAGTTATTGTTAACTGTTCCTTGGTCATTTTCTTTGGATGTAACTGACATGGTGCTCCAGTCTTCTCTCATTGGCGACACCGTGGCCGGCCAGGTAGACCTTGATGCTGTAAAGGAGTCTCTGTGTAGGGTGGTTGGTGGGTCTTCTTGTTCTGTGGCATAATGGTGACTGGAAAGCTCTTGTTGTCTGGTACTCCACAGAGTATTCCTTTGACATCGGTGTTGTTTGTTGGCGATTGCCATCCAACTATGATAGGGTGCTGCAAGATAGGGTTGTAGTGACGCCCTTGCAATGGTTGCGGGTGTTTAGGCTTCCCCTTAAGCTCGGGTGCATAGAGGTGGTTGAGGAGACAATCTTTCCTTTTGGAAGGGTTAAGGCTTGCGAAGATTTGATTGCTTGGAGTGGTGATCTTCGATGGATCACGGGCTAGGTTCAGTTGAAGGTAGGAGTTGCTATTCCGGAGATGATCCTTCTTCGATGGAAGGGGTGTCATTTGGTGCTTAGGGAGTCAGGATTTAGGAGGTTGTGACCTCAATCTTTTGGGGGCTGTGTGGTATCTTTGTGTTAAGCTGAGGGCTTCTCTAGTGATCAGCATTAGAGAAGACCGTTACAGGAGAGGGCACAGGTGGCTTCCCAAGTGGTTACGAGGCAAGTGCTTGCTAGTAACCAAGGTTCGAAATGTTGATTTCAACATCGTTTCGATAAATTTTCAAGTGCACATTTCGGAAGCATGTCATGGAAATGCTCGTGTTTCGACGTTAGATTTCGACAATTTCGATGCCCAAAAAATAGTCCATTTTGGAGCATGCCAAGGGCATGCTGAAGGCACGTTGACAAAAATGACAGAATTGGTCAAAATGATTGGAATTTTAAGAATAACTATTTAAATGGATAAATATTTCCATTTAAGTGCTAAACCCTGTCTTATACTTATTTAAATGGATAACTATTTTTAAAATTAAGGACTACAAGAAGAAAAGTGCTAATGCTAATTCAAAAAGAGATATATTGTTGATTTTAGGTAATTTTGAGGGAATTATTAAAAATGACTTAAAATGGGTAAAGATGTTACAATTTGAAAAAATGCATAGGATCTAGAAGACCAAAATCATGTTTTGAGGAGCCCACCTAC
Source organism: Thalassia testudinum (assembly GCA_037157565.1). Taxonomy (NCBI): domain Eukaryota; kingdom Viridiplantae; phylum Streptophyta; class Magnoliopsida; order Alismatales; family Hydrocharitaceae; genus Thalassia; species Thalassia testudinum. The sequence goes on along the minus strand of JAZHRO010000055.1, from coordinate 26,886,314 downwards.
AGTACTGATTATCAATGTTTTTCAAGTTGGCGATATGCGATATATAGCTTGCACAATAGTAGACCAGTGCAGCGCAATAGTATCCATGGCATGCGGCATGCATCATGCGTCATGCACATGCGACCTAGTAGCAGGAAACAATGCAAACCGACATATCGTCAGCATGTCAACAATTTCGGTGGCATGTTGTCAGCATGCTGGAGACATCCCTGCATTTCGATAAGTATGTTCTGTGGATATGGCATCTCGTCAGAAATCCCCGTTTCGCTGGCATGCCAATGTCATTTTAATCACTGTTGGTAACCACACTTCACGTGTTTCTCATCCACCTAGTGGATCATGTGTCTTACGTGCATCTTTAAGGGTCTCACGTGTCTTACATGCTCGAGAGGTTGGCACCTATTTGGCTTCATTCGCTCGCATTAGTTTTTCTTTTCAAACCTCGGGTTGCGATGAAAATCTGTGCTCGGTTTCCTTTCTTCGGTTTGCCTCCTTGTCACCATTGCACTTGGGGCGTCCTCGTTTTAATGGCGAGGTTGCGCCTCCCTCGGTTGGAAAAGAATCTGATAGGGGGCACTCGATTGGTGTTGCTCGGGCACCAACTTAGAGGGCTTCTACAACCTCCCATGGGGCTGCCCATTTTGAGGTCTTTGTCCGGTGATGATGGAGGAGGCGTAATAGTGGCACACAGCTTCCATCTCAGGATACGGGAAGGAATGTGGCCGCTGGTGGTGATTGGGTGACAACGACGTTTGGTGCTTTTGCCAGTTATCGTGTCAGCAGATGTTGGTTCTCAAATGCGTGATCGGGGACCTTTGTTGGCTGTTTTTGTCCAGGTGGCATCTGCCGGTGGCTTTTCTTATGGAGGTTTGGTGGGTCCGGTAAGAGGATCCTTACCTTTTAGTCATGAAGGTACTTAACTGGAATTTTCAGGGCCTGTGTGCCCCTGAAAGGCAGCGTGCTCTTGGCTGCTATCTTCTTGAATGGTCCCCCTCCGTAATCTTTCTTCAAGAGACAAAGCTTGAGCGCTGTACTTCACAAGTATGGTACCTTGCTAGGGGTTCCAGATGGTTTGATTTTGCCTGTTTGAACTTGGTGGGCCTTTCTGGTGGTCAGTTGATTGCTTAGGGTTTTGACCTTCTCCCTTAAGCACTCACTGACTGCTAATTACGCTCTCTTTGAGGTGCTCTGGCAGAAAGCTAATGGGATTACTTTCTTCTTTACCTTTATTTATGGACCCCAGAATGATGTTGATAGATGTATTATGTGGGATGAGCTCTGATAGGCTAAAAGCTCTTTCCCAGATCAGCCCTGGCTCATTGGGGGTGATTTTATTGTCACCCTGTTAGTGGAAGATAGACTTGGTGAATGTATGGATCGAGACCGTGGTGCTATGGATTTTAGTGATTTCATTGCATATCTGTCTGTATATCCTGTTTCCAATTGTTGGTTTACTTGGTTAAGCTCAGCCTCAAGAGATCTTTGTTCTTATCTTGATCACCTCCTGACCTCCCTTCCGTTTATGGAGTTGTTTCTTCTCTCTGATGTCGTGCCAATGCATCGTCCATTGCATCGTCCATTCTCGGATCATACTTCAATTTGCTAGAGGTCAAATGTAGACTTACATTGTGGCACTTATTGCGAGTTTGAAAAAGCTTGGTTGCTTGAGCTAGGGTTTCATGATTTGATTCAACAGTAGTGGTGCTCTATTTCACCACTTGATTTTGTCGCTCGCACATTGGTGGCAGGTTGTCTGCTTTGCGCATGTTCCTGTGTTGGTTTTAAAGGCAACTTAAGGAATCTCGCGTATAGAGGCACATGGAGGATTTGGAAGCCATCTCACGGCTTGATCGTGCACAAGACTCTCGACCTTTATCTCCAGAGGAGGTTTGGGAGAGAATTCACCAGCAGGAGATTGTAGCCTAAGAACATAAAAAGGATGAGGTTACTTGGTGACAACGCTCCTGTTGGCTTTGGCTTTGTGAAGGTGATGCTAATACGAAGTTCTTTCATGCATCTGCAAATGGCAGGAGACGCAGAAACCAGATCACTAGATTGGTTGTGGGTTAGGAGGAGCTTACTATGAGGGAGCATGTTGGTGATCACTTCTACTCTCAGAGACCTATTGGTGCTTGATGTTGGCGAGGACTGGGGATTCTCAGCTGTCACAGGAACACAAAACCTTGCTAGTGGATGACATTTCTGAGGAGGAGGTTCATTCTGCCTTGGCTGGCCTCAATGCAGAAGGTTCTCCAGGCCTCTACAGGTTTCCAGTCTTATCTTATGTGGAGTTTTGGGATTTGGTTAAGGAGGATGTCATCACTGTCATTCGTGAGTTCTTGGAAGGGAACTCGGGTTTCAATAGGTTGAATAAGTTCTTCCTTTTTCTCCTTCCTAAAAGGGAAGCAGTTTAGTTGGTGGACGATCTCAGGCCAATTGCTCTGTCAAATGCTATTTACTTGATTGTAATAAAGGTGGTGGCAAATCACTTGAGGGGATTCTTGGATTCTCTCATTTCTGCATGTCATGCTGCTTTCATTAAAGGGGGTCTGCCTTTCCAACTGTTTCATTACTGCCTTTGAGATTTTGGTAGATTGGAAGGGCCATAAAATTAAGGGGTTTCTCTGGAAAGTGGATTTTGCTAAGGCCTATGACTCGCTTGATTGGCACTTCCTTTGGCTTTCGGTGAGAAGGGGATTTCCAAAATAATGGATTCGGTGGATGAAACGTTGTGTTACTACTATATCTTTTTTTATGCTGCTCAATGGCAACGCAACGGGGGAATGGACATAGCTGTGATGGGGGGTTCAGCAGGGGTGTCCTCTAGCCTAGTTATTGCTTGTGTTTTCTGCTGATGCCTTACCCATGTCTTCGTATGCCGCCTCTTCAGCTGACCTCCTCTGGGTATTCTTGTGGTCACAACTAGGTTAGGGCAATTCCACTACTATAATACGCAGATGATATGGTCTTTTTTTTTATTGAGTGCGGACTGAGGGAAGCTGAGAATATTGCAGCCTTGTTTACAGTGTATGGTGAGGCGTCCGATTTATCCATTAATTATCGTACTTGTGTACCATTTGGGATGGCAGATTCTGAGGCTAGTGCTGTGTGTCAGGTTTTATCCACACCTCATGTCTCCTTGACTATCCCTTGTCTTGGGTTGCTATTATCATCTACTTGTCTGTGGATTTGTGATTTTGGTGCCCTTTTACAAAAGATTCAGAAGTGATTGACATCCTGGCAATCTCGTCCTCTCTAAAGGTGACTGCCTAATTCTCTTAAAAGCACTGTTAATGGCTATTCTGGTTTTCTACATGTTTACCTTTCATCTACCTACCACGGTGCTATATCAGATTGAGAGTGTGTATAGAAGATTCTTGTGGAAGGGTAGTCCTTCAAGTCATGGCCGTGGTGGTTTCCTTGTTGCTTGGGATGATCTCTATAAACCTTTAAAGAAAGTTGGCTTGGGCGTTCATCTCATTCAAACCATGTATGACTCCTTGCTTGCAAAGTGGAGTTGTCGGTTGATGGCTGGTGATGATAGCTTGTACATGAAGCTGCTTCGCTCACCCTATGGTTCCACTCTTGATTGGGATTGTCGAGGTCAGATTTTTGGTTGGGAGTTTTACTTTTGGAAGGGTTTGGCTCTACCTGTCTGAAACCTTTTTTCACTCCAAGGAATGGGATTGGTGAAGGTTTTCTATTTTGAAGGGATTGTTGGTGTCAGGTTGGCTCTTTGTCAGAGGTGTTCCCACGTCTATGTGGGTTAGCTCGACCTCTGGATGCCACTTTAGCAGCTTGCTGGTCTTGCCCGGTTGGCAGTGGTTCTGGTGGCAGTTGGACTCTGAACTTTTGCGGTGCTTTGTCAGCAGCTCGTGAAAAGGAATTTGTGCAATTACTGGATCTCCTCCAGCATTCCCATTTATCCCTTGATTGTAATGATGGCTGGGATTGGGAAGATGGTAGTTTTTCCGTCAAAAAAATTTCCCGTGTTTTGCTCCCTCAACTGGTGGGTTGGGATGGAGATCTTCACCAAGATTGTTGTCTTTTGTGGGCTACAAAGGCACCCCTCAGGGTTCAGTTCTTTGCTTGGGAGATTCGGTATCTGAGGTTCCTAACTAAGGCACGACTGCGGTGTTGGTACCCAGCTATGTCTGCTGCCTACTTTCTTTGTCAGGAAGGGCCGGAAGATATTGATCATTTATTCTTCCTCTGCCTACGTTCGAGAAGAGTTTGGGAGGATTTTCATTTTGAGTGGGTGTCTTTGACCTCATTGGCTGACTTGGGCCTCTTTAGACGTGGCCGGCGATCTGCAGGCAGTGCCCAGTTTCAGTCCAAGTTGGAGAGGGCTGCTCCTTTAGCCATTCTATGGGTGCTCTGGTGGGAGAGGTTTTTGAAGGGAGAACCCCTTATTTTGAGAATGTTCTTTTTTTGGGCTCGTTTCTTAATTTCTGACTGGGATTCTAACCCTTGAATGTAAGCTGTACAAACTTTTTTACTTTACAATGAAGCTGGAGGGTTACTTTTCTAGAGTAACCCTGTTTTTCCTTTCCAAAAAAAAGAGGGCAGATTCATGCATTGAGCATGCTTTAGGCATTGTGAATGCAGTCTCCAATTATGGAATTTTCTGGATTGCTTGCAATTTCACTCTTGTGTACTCCTTAAAAGTTGATTGAAATATGCTAAGATTGTAATCACAGTTCTGAATTGATGAGCTCATGTCTTGTACTAAATATTAAGAGTTGTTTCTGTTAATTTCATCAAAAAAGGAAATATTCTGTTAATCCCATATTGCAAAATTTTGGTACAATGCCTGTAATTAAGTTTCAAGTCTTGTAAAGCAGTAGTACATGGATTTTGTGTCTTGACTAGCACTTTGGTTTCCAAATTACTGAGCATGGATGTGTTGCTTGTCTAGCTCTTATATGGGATGTGCTTAGAGTATTGAATTTAGTGGCTGACTGATGCTATTGTTAAATATTAACATCACATGGAGCGTGCGGAAAATTGTTTGTGGTGTTAGTCAACAGGAAGCAGCTGGTGAGTAAATGGTTGATATTACTGGGTGATCATGTAGTGCTTATACTGTAGAGTATAATAGCACATAAATGTTCCTGTTTACACAAGCATATAAGTATAACGAGGATTGTTAGATTTGCATGTTTTGACTTTTCTAGTTAAGGTATATTGAAGAGTGATATGCATGCTAAAAAAGTGAAATGGTACCAATCTGCAAGCTTCCAAAAGAATCGTAAGGAGATAAGTACAATCAACACTGATGTCCTATTATGATTAGATCTAATCTTCCTTGACATAAGTATCTGTTAAAGTTGAAAGAGATACATTAAAGAGCACCTTTAACGTCATGAAGGTGTGTATTTATGTTAGGTGAATAGGATAACTGGCTGATGCTGTTGCATGTTAAGATTTTCAAAGGCAATTCAATGGCCAAAAATTTTGAAAGGTACCTTGGAAAAAAAAAAGGGAAATTTGAAAGGTTTGGTCCACCAATGTACATGTTGAAAAGACAATATGGAACAAAGAGAAGGGAGCAACATACTCATTGGATAGATGATTTTTGAATATGATATCCTTTAGTCTTTATTACAAGATCCACATTTGGGATGATGATGAGGGAAAGTAGCCCAACTGGCCAAATGCATCACCTGCTGAAGTAACAAATTAGCTGGCCAACTATTCGATATAATTTTTGATATCTGGTGTGAAGTCTTTGTTGATTGATCAGCCATTTGTGCTGAGTTTTGATAATCAGTTTTGATGGGTGATGCTACCCATTGCTTGAAGTTAAGAATCATGATAATTCTCTTTTGGCTTGATATTGCACTTTCTTAGGGCTAGTTTACAATGTGGGTTAGCTAACCTGTGTTAGCAAAGTTGCAGCATCAGTTAACGCTTGTTTCTGTTTACTTGCAAACATGGGTTAACTTCAATTTGTGCTTACTGAATGGGGATTAGGGGGTTATCCTGTGATGTAACAGAGGGGTGTTTACCTGAGAGTAGGGGTTAGAATGGGGTTTAAGGTGGCAAAAGATATGTTTTCCCTTGGATGGTAGGTAAATTAGTTCCGGTAGTTTATTTGTTCAAATCAATATTAATTTATTGTAGGAGATATTATACAGGGATGAATTGTGAGAACCCCATTATTTTGTTTGTTATAATTACAAACCTAATCAATAGGCATAATGATAAGTATAGGTCGGGAGATCATCTTTACAAATTAGTACAAGGACAAACAAACAATAACCTCAATGTAAAAGTAGGCAGGGGATTGAAGTAGTGTGGTTAGGGGTTTGTTATAAATCTTCATAAGGAAATCATGGCATGGAAGAACAAATCAAAGAAGGACAGGGCTTTGGGCCAAACTAAATGGGGTTTTCATATCAACCTTCTTAAAAAATCAAATCATGGCAGCAAAAAACCAACGAAAAGAACATCAAAAATCAGGAGAAACAACTAATCATGCCATGGGAGCACAACTGATCTCACTTAAAGCAGAATGAGATCATCTCCCTGATTTCATCCACAGAAACAAGCACCAACGTAGGGAATCAGAAAAAACAACAAATCACTTGCATGGAAGTGCAACTGAACTTAGGTAAGCCACAAGAAAACTATTACAAGAAATCATCCACAGTTAAATAAGATTCTGGGTAAGGATATCATCGACAAAAATGACCATGAATGCCAGAAATCAACAGAAACAACAAAAAAATAGCACGGAAAGACAACTGATCTAAAGTAAACCAGAGGGAGATAATCAGAACAAATCATCGACAGAAATCACCATCAGAGTAAACAGTAGAAACACAAGATCCTCCAAAAAAAAATCGACAAGGTACTATTTGCATGGAAGCACAACCAAACACATTTCAAATCACCGAACCGAATATCAGGTATGAACGATTTCTATGGTCATATTCCTAAAATTACCAGAAGAGGTAATGACAGATTCTCCTTTGTTGGTTGATAATTGCTGGAAATGGAGTTCTCTTGCAGATACAAAATGAAGCTGGAAATGAAAAGATTCAAATATGCAACAGCATAATGTTTCACCTAATAACTTCACATTTCTGCCACTACTGTTAAACAAATCCACAGGCAACATGGCAAATCTTTTTTTTTTGAAAGGAAAAAGGGTGTTGATCCTTTAGATCTCACCCTGAATTTATTAAAATAAAATGCTAGAATCTACATCATTGAATGGCATTCCACCTCAACACCAAAGATTTTGTAGTCCCAACAAAATTATCTACATAGGGGCACTGCCCCCTAAACACCATGGCATTTCTCCCTAGCTAGAGTGCCCAAAGAACCGCTAGTGGCCTGGCCCGTTCGCTCCTCGACCGGAACACCTGATGCTTCTCGTTGACCCTACCACACCTAAAAGACTGCCAGAACTCCACATGGGAACCAATTACCCACCATCGGTCCCCCATCTGCTCCCATGTTTGTATCGCCACCGGGTAGGTGAAGAAAAGATGATCAATATCCTCCTCTGCTTGGCCGCAGAGCGGGCAAGACTTGTCCGCGTCCGGCATCCAACGAGCTCTCCATGTCTTGGTCACCAGTCGGCCTCTCCTGAGGAGCTAAGCGAAGATTCTGACCTTCAAAGGGCAGGAGGCCTCCTAAAGTTGCCTGCAGTCCCTGACTAACTCGATGTCCCCAAATGTGGCTGGGCCGCCAAGCCTTCTATATGCCTCACGCACTGAGAAGCCTCCCTCCTCCCACTCGAATTGGTCCGTCCCATCTTCGGGTTGCAACCCTGGAGCTCTTGCAAGAGCACCTGCATCTCACCATATCTCTGATTTGATAGATTGCCCACAAAAGACGGGCACCACACGTCACTCCAAACATCCGCCACTGATGCCCCTTTGTCAACTGCCAGTGCTGCAAGCCTAGGGAATCGCTTCGCCAGCGCCCCGGCACCTGTCCAGTCATTCGTCTAGAATCTAAAATCCTCGTCCGAGCCTAACACCACGGTGAAGAAAGATTGGACCTTTAGTGCTACCAGCAACAGACTCAAGAAGTAGGATGCTCCTCTTGGGGGCGAGGTGAAGAGCTCCCAATTCGCTGGCCTGCCATAGCAGGAGTGCAGGATTTTTCCAACCAAAGAGACCCCCCAGCAACTTGTCAATCCATTTTGTCAGAAGACTATCATTCATCCTCCCTACTTCCATAACTTCTAAACCCCCTTCCTTGAATGGCAGACAAACCTCGTTCCAAGCCATTAACCTCGCCCCATGGTTGGTCCAGAAGAAGCTTCTCAGATAGCTAGCAATCTTGTTCTCAACCTTCCGTGGCATTTTGATCACCGAGGAGAAATATGTTGGTATCGCTGAGAGGACTGCCTTGAGAAGGACCAGCCGCCCTCCTCTGGATAACATCTTGGATACCCATCCCGGGAGTCGGCCCTCAATCCTCTGTAACATCGGGGTCCAGTCCTGTGCTGAAATCCTCATATCTGTCAAGGGCAACCCCAAATACCAGAGTGGAAGGGTCCCCTCTCCTGTCCCCAGCGCTTCTGAGCACCTTCCTGCCTCCCCAGCCTCCAAATTGAAGTGAACGAAAGAGGACTTAGAGTAGTTTGTCCGCATACCTGATGCCTCGCAGAACATCTTTAGAAGGATGCAGCACTGCCTCGCCTCTGCCACCGACCCATCAACAAAGAAGAGGGTATCGTCTGCGTCTGCGTCTGCGTACTGCATACTGTCCCCACTCTCTAAAGGGAAACCCTGTAGCATCCCCTCTTCTCGTGCTTCGTTGGTTGCCCTGGCTAAAGCATCTGCTGCAACACAAAGAGCAAAGGTGCTAGGGGGCAACCCTACCTTATGCCTCTCCTCGGCTGAATCCGACCTCCCATCGGGTTCCCGTTAATGAGAACCGAGAAAGATGTCGTGGTGACACACCGTTTCATCCATCTAATCCGGATATGCGGAAAGCCCCTCTTAGCTAGGGCTGCCCATAGGAAGGACCAATCCATCGAATCATAGGCCTTCGCGAAGTCTACCTTCCACAAAAAGGCCTTTCTTCTGCTTCTCTAATGCGCTAGGATCTCTGTTGCCGCCACATAGCCATCCAGAATGTACCTCCTTGGGATGAAGGTGGACTGCACCTCCGAAACCACCTTGCCAATCACCTTCCAGAGTCTGTTTGTCAGAATCTTTGCTATGATCAGATATGCTGCATTTGATAGCGCTATCGGCCTGTAGTCCTCAACCGTCTCCGCTCCATCTCTTCGGCAAGAGGAACATGCAGAATCTATTCAATCTGTCGAAGCCCTTGTTGCCTTCCCTGAATTCTGTTAAGACCTGCATGATTTCTTCCTTCAACAGCGACCAGAATTCTTTGAAGAAGAGCATTGGGAAATCGTCTGGCCCCGGACACCCCTCAGCATTCAACCCCCAAACCGCATCCCGGGCTTCGTCCTCCGTGAAAGGTACAATCAATTGCTCTGCTTCCTCAGCCCTTAAGGCTAGAGCCCCCAGCCCCCTCCATCTCCATCTCCCTCTCCTTCGGCCTGTAAAGTCCCTAAAATAACCTGCCATTGCCCTTCCCACAGATTCTCTGCCTGAGAACTCCGTCCTGCCTACCTGCAGTTTCTCAATCCAGTTCCTCTTACGCCTAGCTGAAGCCGTCAAATGGAAGAACATAGTGTTTGAGTCTCCTTCTTTGACCCACTTCTGCTTAGACTTGGTTCTCCATTCCACCTCGGCTTTCCTGTCCTCCTGGATGACTCTCATGCAGACCGCCCTGTCTTGCCTTTCCGAGCCCGTCATCCGTCCTAGGTCCACTCCATATCTAATCTCTGAATCTCTGTGAGGGCCTTGTCCTGCAACCTGGTCCGTTCCTCCTTTAGTTGTTTCTTGTATTCCTTCAGAAATCGCTTCAACTCCAGGAGCTTTGCCTCCAGCTCCGCGGCTGCCGACCCGTCTGGATGTATGTCCTTCCATTTGGCCTCCACCAAGCTCCTGAAACCCTCTTCCAGCAACCATGCCCTCTCAAACTTGAAGTATGTGCCATACTGGGCTCCTTCGCCAGACTCCCATGTCAGCGAAGTGTGATTCGAGAAAGGCCTCTCCATAGCATGGGCCCCGGCCAGCGAAAACACCTTAGCTAATTCCATCGAGCAAAAGAAGCGATCCAACCTCGACATCCGGCCACCTGAATCTTTCCATGTGAAAGCGCAAGCGGTAGGGGTATGTCTTGCCACCCATGCTCTGCTACGAGGCCAGTAAGCTCTTCCGAGCCTTGATCCCTGCCCCTCGGCCCCCCAACTTGTCTTTCGCCAGCAATGTTGCTTTGAAGTCCCCACCAATGAGCCATAGACTCCCCTGAAAGCTCCTCGCCACCTGGCGAAGACCTTTCCACAATGAACTCCTCCATGCTTCATTCGTAGGCCCATAAATCGAGGAGAATGTTAGCATGAGCCCGTCGCTCCTCAGCTGTACCGTGACCAGACCCACCCCCATTTTCGAGCCCACTACCGAGAACATGTCTTCCTTCCAGCCCACAATCACCCCACCGGACCTCCCCTTCGCATCAAGAGTCAAAAAATCCCGCATCGTGCTACCCTCAATCTCTCTCCACCTTCTCTGGTCACACTCTTGCGGCTTCGTCTCCTGAAGAAAGGCCACATCAGGGTTCCATCTAGATAGATATGACCTCAACATCCCCCTACCGGTGGGGTCGCAGAGGCCCCTCACGTTCCATGTGAGGACTTTCACCATGGGGCCCCGACTGCATCGCCCCCTCTCACACGACCAAAGTCAGCCCCCTCTACTACTCGCTCCAGTTCCCCTTCGTCAAAAGCGTCAGCCCATCCTCCCTCCAGACCCTCAACTTTCCCGCCCCCACTCCCTGCCTCAAATCCCACACCCTCCTTCCCCATACCGTTGCTCTCCTTGCCTGCATCGTCCCCAGCCTCCTCTCCCATCACCGACAGACCCTTTCCCTCAGCCCTCACCATAGCGGCCTCCCTACCGTGCCCCCCCGACCCAGGGGGGACCTTCCCCTCTTCCAGGGCTTGCCGAAGACCACCTGCATCAGGAACGGCACCGCCATCGTCGGGCCCACACTTTCCAGCCCCCTGCCCTTCTCCACCAGGCAAGGGGTCCCTCGATGGGTGAGCCCCACCCGGGCTCTCGGGTGCTCCATTGCTCTCCCCGCTCCAGCGAGGTTCCCCAAGCCTTGACTCACCTCCATCGTTCGACGAGGAGTGCACCTGCGTTGGAGGGTCAAGGGCCGACCTCCTGCCTTCGCCTCTGCACGGAGGCAGGTCCATTGTAGATGCCTCCTCCGGACCCCCTGTGCCTTAGGGGGTCCCCGAGTTGCTGCCCATAGCCTCTCGATCCTCTTGTGGAGCAGCCTGGTTGGACTACCCGCACCCTCGCTCCCTCCGAGGATCGGCTCCTCTGCCCGAGTGCGCTCCAGCTCCCCTTGCTCCCCAGGGCTCAACACGCTATGTCTGAGCTTAAACAGGACCCCCCACGGTCTATTTAATAATGAGCCACAAAGCAGAATCGGATCCGGGTTCGGGTTTGGACCCGAATCCGACTCTACGCTCGCCCAAAAAAACCCCCCACTCCGCCTCGAGCCTTCACCCGCATTCGTCAGTGCCTTTAATGCGCCGTTCTCCCTTGCTTCCTCCCCTGAGGCCTTCAATGCCCCTCCTTTGATCGATGCAGCCTCCTCCCGCCGCAATCCCTCGGAACCTCCACGCTGTGCCTCGCAGTCCCTCACTTGCTGCTCGAGACCCGGGCCAACTCGCGTCGCTGCGGTCCTCGAGAGATGCGCTTCAAAAGGCATACCCTTTGGAACGGCCGACTTGGCCCACGAGGTGACTCCCTTCCCAGTGCCTCTCTACCTCCCCTCGGCCCTGCTCGTCGGAACCCTGCCCGCCGCAGCAGCACTGGCCGAGCGAGCCAGCGCCTCTGCGTGGCATTTCCGCCCTCCCTCCTCTGGCTAGACGAGTATTACCCAAGGCGCATTCCCTAGCCGTAGCGTCACTTCTTCCTGTAGCCCTTGCTCGGTCGCATCTCCACCTCAGCCTAGACTGCGCTGAGGTTCTCACTGCTGAGGCCAAGCCCCCTGCACCTTCACACTCACGCAAATAGAGCGATGATCGCCTCGACCACCTGTCGGGTTCGAAGGAAGAGCGGGATCCCCACCAGACTCAGCGAGAGCTCCACCTTCCGCGGTGGGCGCTCCCTCCTTGCGCTGTCCGATCTCACCGCCCATCGCCACTGGACAACTCCTACGCAATGGGTCTCGCTGAAGAGAAGCCTCCCTGTCGCCCCCACCGAAGCTCCCATCAGCAGGTACTTCTCTCCCATTGACCGCAGCTTCGTTAGTTCACCTTCGACAACCTTGGCGACTTCGGTTTCCAACTCCCGAATTGCCACCTGGCCCTTTGTGACCACGGCAACCAAAGTCGATGCAAGAGCCCTCTCGAACCTCGTAGAGAATTCCGACCATGGGGCTTTGACTTCGACAAGAGGCGCCCCCTCCGGTAGGGGCAGGAGCCTCGCCTCCTGCGTGCCCGCGACTGTGCTCCTCAGCTCCACGCACGACGCCCTCTGATGGCCCAGCTTCCCACATCGGATACATCGCACGGGATCCCTACAGTCCCTCGCCAGATGCCCTCGCCCCCTGCACTTGAAGCACACTAGTTCCGACGCCAGCCTCTGCCTCGATCGCCTTCTGGCCAGCGTCCATCCTCGACTCGTCGACTGCCCTTCCTCACCCACTTCCGCTTGCCCCCCTACACTCGCACCTCCCCTTACACCCTCATGCTCGTCGCCTCCCGCACTTGCGCTAGCACTCGCACTTGTGCTCATATCTCCTTCCCTCCCGTCACTCAACATGGCAAATCTTCATAAGAAAATAATGTGCTTAGGTTAAGATCAAGGAGTTAATGAGAGGAAACAATGACCTAAATATAATTATAGGTAAGCCGATCATCTTTACAAATCAGTACAAGGTCAAACAAACGAGAAAATTGATTATCCTCAATGGAAAAGTGGATTGGGCATGCTGGTCAAGTGGTTGGTGGTTTATGAATCTTTATAAAGAATTCATGCAATGGAAGTGCAAACCAAAGATGGATAAGGCTTTAGGCCAAAGTAAATGGGGTTTTGATTTCAACCTTCCTAAACAAATCATGCCATGCCACCAAAAAAACCTACCAAAATAACATCATAAATCAAGAGAGACAATAAAACATGCCATGGAATCATTTAAGTATGATCTTGGCTACTAGGAAAATCTCAGGTAAGTATAGTTTTTGGTGAGCGCATCATATACTCTTGAAAACATCACAAATTAGGACTAACAACAAATCACGTCATGGAACCATCGAAATCTGATCTTGTGTAGTAGAGAAACCTCAGTTACATGTATTTTTAACCGCAACTGATATTTGCTAAACCACCACGAGATCATCGGAGGAAAACATCAACACTTTTTTTTTCTTTATCTAGTTGTGAAAATAACATTAAACTCAACTTGCAGGAAAATCCAGTCAATGTCTACGGCAATACTCCTATTCATACTTCAAACATCCAACACTTATATTAAGGGAAATACAGAATGGTAAAACATGCTCTGCAAACTTTCTAGAACGCGACCACCAACAAGAATCTCCCACTCTCCTCTGAAGGTTCTCTATCTTGGAGGCCATCGCTAGAGTTTCCTCTTTAATTTAAAAATGTTTCCTTAGCTTTAGGTCTTCTCTACATGTAGGCATTCTCTTCTTGTAGTTTAATTAGGTTAATCCTATCCTAGTATCATCCATCTACCTCCACCACCCTTGCTGTCGATTTGTGTGATTGAGTAGGTGGAATCCTTGGGCTATTCTGGAGGTAAGATGTGATTGTCACAACTACTGGTGGCATCGAAGAGGACCTCATAAAATGTCTTGCACCAACATATAAAGGTGATTTTTCTCTCAGGATTTGAGTTGCATTCAAAAGGATTGAATCAGATAGGAAATTTGTTGGTTCCCAATGATAACTATTGCAAGTTCGAGGATTGGATTATTCCCATTTTTGACAAAATGTTGGAAGAGCAATTTGCACAGTATATATGGGACTCAATCCTGATGGAGAGCATGAGAGAGGGTGCCGAAGGGAGCAATTGTGAGAAGGTGGGTGAGGAGGGATACTTGTCGAAGGAGGGCGAGGCATCTCGTCTAAGGGATGGTGAAGGTGGAGGTGAGCTGCGCTGGGGGGGAGTGGAGGTCGAGGAGGGTCTGGGCTGGTCGGTGGTGGTGAGACGAAGGAGCGTCGGACCTTGGTTGATCCCCGAAGAGTTTCTCGCTAGGGAGGAGACACGACATGGAGGGAAAGGTGCTTCAGATGCTTGGGGTAGGACCATTGGGCTCAAGATTGCTGTGAGCGGTGACGTTGTTGGAACTGTGGTGGTCTCAGGCATAAGAGTTTAAATTGTCATGGTGGTCGCACTCGGGATGTGGGGAGCCTACCACCGCCACCGTCGGGGGGGCTGTTGCAGGTTGAGGTTGAGGCACCTTGGTTGGAGGGTGTTCGGTGTCTGAGGGAGGAGGTGGAGAGTGAGCTAGTGGGTGAGATCCTTGAGGGCTGGGTGACCAAAGCGGTGGTGGAGAAGGCTTTGGGCGGGGATGTGGAGCATAAGGGGGTTAGGGTTCTGATGTTGGAAGGAAGGAGATTCTTGGTCCTTGGCCTCCTTGTCTCGAGGAGGGCGGAGCTTTGCTTCTTAGAGGTCGTCTCCAAGATGGGAAGGTGGAGGTGGCGACGCTTGTCCCCGCACGATGGAGTATTTGTGGAACGCCCTTCAGGGAGACCGGTTCTCGAGGTGTCCATTATAGGAATCCCTTGGTGGTTGAGGTCTGTCGGTCGTCTCACCATTCGCTCGTCTCAAGAGGTGCACGGCGGTCGACCTCTCCAGGGGTTTGGTGGTGGTGGTGATCATGATGAAGATTGGAGCGGTGTTGGAGAAGGTTGTGTTGTGGCTGGGGAGCTCCTCTTGGGTCGTCTCCGATGCGACTCGGGGAGGTTATTGGGTATCCACGATGGTGGTTGGAACCATTGCTTCGACACGGAGGAAGGTGAAGCGTCGTCCGATGAGGATGAGGGAGAGTTGATCGATCGTTGACATGGATTCAGGCCCCAAGTGATCCACGTGGATCTCGTCTGAGTCACTGGTACTGCTCGAGATTGACACTTTCCCGTAGACATCGGGAGTGTAAGAGGCGAGGAAGGGCATTGATGAGAGGTGGCCTCTCAATGAATAGATGGTGGTGACTCTTAAAGGGACCACATCCGTGGCACGTGCAACGAAGCGCTCATGTGTTTTGAGTGTTGAGTTGGATCTGTTTGCAAGATCCGAAGGGGCCATTCGGTGGTTTCAGGCAGAGCGGGGAGTCGGATCTGGCTCCCTTTTGGGGCCTGTTCTGAGAAGAGGGGCTCCTTCGACCCTTCGACCTCGAAGTTGGCTAATGACCGGTAGGAGACTGATGGAGCTGTGGAAGGGGAGCACTCTCCAGCTTTGTTCGGGGTAGAAGGCGTGGTCTCCTTTGCTGCGTCTCCCCTGTGATGGGCAGAAGATCGAGGGGAGGGGTTGGTGTTGCCCACGGTATCGACAGTGGCAAGAGGGGCTTCCGGTCGTCTTTTGGCTGATGTGGCCGAGGCCGTGGTCCAGTGTGAGGAGAAGGAAGATCCCGAGCCTCATCTTGGTGGTCCTCCGCACAGTTGTAGTTAGGTAACGTCTCGGTGACGTCCGACACCGGGAGGAGATTCCCTAGCTGGAGGGAGACCGCGCATGGTTCACGGTGGCAGAAGCGGTGCTCTCCGCTATAAGAGGAGATGGAGGTTTCGTGGGGGTCAGGAATTGAGGGTGGTGGTTGATGGTTGCGGAAAGGCACCATAGCTGCCACGATAGACAACAGTGTTGGATTGTGATGATGACGAGGTGTGTAGGACAGCGGAGGCGTGTGACTTTTGATAGGCTATGGAGGCCCCTATTTGTTAATGAGCGGGTTGCTAATGTGGAATGTGCGGGGTCTTAATGACCCGACTAGAGGGGCGTCGCTGGGGAGTTATATTCGTACGTGGAAAGTTGACGTCGTGTTGCTACAAGAAACTAAATTATCTGACTGTGATGTCCGGACCTGGAAGGAGATTAGGGATTCTTGGATGGAGGGGTTCCGGTCTCTTAGGGTGACTTGTCGCTCAGGAGGATAGGTTTTGGGATGGCGGGAAGATGTCTTCTCCTTGGATGATTTCTATTGCGGGGAGCATGTAATCACTGCGAGGTTCATTAGGAGGGTGGGAGGTGCCAAGATGTAAATCACAGGGGTGTATGGTCCATCGGATGCCCAGACAAGAGGAAGCATGTGGGAGGATCTACGATCGTGGTTGAGGAGTGTTATGGTTATCTGTGGTTGGTTGGAGGGGATTTCAACATCACACTACAAACGGAGGATAGGCCTGGAGGGTAAGGAAGACAAGATCCCAGGTCGGATCTTTTTGTGGATTTTGTGGCTACGCATGGCCTTGTGGATTTAATTCCAGCATCCTATGCTTACACTTGGAGGAATAACAGCCCGAAGTCTAGGATTGACATTTCTTTCCAACGTGGAGCTAGCAGAGTCCTTCCCTATGGCGGATGTGGCCGCCTTGAAGAGGCCTTTCTCAGATCACACACCCCTTATGTAGCGGTCTAATGAGGGGACACACTTCGCCACCTATTTTAAATTTGACATATTATGGATGATGGATGAGGGGTTCCAGAGTATAGTGGAGGAGAAGTGGAACTCTATGATGGTGGAGGGATCTACCGCATGTTGCTTGGCAAAGAAATTGGGTATGTTGTGTGACCACCTGAGGCTGAGGGCATATAGGAGGGAGATCAAGGCGTCCACGAAGGGTAGGAAGGAAGAGGCACTGGTGGAGATTGCTAGGATCGATAGCTAGGAGGACCAGGCCCCTATCTCGACGGAGGATAGGGAGGTTAGAGCGAGGATGATGCGTGCAATACAGGAGGACAAGAAAGCAGAGGTGGAGTGGAAGACAAGGTTGAGACAGAGATGGTTGAAGGAAGGCAACTCTAATACCAAATTTTTTCATCAAGTGGCCTCTGCCAAGAGGAGGAGAAACTTGATAGAGAAGTTGCTGATTTATGGGGTTAGCTTATTTGGTAGGGAGGAGGTGGGACGAGTTGCAGCGGATTACTTCAGGGAGTTTATTGGGAGGCGCATTAGGGGATGATAGAGGTGGATAGGGGAGGATGTGCAGTGTGTCATAGAGACCTAGGCGGAGAGCCTCACAAGTAGCTTTTCGGAGGACGAGGTGAGAGGCAGTTTGGAGCTTAAATGCATAGGGGTATCTTGGTTCGGATGGTTTCCCTATTTTCTTCTTTAGGGAATTCTCGCATCTAGTGGGACCAGATGTGATGCTAGTGATGGAGGAGTTCGCAACCAAGAATAGAGGTTTTGACAAGTTGAATAGATACTATTTGTTTTTGCTGCCTAAGAAGGAAGGGGCGGTGGCGATCCAGGACTTTAGATCGATTACGGTTTCGAATGTTGTGTACCTTATTATTGCTAAGGTCATGGCCAATAGGCTCAAGGACCTTCTTGGAGACTTGATCTCCCTGTTTAGACAGCTTTCGTTCTGGGAAGAGGAATCCTGGATGGTTTTGTGGTTGCCATGGAGGAATTGGCCACTTAGAGGAGGGAGAAGAAAAGGGCATTTTTGTGGAAATTTGACTTCAACAAGGCATACGATTCGGTGCAGTGGGTATTATGTGGGCTTCCCTGAGGAGGAGGGGTTTTCTCGCGGTATGGATTGATTGGATGAAGAGGTGTGTGATGACATCTTTCTCAGTCTTCATTAATGGGAACCCAGCAGGAGGATAGGTACAACCTAGGAGGGGCGTCAGACAGGGTTGCCCCTTGTACCTATGTTGTTTGTGCTTGCGGCAGATGCTCTGGCTTAGGCAACAAAGAGGGCCTATGATAGGGGTTTGGTTAAAGGCTTTATGGTTGGTGAGGGCAAGGAAATGGCGATCCTGCAGTATGCTGATGATACCTTGTTTTTGGTTGATGGAGCGGAGTTGGAGGCCAAGAGGATGAATCCTTTTGGAGCTTTTTGGCGATGTGTTAGGGTTGCAGATCAACTATCAAAAATCAACTTTTCGGTCGAAGAGGTGGAGAGGGTGGGTGGGGTTTTGGATACAGAGGTGGGTTTTTTGACGCTGGTGTATCTGGGCCTTCCTTTATCAGATCGATGTCTTAGGTTATAGGATTGGATACCTCTGTTGGAGAGGATGGAGGGAAGATTGGCAGGTTGGTACTCTAGACTTCTTTTTAAAGGTGGGAGGTTGACCCTGGTTGTGTTATGGTTGCAGATCAACTATCAAAAATCAACTTTTCGGTCGAAGAGGTGGAGAGGGTGGGTGGGGTTTTGGATACGGAGGTGGGTTCTCTGTCGCTGGTGTATCTGGGCCTTCCTTTATCAGATCGATGTCTTAGGTTATAGGATTGGATACCTTTGCTGGAGAGGATGGAGGGAAGATTGGCAGGTTGGTCCTCTAGACTTCTTTTTAAAGGTGGGAGGTTGACTTTGGTGAAGGTAGTGCTGACATCCATATCGTCGAATTTCCTCTCAGTTTTCAGACTACCACGTTAGATTGAGAAGATCTCGGGATTGATGAGGGATTTCTTTTGGGCTAATGTAGGGTCGATAGGAAGGGGGGGTGAGGTTGGTAGCTTGGGAGGGGGTGTGTAGACCGTTTCGGGAAGGGGGTTTGGGGGTTAGAGATGTGGATAAGGTGAACATCAATCTCCTCGCAAAGTGGATTGCGAGGTTGGTGGGACGGGATCAGGGGCTCTTTGGTGATGTTATGCGGCGATGCTATGGCTTCTTCCTCTCATTGGAGCCTCTGGAGTCCCCTTCTCTAGGAGCCTCTCACTTTCTTAGGGGCTTGGCGATTGTGATGGCAAAGGTGCGTGATCTCTTCTCCCCTATAGTGGGAAGGGGAGACCCTTGGTGACAAGTTTCCCCATCTTGTTGGGAGTGTTGTGGACCCGTCGGCTACAGTGGGAAGTTGCTAGGATGGGGCTTGCTGTCCAACTTTCGGGGGGGCCTTTCAGACCAGAGATGTGAGGAGTTCCAGCGATTGTTGCAGGAGCTAGAGGGTTGGGCACCGGAGGAGGGTGATGGCTTTTTTGGGGAAGGAGAGTTCTCTATGGCAAAGGTCTTCCGTAGGTTGGGAAGTGGTGCGGTCAATTCGGACATTGATTTCGTGCGAGATTATAGTCTGCTATGGAAGGCGGAATGTTTGTTGAAGGTGAAGATGGCTGGTGAGGAGGGAAGAGTTATGACGAAGCAATGGAGAGCTAAATGGGCCCAGTCGGTTGATCTCACATGTCTTTGTGGTGGAGTCGAGGAAGACATCCAGCACCTTTTCTTTCAGTGTCCGTTTGTGATGTAGGTTTGGCAGCGGATGAGAATTGACTAGATCGCCCATCAGGATGTGGGTAGCTTCTGGCAGTCTTTTCGTAGGGGAAACGCCTATAATGGAGGGATCACCTTTAGATCCAAGAAGGACAGAGCCAAGGTTTTGGCGGTCTTGTGGGGTGTATGGCTGTGGAGAAATGGGGCGATTTTTAGGGGAGAGAGATCTTATGTTGAGAATTTTATTTTGTTTATTTCTTCCCAGGTGGTGTTATGGGATCTACTTTGTAATTTTGATCTAATTCGTTTTGTTGGAATGTAATGATTCTAGGTGGTTATCATTCGGATAACCATCCTTTGACTTTTAAAAAAAAGAAAAATTCTAGAATGCACAAAACAGAACATGGTGTCACCAGAGGAACCTTCGAGGACGGTGGTTGCAATTTTAGAGATGGGTTGAATACTAGGTTCATGCCTTGAATCCCCTACATCTCCTCTTGCCACGGGCCTTCTCAAACTTTCGACTCTTGGAATGGACATAAGGCTTTGTGTGGCTGTGAGGCACTCCTGGGGCTCTACCAAAGTGTTTCACAACCTCACGTGAGTTCTTTGGTCCCTTGAGCAGAACAGTGTTTTGGCCGAGAGGGGCCCTGAGAGCTAGCTGGTAGAAGGTGAGGCACTCCCCTCCAGCCTTGAGAATCCTCGCCCTTGTCGTCTCTGTGAACCTCAATGCCACCACCTTCAGGGATGGCACATTGTACTCCCTCTTGTCATCCGTCACCGTCCCAACATCCACAGCTATCTTATCATCCTTTCCCTTCATGAAGGTGATGAGCTTGGAGAAGGAGAGGGGGGCTTGTTGATCTTGATCATGAACAGCCTCTTGAGAACGACCTTGTTGAAGTTGCTCCCTGTCCTCCTCGTTAGGAACCTGTAAAGCTTCACCAGCAGCTTCAGGTGCACATTATTCGACTTTGGGGCTGTCCTCTTCACCTTCTTGCTCCTCCCTTTGGATACAAGGTCGAAACCCATCCCTTTGCTGCTTCTGCTTCTTCTACCACCGAGCTCCTTCCTCTCTTTCTCCTCCTCCTCCCTAGATGGCACGAAAACATCAACACTTACATATGATTATAGGTAAGGAAATCCTTCAAAAAAAGACAACGTAGTGAAGGCCACCTACCAACCTTTCAATGTAGGAAGAAGACAATAGGCCCCTCTTCTTCTAATCTGGAATCCAAAGGAGAGGTTGCGGGTTGAGCCAACCCCTCGTCGATCCGGTGTTAAGATAACACCGGTTAGCAACTCAAAAAGGGGTTGAGTTTTCCCCTATGGTAAACAAGGGTTAACCCCCACTTTTTGGGGGTTAACCCTCTTCGTAAACTAGGCCTTAGAGATTTGATTGATGTTCTTTTTGGACTGTGCT
The DNA here is from genome assembly GCA_037157565.1 of Thalassia testudinum. Classification (NCBI taxonomy): domain Eukaryota; kingdom Viridiplantae; phylum Streptophyta; class Magnoliopsida; order Alismatales; family Hydrocharitaceae; genus Thalassia; species Thalassia testudinum. The sequence goes on along the minus strand of JAZHRO010000055.1, from coordinate 26,865,437 downwards.
ACAAGGATTACCGTTTGCACCCACATGGCTGCAGTGTTTATTTCTAGTGGTTGTCAGGTGCTAGAATCTAGCGCCTTGATGTGTGAAGTGGTTGGTCCAGCTTCTTGTTTCATGGGGGTCAGGTTAAGCAGAGAAAGAGCAACGGGGGGAGAGGGAGGTGATTTGCCCAGGGAGTAGTCTATGGTCAGAAGCCATCAAAGAGGCATTGGTTGATTGAATGGTGTTGCTTAAGAGGCAATGGGGATTTAGCACTTAATATATGCGGGGCAAATAGGGGGCTGGAAAAGGGTTGAAGTAAAGCTTATAGTAAGCATGATGGAGGCAATGATGGTGGGAGATTGTACATTTGTTGCCTATGTGGGGATGTTGTGACCGATCATGTTTACATTGAGGTGGGGAAGGGGTCATGTAATGGGTTCAAGGGTTGTCACGTTTGTTTTTCTTTTCCCCTGTGAAAAGAAAAGGATGATTGCATGAGATTATTTATCATCTGCTTAAATCTTTGTCTTTTTCAATTGAGTGGGAATTTTCTTGCTCTTCATCTTGGTCATGTGGACATGCCATGAGCTGGCAATACGAGACACCGGCAATATATCACTAATATGTAGTGATATTTTGATTATGCAAGGGATATGCTTGTCTTTATCTTGTCATACCTATTTATGTGGTATAAATTAAATTTGACGATGACATGAGAGCCATGAGCCCTCATTTTGTCTTGTGAAATTGGGTGCCACGAGGCTGCGTGGCAGATTTGGTTGAGGCATTTTTGCCTTTGAATATGAGTTACAGAACATTGGTCCCCTGGAATGAATACTTGCATCCTTGTGGAGGGTTCATGGTGCATTAGGCAGCATGGTTAGGCCTCCAATAGCCTTACCATGCTAGTTTGAAGTCATATTTCTGGCGAGTGGACACTACCGATGTATAGAAGGGCAGCTGTTGAAGCACCACACCCAGGCAGTGACAATATGAATATTTTTAGATGCTAGGCCCTTTCCTCATTGCTTGGGATCAACAAGGATGGTTGGGATGCCAAGCATCCAACTTGTTTGTACTAATTTGATAGTGGTATTTTTTTTTTTTTTGGAAAGCACAAGGATAGTTATCCGGATGATAGCCACCCAGCTCCTTCATTAATAGAACTCAAGGAAGAACAGTCATATTATAAAAACTTTTCCCAAATGGAAAATAAAGAATTTGATAGTGGTAATTTTATCTTCATGTAGACTTATCAGGAGCTTAGGATATTATGCTGACATCTTTCAGTTGCATCCTATTCATAAGATTATATACAAGCATTGTATATGTTGCAATTTCTGTTTTAAGTTATGAATCATCCGTAAAAATGAATTGGGACTTCCTCTCAAAAACAAAAAAAGTATTGGGATTCGATTAATTGATTACATGGTGATATCTCTGTCTGTCTACCAAAAGACTATGGGTGATATCCTCAAATTATGGATATCATGGAGTGGTCTCTTTGTGTTTGGCACATAAGAACAGGACGAAGAATCTCATTATGAATACTTATGTGGTGTTTCCCCTAGTAGCACGAGAATGAAGAACTGCAATTGATGAAGTGACTTGGTTAATGTTGTCAGGCAGTTGCTTCAAGTTTGGATGTGTTGTTCATCTGTTGCATTTGCAACTAGCTATAAGTTTCTGTGTTTGCAATGTAGTTCAATATTTGTGTGCCTGACTCTGACATGTATGAGCTGTTACTAGTTCCATGGGGAAGGCTAAGGGTGTTTCATTGATTTTTTTTTTTTTTGAAAATGTATTGTCAATTTTGGAACTATTGAATTCATGTTGTGTGCTATATTATTCCTCATTAGGTTGACTGGTGCTAAAGATTTGAATGTAATGTTATGTTTCCTTATGGCTTGTTCTCAGATGGCTAAAGGTGTCAGAGGTCATCGCTTGCTCTCATCTCGGCTGAGGTCAACTCACTTTGCTTTGCCCCCTCATTGCCGAATGATTCAAAAGGGCAGTAAGTCTAAGAAACATCAAAAGACAATGATGAATGACTGGGAAAATGCTACTTGTTCAGTGTGCTTGGAATACCCACACAATGCTGTTCTTCTTCTCTGTTCGTCTCATGACAAGGGTTGCCGTCCATACATGTGTGGGACGAGTTATCGGTTATCGAATTGTCTAGAACAATTCAAGAAGGCATATACAAATACTGAAAATGCAGAAATTTGCCCAAACACATCTAATTTGCTTGTTAAGAATAAGTCAGAAATAGCCGAACTTGCATGTCCCTTGTGCAGAGGTCAGGTCAAAGGATGGACGGTGGTAGAAGCTGCTAGAGAATATCTAAACAAGAAGAAGAGAAGCTGTATGCAGGATGGCTGCTCCTTCAGAGGCAAATATAAGCAGCTTCGAAAGCACGCCAAAACTGCACACCCTTTTGCAAAGCCTCCCCAAGTTGACCCTGTGCTTCAAGAAAAATGGAAAACATTTCAGGATGAGAGGGAGAGAGAAGATGTGATGAGCATGATAAGATCATCAATGCCAGGAGCCATGGTGCTGGGAGATTATGTGATAGAGAATGATGGTTTCCATAGCGACGATGAGCTGTTTGATGAGGAAGTCAATCGTCCACAGTGGGATGGACTTGGTAGAAATTGGATGCGGTTCGTTTGGTTCCTTCGTACATTTGGCAACTCCAGGAATGGTCGTCTTGTTCCTCGGCTGAGGAGATCCACTAGCGGTTTTCCAGCTTCAGAGGAAGACGAGGGTAGGTTCTCACCTCCTTTATTTCCCCTGACCTCTGGCTCGCCTATGCAAAGTGATGCAGATGCTGAGGGAAATGATTATATTGAAGAGAGTGATGGTGATGATGCTCCTGCTAGCATAAGAAGAAGAAGAGGTATTGTGGGGAGGGTCAGGAGACGTATGTTGTGGAATCGGAGGCCTAGAAATAGATAGATTTTCAGGAGATATAGAAATTTTTGACACTTTTAAAGAGCAGACCTTCAGATTTACTATGATAAGAAGGGGGTAAGTTCTTGCAGTGAACCACATTTTACTGTGTCACTTTCCCTAACTATATATCTTTTGATGCTTATCTTCTCCCAACTTTCTTTATAATTCATGTGCATATTTGTAGAATGCTGCTTTCTGCATGTATTTCACGTGCTTCTGAACATGATGGTCATCAGGGGAATTCATTCGTTTCTTTCCTTCGTGAAATTGCTCTTTTTTGGTCCGTGTATGATGCTGATGGACGGTCCATTGGTGATTCTAACATGGATATGGCTGATTATTGCGATTGATATGTTTGCTGAATAAAATGTTTTTCATGAGCAAGCGCTGGAAGTTTGTAAACACTCAGTAGTGGGTAAATATGTCAGGAGATTGGGTGCATTCAGAATGCGACAGGTCCTACAGGGCTACAAAGGGGCAAAGAGTTCACAGTGGACCGTAGGAAACATCAAAAAAGTCAATGTTTATATTTTGGCAATCTCACCTTTCGTTGAGGTCAGAATTGTGGGTGCCATCTTCCACAGTTAGGAATGGAAACGGGCTGGCTTCTGATCGTATTTGACTAAATTCGTACCTATGTCATTTATAAAATTTATACTCATATTTTATCAATTTATCTATAGGATATAAAATTGTAAATTCATATCCATATTCATCTATCAATTGTATATTTAAGTATTCATCAAATATTTATTTATAAGTTGATTTTACAATTAAATTGTGTTAAATTAGAGTTAAAGAAAAGAAATTTTATAATACAATTAATGTAATTAATTAATTATTTATTTTTTGGAAGCTCTCAACATAGTTATTTAGGTTACTTTAATTTTATTGATGTTCACTAAAATTATTATAAAAAGAATCTTTAAGGGAATATGTCAAAAGTAAAAATATAAAAATTTTTAAAATAAGTGTTTAAGGGAAGTTTTAAAATATTTTCAACTTTTAAAATCATTAAGAGAATCATAAAGAAGATTAAGATTGGGGAAATAAAGGACTTAGGATGTGATTTATGTATATCTTGGGTAAATTAAAATTTTATTAGATATTTAGGTCGGATAATCAAGTATAAATTCATACCTATATTCATATCCAAATTTAGTTAGATTTTTTAAATAAAAATCATGTAAAAACCTGATCAGGTTTAAGTTAATTTTTATTCATTCTTTTTACGTTGGATCGAATTAGGTTGGATTCAAGTTGAATTTATCAATATTTACATCCCTACCCACAACTCTTGTCACAATACTAGGGCTTCTACATTTTTAACAATCATATGAAATAATCTCAACTTGTCCCTTGAAAAGACTTTCCCCGCATCTAAGTAGAAAAAGTGCTTAAGTGTCACTATTTTGACTTTTCCCATTATCCAGCAAAATCTATGTTAGTTTTCTTTCTCACGTACCAATATCTTAGAGATGCATCAACATAATGTGCAAAAAGCTATAAGGAGAAAAAGTTAGTTGCTAGGTGATATGATGAGGAATGTACAACTTTTACCAGAAATGTGCACACACTAGTTATATGGTTGGAAAATAAAATAACTGTATAGAGAGTGCATGAGTAACTTTTGTGGTAATCCAAGAAGAATTCTCTGGTAAGTTTCAAGACATGAAAGTACTCATCCGTACTTATTCTTCCTATTTGCAAAAATTCTACAAGTCTTTCTCTCCAAATGAATCAAATTCAGTAACAAGTATGAATAAAGGTAGAAGCAATTTTCTTTAGATTCGTAACATTAAACTAATTTAGAGAGAAGAATGTTGTTACCAAAGTGAAAGACTGGTAAACTTTGCAAGTTGACGGAGTGGTTAGAAAATTAGTGGGCATTAATATTTTTCCCCTTATTTCACAAGTGCACAACTATTTGCTAGTTTCAAGTTTCCTTTTTGTAATTTATCTAAAATAATTAATTTGTTTTCCGAAGACAACCAAGTGAGAAAGGACACTCCTGGGGAATTTACTCCAAATAAAGTGAAAATGAGGGAAACTTCTTCCACCAAAAATCTAGAGCTTATATGGTTGTTTATTGAATGTGTATTGTTTGATGATTAGCATATGTGTAATTTGTTATTGTGAGTTATCTTTTATTTTGATAAGTAATGAGATGTTGGGTTTTATTGACAAAAGTAGTTGGTAGCTCTTCTGATTAGTTGTTTAAGCCAATTATTCTTAGACCTAGGAGTTTAAAAATCTTGGTTGATTGAGATTCTTTTATAGTTTCAAAGTTAGAAGGGTTTGGGTAACTGACGTAAGGAGAATGGTGGTGTTCTACTTTTGAATGCAAAAAAGAGGTGAAGTTCTCATTTGCCATTTTTATATATGTTAGACGTGATACAAAAATACCCATTCCTAACTGTTTTCCTTTAAACGGAAGAGGCCTTAGGGTATTTGTGTTGGAGCTGTGGTGATTGTAATTTTCCACTACAAAAAAAAGGTCTCTTAAATTAAAGCATATAAGTTAAGGATTTAGGCCTTTATCATTGGTTTAAAGTCTTTTTTCTAGAGTTATAGCGAAGTTATATCCCTTATAAAAATTAGCCTGACTCATAATACAAATCAAAGATTCTATCTAGAATAGTAACTCACAATGATTAGATAAATATTTGCCTTGGAAAATTCTTGACATTTGTAAGTTAATATTTCTTTATTATTGCTGTAAGGCAGGTATAATCCTTGACGTATGTTATAAGGGACATTCCTTGATGTGTATCTTCGACTTATACTTGGTTTCTTTGTAGTATTTAAACTGGCCTAATCCAAGTTGTTTGATTGTTATTTTGAATTCTACAAAGTTTTTTAGGACAATATTGAAGAGTTTGATACTTAAGATTCTCCAACTTTTACTCTCTTCCGATCTACAGATTGGTCTCATTTAACTTACCACAAAAATTCTCCTTATTTGGTCTCCTTCCATTTTGAGTATTTGCTGGTAGAACAAAATTAGCCCAGCAGCAGATTGTGAGTGAAGACATGCAAGAGTTTAATATGTTTGTATAGGTGAGAGGAAAGAGTTTTATCATATTTGATTTTTGTAAACTTTTCCCAAGTTTATCTGGTGCCATAGTTTAAGCAAGGAAGTTTGATTAGGGAATCTTTCTTGAGAGGAGAAAGCATAGGTAAGAAATCAAAAGTTAACAAGGCAGCACCCAAGTTTGTGGGCAAAATCTTGTGCCTCATTCGTACAAATGTTGATGGGGATACATGTTGATCTGTCAAGGTTTGACCTCTAATCACAGCAGTTGGGAGAAGTTAATAATTCTTTTCGAAGTATTAACGTTGTCCTTATCAGCTTCAAGGAGGAAAATCATGTTATCCATAAGTTGGATTTTCTTCCATATTGGAAGTTCCCCCAATCGTTTTTACGGTCCTTAAAATATGATCCTTAACAGCTATGCAATCATTCAGCCTAGCTAAGGTTGACATGCCAAAAATGAAAAGCTGTTTGTATCTTCTCTATCCCCCTGTTGCGCTTGAAGAGTTCCATGCCGGTGTCGTTTACATTTGATAGAGTTATCGGAGAGAATGCCTTTCACCCAATCAATGGATATAGGAATTTTCATAAATGTAATATAAATTTTTGATATCATATAATTATGATTAGAATCTTCGTATTTACACGAGCGTCATTACAAAGTTGTTTGTAAGTTTTACTAGGATGATTTTTATATTTTAAGGTATGGTTGTCTTCACTCCCAAATTTGTTTATACATTGCTCCTCTTCACCCTCACTCCTCTTCTTTAACCATGCCACTTGCCTTGTTGTTGCACCCTTCAACTCGACTTCACGAGATTGAAGCACGTAGATAAACTTATCCAATACCCTAAAATAAGACCTTTCATCACCTTTTTACCCCCATAAGCCTTCTTGCTTTTTTGTCCACTTGGTTGTGGTTAACATCTAACCTTGTATTGATTGAATGACATTATTGCTTAAAAAGGTAGGTTTGAAGTGGTATAAATGTAAAAGTAAAATTTATAGTGCCATTTAAATAATATTCAAAATCTTCAATGACATTTATGTAAAATTCTCACTATTATATCATCACATTCCTTGAACTTAAGAGATTTAAGATAGAGTGTCCAGTCAAACATGCCAAAGACTTTAGAGAAGTCAATCTTTAGGATCAAAGTTTTTTGATCCTTGGACTTCTAGTTATAGACTTCTCCACTGTGGCAAATTGTGCTTCTGCGAGGGAGAAAAGACACAAAATGTTGAAGGGAGTACATGATAATTATTTTACAAGGGTTCAAATAAGGTGGGGCATTGGGTTGGGCCAACCTAAAATCAACACAAACTTAACTCGAATTTTATATAGGTCGAGCTTGGGTATTGACTTTTATTAGAAAAATTCAACCTTGGGCCCAACCTGGTTTGAATTCGAAAAAAACTTGAGATGGCTCATTAGCCCATTTTTTACTCAAATTACTTTTTTCTATTTTTTTTTGCGAAGTCAAATTTTTATATATTGTATATGATTGCTATTGAAAATAATATTTGATGTATATTATGCTAAACATTTACTTTACAAATACACTACTTTCAGTTAGTGATGATTAGAAATCAAAAGCCTAATTTGTGAGAAATTTAATAGCACTGAATCATTTGATTTATCACGTTAAAGTTTTATTTGTTTTATGGTACATTGAAAATCTACTGACAAGTTGATTGTTCTTTATATATGGATGGCCAGCTTTCTATTTTTTGGGTAATGAGCCTTAAGGGGCTTTCTAGGCTTGACTAGAAAATTCGATCCAAACATCAAAATTGGGCCTAGCCTGATTTGGCCCTTGGCCATTTAACATGGCTCTTGGGTCAAGCCTGGGCTTTGATTTGGGAAATTTTCAAGCCTGTGACTCGACCTGAGTCCTGAAAAATAAAATAGGGCTTTTCAAGTTCGAGTGGGGTCGAGCCAAATGCTCCACCCAATGTTTAAGTGATGATTTTCTTTAAGTTGTTAAGAAGGTTGTTTGGGTGGAAGTTTTTAATCTCACATTGTTATCTACTTTGGTAGGAGATTTTAGAATTTGGCTCATCTGTTTTGGTGAGGAATGACTTAAATTCCTATTCTAGAGAGGAACCTCCTTTTGACCGGTGATGGCAAACGCCTCCCATCAGCCATTAAAATGGTCCTACCAGATGAGATTGGCCTCAATTGAGAGAACTGACATGCATCTCCGCATACATGTTGGGACACAAGCTACGATGGTTAAAATGATAGATAAATAAAAAAACACCAACTTTAGAAGCTTGGACATGGGTGAAAATTTTCCTATTTCATTAATATGTGGATAAGGAAGAAGATAGGAGTGGAAAAGAATAGAAGACGATAAAGATGGAGATGAGATAAGGATGAAAAAGGACAAGGATGAGGGTGGATGAAGATATAAGTGGATAAGGATGAGATGAGGATAAGGGTGAGAATGGATGAAGATAACGATGACAGTCGATTGGACAATGGAAAGAGATAGAAACACACACACACACATTGGAGGACTACCAAATTTTTAGTGATGCTGTGATATTTGATACTATATAGGACACCAATAAGTACAAACTAAATTTTGCAACCTTTTGTGGTGTAAATCATCACTAGAAGACAATGATTTTCTCCAATGGTTTTTTAGTAAATGAATCCAGGGAGTCCTTTGAATGGTTGTTTAATAAGCCTGTTGAAGCTGTCGGAACTCATCAATATCTATTGTTATTGACCAAGACCCATCAATAGCTCCACTTATTTCTTCATGTTTTCTCGACACTGATCCAGGGGTTGAGGATGGCAGATAACCAACAAGTTCAAAATGAAAATTGATTTGTATTATGTTGCAGCTATTGTAATAGCGAGCTGAGTGATCTGATATGGCATCCTAAATTAGTTAATTAGTTGGAGGACTGTTGACTGTAATCTTGGAGAAGTCAGGTCTAACGAATCACAATTGGCTGAACTCAATATACAAGATTAGACATACATAGGTCCCTATTTACATGGCCAATAGATTCTTTGTTAGTATGAAGAAAACTCAGAGGAGCAAGTGTTTGAATTCATTTCTAGGAAACACAATCACAAAGCAAAATTTTTCATATGAATCAATTGGTTGTTTTCAAATTGCCATTTAGAGGGTGAGGGAGCCTAAGAACTCCATGGATAATGAAATGCACATTCGTCATCCATTTCTTCTCACCACATGGAATGTTGACTGAGAGTGCACTAGAGAGAGGGGGGGATTAGTACAAATGAATAATATTGGGAAATTCAAAATAGATGCATAATCAAATTCATCACATAATAGAGACACAAGAAGTTTAGCTGGAAAATCCCAAGGGTAAAAACCACCACTTAAGTCTTATCTGACCTAAGATTTCCTAATCAATTAAATTGATCAAATCCACTATCTACATCACTTGAATCTGAGAGTGGTGTACCTCAATTACAAAATCTCTCACCAATGCCAATGAAAGAGTTTTATTTTTCCACTCGGAAAGAGATGGGAATCCGACAGGTGGAATAACCAAGCATAATAAGAATAAATATAAAAAAGCAATCCTATAGAGCCCCAAGATGAATATGAATACTAGCTTTTATAAGTCTAGGAATAGTTCCCTTTATAATGTGGAGATCAGCATGAATTAGCATAGTGAGTAGAGCTCTTGGATAGTTAGTAAAGAGCTTGGAGAGCTTGTAGTGAGTAGCAAAAGTAATTTTGAGCTCCAATGGTTGTGTAAGGGATATGAAGTATTTTTTCTTGGGTGTATTAGCAATGAGAACTACCAAAGGCAATTATAGAAGTTTTAGAAAGGCTCTATGTATAATTAGAATGATTATATGGCCGTTGGAAGTGGATAGGAGAAGAATCTCTTGAGTTTGGAAAAATTCTCAAAAAGATTTGCAACAATCAGTACAGTATCAAACAACTGATGAGATCTAGTTATATGATCCATGAAATTGTGCGTCATCTGAAGAAAACGACTTGGAAGAGTGGTTAAGGGAGGTTTTCCCAATGAATGTTTGATCAATTGATCAAACATTCATTGGGCAATCAGATGACTTATTTCAACTTATAGGCTCCTTATCTTACTTTGCTTTTTGCTTATTGATGTGTTATCTCAGTCTTTATCCCTGAAATGTTAGTTCTTCCAAGAACAATTACCATGATATCTATTTGCTTTGTTATTATCAAAATCAAAGACATTAGTGTTTATGCACTAGCAATCTCTCTTTTTGATGATGACAAAACTTTATAACCAAAATAAAATGGATACAACAAATTTATAACAAGAAATTTTGTTTATCTACCTATTCTCCTATATTTTGACATTATCAAAAAGAACTACAATCATTTTTTATCCAAACAAAGCTATGGTTAATAATTCTCCATCAGTTTTTGCTTCCTTTAAGAGTAAACTATATTTAAAAATAAGCTCTCCTTTTTTGATGTCAAACTCCCCTTTAATCTAAACTTTGCTTTTCAATGAAAAAAATGATATTTTTACTAAAGAATGGGAAAGAGTTTTAGTCAAACAGATTTTGTAAAAGAAAATCATATTTCAAGTCAATCCTCTCCTTCTTAAAGAGAAATTATGGTAATAAGAGAATTGACTCCTCTTAACAAATTTCTCCACTTCTTATTAAAATAAGATGAGAACAACTCACTTTAACTTAAATCTTTTGTTCGTAGATCATCAAAATCAGGAAAATAAAACTTTATCAAATGAGAGAATACTTATCTCCAATATATGGAGTCTATCTTCCATAGCCATTGGGTTATCCAATCACCTTGATTCTTTCCTTATGTACTGATTAATGGAATTTCGTAGTGAAAAGTATTGAGTTTGAAAAAACCTGTCGTCATAGTGCAATTCGCAAGAAAATTCGATGTCCGATAAATTTTTACTAAAGCTCAAGATGAGCCTCGGGTCGAATACGGGGAGGTTACGTCGATATTAAATCCGTAATTATATTTTTTTGTTATTTTGTTTATAAAGGGGACATTTACAACGATTATAAATAGCTAATCTACTTGTAATATAAACAATAGAGCTAGAAAGAAAGAGATAACTTTTATAACAAGGATAATGTCATTACAACTAATTTCTACCACTAGAAATCAAGAAATTTACTCTAAAAAGTGATAAGAAGATAAGGAGTGAGAAGATATCCTTCTTCACGGTTGCTTGGAGGACGAGCCAGACAGACTGCGCCTGAAAGAAGTAGAGCGAAGATGGAGGACGGAGGGCGGATCTGGAAGAATCAGGGATGAGACAGGGCGTCAACGTCGCGGGATCCTCTTCCGGAACGGGGGCAAGAGGACGGCTGGTGAGAGCTCCGCAAAGGGGATGTGAGGTAGAAAAATTTTTGATTTTAACTCTAGCGGAGCTTCCCGTAGCTTGGGAGCACTAGAGCGAGCTTTAGAACTTGAGTTCTTAGCTCTTAAAGAGGGAGAGAGATGAAGGAAGGGATGAAGAAGTGGATGGAGTAGGGCCTTTATATAGTTGAATACATGGGGGCAAACGGGGCACCTCATATTAAAATAAATATAACTCTTTAGTGACACACGCATATGTCTCTAAAGATAAATGTCGGTGGAGGTGCGCAGAGAGAGGTGGAGCATCTGATCCTGATCGCACGGTGCGGATCATGCGTCGTTTTGCACGTGCATTATGATTATTGAAGTGGCGTCACCACTTGGCCGTTTGATCGTGGATGGATAGCTAAGATCACGTGCAGTTCACATTCAGCCAGTGGCTCCACGTACGATCGCGCGTGGAATAGCACGTGATTGAGCGCGTGTGCGTAGCACTCACATCCAGCTCGCCTAATCGCACCACGTGGCCGCATCACGACCATTCGATCTCGATCACTCGGTCAAATTTCGTGCGCTGGCGTCTCTAGCGGATTAACTCCTCTCTTAGAGGCTCGAACATGCGCCCTCGTCTCATCGTTAGAGCGCTCGACCAATGCGGCATGCCTTCAACTTGGTCGCATTTTTGAATTTCCATCCACGTGCTCTCAGCCGTTGGATGGAAATCCAATGGCTGAGATTGCGAGGCGTGGATGAAGAAGTGGATGGCCGGTGGCTGTGGGCGGCTTAAATGGTGCCACATGGTGCCATCTGGGCCGTCCATTTTTCAATGCTTGTAGATGGTGACATAAATGTTGTAATAGGTCGATTTTCACGTCATTGGGCTGCAATTGTTGATTCAAATTCTTCCGTGCGGTTGGATTTGTCGTCTGAGGTATGAATTTTACACTACCTTGCCTCTTGACCTATAATTTTTCTCGGACTGCATTTGATGCTACAGAGGTCCGATTAGGGCGACCTTCGAGTCGTTGGACTCCGATCGTCACACTGATTTGATCCGTACGGTTATATCATTAATCTGAGGCCTTGAAATGATATCGCTTTGTTCCCTATTCATAAAAGGGAAATTATTATACAATTTGTATAATTTAACTTGAATGCATGATGATGCATGTTATGCAATATTTATAATGCATGATGCTTTTATGACACTAGGAACATGCATAAATAGGCATTTTAGGGTAATTAGATGTATGCACATCATGTACTCTATAAAGATAATGTCTTGGATCCATATAAGCTTCTTGATGTCCTACAAAATAAGGATCTACCAAATATTTTGGTACCTACATCCTTTTAGGTTCTCTTGTGTTACTGTTTCTCATCCAGGTTCGTGTTTTATTTGTATTCCACTCTTTTGGCTTTGTTGCATGAAAATCTTTCTCAGTGTGTGAAAAGGTGCATTTGTTTTTGTTCATCTTCCTCTTGCATTTAACAATCTTAGCAAGGTTATCGACTAGTTTATTTGATATTTCTTTGCGACCAAAGATCTCATTTTCAACAAAACTTATTTTGTCTTTTATCATGGAAAGTCTTACTTTCAACGAACCATTATCTTAAGAAATTTTGATTTTATTTGTTACAATATTTGGGTTTTCTTCTAAAAGTTCATGCTTTTCATTTTTAGGAGAATTGTAAGAATTATTTAGTTCCTTATTCTTCTTTTTTAACACTCTACTAAGTTTATATAGTTCCTCAAAAGCATCTTGTAATTCTTTAAGAGTAAATGATGGTACCTTGTTTCCTTTTTCACCATCTTCAATTGCCATGAGACCTAAGCAAGCAACCAACTTGGTCGATTCCTTGTCTCCTCTATCTTGCTCTTCTTCTTCCTTGACACTCGAGTCATCTCAAGTGGGGTGGAATACTTTCTTCTTGAATTGTGACTTGGTGAAGCTCTTATTGTTTTTCTTCAAGAATGGGCATTCATTCCTAAGTGTCGTTTCTTCTTGCAGTTGTAGCATATAATTGATTCCTCCTCCTTCTTCCGGCCTTTAAAGTGATTATTCCCGAAAAACATTTGAATATTCTGAACAAATTTCGTAGTTTTGATTTCGTTAACTTCTTTTGCACCAATTTGATTTTGTAGGCGATGATTGATTGTGCAATTTGCAAGGTCATAAAAAGTGTTGTGGTGTGTGAAAATAGGATTGCTTATAAAACATTACTGAACTCTTAAAAAGAATAGTACTATTGTATAATAAATGTTTGAATCATCCTCAGGGAAATAAAATCGTTTAAATTACCTTCTACTATTCTAAAATATTTTTTTGGGATTTTTTATTTTTTTTTCAAATTGTAAATATAAGACAAGTATGCGCACTTCTAACGAATAACCTAAAATTAACAAAATAAAAGTGCACGAAAAGCTGGAAATAAACTAATTCGGAATTAGAAAGTACAAAGCTAATTATTAAGCTATTCAAAACAAGAATAAATTACCAAAACAAAATTTTATTATTTCTAAGGAATGTATAAATTACAAAGAAAAAGTGAGTAGGGAAAGAAGAGAGAAAGGGAGAGGGAGAGAATGAGCAAGGAGAAGTTCTCAGCGCCGTTGTGGTGGCAAGTAGGCAGTGGTGCGGACGTCAACTACGATGGCGGAAAGATGGAAATTCGTTATGGCCTAGTTCACCGTAGGGGATATCCCTCGTTTACCGGAGGGGACAACTTAACCGTTGATGGGGAAGTTATCTCGGGATAAGCTAACTCGTGTTGCTTCACGAGTTAACTTATCCTGTGAGTTATCCCCCAATGTCAAGTGTCCTCCCACGCAAAAGATTCTCTTTGCATTTCCATTGTTGGCCCTCATTGCCCTCCCACCCAGTGCGTGTCTCTCTGCATTTTCATCACTTCTGTGGTCAGTTACCTCCGCTCTGTGATGGTGGTCTTGCTGGTGGAAGTCGTGTTGAGATAAACGCATATACGAAATAAATAAAGAAAAACATATGCAATTCCAACATTTTCTCATCGATAAAAAATATTAAATCAAGCAAGTCAAACATGATTTGGCAAGATCCAAAATAAGATAAAGAACAAATAACATCCAATAGTATAAATAAACAAAATGAAGAAATGTTAGAGATTACTCCGATTGAAGCGTCCATTAAGGACTTCCCTTAGAGAAGGTATCGTTCTCCACAATACCGGTGCGTTGGGGTTTGATGAACTCCTCCCAGGATACGACGATTCGCCTCCAAGATTTGACGCACTCTAATCTTGGACGTCCTTGAAAACTATCTTAGGAGAACGAATCCGAGGCAATTTGATTTCCAACCAAATTCCTGATTGATCTACAAATTTAATGGTTTGAACAACCAGAAACTTCTCGTGGATCTCTCAATCTCCTTTTGCAAGATCGATTAAAGTGATTGGAGACTTTTCTACCAATCTCACGTTAAACAAATGCACTAAGAAAGAGTGACAAGAACGAGAGAGAGGGGGAGAGAGCGGTGAGAGCTTTATGCTCTTGTTGTGTGTTAAATGAGAGCCCCCTTCTGGCCCTTATATAGATTCCACGACTAAACGTTTAGGGAAATTCCCGTTTTATGGAAATACGGCAATTGGTCAACCAATTAAGTCCATTGATCAATCAAAATAATTTGTCGATCAAACTTCAATATTTGGTCGACTAAACCAATTGATCGACCAAACTATATTCATTGATTGATCAAAACACTTGGTTGACCAATTTCACTATTTGATCAACCAATATAGGTCAAAATCGTGAGATTAAAAGTCGTAACAAAAGAGTCCAAGTTCTAAGTTACGAATTGATTCTCACCCGAGCTCGAGCCTGAGTCGGGGCAGGGTGAGGTGCGTGCACGTGCGTGCATGGTTCCCAGCCCTGCTTCTCACTCCTTGCTACATAAGTCATGGGAGGCGGAAGCTTTTTACACCTACCAAGAGGTTTGCAACTTCCAGTATGGGACCAAAACTCTCCCAAATCTCACTATTTTCAACATGAATCCTCACGTCACCATATAACAATTGCATCCTATTATAACGCTACTTGATCCTCCCTAGCGACGGTGCCAAAATGTTATACAACCGCTTGGTCATGGTTTTTAAATGAGCAAGTTACGTTGTAGTATAGTTGATCAAGCGTTGATAACAAATAAGATGTTTTTATTACTTGAAAGCCAAAGTATCCGAGGTCGAACACAGGGAGCAAATGGAATTTATTTACTAATCTCAATCAATGTAATTGAGCACTTAAATCTACTCAAAATCTAATTCAAAATTGAATGTTATAGTTTATGAATTAAAATGTAGCAAAAATAGAAGAGAAACTGAGAGGAATAGAATAAAAAGGTTGATTTTTTGTTTGCCTCTCTTTTTTAGTTTGTCTGCCTTTCCTTCTCTGCCTTTCTTCTTCTACTCTATGGCCTTCTGCTTCCTTCTTTCTTTCTCTGACTTTGATTTCTTTCGTTCTTCTTTATTCCTCCTCCTTCCTTCTTTCCTTAAAGCTTCTACCTTCCGCTCTTGTCTTCAGTCGTGCCTCCTTTCTGCTATAGTGCCTTCTCTTTCCTTCTTCTCTTTTGACTTCTCTTCTTTGCCGCACCTTCTTTGCTTTCTCCTTCTTTTGCTTCTTTACTTTGTCTTGCTTCTACCTCAGCTTCCTTTTTCCCTTCCTTCTTCTTCCTTTGCTTCTTCTGCAGCTGCGCCTTAGCTCCTCTTCTTTGCCTTCTTCTCTTCCCTACACAGTGAAGAGCAAAACCTATCCCCTACCCTCCTCATGTACTCTCTCTCTTCGGTCTGCCCTCCCATTGCCGGGTAATCGAGTCAGGTTTCGCGTGCCCGAGTCTAGGCGCACCGGCGTGGGTGTGGTGCATGAGGAGTGAGAGGCTAATTGGGTTGGTCACGCTAGGTCCGCGGGGGCAAAGGTCGCGGACGAGGTGGGTGCGTGTGGCCGAGGGACCTCACCCCGTGTTACTTGAGGCAAACAACTAAGAACACAAATTCACTTTATGCTACGCACCTGCACTGAGAACTTCCAAGGTGGGACTAAAGTGTCCCACCCGCTTTTTCGCGCCCGCAGGTGAGGTGTTTTGCTCACTTGGGGCAGTAGGGCTCCTTACAGAGCTGCTCACTTGGCTGGTGGTTGGATACGTGCGTGCACTCATCGCACGTCACCTGGGCTTGTTTGCCTGGAGCACAGCAACCTGGAGCGAAGCTCATAAGCAAGCTTGCTTGTGAGTTAATGGCGACAGGCTGGCTTGACTTGAAACACACAAGTACGGCCCTGCGGCCCTGTTAAACCACGTGGGGAGCTTCGCCGTGTCACGGCGAAGGTGAAGCGGTGGGTGGTTGGCCGTGGGGCGGGCTAAGCGTGCGTGCCTAGGTCGCTCTATGGTCGTGTTAATGGGTGTGTTCGGTGGGCATTTAGGGAGGTGGTGGCGGTTAGTGAAAGGGTGGAACGTGATCAGTGAGTGATGGAGGAGGTGATGAGGTGTCTGGCGAGGCATGTGGAGGTATGGAGCGGTGGAAGTGCCTTTGCCGGTGGTCGGTCGAAGATGGTGAAGGTGGAGGTGGTCTGCGGCGTCGAGGGGTCGAAAGTAGAAATTGAGGGGAAATAAAGAGGGGAGAGAGGGGAATAGTTCTAACCGAGCTAAGTGGACGAAGGGGGGTAGAAAGACGGCTGGCTGTACTTGCCACCATCATAGAAGAAGACTTCCAGTAGAGGGAGAGCGGCAACGACGATGGGGCTGGAGCACTCATGCGGGTTTTTTGAGACGCGGAGGAAAGAGACGAAGATGGCTCTGCCACTGGTATTGTGGCTGAGCGACAAGAAGGTGGGAGATAGGTCGCCGGAGCCTGCTGGATACTTGGCTGGCGGAGAAGGGACGAATTGGAGGTGGTTCTCCGGCTATGTCAAGCTGAAAAGGTTCGGCCGGAGGTGGTGAACCTTTTATAGGCACTGGCAGGGGCTCTTATGCTTGGAAGACAAGCTTCCAAGCACAAGAGTCCCTGCCGGAGTTAGACTCAGGGAGATACCCATATCTATCGTGCGTTCGCACGAGAGATTGGGTGCGACTCAAGTCATGGGATCATGCTCAGATGGAAGGGAATTCCTCAGAGAATCTCCCTTCCAAATCTGGGAGATCTCTGAGGAATCAAGGAGTAATTCCCTTAAAATCCTCGCTGGAGTAGGACTCCTCCGCTTTAGTGGCGGAGGGACCTGATTGCAAGAGTGGCGAGGAAGTTAGGGGGGCCTGTGCAATGGTTTTCAAAAGATTGGGCTCAAAATGTAATTTGGTGGACTAATTTGCAAAGTTGGTCAAAATGACCTCTCCTTAGGTCCAAATTTTGGTATAGACATAATTTGGACCTAAGGAATCCAATGGTGAAATTGGATTTTAGGTTTAATCATGTTTGACTGAACATTTTACACAAAAACCTAAATTAGGTTAAATAATGACCAGGACCCCAATCTCGGTCAAAATAGGCTCCAAAGGACAATTTGAAGTTTCTAAACCCTAAAGGATATTTTTAGATGAATTTTAGAGGGTTTAGTTGATTTTTATCCTGACCAAAACCTTGTTGAATTAAGCGGATCTGTTTTAGGGTTATAAGATGTCATTTAATTCCTAGACTGCACATGAGCTTATTTCTGATTGAACCAACTCACTTTTTATATTATTAAGATCATTTGACCTATGTTTAGCCTCTGAGAAATTCCGTTGATGTACTGCAATGGTAAAATTGCAGTTTTGCCCTTTATTTCATATTTTCTTCTTAGAGCAGTTCTTCCTTGAATTAGGTCCTTCTCTAGGTTATGTAGGAGCTTTTATTCTCTTTCTTGGGTCAAAATGAGCTAGTTAGGGCTCATGATGAGGTTCTCATCACATCCCAATTGATGAAATTAGGCTCTCAAATCCAATAGGTTGGTCTTCTCAATGGTGCTGATGCACATCTGTTTCCTCCCTCCTTCAATGGATCGCCTCTATGGTGGAGGTTGGTCGCTCACCTTCTTCCTCCTTTCACAATCCCTAGTTAGGGAGATTTCTTTGTATGTTTGGCTTCTTTCAAGGGCCTGTTGGTCAAGTGTGGTACGAAGGTTAGGGCCATTACTCTCCCTCACCATTGGTGAAGTTATGTCCGTGGAGGGGATTGGGTTTCAGCTTTATCTTCTTTCTTCACGAATCTTGCTGTGATTTGTCGTGAGATTGCTTTTATGAATCTTCCTTCTCTTTTGCTTTGTTGTTGGATGCATTTGATGCCCTTTGATTCCTCATCGTCTATAAATGGGGATGTGCTTGCAGTTTTTGTTCTTCACCCATGTCTTGAATGGCGACCGGTGAGTTTTTTTCCCAAGCAATTTTTTGACCTAAAACCCTTTTATTCGTTTGTTTTCTATCTAACTTAGTGTCTGTATATGATTGTTGGTGTAGTCTCTGTTGCTATTGTTATCTTTGGCTATCGCAAGAATTTGAGATCAGATTGCTTTATCTGTGTTTTTGTCATGGTTAGATTGTTGGTGCTATTTTTCTCTTCTCTTGTTTTTTTTTTTTGGAATCCTTTTCGAATGATGGTGCTTCGAAAGTAAAAAATATTCAACTCGATTTTGACATCAATATGAAGTAATTGTCTCAACTTGCTATAAGTTAACCTTGGACCTTGTCCTCTTCTCAAGAGTAACAATCAAACTATGATGTTAATGCTGTTTAATTCAATGGCACTTTGAATCCTTGGGGTTGATGTAACTTAAACACATTTGGAATTAAATTGACAGATGATTTCGATTACCTTCTTCAATACTTCTATTTCATATGCATGGAACAACTCCTAATACATCATGATAAACTTAAAAAATGTTAGGTTGAAAGATTACTTAACAAGTTGACAGATTCATTCCTTTCTCAGTTGATGAGAGCTAGGAAACTTTGGTTGACATGATAGGTTTTTGTATTAGTCCACCAAAATGATATTATGGTTACTATTGTAGATGTAAGGAACCTGTTGACATTCAAAGACTTTACGTAATGTTCTAAGTCCTTTGTCATACAAGATGCTGAAGTAGATCGGAAAGAATCTAGAACATGTCCCGATTCGTAGAGCTTCAGACGCTTACATGTTAGCTATGTGCATATGATATTAGGAGGATGTTGACATTACCCATTACATTCTATTTTATGGTACTATTTGTGTTATGTAACTTACAATGCCTTTCTTGAAGTGTGCTTTTGATGGCACAGATATGCAGAGCTGTGTTTCTGAAAATCATGCTATGTTACATTTTGAAGTGAAGTTAGATACAATATGATACATTCTTGGCTTTGGATGACTTTGACAATAAAGTAGTGCAGATATAGTTGATTATTGTCAAAACATGTGCTCCCCCCACAGGGCCCCAGCTTGGCAATCTTCACCAAAGCTTTGGCCATCTACTTGTCTCTAGACCTCCCCTTCAACTTCACTAATTAACTCTACCACTCTCTTTTCCCTTACAAAGCTTTCATTTGCTGGTTTCTGAAATAAGGTTCAACCAATTTGGAGCTATTGTAACAGAATCACCTTGCATCTTGCCTATATGACACATTTTGATAAAGCTTTGCATTAAAAAAAAAAAACTAGTTCTAACTGTAATGGCACTTGTGAAGTTGTAAGCAACCTTTGGCAGCTTGTCTTGGGTTTCAGTCAATCTTAAGTTGCCCCGAAGCCCTCAAGAGCTCTAATAACAAGTTGTAGAGTAGAGGGATTGAGGGCTATGAAGATGTAAAGGTTGCGTGAGATTCACTAGTTGAGACAACCTATTGTTAAACTTGTTGGTGCTATTGTTTAAACAACTAGCACATTTGTTTAGTTAGCTATGCTTTTTATTCTTTATTTGCTTAGCTTGGGTGGTTTGAGCTATAACTTCTCTATTTATCTGATTGACCTCATCCTTTTTCGTTTGTGCCTCTCTTTGCATATTTTTGGCAATTTATATATGTATCTAATTAGTTGTATTTCAAGGAATTCACATAAAACACTAAGGGAGTAAAATCTCAATTAGTTGTATTTGTTATGGCATGAATTTTCTTACATGAATGAGCCTCTTACTACTCAAGACCAAGGCTTATAAAGCTTTCTTATTGCTACCTTGTTTATGCCACTCATTTACTGTTTAACAAATTTTCTTATACCTACCGTTCTCTTCATGTTGGTGCCATGTTGGCTACATCATAATAAAAAGATAACCTAAAGCATAAGTGCATGACATAATAGAATAGAACTAAAGAAGCATGGAAAGCATGCACCCGTGTACCAGATTACTCCACCTGAGTATTTAGGTAGGATGGGTGCTGATCCATCCATTTTGGCAAGGAAAGCTTGCCGAGTCAATTGCTTGCCAAGCAGTCATTAGAGTCTACTGACTTTGTAGACCTACATGATAGGACTGTAAGAAGTAGATGCCAAAAACCAACATGGCATCACTTTTATATGGCCCCACATGCAAAAATTTGGCACACATACAATATCAAGAAGGCCTAAGTAGCAGAGTTGAAGGAAAGAAAATTTCATGAATTGTCAAATGTGAAAAGTAAGCATTCAAACATCATAATTTCAACTGCCTGTAATTCGAAAAAATTATCAAAGGATGTCAAAATTAAATTGAGTCCAAGTTGCAACTTTGTATTAAAACTATACTTGGTACTATATAACAGAGAGCTCTCAAGGGATACAATGATATTATAGGATACAATAATCGAAAGGTAACATTCTTTTTTATGCGAACATCCTTATCGAGGAAAGCAAGATGTTTGTCGCTCGTACAAAAAGGTTCTTATTCCTGCATTGTTTACGCCACTCATTTAATGTTTATACCTGCATTTCTCTTCATGTTGGTTCCTTTATCTAACATATTTTTTCATGTAAGGTGATGAGGTTAGATTGATTTGTCTGTGTTTTTCTCATGGTTGAGTCATGCACATCCTATTTGAGCTGCTGTATTATAGGTGGATATGCTATCATCCATGTTGGTTATGATTTGACTATTAAACTTATGGACATCCATGTTGGTTGTTAATTTCTTGATTTACATTATAGCTATACAACATACCTGTTGAATATGGATTTGTTGTTTTGGGTGAATAAGAGCATACTGATACCCCACACCCTCAATGATTTTCCAAAATGCATGATAAATTTTGTTTTTTTGGTTATCATTCTTCCCATTTCTTTGTTTCTGTTAAATTACTTTGTTAATGTAATTAGTTTCTAGTAAATTAGTTTGTTTCCAAAATTTACGATCTTTCTAGAAGTTGCTGAAAATGTTTACCTGTTTAATTAAAAATTTTGTAAAAATGAGAACTCATATGCTATTGATTCTTTAGTTCTATCATTATTTTGATTAAAATTCTTTCATGCCTTTCTATGTTGCATTATGGGGGGATGGATGGAGTCAATTTCATGGATTTTGGGTTCTAATTTTCGTACATGGCCATGCAATCAGGTATGGAAATGACAATCCCCTCTCCTAATTATGTTTTTCATGATATGTGTGAATTTCTTTGTTTCATAAAAATTTTATACTACAATAATGAAACATAGTAAATGATTGTTTTCAACTAATGGACTATGAAATTAGTCCATAAGTAACTAATATTTCATTACATTTGGTAGTTATATTGTCTAGCTTGTAAGTAATTTGAATTCTTCTTACCAATGAAAAGAAGTTGTTCTTATAGTAATAATTGTACCTGTATAACCCACATAAGTTGAATACGTGAATGGTATGTAACAATTATGTGGAAATTGATTACATTAAAACTTATTTATTTAAAATGACAATCTTTGCTGAGGGATGAGTGATGAGATAATTGCCAACTGTAGTCGAAATTCATTTCCTAAGTGATGTGAATGGATTTCGATCTTGAAATTTTGAGATGGAAAATGACTGACGCAAGTAGTTGTGTCAGCCATTGTGTATATCCGTAGAGAAGGAGACGAAGAGTTGGACATGTACAAAATTTAGTCATTGAAATCATCCTAGTATTTGCTAAAATGATTATTGAGTTGGAGATGGAAGATGATGACATGGATGATGTCGACAAACAATTCTAGCAAGCAAGGTATAGACTAAACCTTTGCCTGCAGGATTTACAAATGTTTCAATCACATAAATAATACTTTTTTGGCAAAGCAGCATCGGATGAGTAATTATGCTATATATGTAGGATGAATGGAGAAGGTTTGAGCCGAGGGAAGGGTGGACGACAAGGTAGTAAGAAAGGATTTTCATGCACAAGCAATTGGACAAGTGAAAAATATAAGTTGTTGATAAGGCTTCTCAGTGACCACTATGGCAACGGCTTCATTAATGGGTCATTTACTAGAACAAGATGGATTGACATTATTCAGGAGTTCAACTCTGAGAGTGGTCTCACCTACAACAATGACCAGTTGCAGAATTGCTTCAAGACTTTGAAGAGGGAGTACAACACTTTTGTTGCACTCACCAACAAGAGTGGGTGGGTTGGGATGGCGTATGGAAATGCCTTATCCCTTACGTTGACAGTGCTTGGAATTTGAGTGTAAAGTTTACAATTCAATTGTCATATTTGTCAATAAAAAATGACGTTCTACGTGAAATATGTTATATAATTGCAGCTTCCAGAGCATCTTAAGAAGCTTTGTGGATGATCATTCCCTTACTATAAGGAATTGGAGATTATTGCTGGTAGAGATACAACTAGGGGAGTGAATGCTACATCCAGTCTTAGGCAAGTGGATGGAGAGGATTTTGTTGATTACGAAGGCAAAACTGAAGTGAGTTTTTCTCAAATGGATTTCTCTATGAACGAAAGTGCATCAATGTCCTCGCAGGTTGCCAACGTGAGGAACTATGCTTCCTCCCAACGAGCACCAACCGAACCAACCAAGGCGCTGGTTGTTGAAGAGGGAGTACATGTTATGGAAAACTCATCGTCAACGATAGGGAAGGCAAAGGCTACTGGATGCACATCCGGAGGGAGTAGAAAGCAATGTCGTAGCATGACCTCCAATTCTGATAGAGTTGAGAAGGTTGCGACAATGATGGATGAGTACTTGCATTTTAGCAAGAGCAAACGACTTCATAAAGTTGAAAGAGGCGAGATTGATGAATGTGCTTATGGGTTGGTGTCAATACTATCGAACCTCAGGGTGCGTGAGAGGTCCATGATGATTGCCCAATTGAAGGATGCATCGTTTAGAGATATCATGAGGGTTTTCCTGTGTGATACTCCGGAGGATATGTTAGAGTTAGTTCAAATGGTCGTGAATGGGGATGTGACAGCGTGATAGTCTGCTTGGTATGTGCTTTATGAGTGTAATGAGGGTAGTTAGTGGTTGGTCTTCTTCTATGGAGTTCTAGTTCACCTAGGTTGTCATCTATCAGTGGTGTGTCATAACTTTGTCATTGTTGGATGCATGACGATATTTCCGTTCTCTATGTTGAATTGTTTTATGTTTTTGTATTACTGTATCTATCATGTACTTGTATGAATAGCTACATCGTAATGGATGACCTATTCAATCTTATTATGTTTTGGATAGTGATGAGGTTGGAGATGTAATAACAGGTGCCATGTTCGAGGAAACAATGCATTATGTTGTTGATGAACTGGAACGTACCACACCTGTTCCGTGTATATGTAAACACACAGGTGATTTGAAGGGATTGCGGTGGGTGAATAGTATTCTAGAAGGGCACCATGATCGACTAATTGATATGTTTCGAATGGAGAGTCTTCAATTCATCAAGTTATGAGACATGTTACTTGATAAAAAGTACTTAAAACCCACAAAGAAGATGCATTCAAACGAGGCAATCGCAAGTTTCCTATATGGGGCGGATCATGGAGCTATAAATCAAAATATGCAGGCCTGATTTGAAAGATCTCCAAGAACAATAAGTAATTACTACAAAGGAGTTGCCTGAGCTATCAAGAAGCTCCAATTTGAGTTCATTTCCTTTCTTGATCACTCCGCACCAGTTTCGGCTAAGATAAGGAGGAACAGGGAGCTTTACCCATTTTTCAATGTAACCCCCTATAGTTCCTAATTTGGCATGGTATGATTATTCGTTTATGATATATCACATGTTTTATCTTACCAACACGATTATTGCAGGATGTCATTGGGGCAATTGATGGAACACATTGAATTATGTGTGAACTCAACAAAAGTTGGTGGGTATCGAAATTGGTATGGTTGGTATTCTTTGAACGTTATGTGCATTGCATCATTGGATCTATCGATACAGCATGTTGCTAGTGGTTAGGAAGGATCTACTGCTGACATGACGGTACTTTGGTAGGTTGTTCAAGAAGACAATATTCCCATACCACCAAGTCGGGTGTATCTAGTGGATTGTGGATAAGCAAGTATCAATCAAGTTCTTGCACCATACAGAAATTTCACTTACCACATCTCTGAATACAACTCAAGGGGTTCACGAAACAAATATCGAAACAAGAAAGAGTTGTTCAACCATCGTCATGCGAAGAATAGGAACTGCGTTGAGAGGTGTTTTGGTGTCTTGAAGAAGAGATTTCTATGTTTGAAGTATTCTTCATTTTATTCAGATGAAATCCATCGAGACGTCGTCATTGCATGTTGTGTCATTCAAAACTTTCTATTGAGAGATATTGGACGCAATGAATTTTATAACAAGAAAATGGAAGCAATGCCGTAACAAGATCAGATACTTGGTAGTCGACCAATCTCCAAGATAGAAAACCTTGGTGACACAACTCTTGAGCCTTCCGTGACGTTAAGTCAGGCGGATATACGTCAAGGGGGATAAATAAGGGAGTCAATTGCCAATATCATGTGGGAGGAATTCCAAATGAGAAATGCACGAGTTTGATGGGGTTTGAAGAATGTCATAGAATTGCATAATCTTCATTTCTATGTACTCATCATATATAAATTCTATATCTAATATATGCGAATGTTATGGAGCCTATATGACATGGGAGCATGAGTTCGAAGAGTATTTCTTATTCCGTCTTTACATCCTCACGATTTATTCTACACCCCCATGGCCTTTGCATCATATTATTGATTTTTCAGGGATGGAAGCTAATGAAAACACCATCATGAGCAATAACTAGCTTTAGTTAGTCAGAATCAAGTGACAAATGCTCCTACATAATCGTCTGAAAATTTTAATTCCATGCAAATCCATTCTGGGAGGAAAACATTAAAATAGGGTTAATTCTACAGTTTTAACATCACATCATGAATGCAGAGTAATCATAGAACTTTCTACGATTTAATTAAAGGTCAAATGAACATGAAAGTTCAATGAGTGGGTCCATACAGATAGAAACGAGGTTTCACACGTTTCGAGAATCGAATTAGGACACGAAACCCTAATTTCAAACCTGTTTAAATTGAAGAGGTTCTGGTTAGGATAAAATTTATCTAAACATCCTAAAATTCATAGAAAAAATATTTTTATAGGTTTAGTACCTTTAGTTTGACCATCTAAGCCTATTTTGACCTTGAATAGAGTCGCAAACGGATTTCTACCCTAATTTGGGTCTCTATGCAAATTGCCTAACCAAACATGATCAAAACTAAAATCCAACTTCACCATTAGATTCGAGTCCAAATTAGGTTTGTACCAAAATTTGGGCCCAATCAGAGTCTATCTTGATCTAATTTGCATTTTAGTCCATTTAAACTCTATTTCTCTCAATCAAGCCCCTAACTTTTTAAATCTTTGTAGAAAGGTCACTAGCTTCATCATATTTTTTGCACAATGGTCCCTGTCGCCATTGAAGGTCAAACCAAACTTCAATCGACCTTTTACCACATATAAAAAAGCATCATATCATCACCAAATCTCACCAAATTTGGTGGGATTGGTGTTCAGACGACGAGGATCAATTTTATCAAGATCTTGGACCCTGATTTGTAACATGGAGATTGTGTGAATGCGCGAAATCCGTAGGTACCTCTTGCCCTAATTCCAAAGTTAATCAAAGTTCTTTCCATTTCTGGAGCTCAAAGTTGAGCTTTATATAAGATCTTGATCCTCAGGCTGTCCAAAACTAGCTTGGTTTTAGGCCTCAAAATCTTCAAATTTCTCTCTCCGGCCATCCCTGCAATAGCTCCGGTGACGCCTCCTCCAGCTTCTTCGTCCGCTGCCACATACCATAGGTAGCGGGATCATCTTCATCTCATTCTTCCCCTCCTTGCAACACAACGAGTGCTTCCCAGGCCCTCTTCTTCCTCGCTGTTCCCTCACTGGAGGATTCTCCTTCTCTAGCACCAGCCAATCAAAGCTGGGGCCTTTCCCTCCCTTTTGTTTGTTAACTAGGATCCCAAATTCCCTCTCACCTTCTCTAGACTAAGATTGGCTCCTTAATCTCCTATTTCGACTGACTATTCACCGCCTCCCCCTTCATCTTCCTTCGCTCTGGCCATGCTCCGACGTGGCGCTCATCCCTCCACAAACCACCAAACAACACACCGTCGCTCCCAAAAACTCCGCCGTGCTCCTACAACCAAAACCCCTCAAGAATTTGAGGGTTCCATCCACTCCTTCGCCCTACCGGTCAAGCCATCCACCGTTCACCCTCTCCGACTCCGTCCGACCTTGCCCGACCACAAAACCCCAAATCGACACCGCCACCACCTTCGTCGTGCTTCAATGAATCTTTTGAGCTTTTTAACCGGGGCTTTTAGCCCATATTCACGCTTGCAGCTACCCTCTCCAGAGCTGCTGCATACGTCGTCCATCTTCACCTCGGCTCATAGTGCTCCGACCATGCTTCTTCCCAACATCACCTCCAGATGCTCCGACCTGATCTCCTGGAGCCACCAACACCTCTGATTGGGCTTCCCAGCAACACTAGCAGTATGCTATCAAGAGCTCATCCTTCGACTACTATGTGTGAGGAGAAGATCGTGGGATAGTCCCACATCGGGCGTAGAGGAGGCTTTTGCTTCGCATATAGGAGATTTGTGCCTTCAGCCGTTTGCCCAAGTTCTCGAGGGGTCAGGTCCCTCGTGCACCTAACCTCTCACTCCTTGCTCACCCACGCACCCGGTGAGCTTGGACCCATGCTCATGACTCGATTACCCGGATTGTGACCCAATTAAGCCCTGTTTTAAGAGAAGAAAGAGGAGGGATTTGTGAGGAGGGGGGAGGGTTTTGCTTCACATTGGAACACCTCGAGGCGAATGTTGAAGACTAATAGTTAGCCTCTGAGGAAGGGTGTTCGCCCTTGTGCTGTGCTTGAAAAGGCCTTGAGAGGCTTGGCGCTTTTGTGAGCCTAACTGTGGTGCTATGCTCTGATAGTTAAGGCATCTGATACACAAATCTGATGTCTGATTTGGTTCAAAACACTATGGCATTATTCATCTGATACTGGTGTAGCAACTCTCGTCTATAGTTTTATTATTTCGTCGTAGTATAGCATAGAGAAGTGATTAGCAGTTTAATACAATTTGTTACTCGGAAATAAAAGAGTTCCCGAGGTCGAACTCAGGGGCAAGTTGTATTCTAGAAGTATAATGTTTCTATTACAAAAATAAGAGAGAGAGGGAGAAATAAATCTGAGTCTTGTGGCTTCTCTTCTCTCTCTTAGCTCATCTTCTTTTCTCGGATCTTCTTCCTTGATCTTCTGCCTTCAGTTCCTCTTCTTCTGCTTCTTCTATTTCTTTTCTTCTTCAGAGCTTCTCTTTATCTTCTCTTTTCTTTTCTTCTTTCAGCTCTGTCTTCCTTGCGCTTCTCTTTTCTTCCTCTGTAGAGCGTCGTCTGATTTTCCAATCAGACGACTTAAGTCGCCGCTGCTAGTGCTGCTTGGTGCTCCCCCTTCTTCTTCCTTCAGTCCTTCTTCGTCGGCCTTCTTCTTCTCTGCCTCGCTTTTCTTCAAGCAGCGACAGCTCTGGCTGCTCTTTTCTTCTTTCTCTTCTCCTTCTTCCTCTGCAGTCTGCCTTCTCTTCTTCTTCTTTTTCTGTGCCTACACACTCACAGATTGGTCAGGGCAAAAATCTACTCTACCCTCCCCCGCGTCTCTCTCTCTCAGATTTCGCTCGTAGGATAGCTCTCCCAGAGCTGCCGGATATTCGGGTACGGGTCGCGCCCGGGTCCTGGCCCACCGACGTGCGGTGGTGGGCGAGGAGTGCAGGTCGGGTAAATGGGTCGGGCCAGGTCCGTGGGGGGTGGTCGCGGACGAGGCCGGGTGAGCGGGTGAGAGGGACCTCACCCCGTGTGCTGAGGCGATAAGCCTGTAGCACTTTTTACCTTTATATGGGTGAGCGGCTGCAGAATCCTCCGAGGTGGGACTAAATGTCCCACCCCAATTGGGCGCCTACAGTTGAGAGAGCTGCAGGCAATTGCCGTTGTGCGCGAGGCTCTCGCCCCAGCTGCAGGCCTGGGCAAATGCAGGAAGGCGAAGCACGCGGCCTAGAGAGTCGAGGCTGGGCAGGGCAAGGCTGCAGCTTCAGGGGGAAGGAGCTCCACCTGCTCAGCAATGGCGACGGAGGGCAAGTGACCTGTTCACAGTAAAACGGCCTCTCGGCCTAATCAGACAAGCGGGGGACCTTTGCCGTGACACGGCGAAGGTGGTGCAGGGTCTGGTAGGTCTTGGGGCGGTGTCTGGCGGCGACCCTAGGACGGACTGCGACCGAAAAAGTGGGTTTGTTTGGGGGAGTGTTGTGGGGATGTGGAGTGGTAGTGGAGGGGCGAGGGGTGTCGGGTGAGGTGAGGCGGAGCTTTTGGGGTAGGTGGCGAGTTGTGTGGAGTGGTGGATTGACTGGGGCAACTCGCCGGAGAGTGGTCGGAGATGGAGAAGGTGAGGGCGGTCAGGTCGGTCGAGGGTTTAATCAAATGTAAAATAGTGAGGAAAAGAAAGAGGGGGAAGTGGGGAGAAGTTCTGACCTAGTTGTAGAGTCGAAGGGGGCTGGAGTAGGGCGATAGTCGTATCGACTGTCGCCGGAGAGGAAGGTGCCCAGACAGAGGGGGGCGGCGGCGATGAGAGAGCGGGAGAGCGCGCGCTGGGTACGGCGTGACGCGGGTAGAGCGGGCGAAGGCGGCTCTGCTGCTGGTACTGTGGCAGAGCGACGAGGAGGAGGAGGGAGAACCGCCGGAGCTGCGGGGCCTCTGCCGGAGTGGGAAGAGAGGAAAAAGGGGGGAGTTTCTCCGTCAGAACCCAGCTGCTGAGTTCGTTGGACAGGGGCGGCTTTTATAGAGGTGGAATCAGAGAGGAGGGCGGAGGGAGGCGACGTGCCTCCCTCGCCGGAGGATGGCCTGATTGCAACCCATACCTTCCGTGCATTCGCACGGAAGGTGTGGGTGAAGGCAAGGATCATGGAGGTGTCCCTGCGACAGCAGACGTCGCAGGGAACACCCCGTTGTCTTGGCAGGGGGTCGCCCTCACCCTGCGCGGCGCCATGCCTCGCCGGAGCATGGCGCTGCTAAGGGTTTTGCAGGGAGGTCCCAGATGCAAAAACGATGAAGACTTAGGGGCCAAAATGGGGGGGTTTCAAAAGTTGAGGGTTAAAAGTAATGGGTGAGGACCAAAATGAAAAGTCGGTCAAGATGGTCTCTTTTTAGGCTCAAGTTTTTATGCATGACTAAATGGGGCCGAAGGATTGTAATGGTGAATTTTATTTCTATGTCAGACCTTGTTTGACCGGCCAATTTACGTAAAAATCTAAATTAAGTCATTAATTGGGCATGATTCTCAATGTAGGTCAAAATGGGTTCCTAAGGTCAAATTGAAGGTTCTAAACCCTAGAGATTATTTTTCTATGAATTTTAGAGGGTTTAGTAGATTCTTACTTTGCCTCGAACCTCGTGAATTGAAGTGGGTTTGTTTTAGGGTTACAGATTGCCATTTAATTCCTTGGAGTTGCTGTAGCCCTTATCAGATCAGATCATCCCACTTTCCTTCTTATTAGGTTAGTTTAACCTATGTTTGGACCCTGAGTTACCCTGTTTGCAGATTGTGCTGGTAAAATTGCATTTTTACCCCTTATGACTTGTTTTCTTCTTAAACTCAGAATTCTCTGAGTTAAGCCTTTCCTTGAGTTATGTAGGAGCTTTTATCCTCTGTATTAGGTCAAAATGAGCTAGTTATGGCTCATGATGAGGTTCTCATCAGGTACTAAGGACTTAGCTGACGTGGATTAATGGTTGAGGCTACTATTAGATTATTTGAATGATTTGATACCTGGGATACATGCTTAATTAAGAGAATAATTGATAACTTAAATCACCATTGTTTTGCTTCTCTCTTTCTTTTTATCACATAAATTCTTGAGATATTATAGATTATTATTGGATAGCTTTCCGACTAGTTTATTCATTGAATATCTTTTATTGTATTTAATTAATTATGATTATTATTCCTGAATTGGGATTAGTGCGTGAATTTCATATTTACTCCCTACGAACGACCTTGGACTCCAAGTAAATTTGAAGTTTATAAATTTAAGTGTTTTGTGTGATTTTGTCGACTATACTACAGTGCATATATTTCTAAACGCTCGATGAGTTCACTTAAACAGAAACCACTCCTTACGATGGGGAGATTGGTATCACGGCCGTGAATGCCTTTGCTACGAATCATGTAAGCTTGTTTTTGAGAAACATAACCCAACAAATAAAAAAGCTTTAGAGCATCCCTTTTACGTGTGCCCTTGGGGAACGGAGGTCGGTGTTTACACGACTACGTCCATCATCAGTTGATCGCATCAATTGGATTAACATACTGCACTTAATCCCTTGCATGCAAGGATGCAACCTTAAATAAGTTGCAGCGTCATATTTTGCAAATTTCTCGTCAATGGAGGTTGAGCACAACTTTCTGAGCCTCTTGTATGTTAAGCTGGAGGCAGCATGCTGTTGTCCTCACAACACGATGGTGGATAGTGCGCAAGCGGAGTAGGTGCAAGTTAAGTTTGATTTGGCGTAAATGATGGCAAAAGTTGATGAATTGGAGACTAAATGCCATGATTTGCTAGCTCGTATCAAAACATCCATTTAACTTAGTTCCAATGTCATATGTAGTGTTTTACTTTTACTATGGACTGTTATGGCTGTAGGCTATGAATGCATTACCTATCAGTATTTTTTTCTTATGTCTATGGACTACCATATCAGGACAACGTTATATGTAGACTTCTAGGGTTCGTATTACGAAATTATTGTTCCATCGTTGGCAAATTATGTTAGGATAATACTTCTTGCATTAAATTTGTTACCAAACAGGCATATCTAAATTTTGAGAGATGTCAACACGTGCATGGCACTGCCTCTGTGGCTTTCCTGCGAGCTTGTCTTGGGAGAAGATGGAAGAAAAGTAGATGCAATCTTAGATATTCTCCGCTCTAAATGCCCTTATGGAAAGAGCGTAAGAGAAACCTTCTCCAGTATTTCATTTCTTCCAGTATTTCATTTCTTTATAGCACATAACAAGTAGCTTTATTTTAGGGAAGCGGTTTTCGTAAGTCTCGTCTCTAGTTCAAGCCAACTTCGAAATCACGGGAGGTGGAATGAAATTTCATGGCATGCATTAATTACGATGTATGCTGTGAGCTCAGACAAGAGAAGAGGAAAAGGATGGAATTGGAATAGCAATATAATGCTTCTCAGGAACATATTTTTTCACTAAGAAGGAAGTACGATGTTTTGAATGATCGTTTCACGAAAAATCTGTAGGATTTGCAATGAGATTTGCCTTCCTGTACACCTAATAATTAGATACTTAGGGTAATGTGAACATTGCATGAGATATCTTATATTGAATTAAATATTATTGTTGCGTTTCAACAACTTCTACATTGCCATTGAAATCATTTTTTAATCGTTCTAACAACTCTTTCAAATTTAGAATGGCACTAAGGGCATGAATTTAGGAAGAAGATGAATGCCTTTTGAATACCTTGATGAACCTGAAATCAAATGGGGAGTTCATTTATTGATCAGTCATGAGGACTACTTGGTTTATCACTAAAGAACACATGAAATTTCATTTCGAGGAGGCCATTCCAATGCTTGTAATTCAAAGTTGATGGATGTTTATTAGAAATATCTACAGGTGATTGCACAGCAATTCATGTTTCTAATTAGGTCATCTTATGCTATTTTCTAACATTTAGCATTTATATTAGATAGCTATGCATGCATCATGTAAATATTCGCATTTGTGCATTTTATGGAGAGAAAGATAAAGAGAGAGATTGAGCATCTATTCATCTGTTTCATCCCTTCCATGTCCTCCTTATTTCCATTCAAATGCAACCATTGATTCCACCTAATAAGCACCGAATTACAAGCCTACATTCATTTCCCTACAACCCAAGTACATCCCCATAATTAAGCCAAAGTTGTCCCCTCTAAAAAAATATCCCCAACCACCTATGACTACCCGCCACCCTCACCTTCACCTATAAAACACTCACCTCCCTTCCATGCACAAGGGTCGGCTCCCACCATAACCACCCACCGCACTCCATACCCCCTTCCCTCAGGCGCACACACTCACTCACAGCAGCAGCTCCAGCCACTCTAGTCGGGCCGACCATCTCCTTGCTCTCCTCTCTCCCTCTCTTCCCCTCCTCATCCTCAGTATCCTCTCACAAATTGAGAGGGACACTAAGTGCAGAAAAGACTCTCGTGATTGTAACCATCACGACGAGGGTACACCACCACCCAGCTCCCTTGCGAGCAGGTGGGCGTGGTAGATTCTCTGTTTTGATTTCTTTTGTTTTGGTATTTTGATTTTTTTTTTCATTTTTTTCTTGTCTCTATTCATTGCCATTGCCAGAGCTTCATGCTCGGAAGCTCCTTCCTGCACACCTGCACGCACTCCAGCTATCTCGTCGAGACCCCTTGTGCACCTCAGTAGCCCTTTCCACCCTTTACGCGCGCATCCCAACTAGTCTACGAACCTTCACTGCACGCCTGTGTGCACATCTAGCCAGTGACTTTGTGAACCACCTGGTCACTCGTTGCCCTTGGCATTGTAGCTACGACCTCACGCGGCTACAGTGCCGTGACCAGGGGCTTCTCAGTTAGCTGGTGCCCCAGGTGCACTATCTCCTCGCGTCACCTGCTCCTGTCGATTGCAGCCCTCCGCTCACTCCTGCACAGTTACTGTGTGGTTCACTTGAGCACGGTACACTCCACCACGCATGGCACACCTCATTTCAGCACCTTTTGCTGCATGCCTCACATCCCGCACCTCATCCATGCACGTGGTGCGCCTTCTTTGCGAGCTGCGTGTTTCATCCCCTCACACACACCCACTCTCTCACACACAAACACACACATTTTACACACACACACCTATACATACATAAATATCTATATACACACACCTACACACATACATATATACTTATATCTACACACATTCACCCTCCCCCTTCTATATACATACTTATATATATTTATATACTTATATTAATATACATATATGTAGATATATATACCTATATATATATACTTATATATATATATATATTTATAAATACACATATATATCCACATTTCCTCCTTCACACACTCACCCATATCTCCACTCACAATACCGCGCACCTATCCATCTACTGCGCATTATATTGCGGGAAAACTCGCACCAATTGTGTATATTTCCCGATATTTGTGCATAGCAAGCCTTCTACCCACACTCACACATTCACTCCACACCGCACGTGGCACGTAGCTAGGTTAATCCCATCTTTCTAGACGACGATTAACCTAGCATTGTGCTACATCCCTAATAAATCCTAGATTCAATATTCACTATCTATTCTATAGTTATATATATATATATATATATATATATATATATATATATATATACTTATACTTATATACATATAACTATATCTATATCCTATATATATATATAAGCTACGTATTTCAATTCATTTCAATTTTAGCTTTTCAATTCTGCATTTTCATTAATTCTATATTTTCTTTTATTTTATTGCTTAAAGAAAGGACAAAAAAAAAATAAAATAGAAAAGATAATTCTTGATTTGCAGCCGCATAGTCATGCGTGTGGTGAGATCAGATTTTATTATTTTGGCATGTTGGTAAGTACCATTTTAAGGGTGTGCCTCAAGGATAAGATTATCTCAAAAAAAAATCTAAAAACTCAAGAAAAACAAAAAATACAATATGTGAAAGGAATTAGTGCGAATCTAGGAAGCATGTAGAAAATGTGTAATTACAATCCCGCCTCCCTGAGTTCGATCCTAGCTTAAAAGCGACAATCTTAAAATCTAGCCAGGTTAATAAAAATTTGATAAACGAGTGCAGATTCGCTTGTAGGTTAACCACTTCCACTATATACAATTTGATGCTAATTTCACCTAATTAAATAACCTTACTCGCGTTCTATCAACAGGTTGATCATCAATTTGTCGGGAGATCCTAGTTGACATTGGGATGGCGCACACAATGTCATTGTTTCAGCTGATTCTATCCAATGGGATTATGTACAATATCAACTACTTAAAATTTTTCATTTAATCAACATCTTGTAAAACTTCTAATTTCTTTTCATCTCGTAGGTTTGAGTGAAATACAAAAGGTTGCTTGATCATCAATTCCCTTTCATGGAAATATTTGAGGACCTGAGAGATTTGGGTTACCATGAAGATGTCCTCGGAGACTACACTGAGCCTTTCATGGAAATCTTCGAGGATTTGATGGATTAATGTTCTCCTATATGTGTTTTTCAGTACTATGTCTGTTGATAGTTCTTCTCTTTGTTGATCATTGTTGGTACTATGTTGTACCATATGTTGGTAGTTATCGATGTATGCTGCTACTTATGAATGTTTATATTAACTGGTTAGATATTTCTATACTTTCTTCTTATAGATTTCATTTATTTCAACCATTTTCAAAGTTCTTCTTTCCTACATGAAGATAATTGAATTCTGATATAATTTTCTTTACTACCAAGCACATGTACTTGATGCATTGCAAAGAGAGTTTAATTTAGATAGGCAATGATGGTAGCTTCAAACACTTGAGGGAAAAGATATTATACACTTGGATGGTCCTAGTTTGGCTGCCTAGTGAGTAAACAAGACAACCCCACGAAAATGTGTTCGCATAGTTAGGATGGCTGTGTTATAGTAACCCTATGCAACACTATATTCGAGGGTAAATTATGTTTGCATGGTATGGATGGCTGCAATGTAGCAATCCTGTGCAAACCAATTTTCAAGAGATAACTGATTTACACCATCCATTATTAATAGACTATGCTCAATGACAAGCGTATCCTTTTAAATTAATGGAGCAACCTGAGCCTTCTATATTACTCAATATACGTTG
Organism: Thalassia testudinum; assembly: GCA_037157565.1. Taxonomy (NCBI): domain Eukaryota; kingdom Viridiplantae; phylum Streptophyta; class Magnoliopsida; order Alismatales; family Hydrocharitaceae; genus Thalassia; species Thalassia testudinum. The sequence continues at coordinate 26,829,793 of JAZHRO010000055.1, read as the reverse complement.
CGTTTGCATAGAATACTACACACTGAAATATTACAGGTTAGACAATTTTTATTTTCTGATATTATTTTTTTAGAATCGTTCATCATTTTATAATGGCCTTCATTTTTCCATGCAGCCTCGCTTTAGGAATTTTAGCCAACCATTAAACGATACGTTAATTGTTATATTTACATCCCTCATTTACTACTTTTCTAATTTTAACTATTCCTTGATTCGTTATATTTCATTTGTGTGGTACTTCTTAATTTTATCAAGTATCTTATGATAATATCTTTCAGTACATGTAATTATTATTAAACTTATCATGCAATTACACATAATATTTCCCTCATGAATAATTAATTATTACTTCAAATCGATTAATTAATTTTAACATATTTAATAATGGTTTGATAATAATTCACCAAATGATTTCAATACCATCCCAATTTTTCTACTAATTTATATTTGTAAGTACTGCAATGCTTAATCTAACTTAGGCACATTAATATATTTTACCAAATTCGATTGTACTCTCTATATAATTATAAATTATATTATCATATTTCCTCCACATGAAATAAATATAATCAAAAATATAATTACCAACCAATTGGCAAGTTAGTCAATTCCCAACTTATCCCCATACTAACTCCAATCACAAGTAAACACGTCCACTTTACATTACAGGATAACCCTCATTCCTATCCCTTTTTTAGTAAACACAAACATAGGCTATCCCCTCTTCTAAAGTAAATAGCTTTGTGGGTTGTCCTCTATTGCAAACAAATTATCATGAGTTAACTACCTCCTATGGTAAATTAGCCCTATAGGTTTCCTATAGTTAAGAGACAAGTTGAGGGATAGAAGAAGAATAGAAGTCAATGGATGAGATGTTGTAGGAGATGTATTGTATAAGATATTTTACAAAGGGGGGTCTAACGGACTATTGTAGCTCTCATAAATTTTAAAATTATTAATATTAGTGAAAATTCTTCCCTTATCAATGTGAAAGTTTTTGATGATTTCGAAGATTTCAAATCCTATCACATATGGGATTAATGCCTTGATTTTTAGTTAAGAATATGATTAGGTTTTTTTTTCTTTTTTTTTCTTGGCCTTTTTTCTCTTTCCATGCCCAATTCGCCAGGCCCAAACCCACTAGAGCTGCGTTGATGAGAGGGAGATGAGGAAGTTGCCGCCTATCTAAATCGGTGGGGGGTAAGCATCAAAAGATATTATGCACAAGTATCTTTTTTAATTTCTTACTTCATAATTGACCTCTTTGTTGCGTGTTCTTTCATTTAAAATCAATATTGGATATATTTTTTACTTATTTTCTCACTCTACATTAAAAATTAAAAAAATTAGATTATAAAAAATGTAAATAAAAATCCAAAAAAATACTTGAAAAGTAAAAAAAAAAGGATAAATTATGCAAAATTAGAATGCACTCACACTACATGCCTAACTTTTACTAATTCTCAAGCAAAATAAAATAAAACGAAACCAAGAATCTGAGTTGCATTTGTCGTATGCAATAATGCTTTAATTAAACCCTCAGGTTGTCATAGTGGAGAGTTATAGTCTCCTAAGGATTTACATGCATACAAAGTTGAAAACAAAATTTATAATCAATGAACCTGGATAAGATTTTATAAGTTAGAAGGTTTCAATCATCTCAATCACAAGGAATGTAAATGGAATCTAAACATAAGGTCTCAACATCACTCAAGTATCTACCAAAATATAAATTGCATTGTCCAGTTAAATTCCAATTAGCTAGCCTAAAACTTAGTTCTCTGATGATAACGTTATCATCAGCTGTATCTAGCTTTAATTAGTCAAAATCTATTAATAAATGCTCCTACATAACTGCTAAAGGATCACAATCACTGCATATCCTTTCTGAGTGTTTAACATGAAAGTAGGGTTAAAACTGTAATGTTACCATTATATCATGAATGCAGAACAACCGTGGATTTTCTCATGGGTTTATTAAAGGTCAAATATGCATTAAATTCTAATAAGAGGGTTCGTGTAAACAGAAATGGGTTTTCACGTGTTACGAGAATTAAACATCTGAAATCCTAAAAACTGGCCCGCCTAATTCACTGAGGTTATGCTCAAGATAAAATTCACATAAACCCTCTATAAATCATAGAAAAAATTTTTATAAGGTTTGGTATCTTTGATTTAACCATTGGAACCCATTTTGATTTAAAACAGGGTTTTAGACAGATAGTTACCCTAATTTGGATTTTCACGCAAGTTATCCAACCAAACTTGGTCAAAACTTAAATCCGACTTCACCATCAGATTCTTTGGATCCAAATTAGGTTTTTACCAAAATTTGGGCCCAATCAGAGATACATTTTAGTTATGTCTGACTCTTTTCTCTCACATATATGCCCCTTACTTTTGAAATAATTGGAAATGGGTCCCTAGGTTTATCATCGTTCTTTGCAAACAGGTCCCCACGCCATTTTTGGAGGGTTAGAACTTCACCGTCGAGATTCAAATGAGGACTTCTCGCTCGATTCTCAATCAAACACTCCCACAATTGAATGGGAGATTCCTTAAGGAAATCCCTTCCAAATGAGACCGGTCATGGATCCCAACTCCTTCCCAAAACCTCATGCGAACTCTTTGAAAGGAAGGTATCCGACTTGAGCGAAAAGCACGGAGTTCACAAGCTTGTTCCCAAGCTTAGAACTCCATTCTATGGCCTATATTTGATCACACATCAAGTTCCTCACCTCCGAGGCAAATTTTAGCCTGAGAAATCATCTCCTCCTCCTCCGGCCATCGTCGAATTTCGCTCCAGCAACCACCTTCGTTCTCCCTCTTCCGGCTGTCCAACCATCAAATTGGACGGCTTAAGTTCTTCCTCTCTTCCCTGTGATCCTCTTCGGCCAAAGGGCGGGCATCTTCCTACCCCGTTTGTCGTCGCCATCTTCCCGCCTTCCTAGCCTCAATTCTCTCCTCTAAGCTCCTCTTTCTCTTCCTTTATCCCTCTACTACACTTCCCCCTCACCTACACTTCCAAACGACCACCGATACTGCCCTGACGCCCTCTCCTTCTTCCGCTCCGGCAACGCCTATGCGCCACTCTACCGCATGAATCTCGCTGCTACCGCCTCCGCTAGCTCCGCCGCGACTTCCTCAACAAAAGCCCTCTATCAATTTGGGCATTCACCCTCTCCATCTCTCCATCGACTAACTCACTTCGGTTGTGTTTTCTCCGTCACTGATAGCCACTCTTTGGCCACCATACACCCTCCACCAGGCACTGTTGAGTTTGCCTCACCACGACAATGCTTTTGAGCGCTCTAATTGGGGCTTAGCGCCCTTATTCTTGATTTTAGGTACTTTGCCGGACAACCGTTGTCGCCTTCATCTTCGCTGACTCAGTACACCTCCTTACGACGCTCATTCAAGCTGCTACGAATTGCACTCAACATGTACTGCACCCAGATGCTTGGCTGGGGTTTCAATTGAGTAAGGCTAGTAGCACACGGTTGATTCTTTGACAACATCCCTGTCCTGCAACTGTGCGACTTCGCTAGAAGAGGACCCTGTGGGATAGTCCCACATCGTAGAGAGATGATCCCTCCACAGCGTACAAAAGGATTTCGTGTTATGGGTTCTTTGCCTTAGTAAGCACGAGGGTGAGGTCCTCCCCCGCACATGCCAACGCACGTGCCCTCGCTTGCGGTTCACGCCTCGCGGGTCTGGGTGTTGGTCCGATTACCTGGATCCATTCAGGTTTCTGTGAGAGAAGGAAGAAAGAGAGAGAGAGGTGGGTAGGGGGGTTTTTGCTCTTTAGGGTTCTTGACACTTGGTCGCTAGAGCGAAGTGGTTCCCCTTGTGCTATGAAGGAAGAGAAGAGTTGAAGGCTTGAGAAGAAGATGAACAGTGCCTTTGCACTATAGCATCTAAGTACTTAAGTCGGCTGATTAATAAACTTGTCGTCTGATTGAGCATTATCTATGTTACTGGTGCATTATTTAAGTACTATAGTTAATGTTAAATTGAGGCATGATTAATTAGATGATTTAAGTAGTGATTCAAATCACCATTGTTTTTTTTTCTCTTTACCTTTTGCCCTCGTATTCTTGACATACATGAGAATTCATTGAATAACTAATGTGACAAGTTACCATCCGTTGAATATCATTATCTGGCTCGATTCATTGTGCTCATTTACATTTTATTCAAAATTAACGCGTGAATTTTATATTTACTCCCTACGTTCGACCTCAAACTTCATTTCGGGAATAAATCTTGTTTGTTATATAGCGATTGAGGTGTTACTACAGTGGACGAATATTTAAAACCCTCAATAGCTCTGTTAACCGTCTCCAATGCATATTTCTATAGCTCGAGAATCCATCGAAAGGTTTGAATAGAATTAAAAAGGCTAAGTGTTTGTACATGTAATAATTATTAAGATAAGTGTGTAACACATTCCACAAAACTGAGTTTCTTCAAGATATGAGACAACTACTCACTCCTTACAATCCTTGTCTTTGGGTTTGACTTACTAAAGGCCGGCAACTTTCCTCCTTCACTTTTTTATCGTAAGGTCAATGCATGATTGAAATCAGAGTAGATCTCTCCGACTATGTCATTTCGCATCTTTTACTTTCTTTTTATTTCTTATTATCTTGTTCTCTTTTTCTCTTTTTTCTATCAAGGGAACTGAGTATAAAAATTAAACGGAGTGGCAAGAGCAATAGACCAAAACTTAGATGTAGCTATTTAAAGTGAACAAGTGAAACTTAAGTCATGAAAGGGAGGTAGTGCAAACTTTGTCTGAAGTTTAATGTAGGTCATGACTCAAGGGATTATCCTAAAAAATTTTACTTTCTTTTAATGGTCATTGAAGGTAATGACATTTGTATAACCTTTGCTTTTTTTTTAATGTTTGAAATCCTTTTTTTTTTTTTTTTTGACTCTTTTTGCATTTTTTTTAACAGCCTTGGTAACTTTAAGGAGGAAGTAGCTTTTGAAAGTGAATGATGTATGTATCAAAAAGATAGGACATCACATATTTTTCTGTTTTTTTTTGAATAATTGCTAGAATCAACATAGGAGATTTCTTGTGTTGTAATCTCCATAGGACATTGATATTTTATAACATATGCGTGGTTGAACTTATTTTTCTCAATGAATCTTGGTAGTCTTCTTGTATTACTTGATGTATTACAACACTGGTGTAATTATTCTTTTATGTTTTAAAATTTCTCTGACATTTAACTAATGGTTTGTATTGTGTTGAATCTTAATTACATACTTTTGTTTCCTTTACCTATTAGAAGCTTGTAATGAAATGTATCAAATTTCCCAACGTATACATTTGTATTACAAGTTTTTCTTTGACAACAACTTGATTGCTTTTTTTGTTGTAATACAATTCTTATTGTATACAATATGTTTAGAAGCTCCCAAAGTAATGTATTACATTTTGTTACATATACTTTTTTGTACTTGAGGTTTTTGAATGTTTTGTATTGCAATTATAAATGTGTTCAGTACATTTCTTACGATGCTTCTTTGAGAACATGTTACAAATCTAATCCTATGTGCTTGTATTACATATTTTCAAAAACTCTTCTATTACAATCTATAATTGCATTCACCCTATTTCACCTATTTTGGAAAAGAATTGTATTGAAATTCAAACACTCAAAATGTTTTACAATCATTTCAAAACGTTGTATTACATATATTATCATTTATTACTTTTTTTTTGAGTTAACAAGCTTTTTTGAGACATTTTTTTCAAGTTAACAAGCACAACAACCGTATATATAATGATATTACCAAATTGAATATGTAAAAATATTTATATTCAAAAGATAAAGTTAAAGTTTTTCTAATTACAAGATTAGATTTTAGAAAGAACAAAAAGATAATTAGTACGCTACATTACCGCCGTGCAATAATTGAATAGCTATTGTTGCTCGAATCCCTATTTAACTCATTCCATAATCCTTTGGGTTGGGTTGTTTTTCTTTCCGCAAGTTAGGACCATGGTTGCTATTTGTGCTATAAATTTCTTTATTGCCTCCTTATTGAAGTTTGGCTCGTGATCCTGACACAAGTTTTTCATGTAGTTAATAATGATGTCACAGCCCAGACCAGTATCGTACTGCCTTGAACACTTTTTCAGCAAATAGGTCCTTTACCTTCTCATGCCAATAGTTTGAATATGCTTTTAGAAGTAATCCTTCACGATCTCCACCAGCACCATTTTCTTTTCTACGCCATCCTTCGTATTGTATTGAATATCTATTGATTTTGTTCTTTTCCTTACTCGTGTGTTAGCTTCACCTTTACTCCTTGCAATAAATCCCAAAGAATTATACATGTAGAATAGTCTTATCTTGAAGTAGGCAACCAGCAATATCTAATGCCTTCAGAAATGTATTGGGAAGAATATTTTCTATGTGATTTTAGATGTACGAGGCCTTAGGATTAAGATATCATTTATATTTTTTCTATCTTTAGGGGTAAAATTTTGAAACTTATTCTTTATTAAATTTTGTGTAAGTTGATAAAATTTAGTATTAGTTCTTATCATTGGAAAATGTAGCATCATGCCTATGATTACATAGGTAAGCGATAAATAATACATGTATTATGTTACTTGTACTGCGATTTTCATATTTTTGTGTTACATTAGTTTTTATGAATATCAAGTTTATTATTTTTCCCACTTACCATCACGGTTGATGATCTAAAGAATATGGTGCTTCACCATTGTATAGTGTTGAGTATTTAAGGAACAAGACATTCATGTAATGGTCTATGATTTACATTGTCATATGTAGATATTGCATTAGTTGAAGAACATTTAATTTTTTTTCTTCCTTTTTGTTTGCTTACTATGTCTTCAACCATCCTTCATTATATATAAATGATTATGGAGGCGACGCCCTATGCAGTATTTGTTTATTGGTATGTGGTAGTTGGCATTCAACACGTTTTCATTAAGATGTTATTTAATATCATGTCCTCTTCATACTTAGTTGAGGAAGTATTTCTTGTATTGCATTATACTTACTTATCAGCTGGGTCTTTGAGAAACTCTTGTATTACATCCTCCTCCTCCTTTGTCACGAACTGATGTCCACAAAAATCATGCCTTGGATCACATTGGTTCTTGAGAAATAATACATGTAGCAATGTTAGTTGTATTGTAATCCTCAAAGTTTTGTAATACAATTTGTATAATTATGTGTATTTTGAACTCTAAAGTAATGTAAATGTCAATTATAAAATCTCATCACATCACTGTCCATATCGTTGTCCACATCATTGCCACCTTGGTAGTTAAATTTTATTTTGGATGATTTTGTAGTTGTTGTCTCAATCGTATCCTTCTTCTCTTTCTCATCCTCTTCTTTTACTTCTACTATCCGTTGTTCTCTCCTGCCTCCCTTTTTTCACACCCTTTTCTTGTTTCTCTTAATCTTCTTCATTCTCTCTTCCTTTTTCACCATTGCTAGTTGCATGTTTCCTTTTCCTGCGAGTTCTCCCCATGACCCTTAGCACCATTGAACTTGATGTAACATTTTTATTTCATTTTATTTTTTATTATTGGGGTTTGTTGGCATTGCAGTTGCATTGCTTTCTTCCTTGTTCATGAAATGCTTGCACTTTAAAATCATGTTATTTAGTTCCAAAACCCTTATTTCTGCTACTCATCTTCTTATCCTAACTACTCCTTTCTCCTCCTTCATGAGCTCTTTTAGCAATGTTTTGCTCAAGTGTTTTCAATGGCTCCTGTTACGACCTAGTTTCCGGATCCTTACAGGACCCGAGACCCGCTCGTCTCGACTAATCCCAAGACCTAGTCGTCCAACAAGAAGTAACCAAGGCAGGAAAATAAACCACATTCACACATACAGTATAACTAAGCAGAAGAAAAGCACAAAGAGTAAGGAAAGTAAAACAACTGTCTCAGTACATTCCATCACAACAACAATTGGAAACGGAAAGGAAATAGAAGTAGCGTAAATAGCAAATTAAGTGTCCATTACTTACTACAACTGTAACGACCCGATTCCCGAGTCCCTACGAGACACGAGAACCGAACCGACTCGACTAATCCCAAGACCTAGTCGTCCAACGAGGAAGTAACCAAAAGAGCAGTAAAATAAACCACATTCAGCATGAGTATAACTAGCAGTAACAAAATACAGCAGTAAGAAAAGGAACTACTACAGTATTTACCACCACAACAGTAGAACAACAATTATAACATAATATGAAGCTACAAGTAAAGAAGTACAGAGAGTAACAAGAACTACTCACTACAGTGGAACAAAATGGGTACAAAAAGAACTGCGGTAACTCTACTGGACTCTACTCGGCCCAGCGTCCTCTGCAGCCGCTAACCCTTGCTGCTCAACACTTGGTCCTGAAAAGTAACGAGTGTAACACGTCAGCGAAACGCTGAGTAGAGTGGCAGCTAAAACTAAAGAAGCAGTAAAGTGTACTGTAGCTGTTTTATTTTCTTTCTTCCTTTATTTACATCTTTCTATTGTTTCACAATTTATCTATTTCTTAGATCTTTCACTTGATCTCGAATGTTCCTCGTGGGAACGATCTTGATTGTAGTCTTTTCCGAAAAGTAGAAGTAACACGTGGTGCTCTCCTGGCCGGGAGAATTCCCCGTGGTGATCCTACTCTCAGTCAACCACCCCAAGGTCGCTGACAGACGTAACGGTGACTACGGCACGTGCGATAAACACACGGGTAGCTACCCCGCATTGGCACGCGGTCAGTCGTTTCCGTTAACGGGAGCACCCAAAGCACAGCACGGAACCAGTATAGGGCAGAGCTCTCTCAGTAACAGGGGTCCAACCCCTCCACGATAACCAAACAGGGGCCTTGCCCCTCCACAGTACGCGCACCCTCGGCTGACTACCTTGGTTTGCCTAGTGGGCCTAACAAGTCGGTGTAGGAGGGCCAGCAGAACCCCGGGGCCCGTGGGGTAGCTAGTACTCTCCCTACACTAGTAGCTCTCCTCGGTACTGTGTACACGAGGGCCAAAAGTCGGTACAAAGTGGCCAGACCTAACCCCGGGTCCCTGGAGCGGCTAGCTCTGCTCTGCACTAAGAGGTAATGTGTGCTCTCTTTGGTACCACGTACCCAAGAGACAACACAATTCCACGCCTTTCTTTCTCAGTTCCATCCATTCTCTTTCCAGGAGTTCAACTCCCAATTCCCCGTAGGGTTCCAGCTCTTTTAACTCAGCACATTTAGGTTTCACCATTCCAGTTTTATGTTCATACAACCCATATTCTCAATCATATTTATTCCCTTATAACAGGCAGCGGTTAAATCAATTTACAGGCAGCTATTATTTCCTTTCCACCTTTCCAAGACTGCAATATTGTATACATATCACTAGTTTTCCAGTCCTAGGATTCATGCCGTACCCTAGAATCTATCATTTAATCTAGTCTCCAGTCCTAGGTTTCATGCAATACCCTAGGATCTATCATTCAATCTAGTTTCTCAGTCCTAGGGTTCATGCAGTGCCCTAGACTCTATTAATTATTCCACAATTGTAATAAATTTGATTAAGTAAATTAAAAGTCACTCTACCAGCTACAACGGGAGTACTGGGGGCATGGTCGGAAATCCCGCGTGCCTCCGCAACCCCCGAGACTGCAATGGAACAGGGTCCTAACACAAGGATCAAACACAAAGAGTTTCTCAGAATAGTATATAATTACTGTAAACGGGTAGAGGATTTTATTCCGAAAAGAACGCAGCTCGAAACGGTGAAAACAGACTCCGAACGGGCCCTAAACGGGTCGAAAACAACGAAACAGTCCAAAATCAGACGTCTGGAACCTCTTCCAGACGTCTTAAAATGTGGGTCAGATGGTACCTTCGCTCTGTGTAGTCCCTCAGACGTCCAGAAGCCTGCGGGGGCGTCTGGCTTAATTCCCAGACATCCGATGGTCAACCCGGACGTCTGGAAGTCCTCTCCGTCGTATGGTACTGCGGCCAGACGTCCGATTCACGTTGGATGGCGAGTCTTGCGCCCTCCTGAGCAGAACCTGCACGCACCCATACTCGTTCTCAGTACGACGGGTCGCAGACGAAGGCGCGGCGGACGACTGCATGGCCGTACGCGCGAAAAAGGAAGAAGACGAAATATCTTACCTGTCAGACGTCTGGACAATACTCCTGACGTCTTCACCGTCGCCTGGTGGTAATCCCAGACGTCTGATTCTGGAAAAAATTCCAGAATCAGAGCTCCTCTCGCTCTCCGCCAGCGACACATGGCCGAGCCGCGCCCCGTCTGCCTACTGCTCGAGCTGCAGTAGCCCCTCCGCGACACTTCACGCCCGCTGCTCCCCCGCCGGTCGGCTCTAGCTGCCTCGGCAAGCTCGAGCCCTCACGATCGAGCGTCTCGTCCCTCGCACAACACCTCCTCCTACACACTTGATGCGGCCGCTGTTGCCGCCGCTCGCTTGCTCTCACACCGGCTGGGAGAAGAAGAAGAGGGACACGAAGGGGATGAGGGTGAGGGAGAGGGCGAGGGCCTTTTAAGGCCGCGCGGGGAGAGAGAGAGAGAGCATTGAGCCCTGCAGGAGGAGAGAGGGAAAAAGAGGAAAGTGGGTGGCGGTTGCAGGTCTGCACGCGCATGCGCGCAGACGCAACCCCGTACGCCGTAGAAATTAAATCCCAGACGTCTGGGCCACCTCTCAGACGTCTTAAAGAACGTCTTGAAGTCGCATTCGTAACAACAACAGTAAGGAAAACATGAAGTACTGAAAGGACAACTACAGCTGGGCTCGGCTGGGCCTAGCACCCTCTACAGCTTGAAACTCGAGCTGCTCAACTCCTGATCTTGAACAGGGTTTCGAAAAAGATAAAGTCAGCGAACGCTGAGTAGAGTGGTGTTTACATTATTTAAGTGCTATTACACTAAAAGCAACAACAGGTTTATTTCTCATTTCTATATATCTCCTTTATGTGTTTCTATTTCTCAAGTATCCAGGTATTTCTTGATCTTGCATGTTCCTCGTGGGAACGATCTTGATTTCAGTCTTTTCCGTAGAGTAGAAGGTACACGTGGTGCTCTCCTGGCTGGGAGGGTCCCCTGTGGTAGTCCTACACCTAGTCAACCACCCCAGGGTCATTGTTGAGACGTAGTGGTGAATACGGCATGCGTAATAAACTCACGAGTAGCTACCTGCTCGTGCTATATCTCAACTCAGTTAATTAGGTTAATTTTGCTTATTTAAAAGTAGAAAAGGGGAACTTAGGTTAACTCGAAATTGTGTCGGTTTAGTAGTATAGGGTCGAATTAACCTAACATTTTAGATCTTTTAACTGATTGAATGTAGGTCGTTCGCTAGGAAGTATATATTATTTTGAATTCACCAATTAATTCTATATATCTTATAAGTTTAGGAGGTATAATTAAGTTAACTGTAAAAACATGAATTTTGCAAAATGATTTAAATTGAGAAAATATGCAAAATCCCATATGAAATCTCATTTACATCATTTATCTCAAAAGATTTAAGGCAAATGAAAGGTTATCCATTCAAAATATGACTTATTACAACAATTAAAAAATAAAAGAAATAAAACTTCTTTTATTCTTCAGCCTCTCTCTCTCTTTTCTTCCTTTCTTTCTCTTCTTCTCTATTTTCCTTTTCTTTTATTCATTTATCTTTTCATTTTATTTTTTTATTTCTTTCTTATACTCTCTCGAGCTCTCTTCTTTCTTCTCTTCCTCGGCTTCTGCCTTCTTCTTCTTCCTTAGTCTTTTGTTTAAGCTTCTTCCTATGCCTTTGCGTCTGTTCCTTCTCTTTCTTCTTCTTTACAAGTCCTTCTCTGTTTCCTTTCTTCTTTCTTTCTCCTTCCCTTTCTCCTTATTTCCTTAGCCTTTAGCTTTTCTTCTTCCGTTAGCAAACTCAACACTTAGCCTTCAGCACTTAGCTTCTCTGCTCCTTAGCTTTCCTTCACCTTCAACTGAACCGGGTTTTTTTTCTTTTAACCAAAAATTGGTTCTTGGTTTACAGCGGGGAGCTTTCGAGGATACACAGCACCCTTCTCAGGGTGGGATCAGGCCCTACTAAGTCCTCACCTGATTTGAGTCAATTGGTTTATTTTTTGTTCATTTTTCTTTCGAGCCAATCCAGTCCAACCACCTCCCAGGCCTTACCCTCCCAAGGCCACAATGCATATGCCCACACAGGCGCTCACAGGCACACATGCTTGCACACACACACATACGCTTGTTTAGGTTTCATTTCGCGCCCAGGGCTTGTTGACTGAAGAGGCCACTTAACAAAAGCGTTTTATACTAAGGCAATCGCTCCAGAACTTCCAATGTGGGACTAATGTTCCCTATCCCAAACCTGACTTAAAGTGAGGAGAACTCCTAGCTCAGCTCTCGAAATCAAGCGATTCATGGCTTGTTGGAAAACTCTAGAGTAGCTCTACAGGATTGTGTAATCAATTTTAGGTGAAGGGGATGAAAGCCTCTTCGCTTTGAAGGGCGAAACTATAGGTTTCATACGGGTAAAATACTGCCTGGGAATGGTATTTAGGTTAGCAGAGTCCACAGTTGGACTTTCTCACTTAACTAAGGTTCTAAATAGGTTCTACAAGGAATTCTGCATCTGCTGGAGTGGGTTTTGAGCTCTTAAAGTTCAGGTAACGACAGACAAGCTTGAAGCTTCTTTGGAAGCTTCAGAGATAGGATTTAAACTTGAAAAAGGTGTAACAGACACTTAGAATAATTTTTGATTGATTGGAACAGCTTCTAAAGAATTAACAAACTGATATGGACAGGATTTGTGATCAAATCTCATCAAAAACCCACTGTCAATAGTTTAGGTTCGAAAACAACCCAAACTGGCAGGGTTGAAATTCCAGTCAAATTGACCTACAGAGCTCAATCTAATCTCTCTAAAATCATTTAACAAAATCTCAGGAATAATTTAAACTTCTTAAATCAGCTAATTGAGCCCAAAATCGAAATCTCCATCTCAGGTTTGACTATTAAGCTTGAAAATTGATTTTCTGTTCTAAGCCTCTTTAGAAGGAATTGAAACCAAGAATAAGATCTTTACAACCTTAGAAATTCATTCAACCATTTAAACAGATGTTTTAAACCTAGAAATTAGGGTTCTAGGCTCATCACTTGAACTCTAAAAGTGTTTTGTTCGATAGAGAGATTGGAAGGTTGTTGATGTGATCTAAAGTCATGAATGGCTTCAGTGTACTGCACTGAAGCTTCTAGACACCTTAAGTGTGGCTTTTAGGCTTCTGTACAGACTTCTCCAACTCCGTCGGAGTTGGAGAAGAAGAAGCCTCAATCTATGCTCCGACTTTTAATTCTTCAAATAAACATCTTCAAACAAAATAGTAATCAACATTAAATCATTCTGGAGCTTCTTATCATTCTCTGTAGGTTGAAGAGCGAGTTTCACTCGCCGGAGCTCGTCGGAGCTCCGGTGAGTCCAGTAAAAATTCAAATTCATTTACAAAGAGGTAAATCGTGCCATTCTTGATTTGAAAAGGTTTCTGAGTTGCAAGGAACCTCAGGATCGCGTTAAATTCCCCTTTAATTTATTGAATGAAAGATTAAACAGTAAAATTAGTTTGAATATAATCTGAGTATGTTGAAGCACAGGACTTGCTCTCTCACTTAGAAGAGTGGTCGAGACATGTCAAAGTAGTACTGCGATCATAAATATGTATTTAATTTAAAGCTTTAACAACTCCTGAGCTGCCATTGACAGCGAGCTCAGGAATTTAAATAAAATTAGGTATTTAAGTTATATACGATAATTAATCAAATTAAGATGATAAATAGGATCCTTTGTTGATGAATTAATAATGGAGGATCTAATGGATGTGAATCTAAGTCAGCTGCTGCCGCCATGGACAGCAGAAGTAGTTGATGGAGGTGAATTTGGATTAGGCGATTCAATGATCAAATTAGTGATTAAATGAGTTAGAAATGATTGTGAGTTATTAAAGATGGTGGGCAGTGGATTCAAAAGACAAAATAGGGCTCTGGCGAACTCAAGGAGCGTGGCGGAGTCGAAGAAGCTGACTTTTGAAATCTGAAATTACGCTACGCTATCTAACTAACTACCTAGCTAATCTACTCCTACTCTTTCTCCTACTCCTATCCTACTGTTACCTGGATGAAGGGGACGGCGGAACTCCGTCGAAGGTTCGTGACGGAGGAGCGAAATCAGAGGGCAATAAGGAAGATCTTCGATGGACAAATGTGGATGAAGCAAAGACACTCCTTAGTCAGCACCTGTGTCCAAAGACGCGGCTGACTTTCGCGAAGTCCCTGAGCCAATTAAGGTGGACGGAGGGAGTCGGAAGATGAGGTGGATGGTCGTAGAAGTTGTGGAGAGAATAGCCTATTGGGTTGGCTACAGTGAAGAAGAGGGATGGGAGCCAATTTCAGAAAAATCGAGTGGGTCAGGGGCTATTTATAGTTGACGACGACGAAGAGGGTGATGGAATTTGGATGTGTAAGGGGCTAGGAGGAGGTTAACCACTGGCGTCTTCTTCGACGATGGTGAGGTTAACTCTTACCTAAAATTAGGACAAAAGTGTCATCCAGACCGATGGATGAAGATGGGATGGTGAACGCAAGCTCCAAGAGCTTGGAGAAGGTGAAGCGACGTCGGATGGGCTGTGATCAAATGGTGGAGGCACCCTCAGTCGTCAACCGTTCAACCGGCTGAAGAAGAAGAAGAAGTAGACAGGGACATATACGTAATGAAACCTAAGGAACTGTATGAAAATTAAGGACCCAATTGAAATTAATTATAAGGATCTAAATGTAAACTCAGGTTTTCAAGGTTTATTTTAATTTAGATTTTTTTCAACTTTTTATATATGATTATAAATAAGGTAATTATTATGTTTAGACTTTGAATTTACATTTTTGACCTTTTTAGATTAATTTATTTAATTAACTAAAGTTACTTAAGTTATAACATACTTATGTATACATTATGCTTAAGTTAATTAACTTATTAATTAGAGGAATGATTGTTAATATCTCGAGTCCAATTACTGATTGGATTATTAATAATATTATTTGAATAATAAAATAGCATTTTTAACTTATTTTAAGGTCCTTAAATATATATCCCTTATCTTATAATTAACCTATATATTCACATATCCTTAGCTAATTAACTAGGAAGACTGGTTAATTAGGGGTAATTAGAGATCATGATGAGCCTCTCATCGTTACCTCGCACTGACACGCAGTCAGTCCTTTCCGCAAGTGGGTATGCCAAAGTACAGCACGGAACGGTATAGGGTCTTGCCCCCTCAGAATAGGGGTCTCGCCCCTCAGAATCAACCAGGGGTCTCGCCCCTCCACAGTCCGCGCACCCTCGTCTTACTACCCCGGTTTGCCCAGAAGGTCAAAAGAAGTCGATGTATGTTGGCTAGCTTAACCCTGGGTCCGATGGGGTGGCTAGCTCCCTCCCTACACTAGTAGCTTGCCTCGATACTACTTAGGCACGGGCCGACAAGAGTCGGTGTAGAGTGGCCAATCCTAGCCCCGGGTCACAACCCAAGGGAGGCTAGCTCCGCTCTACGTTAAAAGGGGACCCGTTGCTCTCCTTGGTAGCACGTACACAAGAACCAGCACACTTTCCATCTGCCATTCCATATTCCATTTATTCGTAGGAGTTCTACTTCTAATTCCCTGTAAGGTTCATACTCATGCTCACCTCATTTATCCAGATCCAGATCTCATCTTTCATAATTCATTTATCATCCATATACAGGCAGCTCGTGTTTTCATGATTCAATTCTCAAATCATGCAACTAGCGATTTCACAAGTACTTATTCATTAAATACATGCAGCTCATATTCTAACAGGTAACTTGTAATTATAATACAGGCACTTACTAGCAATTTACCTTAATCACGCATGCAAATAAACTATACAGTACAACAGGTTCATTCATTTTCTACCCTAGGGTTCATTCCACATCCTAGAGTTCCATTCAGCTATTTCAACGAAGTTCATTCTCATTTAACTATTAATAACTGAGTTAAACCACTCTACCGGGCATAACAGGAGGAATGGAGGCCTGTGCAGCAGATCTCGTTGCCTCCGCAGGCCCCGAACACGTCACTGGCTAGTAACCTGTACCAACGACCAATTACATTAGACGAGGTCATAACAGTAGATACTCAACACAAAAACGTAGAGGAACTCGAGTGGAAAATAATGATACTTTGTTTACGAAAATTCGATTCCGTTTGGGCCTTAAACAATCCAAAAATGCGGTTTCTGATCAAAATCGGACGTATGGGATTCTTCCCGAACATCATAAAAGATGACAAACTCACCTTATGTTCTCTATAGCTGATTCAGACATCCAGACTCCCTCTGCGACCGTCTAAGAGCAGTTCCAGACGTCGGACAAGGTCTCCAGTCGTTTGGAAGAACCTCAGGACGTCTGGTGATGTAATCAGACATCCAAAAGTGCCTGGGAAAGTGCACCGCATGCCTTCCCAAAGTATGCCCTGCGTACAAAGGACGCATGAACCAAATCAACCCCACAGCTACTCTGAGATACTCTGCATGGCGGAGATCAACGCAGTAACGTACATACCTCGCGCAACTCATGTTTTCAGACGTTTGGCCTTATCTCTGGTCGTCCAGGTCCCTCGCTAGACGTCTGCTCCTCACTCGAGACGTCTGATACTAGAAAACTTCCAGCTTCAGAACTTGCTCGTGTCTCCGCCCGCAGCGGCAGCTCCAGTCGCTGCAAAGGGCTAGGAGGTCTCCTCCCCGAGCTCTCTCCTCCAGCACGCGCCCGCGACGGTTGTGCGAGCTCCTCCAAGCTTCTACTGAAGCTCCCCGACTTCGGCCTCCTCCTCGTTTCGTGATCTCCTCTGCAAAGGGTTGGCTTATATCGAGGGCATGGGGGTTTTAGGGTTTGGGAAGAAAAGGAAGGGAGAGAAAAGAAGAGGGTCCTATGTGCTACCCGCATGCAGGGCGTAGTGTGAGTACAAAATTTTGATTTTCAGATGTTTGGAATAGGGTCCAGACGTCTGGATAGACGTCTGACCGAGACTCCAGGCGTCCTAAAAGGCTAAAAATGGGATGGCTCATTACAGCTCCCCTCTTTGTTTTCCATCATTTTCTCCACCTTCCTCTTGTCTTTTCTCGTTTTCATTTTCTTTCCATGCTGATCTTTTTCTTGGTGATGCTCTTGAATTTCAAAATGTTTATATTTCCATCTTTCTTTCATTTCCATGTGCTTAATTCTCTTTCTGGCTAGCAAGAGTTCTTGAACTTTCTCATCTAGCCTCCTTTTTGCCTTAGGAAGCTCACCATTGTTCAAATGTGTCATCTTGATTGCTTCTTCAAGCTCACCCTCCTTCATGCAATTTATCGTTTTCTTTCTCTAATTCCTCACTTCTTTGGTCTATCTTCCTTCTTGCTTCTTGAAGATCATTCTTCAATTCTCTCTCATAACTTGTAGCCTTTGTTTTCCATTCTTTTGTTTCCTTTTCACAACCCTCGCAGTTGATGTTATTGTTAACAATTCCATCTCTATCTTGCTTTCTCATTTCTCTCTCCACTCAAACTTTTCTCATTCTGGGAAGAATTTCTTCCTCAGTTTCATCTAGAATCATTGATGGTCTTGGATTGTTGAAACCACTCTCCTCAACTGTCTCCAACAAGAATGCTATGTCGTCACCTGCTACTCTAAAAGCTTCATTCTTCTTAGGTTGCAACTTTGGTGTAATGTGTATCATGTCATAGTTTTTGTAACAAATGATGTTGTAGTAATTTACCTTTTACAATACAAACATCATCACCAGTTATGTATTTTGTATTACTATTATTACTTGTGCAAATGTCCCATATTATTGTATACAACTATATAGTGTTTTGACTACATATTTATGTAGTTCACATTGATCTTGTAATACAATTATCTACATATTAACTTTCATAAATGTAAACTAATGTACATCTTTCCCACAAAGCAATTGAATTACACGTTCTTCTCTATATATAATGAAACACTTATGTATTACAAAATAATTTCATTACGTGTTCATCTCTCATTTATGATGAAACTACTTTTGTGTATTACCATATTAGATCAAGCATGGACCTTGTTTCATATCTATATTTTTTGTATTACAAATGCATCTACTACTCAACACCATGCATTGTATTACAAATATTTATATGTTTAGGTATTTCAATACAAATACTATATTATCTCAATTATTTTTTAAAATTGTTTAGAGATGTATATATACACTTATATTGCAATGTACCTGTATTACATGTTGCTCTTTTTACTCTTACATTTCTGTTATCAATCTTTGTTTGTAGGTGAGATCGTCGTTGTTTAAGATATACGTCGTGGTATAGTTAAAAAAATCACGCAAAATACTTAAATTTATAAAGCTTAGAATTAAAAGTGAGTCTGAGGTTGTTCGTAGGGTGGAAATATGGAATTTACATACTAATCTTAATTTATAATAAATGAGTATAGTAAATCAAGCATTAGATAAAAGATATGCAATGAATAAATTGCTCACATTGATATTCAAATATAAAGCAATGTACCTCAAAAGATCCTTGGGATAAAAAGAATTAGAGAAGTAAAACAGTGGTGATTTGAATCACCAATCAAATCCTCTTAATTAAGCATGCACCTCAGCTATTTAATTTATTCAAATAAATCAACAGTGCCCCAATCAGATAATCTACATCAACTTAAGCAGTTAAATGTTTCTATAGTGTCAGAACTTTATGCCAAAGCCAAGCACAGAGCTTATCAGATGTCGCCCCTTATTTTGAGACAGCTTAAGTGCTAAGGCTCTAAGCCTTAGTATGGACACAAGAGCAACTACCTTCTCTTAAGGCGTGCAAAGGTAAACCTTCCTCAAAGGCTAAGTATCAAAGCCTCTTCCTTCAGCACACACCCTGAGGCACTTAACCACGAAGCAAAACCCTCCCCCCTCCTCTCACAAATCCTCCTCTTCTTCTCTCTCAGAACCGGGTTTAATCGGGTCAACGCGGGTAATCAGATTCGAGCAGGGGACCAGGTTCGTGTGCTATGTGCACAGGCAAGTTGTGCGTGAGTGAGCGGTGGAGGTAACCCCCTGATGTCTTGGGTGAAAGGGTAACAACAGATTTCCTTATATACCACGTCGCCAGTTCTACCGCTTACTGGTGGGACTATCCCACCATCTTTTTTCTTATGTGTAGTAGTCGAAGGATGAGCTCTTGGTTGTGTGCTACTATTGCTGCTAGTGCCTTCAATTGCTACTGCAGATATGCTCCTGGAGTAAGTCCGCAGCACCTGGGCGTGGTAGCAAGGCCGGAGCAGGTCGGAGGAAGGTGATGGGAGGTGGAGACGATGACGGGGATGGCGCGAGTGGTGAAGTCCTAAAATCGCAAGTACGGGCTCAAAAGCCCTAGTTAGATAGCTCCTAAGCTTCACCAAGTGATGGCAAAGGTGATGGTGGGGTTCTTGTGGCATGTGTGTGCATGTGGAGGGTGTGTAAAGTTGGAGAAGGTGTCGGCGATAGGTGGTGTTCGACAGAGGTGTATGGTGAGTGAGGCATGGAATAAGAAGAGGGGTTTTGATGGCGGAGGCGAGGCGAAGGTTTTGGAGGTGATCATGTAGAGTTTAGTGGACTGTGGAGTGTGGAAGGCCTCGCTGGAGGCTTGGCCGGAGCAGAGGAAGATGGTCGAGTTGAGGGTGAACTGGCGATCGAATCTAATACCTAAAGACAAGGAAATGAAGTACTGAGAGGGAGGAAGCTAAGGGACCTAAACTAATGGAGGAAAGGGAAGAGATGGTGTTGACTTTGATTTGTCAACGTTAGAGAAGAGAGTTCCTCCGGTGAAAGAGAGGTGAGGAAGAAGGGGACCTGGGAAGCCTCTGTCGGTAGGCAGCGGGAGAAGCAGCCAGAAGGAAGGACGTCGCTAGAGCTCCAACGGAGGTGGCTGGAGAGAGAGATTTTGTGAGGCAATGTGGCCAAACTGAGCTAAGGAATGCGGCATGAGGTTCGGGAGCTTTTATAGAGCTCCTGACTGAGCTCTATATCAGGAAACAAGCTCAAATTGGTTTGTGATTGAAACACAAGACACCCACAAATTTCGTGCGTCCGTACGAACACATCCTTTCAATTTGGGAGGCAAGACCAGTCCTAATTGATTCATTATAGTGTGAACACCAATCCCACCAAATTTGGTGGGATTTGGTGATGATTTGAATAGGATTTGAGGCTGTCGAAGTTGGCCTGAAGGTCGATTTGACCTCCAATGGTGGAAGGGACATTTATGTGAAAATGGTGAAAAGGTTAGGGACCTATTTGCAAATATTTCGAAAGTTAAGGGGCTGACTGTAAGAAATAGAGTTTAAATGGACTGAAATGCAAATAGGTCGAAATGGACTCTGATTGGGTCTAAATTTTGGTACAAACCTAATTTACACTCAAGGAATCTAGTGGTGAAGTTGGATTTGAGTAGAAACCCAAATTAGGGCAGAATTTCGTCTGAGACTCTGTTCAAGGTCAAAACAGGTTCAAATGGTCACACCAAGGATACCAAACCTCTATGAATATTTTTCTATAAATTTTAGGAGGTTTAGATGAATTTTATTCTGACTAGAATCTCTTTAATTTAAGCAGATTTGAAATTAGGGTTTTGTGTTATGAATCGGTTCTCGAAATGTGTGAAACACAATTTCTATCTGTGTGGACCCACTTATTGGACTTTAATTCTCATTTGAGCTTAGATTAACCTCTGGCAAACCCCGTGGTTACTCTGCATTCATGATGTGATGTTAAAGCTGTAGAATTAACCATGATTTAATGTTTTCTTCTCAAAATGGATTTGCATGGAATTATGGTTCTCAGGCGATTATGTAGGAGTATTTGTCACTTGATCTTGACTAATTAAAGCTAGTTATGATTAATGATGGTGTTACCATCAATCTTCTCCTTAACTTTGATTGTTGCGATGTTTGATTCATTGGGCGTAAATCTTTATTGGTGTGGGAGTCTTTGAAGCAATGTTCCAACATCCACATCTATAAGCTAATTCTTAGTAATGTGATTATCGATACCAATGTGTTTGTACTTCGTTATGCGTGTATCCCACTAACCTTTTTTGTGAGCAATGGAGTCCGTGTGAATGCTATTGTACCTTCTAAGCCAAGTACTTGTCTACTTGACATCAATGTATATTATTGACTAAATGTAATCAAGAATACAATTTATGTTTGATTAAAATTTAGTAATTGAATTTGGTGGATCTCTATGCTATATAAACTTAATATTGTTAAAGATATTAAATGTAAATTTTGACATTAAAATATGTCATTTGCTTATCTTCATCTGTTGTAGTTTATCAAACTACTTTAGTATGGCTGTGTATTGCAACTAATTAAATGGATCTAAGAATGACAATACTTAACCAATGATTTATCTTGAACCTTCAGATCTTAATGTGATTATGAAACTAGATCAACTCCAATAATTAAGAATTGTTTGATGGTGAAACACAATGTAAATGTTTATAAGCAATTGGTAAAGTGAATATCGAGTTCTGTAAATAAGATAAAAGACTAATATGAGGTTCTCTATAACTTCCCGATAATAATACTAATGAAAATGTGATAACTATGTTGAAATGAATGGATTATTTCGTCTCATGCATGTGAAATATGTTGGATCATTGATCCAATAGTGTGGATTAATATGTGTGTATAATCTATTAGTTATGATCCATATCAAAAGTCATCCATTAAGGTATTAAGGTAATTGATGGGCATTGATGTATCATTAAGTTATGGAATTTATGTGTAGAAACTTGTAAGGGGTAATTTCTATTCTATGATGGGTTGAATAGAAATTTACCAAAAATTAATTAGTGGTTACCAATTTATCAAAAGGGGTTATAGTTCCTAATGCTCAACACATTATTCTGATTTTCTTCCTGGGAGCCACCCCATCATTTTTGAGAGGGTGGGTGAGGAGAAAGGGCTGGCTGGATGAACAGTTAGAGAACTACCAATCATCAAAATTGCGATACTCCTTCATTAGATCGTGTTGAGGTTAGAAGACCGTCACTGATCTTCTCTTGATCACCATTGCTATCTTAGTTTTGATCCCTATGGCTTCAAGTACTGGTATATCACATTCTTACTATTGTTTTCATATCTATGTTTTTTATTGTTATTGTTGCCATTAGCCTCTTCATATCTGACAAAAGGATAGTATGTATATCAGCTTGTTATGATCTAAATATACTAAGGTTGCAAGCTGGACTTTTCAACTTCTGATAATCAAAACTTTCTTCCCGTAACTGCAGCTACTATTGGTACTAATGATCAGTATGGGTACTTGCAGTGTACAGATGGTTTTGGATTAGAATATGTAGTTAACATTTACCGGTATTAATCACGAGTACTGGTACTTGTTGATATAGAAACTCTAAATTGTAACTATGAGGTACTGGTACTTATCATTAGTACCTGTACTGAGTGGGTATAGGTTCATTCTGTGGTTTGAAGTGGTCAGAAACTGTATGTTGCAAGTATCAATTCTGGTCTCTAATACCGGTACATGTTGACCAAAGATGGAGGCCAAAGATTCTAGTGCCTTGTCTTGTGCTTCATATGTATCGGTACTGATCTTCAGTACCGATATAAGATGGGGACTGGTGTAGTACTTCAGATTCTAAAGTTCAAGCCAGTACTCATAGAGTTCCGGTACTTAAGATGAGTATCAATACTTGTTGAGATCAGGTGAGTCCTTAGTGGATTTTCAATACTCTTCAGGTATTGGTACTCATTCATGTGTACCGGTACACCTTAAGCACTACTGGTTCAGTGAAAGTCAAACAGTATATCAAATATATCAGTACTCATCCATGAGTACTGGTACTACTTGGATATGAGATGCATACCGTAAGTCAACAGTACCTGTAACGACCCGATTCCCGAGTCCTTACGAGACACGAGAACCGGACCGACTCGACTAATCCCAAGACCTAGTCGTCCAACGAGGAAGTAACCAAAAGAGCAGTAAAATAAACCACATTCAACATGAAATATAACTAGCAGTAACAAAATACAGCAGTAATAAAAAGAACTACTACAGTATGTACTACCACAACAGTAGAACAACATTTACAACATAATAAGAACTACAAGTAAAGAAAAGTGCGGGAGTAACAAAAACTACTCACTACAGTGGAACAACAAGGGCACAAAAGAATAGTGGTAACTCTACTGGACCCTACTCGGCCCAGCATCCTCTGCAGCCGCTGACCCTGGCTGCTCAACACCTAGTCCTGAAAAGTAACGAGTGTAACACGTCAGCGAAACGCTGAGTAGAGTGGCAGCTAAAACTAAAGAAGCAGTAAAGTGTACAGTAGCTGTTTTATTTTCTTTCTTCCTTTATTTGCTTCTTTCTATTGTTTCACAATTTATCTATTTCTCAGATCCTTCACTTGATCTCGAATGTTCCTCATGGGAACGATCTTGATTGCAGTCTTTTCCGAACAGTAGAAGTAACACGTGGTGCTCTCCTGGCCGGGAGATTCCCTCGTGGTGATCCTACTCTCAGTCAACCACCCCAAGGTCACTGATAGACGTAACGGTTACTACGGCACGCGAGGTAAACGCACGGGCAGCTAAACCGTACTGGCACGCGGTCAGTCGTTTCCGTTAACGGGTGCGCCCAAAGCACAGCACGGAACCAGTATAGGGCAGAGCCCTCTCAGGGGTCCAACCCCTCCACAGTAACCAAACAGGGCCCTTGCCCCTCCACAGTCCGCGCACCCTCGCCTGACTACCCTGGTTTGCCCAGTGGGCCTAACAAGTCGGTGTAGGTGAGCTAGCAGAACCCCGGGGCCCGTGGGGTAGTTAGTACTCGCTCTACACTAGTAGCTCTCCTCGGTACTATGTACACGAGGGCCAACAAGTCGGTACAAAGTGGCCAGACCTATCCTCGGGTCCTTGGGGCAGCTGGCTCCGCTCTACACTAAGCAGGTAACAGGTGCTTCCCCTGGCACTACGTACCCAAGAGGCAACGCACCTCCACATCTTTCTTTCTCAGTTCCATTTCATTCTCTTTCTAGGAGTTCTACTCCTAATTCCCCGTAGGGTTCCTGCTCTTTTAACTCAGCACATTCAGATTTCACCTTTCCAGTTTCACGTTCATACAACCCATATTCTCAATCATGTTCATTTATTCATAACAGGCAGCTGTTAAATCAATTTACAGGCAGCTATTATTTCCTTTCCACATTTTCCAAGACTGCAATATGTATATTCATTTCGCTAGTTTTCCAGTCCTAGGATTCATGCCGTACCCTAGGATCTATCATTCAATCTAGTTTTCTAGCCCTAGGATTCATGCAATACCCTAGGATCTATCATTCAATCTGGTTTCTCATTCCTAAGATTCATGCAATGCCCTAGGTTCTATTCATTGTTCCATAATTGTAAGAAATTATGTTAATAATTTCTAAAGCCACTCTACCAGCTATAATGGAAGTATTGGGGGCGTGGTCGGAAATCACGCGCGCCTCCGCAATCCCCAAGACTGAAATGGAACGGGGTCCTATCACAGGGATCAAACACAAGGAGTTTCTCAGAACAATATATAATTACTGGAAACGGGTAGAGGATTTTATTCCGAAATGAACGCAACTCGAAACGCGGAAAACGGATTCTGAACGTGCCCTAAACGGGTCGAAAACGACGAAACAGTCCAAAATCAGACGTCTGGAACCTCTTCCAGATGTCTTAAAAAGTGGATCAGAGGATACCTTTGTTCTGCGTAGTCTCTCAGACGTCCAGAAGCCTGCGGGGGCGTCTGGCCTAGTTCCCAGACGTCCGATGGTCACCCCAGACGTCTGGAAGTCCTTCCGGTCATCTGGGACTTCGGCCAGACGTCTGATTCGCGTTGGATGCGAATCTCAGAGCCTACACGTACCCACTCATCGCTCTCAGTACAACAGTCGCAGAAAAGGACGAAGGATGAAAAATAACTTACTTGCCAGACGTATGGACAGTCCTCTAGACGTCTTCACCGTTGTCTGGTTGGAAGCCCAGACGTCTGATTCTGGAAAAATTTTCAGAATCAGACCTCGACGCGCTCTTCGCCCGCGACGCACGGCCGCGCCGCGCCTTGTCCGCCTGCTACGCGAGCTGCAGCAGCCCTCTCGCGTCACTGCGCGCCCACTGCTCCCCCGCCGGCTAGCTCTAGCTGCTCCGGCAAGCTCGAGCCCTCACGGCCGAGCGTCTCCTCCCTCGCACAACGCCTCCTCCCGCACACCCGCCGCGGCTGCCGCCGCTCGCTCGTGCTCACACTCGCACTTCGGCTGGAAGAAGAAGAAGGGAGCGGAGGAGATGAGAGCGAGCGAGAGGGCGAGGGCCCTTTTAAAGCCGCGCGGGGAGAGAGAGAGAGAGAGGGGGCAGCGCTGCCCCTGCGGAGGAGAGAGGGGAAAAGGGGGCATCTGCAGGTCTGCGCGCGCAGGTGCGCAGACGAAATCCACCGTGCCGCGGAAATTAAATCCCAAACGTCTGGAAGGGGTTCCAGACGTCTGGGCCAGCTTCCAGACGTCTTGAAAGACGTTTTGAAGCTGCGTTCGTAAGAGTACCGATATTGAAGATCAGTACCAATACTTGTTGGGTTTGATTCACTAATAATCTAGGTTAACTGTTTGTCCCTTCGCATTGTTAACGATGGGTTAGTTACACTTAACCCTGACAAAATAAGGTCATGGCCTATTAAATTATATGTATGGTAGCACAAGAGTGGTTTAGAGAGTGAGTTGGCACCCGTGATAAGGGTACACATGGATTGGATTCATCTGTAATCCAATTTGTTCCAATTTGATTGGACTGTATTGGATTTCATCCTTTACCATTATGGATTGAATTGGATTAGAAATGTTTCAATCCATTTTGATCGGATTGTATTTGGGTTGAAACCTTTATCAATCCAATTCAATCCCTAATCCATAAAATTTGTAATATACATAATCTGTCATGTCATCCATACAAGAATAGCATTTGTACATACATACATACCTAAAATAATACGAAGAACTAAATCCTTAACACTCGAGGACGTCGAATGCAAAAACCCCTATGTTCCCAGTTTCCCTCCAATGTCCCATAAATTCCCCTGTCTAAAATAAACCCAACACAATCTTTTCATTTTTTGTTTTTAATTGAGTCAAGTAATGTGTGGTCCTTCCCTCCCTTCACTAAATTCCCAATCTCCTCCACTCCATTGCAAAAACCCTAACCCCAAACTCAACCCTCCACCTCCTTGACTCCACCTACCCCCAATTGGAGAGTGCAAACCCCCTACCTCCATTTCCAAGTGTTGCATCCATTGCCGAGCCTCCCCACTCCCTACTTCCTTCTCCACCTTGACCACTAGCTCCCCTCACCAACCTCCCACGGGACCTCCATTTTTGAGTGCCACCATCGGCTTCATCCATGCTGAACAACCCCAAATCCCATGGTTCTACCTCCAATAACGAAAGAAAAGTTTAAATTTGAAATTTTGCATTAGCTAATAGGAAACTATGTATCATCTATTCATGGCCAATTAAAAAAGCAAAAAAAATCAATCTATACTAATATGAAATTTTACAAGTTGGATTGGATTAGATTAGACCTTAAAATAGGTTGGATTGGATTGCAAAATCTTAATTCAAAAAGAGCGGAATATTGGATTATAGATTTACTAAAATTCGATCCAATATGATCTATTTTGTTAGCCTTTTGAAGAATTGATTATGAGTTGATAGTGATTATAGCTCACTTACTAGTTCCACATCGTTGGTCTGAGTTTTGGTCCAAGATTTACACCATAGTTGATTTGTGGGGCACTTCTCACTTACTAGTTGTAGTTCTCTTTTGGAATTTCTACTTAGTATTATTTTCTTTAGGACTTGTATGTTTTATTAATTGGTGGCTATGGATTGTCATTCTTAGACTCATGATGCTTAGATTTTATTTCAACATTTTATCTATTTCCATGTAGTCTGCTTTGATGCATGCTCATATTCACCATGGAATGATATGTTTTATGGTTGTGTTGGACAACGGAAGATCATGGGGCAGTTTGAATGTGATCGCTTTGTTTTTCATTTATTTTTTGGATACATCAATGAAATCTATTGGAGCTTTCTTCGGAATGGATTTCATTATATTCCTTTCAAAAATTGTTCTTTTTCTTTTTATAGATCTTTGTAGGGTATCCCATCCAAATAAGTGATAGGGGTACCATCACAATATAGAATGAATATTACCGATCAAACTCCAAAAGGATACCCTCTTTTTCATGGAATAGCTAAATATATATATCAAAATATCTCTGATTCATGATTAATGATTGATGAATGATCTTGGAATTTCGAATAGACTACCATGGTCTTACATTGTATGGAAGTGGATTTCTATAGTGACTAATACATATATTTAGGAATAGATTAAGTTGAGTGATACATACATGTAGGAATGGACTAAGTTGCACAATACAATTGTTTTCTTGTCACTTGATGAAGGGGTGAAAAAGGGGTCCCTTGAGCATCTAATCGCTATGTCATAATAGATTGGAACACTTGCCCCAAATTGACTTCCAACTCATAATTGCTCTAGTGAATAAGTAAAAAAAACTGGATAGGTAATAGGAAAGAAGGAAATGGATCATAAATATCTCTCTTTGAGGTTTACTCAAATCAAGGTTCACTCAAAACTTTAATATTGGTAAGTCTCTTTGTAATTGTGGAAAATCGATTCGGGTTTGTACATGGGTGGGGGCTTGAGTCTAATAGATTCCTTTAACCCATGATATAGAAACTTGTTGAGTGTCGTAAAAGTCACTCCTAGGTGATTATGATATTGTGCAATACCATCAACAAATAGCTACCATGAAGCACTTGGTCCGCCAACTAGTTTGAGGAAGTTTCCACGTTTTGGAAACATGTACATTCGGATAAAATTTGGGAGGGTTTTGTTCGCTACTCTAAGTGTTACCTACTGAGATATGCTGCCTTTGTATATTCCTCTTCATCTTCTCTATAATGCCTCCTTGTGGTTGATCATCACCTTCATGGATTTTCAAATATATGCATTCAAACTCCAATCATAGCTAGTTATAGCCTTGTGTGGCTAGTTACTTAAAAACCTAAAAGTTTCATGAGTAAAACATGTTTGTTTTGATTCTTTAATGATAATATTTATAGGGGTCTCATGTGGTAATTTTTTGGCACATGATTACCGTCAATTACAACAAACATTGTTGATTTTCATTCAAAATCCTATTATTTCATTAGGCGACAATATTGTCTTAGCTAGGTGTATGGTTTGAAAGTCAACTACACAAGCTCAATCAAGAATTTTGGATTATCACATTATGAGTAGACAGTTATATGTAGACTACAAGTGCTATGGTAGTAAACTTAGCTTTGTTTGAATTATCTTTGAGTTTGTTTCTCTACCATTTTACTTTCTCTATTGATCCTTCTTGCTTCAATAGATTTCTTAACGACATATTATTTGGTCATTTCTATGTTAATATTTTTATGGACATTTTAGTCTTCTACCCTTGGAGAATTTCATCCTTGAAATGTATGTTGCTGTCATCAAAGAGAAATCATTCCATCCTTTGTTCCCCTTTTATTGTCATTAGCTCAAGGATGAACACATATCTTTCGAGCTTGGACTCTAACGTAATAACTCATTTATTTCATGACATTGCAATAACATAAACATTTGACATGACAATCTATACTGCATGCTAAATAAAAGGAAAGGGCAAAGGAAAGGGCATTGACCCATCATGTTTTACGATGCCATTACTTATCACTAATCTTACTACTTTGTAACTTGAATTGAGTCACCTCATCTTGCAAATCTTTTTCACATCTTGACCAACTGGATAGTACGATCACCAACAAAAGCATTGTTTATTCATTGCTCATTTTACCGGTGAATCAAACGTTTCATATTATCAACCTATAATGCATTCATTCATTGCCAGATTCAACTTAACCATTGACATCCCATCCAACCAAATGTCTTGTCTCTATATGAAGTTATCCAACCTAAAACATTTGTCATAATCAAATAAAATAAAAAATTATCCAAAGAGAGGATGGTGTTTCTATTTTTGTTGAGCAAGGGGGATAGTGTTTCTATTTCTATTTGCAAATTTTGGTGGGTTAGATGAGACGTTTCCAAAATGAGAAAAATTGCTTATATGTGTTGAAAAATGGATATTCACATCCTTATATGTATCGCATAACGATCAGAAGTGAAATTGTTTTCGTATTCTACTCACGTACCATAAACTACACGTAAAAAGTCAGCCATGGTAAAGGAAGTGGGGCAGGCATCAACTTTCTTTTATCTTTTCTAACAATCCGAAGATGAAAATTATTTCTTGGGCAAGAATTGTCATACCCGTGTCACCTCCACTCCTCTTATCTACCGATTGCCTCCCTCCAGCTTCCATCATCCTTTAAAATGGTCACCGGCTCAACATCGTGGAATTGCTCCTCTTTTGAATGTAGTGAGTACATTAAATTTATTCTTAATTTTCTTTTTCAAATAATGTTGTCATTCTTTTTTTTGTTTTTTCAAAGTTTTTATCTATATATATTACTGTAAACTTTTGATAAAGACGCATATATATTTATGTATTTGATATTTACGTACATCATTTTAAAGTTCCTTTATTAAGGTTGTATATCCCTGCTCTGTTAAATCTAATAGAAAATGTTATAAAAAATTAAAAAAATAAGAAAATTTATATTTACCTCCTTTATCTTATTTATTTCAACTCCTTTTCTCCCTTCCTTCCTCCTCCTCCATGTACTCCTCTTCCTCCATCAACACTGATCACCATCACTAACCTTCTCAACTTTGGTCCCACACCAAAGATCAAAGGAGGTTATCTTTGATGATGGTAGCTGATGGGAGAACGAGACAAGCTCCCAGACCAAGATCAAATCTTTCTCCGAGTAAAAGAGGAGAAAAGGGAAAAAAAGCCAACCTTTTGCTATTCATCTCATATTTCTGTTAGCGAGAAGCCACGATCTACAGAAGTGGGTGGACGTGAAAATCAATGTTCCCTCCTCGTTCTCCAGCCTCCTTTGACTGACCTTGTTTATCACTTTCGGTGGCCTCCTCTAACCTTCGTCCGCCACCTCCCCTTGCCTCTATCGACCACCGTGTCCTCCCCCTCCGCCACCGCAGCCTCCCTCCTCCACCACCACGCTCTCCTCCTTTGGTAACTCCTCTCCTCCACTTGCTCCCCTCCTCTGCCCTACCATCTTCTCTGGATTGCGAGATGGGTGGTGATGGTGTTTGGGATGGATTCATGAACTTACCCCCCTTCCACGCTAAAGAGTAAGGAGTGCCTCACCATTCTGGTCTTAGTGGAATCTAGCCATCTCCCAAAGGGAGACTACGCCCAGAGGCTCATGGATAGTGCGCTTCAACTCTCCACAAGGAGGACGGAGGCCATTGTTTGGATTGGAAAAGTTGGGATTTTTCGTTGGATTTTCCCACTTCCATTTCTCCATCTCTTCCCATACGTATTTTCTTTTTGTGATATGACATCTTTTGTGAGGGCTAAGGATGTTTTTATCAAAGGGATTTGGATTTCTACAATAGGTCTTACTCATCTCATATTTTGTAACGGCTAACATTTTACAATTCACTTCAAATCTTCATCAACGAGAAGCCATGACTTGTAGAAGAGGCTTTTTTTTTCCCTTCTCTCCTCTTGTTCGAAGAAAGATCTAATCTTGATGCGGGGGATCGTTTTGTTCACCCATCAACTATCATCACCAAAGGTGACCTCCGATCTTGGTGTGGAATCGGAGTAGAGAAGGAGGGCAGTGATTGTCACTGGTGATAGAGGAAGGGGAGTTTGGGGAGGAAGATGAGGAGGAAGGACGCGGGGGAGATGACTTCGAATAAATAAGAAGATAAATATAAATTTTCTTATTTTTTAATATTTTATAATATTTTCCATTGAATTTAACAAAACATAAGTATAGGATCTTAGCGAAATAATTTTATAGGAATATGTATGTAAATAACAAATACATGTGTATATATACGATTTATCGAATATATATATATATATATATAACAATTTTTTAAAAATACGGGCCGGTGAACGAAGCATGTTAACCGACCGATCGTTGGTTGGCACGTTTCCAATACAAATCTTATCCCTCCCAAAGTGAAAAACCCCTCGGAAGCCACCTCCCTACTAGAGCCAGTCAAATTGCAACCATTTGTTGCCGGGCAGACGTTGTGGATAGAAGGAAGGAGAGAGAGAGAGAAGGGGGCGGTCTCCTCCCTGCCTGTTACCAATACCAATGACCTCCACCTCCTCCTCCATCCACCTTAACATCAATGCCGCCAAGTCCTGGCGCCGCTTATCTCACTGTCGTCGTACCCCTCGCTTCGGTAACCTCTGCACTCCTTTGCGCACACCGCGAACCTTTGCCCCCGTGCGGTGCTCGAGGTCGAGTGTGTTCTGCCGTGCTGCGGGGACCGAATCTAAAGGCGTCTCCGATGCCGAGGCCGAGGCCGCCACTGACGCGGGGAAGGATCGCCTCTTGAAGGTAGGCCTTCGTTTCGCCTGAGGTTGCCGAGACTTCTTGATATGACCGGGGTTTAGTTTTAGCACATAAAAGCGATGCCTAGACCTTGCCACGATATAATTCGATTCGTTAGACGAGTGGGCTTCTTCTCGACGCGGTCTGTAATTTGATGTTACTTTGCGAAGAGAATACTCTAGCTATAGATAACATTAGCTTGATTACTCCACAAAGTGGTAGATGGGTGATACAGAGACGTTCCGGTTGCTTTCCTTGCTCTAGTTATCAAAATCTTAACTAGAGTACTGCGGCAATATGGCGATTAGCGTTGAAATAAAAACATGCACGATTAATGTATTTATCAAATATGTCCTGAAATAAATGTGATTCACATATAGATATTCATTTCCGCAATCAACAAAATCCGACAGAATCACAGGGAACAATATTAGATACATTTCATTATGCATTTTCAAAATGCATATATAGGTCTGTGAAATAAACATGTCCGTTATCAATTTTAATTTATGATGAAGGTAGGATCCATAATGAAACACATGCATGGATGAAAAAAATGAAATAATAGAGAGGAGCTTGGAACACGATATGATCAAGGTGTCCATGGATGGACTTTCCTTAGAGAAGATTTGCCTCTACAGTGCTAGTGTGACAGGTCAGGTGATTTGTTCTTAGATACGACGATCACACCACCATGGTAGGCACACTCCAACTGTGGTTGTTCTCAAATATCACCGCAGGAGAATGTAGCCGATAAGGGGAGATGATGCCTGCACCTTGAACACTCAAGAGAGGGTGAGCCAGTGCACGCAAGAAAGGGGAGGATAGGGGTGATTGTCCTCACAGAGAACCCTTGCACGATTAAATAGACATGCTGTGGAAATAGGGAGGTAGAAGATTAGTAGGCGAGGTGGAAGACCAAGAGGTGCAGGCGATCGGTTATGTCTTGTAGTCGTAACATTGAAATTCAAATGGCTAAATAATTAATTAACCAATTAATTAATTAATTAATCCAAGAATCAAAGGAATTTTCATAACAAAAGAATCAAAGTTCTGTTCCAAATTGATTCTTTCCTGAGCTCAAGACCAAGCCTGAGCTCGAGTCGGGCCAAGGCATGCATGTGTGCGCATGTGGTCCTTAGCCCTTATCTTGCACGTTGCTACATAAGTTATGGGAACCAAAAGCCTTACATATCCCACTTAATGTTTGCCCACATCCAATGTGGCACTAAAATCCTTACATAAATCTTTTTCAAAAAAAAAAAAAAAATCCTTACGTAAATATCTTTGATTTCAACATGAATTCCCCATGCTTCTAAAAAAAAACATGAATTCCCCATGTTATTAGCCACCAATTACATCCCAATTAATGTAATAAGCCTCATAGAATCAATATTTTTTCACAAATTCATCATTGAAATTTAATGCGAAGAAAAGAGACTTCTTGATTGCTGCACTTTGCTTTCATTAAAAGTACCTTCTAGTTTGAACTCTTACCAAAGTCATCCACCTTTATCACCACATGATTAAAGTGAAACTAGTCTTGAACCTTAGCATTAGCATTTTGCTTTTGACATTGGTTTGTTTGCTTAATATGCTCATTATTGTGTTCATATGTGATTTCACTATTTTGTCATTGCTTCGTATACGTATCTGTGTTATAAGCACTCTATTTTTGTCCATAGCAATTGCATTTTGAATTTTTTAATAATTTTTTGATTATAGGTTTCTGTTTCGAACATCAGAAATTTTTGCATCATTGCACATATTGACCATGGCAAGTCCACACTAGCTGATAAGCTACTACAGTTAACTGGCACTGTGCAAATGAGAGAAATGAAAGAGCAGTTTCTAGACAATATGGACTTGGAAAGAGAAAGGGGTATCACTATTAAATTGCAGGTAATTCCTGAAAGTTTACATTATGATTTAGATGCTGACTGGGCTCTTGAATCCTCTATCCTATCAGGCTTACTAATCTCTGCTAAAGATTCTATTCTTCACATACATTCCTCCTGTATTCCATCACAAATTGCCCGAGGACTATTTACAATAATACTCAACATTTATACCATGGATATTCCTTTGAAAGAGAAAAATAAATGCCAATTTTTATTTTCAAAGTAGAAATTCAAAGCTATATTTGTATATGTTATTGGCTTCCTTTTTGAAGAGAAGAAAGGAGGATTTCTTGCGGTTACTAGTCTTGCAACATCATTTGATGTGTTAAGCTATGGCAAGATTTGGGAAAAGAAACCCCTTCCCTTTGCCAATATTCCTGAAAGTACTGGATGCTATCTTCATTAGGGAAATACCCACTTCATGGTATTTAGTCATAGGAATGATTGATCCAAATCAACTAAAGCTTTCAAAATAGAGAAACTGTAAATATGCACCCTTGGAATTTCAAAACAAAGGGTTTCCTTGAATATTTGAGATTTCACGGTGTTGAAGTCACGTGAATAACCCATGTGGCAATTCACGTGACTTCAATTACAGCTTGTTACATTTGTGATTGTTGTGCCCTTATAGTCTTTACTTATTTGTTTGTAGTCAATCTATATTCTTTTTGCTATTTTATTGTTTACTTGAGGTTGTACTAAACTTTTCTCACGTCTATATATTATAAGTTAGGGTTAGAGAATAACATTTACTTGGTCATTTTCTCCTAGTTGGTATCAGGGCAATGATCCTAAATCGGGGCTCGGTATCCACCAAAAACCCTACCCTCCCACACCCTCCATCGAAATCTCCCTCCAAGGATGCCGTTGACCCTTTCTCTCCTCTCCGTTGGCTTTGCAGTAGTGTCACCAAGGCCCAACAAGGCCCTAACACTGCTGCAAAGCCCATCTGCAGCTCCAACGATGCTGCTACAAAGCCTGTAGCAGTGTCGCCAAGGCCCAACATGGTCCTAGCGCCATCATAGGGACTGCTGCAGCCCTTTGTTGTGGTTGTTGCGTAGCCAACACCGCCCATGAAGGCCTCCTGTGGCCTCTGCGCCGCCACAACGAGTTTCTTGCTGCCCCTACGCAGCCTACAGGGAGTCTTCTCTTCTCTTTACGCTTTGGCGTTGGAGTTTCTCCTTTTGAGCTGACCCATGGAGGCTTCTTGTTGGTAGGGCTCCTCTCTTCTATCTTAGGCAGCAGCGGACTCTAGAAGGGAGAGGCAACCAATCTTGGGGTTCTCTCTTACCTCGGAAGTGATTGTTATAGTACCATATTTTCATATCACAGATATCTGAAAGCAGAGTATTGAGATCTGATTTATTGTTTCACATTGGTTTTTTGATGATTTGCTGATTGATTGGATGCATTATCCTTGCTGTGGCAATTGGAGTGGTTTGGTTGAAGGAAGATGGTGTCTTCAAGCTCTTTGGAGGTGACATCGGATCCTGTTTCAGAGACATGGACATACAAGATTCCCTTTTTTGGTCCCATGGTCAAGTTGGATGAGCCCAATTATCTACGACGGTCACTGACTTTTCTCATGACGATGATAGGCCATGATAAGGGGCATATTCTTCAACTGGAACCATAGGAGAAGATAGGGAAGAATGTTACTTGGAATAAGGATAATGCTATGGTATGTGTGTAGATCATGAATTGTGCTATTTCGCGGATTGGTGATGAGATTGTGTATTATCAGACAACAAAGGAGTTGTGGGATAGTCTGCGATAGATGTACTCCAACGAGAAGAATTCAACTTGAGTATTTTTGACCTTCCACGAGCTTACGTAGTTATGCCAGGAGGGTCGTTCACTAGCTCAGTACTATTCAGCTATGAAAGGCTTGTTGGAGAAGCATAATGCTAGTAGACTTGTGTGTACTTATGTTTCTCAAAGGGTGTACAGGAAGGAGATAGTTGTTTTACTCTTCTTGTCTGGCCTTGGACCAGAGTTTACGATTGCATGTTCTCAAATCCTTACCCTAGTAGAGCTTCCCTCGCTTGAGGAGACCTATAGTAGGCTGAGTAGGATTGCTATCCACTTGCCTATTGTAGAGGTCACTGGTTAGATTTCTGCTCTTGCTGCTACTTCTAGAAGAAGCAGAGGGTCTTTCGCATCATGAGCCAAAGGTCGTGGTCGTGCGTTGGGGGGACGAGGCTATACTCCATGCACTTACTGTGGTTAACCTAGACATACTAAGGCTACCTGCTGGACTAAGCATGGTCGTCCCCCCACTGCCAACCAGGAGGTTGATCATATCGAGGGTACTTTTGACATGGTGTTTCGGGCCCGAGTTTGATGATTTGCTGCAGTGCTTCTCTCAGTTGACCTAGGCTTCTACTGCTCCTCTTGAGACAGTTGCCCTCGCTTCCTCACCAGGTACAGATCTTGTTTGTTCTTTCCAGCCTGCATATCGATGAAGTAGTGACTAGTTAGTTGACTTTGGGGCTTCATGTCATTTGCATGGAGATCAGAGGTGGTTTCCTCAGCTTAGGCCTATTTCTCCAAGTAGGATAGTACAGGTAGCTAATGGGAGGCACTCTCGTGTTGTTGGACAAAGGGAGGTTCTTGTCACCCCCACATTGAGACTACCTGACGTGTTGCTTGTAACAGTTTTTCCGATTAGTCTTCTTTGTGTGAGTCAGATTACAAAGAAGCTAAATTGTCATACCATTTTTTATGATGTGTCTTGTGCATTTTAGGACAAGCTCATGAGGAGGACGATTGGTGGAGGATGTGAAGAAAGGGGTGCTTATCACTTGAGCCAGAATCCATTTGCTGCTGCTTGCATTGGGGAGGTCTCCTTTGCAGCTGAGAGCCCCTTACAGTGGCACGTTTGCTTTGGTCACCTTCCTTTGTTGTAGATAGGAATTCTACTATAGGATTTTGCACTTACATTTCTGGGAATCTGGACATGGAAGAGCAAAAAGCAGGTGGTTGTTGCCAGATCTAGTGCAGGATCCAAGTATATGGCTATGGCCCATACAACTGTAGAGATGATGTGGGTGAGGTCACTTCTGACAAACTTGCATATTTCTTGTAACATACATATGGAGATGAGGTGTGATAATAGAGCTGCCATGTACATTGCTAACAACCCTATGTTCCATGAGAGGACAAAGCACGTTGAGATCGATTGCCATTACACACGTGATTTGATTCAGCGTGGGCTTATTTGCACAGTTTTAGTCACTTCAAAGGACTAGGCAAAAGATATCTTTACTAAGCCACTGCCATGTTCATCCTTTGATGTTTGCTGTTCCAAGTTGAGCATGATTAACATCTATGCTCCAGCTTGAGGGGGAGTGTTGTGCTCCTATGGTCATTACTTGTTTGTTTGTAATCAATCTATGTACTTTTTGTTATTTTATTATTTTCTTGGGGTTATATTGAACTTTTTCCACCTTTTATATATTATGAGAGAGGGTTAGAGAATAACATTTGCTTTGCCATTTTCTCCTACGGTGATTATCCTTTCTTCTTCTTCTTATTATTATTATTTTTTTACTTTTCCATTTCATATGCTGATTATATTAGGATTTCGTCTTGCTTTAGGCATCTCGAATGCGTTATGTTGTTAACAATGAAGCATATTGCCTGAATTTGATCGATACACCTGGACATGTTGATTTCTCATATGAGGTATATGTTTTACCTTTCTATCTTTAGTCAAAAAATAATTATCTCAGCACCTTGTCACATAGTTCTGTCCCTTGACTAGGTCTCTCGTTCTCTGGCAGCTTGTGAAGGTGCTCTGCTTGTTGTAGATGCTTCTCAGGTAAATTGCATCTTTAATGTGAAGTAGAAACTAATATAAATGCAAAAGAGTTCCAAGTATGTTGCAGCATCTACTGCTTCAGAAAAGCAAATGCTTCTTCGTAAGATTGAGGTAAAAAGGTTTATAACATCTTTTTTCTTATTGCTAATAAAGAACCTCGGTAGTTGAACTAGACCAAACCTTTTTGCTCTTAATGTTGGTTAGAAACATGGATTGTTTTTCATATGATCTGGGTTTTGGAAATGCTAAACAATTATCTCATTTGATACTTTTGAACTTTAAAAGCATGTCACTGTTTTAGGTGATGTTGAATTCATCAGGATACGATGACAGACTTTTAGAAACTAAGAATCTTGTGCATTCCATTAGTTTCTAATGATAAGAAGCTTCACTAGCTTCTAGCTTTCTATATTCTGAATCACAGACACACTTTAAATTTATGTACTGCAAAATCATGTTAGTTTTTATTCCGTTATCACAATGATCTTGTAAATTAATGTTTTGCTATCATGAAAAGCCTTGAACACTTTTGGGTGTTTGTGATATGGACCTTTATTCTGTTTTAGGCTGTTCAAAATGCTATTTTCAATCTCTAGGCATTCAGAAACTGTCTGCTGGTACAATGACAAGAAATCTCTTTCCCCTATAATATGATTTGGCTAATCTTGTTTGATACAGGGAGTGGAAGCTCAAACATTAGCTAATGTATATCTAGCACTGGAACATAACCTCGAGATTATTCCTGTAAGTTTTTCTATATATCAAAAAACCAGCGTCCTTCCCCATTAAAAAAATCAGTTGAGATGTACAAGTTAAACAGGCTGCTGTGTCATAACTCCATATCAACAAAGATGTTTAATCGTTAGCTTTATGACTTTGTACTCATTTTGCTGTCAAATGAGCATCACAATACTTTATTAATATACTTCAATACCGAGACATTCTTAGTGGTTTTCCACCAAAATGTTGGCATGCCCCCTGGTGTGCTTGTTTACTGAGATTTCAGTTACTAATTTTATGCAAGGTTGTTTTCATTGTTAGATGTGAAACAGTGTGCTTAACTTTTGAATTCTTGAATATCACACTTAGGCTTTTTTTTTTTTGAAAAGGAAGAGGATGGCTACCGGAGGTTGGTTATCATCTGAAAAGCTTCATTAATTTAAGTTGAAGAAAATGAACTTTCTTAATTTATCAAGTAGTTCCTACACCTCTATATAGGTGAGGGAAAAGTTACATCATAAACCTACTACTAAAATAAAAATAACAAAACACCCCTTATAGCTAAAACATAACTCAACACTCCCCCTCAAGCTGGAGCATATATATCCATCATGCTCAGCTTGTTTCTACACTTCTTAAACTGGGGGTGAGACAACGGCTTGGTAAACATGTCACCAGTCTGGTATGAGAAGGCAAGACAAGTAATACGAAGCAGACCTTGTTGAATCAAACTCCTAGTGTAATAACAATCTACTTCCACATGTTTTGTTCTCTTATGGAGCATAGGATTGTTTGCAATATAGGTGGCAGTTCGGTTGTCACAATGCATCTCCATAGGTTCCTGAACATTAACATGAAAATTTCATAACAGAGATCTGATTCATATCATTTCAGCTGCAGTATGT
Source organism: Thalassia testudinum (assembly GCA_037157565.1). Lineage (NCBI taxonomy): Eukaryota > Viridiplantae > Streptophyta > Magnoliopsida > Alismatales > Hydrocharitaceae > Thalassia > Thalassia testudinum. The sequence continues at coordinate 26,790,765 of JAZHRO010000055.1, read as the reverse complement.
GCCATGGCCCTGTACTCAGACTCAGCACTAGAGCGTGAAACAACACTTTGTTTCTTGCTCCTCCAGGTTACCAAGTTCCCAGCAACAAAGGTACAGAAACCAGTAGTAGATCGCCTGTCACCAACATCACCTGTATAATCTGCATTTGAGTATGCAACAACAGACATATGTGCCTTTCTCTGAAAAAGAATGTCTTTATCTGGACATTCCTTGATGTACCTCAACACCTGCATCACAGCTTGCCAATGAACCACAGTAGGCTTATATAAGAACTGACTCGGCTTACCCATGGCAAGGCTAATACTTGGCCTAGTGATAGTTAGATATAACAGCTTCCCCACCAGCTGTCAATATGCTTTCTTGTCTTTTAACTTTACATTATCTTCAAAAAGATGAATTTTAGGATCCATAGGAATATTTGCATCTTTGGATCCTAGCATGTCTATCTCTTGAAGAATATTAATGGCATATTTCCTCTGCAACATAATTACCCCTTGCTTACTTGTAGCAAACTCAATGCTTAAAAAGTATCTTAACTTACCTAGATCTTTCACGACAAACTGGTGTGCCAAGTACTCCTTCATATGAGATATACCCTTTGCATTATCACCTGTAAGAATAAGATCGTCAACATACACAAGTAAAGCCACTGCGCCCCTACTGGTCTTTCTCAAAAATAGTGAATGATCTGATGAAGATCTCTGCATCCCAATAACAAACAATGCCTCAGACAGGCGCTAGGGGCTTTGCTTAAGACCATAAATGACCTTATGAAGCCTGCATACACACTCCTTTTGAACCTCAAAGCCAGGTGACTGCTGCATATATATCTCTTCCTCCAAGTCTCCATACAGAAATGCAATTTTGACATCCAACTGATGTAACTGCCATCTATAATGAGTTGCAACGGAGATAAGGATGCGAACAGTCGAGAGTAGTGCAATAGGGGAGAACGTGTCAAAGAAATCCACACCATAGGTGTGGGTGAATCCTTTGGCCACTAGGCGGGCCTTATACCTTGAAATAGATCTATTCAGGTTGTATTTCAAGGCAAAGACTCATTTAGCTCTAACAAGGTGCGCGTCCGACAGTAAAAGTGATAGCTCCTAGGTACCTCTAGTAGTAAGTGCAGACATCTCCTCCTCCATAGCTGCCTTCCAGTATAGATGTAATAAAGCCTGTTGGTATAAGGTAGGTAACTTAGCACTGGATACAACAGCTGTGAATGCATGAAACTCCGAACTCAGAGAATCAACAGAAACAATGCTCCCAGCAACACGATACTGAGCACAAGATCGTGGATCCTTCCCGATAGCAATAGGAATATCCTCATAAGTACTCATGGAATCAGGACCTGGGGAGCCATCCACAGGTGACAAATTCTCACCCTTTACATCTCTTGACACTGTATCTGAAGAAGCCTCCTGAGTAGAAACTGCCTCTAGGTTATTAACATTAACCTGAGGAGTCTGTGAAATAAATGGAAGGAGCTTTGCCCTATACACAACTGGCAACTGATAAGTGTGACCCTTAAAGGTCCTTTCATCTACTGGTACTGGTCTGAATGTGCTGGTAGGTGGCTCAGTAGTTTGAGAAGGACTACTAGTATCTGTGAATATATCAAATGGTATAGGAGCAACTGGTACAGGCGCACACTCTGACACACTCTGCACCTGCCTGGCAGCAACAGAAAACTAAGGCACAACTTCATGAAAGGTGACATCTGCACTGATATAATGTCTCTGGTGTAGGGGTTTAAAACACCGATACCCCTTCTGAGTATGAGAGTAGCCAAGAAACACACACTTGACTGCTCTAGGTGCTAATTTATCGTGCCTAGGTCCAAGGAGATGTACAAAAGTCACGCACCCAAATGTCTTAGGTGGAAGATTAAACAGCTCATCATTTGGATAAAGCATCTACTACGGTATCTTCTCTTGAATCATTGAGGAGGGCAATCTATTAATAAGGTAGCAAGCTGTGAGAATTGCATCTTCCCAATAGTTTTGTGGCACACTGTTATGGATAAGAAGCGCTCTGCCATATCAATGATATGTCTGTGCTTCCTTTTTGCGACTCTGTTTTGAGAGGTGTGAGGACAGGAGGTCTGATGAATTATGCCATGTAAGTCATAGAATTCTGCCAGCCGACGAGTACAAAACTTTAGTGCATTATCAAATTTGAGAGTCTTGATGCAAACATCAAACTGATTTTTTTATCATCAACACAAACTTCTCAATCAGTGGACTCACTTTAGACTTATTCTGCATGAGAAATAGCCAGGACAATTTGGAAAAATCGTCAACTGCAATCAAATAGTACCGATGTCCTGCTTTATCAGCAGTCCTACTGGGAACCCAAACATCAAGATGCACTAACTGAAAACACGAAGTCGAATGTGGTCTTGTAGCAGCCGAAAAGAAAGATCTATGGTGCTTCTCAAGTTGACATGCGTTGCAGGAAAGTTATGTCGTTGAGGATACATGAGGAATAAACCTGTGTAATTTTTCCAAAGAAGGATGGCCTAACCGTTTAGGCCACTGTAAAGCACTCCCAGATGTGGTACTAACCTGATATGCTGTAGCCATGGGACCCTGCTGAGGTCGGTAAACTCCTTATTCTTCATATCCACTACCAATAGTTTTCCATGTCATTCTATCCTGGGATATACATCCACGCTTATCAAAGATGACATGGCAATTCATGTGCTTAATGATCTCAGTGACAGATAACAAGTTCATGGATAAATCTGGAACAAACTGAACATGATTAAGCTGCATTGAAGGGGTAGCATTAATTTCCTCCTAACCACTAATAAGAGCAAGTCGCCCATTAGCCACCTGTACTGTACGACCTCGAGAGACAGGTTGAATCTGTCCAAAACATTGCAGATTTTCGGATAAATAATTGGAAGCGCCTGAATCAATCAATCACGTCACACCAGTAATTGGAGTATCACCCATGGCAGTTCCTTGCGCAATCTCTGACTGAGACACTGCCATATTCACTGAAACACACTGCCACAAGCTAAGTTCATTGTGCTGTAGAGAAGGATACACCCCTGAATTTCTTTACACTTCAGATCTGAAAATTGACAGAAAACGGGGAATACAAGCCCAACAAATATACCAACTAGGGAATACACACCCCAAAAATCTCTGCTCACACGCGGTCAATACTCAAGGGGAATACACACCCCAAAAACATGCATCAAAGGGGAATACACACTCCAAAACAAATGAACACAAAGATTTGATTTGATTATATCATCCAGGAAGACCTTTCAAACTCCTTTCCGAAAGATCCTCGCTCTAGAACTTCATCACCAACACATGGAGGATCTTCCTAGACCTTGAAACAAAGGAGATAGGGATCTACAACCCTCTCCTTACTGCCGGAAGATGTCCAGCAGCAAGAGGAGGGCTGTGGAGAAGGGTAGGAGAGGCGACGCTGCCCCCTTTACCCTCCTTCTGTCACTGCTAGCGGCAGTGGCAAGTGGCGGTGCTGCTGTTGCCGGCGCTGCTGCTGGCAATGGCGGGGACGCTGGCTAGCAGTGGTGGTGCTGTTGCTGGTCGGTGCTTCTGTCGAAGGTGGCAGTGGTAGTGGTGGTGACGACAGGCTTGGTGGTAGGGTTAGGGTATTTTTGGTGGAGTCCTCAACTTAGTTCTGATACCAAGTTGAAGAAAATGAACTTTCTTAGTTTACCAAGTAGCCCTACACCTCTATATAGGTGAAAGAAAAGTTACATCATAAATCTATTACTAAAATAAAAATAATAAAATACTCCTTACAGCAGAAACATAACTCAACAATTTAAGAACAGGTTTTAGCCATATATATGTTTAATAGGAATAAAAAATTTGATTTTTTTTTTGAAAAGGAAAAAGAAGCCCGAATCAATTATAATCCAAGTGGTGTTGAACTGAAAAGTGGCGTACTATAAATGCTTATTAAGTCATTGCAATTTTTGTTGTTTCGATGTTTCAACTCCGAGCTAAGTTTTAATGCACTTGTCACTGTTTTCTGCCTTTCTGTGATTATATGAAATTTCCTTGGCGTATCCCCATTATGCTCCTTTCCTCAAGTTTTGATGTTTGCCTTGGTATATAAAAGTAGGTGACAACATATCTGTAAATATTACATCTAGATATTGTTACTTGGTCTCAAAGCAAAGGGGATGGAACACTTTACTGCTTAAAAACTTTTTTCCCTGTCCTACATTTTCTTTTCTTAATAACTTACATTTGGTTATATTTCCCACATTCATTAGGTGTTACGAGGAGAAAAATGCAGTTCATCATGAAACTTGAACCTCAATACATTGAGAGTTAAGAGCAAGGAAATCATACAATGCATCGAAGTGTAGTGAAGTTGATGGAAATTTTCTTCGGGAGAGGAATTGATGGAAATGCTAGAGAGCTTTTCAGTCTATAAATAGGTACATGGATCTTGAGTGTGGATCCATGCAACCTATCCCTCCACATGTGTACACAAACCCCACTCATTTGTTCTTTGGGGAAAGAAAACCCTAGTAGTGGCTAGTAGTCATGTTCTTCTTGTTTTGCATTCATGTTGTACAGGGTTGTCCATGTAAATCTTTGTCTTTCTAGTTGGTTCTTGCTTTTGGTTGGATTCTATATGGTGTTAGAGCCATGGCTTCGCCTCTTGATGGTTTAATTTGTGGCTCCTTGCTTAAGGGCTTCATTCTTCTCCATGAGGGATCTAGTCCATAAACTTGCTTCCTTTTCTTGTTTTGTGCCATTCATATTGTGGAGAATAAAACTGCCATGTGGCAGTCTAGGAAACACCCAAAGGGGCATCGGTTTTATGGGATTTTTGGTTATATCTTGTGGTCCAAGTTTTGTAGATTTGGTTTAGAAAGTTTGTTTTAGAGGATTTGGTCTTTCCTATTTTTAGATGATTTGATTAGATTAGGATTGATTCATTTCTTGTTTTAGAGGATTGTGATATGATCTCTCTCTATAAAAGAGAGTCTTTGTAATTCTTTTATCCTTGAGTTAAAGAAATAATTTCAACACATCATCTCCTTCTCTCTCCCTCTTCTTCAAGACTGCTGGCTGCCATCTCCCTCTCCCTATTCACGCGTGCAGCCATCATTGGCAGCACCCTGCTGTCGACATATTTTCCCTCGTGGAAGAGCCTCCACGCTCCCGTATTGCGTAAATTGTCACACATACAAATCTATGCTACATGTTGATGTCTTGCCTACATGTGAATTTGTGTGCTTGCTGCTTAGTGGTGCTTGTGTGTGGTGTTCATGGGTTTCCAAGTACCACTTGGTGGACTTGTCTTGCTACAGTTACATGATTCAGGCTTTGGTTGTAAGGTCTAGTTGATTTTTGAGCTCTTGATAGCATCTTTGACCCGTTCAAACACTTTGCGTAGGCACTAGGGTGTGGGCGGTGAGATGGTCTATTCATATTGCTCTTTCTTGGTGCTATGAGTTAGTTTGTTGTTGTGGTCTACAAGGACAACCCCTATGGGTGCCATTGCTATGCTTTGGATATAACACAAAATGCTATCGCTCTATGGTGCTTATTATGGTCTTACTGTAGTATTTGGCATTGCACTGTGATTGGTGTTGATATTTATCTGTTTGTTTGGGGTGGTCTGGCATACATATCTCTTTGGTGGTGGTACACCTGCTGTGGCGACTGGACATTTTTCCTAGCTTGCCTAGTTTGGGGCTATTTTGATTTCTACCATCCAACATTACAACTTGCTATATAAAGCTTGGTTTGAGGTACATCTTTAGGTTGGTTACCCATACTTGTTTATCAGTGTTGTCAGCTGTTAGAGATCCTTGTTGCTTGTATTTTGTGATTAAAGCTATTGAAGATGTGTTTTGTGCATTGTTGGTGCTATTTATTGTTGCAACCTAGTTTTTATTGCCCATAATAGGTTAAGGTTCCCGTGACTGAAGTCTAATAAAAAGTCTCACTGTACTTATTCTCCCTCCTAATTTCTGCTTACAGATAATATATACGTGAAAACACCCATTTTATCCGCCAAGCTTTGCACTTCTTTCTCTTTAACATAAACATGTCACCTTCACATTTTCTCTCTCTCTCTCTCACTCTCAGTCGCACATACGTCCTACCCTATCTCACACACACATAATAGACATATCCTTTTGTTTTCTCTTATTTCTTTTAGTGGCCATAGATAGTTTTACTTTTTACCCCTATTTTTTAAATGTAGGACAGAATCTTAATTATTTCAATGCAAATGGATGTATGCATATTGTTGGAGATTCTCCTGATCGCCATGTTGGAGATCTTCCAAGAATCTCCATGTTGAGTAGAGGAGAAGAAACAAATCATCTTAACATGTTTTCCTCTTCCCATATTTTATGTTTTCTGTTTTAGAATTATTCCTTTAGCAAATATGTTTAGGATTTGATTTAGTTAGAGATATGCTTTGCTTATTTTAGAAGATTGTATTAGGATTGGAAATTAGGATTGATCTCTTTATATAAAGAGACCAAATCCCATGGTTTCTCATAGAGTTTCTTCACATGTTATTAGAATGGGTTCGATCTAGAGGATCATGCTTCCTCTACTGTGCCTAACAAGCCATGAGAGCCTCTTCTCTACGTGGAGACCAAAATTGGTCTCCTAATCCAAGTGGGTGGTGCCCTTTTTTCCTTGGGATGCAAGTTCTGCCCCCTTTATTGGCGCCACTATTGATGTTGCCTATTGTTGTGGCTATTGTTACCACGACAGCCATTGTTGTTGCCGATGGTGTTACTGTTGCTACGATTCTTGCTATTGTTGTGGTTGTTGGTGCTGCTCCTGCTGCTGCAGTTCTTGTTGTTGGTGTTGTTGAAGTAATCATGATGGTTGCTGGTGCTTAATGTAAGAGACAAGTTTTGCTGTGGCTGTTGCACTGTTTGTCCAACTTGTCCCTGGCCCGAAGAACATTCCTAAAGCCTCGGGTTGTGTTATCATAGAAGATGATGATGAGTGCTTGGAAAACTGAGCCATAGGCTCAGCCTCACCTGTAAATGCTTGAAGCTAGCTTTTCATCTTCTTTTAAGGTGAATAATTTTTTTTGGTGAGGGGCAACTATCCGTGCTCGGGAATGTATCCTGTACTTTGTGTTGGTGCTTGGGATTCTCTCCTTTATGGTACTTGGAATCGTCTTTGAATTGAAGTCTCCAAGTCAGTTTTTTTACTCCAACTCCACGAGTTTTTGATGTCCAGTAATGAAGGGACTTTCGTCTGCATGCTTGAAGAAAAAGTCTGTCTACATGATGAAGTTTGTGCGTGACTAAGTGTCCACACGTATCTGCCTGCCTCATTTGTGGAAGCTTGGAATCCAATTTTTATTCTTCTCTCAGCATGGAAATCTTTTTTGGAGATGGGTGACCACTTTGTGCTTGGGAACGTGCCCCATTTGAACTTTAGTTTACGTCTTCAAGTTCACGATCCAAGTTGTGATCAAGTTCAAAATTCATACCCCATTCATGCGTACGAGGCCTACATGTGTGCAAGTCCAAGAAGTGCTTCCTTAAGTTGGATTGTGCAGGCCCAACTTGAGGGGAGTGTTGGAGATTCTCGTGATCTCCATGTTGGAGATCTTCCAAGAATCTCCATGTTGAGTAGATGAGAAGAAATAAATCTTCTTGCCATGTTACTCTCTTTCCATATTTTATGTTTTCTATTTTAGGATTATCCCTTTAGGAAATATGTTTAGGATTTGATTTGATTTAGTTAGAGATATGTTTTACTTATTTTAGAAGATTGAAAAGTATGATTGATGTTAGTATATAAAGTGCCCAAATCCCATGGTTTCTTGTTGAGTTTCAACAATAATAAATTCTACGTTTCTTCACACATATTGTATTTGATTTAACAAAATTTGAATGTACAATTATTTGTCTGGCGACCTGCTTACTTAGGCTTGCCAAGCACTTGGCTTCTTTTGTTTCCTAGTAGTTGACCATGGGGCTTGTCATTCACCACAATAAATCATGTGGACGAGGTGTTAACATTATTGTACAAAAAGTATTGACTAAAATATGTTACTGGTAACCCACCCTGAGCGTCTTCATCCTTTATACTTAAGTTTTATCTTGATCTTCTTTTCTTCATTTGTAATTCATGGTCTTATTACACTTGGGTGGGATGAAGAAGAAAGTGAGACCAAACTTAGTGAGGGAGAAATAGGGGAACGGCGATGGTGTTGGTGATCGTGCTTAATATTTGTTCTTGTTAGGTTGTACCTACTTTTATACTCCTTGGATGCCCTTTGTTTGGTTTATGGTATGGAAGGTTTAGTAAACATCCCTTAATTATCCCCTTGGGTATAGAGGGGGAATCTCGATGTGATGTTTGGTTTGTAGCTTACCAGGTTGGCTTGAATAGTGCCCATGTTCACTCGCCTGCTCGACAAAACTTACATCCCTAATACCCTTCATTTTCTAGCATTGGAGTTCCCCTCAATGGACATGAAGGATCGTTACTTCTCCCTTATACAATGGTAGAAACTAGTTTTCTTTGCTTAGGACTTCATTTAAATGTAAATTGTGGAATAACTATTCCTTCACATCTGTGACACGAACCATGTTAAGCAATGCTAGGGTTGAGGTTGTCGTATCCAACACAGCTCATGAGTTAAGTCTGTGGTTACTCGGGCAACTTTATCTAGGGCCTCCTTGGCTTGGACATTACTAGTTTATAAGCATCTAGCCCTTCATGCCATCTATTGGGTAGGTAATCCTTTCCACATCATTAATAGCCTTGGAACCTTGGTCCTTAAATTATAACATGATCAATCATGGCTTGTTATTTTGCATGCGTGCTTAGTGATTGGGATTCTCTGATTATGTTTATATCTTTTTCACCCATGTTTTTCCTTTGTTGGCGAGATTTTTGTGTGGTTGCATTTTCTTCATTAAGAATATGGTGTACAAATCTATCCTTTGTTTTTCTTTATTTTTGATAATTTACTTTTCTTTTTGAACAGAAAAAGGATGGTTATTGGAGGTCAGTAGTCATCTATTGCATGATCACTTCCAAAATAAGAAGTTACAAATGCCCGGGCGAACGATGAAAAAAAGACAAAGCTTCCCTTACTACATTTTCTCTCCAAGCTCTTCCATGATGAAAAGAATCCCATTCCTTTCTAGTTGATTAATTGCAAAGAAGCGCAAGCCTTAGTCTACGTGAAGGAGTCTACCTGAATGACACTCCTAAAGGCTACCCAGAAGTCCTCCAAAGAGGCAACCTGAACACCTGGGACGGTGAGATGTTCCCAAATTAACCTTGAGAAGCCACAGGTGAAAAGGAGACGGGCATCCTCCTTTGCACTACAAAGACCACAAGTGATGTTTGAATCTTGGACCCAACATTTCCCTTAGCCTTTGTAATCAATCTCCTTTTACGAAGTAGCCACCAGGAAATCGTGACCTTGAGAGGGATCTTCATCCTTTAGATGGTTGAATAATCCAAGGCCATATTAGAAGCAACCGCTTCTACATTCCCAAGAAAGATGCAATATGCCTTCCTAATGGAGAAAGAACCTTCATGCTACTGCAAGGAGTCATGAATTGCAAGAATAGGATGTAGGTTTCCAATCAAGGTTGTAGGAGTCTCCAACTTTGCCATCCTTGCCTCGAATGGCCGATTACCGACACTCAGTGTCCAAGCCCTTGCACCTCGACAGTTGTCCCAAAAATATCCAACCACGTGGTCCTTATCAGCTGATAGAGCACATATAAGCTAGGAACCTTCCCTTAGTCTAATCATCCTCTTAAAAATGAAAAGTAGCACCATTGCCAAGCATCGGACGAAAGAGATGCGAAACATGCTGTAGAATGGATTGACGACCTCTCCAAAAGGTAGACGCCCCTGTGATGGTGCTCTACACCCTTAGACTCCTCAAGCAAGGATCATAAGCATCAACAAATAAATGATGCCACAAATCATCTTGGTTGCTAAGAGCTTTACCACCCATTTTGCAAGCAAGGCATTATTAGATACATCTAGCTTGTCTACAACCATCATTCCTGGCAACCAAGTGGAGAAAAGGTTCTACTTGCTCATTCCCCTTCTAGAAGAACCTCTTGTTAATCATATGAACCATCTTGAGCAGTTTCTTTGAAGGGTTTGAACATAGAATAGTGAATAATAGGAATCGTTGATCACATAGGGTTCAACAACACTTGTTGGCCACCTTCGTAGAGTAGCTTCCCCCTCATTCTGCAAGATGCCTCTTTAACATCACCAAAGGCAACCAATCGCTAATAGACAGCTACTTGCCTTTCAACATTCTCTGTAAGAGGTAGCCTTTCGAATGTTGTAGCAAGAGGTAGCCTAAGTGAGCATTAACCTCAACATTCTCCATATTAAAAGGAATAATGGCAACTTGAACAAGCTAGGAGCCATTCCGAAAATCCAAACTAAAATTGCCAAGTTCTCCACTTACAACACATTGCCTTCCACAAAAAAAGTGTCATCCACTTATTGCAAGATAGGAATAAGTAGGGGACTGCTCGGTGTAGTGGAGAAATCGAAAAGTAAACCACCATGACATGCCTTGAGAGCCATGCCAGCTAGGTTGTCAGCTGCAATGATAAAAAGCAGGGTAGCTAAGGGATACCCCTGCCTAACTCCTCTTTAGGGCTAAGTTCGTCCTCCTGTTGGCTTCCCATTCATCATAATAGAAAAAGATGTGGTGATGCAACACTTATCCATGCAATCCGTTGATCTGGAAACACCTTGCACCTCATGATTTGCTACAAGTAGTCCACCTTCCAAAAAAGACTCTTTTTGCTTGTCCTCCACTAAGCGGCAACTGTCTCCTCAACCATTATGAAAGATTCCTAAAGTGATCACCCATAAACAAAGGCCAATTGTTGCGGACCTATCAAGTAAGGGAGAAACTCCTGAAGTATGTTGGCAAGAACCTTTGCCATAATTAAGTACACAACATTGGAGAGAGTAATTGCGTGATTAATCAATTACTTAGCACTTAGCTTCTTTGATAGGAGGAAGTAAGACTTGCTTAGTTTCTTGAAGTCTTTATTCTCCACCACAAACTCTTGGAGCATGGCCATAAAATCACCCTTCACTAGTCCAAGAATTCTTTATAGAATATGACATGAAAACTATCTAGTCTTGGGGACCCTTTAGCCTTCATGCCCTAAATAGCAGCAACAACCTCCTTAAAAATCTCTCTCACTAGGGAACACCTCATAGCGTCATCCATAATTGGCAAATTAGCCGAGCACTACTCCCACTATATTGGAGGATGCCTCCTTATAACTCTTGAAAATGGGTAGAGCCTTAACAACTTTTCTCTGTCCCATAAAGTGCGTCGTCCCCAACCTCGGTGAAGTTGTGAGGTTGGACCTCCTCCTACAACTGGTTGTCATGTGAAAAAATCTACTGTTGGCATCACCTTCCATGAGTCACAATTGCCTTGATCTCTGCCTCCAATCTAGTTCTTTTCTCCTGTCCTCCTAATGGACCACACCTTGAAGTCTCTGGCTTTTGTTTAACTCAGTTGCTACCAGATCTCTAGTATCCTCCAACCTGTTTAAGGCCTTCACCTCTCGAAGAGCCTCAAATTTGGTTTTTTCTCATTGTTTATGGATTTGTTTCTTGAAAGCAATCAAAGCTATGGGTTGTTGAGTCCTTTGCTTAAATCTTATGCCATTTCTCCACCAATCGCTTGAAATCAGGCTCCAACAACTAGGATCTATCAAACTTGAAATATGTGGAAAATGATGCCCCTTCATTTGAGTTCCATACTAATGATGAGTGATCAGAAAATGGCCTTGGCCTCGTCGTGACTTCTGCTAATTGACAAGCTTAGCCTGTTCAATGTAGTAGAGAAACCTATCAATCTTGGATCTAGAACAAGAGGAATTTCTTTATGTGAATTGCGCCCTAGCATGGGAATGTCATACAGTGCAAGCTTTGGCACCAAAGCAGCAAAAGCCTCCACCGTTCTGCAACTTTGACTATCAAGCCTATCATCTGAGGAGAGTGTTGCATTGAAGTCACTCCTTACTAACCACGCTCGGCCATCCACGAAAGAAGACTTGCCTCAATTTGTTCCGCAACTTTGACCTTGCCAAGTCATTATAGGGACCACACACAATAGAAACATCAAAGGAAAGTTTGTCAGAGCACCTTTGAAAGCAAGCCATGAACACCTAGCAGATTGCCATGGAGTCAAGCAACTCAAAAATTGTGGTGTTCCAGACAATCAAAATTCTCGCTTACTTGTTGTTTGACCTTATTGAGAATAGAATAATGCCTGATTGAACCTCGTAAGTAATCGGACGGTCCGACTCAACGAATCAAGAACTAGCAACCATAGGGAAATAAGGAGATTGGTGACTCAGTTCCACCATGGGGTGTATGTTTGGGGGGAGGGCAGTGCTCTCGAATATTCACTAGTAAAAAGTGGTAATACAATCTCTCTTCTCTCTTAGATTGCCTGGAGAGGAGCATTGAGGGCCTCTCTTTTCTATTTATAGTGCTGGGAGATGATCTTATCGTAGGATCTTCTGCCTGGACACGTTTGTTGTCAGGGTATGTTTGTTGTCAGGCTATTAATGGTGGCGGCAACGCCATCATTATCATCAACATGGGCGTCTTGGACTTTTTCACCATCTTTCAAACCTTGGTCATCATCGAATCTTCTAATGGGTCAGATTTGTCCGGACTTGCCTAGATGAGGGTGGGTCTGGATTCTCCCGAGCGGAGGCGGATCGGGCAGGGCCGAATTCGCTTGTTTACTTCGCATCCAAGTAGCTGGATCCCTTCTCGGGCTTCTTGCGGAGTTTTGAGTCTGAGGGTGCTTTTTGCCCCTCATCATATACCCTTTACTCTCTAGCTAGTAGATGCTGTTGAGAGAGTAGTTAAAGTATTTAAAACTTTGTAGTAGACGATGCCTCCCAAATGGTTTCCCGACTTTTTTCATTAAAGCGGGGTGAGCATTTGTTATAAGCGGGAGTTGTAATTTTAGGCGGCCAAGGCGCCATTAGTCTTGTGACGCATGATCATTGAAATTAGACTACCGACCTTAGAGAGGTAGCTTTGTATTAAAGGGAATGTGGGCGGGGTGCGCCTGAGTTCCTGTCGGCCTTAGGAGGCGGCTTTTAGGTGAAGGGAACGTGGGTGGGTATGCTTGAGTTCTTGCTGGCTTTAAGAGGTGGCTTCTAGGTGAAGGGAACGTGGGCGGGTATGCCTGAGTTCTTGTCTGTCTTAAGCGGCAGCTTTTAAGTGAAGGGAACGTGGGCGGGTATGCCTGAGTTCATGCCGGCCTTAACAGGCGTCTTTTGGGCGTGCCCACCTGGTTTATTGTCGACCTTAAGAGGTGGCTTCCCGGGAGTGAATGTGACATGGGCGCCACCTTCCGCGAGTGATGGCCAATCACTGCGGGATTGATTTTTGTCTTGTGTCACAAGATCGGCATTAACTGCCGTCATGATGAGGCGTAAGAGCCTCAAATACCGTACTTGCTAGTGATGTGACCGATTTTATTGTGGTGTAATGTATGTGCACACGAGCATTTAATACCGGTAATGATTATCAAGGTATCTCTATTTTGGCGGCATGTTTTGAAATCCGCGTCGTATCGAGCGGGATTTCTTCTCTTTGAAATTTGCGCCTCGTAAGGGGGAACCGATCGTAGCAGAGGTTATAAATAGGGGGTATGGGGCATAGTTAATGTCCCACCTACTCTCTTGCAATAGCAGAGCACCTTACAACGAGTGTATGAGCCTTTTTCTCAGGCGAAGTGTGAGAAGGTGCTGTCTTTGGAGCCTCTTTTTGACATGGTCATGTCAGGGCTCACCGAGGGTAAGTTCCCTTCGTCCCCATTCGGCATATCGCCTGAGACGAAGGATTTATACAACTTTCCTTCTGATTTCTGTAGTCGATCCGCCATTAAGGCATTTTTGAGTGAATACAGACTCGATGGAGTTCCGTTTCATCCTTGTGGCTCATAGACTCGCCTATTCTCCGATGCATCTAAAGACTCATTCATTATTTGTAAATATGCCATAGCATATGGTCTTCTGATACCCTTGAAACCGTTTTTGTCTTCCTTCCTCTGTTATTACCGCTTGGCCCCCTCGCCGCTTAGCCTCAATTGCTGGCTGGTTTTGAATGCCTTTACCGCTATCTGCTTCCATCTGAGGATTGTCCCCTTCCTAGGTTTGTTCCGCCTACTATTTGGGCTTATGCCTCTTAAAGTTAAGAAGGGCAAGCTTTCGTCAGGTACCTATATCTTATACAACTGGCATGCCAAGTACCAGATAGTTGATTTGCTCGACAGTTTGAAAGGATGAGATCATCATTTTTTCTTCATTTCCAACCTTGAGGACCATAGTGCCCCTTACACCTGGTAAGGTCCACTTGATAAGGACCTGCCGCCTAGGATCGACGAGCTTGACCCGTTTGCGCAGGCGGACACAGATGGGATTGTTAATTTTGGGTCGATTGCCTACTCGTAGCTCAAGTGGGAGGACGTCTGAGAGGCTCTGTCGTGGGTTGCAGATTCCTATCCCACGCCATGTAAGTAGGGGGGAGGCGATAGCTTTAGAATGCGTATCATCCTTGCCTGTTACTTAATTGCACGACTTTTTTGTTGCAGCCTTGGGTCAGTTTGCTTAGCTGGACACCTCCTGGCATTAAGGCAGCGATTCCTCCCACCATGGATTGCATCGTAGGGAGGAGAAGTCTGCGAAGCAGAGCGAAGGGAGCCAGTCCTCCCGCTCTAAGTAGCCCAAGAGGAAGGAAGGGGAGGGAAGTGAAGAGAAGACAGAGGCCCCTCTGAAGCGCCTAGAGAGGGGTCCTGTTGGTATGCCTCTTTTGGGGGAGCCGACGATGTCTGCTCCTCAGAGTTTGAGCGGGGCTGAGGCGAAGGAAGCACTAGTGGACTTGTCTATCCCTTTTGGCCCACTTGAATTGTCGGAATGGTTTATATTAGTTGACTCCCCGCCCCTTGCCCTGGTAGAGGTAGCCTAGACAGGGGGAACCGGTGCCTTCAGCGCCTTGCCCGGCTTTGCTGGCACCTTCTTCAGGCTAATGTAGTAGGTGGCTGTCACCGGTGGTTTCCTTGGTGGCAGCGTCTTTGTGCAACCATATTGCAGGCGGAACTCGATAGGGGTGAGAGTGTTAGTGGACCCTTTTGGCCGGGGAGGTCTTGGGGTGATCGGGTAGACAGTTGGATCTGCTAGGGGATCCATTCTGGAGGGTGCTCGTGAAGGCCTCGTACTCGGCCAGCTAGTTTCGACTTAGGTGGGCACTTTGAGCAACGCCCTTAACCTGGAAAGGCATGTGATCCGGTACCTGGAAGATGCCGTGTTTTGGGCTACCTCTTGGTCGAGAGGTATGAATTTGAATCACATGTTCTACTATTGCCTCTGAGCGGTAAGCTTCTTCTCGCTCGCCCTTTACTTGTATTTTGGAGAGAAACTTTCTCATCACACCTGTCTGTGGTTTTTAATAGGTTGAGGCTCTTGGGACTACCTTTGTCTTGCGTTGCGGTGCTCTGTTGGGCATCATTGAGCCTAGCGGGCCCACAGAGGTGGCTAACATGGTCGCCAAGTGGGTCGTGATGGCTAAGGCGGAGCAACGGAATGTTGTCTGCCTTCTTGGGGAGGCTACTTCCGCTCGAGAGAAGGCGGAGAAGACGGCAGAGGAGGCCCTTCGTAAGCTCCAGTCGCAGCAGCAGGCAGCTTGTTAAATGTCCCGACTGGAGGAGCTGACCCAGGCACACCAAGGCTTGAGGAAGGCCGTTTACCTTGGCGGGAAGATGGAGGAAAGTCTCGTCAGAGCACATAAGACTGAAGTTGTGACTTTGAGAGACTTATCCGAGCGCCTGCAGTCCTTGTGCACCAACATCCTTTCGCTGAAGGAGGTGTAGGTGCTAGGGGCCAAACACTCCTCGGTCGTGGAGGGGTATGAGGCAGCTCTCTAGGAAGAGTGCCTTTGCCTGTGCACTACCATCGACAAACTTGTCGAATTGTCGACAAGCCAAGAGAAGGCGGAGGCAGTGGTGGCGAACCCTGAGGATCGAGCTTGCCAAGGCCTGGCATTTCGCGGAGGACAAAGGCAAGAAGGTGCTCGAGCTAGAGCGTGCTGCCCAACCAGAGCTCGATCCTGAGATGGTGATGGCATTCTTTGTCTTTAACCCGTCTATGGAGGAGAGCTGAGAGGCAGTCTTGAGGGAGATCGGGAAGCACACCCTAGCGGCGGTGTAGGCCCTTATTGAGGGCAAGTGCACTTCGGCGGAGTTATGCAACAGGTCTAGGGACGCGTTCATGTTTGAGTTTGACCATCAGAAAGTTGATTATATCACCAAGAAGGCTCCTATAGAGCCACCTGCGGACCAGCTGGGGCCTGTCGGTTAGCTGGGATCTATGGACCAGCCGGGAAGCCCGACTCCTCAAAAGGAGGCGCCCAAGCCGTGTTTGTCATGGGCTGTGGAACCGCTTACTTGACTGATCAACCCTGATCGCGTCGTCTCGTCACTGCCTTTGACGTCTAGAGCGGATATCTTTGAAGATTGGGAGTGAAGTCACCGAGTCTTCAAAGATAGTGCTGCTATCGTCTTTGTATCCCCTTGGCCAACCCCTTATCTATTTTTTTGTAGGCCAGCCAGGGGTGATGGTCCCGGGCAATGTAACAGACAATATTTTCAATGGAATAAAAAAGAAAAGCTTTTATTTTCACTGCGTTTCCTTTTTGTACATGATACGAGCGTGAATTACTCGCATGCCAAGTACGAGGGATCGCCTCGCTGTTTAGGGTTTGGAATTTGTAGAAGTCAACCCGATTGTCTTTAGAAATTTTGTATGGTCCCTCCCTCGGGGCGTCTGGCTTCTCGCTTGACTTGTTTGGCATGGAGACTTCACTTTTGCCCAAGACTAAGTCTCCTTTTGAGAACTTCCACTTGCGTACTCGCCTGTTGTAGGCGGTTGCAGTGGCCTTTTTGTACCTTAGCGTTGCTTCAGAGGCTTCCTCCCTTAGCTCATCCACGAGGTCCCTGGCCAGGCGGACTTAGCTGTCATTGGAGGCTGGATTGTAGAGTTGTGTTTGGTAAGTCGGGAGGACCATCTCTATGGGTAGCCGGACTTCCATGCCATATACTAGGTTGAACGACGTGTGGCTCGTAGAGGTCCTTAGGCAAGTTCTGTAGCCTCATAGTACGTCTGGTAGTTCGTCCGCCTATCTCCCTTTGGCTTTGAGATGATGGTATGGTTGGTTACTTCTGCCTGTCCGTTTGCTTGGGGATTACTCACAGACCTGAAACATAGGTGGATATCCTAATTGCTGCAAAATTCTTCGAAGTTTTTGCAAGCGAACTAGGTATCATTGTCTGTGACAATGTGTTGAAGTATCCTATACCGAGGTATGACGTTTTTCCGGACGAAGGAGAACTCTATTGGCTGTCGGACTAGCCATGGCTTCAGCCTCAACCCACTTAGAGAAGTAGCCCATTGCCACCAGTATGAACCTTTTCTAAGCCAGGGTTGGCGGAAAAGGGACTATGAAGTCCATGCTCCACTTTGCAAAGGGAATATGTGACGTGATAGGGACTAACTTTCTAGGCGGCAAGTGGTGCCGGGTAGAAAATCGTTGACACTTGTTACACTTGCGCACAAACTCTTTACATTGTTGCTTTATCTGGGGCCAGAAATACCTCGCTTGGAATAGTTGGGCTAAGAGGGCCTTATAACCTTCATGGTTTCCACAAGTGCCGCCATGGGCTTCTTGGAGAGCTTGAGATGCCTCCTCTTTTGAAAAGCAATGCAACAAGGGGTAAGAAAACCCTGCTTGTACAATTGCTCGTCTACCAAGGTGTACCTGGAGGCTTTTAGACAGAATGCCTTGGGCCGTGGTTCCCTTGGGGGCAGCTCCCTGGTGTTCAGGTAGGTGATGATAGGCATCATCCATGATGAGGATTGCTTTATTGTGAACATCTTGGAGTTAAGTACTGTTGGTTCCTTCAAAGTTTGGATGCAAATATCCTCCTCCTGGTCAAGAGGAATTGCTGAGGCATGGCGGGCAAAGGCATCCATTAGGGGATTGTCGGACTGAGGTACCCTTTGAATTGAGACGGTCCTGAAGTTCGACAACTCTTCCTTGACCTTGTCGGCATACAAGACCGTATTTAGGTCCCTAGCTTAGTCCTTTCCATTGACTTGATTGGCAAGCAGCTAGGAATTTGTGTAGACCTTCAGTGAGGAGACGCATTTCGATTTGGCCACCCGGATGCTGGCTAGTATCGCCTCATATTCTGCCTGGTTATTGGATGCTGGGAAGACTAGTTTAATGGCGTACTTATGAGTGACGCCGTCTGGGGTGGTCAAGGCTATGCCAACCCCATACCTAGCTATCATAGACGAGTCGGCAACATACAGCTTTTAGGGTAGAGTGAGGGAGGCATCCGGGCCTGTGAACTCTATCACAAAGTTCGCTAAGACTTGCCCCTTGATTTCTCTCCTCGGTTGGTATTGAATATTGAATTCCGCCAGTTCCATAGCGCATTTTATCTATTGCGTTGACCTCGTGGACTTATGTAACATTCGCCGTAGGGGATAGTCGGACAGAACCATTATAGTATGGGCTTGAAAATATTGGTGTAGCTTCCTGGTGGTAGTTATTAGGGTTAGGCCGAGTCTCTCAATCACTATATACTTAGCTTCTGCATCGTAATATGTTTTGCTAATAAAGTTTACTGGTTGTTGTGCCTCTTTTCGCTCGCCAACTAAGACGACGTTGGCGGCAGTTATGGATGCCGCTAGGTACAAGGAAAGAGCTTCCTCGGGCTTAGGAGTCATCAGGGTAAGGGGACTTCGAAGTGTTGCCTTGACTTCTTCTAAAGCCTTTTGGTAATGAGGAGTCCACTAGGCGGCCGTGTAACCCTTACCCTTTTTGATACGTTCAAAGAAAGGAAGGCATTTGTTGGAATACTGAGACAAGAATTGACCTAAAGAGACGATTTTGCCGACTAACGACTGCATCCCTTTTAGGGTGCTTTGTGGTTGCAAGTCCATGATTGCCTGAATTTTATTGGGGTTGGTTTCGATTCCTCTGTTGGAAACCAAGAAACCCAGGAATTTTCCGGCAGTTACCCCGAACACACACTTCTCGAGGTTTTGGTGGAGGCGGGTGCTCTTAAAACCTGGAACACCTTTGCCAAATATTCCAAGTGTTGGGGGAAGTTTGACCCCTTTACCAGTATATCATTTATATACACCTCAAAAGATTTTCCTATTATGTTAGAAAAAATCATGTTTACAAGGCGTTGTTAAGTTGCTCCAGCATTTTTCAAGACAAAAGGCATGACTCTATACTAAAACAGACCCTTATCTGTAATAAAGGAGGTATGGGGTTTGTTGGCTGGAGTACGATTGATCTGGTGGTATCTGTGTAGGAGTCTAGGAAAGACATGTTAGATTGTCCGCGACAGGAGTCCATCAGAGGGTTCGCCCTTGGTAGGGGGAACTCATCCTTTGGGCAGGCTTTATTAAGGTGAATGAAGTTCATGCACATGCGCAATTGGCCATTGGCTTTCTTTACCATCACCACATTCGAGAGCCAGGCTGGGTACAAGGATTCTTCAATAAAGCCAGCTTCGAGGAGCTTCTGAACTTTAGCATCAGCCGCCTGCCATTGCTCAGCTAACTTGTGCCGGCATGCTTGTTTAACTGCTCGGGTGTCCGCCTGAATATTGAGACGGTACTGAATTAGGGATGGGTCTACTCCTGATAGGTCATTGGCGGACCACGCAAAAACATCCGCGTTGGTTCTCAGCAGGAGTAGCAACTCTTGAACTGCGGAGGGATCAAGGTCTGCTTCTACCTGGACGAGCTCAATAGCGTCGCCGGGGTAAAGTTGTATGGCCATAGTTGAAGAGCTTGGTCAGAGTTCTGAAGTCGCTAGCAGATCAACCGCTGGATCGCCTGAACTTGGTTTCTTTTCTTCCCCCATTTCTGTGGCTTGGGGGGTCTTGGCTCTATGGATCGTTCTAGATCAATCCTTAGGAGCTCATGCCCAGTCGTTTGATCCCCATGCACTATTCACACCTTGCGAGGAGATTGGAAAAACATGAATTGGAAGTATGAAGAGGGGATCAAATGAAAGGCATGGGTTGTCGGGTGGTCAATGATGCTATTAAAAGCTGTTGTCAACCCGGCCACTATGAACATGGCCGTTCGGTTGAGGTGCCTGTCCCCATTACAGACGGATAAGGGAAGGCTAATATCTCCTTTTGGCATTACTTTATGATTGCCAAACCCTATGACTGGGTGAGTTGATGGGGAGAGGTGCTCATCTTCGAAGCCTAGTCCGTGCAGCGTCTTTGAGAACAGAATGTCCACGGCGCTGCCTTTATCCACTAGGAGCCTAGGTTGCATTTGCCCCGTTAGCAGGAGTGTCACCAAAAGCGGATCCTTATGTTTTGCCGGATTAGGCAGAGAGGCAAACAACCTAGTGGTCGCCTGTTTGACTGTGCTCCTCTCACCCCATTGAAGAGTGGGGAAAGCACAAGGGACCACTTGTCTGGAGGAAGTGACTCACTGGCTTGGGGTGGCATTGACCCCAAAGATTACCTCGATCTCTGTGCGAGTGAGTTCTGGCGGCGAGAGGTAAGCGTTCTGGGGCAACGTTGATATCGCCGCCAAGACTTGTCGGTGGTACTCCATTGGGGAGAGCCAAGGTGACACTACCTAATCAGTCGGACGGGCCGTGGATTTGCCTGGCTCTTGGTTTGTGATGAAGATCATGTTGACTCCCCGGAGATGTTGGAGCCTTTCTTTTTTGTAATCCTCTGGGCCCTCCATTGGTCTCTTTCCCTTATCTTGGCCCTCATTTCGCTTGACGAAATGGGCCAAGTTTCCATATCGGATCTGAGACTCAATCTAGTCATGGAGATCTTGGCAGTCTTCAGTGGCATGACCCCAAGCTTTGTGATACTTGCAGTAGGGCCTGGAGTCAACCTTCTTCTTCATGGGCTTAGGCGGGGTAACAAGTCCTTATCCGTGGACCAGATCTCTGCCAACACGTCCGCCTGATTCACGGCCAGGGGAGTGTATTCTTCAAAAAAGTCTCGCTTGGGTTGGCGAGGCCCATTGTTCCGGCCCTTGGTGGGCCGATCGCTTCTTTGGTTATGAAAGGTAGCCTTTCGCTTGTTGAAGCAACTACTCCTGCGAGTAATACAGGGGCGAGTTCCCTTGGGGTCCTCCTTTCCTTTATGTGACCAGCGTTGTCACTGCATCCTTCCGCCAGTCAGCTACGGGAGCAGAAGGAACCATCCTGCTCCACGAACCTTGTAGCTCCGCCATGTCTTTAGGTGGGAAATCATCGATGTCATACCAAAATCTTTGGGTTAAGAGACTCAACTTGAAGTACTGGATGGTTATGGTATCATGAAGCCTCTTGCACTTGAAGTATTAGGTCTTGAGCCGATCCAGGTAGGATTGGAAAGGCTCGATTTTCTGCTGCCTAACTTCTAACAGCCTTTCTGGGTTGTCTTTAACCCTTTGCTGCCTAGGAAAATATTGGCAGAACTTATCTGCTAGCTCTTGGAAGTAAGTAATCTGTTTGGCTGACAATTCATTGAACTACTCATGGGTCATGATGTATAGATATGACGGGAATACCTGACAGAGTACCCCGTTCGGGCAGCCGTGCACCAGCATCATCTGCCAGTAACTTCCAATGAAACTGTTGGGGTCCGCTGTCCCGTCATATTGAGCCATGACGGGCTGCTTGAACTTTTCTGGCAGGGGGGCTATCATCACCCCCTCAGTGAAAGGGTAGGTGGTGACGTACACACGCGGGCGTATGCCCTTCATTGAGTGGGTGACTTGGCGGGTGATCTTTGGTATATAGTCTTCGCCACTGGTGGACAGAGGGTGAGCCCCTGACTGCTCCCTCGACTTAGGCGTGCATGGAGTTTTTGGGGGATTAGGAGGAACTTCCCCTTTATGGTTACAAAGTTCGCGTTTTAGTTTCTCGAGCTGTTCGCACAGATGGGCATTCTCCTCTTCCACCATACGACGCCACTATAGTTGCTTGTCCTCGGGGCTCGAACTTTGGGGCTCCTCCGGCTGGGGCTTGCCAAGCTCCCTGATCTGTTTGATCTTGTGGAGCTTGTCGGCAACGGATTGGTGCTTCGCCTTTAGGACTGCCAACTTGGCCTCATACTCCTCCCTTGCCTGCATCTCGAGGAGATCCTGTCTAGGGGCCTCAAGTGGCCGGAGAGGTCAAGTTGACTTCTCTTTACTGAGGTTAGCGTACTGAGAGTATCCCTTAGACACTGAGGCACTGGACCCCGCCTGCGTCGACGCCTTTTCAGGATTAGTGTGAGAGGAGTTACGAGTTGTAGGGGTCATTGGAAATATTCAAAGTAAGAAAACATTATCAAATGATAATTGTTTCCCAGACGATGCTAATTGATAGAACCTCTTAAGTAATCGGAGGGTCTGATTCAACAAATCAAGAACTAGCAATCGCAAGGGAAATAAGGAGATTTGTGACTTAGTTCCATCGTGGGAGATGTACGTCTGGGGGAGGGCAGTACTCCCAATATTCACTAGTAAAAAGTGGTAATACAATCTCTTTTCTTTCTTAGATTTTCTGAAGAGGAGCCTTAAGGGCTTCTCTTTGTTATTTATAGTGTTGGGAGATGATCTTGCTGTAGGATCTTCTGCTCGGACACGTTCGTTGTTAGGGTATGTTTGTTGTCAGGTTATCAATGGCGGCGATAAAGCCATCATTATCGTTGACATGGGCGTCTTGGACTTTTTCACTATCTTTCTGACCTCAGTCAAAATCAGATCTTCTGGCGGGTTGGATCTGTCCGGACCTGCCTAGATGTGGGTGGGTCTAGATCCTCTCGAGCGGGGGTGGATCGGGCAGGGCCAGATCCGCCTGTTTACTTCGCATTCAGGTAGCCAGATCTCTACTCAGTCTTTTTGTGGAGTTTTGAGTCTGAGGGCGCTTTTTGCCCCTCATCTGTGCCTCTCATTGAAATAAAGAACCTTAACTCCTTTCATATAGAGAATAGGGTTGGGAAAATTACATAGTAGACCCAATAAAAAATAGGAATAAAATAGGACTCATGACTCTCACGCCTTGGACACTTCAATATGAGCAACACCTGATGCCATAATCTTAGACGCTTGGTAATGTAAAAATCAACCTACTCAGCCAAGTAATCCTAGGCGTTACCCTCTCGATTGAATATTCCATGGTCAGTCCTATAGTCGGTAACATCGACTACTTGGTCGAGTAGTTGGTGTAGTTGATCGAGTACTAGGTCGATTTTTGCATAGAGATGTGTACTCAGATGTGTTTTCTATTGTTTTGATGATTAGATACTTCGAGCTTGTTCTTTTATTTTGAACTTGTGCTTTTATTTTGTTGGAATTATTGTTTGTAGCTTATTTTATAACCTTGAGCTTGAGAGTGGTTTTGTTTTATGCAATGATATATTTTACTTCTTGATGTGTGTGTGTATAATATTTAAATATTTAAAAAATTGTCGACTGAGTACTCCTCGAGTACTCTCGACTACTCTCCCGCATACCGTATACTCTTTAGTCAGTGGCCTGGCTGACTATATACCGACTACCGACTTTTACAACACTGCTGACACTTATCTATCAGAGTGGAGTGAACTAAGATTGGTTGCCACAGACATGTGCGACCCTTTCCTCCTTTGCTATCGTTATCTCAGGAATGAGTTCGTTGACTTGCTGTGGATCGACTTATAGCCCTAAGGCAAGACACAACATCATTGCCCTTAGCCGAAGGGCTTAATTTAGACACTGGAGGTAACACTTTTGGTTGAAGCTTTACTTGTTGCTCAATTTGCGACAACGGCCCATCAAAGTTGGGCTCTGCCTGTTGTTGTGAAGCGACTATGACATAACCAAGTGAAGCTTCGCCCGTTGTTGCGGAGGTGACCGCCCCAAGTTGGTTGACACCAGTGGAGTTGTCGCATTACCGCTTGAAATAGTTTTAGAGGATCGACAACAGAGAAGTCCCCACTGCATTAGGGCATATGTGGGGCCATAGTTAGACTTGGATTTGACCTAAACATTCCTTTCTTGATCAGAATTGTAGGGGAGTCACCAAAAGACCACCCATATTCCCCAAACTAAATGTGGGGTCCACTCCCAATAGATGATGGTGTTAAAGTGGAGAAAGGAGGAAATTAGACCGAACCAATTAGAATGGCAAGCCCCATAAAAGGAATTGGGCTCTCTAAATTAGGAAAATCCTTTACCTTTTTTTGTTGTAAAAAATTGATTCGTGTCCACCATTGTACTTTTCAAAAATATGATTAGTCTCCCTAGGATTGTGGGAGCCCAACCACTCATTATGGAAAATATGATGTTGCCTTTCACCTCTCTTTGACGTGCCCTACATTGGAAACCACTGGTTAGCAACCTCCAGCACCACATTGCCTACCCAATCTCCATCGGTTGAGGTCACACGAACCCCCACAAGCAACTCTGTCATGATGGGCACCTCAGAATCCTCCTTAGAAGATCGAAGTCAGCAATGAGCTTCACCATGTCTTCGATTTCTTGTGCGACCTCCAAGCGCCCCACTAGACTAACCACTAGGGCTAGTAGTGCAATAGCATCCATAAAGACTCACAACATAAAGCCACCTCCTTGTAGCCTTGTACACACCCTAGTGAGTGAGGACAAGACTTCGATTGTGGCGAGATCGCGATGACAACAGGGTGGCAACCCACTTAAGATGAAAGGAGATAGGTAAGAGGTGCAATAAAGGTGTATTTACCCTACCGAGACTCGCAAGGGCCTTGGTGGCCCAACCCTTCAACCGCGGTGACGAAATTGGGGAAGAAGCTTTAAGCCTTCTTTGCAATGGACATGTGAAAGACCTATGACTAAAGCCAGTACACGTTGAGCTGACTATGGCATTTTGACAAATTGAGGTGACGTGTCCAAGCAGGTGGCACTTGAAACATCAAACTTGAGCAACCCTCCCAGCCCCCCTCCCTAAACTCCGATCACCATGCCTTCTCTTTCTCTTGTGTCCTCTCCTCCATACTCTCTCATGCCCTCTTGTCTGCTTCATCACCATCCCCCCCCCCCATTGGTGCTTTTAATGTTTCTCTTTTTTGTTGATTTGCCTTTGTTAATCTGCATTTTGCTTTTATCTGGCTATTGAGATATAACAAGTTGAGAGTAGAGATATTAAATTGCCTAGACTCGATCCTGCACCAATTGAGTAACCCACATAAGTAGTTGAGTCACTGAGTACAACCACAAGATCTAAATAGTTACCTAGCATATTGTCCTATATAACATTCAATTGCCATACTAATGAAGCATAAAGTGATAGAGAAAATGAATAACTCAGCAAAGCTTGTTTACCAAAAGTAAATAAGAAATCCAGTCCTTAAGTTTCTAGGGAAAAACATATCCACAAAAGTATTGTAAGTAGAATAGAAGAGTCTAAAACTAAAAGTAGATGAAAAGAAGGTCCACAGGTCCTTAGGAACTGGTTATTTGTTTTTTCAACTTCTGGTCCTGCACTAGGCACTTCCGTAGAGCTACTAGTTAGCATCACTTGAATATGGAATGTAGAGAACATGTTAGTGAAAGCTAAGTATACTAGTGAGTATTCAAAAATGAAGAGCTACCTTCAATCCTGCTGGGAATAAAGTGTGCCACGTGGCAGCCAGTTAGGTCACATGGCACTGTCATGTGGCAGTCGGTTAGGAGGACTCTTGGGCATCAGTTTTTGAGTCCTAGGAGTTTAGTTTTGGTCATTGCTTAAGTTGCAAATGTTGTTTATTTGTTAAGTTATTTTCAAGAAAGTTGTTTAGAGTGTTTGTTTTATTTGGGATTTGTTCTTTCTTATTTAGGAGATAAGATTTAACTAGTTTGTTTCTTATTTTAGGGGATATGTTCTCTCTATAAAAGAGAACCTTCCTATTATAATTGCCTTTGAGTTAATGCAATAATATTTCCTATAATCTTAAACTCCTCTCCCTCTTTCCCAATAGTTGCCAGCCACCATCACAGCCAACCACCATCACAGCCGGCCACCATGACCATCGGCCACCAGCCCATAACAGCCGGTGGCTACTGCTGCTACTCTCTCTCCCCTTGTTCAACGTGGAACGGTTCTTGTTGGATTGTTTTCCCATATGCCTAGGAGCCTCCACACTCCAAGCTTGTGTTATTCTTGACATGGTATCAAAGCCTATGGTCTAGGCTCCTCGACGTGTATGTTCTCTAGGACACACATGTAGTCCTCATCTCCGATAAATCCTCATCAAATCCAGTGCTTTACGCGGAGTAGGAGGATTGTAGATTGAAGAAGATGACAGACACCACTAACGCCACCGAAACCACGTTATTAGGAGAAGGCAAGCTGGTTGTTCATGCAATCAAGAAAAAGAAACTTGAGGAGATTTATCAAAAGGCATTTCGGTAGACACTATGCTTTTGTATTCGATTTTTTACTCTTGAAAAGGGGAGGCTCTATTGGAACAAAGGGCGGTAGACACTTAAAGATCAAAGGGTGCCAAAGGAGCATTGACTATCGAGGGTGCGTTAGGACCAATGGTTGCTGTATCGACTTCGACAAAAGAATGAGAAGAAGAGGCATGGTGTAGCCTCTTCACAAAGACTGCATCGATTTTTCCACTTTTTCTCGGTGACCTTGACTCGAAGAAAAGCCAAGTGTCTTTTTCGGCTTACGAGCAAGGCGCTATACTCTTCGTGGAGGCACGTGGAATGTGGAACCCCCTAACGCATTGGAGATTATCGAGATAAAGGGCTCGACTCTCAAGTGTAGAAGTGGCACGAAGACCATCCTCAACTCTTCAGAGAAGAACGATGTAGCAACATCAAGTTCAGCAAGTTATCGTTTTCTCCGCCTCGACTTGAGGGGGAGTGTTGGGAATAAAGTGTGCCATTTAGTAGTGCTACGTGGCAACCAATTAGGAGGCCACTTGGGCATCGACTTTGGTGTCCTAAGAGTCTAGTTTTGGTCTTTGCTTAAGTTGCAAGTTTTGTTTATTTGTTAAGTTCAAATGATTTGTTTTATTTGGGATTTGATCTTTCTTATTTAGGAGATAAGATTTAACTAGTTTGTTTCTTATTTTAGAGAATATGTTCTCTCTCTGTAAAAGAGAGCCTTCTTATTGTAATTGCCTTTGAGTTAATGCAATAATATTTCCTATAATCTCAAACTCTTCTCCCTCTCTTCCATTTGCCATTGGCTACCATCATTGTTGGCGACCAGCCCACAGCAGCCGGTGGCTGTTGTTGCTGCTCTTTCTCCCTCTGTTCAACGTGGAACAGTCCTTGTTGGATTGTTTTTCCATACGCCTAGGAGCCTTCATGCTCCAAGCTTGCGCCATTCTTGACAAATCCAATCATTATTATGATTTGTGAAAAGCAAATTAATCGGGATGGAGGATTTAGTTTATAGAGAAGGCAAGGAGGGTTGAAGGGTGGAAAGTTCAAAGTAGATCCATAAGGCGATGGATCATCCCCTAACTAACAATTGAAGCCTTCTTTGTTTGCTTGTTTTAAAGGAGCTTTAAGGCCATGGATCAAAGAAGATCTCACTTGGAATCAATTATGATTATTTTGTTTATTGCCCTTACATGCTATGATTCTTGTTATCTTGTTAATCCATTTCTCAAAAGGCATGAGATCTCGCTATGATATCCTAAAAGTTATAAAAGCATCATGTGCTACTGTCGCGACTGGTTAGTCAGCTCGGGTTCCTCGAATGGGCCAAGTGTTGGGGTACACTTGTGGGTGTGACTTAACTTGAGCTATTGATAGCATTTTCCACTATATAGTACGAAAACAAAACTTAGCACTAATATAAAGCTGTTACCTGATGCACCATGTTACTGATTAGTCATGTGGCTTATGCACTAGTTGCAGGAATGCCAACCTGTTCCCTAAAAGAAAGTCTTGCATGGTCTTTTAGATCATAGGAGCATTGCAAGCCCATGCATTTTGTAGGAGAATATACCAGCATATCCATTTTCAACTTTTTTTTTATTCATCATCATATTCGATTTCTTTTAAAAAAAAATCATCATATTCTATTACAACATCTGTATATAGTTCTAGTATTACATGTTTAATATCATACGTCCACTAAAGTCAATTAGGATTACATCACTCCTATCATCATTGCATAAGAGATGCGCCACAACATTCAATTAGTGGAGTTATTTGATTATTATGTTTGGGCACTCTATTATTTTTATTTTGTTATAGGGTTATTATGTAATTTACTGCCACCTCTCTCTATATAAAGAGAGGTAAGGTTTCAGAATAATGTAACTTTCGTTGTTCTTTCCAACTGGGTATTAGAGTAGCGGTCCTAGGTCGAAGCCTTAGGTTCCACCACCTAAAAAGGCCTCCAACCCCTCCATTGTATCCCTTCTCTCGCTCGCTGGATCTACTCTTTCTGACCAGTTGTTCCTCGTCATAGGCGGATAAACAGTAGCAACCACCACTAGTGCCGCCGCTGGTGGTGGTGTGGGTACCCAGCATCGCTGTTGGGGCTCTCTAGACCTCCTTAGTACTGCCACTTGGGGTTGCTGGGGCGTCGTCAGCCCTTGTTGGGTCGGATCTTAACTCCGTTTGTCTTATCAGGGGTTTATTACTGTAGTTACAACTTGTTGGGTCGCCGCCAAGTCTCTAGGGAGGCATATTCTTGTCGCTGCCAGCACCTACTCCCTTTGCGACTAGATCTTTGTTGCTACTTGATTCGGAAACTCCTTGGTAGGGATGATTGGCATCCTTTTCCCTCTTCTTGAGGGTCTACAAGGGAGAGGCTGCATTGTTAGGGGCTGAGCTTGGCCTTAATAGGTGTAGTTATGCCTTGGATTGGTCTGGAAATTGATTTTTCATACCCTACTTATGATTGTGATGTGAGTTGATGATCTAGTTGTTTTTTGTTTGTCTTGGGTTTGTGGATGAAGGCATTATGGCATCCTCTAGTTCGTTCGAGGTGACATCAGACATGAGTGTAGACATATGGGCATATAAGAGCCCGTTCCTTTGTCCCATGATTAAGCTGGATGAGACCAATTACCCTCGATGGTCACAGACATTTCTTATGACTGTGAGAGGTCACGGAAAGGAGCATATTTTGAGTCACCGAGAACCCACAGAGAAGACACGAGTTAATACCCACTTGGACAAGGGATAATGTAATGGTTAGTGCTTGGATGATGAATTATGTTATCTCTAGGATTGGAGATGAGATAATGTATTATAGTACTGCAAAAGAGATGTAGGACACCTTTTGTGATACCTACTCTCATGAGAAGAACTCGGCACGGGTATTCCAGATGTATCATGATCTCTTCCAGTTGCGATAGGAGGGACGATTGTTGGCATAGTACTATTCCACTATGAAGAGTCTCTTGGAGAGATACAATGCTTACCAGCCTACATGTACATGTGCTTCTCAGAGGGCATTAAGGAGATAGTTGGCTGTATTTCGCTTCTTATCAGGCCTTGGACCGGAGTTTACTGCAACTCGAGGTCAGATTTTGACCCTGTCAGAGCTTTCATCTGTTGAGGAGACATATAGTAGATTGAGCAGGATTGTTGTGCAATCTCTTGTCCCTAAGAGTACGGGTCAGACCTTCACTTTGGTTGTGACCCTTGGATGAGGTAGAAGTGCCTCCCTCTACATGTGCTCATAGCTGTGGTCGTGAATTTGCAGGGCGTACTCATACCCCCTGCACCTACTGTGGGCGGCTAGGACATTCAGAGGTCGCTTGTTGGACCAAGCATGGTCGTCTTACAATGATTAATTAGGCTTCTGAGTCTATAGAGGCTCCTTCTGAGATTGTATCTCATGCTGAGTTTGATGATCTTCTTTAGCATTTTACATAGCTCTCATAATCTGTGTTGGTTGCTCTTACTTTTGAGATGGTTGCTCTCGCCTCCTCCTCAGGTACTGAGCTTGGTTGCTTGTCTTCTGGGTTATAGGATGGAGAATGGTTGGTAGATTTTGGTGCATCGCGCTATCTATGTGGCAGTCAGACACAACTCTAATCTATCAGATCAACTTCTTCATGACGTATAGTTCTGGTGGCAAGTGGGAGACATTCCCATGTTGCAGGCCAAGGGGAGATTCCATTATTCTCCATACTACAATTGTCTAATGTGCTTTATGTTCCAAAATTTCCTATGAGTTTATTATTTGTCTTACAAAGGGACTGAACTGTAGAGCAATTTTTGATGCCCAGTGTTATGTATTGCAAGACAAGCTCACTGGGAGGACGATTGGTGGACTTGAAGGAGGGGTATACCGCTTGAGCCATACCACTACTGCTGTTGCTGTGGGCCATGAGTAGGTTGCTTTTGCTGTTGGATCTCCTTTCTGGTGGCACCTTCGCCTTAGTCATCTTTCCTTGGATAGGCTCCGACGAGTTATACCTCATATTTCTCCCACGATCGTTATTGCTTATGATGCTTGTTAACTTGACAAGCATCATCGTGCCGGTTTTCCATTATCTCAGAGTGCTGGGTCTACCTTTTTGTTTGAGCTTATTCATATAAATGTGTGGGGGCCTAGTCGTATTCCTGATAGACTAGGTCATTGTTATTTTTGTCATTGTTGACTATTTTTCTTATGTGTCATGGGTATTTTTATTGAAGAATAATGTTACTGATGGTTTTGTTATTGAAAATTTTGTGATTGAAATAAAGATCCAGTCTTCCACTAGTATTAAAATTATTCATTCTGATAATGCTTTGGAATTGTACACATCGCTTACATTTTTTTTATAAATCCCATGGCATCATTCATCAAACTATGTGTGCTCATTCTTCTCAGTAGAATAGTGTTGCTGAGAGGAAATATCGCTACCTTCTTGATGTTGCATGCACCTTCCTTAGGCATTATTATGTGCCATCTCTTTACTAGCGTGATGTCGTTTTGATTTCCTGTTTCTGATTAACAAGATGCCCAACTCCACAGTTCGTGAGCAAATTCCATGGAGTATCTTGTATCCTGATAGGGAGTTGTTTCCTATTATTCTTAGGGTGTTTGGGTGCATTGCATTTGTTCATGAGTTTACTCCTGGATGGGATAAACTGGCACTTAGAGTGGTGAAATGTGTTTTCTTAGGGTATTCTAGGACTCAAAAAGCGTATCGTTGCTTTAATCCCTTATCTGTTCGTCACTTTATTTCTGCACATTACTTTTTATGAGTCAATTGCTTATTTTTCCACTGTTGGGCATGATACTTTTATTGATGCTGATGTGGCTCCTATGCTCATTCCTTCTGTCCCTCTTGAGGAAATTCCTAGTACTGCACCACCTACTACTGCCATTACTACCACCACCCATGATGAACTCTAGAGATATAATGAGCCTATTGTTACTTACAATCGGCCGCATACTACATTGTAGATACACCCCCTCATCACCATCATCCTCCCTCGTTTAGGTAAGAACAGAGCTTTTAGATACTGATGATACTCTGCTTAGTGCTGGTGCTATAGGTGATACTATTTCAGGAGATGAACAGGGGGATATGCCAGTGGATTTAGATCTTTCGATTACTATTCAGAAGGCACCCCGCACTTGTGCTAGATATCATGTGGTAGGTAGCTTGGTCCCGGACAATCTTGGGAAGGCCTTTGGGAGCGTTTGTCGTGCACTTGCTACTGCAAAGATACCTTTTACCTATCAGCCGGCCATGTTACATCCAAAGTGGCACCAAGTTATGGAGGATGAGATGGCTACACTTCGAGTTCGAGGCACGTGGAGACTCATGCCATTGCCTTTAAGAGCTGCGATAGTTGGTTGTCGTTAGGTGTTTGCACATAAGTACTACCTTGATGGGTCTGTAGCCAGATACAAGACTCGTTTAGTGACAAAGAGCTTTACTTAGAGTTACAGGGTTGATTTCTTTGATACTTTCTCCTCGGTGGCTCATCTATCCATTGTCCATATATTTGTTTCTATTGCAATTTAGAAGGATTGATAGCTTCACCAGTTAGATGTGAAGAATGCCTTTCTATATGGAGATCTTCAGGAGGGGGTTTATATGTAGCAGTCCCTCGGTTCTAAGGTTCAGGGGTAGTGTGTGTGTCGTGTACAGAAGGCTATTTATGGTCTGAAATAGAGTCCTGAGCCTTCGTTCTAGAAGCTCTCAAAGGTAGTGGAGTTTGTTGGCTTTCAGCGGTCGTTTGCTGATCATTCTCTACTTGTCAAGAGGATAGGGAAAGGAGTGGTGGTGCTCTTGGTATATGTTGATGACCTCATAGTTACTAGTGATGACATGATAGGTGTGGCAGAAATAAAGGGGGTTTTGGCAGATCAATTTGTTATGAAGGATCTGGGGCCACCATGATATTTCCTTGGGATAGAAGTAGCTCGCACTAAGAATGAGGTTGTTCTATCTCAAAGGAGATATGCTCTAGATGTGGTGAAGGAGCTAGGATGCTGGGTGCTAAACCAATGAATGTTCCTATGGATTTAAAGGCATAGTTATACGATAGGGATGCGGAGACAGTGGATAGCAGAAGATATAGGTAGCTTGTGAGAAATTTGTTGTACTTGACTATCACTAGGCTGGACATCTCATTTGCTATAGGGAAGTTGAGCCAGTTCATGGAACAACCTACTAGGTAGCATTGGGATGTTGCTATGATAATGCTTCAGTACTTGAAGAAAGCACCAGGACAGGGTCTTCTTTTTACTAGAGGTATTTCTATGATTGTGGTTGAATACTCAGATGCAGATTATGCAGGTAGCCATGATGATAGAAAGTCCACTACGGGCTTTTATACTTATGTTGCAGGGAATTTGGTGATGTAGAAGAGCAAAAAGTAGGCTGATGTTTCTAGGTCCAGTGTTGAGTTTGTGTACAGCTAGGGCTATGGCCCAGACTTCAGTAGAGTTGATATGGATGAAGTCCCTTCTTGCTGAGTTATGTATGGAAATTGATGGGCCTATGGAGCTATGATGTGATAATCGAGCTGCTGCCTATATTTCTAATAATCTCGTATTTCATGGGTGCACTAAACATGTGGAGGTGGATTGCTATCATACTTGAAATTTGATCTAGAAA
Organism: Thalassia testudinum; assembly: GCA_037157565.1. Classification (NCBI taxonomy): domain Eukaryota; kingdom Viridiplantae; phylum Streptophyta; class Magnoliopsida; order Alismatales; family Hydrocharitaceae; genus Thalassia; species Thalassia testudinum. Next base: position 26,757,648 of record JAZHRO010000055.1, on the reverse strand, counting down.
GGATTCATCTTCGCTACACAGGTTGCCTCAAACGAGTAGATGGTTGATGTCTTTACCAAGCCCCAGGCATGCTCTTCCTTTAATTCTTGCATTTCCAAGCTGAGCATGATTGTCATATATGCTCCATCTTAAGGGGGAATATTGAGTTATTTAATTATTATGTTTGAGCACTCTATTATTGTTGAGAGAATTGCGTAGCACATAACAAAATCCCACTCCACTATGGGGGACTAAACACCACTACATAATTCTGTCAACAATTATTTTTCTTTTCTTGGGTTATTATGTAATTTGCTCCCACCCCTCTCTCTATATAAAGAAAGGTAGGGTTTCAGAATAATGTGACTTTTGTTATTCGTCCCAACTATTGGAGTCATCACTAGTGATAGTTATTAGTTTCTTATATGTGGAGATTACTAGAATTGGGGAACTTTTATTATTATGAATCTTAAAGAAAAATACGTAAGAGTTTGTCTCTTTATACAGATAGGGATCCCATCTTAATTCAACTGGAAAGGACACGAATCATATCCCATCATATTTTAACTACCTTAAACATATCTTTAAGCTTTAGAAAGAAACAAAATAGGAAACAAAATAAGAAAGAGTGTTCTGCATGTTCCTTTTGTTTTAATGCTGCTATGTATTATTCTCCTTTTCTTCATGAGGTTGTATTGTAACTTGCACTAACCTCTTTATATAAAAAGATGTAAGGTTTGAGAATAAATCAAATTGATTATTCTTCCCAACTTGGTATTATAGCGGCGGTAGTAGACCAGAACTCGTGATATCCCACTTAAATAAGCCTTAGATCCCCTCTTCCGATCCCCCATCTACTCTCCCAGGAGTAGATTCCTTAGCACATATTTTATCTTGAGCGAGGGCTTTTTCACGTGCCGCCACATGTGTTTAGCTATGTTGCATTTGTTTACTTCCTTTCCCCAGGATGAGACAAGCTTGCACGAGTAGTCAAGTGTGTGTTCTTAGGATATTCATGGACTCAGAAGGGATATAGATGCTTGGATCCTATTATTGATAGGCACTATGTGAGTGCTGATGTTACCTTTCATGAGTCTATTCCATATTTTTCTACTGTTGCTCGGAGTTTATCTCTTGAGATTACGGAGGCCTTTATTCCTATACCTCTCATTCCCTTGGAAGAGATACCTATTTTTACTCCCCCAACTAGTACGACCGCCCCTATGAAGTTTTTTAAGCTCATTGTCACTTATAGATGCCCTCACAGTACTTTTCAGATGCCATCTTTTACAACAAGCACAAAGGCACCACCTTGTCCACCTCAGGTGACCATGGATAGGTTGCATATTGATGATATGGTACCCAGTGGTGATGCTGTGGGTTTAGATGTGGATATTTTTGCTTCAGAGCCAGTGCAGAGGATCTGACGGATGATCTCGATCTTTCGATTGCCATTCGGAAGCACCCCAGAGTTGTGCCAAGTATCCAGTTAGAGGGAGTTTATCTTTTGAGGGACTTAGTTCTACTTTTGGGAGCTTCTGCTGTGCATTGTCCGCCACATAGATTCTTGCCACTTACGAGCAGGCCATGCTTGTCCAAAGTGGCACTAGGCTATGGAGGACGAGATGGCTGCCCTTATTTCACGGCGTACTTGGGAGCTCACATCCTTACTAGAGGGTGCTGCTGTAGTTGGTTGTAGATGGGTGTTTGCACTCAAATACAACCAAGATGGATTTGTTGCATGATACAAGACGCGACTTGTTGCTACAGGGTTCACTCAGACATATGTGGTGGATTTCTTTGACACATTCTCTCCAATAGCTCGACTTTCTACAGTGAGATCCTCATTTTTGTTGCAGTTTAGCGATATTGGCATCTTTATAGCTTGATGTGAAGAATGCCTTTCTCTATGGGGACTTATAGGAGGAGGTATGCATGTAGCAGCCTCTCAGTTATGAGGTTCAGAGGGAGTGTGTATGCAGATTGTAAAAGGCTATTTATGGCTAAGTAGAGCCTAAGAGCTTGATTTCATAAGCTCTCTCAGGTGGTAGAGTCTGTGGGGTTCCTCAGATCATCTGCTGATCATTTAGTGTTTGTTAGGAGGACAATGAAAGGAATTGTAGTTCTTTTGGTATATGTTGATGACTTGATTGTCACTGGTGATTATACAATAGGTGTGGCTGAGGTTAAGCAGACTTTGGTAGATCAGTTTGTGATAAAGAATTTAGGGCCCTTGCGATATTTCCTTGGCATAGGAGTAGCTCGTAGTAGGCATCTGTTGTGGCGGAAAGAATCGTTGCAAAAAGAGGAGTTTGGAAAACTCGTCGTAGTGAGATTTACGAGGAAATCCGTCAACAAATAAATTTTACCGAAACTCGAAAAGAATTCCAGGTCGAACACAGAGAGGCTATGTCGATTGGAAATTCGCAGTTATATTTTTTGTAACTTTGGTTTTAAGACGGAATAATTACAATGAATTGATACTATATTGAGAGAGAGAGAGAGCAAAACACTTTTATAAAAAGGATAATGCTTTTATAACTAGAAAGCGGGAAATATTACAATTAGAAAGCAGTAAAATCTATTCTAAAAAGCAGTAAAGAGAAGGGAGGTGAGAAATTATCCTCCTTGTCAGCTGCTTGGAGGACGAGTCGGAACGGACGACGCTTGGAAGATGGAGAGTGGAGACGGAAGACGTAGAACGAAGCGGGAAGAAACGGCGATGAGGAAGGACGTTGTCGTCGCGAGATCCACTTCTGGAATGGGGGTGAAAAAATCATGGGAGCTCCACGAACGGGATGAGAAGTGGACAAAAAATTTGCTTTTAACTCTAGAGGAGCATCCCGGGTTTGAGACAAGCTTCTTTAGAGCTTTGGAGAGGGAGAGAGGTGAAGGAAGGGATCGAGAAAGTGTGGGGGTCGCAGGGTCTTTTATAGGTGAAGATTGGAGGGGGCATAAAGGTCATATCATCTTAAAACATTAAATGAGGGGGTCTTTAGTGACAGATGTAAACGTCACTAAAAACCCCATGTCGCTGAACGTGCACGTGTGCGTGCGCCTCCTCCTCTTCCTTTGCTAAACGCTCTTCCCACATATGTGCATCCTCAGCCGTCCGATCGAGAGATCGGACAACTTAAAACGCATGCACACCGCTTCTTCATGCATACCGTGTGCCCACGTCTCCTCAGCCATTCGATCACTGATGGAGGGCCGAGATCATGCGCTGATTGAGCGGAGAGCGCGCCCTGAAGTGCATACGATCGCGTGTGATCCTCGTGCTGTTGATCACGCGTCTGCACTATGTGCGATGTGGATTGCCTCTCTGTCGTTCGCTCGAGATCGAACGGCTCAATCAAGCCCTTGCGCGTGAGGAGGAAGCGTGGCGGGGGGGGGGGGGGGGGGGGGGGCTCGATTGCGCGACCTGCGTGCGTACGAAGTTCTTAACCGATACGCTATAAGTCGTTCTTTGTCGGGCTTTTGATTTAACACTCAAGTGCTCACGACCGTTGGATAAACATCCAACGGTCAAGATCACTCGAGCATTTAATCTCTTTATCTCTGTGAAGCGCGGCTAAGATTGAATCTCAGCCGTTGGATCTTCGATCGACGGTTGGGATTTGCTTGAGCGGGTGGAGAGGAAGTCTTGCGGATGACCTTGGGCGGCTGAGATGGCACCACGTGGCGTCATCTTGGCCGTCCATCTTTTCTGACTTGTAGATGGTGCACGGATGTCGGATTGGATCAATTTTCACGTCGTTGTGCTGTGATCGTTGATCCAAACTTATCTGTGCAGTCGGATTTGTCGTTTGAAGAATGGATTTACACTACCTGGCCCCTTGACCTCTAATCTTTCTTGGATTACATTTGATACTCCGATCGGGGCGATCTTGGAGTCGTTGAACTTTGATCGTTGCCCTGATCAGATCCGTACGGTTGGATCTTCAATTCGAGGCCCCGTAAGATATTGCTTTATCACCTGACAAAAAAAGAGAAAATTAACCTAAACTTTATACAATCTAACCTAAATGCAAGATGATACATGTTATGCAATATTTATAATGTATGATGCAACTATATGCTTAAGAACGTGCATAAATAGACTGTTTATTTGATATAAACATATTGACATGAGTGTCGTATTGTTCTATTTTAACGGAAATATACTTTAAATGTCCTGAAGGAGATAGGTATGCTGAGAGCCAAACCAGCAGACATTCCCATGGATCCTAAAGCATGACTATATGATAGTGATGCAGAGTTAGTTGATAGTAGACAGTATTGTCAGCTGGTGGGGAAACTATTATACTTAATGATTACCAGGCTTGATATTTCCTTTGCAGTAGGGAAGTTGAGTCAGTTTATGAAGATGTTTACTAAACAACACTGGGATGCAGCAGTGATGATGCTCAGGTACCTGAAGAGAGCACCAGGACAAGGTCTTCTTTTCACTAAAGGGACATCCATGACAATGCTGGCAGCCATGATGATAGGAAGTTTACTACAAGTTTTTGTACTTATTTTGTAGGGAATCTGGTAACCTATAAGAGTAAGAAATAGACTATTGTGTCTAGATCCAGTGCTGAGTTTGAATATCGTGCTATAGCTCAGACATCTGCAGAGTTGATGGGGGTGAGATCCCTATTGATTGATCTACATATATAGATTGATGGGCTTATGGAGTTGCGGTGTGACAACTAGGTTGCTGCTTATATTGCCAACAATCCCATCTTTCATGAACTCACCAAACACGTGGAGGTAGATTGCCATTACACCAGAGATTTGATTCAGAAGGGTTTTATCTTTACCACCCAGGTTGCTTTAGAGGCTCAGACTATGGATTTCTTTACCAAGCCATTGGCTAGATCCTCCTTTGGTACATGTGTGTCCAAGTTGAGCATGATCGATATTTATGCTCCACCTTGAGGGGGAGTGTTATGGAGTCCTATTTGTTCCTTTTGTTTTATTGGTGCTATGTACTATTTTTCTTTTCTTCATGGAGCTATACCGTAATTTGCACCCACCTCTCTGTTTACATAATGAGAGGTAGGGTTTGAGAATAAATCAAGTTGATTATTCTTCCCAACTGAAAGATAATTTTAATTTATAATTTTTGATTTTCTCTAGCACTCCACCCAAGTTAGAGCATGCATGCTCAACTTGTTGGAGTAGTGCACTAGCATGCGTTCCCTCCATCTGATGTATTTAAGGTTGGAGCACGTGTGTAGACTTAATCATGCACATACTTTGGCATCCAAAGGGAGTCGATCACAAGCGTTGATATGGAGTACTTCAATTGACTTATAGATTGGTCAACTAGGCACTGAATTGAATTTAAAACTGAATTGATCTAGATACTTTTACTTGTACATGGTACGCTCCCAATCAGCGATAGTTGCCCGTCACTAGAGAAAAAGCCCTTCACACCAGAAGAAGAGGAGAATTGATTCGGAGCATTTACAGATGGGGTTGAACTTGTGACTCAGTTTCCCTACCACTCATTGGCCTCGATTACATGACTCGAGGCTTTGCAACTTTCTTTTGGGCTAGGTACAAGTTGGGAAGGTGGTAACGAGGCTCAACCAGGATCTCCTTGAACAAGTTTGAGGCCAAGAACTTGGCGTTAGAAGTCACCATTGAAGAATTTACTTCCATCATGGCGCCAACAATGTATTTGCTTCAAATGCACAAAGTGAAAGCTGACGACTGGATTGTGAACCAGGTTAAAAAATCGGTACAACTTGCTGCATGGTGTCACCCCAACCTTGCAGCATGGATGTTGCTTGATGGATGGGGGCTTACATGATGAATAGGGACCAACTTGGTCCCACTCTAATTGGCAATGGAGAGGAGCTAGGCAAGCAACACGCCTTGGCAATCTTCGGGCGATACTTGGTGACGCACGGTGTTGCCAACATTGGCCAATGGGTCACACATGCTTCTTGAGGCAGAGAGGGGGCCAACGACGCCCCTAGGGTATGGTGGAGGACATGAGGTTCCTTGGACAAACCTGCTCTGATACCATGTGGAGATTACTAGAATGGGAGAATTTTTTAAGAAAAATACAAAGTTGATCTCTTTATATAGAGAGGGATCCTATCCTAATTTAATTAGAAAGGAAACAAATCATATCCGATCATATTTCTAACTACCTAAAACTTATCTCTAAAATTTAGAAAGAAACAAATTAAGAAAGATATAATTCTAATTCTTAATTTTTGATTTCCTCTAACACTACCAATTCGGTCATTATTCCCTACACATGTCACCATTAATTCACCAAATATACATGCTTTTCAATAAACAAGTACCCGTCATCAAGGGTTAACATTCACCTCATGTATCTTTTCAAAAAAAAATCATTTAATGTAGGAGACTAAACTCAGCAAAAAGAAAACTCATGTAAATCAAGGGACATCATGGAGAATGGACATCGTAACACCTTTTCAAAAGAACGGAGCTGTTGCCGTTTGATGGGATTAACGAGTACCCATAATGTCATTTTCCACACGGTGGCCTCGGGAAGGCGCAGGAAAAATTGGATTGAGAAGTTGTAGGTTGATGGCTAGGAGTTTGTTGGGAGAGAGGCTTCTGGTGGGGTAGCCGCTACCTTCTATAGAGACTTTACAGGGAGGAAGGTGACCAGCCACTGGCGTTGGTTGGGGGTGTGGTGACACACCAGCCATTTCAGCGGGGCAGGCCAAGGAGCTTATTGCACCTTTTATGAAGGATGTGAGGAGGGTGGTGTGGCGTTTGAATGCGGATGGATGTTCGGGGTCTGATGGTTTCGTGGTGCTCTCTTATAAGGATTTTTAGAGGCTGGTCAAAGTAGATCTCCTAGAGGTTTTGAACTAGTTTGCAGAAGGGAACCAATGTTTTAACAAATTGAACAAATTTTGTATGTTCCTTCTCCCGAAGATGGAGGGGGTGGTGTACATCTGAGATTTTAGGCCCATTGCTTTGTCCAATGCCGTTTATCTCATTGTGGCGGTGTTAGCCAATAGGTTGAGGGTGTTGGATGGCATCATCGCACAAGTTTAAGCAATGTTTCTCCCGGGATAGAATATCCTTGATGTCTTTGTCATTGAGTTAGAGATCCTTACCTGTTGGAGGCGTGAGAAGAGGAAGGTCTTCGTTTGGAAGGTGGATTTTAGCAAAGCCTATGACTTGGATCAATAGAAGTTTATTTGTGCGACTTTGGTGAGGAGGGGTTCCTAGACTAGTGGATTGCTTGGATGAAGTGTTGTGCCACGACAATATCTTTCTTCGTCCTCATTAATGGTAATTCGGCTAGTGGTTGGATTCAGCCCATGAGGGGAGTACGACAGGGGTGTCCACTAGCCCCTATGCTTTTTGTGTTAGTGGCAGATGCACTGGTGAGGTTGGCCAGGCGGTTATGTGATAGAGATCTTATTAGAGGCTTCTCGCTGGGAGAAAGGGTCCAGAGTTTCTTGTTGCAGTACGCCGACGATACTATTGTCTTGCTGGAGGGATCGGTGGTGGAAGCATGTAGAATACATATTTTGTTAGAGCTATTTGGGGAGGCCTTTGGATTGAAGATCAATTTCGCCAAATCTGCTTTCATCCCTTTCAACATGACGACATATGAGGCATCTCGGTGTAGCTCGGAGCTGAGGATAGGGGAGAGTTGTCTTCCGATCTCTTATCTTGGTCTCCCCCTTTTTTTGACGGGAAGATCTCATCTTAGGAATGGGTACCCTTGGCTGGCAGGCTAGAGAGGAGGCTGGCGGGGTGGGCTTCTAAGGTTCTATCCGGGGAGGGGGGGGACGATTGGTCCTCTTGAAGGTAGTGCTTGCCTTATACTGTCCTATTTCCTTTTGGTCTTTAGATTGCCACAACAGATAGCGAAGAAGATCTCTGGACAAATGAGAGACTTTTTCTGGACGAATTATGAACAATCTGCGAATGGTGTATGACTGGTTGCATGGGAGGAGGTGTGCGGATTGATGGGAGAAGGTGGCTTGGGGGTGAGAGATGTGGGGAGACTGAATGATGGCCTCCTGGTGAAGTGGATCAATAGGCTTTTTGAGCGCGACAATGATCTCATGGTGGGTGGTGCAGTGGTGTTATGTGTTATGATGATTTGATCACTTGGAATATTTTAGCAGCTCCTTTGAGTGGTTCCTTGCATTTTGTCAGGGGTCTTTCTATGCTCCTACCGAAGGTTCGATTCTTCTTCTCCCATTGCTTGGGAGTTGGGGATGCCTTCCGCTTCTGGATGGATGATTGGACAACGCATGGACGGCTACGGGACAGGTACCCCAGATTGTGTGCTTTTGTGGCTAATCGAGTAGCCACAGTGGCAAACTATTGGCAGGGATCTTGGTGCCTCGTGCTTGCAGGTAACCTATTGGATCGGAGGATTCATGAGTTCCAAACTTTATTGCAGGAGCTACAGACTTCCATCTTCGGACCTGGGGTGGATGCTTTACTTTGGGAGGAAGGTAGTTTCTCTGTCAGTGAGGCCTACCGGAGACATTCCCCAACTAGGCAGAGGGTGGACGTGGAGTTCTCAAGGGACTGTAGACTTATTTAGTCCGCTTCTTACTCCCTCAAAGTCAGGATATTTGTGCGGCTACTTAGGAGAGGCAGGATCATGACGAAGTGCTGGAGAGCTCGATGGGTGCAGTATGGGGAAAAGACGTGTCCATTATGTCTGGATGCCGATGAGGATGTGTAACACTTGTTTTTTGGGTGCCCGTTTTCGAGACATATTTGGGGGCATTATGGCTTTGATCGGGTGGAGCACTCCACCTTTAGCGGATTTTGGAGGTCTTTTAGATCTAGGGGCCGACATGGGTTGCCAAATGTTTTTAAGATGAAGAAGGAGAGGGCTAGAGTGCTGGCGGTGCTGTGGGGTGTTTGGCTTGGGAGGAATGCTGCGGTCTTCAAGGGGCAAACACTTTATGCTGAGAAAATTTTCATTTCCTGTTTGGCGGATTTTTGGACCCCTGTTTTGTAACTCTTTGGATGTTTAGCCTCTGATTAATGAAATCCCCGGGTGGTTATGGTTTGGATAACTATCCTTTTCTCTTTAAAAAGAAAACACCTTTTCAAAAGAAAAGAAAGACATCATAGCATAGAACAAGGTAAATTAGAGTTAGACTACTTAGATTGATGGGGTCATGGTGACACTAAACTGTGCTTCCCTAAAGGGCCCACAGTTGTCTGCATGTCCTTACAAGTCCTAAGGTTGCATGACTCCAAGGAATGCATTCCTAGGGGAAGACACGAAGAAACAGGTTTGACATGCTCCACATTAGCCAAATAGGGTCAATGACGGAGTTCAAAGTCTTAACGGGTTCAAATTACTTAGTAGCACATGTGCGGTGGACCTTCTGACTCATCCTCGGTGATTTTGAGCTAGTGCAACTTGTTCCTTCTGTGGTTTGGCAGTGGAGGGTTGTGAGCATTTGATTTTTGTCCATTCTTTTGATATAATAATGTGGGAGTGCGCTCATATTGATTAGATTGATCCCTCATCCGAGCATTCTTCTCATGAATCTTTTCCAGCCAGGAAGAATGGCCATGATCCAATGTGTTTTAAATTGAAACGGGAATAGGCAGGCCATTGAAGGGTCCATTGGGCAATGCCGCTGTAGTGTAATGGTGTATTTTTTAGGGAGGAACATCTTTGTGTTAACAGGGTGTTGTTATGTATCTATTTTCAGTGGGATGTGGGGATTACTCATGTAAAGGGTTCCTTATCTTTGATAGAAATAAAAATATTTTGGATAGTTATTGATCTCTAAATGACTGCACTTTTATTTGTTTCTTTTTTTTAAAGGAAAAAGAGCTTGAAGAAATAAAAAAAGAATTACATAGTGAAAATTGTCCTCAACTAAGAGAAAAACTGCCAAATTTACTTTTAAAGTCTCAAAATTGTAGATTCCACAATGCTGCGTTACATGCCATCTTCCTAAAGTAAAATAATGAATAACAAGGATTACTGGTTTGATATTAAGAACGCTGCAAAAAGAAAGAATTTTATTGCATCTAGAATATGTGATACTCAGTCCTTTGTTGCATCATTTGTATACATGATAATGGTACTAGCTATATTAAGTGGGCACTTTTGCTTTTCAAAAAAATTAAGTGGGCACTTTTGCCGCAGAAACTTTCAGCCCATTCAATGTGGGGCCAAACACATGATCCACTCAGCTGGTATATAGATATTTGCATGACTTAAAAGATTAATTGCATATCTTGGTAATGGCTGTTTTTGTTGTATTGAAGGTTCTAAATAAAATTGACTTACCAGGTGCTGAACCAAGACGTGTTACTCAAGAGATAGAGGAGGTATGGTTGAAACTTGCATGTTGTTGGTATTTGATGTGTTTAATTCAGAATCTTCCTGTGATTGTTTGAATGGAATCTTGTGATCATTGGATATTACTGGTAGATGCCCTTCGATGTATTAACCTTTTTCTTTATTTCTTTAGTGGAAAAACAACAATTTCCTTTCTGAGTAACCAACCAAAAGAAAAATGGTTTCAGCAAGGCTCGATTCTATTTGACTTTGTTCTTATTGCTTGCAGGTTATTGGTCTGGATTGTAGTGATGCAATTCATTGTTCAGCAAAGGTAGTTTTGGTTGTTTTTCCATGGAATCTAGCATCTAACATGTTACTCGTGGCTAGTCCAATCATCTTTTGTAGGTTTTAACTAATTATTTATTTTCATTGTAGGAGGGTATAGGTATCACTGAAGTATTAAATGCTGTAGTTAAAAAGATACCCCCACCTCAGGAAACTGCAGACAGGCCCTTAAGGGCCCTTATCTTTGACAGGTAGAATGAAGGTTCTTTGCTCTTAACCTTTTTTTTCCTTCTCTAAAGGTGAATGATTATTTTTTTTTGGATGAGGTAAAGTGACTACTTGTTATTATTACTCATCCAATTTTATGAAAAGAAAATTAAGAATTTTGTAATCTGGTTGGGGAGGAATGTGGTTATTTTCAGGGGCAGCGGCCTTATGTGGAGAATTTTGTTGGGTCTGTTTTCTCTTTGGTTAGATTTTGGAGTTCTAATTTGTAATCTGGTCTTGCGCCTTTTTATTTTATTAGTATAATTTTGAGGTGGTTATGAACAGAATATCCACCCTTTCCCTTTTCAAAAAAAGAAAAATTAATGTCAATAATAGCAGGAGAATGGGGGCCATTTGCTAATCTGACTGAGATAACTCCTCGAGTTGGCCTAGTCTCGAAGGATGAGCCACTTTTACCAATGAGATGAGTAGATGCACCTGAATTTATTACCTAGTTCTTAGCATTAGTAGGTGCTGGATTTGCTTGTGCAACATCAGCAAAGGCAACCTGAGAAGAGAGTCCAAATATTGGTGGTGGTAGTAGCAGCAAGTGAAGTTCTTAGTAGTTCCACAATGTACAAGTAGTCCTCAGGAGACATTCCAAAGCAATAACAGAGAGCCAGTAGAAACATGGTAGAAGATGATCATAAGCACTGGTAGGAGATGATTGCAAGCAGGAGGGGGAGATGATCCTAGGACCTAAGTAGGAGTGGGAGATGATCCTAAGTAGTGTGTGGGAAGCATTCTTAAGGATAGCCATCATGGCTAATGAGATAGTGTGAGACACATACTAAAGATTAGGTCTCAACATTCAAAATAGGACATCCCTTGAAATGTGCTGAAGTATGTCGTGTTTGTTGTTGCATTGGACGAGTGGATCAGCAACCCACTCTGCACTCGATTCAAGGGATGATATAACGCGACTCAATCAAGTTTAGCATAAAATCATACAATGATGCGTAAATCTACCAAGAAATTTGAATTACAGGATACTCAAATCCTCGATTAAGTCACATTTGGGAGTTTCGGATCACCAACAAGTCTTTTGTGGTAAGTTGTGACATCTCTGGAGTCCTGCTAGCAACCAAGGATGTCACCGGAATGATCTACAGAAAAAATCTGATCAAATTGACAGCCCCCCTATATTGGATCTTGCTGAAAAAGGCAAGATCTGACCCTGCTTCAAGAGCTATAGTCATCCATTACTGAAGTGGTCGCTAGTTCACTGCCAAGGGTCTGGTTGACCGACATCATTGATTGTGGATGGAGTGGCAGGAACAATGGGTGGCGGCTTCTTGGAGAGCTATTGTGATGGTTTTTCACAGTTGGTGGCGGTTGCCAGTAACGGGCCAACTAGTGACCGGCATCGGTGGTCATTTTTGACTGGCGGCAACAGCAATGGAGGCTACTTTGTGAAGAAACCCTAGAAGTTAGGTTTTTCTTTATTGTGTTAAGAATGTAATGGCCTACCTGATTAAGAGAACTCTGCCTCTTACATAGAGAAGGCTAAAAGTGAAAAATTACAAGAAAGCACTCGAGAGATAACAAAATATATATAATAGGTGAAAAAAAAGAAATCAAAACTTCAACAGTTAACATGTGCAATTGTAAAAATTTGTGTAGGCTATTTTTCAACAAGATAGTCATTGTGCCCTTATCCATTTTGTGTTCAGTGATGTTGCATGAGAAGCTACAGGTGCATTAGATTTTTTTTTCCTGTTTTCAATCTCTTTTTGTCAATTAGGTTGAGTAGATTGCAGTGAACAATAAGATTATCTTGTTTTTAACTGTGATTTTGTTCATTTTACTAGTTTCCACCTTGTTCAAATTATTTTTGGCATTCACTAAGTCATTGGTGATGTGTTTCCTGTTTCCTAGCTACTATGATCCATACCGAGGTGTCATTGTGTATTTTCGGCTTGTTGATGGATCCATAAAGAAAGGAGACAAGATATATTTTATGGCCAGTGGCAGGGTAAAAATTGTTTAATATTCTTTCCTCTGTAATTTTCTTTGAAGTTAAGATTTGCAGCTCCTATTTATTTTTTCATTCTGATTTCACGTATGCCATCTACAGTAGATAGTTATGCTGAACCTATTCCATTCAGTGAACTATTAACAAAGATGTAAAACTTAATTACTCTTCCATGCATTTATAAAAGTGAAAGAACTTTTTGGCTAGTGTTGAAAGTCATCTTTTGGATATATTTGGAGGTTCTCCCACAAAAGAAAATGCAATACGGTGTCATTTAAAGTTGATGATGTGAGTGAAGGAGATCTTGTGAAGTTACATTCTTTATCTTATTTAGATGTCTTGAATGTGGAGAGTAGGAGAAAAGTGAACTAAGTGCTTTATTCTCTAACCCTACCTCTTAATATATAGACGTGGGAAAAGTATAGTACAACCCTGCATGAAAGCAATAAAATAATAAAAGGTACAAGATTCAAGGCATAAACAATAAGTAAAGACCGAAGGACCACAACACTCTCCATCAAGCTAGAGCATAGATGTCAATCATGCTTAGTTTGGAATAGCAAACATCAAAAGATGAACGTGGTAGTAACTTGGTAAAGATGTCTGCTGTTTGGTCCTCTGAAGTAACAAGAATAGTACAGATGAGTCCACATTGGATCAAATCATATGTATAGCTGTAGTCAATCTCGATGTGCTTTGTCCTCTCGTGAAACATGGGGTTATTAGCAATGTGCATGGCAACTCTGTTATCACACCTCATCTCTGTAGGTGTGTCACAAAGAGTATGCAAGTCTGTCAACACTGACCTCACCCACATCATCTATGCAGTAGTGTGGCCCATCGCTAGGGGTGGGCATTCGTTCGGGTTGGGTGGGCTTAGGTTATTTGGTTCAAGTCATTTTGGGTTTGGGTTGACAAAATGGCTACCCATGACCCACCCAAATTAGATCGGGTTAGGGTCGGGTTTGAATTGGGTTGAGTTGTGTGAAACCCATATTTGATTCAGAATTGAATATCATCGGTGATATTTGGTTCATAATTGAAACAATAATAATAAAAGGGAAACATGGTAGCAACAAAAGATAAATGTTTTAATTCCTAAAACTTTTGATAAAAAGAAATGAGATAAAAAGAAAATTTGGGTTATTTAGGTGGGTCGTGTTGGAACTAGTGGCCCCATGAATTGACCCAATACCCATAATAATCCTATGGTTTTGGTCAAGACTCGACCCATAAGTCAAATAACCCAAACCATTTCACCCATTTTCCATGATTTGGGTGGGTTATTTGGGTTAACCTGAATAATGCCCACCCCTAGCCATCGCTCGACTTTGCACTAGATATGGTGATGACCACCTGCTTTTTGCTCTTGCATGTCATCAGATTCCCAACAACGTAGGTGCAAAATCCTACGTGGACTTCTTGTTGGTCAAGCATCCTGCATAATATGCATCGGAGTACCCCACTATACTCATGGATGTTCCTTTGCTATACAAAATGCCTTGTCCAGGTGCCTTTTTCAAGTACCTTAGCACCATCATGGCTGCATCCCAGTGTTGCCTCGTCAGTTCATGAAATGAATCAATTTCCCAATAAGTACTATCTATTGTCAATAGCCTCAGCCTCCTCATCATAAAGTCTAGCTTTGGGGTCCATAAGAATGTTGGGTGGTTTGACCCCTAGCATGCCAATCTCCTGTAGAACATCTATAGCATATTTCGTTTGAGATAGAACCACTCCTTTTTTGTTACGAGCAACTTCTATCCTAAGGAAGTACCTCAATAGCCTAAGGTTCTTCATAACAAATCTGCTAGCAAGACATTACTTGAGCTCAGCAATGCCACCTGTATTATCCCCTGTAACAATCAAGGCGTCCACATACACAAGGAGTATCACCACTCCTCTTCGTGTCTTCTTGACAAAGAGGGAATGATACGATGTAGACCTCTGAAGGCAATAGCCTCAACTACCTCGGAGAGCTTCTAAAATCAGTCTTTGGGAGTTTGCTTCTGCCCATGTATGGCTTTTCGCAATCTGTACACACACTCCTCTTGAGTCTCAAAGTCTAGTGGCTGTTGCATATATATACTTTCTCCTGAAGATCACTGTATAGAAACACATTCTTGACATATAGTTGGTGAAGTTGCTAAGCATACTAAATTGCCATAGAAATAAGAATGCACATAGTAGGGAGCCGAGCAATCGAGGAGAATATGTCGAAGAAATCCAAATTGTACGTCCAGGGTGAAGCCCTTAGTGACAAGACAGGCCTTGCGTTGAGCAACTGACCCATCTGGGTTGTACTTTGATGGTGAACACTCATCTACAACCAACAACAGTGGCTCCATCTGGAGGGATAGCAAGCTCCTAGGTACGCCGTAAATGCAAGGCAACTATCTCATCTTCCACAGCTTGATGCAATTTTGGATTGAGCATGGCTTGCTGATAGGTCGTAGGTAGCTGGGTGGTGGACAATGCAGTGCAGAACTTCCCAAAAGAAGTGCCCAAGCCCTCACAAGATAAAGCCCCTGCCACATGATATCGAGCACAATAGAGGTGTCTTTCGAACAACAATCGGATGATCTAGATCATCAGGCATGGTACCTTGTACCAGCTTAGAAGTGACTCCATCTATCTCTACCCCTGAATCATTACAACTTGGTAAAACATCATCAGTCTACAAAGTATTTATGCTCACTTATGCTGGAGAGGATGGCGTTAGTGAAGGAGGCCCTACCTGTAAGTGATTGGAAGCCAGTACGTAATAGGAGGATCCTGGTGTAGCACTAGTTCAATAGTAGGGGGCATGGGGTCAGTAACGGGTATACCCCCTAAAGGTATGGGAGGTACAGACTTAGGTGCCTCAACAATCTCTGGAGAAGGGCCATGACCTGTAGTGGACAAATAGGGGATGGACTCATGAAAGGTAACATCGCCACTAATATAATGACAACCAAAATAGGATCAAGGCACTGATAACTCTTCTCCTTTCACCTCAACTACCTTGTCTTTAGCACCAACTCCCTTTACACCTTCGCCCTCCACCTCATGGTCTTCCTCCTTGGGAAGACCTTTGAGCTTACCATGAATGTTGTTGGTGTCATCAAGGACTGACTCTTCATTGGCAACCATGAAGCCTTCTCTTGGTTCGTGACTTGCGATAGTGTGATGCTTGTCAACTTTGTTGGGTATGGGATCGTGTTCCTTGAGGTTGCCTAATATAACCACGTGAAGCTGCATGTGCTCTCAGCCAAGCAGGAGCAGAAAAAGAGCGTGCATGGGGTCGAGGAGGTTGGGTTGTTGTTGTAGGAGAGGGAGCTTGAGGGAAGAACGGGTTGCAGGCGTGATAGACTTGCCTTCTTCGCTTCGTTTGGATTTGGAAGGAGACAAAGACAAGCTCTTTGGTTTTGCGAGATCGCAAGATTGGAGGCCGTGCTTTTGTTTGCTTTGGTGGTGGGCTTTTTGGGTTCCATCGAACCCTAAAACAAATGCTTGCATTGGGTTTTTTGTTGTTTTATTCGTTCTCTTTTGGTTAATTTGTTTTTGGTAAAAAAAAGAAGGAAAAAAATAGGAAGGTAGTTAAAAAAAGGGTAGTTGATGAGAGAGAGAGGGAGAGAGAGAGAGAAGGAAGAGAAATGAAAAAAATAATGAAGTGGAAGAGAAGAGGGGGAGAGGCTATTCTTTATTTATTTTCTTTATGTTGTTTTTTCTCTCATAAAGTATAAGAGAAAGGGGGAGTGTGAGTGAGCCTACTGTGACCTCATACGAGGGAGACTCATTCTTCGAGGTCCCTACATGAGGGAAACTTAATATTGGTCCATATATGAGAGGAACACTTTCTTGGTTCCTATATAAACGAAGTTCATTGAGAGATTTTTGTATGGGAGAGGCTAGTCTTGAGGTCTTTAAGGGAGAGGCCTACTTTGAGTTTCCATATGGGACAGATGTAATCTCGAGGTCTCCAAGGGAGAGACCCACTTCTGAGATCTCAAATGGGGTAGGCACCAACACCAGTTGAGATCTCTAAGGTACCGTTTGTTTCGCGGGATTAGGACGCCTATCCCCTGTTTGGGAGAGTTTATCCTAGGATAGGATAATACCGAGTTAAAGGCCACAATCCCGGTATTATCTAATTCTTGGGTGGGGGTGGAATAGTCTAATCTTGCACACAATTCCATGCACAATCCCTTCCCTGCCTCGTTGCTGCTGCCGCTATTGTCGAGGCTAAGGCCATTGGGACAACGTACAAGGTGGTGCCGGAGAATGGCGCGACGGTGGCGGTGAAGATAGGATTATATGGTGATTACAAGGTGGAGAACGGTGTAGAAGGCCATCGTGTTCTTTGCTTGGCATTGTTAGATCTAAGGTGCATTTGTCATGGTTTGGTTGGTTAGTGATGAGGATATGATTTACTCTCCATGCAAGGCGAACGTGTTCTCCCACGCTGGATAATCAACAAGAAGGGTAGAAATCAACCCACATGTAGTGCACATATGTTCCCATAGAGTTTGAGAATCCACCGGTGGAGTTTGATAATCCATTGGTGGGGTCTTCAAAATTCACAGGTGGAGTCTGAGAATCTACCAATGGATTCTCAAAATGCATACTTGAAGTATGAGAATCCACTAATGGATTATGAGAATCTATGGGTGGATTATGCAAAATGCATAGGTGGAGTCTTTGAATCCACTGGTAGAATCTCAATACCCCAACTATGCCAAACACGGGATTACTTGTTTTAATCCTAGTATTGCTACCTATCAAAAACAAACACCAAAACCTTGCAATGCTGGGATTGAGGCACAATCTTGTGCCCTTTTTTTTCAATTCTTCCTAAACAATTCCCCTAAACAAACAATGCCTAAGAGAGTCAATTAGAGATCGATGATTCTTCCAGACTCCAGCTTTGCTGATGTGTTGTTATCAGCACACTTGCCTACAAGCAGCAATAAGGGTGCAACTGTGTCATCATTCGCCTGGAGGAAAAAATACAATTTCAATAGGGAGCTAAAGTAGGGAGAGATGAGGAGAGGAGGGTGAGGGTGACTCTCGATCTTGTCACCTCTGTGAGGTGATTTGGTACATGTGCCGTGGAAAGGGCCGTTAGGCGAGGGATTGCCAGGATCCTGTGGTTTGTCTTCTTTGTCGGGGTTGTGGACATCGTAGATCATGCCCTTTGAAAAATGTTTGTGAAGCTTCTGTGGAGGCACGCGATCTTCCTCCTCTATATGAACTTGGTCTCAGGAGTGGATCTTCCTTCGTTGCAAGAGATAAAGTTGAATTCCATGTTGGAATGCGCCTTGGTAGGAATTTCCAAGCGTGGTGTGGCCAAGATTGAAGAGGTTAGATCTTTTTCATCTCGATTGGATTTATCGTCAATGGTTTGGAAGGTTACAATCCTATCGGAGAAGGTGGTGGTTTTTGGGTTGAATAATGTGGATGTTGATCACCTTATGTTTAAGGAGATGCATTTTGATGATGTTTGTGTTTGTTGGTCTTCTCTGAGTATCTACGAGGGAGCTATTGATGAGCGGATTCCTTGGCATTCTACTGTTTGTTTTTAGATTTTTGGTACTCCGCTTAGATTGATAACAGTAGGGACCATCGTTTCTATTTGTTCTCCTTTTGCTCGTGTTTGAAGATGTTTTGGAGTTGGATTGCAAGAAGGTGATGCAATGTCCATGATTGTTGAAGGTGAGCTTTTGGTGGGAAAAGGTCTTCCGCATAAAGAGATTTTCTATTTTGGCGGATGTGCTTGTGTAATCCCTTTTGAAGAGATGAAGGTGGAGGCATGCCCGAAGATATTGTATGCGCATACGGTGGCTTCAGGCTGATGTACATTGGTGGTCGGATCATCGCCGCCTTTGATCCGGTGACGGAGCTTGTTGTCAGAGCATCGGTGAGGATGACAGGCTGATGACGCATGGTCTGGAGATCGTTGGCGAGGTTGAGTTTCGAATTTTGAAATTCGAAAATGCAGGGGAAAGATGACGCATGGTAGGGTGTTTCCATTATGGTCTCCTTGATTTTAGGGCAGATGGATTTCCTCATTTGGATTATGATCCAAAATTGGACGATGAGGTGGTGGAGAATATTCCCTGCTCTAAACAGGTGGCCTTTAGATCCGTTTATGGATCTGGATGTGGTGAGTTAAATTTTTTAGGCAATACTAAATTCCATTCATTGCTTTTTGAGTATGGTGGCGCCTCCTCTGCTGCTGTGGGCAATCAAATGTAGGAGGTGGGATCAGCGGCGCTTCATGCAGTGGAAGATGGTGATGTGGAGCTTGCTGCAACGTCTACAAAGGCTACTGTAGTTTGGGGGGAGGGGATGATTGCTTTTGAATGTGCATTTGGCGATCCACTAGTGGTTGCTGAACCCATTTCAGGGTCCGGGCGTGGTGAATTTGACTCTAATGCACACTCTTCTCCTCGGGTTGCAAATTCCTTTTCTTCGGATGTTCCGTTTGTTGTTGGTGCTTTTAATGGTTTGTAAGAAGAGTAGCTCCCCTTTATTTTTGGTTCCATTTTTGGTAATTCTGGATATGGACCTTATTTCGGGGATGGTGATAACAAGACTAATGTGGAAGAAATGATGGGTGACTACCAAAGGCAGATCATTGGTTTCAAAGATGTTGCATCTGTGTTGGTGGAAGTACCAAAAAAGCGGAGAAGTCCATCAATAAAGGGAAGAGCATGTTGCACAAAACATCGTCAAGTAGGTCGTCTGGTCCTGTTAAGGTCATTTCACATAAGCACAAATTGATATTGAGTGCCTGCTAAGAAGCCAACTGTCAAGAGGGACCCCGTTGATGCGGTGGGGGAGGACGTGAATGACCATGTTGCATGTGTGATTGGTGCTAAAAGAGTCCATAGAGGGGGTAGGGGGAGGTGAGGAGAAAGCTTAATGGTTAAAGTGCTCTTGGGAATGTTCGGGGTCTTTGTGATGATGGGCGGCGATCAAATCTGAGGAGGTACCTTACAGAATGGAGAGTTGACATTTCTTGTCTGTAGGAAACACATTTGGATACTTTGACACCTTAAATGAAGAGAAGTCTTTGTAGGGACCAAATTACGGATTGTCTTCAGGTGAAGGCGGAAGAGAGGTCTGGTGGTATAATCTTGATGTGGCATAATGATACCTTTGAACTTTGTTTGTCACTAGTGACTGCTAGGGTGGTGACTACAATTTTTCACAAGGAAGACAAATGGTGGCTCTTTATCAATCTCCTCGGTGTATGGTCCTTGTGATGATGCCTCCAGATTGTAATTTTGGGAGGAGCTTGGTCGGGCATCTATTTTGGTTGATGGGATGTTGTGGTTAATTGGAAGGGATTTTAATGCAACCATGCACTCTGAAGATAGATCAGATGGTGGATGTGATAGGTCCACATCTCAGTTTCAACAAACTTTGCATGATCTTGAGCTTATGGATCTACCAATGATGGGGGCCCATTACACTTGGAGAATTGGTAGCGGAGCAGCATCTTATATTGATCGATTTCTTTGTAATATTGCAATGGCTAAGTCTTTTCATGGTGCAAATGTGGTGGTGTTTGATAGGCCTTTTTCGGATCATAGCCCTCTTTTGTGGCGTGGTAATGATGTTGTGAATTTTTCTACATATGTCAAATTTCATAAGTCCTATTTGAAAGAGCCTGGCTGACCACTACGTCGTGTTCAATGTCTGCAGCTTGGATCCCTGCTTGTAAGATTTGTGCTATAAGAAAGACAATGATGGAGTTTAAATGTGATTTGCGTTCACGAAGGGAGAAGAGGAGGAATGAAGCCCTTTTGAAGATTTCCACTATTGATAGGAAGGAGAATTCGTCGTTTTCTGATGAGGATTGTCAGGAGTGAAGGAAAATGCAGGAGATCGTTCTAGAGGAGGATCACAAGTAGGAGATGCATTGGTGGCAAAGGTCAAGGCAACTTTGGCTGAAAGAGGGTGGTGCCAACATTAGATTTTTTCACCTAGCAGCCAGTTCTAGGAGGCAGCCGAATATGATTCGCATGTTGAAGGTTGGGGATGAGGTGCTGAATCAGAGGAATCAGATTTGTGACACTTTTTGATCTTACTTTCATGACTTTACTCAGAGACAACCAATAGGTGATTGGCGATTGAGGATTTGGCCATGGACTAGGTAAATGAGGAGATGAAGGGGATACTTCTTCGTGAAGTGGATGAGGCGATTACGAGGGCCTTGCTTGGATTGAAGGCTGAGGGTTCCCCTCGGCTTGATGGATTGCATATTATCTTCTATAAAGCGATGTGGGATGTGATTGGTACTGATGTGGTGGCTATGATAAGGGAATTTTTTCTAGGTAATGAGGGTTTTGAGAGGTTGAATCGATTTTATTTGTTCTTGCTGCCAAAGAAGCCCAGGGCAGATGAAGTTGAGGACTTCAAACCCATTGCTTTATCCAACTCTATTTATTTACCAGTTGCGAAGATTTTAACGAATCGGTTGTGGAGTATCTTGCTTGATATTATATTGCCGATCCAATCAGCTTTTATAAAAAGATCTTTGCGGGATTTTTTTGCGATGGCCGAGGAGATGGTGGCTGCATGGAAGAGGAGAGGTACCCCTGCTTTAATTTGGAAAGTTGACTTTTCCAAAGGTTATGACTTGGTGGCGTGGAACTACCTGTGGGATATTTTTAGTAGAAGAGGTTTTCTGGATCAATGGATAAGATTGATGAAGAGATGTGTCACTACTTCCTCCTTTTATGTCTTGGTCAATGGAAGGTCCAATGGTTTGTGGATACAACCACAATGGGTGTTGTGGCAGGGTTGTCTGTTGGCACCAATGTAATTTGATATAGCTGTGGATACTCTTGCTTGTTTGGCGTTCAAGGCTAACAATGGACATCTATTTTCGGGCTTCACTGCACAAGGAGATGGTACTTTGGTTACTCCCATTTTACAGTATGCGGATGATACAACTTTTTTCATTGATAGGGGAAGAGTGGCAGCAGCTCATCTCTCCTCGATGGTGAGATTTTTGCAGCTTTGTTTGGTTTAAAGATTAATGGGAGTAAATCCATTTTTGTTCCATTTGCTTTTCAAGGGGTTGAGGAGGAGGGACATCTCTAATGTTTTGGAGACCCTTGCTGCGTGCTTTCCTATTAGATATCTTGGCCTTCCGTTGAAAGGTAAAAGTTGGTAGTGTCTAATTGGAATCTTATGGTTGAATGAGTTACAAGTAGGCTGTCTTCTTGGACTAGAAGGTTGCTCAATAGAGGAGAGACGCTGGTTTTGCCTAAATCCATTTTATCCTCCATTCTGATTTTCTTCTTGTCAGTTTTCGATCTGCCTAAGACGATTTTGAAAATAGTTGATTTGATTAGAAAAAGATTCTTTTGGAAGGGGCAGATTCTATTGGAAGATTTACCCAACTGGTGTCTTGGGATGAGGTGTGCAAACTCAAGTGTGAAGGTGGTTTGGGTGTGTGATAGTTGCACTCTTTTAACAAGGCGCTGCTGTTGAATAGGTGGTTAGAGTGGTCTCAGATGAGAGATCTATGGTCACCTTGATTTTGAATGATTCTTATGGTGTTTATATGGATACAATGCAGAGAGCAACTTTTACAGGAGGGGCATCATCCTTTTGGCATTCTATTCGGTCGATCTTTAGTGATTGTGCTTGCTATTTCTCCCTGGTGATGGGGGATGGATCTTTATTCAAATTCTGGTTGGGTAATTGGAGTGAAAATGACAAATTTTCAAACTTATTTCAAAGAGTTTTTCAGCTTGTAGTTGATAAAGAAGCAACTGTGGAAGACTTATGGGATGACCGGCTGAAAATCTGGGACATCCTTTTGCCGAAGGGGTTATCAGGGGCGATGTCTGCTGCAGTCCATTTCTGACATCGTCCCAGCTGCAGGGAATGTGGATTGTTTCCAGTGGATGGATGGAACATTTTCGGTCAAAAAGGCCTATAAGAAGCTCACATCCAATGGTACTCATTGGATGAAATCAGTGGAGATTCTAAGCTTCTGGGGAAAATCAAGATCCCTCTCAAAATCAAGATATTCTTGTGGCTTCTTAGAAGGGAGCGTATTGTCACAAAAGTCTATAGGAAGAAGTGGATGATTGATGGTGATACGGCTTGCCCTTTTTCTTAGCACTCCGAAGAGGATATACATCTCTTCTTTCAATGTGGTTTCTCTAGACAAATTTGGTGTCACTTCGGCCTTTCAACAGTGAAGTCTTCTGATGTAACCAGCTTCTGGAACTCCTTTAGAGATTGGCTTGATTTAGACGTGATGGGCCGGGTCAAGGCTTTTGCTATTATTTGGTGAATTTGGAATAAGAGGAGCAACAAGGTCTTCAAAGGGGAGAGTTGTTAGGTAGAGAATGTTGTAAGAGAGGCATATTGTTTATCTGAATCTTGGCTCAACAATCTGTAAGTCCGTTCTAATTTTAATTCAATTTTCTGGATGATTACCAACCTCTAGTAATTTTTCCTTTCTTTTTTCAAAAAAAAAAAAAATCGCTTAGAGGAGAGCCATGACCCAATTGTACTAGTTTAGAGTTCTGTTTTGCTTGTGAGAGTAAGGATTTATGTTGTACAAGCTAAATATTCTATGCTGCAGCTTGAGGGGGAGTGTTGAGAGAGATGAATGTTGTTGTTGGGTAATTGGATAATGTGTGAGATCCAATTATAAGTGTTTTATTCCCATATAGTGGAGTAGGAAAAAAAGAGGTGTGTGGTAGCCTATAAAAGGGACGTTGTACTCCCTCTCTCCCATTTATCTTTGAATAGAAATATTGAGAGATCATGCCCATATGGGTCTTTTTTCATGGTTTTCTCCCCTCTCCTAGTGAGGGGTTTTCACGTAAACTCAAGTATTTCACGTTATGATGCTTGATTTCGTGTTCTTTTTTATTCCATTTATTTATTTCAATAGAGGAAAACTTTATGCAGTTTTTATGATATAATCTATATATCTCTTATGGTCTATCCTTTTCTTGTTTTAAACAAAAAAGAAGACTTTAATCATGTATAATAATCCAGGTGGTTTCTAGCTAGATTATTAGTTGACAAATATAAATAATGTGAAAGCATCAAAAGAAATAAAGAAATCAAAGAAACACTTGAGTTTATGTGAAAACCTCACTCACAAAAACGGGGAGAAAATCACGGGAGAAGCGCCCTTTGGGCGTGTTTCTATATTATTTTTCTCAAAGAATAACTGAGGGGGTGTAAGCCTATTTATAAGCCACTACACACAACACAAAGTTCCATTCTACTATGTGGGACTAGATAACCACTACAATTTTCTCAACACTCCCCCTCAAGCTGGAGAAGGGAATGATCAGCTTGTAACGCAAAGAAACCCACTCAATAGAACACAACATCTGGACTGGTTCTTGCTTGTAGGCGGGTGTATTGATGATGACACATCAACGAGATCTGGAGCTGTTGGATGAACTGTAGTTGGCTCTGACAAGAGGCCTCTCCTTTGGAGACCTGGTGTTGGTGGCTCCCCATTCAGTATCCCTGAAATGGGGTCTTCCTCTGAAGACCTCTAAATTGGATCTCCCCCTCTGGAATTCACAAAACTGGATCTCCTACATAAAAACCTGAAATGAGCCCTTCCTCTGAGGACCTCAAAATTGGATCTCCTTCTCTGGAGACCTCGAAACTCTAAACCTCCCAGAGTTATGGTTTCTCACGTGGAATCCAGGAACAAAAGAGACTCGTGAATGGGGATGACTATAGCAGGCTCAACACTTCCCCTTTCTCCCATGCTTGTATGGGAGAATAAAATGACAATAAGAAGAAATACAATAAATAATGATCATCATAAAAAAAAAACTAGCGAAGACTTCTCCACCTCTTCTCTTCAAGTCAAATTCACTCTCTCCTTTTTTTTCTTTTCTTTTTGAATTTTTCTTTTTCTTTTTTTTTTTTTTTCTTTCCTTTTTTTTTCTCCTTTCCCTTTTTTTAAAATTGAATCACCTCTATTTTTTTCGACCTTTTTTTCCTTGGCCTCTTTCCTTTGCAACGTTAAGAAGCCCAAAAATGTGCCTAAAAGAAGGGGTGAAATAGTAAAAGTACCGAAGGTTCAAACGGAATTCCGTGTTGATCTTCTCTTCATCGGGTCCCTTTTTTTTTGTCTCCTTCAATAGCGGCTTGGTCGGCACCATCGATGCCACCATCAGCGTTGCAAATCTCGATGCCATCACTCACTTAGGGTTAAGGAACCCTAATTCTCGGCGGCGTGCCCCAACTCTCCCATGTTGCGGCGGTGTTGCTCCCTACTCTCCTTAGTCGTCACCTTCTTCTCTGGCATCGGCACCCGCTTGCAATCAACCGATCCGCCGCCTTCACCTGCGATGTGCAGTTGACCACTCGCACCTTGCGGTTGGTCAACCTTGCGGGGCTACCACCACTCACCCTCACGACCTCGCTTTGGTCGAACCCTCACGATCTCCTCCGACCAACCAGCTTTGCAACCTCGCTCGCCTGAGTCTTCTCCGCCTCGTCCTCAGAGGTCGCCGAAGTGGATGCCGCCATTGCATGTTGTGACGTGGTTGCGGCGCCCCCCCTCGTGCGGCCTCTCTATCGCGAAGTTCCCTCGTTGTTGCCTCAGATCTGCCAACGAGAACTTCGTGAGCGTCGGCACAATGCCGTCAACTCGCCACCAACCCTATCATGGGCTACGTGCTCTTGCACAACTCCTTGAGACCTCCATCGAGGAAATCCTCCTCGAGATCCTTATTCTAGGAAAATAACTCTAAGTTACATAAAGATAAAACATGATAATCAAATAAATAAGATAACCCAAGGAATGAACCGCTCTGATACTAAGTTGACAAATATAAATAATGTGGAAGCAACAAAAGAAATAAAGAAATCAAATGAATACTTGGGTTTACGTGGAAATTCCACTTACGAAGAATGGGGAGAAAATCACAGGAGAAGTATCCCTATGGGTGTGTTTCTATATTATTCTTCTCAAAAAAATAACTGAGGGGGTACAAGTCTATTTATAAGTCATTACACATGACATAAAATCCCACTCCACTATGTGGGACTAAACCACTACAATTCTCTGAACATTATTTGATTGGAAGTGGTTTGTCATTATGCTCTTCTTGACTTTATCCTTCTCTTCTGCACTTTGTTTGCATCGGCACTTAATTCGCATATTTCCTTAGTTGACTTTGCAATGTATCCTTTTTTTTTTTGAATTTTGTTCTGACAGAGTGCTGCTATTGATATAGGATTATTTTGCTGATGAGATTGGTGTCCTCTCACCTAACCAAATGCAAGTGGATGAATTATTTTCTGGTGAGGTAAAAAGCAACCTGTTTGTATACAATATTTCTCAAATTTCTTTCGTTGGGGAGATTGGGCCTTATGCGCATTTGCTTTATTCTGCAATGTTTTGTGAAAATAGCCTGTGGAATGTGGAGTTAGATTCATTGCAATAGATTAGGTTTTACTGATATGGAGGTGAAGGACAGGTTTTTCGTTCTGTTTCTTTTTTTACCTTAGAGGTAGAAAGAGGAAAAAAATATAGAGCATTCTTTATAAGCAGCAAACCAAGGAAGAAAGCTGAATAAAAAAGGGAAAAATCTCTAGGAAGTAGAGAAGCATTGATGATGCATCCGGAATGCATGCATATTAACATGCAATGAAAACATCACTTATCCCTTTCCTATATTAAGTGGGTTTGCTACATGGATTCTTGGCCTCCACTTTGATTCAGCTTCAAATATCATCATCATGCCTGGTGATGGTTTCGTTCCAGCATTTCTGTAGTTGTTCCAATCCCTCTTGTAAGACTTAACATCCAATCCAAATTTTAAACTTCAGATCGGCACCAATTGGCCTTTTTAGTAGGTGTCCAAACCACTTTAAACATGCCCTCCTTTTTATCTTCTTTTGGCGCTATGTCAACCGTTTCCCTGATAATCTCCTTATGAACTTGACATTTTGTAACACCGCAAAATTACCTTGCATTTTCTTTTTCCATAGAGATTTGATATTTTTGGTATGGCCACAAATTCACCTTGATTTTCTTTTCTTCCATAGACATCCTTTGCATATGCAAGCCAATGATAGCAAGTAATCACGTCCATTAGCATTTCATGTCTTGCTGTTTGTTAGTGGTACTTTTCTTCTGAAGGAATCTTCATCTTAACGATTACCTTAGCAAGCTTTTCTACACTTAAACCAACCTGCATTAGTTCCAAGTGTCCATCTTTGTTGAAAGCAATCTTACACAAAGGCAAAGGAATTTATGTGGAAATTCTTTCTCGAAGGAAGGAAAAAGACCATGAGAATGCAGAACCCTAGCGCCTGCTAACAACTAGCCTTTTGTTTTCATTAACTTAAATAAAGAGGAGGGGTGTGTTATAGTATTTACAAAGAACAAAGTATGTGGACCTACACCTAATATCCACAATATCCTCTTGCATTGTATTTTATAACACTCAACATTCCACCTCAAGTTGGCGATAGATGTTAGTCATGCCCAACTTGCCCACATTCTTCTTACACTGCATTGGGGCAAGATCTTCTGTAAAAACACTAGCAACTTGATCTTCAGATTTTAAGGAAGACACAAATCTTTTGAATGAATCTTTTCACAAATGCAGTGTTCATCCTATCATATATGATATAGGATTGTTTGCGTGATACGACATTATTATAGTGAAGCTTCATGGAAATTGTAGCCTAAATCCCAATATTGGCAAGTAAAATTCCGACTCATAGCATCTTAGTAACACCCATAGCCATAGTCCTCTATTTTGCTTTGACACTAGATCTTGCAAAGACTGTTTGTTTTTTGCTTCCTGTTATGACGCTTATTTTATTATGCTTTGTTTGGCCTCTTTTAGTCCTTATCTTTGGTTTTCCTTTTTTAATTTATTTTAAGTGCATATCTAGTTCTTTCGGGACTCTTCTATAATCTATAAATAGAGGAGCACTTCTTATGAATATTTCAATGCTATTTCTCTTCTCAACATGGTTTTGGTGCTTTGGTTAGCAAATTACTTTATTTGAAGCTATTAGGCTTGACATTGCGTATGCGATCAGTTAGCCAATTTATGCAACAACCATTGGAGATATATTTAGCAACTTTTTTTTTTATATTCTTTGAAATTTATAGAGCTCTCCTATAGGGGTGGCCATCGAACTTGAACTCGATGAGTTGAACTTGAACTCGACTCGATAAGGACTTACGAGTTTAACTCATTGAGTTTTCGAGTTGAGTTTGAGTCAGGGATCCTAACTCGTTTTGTTATTGGGTTAAGTTCAACTTGGGCTTCACTCAACTTGATAGCTCATTTAAAATTTATGATTTATGTATATATGAATATAGTACTTGGAACTAAACCTCATAAAGCATAACACCCTATTTAAATGTCAATAAGATTGCTTTAGGTTTTTTTTCTAGATACAATTTCAATAAAGGTCATTTTTTTAAAATTAAAAAAAAGATCAATTAGGCTCATTTAAGTAATGGTGAGCCCATTTAGCTCATGGGTCCAATTGGACTTAATGAGCCAACTCGAGTTAATGAGTCAACTCGAGCTTATGAGCCAATTCGAGCTCAAATGAGTCTAGCTCAGGGTTATATAAGTAATGACTTATATGTTTTTTTTGGAAAAGTAAAAAGGATGGCTATCAGAGGTTGGTAATCATCTAGATCATGCCATTAATAAAAGGAACAGACTAATAGAGATTTCAACCAGGAATTGAAAAGAAACCCTACCTCCCTTACAATATTTTCTATCTATGCCTTTTCGCCCCTAAAAATTACAGAATTACGCTGGAGCTAAATAGATTAGAGGGTCACCACACCTTAATCCACTTTCGTTTGGGTCATATGTCTAAGGAGCACTGCAGTCTCTTAAGGGAGGAGACATTAACCCTCTTCTTCTGACCATAACCACATGTCTATGGTCTTTATCTTCCTCAAGATCAACACTTGGATCTTTATCTGTATAGAGTTAATTGTCCATGTCTTTACTTGACTATCCTCTTGAAATCATTTCTCCCATGACTTGTCAATAGGTGCTAGCTTTTGCTTTATAGCATCAATATATCCAGCATGCCTACAACCTGTTATAGCCATCTCCACCATTGCAGACCAAAGCAAATAGTTCTCTTTGGTCAACTTTGTAGTTCTAATCTGAATATTGATGTTATCTTAGCTTTTCATGTGCCCACAGTCTATTTTTCTTAGATTTTACCAATTACGGGGGAAAGGACCTTGTGTAAGTCTAAGAGGAACTTTTTTGACAACAAAGAGTACAAGGATGCCTGCAAACTTAGGTCATCATCTTAACGAGCAAAAATCTTGACTTGAATATGAGGCAAAACTCCACCAAATCTTCACCAATGATGAATCAACTTGAATGGAGTTTGGGTCTGGTCACTAGCACTTTGTTAAAGGTGTGTTAAAGGTTGCTGGAGAATCCTTGCACAACATGGAGTGGTGGCACTATTACCCTTGTTGGAACTTATTGCAGTGCTCATTGAGCATTGTTTTAGGTGCTTGGATGACATTGTATCCAACTGTTGAGAAATCCCCTTCGGTCACATTAATCTAACTTAGGCAACTATATACTTTCTTTAAGGTAGGAAGCTCAGAAAGTATAAGAATCTGTTAATGAGCACCTGTGTACTCTTGGCCAAGTCCTGACAAGAACTGGTGAACAACAATCTCTTTACAGTACTCCTTCTGTGTGACGCATGTACAAACTGGCCTAATGGCATTGTACTTCTCCTGAAGCCCTTAAAGAGTGGAGTAGTACTGTGAAAGAAAGCACCCTTCCTGCTTCAGTTGAGACAATTCTTGATTAATCTGAAAAACCCGAGATCAGTTCTTCTCATGTATGTGTCACGAAGGTTGTCCTACATTGCCTTGGCCATCAGGTAGTGCATAATCTCATCCCCAATCTGTGGGATCACCTAGTTCATTAACCATGCTTTGACCATAGCATTGTCTTTCTTCCATGTGGTGTATTTTCTAGTCTTCTCTGTGGACTTAGACTCCAGTAAGATATGTTCCTTGTTATGACCTATTGGCATAAGGAATGTTTGAGATCACCGAGGGTAATTGGTCTCATCCAAGTTGATTATTGGATCGAAAAGCAAACTTTTATAGGTCCCAGACTCGGGAACGTTGCCTGTTGTCACCTCAGAATTGCTAGAAGAAGCCATCACCAGCTTTGTAGATGAGAAAACATGCCCAAGAGTAGATTTGAAATTGTTTTCAGACCATGAAGGCAATTAGAATCACCAGATCAGGCCTTAAACATGGATATCTGAGAAAATAGAAATCCGAAATCCGTGCCTAAGGCTGCATAAGGGCCCCTACATGCAGCAAAAAGGTGCATTGGGGCTTAGAATAGGCCCAGCAGTAGCTGCGCGTGGGACCTTGCCCCCATTTTATTGCTGTCGGTGAAGGAGACCACCCAACAGTGTTACTGCGCCGTCGGGTGACGACTGCTGCATCGCCTGGAGGAACTGCTGCAATGTCGGCGAGATGGAGAGGAGGTGTGGTAGTGACAATGGAGAGGAGAGAAAGGGATTTAGTTGTTGGGTTTGGAGGCTTTGTTTGGTGGGATACTAGAACCTGACCTAGGACTGTGCTCTGATACCAAGTTAGAAAAAATGATCAAATCTATTATTGCAAAGAGCTTTACACCTCTTTATATAGAAAAGTGATGTGGGAAAATATCACAAGTTCGGAAAAAAATAGAAATAGTAAATAAACCACACAAATAGAAATAAAGACTGAAGGGGATATGTCAACACCAACCTTTAGTGGATGTTGCCTTTGCTAAGGTTTGCTAGACTTGCTAGTGGTACGATCACTATTGCTAAAGAAATCCTAGTTGTCCAGCTAGCTTGCAGTTGTCGTGTTGTGATTAAAGATGTTGGGAATCTGAGAAGAAGCCACGTGGACACTGCCACGTGCCAGTAGTAGCAACAACCATTTGGCCCGACAGGGTTGGCGAGTAGGGTCCTCTTGGACCAAGTTTGTTGCACCAAAATTGGTGCTTTATCTATTTTTAGTATTTTAGTTTCTTAGGAATTAAGTTGGTTTTGTTAAGAGATAAAATCTTTTCAAATGAGAAAGGATTTTATCTCTTTACCAAACAAAGGCTTTATCTCTTTCTTTGAAGGATTTTATCTCTTTACCAAACAAAGGGTTTATCTCTTTCTTTGTTGGGATATCTACTCTCTATAAATAGAGAGCCTTCCCTTATGTTTTTTCTTTGAGCAATAAAAGAATATTTTCCAATCAACAAAGCTCCTCTCCTCTCTGTACTTCTTCCTACTGCTGTAGCTGATCATCCAAGAGGCAGAAAGCCTCTTTGTTGGTCCACAGGACCCAGCCGATCCTTCACTCTTTGCAAGTCGGTCCACAACAGGATTGACTCATCTTTCAGCCTGAGAAGACTGGTCTGCCTCAAGCAGACCTTGTTGCTGCCTCCTTTTCCAGACGTGCCTGACCACCCATATCAGACATTTGGTGGACCGTCTAGGCGACTTAAACATGGTGACACCTTGTTGTTGCGTGCACATAGGAGTCTCTACGCTCTGCTTCCGCCACCCAAAATCTCTATAGAAGAGATTTAATATAGTTGGGAGGCTTCTCTATTTGCATACTCAGTGCTTGGAAGATCTCAACCACTATCCTAAAAGCAAGATTTAATTTGCTTTAATGCCATGCTGCAATTCAATTACACAAAAAGGCACACATTTAACATGGAAAACCCTTCTCGATGGAAGGGACAGACCGTGGTGAACACAAGTATTAGCGTCCATTGGTAGTCAGGCTTATTTCCACGGGCACACAAATCAAGCAATGTTTACAACATTTAAAGTCACACGATGTACATGGGCCCACAGCCAAGGATCGAAATACCTACTTACAAGATAACTATCAATGCCTTCAATAACCAACCCTCCTTGCTTCTGTCCATGGTTATCAATCTCTAGCAATGTAATTATCAATTATATGGAGAGTTGGAGGTCTTACCTTGGCTGTTTCATTCATCCCAACTGTAAAGGGATGAAAAAGGGTTGGGTAGTGGAGGCATGATGCGCTTACTGACTTAGACTCTCCCTCAACCTGTAAGGAGAGCAAAATACGTCCTCTAGAAGGGTCTTGAAGGTATACATATTGAAGATTCAATGATAGACAGGGCTCCCATGTAGTACCATGGCCATGGGCATTGAGGGCATTGCCATTGACACAAAATCCCAAGTCTATGGAAGGTCTTTGCATGAGTCTTTTATTTTGGCAGAGGAGATGGTGGCAACATGGAGAAGGTATGGTAAATCGACGTTTTTATGGAAGGTTGATTTTTCTAAGTCCCATGACTCAATCTCATGGTTATATTTTTGGGAGATCCTGAGGCGTCATTGCTTTCCAAAGCAATCGGTGCAGTAGATGGAAAGGTGTATCACTGCTACTTTTTCGATGCTGATAAATGGTAGGCCAAATGGTTCTTGGATGTAGCTGCAATGTGGGTTTAGGTAGTGATGCCCTTTAGTGCCGCCGCTCCTCATTGTGGCTATTGATACTATTGATACTTTGGCGACAATGGCTTTCAAGGCGTGTGTCGGGGTTTCCGGTTGCAAAGTGGTTCTATTTTAATGGCCATTTTATAGTGTGTTGATGATATGGTTTTCTTTATGGAAGGAGAAAGTTGGGAGGCGGAAAATGTTACGGCTTTGGCCAGAATTTTTGGAGAGATTACTGGCTTGTCAGTTAATCATTCAAAGTTTGATTTTGTAGCTTTTGGTATGTCTGCAGTGGTGATGTTTTAGCATCTGCATTCTTGCATACTACGTTAGGTCACTTGCTATTCAGGTATTTGGGGCTTCTCTTGAAAGGGAAACAGCTTACGTCTACCGATTGGGCCCCTTTGGTGGACAAGATGAGGAAGTGGCTAAGTGGTTTTGAGGAAGTGGCTAAGTGGTTGGTGTAGGAGGCTGCTTTATAGGGGTGTTGTTGGTCCTTCTAAAGGTAGTTCTTTCGGCAATTCTTACTTTTGGCCTTTCTATTTTTAGACCACCCAAGAAGGTCTTTATTGCTCTGGTGGTTATGAAAAAGCACTTCTTTTGGATGGGTCGTTGTCATGAGGGAAGATTCTTGTAGTTGATTCCATGGGATGTGATTTGTTGGCCAAAGAAGGTGGGTTACGAGTTCGGGCCCTTGGTGATTTCTATGACACTTTGTTGGCAAGGTGTGGGGCGAAGCACTTTTCCAATGACGATTCTCCTTGGAACTGTCTTATGAAAGATTCTTATGGTATGTCCTTATCTTCTGTCGAGAGGATGGTGATTTGTTTTGGTGCCTTTGGTTTTGGAGGTCTTTGGTACTTGTGTGTAGCGAATTTTGATGTTTTTTAGTTCTATCCTTGGTGATGGAAGGACCTTTCATTTTTGGGAGGATGATTGATCGGAGCTTGGTGCTTTCTCAAAGGTGATGCTCCACCTTTATGCTTTGGTACCATTTAAATCTTAAGTGGTAGTAGAGTTCTGGGATGAGACTTCCTTTCTTGGTTGTCTGTTTTTTCTTTTTTGAAAGAAAAAGGATGCTTACCAGAGGTCGGTAACCATCCAGAGAGTTTTATTAAAGGAGCATATTTACAAGGAGTTAGCCAAAAATTAGAAAAAGAAGCCTCTCGAACAACATTTTTCGGCTACACTCTCCTTTCGAACAACACTATTTCTCTGCAACCATAAACTCCATTTCTTGGTCGCCTGTTTTTGATGGGGTTCTTTCAGAAGCATGTACCCAGGAGCTACAACTGTTATTATCTTTGCTGCAGGATCTTCGTCCATCAGTGAATAGTCTTGATGGATGGTTGTCGACTGAGGGCACCTTTTTGGTGTTTAAGATTTATAAGCTCCTAAGAGGATTGATTGCTGCAAATGATGTTCTATTTGGTGATTGTATACTTCTTTGGTAGATGAAGGTCCCGTTGAAAATCAAGGTGTTCTTGTGTTTATTAATGAGGGGTTGCTTGATTATGAAGATGCGTAGGAGTAGGTGGGTGGAGAATGCTGATATGGTGTGCTCTTTGTGCTTTAAGGATGAAGTAGGAGAAGATGAACAATCTTATTCCAATAAAAAAATCCTACACCTCATTATATAGAGAGGGGTGTGGAAACAATTATGCTACAAAACCATAATAAAATAAAAAGTTACAATGGAGCCCTCATAATATAAAATAGACTGAAGGGGCGTCTCAACACTTTCCCTCAAGTTGGAGCATAAATGTCAATCATGCTTAAGCTTGGAACAATAGACATCAAAAGTAGTACGAGGAAGGGTTTGGTGAAGATGTCTGTTGTCTGGTCCTCAGAAGTAGCAGGAGTGGTGTAGATGACTCCATGTTAGATCAGATTCCAGGTGTAGTAACAATTAACCTTGACATGTTTAGTGCGCTTATGAAACATTGAGTTGTTGGCAATAAGTAGCAATACGATTGTCACATCGCATCTCCATAGGCTCCACCTAGACATGTAAATCATGTAAAACGGATCTCCCCCAAATCATCTTTGCAACAATTTTAGCAATAGCCTGGTACTTAAGACTCTGCATTGGATCTGGAAATAACTCCCTGCTTTTTGCTTCCCCATGTGACCGGATTCCTAGCAACATAGGTACAAAAACTAGTTGTTGACTTTTGATCAGCCAAGCAACCAGCATAATCCGCATTAGAATAGCCAACCATTGTCATGAACATGCCTCTGGAGAAAAGTATGCTACGGTCAGGTACTTTCTTTAGATGTTTGAGCACCTGCATCGTTGCATCCTAATGTTGTTTGGTAGACCTATCCATGAACTAACTCTTCTTTCTCATTGCAAGGGAAATATCTGACCTGGTGGTGGTGAGAGGGCGCTGCCTGTAAGTAGCTGGCAATCTGTAGACCATAGGAGGCTCACTGTATCGGACTCTTTGACTATCTAAATATGTCCCAATAGAATTGCGACTGATAGGAATCTACTCTAGAGGTACAGGGGGACAGGCATGGGTGTAGGCTCATCTTATTCCAATAAAAAAACCCTACGCCTATTTATATAGAGAGGGTGTGAGAACAATTTTGGTACAAAACCATAAGTAAATCAAAAGTCATAATGGAGTCATAATATAAAATAGATCGAACGGGTATCTCAACAGATGATGAAGACATTCCCCATTTGTTCTGGTCGTTGTGGCTTTGCTTTCTCAGTATTGGAGAATCTACACCTTGAGGGAGTAAATGTCACTAATATGAATGATTTTGGGTCTTCTTTTCGAGGTGACATCCAATATAATTTGTGCACCTGGATTGTGGTTGTTGCTGTTCTTTGGTCCCTTTGGCTTTAGCATAATGCAACTCTTTTCATTAGGGATTGGGCTTGGGTGGAAAATGTGATCAGGGATGTTTCATTTTTGTTTGAATTTTGGCTACATAATTTGTAATTTTAGTTAATTGAAGTAGATGACTACTAACCTTTAATAGTCATCCTTTTTTCTCTCTAAAAAAAAATCCCCCATGTATGACCCTACAATTGTGAAAGAACCCCATGAAGCCCTCCTCCAAACCAATCAATGCTGTATCGATGCTTCCTCGTGTGAGTTGAGCACTAGGTAGCATTATCGCCACCTAAGGTGGTGTCGACTTTGTACACCTTCTTGCGGAGTCGAGGACACAGGTGGAGTGAGGTACGGTGAAGAAGGCTAGAATGGGGTCACTAGAGTCCACACTAGTTGTTGCTGAGCTTATGGGAGAGGCGACGATTGCTAGCTACTAGCATTTGTCGTGGGGCAATGCTTGGGCTTCCAAAAGGAGAGTGGAATCTAGAGTAGAGGAGAAATCCAAGTTTGAGATCCAAGAAAAAAGCCTTCCGAATCAGTGCTTGGATCATCAAGATCAGGAAGTAGAGAGGGAGTGATTGATGCTTCAAAATCACGTATAGACTTAGTTGACAATTGTAGAGTGGGGCCTGCAAATCATTGAATGAACTGTGAAGAAATGAGGCAAGATTCTCCCACCAAATCTCCCGAGAGACATTTTTGTTTGTCTTTTGAGAATTTCGACATCTTGAACCGTTGCTAGCTACTACCCAAGATGTCACTCGTTGAAGGCTAAAAGGCTCTTCCATGCAGTTGTAGAAATTGCCTGTGTTGGAGAAGATGAAGAGGGAGATATTGAGGTGCACTTGATCATTGGCAATGGCTTGGTGATGGAGGAGACAATACTTCCACTTGGAAGCTGATGGACAATCTTGAAAAGCTTGCAGTAGAGTTTGGAGTCATAAGTGAGAACTAGACCTGTAGCACCCATGCATGAGAACTTAGACAATATTGTTGCCGATGGAGTGGTGCAGGTGAAAAGCCTTCTTAAAGGTAGCATAGCAACCAAGCAAACAACAATAAGAGCTCCTCCACTGAGTGAGTTTAGCGCATGCTTATCTGCTATCAGTGACTAGTGGCCACTCGTGCTATTGTAGTGGATGGCCTAATAGGCAAAGCCGTGGCAATGACCATACAACACCTTAGCAATGCATTCTTGTGCCAAATGACCAACCGAGGGACAATGGTAACACCTTAGCCTATGCACAGCTAGATGGTGACATTACGGCCTTCTCTGCTGAACAACCTGTCATTCATCACCATTGCCAGTGGGAGAGTTCTCACACTTGGCAAAGGAAAGGCCAATGTAAGAAGAAAGATGGTCAACCCTACGTGGAGGGGACCCTGTCCTGCCATCCATAAAACCGAGAACTATGTGATTTGTGATAGCAAAATGGTCCTTACTCCAAAGAAGTGGCCCAAGAAACAGAATTTTTATCATTTCTCGTACAACAAATAGATATTCTAAGTTCAAGTAATACACATAGTTGGGAATATTAAGCTTGGCTGATCCTTGAATATGAGAAGGCAGGGGGTGTTAGATGTGATAGTGAATGCATCCTTTACACGGGATGTCTCGTACCTGACAATGGCATTTGCTGCCTAAAAATGAAGTGACAAGATTGCACCACATTTTTGTAGGTGAAGTCACTGGCATCTTATCAACATGCGGTAATTTGAGTGTCTGTCTCAACTACAAAGGCTGTACAGTAAAGATCATATTTAAAAAGCAGTGCAAGAGAGTCTGATACCTAGCATGGAGAAGGTTTGCAGAAGAGAGCCTCCAATAGCCAGCCAGACAAGCATACACCGATGGATGGCACTGCCCCAGAATAATTCCCACCAACATGATGTGTGATAATATTCAATTTAGAACCAGATGTTAGCTTTTGCCAGGCCACAGGAACCTCAGAAACATTAAATCCCTTAAGCCAATGTCTCTAATGGAAGTGGTACAAAGTGATCAAGCATATATGGTAGGGCCGTGGGAGATGTTCGACAAGCTTAGAGTCTGGATGTTCCAAGTGATTTAAAGGATGAAAGAATCAAACAACCTGATTTTCTGTCAAAATTTGTTTCCATTTACCAGAAAAGTTATTTTAGATATTTGTTTTGTCAGTTTTGGTTTATGTACCACAGGAAACCATGAAGAGTGCATTTGCAAGTTATCTTTGAAGCTTAATTAGAGAAAATTACAATTAAACAGTATAAAAAATTAATGAAGAAAATTTCCTGAGTTGTTGAGTGTTATATTTCCTTAGGTTGGTTACCTTTCAGCTTCAATAAGATCAGTTGCGGATGCTAGAGTTGGTGATACCATTACACATTTTGGTAGAAGGGTGGATAGTGCATTACCGGGATATGAGGAAGCAACTCCAAGGGTGTTCTGTGGTCTATTTCCTGTGGATGCTGATCAGTATATCCTTTCTTTCAATGAGTTGTAGAACCTGTATCATTTCTTGATATTGAATACATTTTACTGGATTTGTGTACTCTTTGTAGGTTTCCTGACTTGCGTGATTCACTGGAAAAGCTTCAGCTAAATGATGCAGCATTAAAAGTAAAGTTTCAATATTTGGCATATTGTCCATGCCGTTTCATTTGTCTGTAGGATTCCTACTTCAATGGTTGCTTGCCCAGATGCAGCAATATGAAAATCTATATTTATGCTCTAAACAGTAAATTTACTCAGTTGTATTAGTTGAATTTTAAAATAATGTAAAAGTATGATATCAAAAGTATAAAGAAAATCAAATGAATATTTGGATTTATGTGAAAACCCCACTCACGAAGAGTGGGGAGAAAATCACGGGAGAAGTGTCCCTATGGACGTGTCTATATTATTTTTCTTAAAGGAATAAGTGGGGGGTACATGCCTATTTATAAGCCATCACACACTCCAACAAATCACATCTCAAGATGTAACACTAAACACCAACCTACACTCTCCAACACTCCCCTTCAAGTTGGAGCATGGAATGTTCAGCTTATACAAAAAACGACACCAACTCTATAGAACAGAACACAACTCTCTGGACTGGTCCTTGCTTGTAGGCGGGTGTGCTGATGATGACACGAGCGATTTCTGGAGCTGTTGGACGAACGTAGCTTGCTCTAACAAAGGCCTCTTCTCTGGAGACCTGGTGCTGGTGGCTCTCCATTTAGTATCCCTTCCTCTGAAGACTTCGAAGTTGTATCTCTTACATAGAAACCAGTTGGGCCCTTCCTCTAAAGACCTCAAAATTGGATCTCCCTCTCTAGAGATCTTGGAACTCTGGACCTCCTAGAGTTGGGTTTCTCATGTGATGATTACCTACTCCAAAAGTTTGTAGCGGAATCCGATGTCACCTCAAAACTACTAGAGGATATTATCGTGCCTTGGGACTGAACAAAGGGACTCCTAAATGGAGGTGACTATAATGACA
The DNA here is from genome assembly GCA_037157565.1 of Thalassia testudinum. Lineage (NCBI taxonomy): Eukaryota > Viridiplantae > Streptophyta > Magnoliopsida > Alismatales > Hydrocharitaceae > Thalassia > Thalassia testudinum. Next base: position 26,719,053 of record JAZHRO010000055.1, on the reverse strand, counting down.
TCCACACTCCCCCTTTCTCCCATACTTGTATTGGAGAAGAAAATAACGAGAAGAAATACAATCAAAAATAAATAATGATCATAAAAAACTAGAGAAAAGCTTCTCCTCCTCTTTTCCTAAACATTCATAATTTTCTTTTTCGATATTTTTTTTCTTTTGCTTCTTTTTTTCTTCTTCCCATTTCTTTTTGAAATTTTCTTTCCCCTCCTTTTCTTTTCTATCTCTACTTTTGTTTTTTCTTTTCTCCCTTTTATTTTGCATAATTATCAAGTACAAACGAGATAACAGTAGACCAAAGATATAAAATGCCCAAAAGATCTTAGGGTTCAACGGTAACCTAACCAGCCGTGCGACCTCTTTTGCTCCATCTCCGCCAACATCGCCTCCGTTGACGCCGAGCTATGGAACGACTCCATGGAGTAGTCCGAGGAGAATGACGCATTCATCGATGGCTTCGGCTACATGAGCAGCTCGTTGTGCCTTCGCAGGACTGTCGGATCACTTAGCGATGGCACCAAAGGCACTGCCTTTGCCGCTGCCTTCTCCTTCCGTCCGTCATCGCCAGCCTTCTTTGTTGCCTTCACGACGCCCTTTGGGGATGACTCAGCCATGCTGCAGATCGTCTCCATCAATCTCACGTGAGATCGATGTCGCTCGCTTGTTGCTTCATCTCTTGACTCACGTCCTCCTTCGTCTTCTTCACTCGGCGACCGTAGCCCACTGCGTCGGACCCAACCCACTCGGCGTTCGACTGCCCTCCCTTGAGAGGGTCGATGATCTCAAGGTCAAGGCCTTCATCGAGAAGTGCCTTGACCCCCCGACGGCATGCCCCACGATCGCCCCTCTGTCATGGAGCTTATGGATTGTGCACAGAGGAGACTTGTCAGGTGGAACCCTAGCGAGGGACATATCGCCTTGCCACACACTCGCTGCTATTGTGACCTCTCCGTGCCTCCTCGATTCTCTCAGCATGACGGAGGAGGCCTACGCCCGATCTTCCTCCTCTACTGGATGAACAAAAGGGAACTCAAAGAATAAAATAATGATAATGATCTAAAGATAAAATGAACCTAAGAAATGACTTGCTCTGATACCAAGTTAAATTTTACAATAATGCGAAAGCATGATATCAAAAACATAAAGAAAATCAAATGAATCTTGGGTTTACGTGGAAACCTCACTCACGAAGAGTGGGGAGAATCATGGGAGAAGTGTCCCTATGAGTGTGTTTCTCTATTATTCTTCTCAAAGAAATAAGTGGTGGGTACACACCTATTTATAGGCCATGACACACTCCAATAAACCACATCTCAAGATATACAAAACAACAATCGACATTCTCCAAGAGAATTAATTAGACTTTGATTAATCTCAACTAAGTTAATACACTCATGTGGAAAGAAATTCACGATATTTGTTTTTTCAGCTGCATAAGTTTCATTTCTTGTAGAGGTAGAACATTAACTAAGGTGATCTGTATAAATATCTACCAGGGACTTCACTATAAGTTGGAAATCCACAAGATGGATGTTTTACGATGAATAGAGACATAAAATTTGATTATTCCATCAAGTAGATGTATGATTATGTATTTTGCACTGCATAAAAGCTAAGTGATTAGTGTTTATAGCCTTACTACCATTATTTCATGTGCCACCTTCGTGCCCAGCAAGGTTGACAAAATATTTAGGAAGGGGGATGTTGTAGAGAGTTGAGAATAGATATGTTTTGGTCCTTCTCTAGAAATAAATAAGTAATTAGTGCCACCAAGGGGTTGGCATTGTGGTAGAGCCTTCTGTTGGCATCCAAGAGGTTGTGGGATCATATCCCATGCCCACCATATTTACAGTTTCAAGAAAAAGAAAGTGTTTAGTATTAAGATGTATATTTAGTCCTGCATTGCTCAGGATTGACATTTGTGAGCCAAATTACCATGATCATGATCACGTTCATAGTTTGATTCAGGATCACGATTATGATCATCACACCTTGCATTGATCACCATGAACAAGATTTAGGGAGCATGATCCACCAACCACCTTCACAACCTTGACTTAGAATTACAAGTTGTTAATTCGTGGGTCTGATACCATGTAGAAATAATCACACATCGTAGAAAGAATTATACAATCACAAAAGAAGGCAAATTACGTGGAAAACTGTCAACAGGAGTGTGCACACTCTAGAGACCACTGGCAGTTGAGATTGTCACTAAGCCAGATTAAAACAGTGGGGTGTGAATACATCACCTAGATATGTAGAGTAGGTGGGTTCACACCCTTAAAACAGTGGGGTGTGAATACATCACATAGTTATGCAGAGTAAGCAGATTCACACCCTTAAAACAGTGGGGTGTGAATACATTGCGTGGATATGCAGAGTAAGGGGATCCACACCCAAGATCTGTTTCATCCAAGAATAATCCAACAAGGGCCTCCATATGTACTACTTGGGGTCATTTATGTTTGATTGATTGCTCGGCCATCTCTTGTTGTTCACCTTGGCTGCCTCTTCTTTGGTTCTCTCTCTCTCTCTCTGTTTTTTTTTTGTTTTTGTTTTTGGTGGGGTGTAAGAAGCTTAGCATATTTTTTTTGTGCAGTCCCTTATATTGCTTACAAGTGTGGTTCATTAAAGAAAAAACACACTGCCAGTACAAAACCTCAAGCGTTAATAGCAAAATGGGATTACAATGGCTAACATGTTAGATTGAATGATATGACAGCTGCGAGGATTCTTTTGGATTTGACTTGATTGAACTGCTAATAAGCCTGAGTAACCTGTTTAACTTGTGCTTTCTTTCTCAAAGATAAAAAAAATGAATATATCTGGTCAGAGGAAGCTCCGAGAAGTGGCTTAATTTCTCAACTAACATTTTAGAATACCTGCAGTTTGAGCCTGAGTCATCAAGTGCCATGGGTTTTGGGTTTCGGTGTGGATTTTTAGGTCTTCTTCACATGGAAATTGTACAGGTTAACATTTTTTATCCTTTTGTATTATTATTTTCCTCTTGCTTCCTTCTTCATGGGCATTTGCAATCCTAACAGAGATCTTATTTTCCAGGAGAGGCTAGAGAGGGAGTACAACCTTACTTTGATAACTACTGCTCCAAGTGTTGTGTATCGAGTCAATTGTGTGAATGGTGACACTGTAATTATGACCAAAACCCTTTTCTTTTTATTTTGTGGCAATTCCACTTTGTATAAATTTAATATTTTTGCTTTTTGAGAAGATATTTGGTTTTCTGATATTATCAATTTAAATTGCAATACACAACTGGTAGGAAGTGAAAGCAAGATAAACCAGTGGCCAGACATCTAGGATATGTTCTTGATATGGTGCAAATGGGTTGGACTGGGCCAGGTTGGGGCCTAAGTCACAAGTCAACCAAATGCGAACATGTTGGGAGCTTTTCAACGTAAACCAATCCATCCCACTGTCTAACCAAATTCAATCTCTCATTCCTTGGTTGTGTTGAATTGGATTGGGTTGTTGACTAGCCAAACTGGTGGACTCTTTTCTTGCATGCCTATTTGTATATGTTGACATAGCACTCTGGTTATCTTGTCTTTTATATTTTTGGATTATGTTATTATTTGCTTTTCCCTCCTGAACTTATGATGTAATTTATCTAACTTCTCTCTCTATTTAAAGATGTGTAGGGCTTTCTTGAGGAATAAGATTATTTATTTTTTTCGACTTGGTATCAGAGTGACGTTCCTAGATCGGCACTTCGGTATCCCACCTGCACTAGCCTTCGAAACCTATCCACCCTAACCCTAATCCTAGGTCTCCCCGTCGGCTTCCTCCCAGCAAGGCGCCGCCCCTACCAGGTTGCCACTAACCTCCAGGAGGGAGCAGTGTCGCCTAGCAAGGCAATGCAGCCCCAGCAGAGCTTGCGCGTGTCGCCCAGCAAGGTAGTGTTGCCCCAGCAGGGCCTACATGCACCTAGCAGGGGGGCTGTGCCTCCTCCACCACCCAGTGGGGGGGGGGGGGTTTCTCCTCTTGCTGCCGTTGTTGCTGCCATTTGCTGTTATTGCGGGTGGTGGTCACTATTGGCTAGTAGATCTCATCGGCAAGGGGGAGGAGCACCCCTTAGGAGTGTTGTTAGGGTCTTCCTCGTATCCTAACATGCGCTAAGTCTTAATCTAAGGGGTGCTTGAGACTCTTGGGATGCTATCTACGATTTCTAGATCTTAAATTTCATGATCAAGAGATCACGTTCTTTCTGGTTTTAGAGTTTTTCATATCTAAATATTGGTTTCAGATCACGTTTGTAGCATCTTTTGGCTGTCCTAAGGCACGATGGCCTCTTCAAGCTCTTCGGAGGTGTCATTGGTTACCGCTACGGACATCGGGAGTTACAGAACTCCCTTCTTTGTTCCTATCACCAAGTTGAATGATACCAACTATGCCAGATGGTCTCTGACGTTTCTCATAACTGTAGATGGACATGATAAGGAATACATCTTGATGGAGTTGGAGCCATAAGACAAGACATGGAAAAATGCCACGTAGAAGAAAGACAATGCAATGGTTCATGCTTGGATCATGAATTCTGTGAAGCCTTAGATTGGAGATGGGATCATGTGCTACAAGATGACCAAGGAGATGTGGGATTCTCTGCATGACACGTATTCTCACGAGAAAAATTCCAGTAAAGCGTTTGAGATCCACCCTGCCATTGGTGATCTGAAGCAAGAGGGCCAGTTATTGTCCCAGTACTATGCTTCTTTGAAGGGGTTCCTAGAGAAGTATAATACCTGTCATCTTGTTTACACCTATGCTACTCAGAGGGTGCACATGAAGGAGTATGCAGTCCTTCAGTTCTTGGATGGACTTGGACCAGATTATAAGGCTGTTAGGTTCTAGATCTTGACTCTTGCTGAGCTTCCATCTCTTGGGGAAGCTTGTAGTCGGGTGAGTAGGGTGGTTGTTAAACCATCCCTATCAGATGTTAGACAGACTTCTGCCTTAGTGGCTATTGGAGGACGTAGTGGACGTGGTGCTCCATCTACCAGGGGGAGAAGACATGGTGGTTGGGGACGGCTGGTAGACCACGCATCATATGCTCGCACTGTGGCAAGGCTGGTCATTTGGAGGCCTCCTGTTGGTCGAAGCATAGTAGACCTCCTATGGCCACCAAGCTATCTCTTCTGAGGAGGCGTGCAATACGGTGTCACGTGTTGACTATGATGCTGTTGTCCAGCGTCTCACCCAGTTGACCCAGGAGACTGCTATTACCACTGATACTGCTGCATTGGCCTCCTCAGGTATAGCTTCTGCTTCTATCTCTGGTAGTGGTATTTCTGACAGCACCTTGTGGTTAATAGACTTAGGAGCCTCCTAGCATCTCAGTGGTGATCAGACATGCTTTAGATGGGTTTAGACTGTTTCTTCTGGTAGACCTGTTTAGGTGGCAGATGGCAGACCAGTGTAGAGTAGATGGCAGAGGAGATGTGGCAGTGACTTTCGCTGACTCTGCCTAATGTTCTTTGTGTTTCTGATTTTCTAATGTCTTTTGTTAGTTAGCATTAGTAGAATCACAAAAGACTTACACTATTGCGTTATTTTTGATGAGTTGGGCTGTATTTTTCAGGACAAACTTTCGGGAAGGACGATTGGTGGCAGACATGAGGGGGTGTGTATCGCCTGATCCAGACTCCTTTTGCTGCTGTGTCAGGGCGAAGTCGCTTTTGGTGCCTGTACAATTCTTCGGTGGCATCGTTGTCTTGGGCATCCTTCACTAGACAGGCTACGATGTGTCATCCCTCATATATTGCCTACCACTGAGATTGTGTGATATATGTCAGTTGGGGAAACATCACAGAGCTAGTTTTCCTTCTAGTTCTTCTTATAGTTCTGTTGCGGTTTTTGATTTATTGCATATGGATGTATGGTGTTCTAGTTGAGTGTCAGATAGATTAGGTCATAGATTCTATCTGCTTATTGTGGATGATTTTTTCAGGATGTCATGGTTATTTTTGCTAAAGAATAAATCACATGTTGGGTTTGAGACATTTATTTTGTAAATAAAGACTTAATTTTCTGTCATTGTGAAAATTGTATGATCTAATAATGCTTTAGAATATTGTACAGCTAAGTTAGAATCTTTTTACAGATTTCTTGGGATTGTTCACCAGACATCATGCCCTTATACTTCATAGCAGAATGGCGTAGTTGAAAGGAAACACCGTTATGAGTTAGATGTAGCTAGAACATTACTTATTTAACATAATGTGCCAAAGATTATTGCGGAAATGTAGTAGTAAACTACATGCTATTTGATTAATAAGTTAACCAACTTAGTTATTTAGGAACATGTTCCTTGGTAGGTCCATCCAGAGAAAGAATTGTTTACTGTGCCACCCCGTGTTTTTGGCTATGTAGCATTTGTCCATATTTTAGGACCTGACAGAGATAAGCTTGCTTCGAGGGCAGTGAAGTGTCTTTCTGGGATATAGTAGCACTCGGAAAGGATACAGATGTTATGACCTACGAGTCAAGAAGCATTATGTGACTGCAGATGTCAGTTTCCACGGGCCTATTCCATACTTCTCTACAGATGGTCATCAGTTGATACTTGAAAGAGGCTCAGTTCCTATGCCTGTTCCATCAGTTCCTTTGGAGCAGATTCCTATTACACAGTAAGGATATCGCTACTACAACGACTCCTATGAGGCAGGTGGTAGAGATTACTCATGTTTACAGGTTGCCTATTACATATAAACAACATACATGGAGTAAAAAATAACCTTGCCACCACCTCAGCCACTTGTCTCCTCCTCTAGTTAGGTATGTCTTGATATTGACGTGAGTTGTCCCAGTGGTGATTGTGCAGGTTCTTTTGATGAATCTACTTCCCTTATTGAGCAGCATGCTACATCCTTTATTGTTATTGAAACTATAGATGAGGATCTTGACCTTCTGTTTGCTGTTCGGAAGGCACCCTGTAGTTTTGCCCACTTCTATATTGCATGAGCAATGCCTACTGCCAACCTTGGGAGATCATTTGCTATGTTCACAGCTTCTCTCTATGCGACTCAACTTCCTACTTCCCATCGGCAAGCCATGCTGGATCTAAAATGGTGTCAGGACATGGAGGATTGGATGGCTGCTTGATGCTCCAGAGGAACGTGGGAGTTGACTACTCTGCCCAGTCAGGCCAAGAGTAAGGTGTAGATGGCTCTTTGCTCTCAAGTACAACCCAGATTAGGTCTACACGCAACAGCCTTCGGGGTTTGAGACTCGGGGGGAGTGTATGTAGACTGAAGAAGGCCATCTATGGCTCGAAGTAGAGTCTGAGGGCTTGGTTTTAGAGATTGTTAGGGGAGGTATAGACCATGGGACTTGTGAGGCCCTTTGCTGATCATTCGCTCTTTGTTAAGAAGAGCACAGGGGGAGTTGAGCTTCTTGTCTATGTTGATGATTTCATTTTCACTGGGGATGACATTGTTGGGATAGTTGAGGTGAAAAAGTTGGTTGAAGCCTTTGTGATGAAGGATCTGTGTGAACTCAAATATTTCCTAGGCATTAAGGTGGCATGCAGCAAAGAAGGTATTGTCTTGAGTCAGTGCAAGTATGCTCTTGTTGTGTTGCAGGAGATAGTGATGCTGGGGTTTAAGCCTGCTAATGTAATAGTGGTGCCCAAAGGACATCTCTATGATATAAACTCTCCGCCTATAGATAGTAGATCTTATAGGCAATTGGCTGGTAAGCTATTATATCTTAGTATTACACGTCCTGATCTCTCTCTTGTAGTGGGAAAACTCAGTCAGTTCATGGACAAACCAACCAATCAGCATTGGGATGCTGCTATGTTGGTGCTTAGATACATGATGAAAGCATATAGTAGAGGAATTCTATTTCAGAAGGGTACGTCGATGAGTATTGTTGGCTACTCTAATGTTGACTATGCAGGTTTCATGGCAGACAAAAAGTCAACAACTGGTTTCTGTACTTATGTGGCAGACAATCTTGTGACTTGGAAGAGCAAGAAGCAGCAGGTGGTATCCAGGTCAAGTGCAGAATCAATGTACCGTGCTATGGCACAGATAACTATAGAGATGGTCTTGATTAAATCAGTGTTACAAGATTTACATGTCCGGGTGGAGGGACCAATGGAGATGAGGTGTGATAATTGTGTTGCTACTTACATTGCAAATAATCCAATGTTCCAGGACGAAGCATGTAGAGGTTGATTGCCATTATACTAGAGACCTGATATAACATCGGATTATCTACATTACTTCAGTTTCTTCTGAAGATCAGATTGCGGATATATTCACGAAGCCTCTTCCTAGATCGACATTTGGTATATGCTGTTTCAAGCTGAGAATCATTGATATATATGCTCCAGCTTGAGTGGGTGCGTTGGCATAGCACTCTTGTTATCTTTCCCTTTATGTTTTTTGACTATTTTATTATTTGCTTTTCCCTCTTGGACTTATGATGTAATTTATCCAACATCCTTTTCTATATAAAGAGGTGTAGGGCTTTCTTGAGGAATAACATTATTCATTTTCTTCGACTGTATAAAAACAATTAAACTAATAGTTAGAAGAAATGAGCAAATCGTTTATTATGAAACCCTAATCCTCATTGTATAGAGGATTTGGAAAAATTTCAGAGCAACATAAGAAACACAAGAGAAATAAAAAAAAAGAGAGATCATAATTCTCAACACTTCCCCTCAAGTTGAAATATAGATGTCAATCATGCTTGGTTTGGAACATCTATCAAAGTCAAGTCTTAGGAAGTGCCTTGGTGAGAATAGTTGCTGCTTGATCTTTAGAACTAGCATGGGTAGTATGTAGGAAACCTCTTTGAATTACTTCCTTGGTATAATAGCAGTCCACCTCAACATGTTTGGTTCTCTCATGGAATATGGGATTGTTTGCAATATACGAGGCAACCTTGTCATTGCATCTCATCTCCATAGCCAGTGGTGCTTGAATGTGTAGGTTGACAAGAACATAACAAATCCTTATCATCTCAGTAGTTACTTGTGCCATAGCACGACACTCTAATTCTCCACTAAAGCGTGCAACCATTGCTTGTTTCTTGTTACACTAAGTCACTAGATTCCTAGTAAGATAAGTACAAAATCCTATGGTAGATTTTTTATCCTTGTCACAGAGAACATAACTTTTATCTATATATGCAATGGTGCCTAATGAGGAGCCCTTAGAGAAGAAGAGTCCCCACTTAGGAGATTATTTGAGATACTTGAGTACCATCATTGCTGTGTCCTAATGTATCTTAGTTGGCTTGTCCATGAATTGCCTAATTTTTTAAATAAGATGTTCGGGTGTATAATAGTCAAGTATAGCAACTTCCCAATAAATCCTCTGAACTACCAGGTGTTAACTGTGACTGTTGGGTCATCATGTAGGTGAACACAAGGATCCATTAGGAATAGAGGTTGGTTTAGCACCCATCATACCAGTTTCTTGCAGGTGGTCTATAGCATGCTTTCTCTAAGATAGTACTATACCTCACTTGCTTTTAACAACTTCAATTCTTTGAAAATATTTGAGTTGTCCTAGATCCTTAATAAGAAAATGATTAGCAAGATATTTCTTCAAGTCTAAGATCCCTTGAGCATTATCACTTGTAACAATAATGTCATCAACATGCACAAGCATTACAACTCTTCCACAAGAGGAATGCTACCTAAACGAAGAGTAATCCATAGAAGATCGTTTGAATTTGAGGTTTTCAACCACCTCAGATAATTTTCAGAATCATGCTTAAGGATTTTGCTTTAGCCTATATATTGCCTTCCTTAATTTGTAAATCTTGGAACACTCCCCCTGAGACTCAAGCCTGGGAGGTTGCTGCATATACATGACTTCTTGCAATCTCCATACAGGAAGGCATTTTTGATATCAAGCTGATGTAGAGGCCAATCATATTGCATGGCAATAGAGATGAGAATGCAGACTATCGATAATTTGGCCATTGTAGAGAAGGTATCAAAGAAGTCCACTCGACGGGTCTGAGTGAACCCTTTTGCCACAAATTGTGCCTTGTATTGTTTTACTAATCCTTTTGGGTTGTACTTTATTGTGAACAACCAGAGAGTAATGCTTGAAGGTGGGCCTAAGGCATGCCAAAGAGACATTCTTTGATATAGGATGCCTAGTACAACTACATGGTGCCTTTCGTAATGCAATAGGAAGGTCAAGATTCCTCGTAACTATTGGTTGCTTATAATGTATTTGTACCGTTACGTGTGACAGTACATCACCAAGGGGTATACTATCAATGGAGATATGCTTAGAGCTTACCTCAAGGGGGCGATGTGGCATTGGCTTAGAAGGGGAAGGATGGCGACCATATGCGAACCTTAATTTATCACTGTCAGATGGCGTTGGAGCATTGTCAGGAATAGACACAGGAATATCCTTCAAGGCTTTAGGAGGAACAGGCATGAGAGCACTAGTCCTCGTCTCCTTAACTCTAGATGTGGAGTTAGAGAAATAGGGAATAAATTCATGGAAGGTGACATCAGCGGTAACATGGTGATGATGGTGAATGGGGTCGTAGCACTGATATCGCTTTTGAGTTCTAGAATAGCCCAGAAAGATACACTTTACCACTTTGGGTGCTAGCTTGTCCCTACCTACACTTAGCACACGGACAAAAGAAATACAACCAAAGACTTATGGGGGAACAACAAACAATTTTGCACCAGGATACAAAATCTGAAATGGACTTGCTCATTGAGCACTGAGAAGGGCATCTTATTAATAAGATAACAAGCAATCAAAACATCTCCCCAGTACAAAGATGGAACACTATGATGTATGAGCATGGCCCTAGCAAGATTTAAGATGTGTTGATGCTTGTGTTTAGCAACATTGTTCTTGTCAGAATAATTATTTTTACATTTCTGTCCTTGCTATTTTCTTTTTGGTCCTTGTATATGTTTTGTCCCTTGGGTTGCTTCCTCTATAAAGGACCCAAGGGACTCCATAATTGATGATGCCATTTCAATCATAATATGGTATCAGAGCAACAATCTTAGATTGGGGCCCGATATCCCACCTAAACGATCCCGCCTCACCCTCGACCTCACGCCCTCTTCTTCCTCTTGCCCAGCTTGGTATCATCCACCAGATTAGATTTGATCAACTGATTGTATCACCTAGCAAGATCAATTTGCAGTTGACCGTTGATCTGCCCTTCATATTCAGTTGCTCTGATTGGTTCCAGCAAGATCAAATTTTTGCCGTTGCAACGTTGAAGTAGAGTTGCAGGAGTTGCTCACAGCTGCAGTAGTTGCTTGCAGGTTGCAACGTTGAAGCAGAGCTGCAGGAGTTGTATCAGCATGGCTTTTCACATCTGATCGATCAACGTGGTATTAGCTGTCAGTTCCTCATCTTGTTGCTGTTCAGCTCATCACAATTGATCTGATCGGTTTATCCGATTGTTGTTTATCTGATTGTTGTTATGATCTGATCTAATTTGATTACTGTTCATTTGATTGTGGTTCTGATCTGATTGGTTCAGTTAAGCAGATCTGTTGGTTCAGTTACTGTTGGTCTTGATCTGCGGCTGATTCAGTTGATTCAATCAGTTCTGATCGGTCAGTTTCTGTTGGTTGTTATGGTTGTTAATTGCTGTTGGCTGTTCTGATAAGTTGCTGCAGTGTGAAGGTTGTAGGAGTGTTTTGAAGGTTGTTACAGGGTTCTTTCTTATCCAACAACAGTAGAAGGTCCTTGTTCTTCTCTTCTTTGTTGTTTACAATGAAGTAATCATGGAGAGGTCTAGAATGATTTGATTCCTCTCCACAAGTGTGGGTGTTTCTAATTGAGTTGCTGATGTCACTGAGTAGTGCAAGATCATTTTGATTGACTGTGGCTGTGTGAAATATGAGAGACAGCAAGGAGAGTGTTGGAGATTTGCGTCTGTTTTTTGAGTTTCTCACCACAGATGCAAGGAACTTTAATTAAGCTTGATGGGACAAATTTTATGTTGTGGTCCACATCTTTTTCTTAGGTTTGTTGGTTCACATGGTTGCAAGAAGATTCTTGTTGGAGATAAGCCACCATCTGCCTTCAAGACTGCAGAATGGGAGATGCAATATGCAAAATGATTGGGTAGCTACATGCATGCTTAATATCATGAAGGAATCCATTGCTAAGCAAGTTATGACTTGTTCATCTGCAAAGAACATGTGGGACGTATTGCACGAGATACTCTTAGAAGACAAACATTGCTCGTCTTTATCGAGTATTGGAGTACATGCAAATGTTCAAGAAGGGAAGCTTACCAGATTGCTATGGTTTATTGAAAAACCTTTGGGATGAGCAGGATTCAATTCAGCTCATTACTTCAGATGTTGTTATGGTGAGATAAAGGGAGGCTATTCAATCAGTTCAATTTTTGGCAACTTTGGGACATGAATATAAGGTAGTGAAAGATTAGTTGTTGACTTCTGCTGAGATTCCTAGTCTTGAGTAGATTTATGCTAGATTGATATGACTGGAGATGATAGATAGCTTTACTGTTATAGACTCTTCTCGTCTGCTCTTGCTACTTTTGGGTGTGGGAGAGGTTCAGACCGTGGTTGCCTAGGTGCACGAGGTCATGGTCATGGTTGTACTATTTTTGTTTGTGACTATTGTCACAGGACTGGACATACAGTTGATCGGTGTTGGGCAAAGCATGGGTATCCTCAGGGAACTCGTGCTAATCAGGCTGTAGTTGAGGAGGAATCCTCAGGGAACTCGTGCTAATCAGGTTGTGTTTGGCAAAGCATGGCTATCCTCAGGGAACTTGTTTCCTTCTACTAATAAGAGGACTAGTTCTATGTTTTCTTTAATTCATGCTGATGTGTGGGGCTCGTGTCGAGTCACCAGTGTTGGGGGCTTCCGATTTTTCCTTGTTCTTGTTGATGATTATTCTAGAATGTCTTAGGTTCTCATGATGAAACAAAAATCGGAAGTCCCTGTATTGATTGAAAGTTTTTTCAATGAAATAAAGACTCAATGTTTTACTACCATAAGTGTCTTCTGAAGTGATAATGGTATTGAATTTGTGCATGCTTGATTATCTTGTTTCTTTGTTTCATAGGGCATTATTCATCAAACCTTTGGTGTTCACACCTCACAGCAGAATGGGTTGTTGAACGAAAGTTTCGACACCTTCTTGATGTTGCCCAGACATTACTGTTTCATATGCATGTTCCTACTCATTTCTGGGTTGATGTTGTTTTGACCGTCGCATTTCTCATTAATTGGGTTGTTTCTCTTGTTTTAGGTGGTTGTACACCTTTTTTTCTTCTGTTTCCGGATCAGGAATCTTTTTCGTTGCCACCAATTAGTTTTGGTTGTGTTACTTTTGTTCATCTTTTTGGTGGAGATAAGTTAGCTCCTCGCTTGGTTAAATGCATTTTTCTTGGGTATTCTCGGACGAAGAAGAGGTATTGGTGTTATGATTTGGTGAATCGAAAATTTTGTGAGTGCGGATGTTTGTTTTTTGAGGAGGTTCCATATTATTTTTCTGACAGGAGGGACTCCTCTAGCATTCCTTCCACCGGTATCCCTTTGCCTATTCCTTCTGCTGCATCTCTAGGGTCCTCTGAGCTTCCTACCACCACTATGAGCCCATCAGATTTTATCAAGTAGGCACCTCTTAATACATTTGATCTTATTTCTTCCTATCCTTATCATTATCACCGTCGACCTAAATCTATTGTTGTGCCTCTTACTACCATTCCTGTTCAGTTTGATACCATTCCTGTGGACTGTTTTGGTATTTAGGTAAGTTCTACTGTTGTGCAAGATTTGCATCTTCCTATTGCCCATAGGAAAGGCACTCAATCTTGTGCTCACTATGTTATTTCTCATCATATGAGCTTTTATGGTTTATCTTCTTCAGGACAGGTGCTTGAAGCTGCTATTGATAGTTAGCTTATACGTTGTGATCATGTTGAGGCTTTTCAAGATGAGTAATGGTCTACAACTATGTAGGAGGAGATGGAGGCACTATCTCCCGAGATACTTGGGAGTTAGTTGACCTACCCCTAGGAGCATCTATTGTGGGGTGTACGTAGGTGTTTACTCCGAAATACTTGAACGATCTATACAAAGGTACAAGGTATGATTAGTAGCAAAAGATTATACTCAGACACATGGTATTGATTATTTTGAGACTTTTTCTCCTATTGCATGCTAAATTCAGTAGACATTCTTCTTTCCTTGGTGGTAACTAAGAATTGACCTGTTTTTCAATTGGATATTAAGAATGCTTTTCTTTATGGAGATCTTGATGAGGAAGTCTACATGCAGGAGCCTCCGGGTTGTGTGCGACAAGGTGTCATAAAGTGTGCAAGTTGCGAACGAAAATTTATGAGCTTAAGCAGAGCCCTCATGCCTGATTTAATAGGTTTAGCAAGGCAGTATAGGAGCTTGGTTTTTTCAGATCTTCTGTAGATCATTCTGTGTTTTCTTGGCATACTTAGTTTGGGTCAGTTATTCTTATTGTATATGTTGATATATTGCTGAAAGGCAGTGATATGGGTGGTATTGAAGATACCAAGGCCTTCCTTAATTCACAATTTCGTAGTAAGGATCTGGGATAGATCGACTACTTTCTTGACATTGAGGTATATCATTTGAAGGATGGTATGATTTTGTCTTAAGGTGTTGAGTTATGTTTGGTTGTGTAAGGGGCTATTTGTTATTTCTATTTTTCTTATTGGACTTATGTTGTAACTTTTCCCTCACACCTCTCTATATATAGAGGTGTAGGGACGACTTGGTAATCAAGAAAACTCTTTTTCTCCAACTTGGTATTAGAGCATCAGGTTGGGGACTCCACCAAAGAAGAAACCCTAACCCTACCTTAAGCCCTCATCGTCAGGCGCCATCGCCACCACCGGCGGCAGTGCCGACACTGCTTCGTTGTCGCAGCAGCGACTCAACAGACTGCCGTTGCTGCTGCAGTAGGTCAACGCTTGCGCACTTGCTGCTGTAGCACGCTGCCCAAGAGCCTCGTCGTCGAGGTTTGCTGCAGTTGCAGTGCGCCATCGCACCTTGTTGCACGTGCTGTAGTAGCGCGTCGTGCTGTGCCCCGTCGCCGTTGTCTCTCCTCACCATCGTCCAGGCCGTCGGAGAGGGGGTTGCTCACCTCTGGAACTTTATAGGAAGGTTTTGGAGTATCTTGGGAATGAAGTTTTGAATCAAGAACCTTCTTATGTGTGGTATGACTTTCTTTGATGTTGTGGTTTGATTTCGGGTGTGTATTTCCCTTGGTTGATGGTTTTTGGGGTGTGTATTTCCTTTATTGCATGATTATTGGGGTGTGTATTCCCCAGTGAAGTGTTAAAATTATTGTCTGTGAACTACGGGGTATGTATTCCCTGATTTTTTGGTGTTTGATACCGGATTTCAGATCTGCTATTTGTGTTCCTTTCTGTGTGTTTGGACTTAGCATGGCTTCATCTGCAAAGTCTGAGGTGTCTTCAGGACAATACAGAAAGTGGGGTTTACAAGAGCCCCTTCGCTTCGATTGTGAAATTGGATGAGACCAATTACCTTCATTGGTCTCAAACCTTCCTTTTTACTATGGAAGGTCATGAGAAGAAACATGTGCTTATGGAAGCACCACCGGAGCAGAAAATAGGAAAGTATGCAACTTGGAATCGGGATGATGCTATGGTGAGAGCTTGGATCTTGAACAATGTTATTCCTTGCATTGGAGATGAAATTATGTATTACACCTCGGCCAAGGAGATGTGGGATGGCTTGAAGATCGCTTATTCACATGAGTTGAACTCAACTCAAGTATTTTAGATTCACTATGATTATGCCATCTCAATCAGGAGGCGATGAGTCTGTCGTAGTATTAGTCTACAATGAAGGGGTTATTGGAGAAATATAATGCTTGTAAGCTGATGTGTACTTCCATCACATGCAGGGATCACAGGAAGGAGTTTGCAAGCCATATTTTCTTTGCAGGATTGACTGATCACTATTCTGTGGTTCGATCTCAGATTCTGGCTCTCTCTGAGCTTCCTCTTATTGAAGAAATTTACAAGAGGCTGAGCAGGTTGCAGCTTACTCATGATGCAATTGTTGCCAATACATCTACCCATGTAGCTATTAGTTCCCATCGTGGTCAGGGTGGCTTCTTTTGTGGCAAAGGCAGGGGACGCGCTGATGGTGGTCTCGGTAGGCCTGCCTACACTTGCTGTGGAAGACTTGGCCATGTTGAGGCCAAGTGTTGGAATAAATTTGGACGATCTACTGTTTCTAAGTAAGTTTCAGTTACTACACCTGCAGTTGTGCCCGCTACGCAGTGCCACTTATAGAGGTGGACTATGATGCAGTTGTGCAGTGACTAGCGCAGTTGACCCATGAGCAGCCTTACTCCTCAGGTACTGCAGCTTATGCATCAACATCAGGTATGAATGGCTTATGGTTGATTGATTTAGATGCATCAGATCATTTGACAGGAAAGTCCCAATGCTTTAGGGAATTGTAGAAGACACCACAGGATAGTTTAGTGCAGCTGGCAGATGGTAGACATACCCCCATCTGTGGTAAGGGAGGGGTATCTATTACACCTTCCATGCATCTCTCTAATGTTTATTATGTGCTTGACATTGCAATGCAACTGTTATCTGTTAGTACTATTACTAAGCAGTTGAATTGTCATGCTATTTTTGACACCGTTGGATGTACTTTTTAGTACCAAATGACGGGGAGGATGATTGGTGGTGGCTAGGAGGAGGGAGGTGTGTACCGGTTGGTTCAGAGTCCTATTGCTGTGGCCTATTAGATGACTTCTGCGGGGATTGCCTTGTAGTGGCACAGACGACTAGGTTAACCTTCACTGGACAAGCAACGTCGGATTATTCCTCACTTGTCTCCTTGCATGAAGATTCAGCGTGATGTCTGTCAGCTGGGAAAGCATCACCGTGTTAGTTTTCTAGCCTCTATCCAATCTATTTGTTCTACCTGTTTTGATTTGCTGCATTGTGATGTCTGGGGTCCTAGCTGTGTGGCAGATTGTCAGAATTATAGATATTATTTGTTATTTGTGGATTATTTTTCACTCTTGTCATGGACCTTTTGATGAGAAATAAATATGAAGTTGGTTCTCTTATTTAGCAGTTTGTGATGTTTGTGAAAAATCAATTTGGTGTGTGCCTTAAGAAAATAATATTGTAGAATTTTGTATGAAGAATTTGACTGATTTCTATGAATCACTTGGTGTTGTGCATTAGACATCATGTCCTCACACGTCGCAGCAGAATGGGATTGCTGAGAGGAAACACTGTCATATTCTGGATACAGCTAGAACCTTTTTTCTCCAAAATACTGTTTCGCATAGTTACTGGGGAGATGCGGTTCTTACTGCCTGTTTTCTTATTAATAGGCTTCCTTCTTCTGTGTTACATGAGAAAATCCCATGGCGTATACTATATCCTGATGCATATCTGTTTCTCGTGCCGCTAAAGACTTTTGGCTATATGGCATTTGTATACCTTCTTAGGCCTGGTTGTGATAAATGGGCTCTAAGGGTAGTTAAGTGCGTATTTTTGGATTACGCACGCAAAAGGGATACATGTGTTTTGATCCTATGCACCACATGCACCATGTGAGTGCGGATGTGACTTTCACGAGTCTATCCTTTATTTCTCTACCTCAGGTCATAAGTTGAGAGAGGTGGAGGTGGCTGCTCCAATGCTTGTACCTCCTATAGCCATGGAGGATTTTTCTCAGAGTAGTATTGTACCTACTACAGATCAGATTGTGGGTACATTCAGAGTTGTACTACCTGATGAGAAGACCTTTAAGGGTGTTATATATTAGTTTCTAGTCACTTACAGAGAGAAGACACCCAACCCCTCTTCTTCAGTCCCTACTGAGTCACCATCGTCCTCCCTTGTTTAGGTATGTGTTGAGGATACTGGCGATCATTCTCCTGATATGTCTCCAGGTTCTCTTCCTATGCCCACAGATGAGGATATTCCCATTGTTGTCAGGAGGGCTCCATGATCTTGTGCACAGTATCGTGTTGCTGGAAGTGTTGTTTCTATGGATTCTCTGGGATCGGGGTTTCATCCATTCACAGCTGCAATCTCCAGTGCTGAGGTTCCTACTCCTATCAGCAGGCTCTACTACATCCACACTGGAAGGTAGCTATGGAGGAGGAGATGTTTGCTTTTACTGATAGAGGCACCTGGGAGCCGTCTTCTCTACCTTCAGGCGGGCACCTTGTTGGGGTTAGATGGGTCTTTGCCCTGAAATATAACCTTGTTGGGTCTATTTTTCAGTGTAAGGCTTGCCTTGTGGCCAAAGGGTTCACCCAGGCCTATGGGGTGGATTTCTTTGACAGTTTCTCTTTAGTTGCACGGCTCTCCACGGTTTACAGACTTGTCTCTGTTGCAGGTCATTTTGGATGGCATCTACACCAGCTGGATGTCAAAAATGCCTTCTTATATGGTGACTTGGAGGAGGAGATCTACATGTAGCAGCCGCCTGGCTTTGAAGTTTAGGGGAAGTGTGTGTGTAGGCTTCATAAGGCCATTTGTGGCCTTAAGCAGAGCCACCAAGCCTGGTTTCAGCGCCTGCCTGAGGTGTTATTTGTTATTGGGATGTAAAGATCTTCAACTGATCTTTCCTTTTTTGTCAGGAAGACCAGTATTGGCACTGTGGCTCTATTGGTATATGTTGTTGATCTTAACCTTACAGGTGATGATGTAAATGGCATTGATCAGGTGAAGGATTATTTGGCATGGCAGTTTGTCATGGAGCATCTTAGAAAACTGAGATATTTTTTGGGCATTGAGATTGCAACGAGCAAATAAGTCATAGTGATGTCTCAGAGGAAATAGGCACTTGATATTCTTGAGGAGACAGGCATGCTAGGATCTAGGGAGGCTAATATTCCTATGGACCCTAAGGTTCATCTCTTTGATGATACAATGCAGTTGAGGGGCAAGGAGGCCTATCGACAACTGGTTGGGAAGCTATTGTATCTGACCATAACTAGGCCAGATATCAGTCTTGCAGTGGGTAAGCTAAGTTAGTTCTT